>OX638109.1:2336147-3697597 GCA_951804965.1 Horisme vitalbata
ATACGTCTCAGAGCTCTTATTTCTAAAGCATTTAATGTACTCCGGTATTTCTTCTGCCATACCCTTTCACTACCATACATCAATATCGGCACCAACACTCCAATATGTACAGCCAAAAGTGCCTTTTCAGACACTTTCCGGCTGCTCATAAAATCATGCAACGCCCCATTCACTCGCCAGAATTCACTCTCCTTTCAATGTCTTGTGAACAAAGTTTTTACTCATGAAACTAACGTGAATTAACTCATTCATATTGAAAAAACGGGAATTTTCACGTACCGTTACATCGGTGAAGGTACCGACGGCGTTTCGACTCGTTAAGAGAGTCTTCACCAGCGTGAGTGATCGCGACGCTCTCCCTCAGCGTCCCGTCAAAGCAAGACGCAAGACAAGCAAGACCGGACGCGGAGGGAGAGCGTCGCGAATACTCACCCTGATGAAGACAAACTCTATCTCCATCTATCATTACATAACATGTTGATATTCATTCACCCCTTTCAAAAATCATTACATTCGTTTTATTCCTACTGTCCCACTCACACTCGCCTCATATACTTTTTTCGTCAATCTCCTTTCATCCTTTCTACTACCCAAACCACTTCAGCATACCTATCTAAATCCTTGTCACTATATAAACATGTTTTATATTGTGTAATAGAGAATAGGCTAGACGACTGAAAAATTCTAATTAGTCTGTTATTTGCATATCCAAAAAATATTGGACACGTATTTTTTCTTTTGTCAATTAAACAAAAAATAACAAAGATATAGTGCGTTAAAGTTCCGCGTGACGTCACGGGTTAGTACACTTTTTACCTAGGCGTGACGTCACGAGCCCCCACTCCCGAACTTTCACATTCTTTATCTCCGTAAATTTCTATTGAATCGATAAATAAAATAATACGTCCAGTATTTTTTGTTGATCTAACTGACGGACTAATTAGAATTATTATTTTTTGACCCAGTCGTCATGTCTATTATGTAAAATTTAAACATGCTTTCGCAAATAAACTAAGCAAAATAATATAAGATTAACCTGAATGCCAGAGCTAAGCTGTTCCATTATACTGCATGACGACGGCTTCTCAACCTCTGCACTTGCGCTCTGCAACAGAACAAAGCTTACAACCTTCGTTCATCTATACAAAGGATATCGCGCGCCGTACTATGCACTGTGAAAAAAGTGGCATATATTGCTAGCTATCATTTGTCTAAGCACGTCATACAAATATCGCTTCTTTATTAAAGAAGATAAGACAGAAAATCTAAGTAAGCCGACTAAATAAAAACGGCTGCTCCGATAAGCACGTCATACAAATACCTGCACGTGGTACACCCTGCTAAACAACGAACGGGGCTCTGGCGGCCGGCTGATTGCGGCATAGCACAGCCTACATCGGCACAGCTAAATCCCCTGGCCACTGACGGACAGCAGCGTCGGTGGTGCGAGAAGCTGTGCCCTGCGATCCCCAACCCGCATACCCAGCGTGGGGATTATGGGTATATCCCCCTTTATTAGGGGAGGCCTATGTCCAGCAGTGGACTGATATAGGCCGATGTGGATGTGGATGTGGTGGACAAATATCGCCTCTTTATTAAAGAAGATAAGACAGAAAATCTACGCAAGGCAATTAAATGAAAACTGCTGCTCCGATAAGCACGTCATACAAATATCGCCCCTATAATAAAGAAGATAAAGACAGAAAATCTAAGTAAGCCGACTTAATGAAAACTGCTGCTCCGATAAGCACGTCATACAAATATCGCCTCTTTAATAAATTAGATAAGACAGAAAATCACGACTATATGAAAACTGCTCCTCCGATGCGTTTTAGCGGAGTTTTAGAAAGCCACTTTTGGGCGAATAGTGCAACATCCTTTGTATAGTTGATCGAAGCTTACAAAACGCGACACTGTGACAGCGGCCCGTAGGGGCTGTGTCCGCAGTCGATGTGTTAAAAGACATTTAGCGGAAGAGGTTTAAATTGTGTGTTGGCGTTTAACACTTTGACTGCGGACATAAGTGGCGTGTCCGCAGTCAATGTGTTAAAGGACATTTAGCGGAAGAGGTAAAAGTATGTCAGCGTTAAGCGCTTCGCCTGTGGATATAAGTGTGTCCGCAGTCAATGTGTTAAAGGAATATAGGATAATTGACGGGAAAGATGCACCTTCATATATCTATGCCTGTGTAGCACTGCAACTTCGGATGTGTGTACGCAGTCAATGTGTTAGCGAACATTTAGCAGAAGAGGTATATGTATGTCAATATTTAGCACTTCGACTGCTCGAATATGAAACATTCATTATGAAACTTCGTATACGGGTCATTCTCATTTTTGAAAAAAAGCATTAGTTTTTCTAACATAAAGCAGTTAAATAATGTTATCATGCTTTGTGTTAATAAAATATAGATAACACACTATTATTCTAGAACAAAAAAGGATAAAAATAGTTCAGTTTTTTTTTATATTTAAATTTTAACCATCAAAATTGTCACTTCCGTGGATATGACATGTTTCTGCACTGGTTTCATAAAGTAAAAAAATCCTGAGTTTTATTTGATAAAGTAAATTTGTAAAAAAAAATTGCAAATATTATCTGGAATATATCTACAATTTATTGATAATACGTATGTATCAAAAGCTACTAAGAAAGGAGAATGCCGAGAACCCGTACCAATTACGTCAAAACCGAACGTATCCCGTAAAATTTATTATATTTTATAAATGACATTAACATTTTCTTTAGTTTTACACACCGACGGGATTAATAATCAAGTAAAAAAAATATTTTGTTGATTTGGTTTCCGCCGCACGCCGCCATTAGACTACAACAACCAATGATATATACGTCACTATGACAACAAACATTGATGTAAAGTGTTACTATGGCAATAAGCCTCCTTTTTAATTATTTTGACAGTAGAATCGACTAAAAACTTATTGGGAGATTTTTTTGACGCACTCTCTTGGTACAGAGCGCCATACATCAGACGGCATTCTCCTTTATAAACTTTGACATTAAGTTTGAGATCGACTTTTATGTCACTTCCATGGCCTGTGAAAATGAGAATTACATATACACGTTGTCAGGGATATAGTAAAGGACATAGGATACCTTTAATCCAGGAATAAGTTCCCGGGGTATAGGAAAAATAACTTTAAAGCGAGCGAAGCCGCGAATGGAAACGATAGGGCGCCATTTTTTTCACCTAGAACGACGGTTGTGTCATTTTTGTTTTATCTATATTATTGTACACTAATATTATAAAGAGGAAAAAATTGTATTTTTGTGTGTGTGTATGTTTGTAATGAATAAACACAAAAACTACTGTGTCGATTTTGATTTGCATGTGAATCTGCGGGCGGGAGGGCTTTGCACGCGTGTTCATTTTGTGGAACATGTCAGAGAAAGTTGGCGGAATTTGTACTGAATATTTTGCCTTGTAGAATATCTAGGCATAAGAAATATTATATGATGTATCTTGACTTGCCAATGTAATGTGAAAAACGAAATGGTTAAATAAATGAGTTTACTGAAATTTCAAAAATTCTTTCACCATTGGAAAGCTACATTCACCCTGAGTAACATACGCTATTAAAAGGCAAATATATAAAAAAATATCTTATGTCCCGTGCGATGCCGGGACGGGCCGAAAATTCAATAAATAAATTAGAACGGAAAAAGAACACTAACTCTAACTAAAGGAACTTGCTTACCTACTTAAATTAAATTAAATTTTTAATTTAATTTAGCCATATTAGGGCTCATAATAGATACACAAAATAACTAGGGTCGCCGTCATAGAAATCGATAAGGAGGACTATATATCGCACCCCTAGAACAACACGGAATTATGTCGAAAAACTACTTTTTTCAGAATCGTTGAAAAACCGTTATCTGCTTATGTATCGGATTCGAATATGCAATAAATTAGATTTTGAGATTTTTCGACATAATTCCGTGTTGTTCTAGGGGTGCGATATATATATATATATATATATATATATATATATATATATATATGTCGGAGGCGAGGAACGTCGAGCGTTGAGATAAACAACGTTCGGGTGTAATCGGCGTTTCGGGCGGTTCGGCGACAATCACCAAGCCGATCGGTCGTGTCGCACGCGCACGCCCGGGAACACCACGTGACCTCGACTCGAACTTGTTTGTTACGATAACGCAACTACCTACCTGATTATAGTTGTGTGATTCAAACCGGTGTTTCATTTTCGCTGTGCGCCCACAACCATGGAAACTACTAGCACTAATGTTCCTGACACAGTACCTGACAATCCTCTGACATATATATATAAATTAAATTTATTATGATATTAGAAAACAAATATTTATTGAAAAAAACTAAAAGCCCGACTGCATAGACACGAAGTTGTTAGTACTTGTCAATTTAGTAGTCTTTTTAAATTGAAAATGGCTTCTTACAGTCACCATATTGGATTTTTTGACATTTCATATAGACAATGTCACCCTCGTGATCTAGACGAATCCAACGACACCTCATTAGTCAAAATCCTTCAGCCGTTTGTGCTACAGCGACCGACAAATAATATTACAAACACATACATACACCCTAAATACATAACCTGACTGAAGAGGACTTCAGTCGGTTAAAAAAAAAACATCACGCATTAAACAATTCATCAAAACAACATAAAATGACAATATTTAAGAAGTAATTATGTCAACAGCCGAACAAATCATTATTTCCATTTTTACTTCAAATAATAATTCTTATTTTATTTTCTAATGTTTTCCTGATTTATATTGTTTAAAATATTGTTCAATTGTTTTTTGTTATAGTCGCCATTGCTATAGCAAAAAACAGGACCTGACTGAAGACTGGACGACTGGTCTTATAAACCGTACTACGTTGCCTCAAATTGTTATGATAAGTATACTTGAAATTTGCTTTGTGATAGGTAATGGTTACCACATAACATCAGGTGGGCCATGTGCTTATTCCATCTTCAAGTAGTGTACGGTTCCACCATACATTTTGGTAATTTGCGCGCGCTGCGATTTACGTTGTATTTCACGCGCTGCATCTTCCACGGAAACTACTAGTTTAGAGCATTTAACAAGTACATTCAGTACGTGACCTACTCGCGCCAGAGACACTACCAAGGAAAGATTTGTCACCTTTACCTTGTAATTAACATAACTGTGAATAAACTAACTTTACTTGTGAATCTGGTGTTTACGTGCTCAATATTATCTAACTAGCTAAAACTCTTTGGAACTTTGAAACGTTGGTGCCGTGAAAGTGAAACAACGATCAACCTACATAGCATCTTCTCCATGTAAGGTCAGAGGGTGGAAACAAACCCTTAGCCCTAAAAAGTAGTATTTAAAAAAACTGGTGAAATAGTGGAAAACTATACCAGAACCCATTGAATAAAGAATTGAAATAGTCATCAATATTTTTGGTAGTTTCCCTCAAGGTCCTATTGTGGACTGCCCTGTAAACTGACCTTCTTGTTGACAACCTCTATGGTGGGACCCGGTGTGACATTAACCTTCTCCTTCTCTTGCTCCTTCTGCAGCAGTTGCTGCTCTCTCTTCCTCTCCTTCTTTGTCATCGGCGGGTTTGATATCGTCGGTGGCTTCGGTTTTGTAACGACTGGGTAAAAAAATACTAATTACTAATTGATCCGTCAGATAGATGAATAAAAAAATATTGGACACATCATCATCATCATCATCATCATCAGCAGTCCACTGCTGGACATATGCCTCCCCTAATGAGCGTCATTGCGGCCTGTCCTCAGCTCCACATCCAGCTTCTACCAGCAGCCGACACCAGATCGACACTCCACCTGGCCGGAGGGGTAATATTGAACACGTATTTTTTAAATTATCAAATAAATAAAATCGACAAAGTTATAGAGCGTCAAAGTTCGGGAGTGGGGGCTCGTGACGTCACTTGTATGTAAAAAGTGTACTAAGCCGTGACGTCACGCGGAACTTCAACGTACTATATCTTTGTAACTTTTATTTTAATAGATAAAATAACAAATACGCGTCCAATATTTTGTTGATAATGTAAATGACGGACTAATTAGAATTTTTCATTCGTTATCCTTATTACACAAAAAGGTTATCTTCTAACTTTCTTTCCTTTTTTAGAGTTTAAAAAGGGTAAAAACAGGACCCTTTTGATAAGATTCCACAGTCTGTTTGTGCGGGGTTGTAAGGGGTTGCAACCCCTATCTCCGGAACCCAAGCCAACCTCACATGCACGCGGTGTCCCTTCTAACAGACGTGGCTCTGGCGGTGGCTGATTGCGGCATAGCGCAGCCTGACACTGGCACTGCTACATGCCCGCAGCCGTCGACGGGCAGCAGCGTCAGCTGCCAGAAGCTGTATCCTACGACCCTCAACACGCATTCCCAGCGTGGGGATTATGGGCATATCCCTCTTCTTATAGGGGAGGCCTATGTCCAGCAGTGGACTGACTGGGCTGGTGTTATTGTTATTGTCCGTCTGTCTGTCACCAGGCTGTATCGCATGAACCGTGTTAGCTAGACAGATAAAATTTTCACAGAAATTGTATTTCTGTTACCGCTACAACACAACGGTACGGAACCCTTCGAGCGCGAGTTCGACTCGCACTTGGCCAGTTTTTTTCAATGAATAAATCTTACCATTTTTCTCTGGTTTATTCTCTTTCTCTTTACTGTCTCGTTCGAGAGCTTTACTCTCCTTCTCTTTGGCTTTCTTCTCCTCCTTCTTCTCCGCCTTCTTCTCCAGTTTCCTCTCGCGTTTCGCCTCCTTTTTGGTCTTCGCTTGTTCAGCGCGCTGCAAAAATAATACATACTGGTACAATATAAACTTTACACATCACATTTACTTTTCACTATCCCTACATAGTCGTTTCCCGCTGTCTATCCCTTGTATGTTTAGATATTTGAAACTACGCAACGGATTTTGATGCGGTTTTTTTAATAGATAGAGTCATTCAAGAGGACTGTTTATATGTATAACTAGCGGCCCGTCCCGGTTTCGCACGGGTTAGGGCACTTTCTTTAGACCTTGGGTTACGTTACTTAAGTTTTAGTAAGGATCCCTAATCTTTTCTAGCAATAAATATAGCCTATGTTACTCAGGGTGAATCTAGCTTTCCAATGGTGAAAGAAGTTTTAAAATCGGCACAGTAGTTTTGAGTTTATTCATCAAAAACATCACAAACATACACTTACACAAAAATATTTTTTTTTATTCTATATAATATTAGTGTAGATTTGCACCCAAGGCGGTGCGAGTCTCTAGTAAATATTATGGTTTCATTCATTGCCATGGTTGCTTTATTATGTTTCATTATATGTAATAATTTAAAATTGTATTAAATAATTAATAAATAAATAATACACTATCACACAGCATCACATAGCCCCAAACTAAGCAGAGCTTGAATTATGGGAACCACGTGACATTTTTTTTGCAAATACAAACATAATAATACATAGAAAACACTCAGAATCGAGCCTATACTTCCAGATCATACAAACATTTGTCCCTCAGCGGGAATCGAACCCGCAACCTTCTGCGTCTCAACGGACCTTCACCCACTGCGCGACAGGAGCTGTCAAATATTGATATTTACTTACTTTCGCTTGCTCCATTTTCTTTTCAGCCTTTTTGGTGAGAGGTTCAACTTTCATAATAGGAGTTGGTTCAACCTTTTCAACCTTTTTGGTCTTTTTGCTCTTGGCCTCTTGCTTCTGCTGTTGTTCCTGCAACAACCTATCTTCCTCCTCGACCTGGAAGAGGACATGAATAGGTTAGTTGATGGAATGGTTTATTAGTGTAAGAAAATAGATGAATATGTTCCTAACCACTTTTCTCTCTATATCCTAACCTTATATTATGAGAGCCGTGGTGGCCTAGTGGGATGTACCCCGACTTAAGATCTGGAGGTCGTGGGTTCGAATCCCAGCCGTGCCAATAAATTTTTCATTTCGAAAAATTTATGTGCGCATTACCACGAGCTCGAAACGGTGAAGGAAAACATCGTGAGGAAACCGGCATGCCCTCGAACTGTAAAGTTGGAAAGGTATGTGCTAGGTTAGTGTTCCAATAAGAAGCGGGTATGGGCTTGCAACCTGTCACGTGGAATGCTAGCTGCTTGCATCAAGTGGGCATGTATCGAACGTAATGTTTGGACTTGCCTCTGACTACCCCTGTTAAGGTATCCTCTATAGATTTGCGTACTGAGCAATATCTGAAGATATCCATAATGGGGAAAAAGTCGTGAACATGTATTTGTATTCGTATTTTTATCCTAACCTTAAGGTTGCCCGTGCAGGATCGATAACCAATATTTTGACATAAAATGAAACGAACTGATTGCAACTCCGTGTGAGTTGCAATCAGTCATCCTACAAAACGTAGGTCAGAAATAATAGGCAGAAAAAATCGCCCGATTATCAGTCCTATTATCACTCAAGGTGTCTCGACAAAAAGGCATTGGTTGTCTCTTTCTTGACTTTTTTTACTTTTCATGACTCTCTCACTTTAACTCATTCTTGTCAGTATCCCCCTTCTCTCCACTACAAATCAATCTCTCTATCCCTGCGTTTTCATAATCATACCCCTCTCATCGTATTCTCTCTACATAGCATCCCTCAATCGCCTATATTTTTCTCTCCGCCACTAAAAAATCTTGCTACCTCATCTCTCTCTCACTACACTAAGTGCGACCTGTTGCTGTGCTAATTTCTTTCTCTGCTTCTTACTAAGCTCTTTTCTATCGATCTATTTCGTACCTCTCATCGAATTATTTCTACATAACACCCACACACATATTTAGCTACCTCTTAACTCCCTCTCTCTCTCTTTCTCTCTCCCTCCCCCCCTCTCTCTCACACTCTGCACTAAATGTGACCTGTAGCTATGCTAATCTGTTTCTCTGCTTCTTACTAAGCTCTTCTCCATCCATATATTTCATACGTACCCCTCTCATCGTATTATCTCTACATAACATCTCACTGCCGCCTTTCTCTCTATCACCAATAAATCGTGCTACCTCTTAGCTCTCTCTCTCTCACTACACCAAGTGCGACCTGTTGCTGTGCTAATCTCTTTCTCTGCTTCTTACTAGTTCTTTTCCATCGATCTATATCATTAGTAAGATCTTCGAATCATTTCTACATAAAACCCCTCTATCGAAAAGGAGGCAAGAAATCCACCACTCACAAATTTAGCAACCTCTTAAGTCTCTCTCTCTCTCTCTCTCTCTCTCTCTTGCTCTCACGCTACACTAAGTGTTACCTGTTGCTGTGCTAATCTCTTCCTCTGCTTCTTACTCAACGGCGGTGTCTCGACGACAGTTGGTTTAGTCTCCTTCTTGACTTCTGGTTTCGGCTCAGTCGGTTGCTTTTGCTTCTTCTAAAATCGATTATTCATTATTATTTATTAGTGACGGTACGTGACTAGGGCTTAAATTATCAAAATTAAAAAAAAAATCAAAATTCAAAATTCATTTATTCAGTAGGAACTGTATAGTACACTTTGAAACGTCATTTTATTTATTCATTATTTAATACAATTTAAATAATAGCTTGCTCAATGACTAATAGTTTAGTACATTGACGAGAGGTGTCGCTTTGATTATTCTATGATTGAGGTATTGGTGGGAAGGTCGCGGGTTCAAATACCGCCTGAGTCGAAAGGAGAATGCCGATAACCCGTACCAATTGCATCAAAACCAAACGTATCCCATAAAATTTATTATATTTTATAAATGACAATAACATTTTCTTTAGTTTTACACACCGACCGGATTGATAATCAATTTAAAAAATATTTTGTTGATTTGGTTTACGCCACACGCCACCATTACACACAACCATTGTAACTATGGCAACAACCCTCAGTTCTAATTATTTATACAGTAGAATCAACTAAAAAACTTATTGGTTTGGTTTTGACGCACTTCCTTTAGTCTTGGTACCGAGCGCCATACATCAGACTTGTCCTTTTAGGGATATATAAAAACCTTACAACCTACCTTATCTTTGGTTCCCTTGGCAACCTGGTTGATATGAGCTAGCGCCTGCTCCCAGGTTTGCGTGGTTTTCCGCGGCTCAGCGCGCGGCGGTGGAGATTTCTCCTCTTCTTCTTCATGTTTCGCAACTGAAAAGATATATTTAGTAGTGGTAGAGTTGTTTGTTGTTGACTTGTCCGGGTGCGTACTGGCACCACGCCTATTTCTGCCGTGAAGCAGCTGTGCTGTTTCGGTTTGAAGGGCACAAGAGGCTTATCATCCTCATGCCTCAAGATGATGGACGCATGTTGCATCGTAGAGCATGTTCCAAACGTGATGTACGATGCAATGCTTTGTGATAGGTAATGGTTACCACTTAACAACAGGTGGGCCATGTGCTTGTTTTATCTTCAAGAACCATAAAAAAATATATTTATTTGGTACTATTGCAGCCTGACACCGGCAGATACATTCTCTGTCCGTCGACCGCGCGAGAAACTGTGTTTTGAATTTCCCATCATGATAGAATCCGCAACGAGACTATCCGACATAGAACTAAAGTTGTCGACATAGCTCAGAGAATTAGCAAGCTGAAGTGGCAGTGGGCTGGACATATCTGACGAAGAACCGATAACCGTTGGGGTAAACGAGTTGTTGAGTGGAGACCGCGACGCAAACGTAGTGTAGGACGCCCTCCGGCCAGGTGGAGTGTCGATCTGGTGTCGGCTGCTGGTAGAAGCTGGATGTGGAGCTGAGGACAGGGCGCAATGCCGCTCATTAGGGGAGGCCTATGTCCAGCAGTGGACAGATATAGGCTGAAGATGATGATGATTGAAACCCTTGAGTTGCCGATGCAATTAGTTCGATATTTCGGCCATTTTTCATCCAATCTACTAATGGTAACTGTTGATACTACTGACATACTGATGTTTGATTATTTTTACTAATGCTTATTGATTTTTGACACAGCTTGTTGATTATGCTGATGCTTGTCGATTATTTACTGCTGATTGTTGATTTTCGTTGAGACTTGTTGATGTTTCTAGACAACTAGACTAACTACAATCCCCAACTCCCATGCCCAGCCTAGGTAAGTGCTCTCCATCTTAGACCACATCTTCACCTACTTCAGGTGAGATGGTGGTCAAACTATTAAACTTGAATAACTGACGAGTTGTCAGTTGTACACTTACTGATGAGCTGTCAAAGTCAAAGTCAAAATCAAAATCATTTATTCAGTAGGAACTGTTTAGTACACTTTGAAACGTCATTTTTTTTAATTTACCACCAATTCGTAACGTGACCAAACAGAGAAGAATTGGCAAGAAACTCTGCTTGGCTTATATTTTTTTAACGTCATTGTACTTAATATCTATAACATTTTTTTTTTGATGGAGTTGGAGGCAGTTTCATCCCAAGCTTTTTTGTCATCTAAATAATCAGATATTTTATAATAAGCTTTATTACATAGATTACGTTTAACAACAGTTGTTAGTTGTAGACTTACTGATGAGCTGTCAGTTGTAGACTTACTGATGAGATGTCTATTGTTGGCGTGGTGCGGTGCGGCGGCGGTGCGGCGCAGCAGCACGGTGCCGCCGCCGCTGCTGCTGGAGGCGGGCGAGCTGGCGCCGCGGTCGGCGCCCGTGCTGGACACCGAACCCGCGCGGGACGACGAGCTGCCGCGCTCCGATGTGCCATAAGCGTTCGACTTCACTCGGTCCGCGGCTATACGTCGAAATTGTTTTGGTTCAAACAAGTAATTCCTTACAAAAATACAAGCTTTTAAAGCCATTTCCAGCTCCATCATCAGAATCCAGATACCATCTAAAGACGAAGTACTCGTCAAGACGAATTAAACAAGTCCGAACTCGATGGGGTTATGGCGTTTTATGAGGGGCCGTTCAAGCATTACGTAAGCTGATTTAATCGAATTATTCCGGAAATCCCCACCAAGCCGCCCCACTGGAATTTTTTTCTTGATCTGTATGTATTTACAAAAAATAATGTATATATGTAATATATCAATCATGTGGTTCCCATAACACAAGCTCTGCTTAGTTTGGGGCTACATGATGCTGTGTGATACTCCAGCAGCATTATTTATTTATTTATATAATATAAATTGTGTAATGTTATAAATTGATGGGTTTGATCTTCGATCAACTATTCAAAGGATTTAGCACTATCCGCCCGAAAACGCTTGACTAAAACTCCGCCAAAACGCATCGGAGTAGCAGTTTTCATATAGTCGTCTTACTTAGATTTCCTGTCTTATCTTCTTTAATAAAGAGGCGATATTTGTACGACGTGCTTATCGGAGCAGCAGTTTTCATTTAGTCGGCTTACTCTGTCTTATCTTCTTCATTATAGAGGCGATATTTGTATGACGTGCTTATCGGAGCAGCAGTTTTCATTTAGTCGGCTTACTCTGTCTTATCTTCTTCATTATAGAGGCGATATTTGTATGACGTGCTTATCGGAGCAGCAGTTTTCATATAGTCGGCTTACTGAGATTTCCTGTCTTATCTTCTCAATAAAGTGGCGATATTTGTATGACGTGCTTATCGGAGCAGCAGTTTTCATTTAGTCGACTTACTTAGATTTCCTGTCTTATCGTCTTTAATAAAGAGGCGATATTTGTATGACGTGCTTTGACAAATGATAGCTAGCAATATATGGCACTTTTTTCAGAGTGCATAGTACAGCACGCGATATCCTTTGTATAGTTGATCGAAGGGTTTGATTTAATTTAAGTTTCTTTTTATTTTTTAGAGTTTTAAATAAAAGCTTGTTTTTAAAAGTGTTTTTTAATAATGTACTTACTTGCAATAGCTTCGTTCTGCTGCTGCTTCAACAGCTTGGCCTCGTCTATCCTTATCCTGTTCATAAGCTCTTGTTCCATTTGCAACTGCCTCTGCTGTTTGAGTTGATGCATCTGAAACGATATTAGCTCATCAACTCTTTAAGAGCAAAAGTTTTTATAACTATTTAACCGACTTCAGGACTTAAGAATGCGTTGAACCTCGCTCGCAACTTCGAAGCGCGGGCAAAGGATATCGCATCTCTGTTTAGCTGATGAATAATGGGCGGGATAGCAATACCGGCCGTTCAAAATTTTCTAAGAATTTGGTTGTGTTCCAACCAAAATGATGACTGAAAATTCTTTACAAAGTATTGTTATTCTGTAACTAGATAATATAAGCTATGTTCCCTAACAAACGACACGTAAGATATTGTTGTTTTTAATACGAAACAAAGAGGAATAATAGTGGTCAATTTTGGCATAAAAATGTGCAAAATGCTATTGGCTTTTATTTCATTTTCGGTAAGTATTTTGTAAAAAAAAACTATTTAGGAACCTATATAAACACTATTATTACACGAAAATATGCTTGAATTAGAAACCATTTTGGTATTACGTTTGTATGGACAATTCGTCCTCCGGAGGCCCCTTAACTGATAACCGTTGTGGTAAACGAGTTCTTGAGTGATGACCGCGGCTCGGCAAACGTAGTGTAGGACGCGCTCCGGCTAGGGAGGGTGACGATTTGCGAAATACTTTTTTTAAGGGAGGCCTATGTCCAGCAGTGGACTGCTATAGGCTGATGATGATGATGATTACATTGTTTTTGAGGGAATTGGAGACAGTTTCATTCCAAGCTTTATTACCATCTACATTAAGCTTTATTACATATAACGTTTAACAGCATTTTTGAATTTATTTACAGGTAAAAGTTTTATGTAAACATATTTACTTGTATTATATCACAACACAGAAGGATTTGAAAATGAAAATGAATAATAATTTGCCTTACAGAAATAAAAAAAAAGCATTAATACACGGAGAAAAATAGTCTCGAAATATTAACAAAGTTACAATATCTAAGTACCGAATATTCCATTGTCTGTACCTACATGAAAAATATCAAACTTTTTGTATACTAAACACATTTAATTGACAAAGAAAATGTAATTAATATGATATGATTGTAACTGGGGTATTGAATTGCAGAGGTTAGTAGGGTTGGGAAAAATTGAAAAGCTTACTGCCAGCTCTTATATTATATCACAACATAGAAGGCACACAGTACCTGTAGCTGCTTCTGCTGCCGAAGCTGTCTCTCCTGCAGCTCTTGCTGCTGTTTCATCCACTGCTGCTGCAGCAATTGTTTGTGAGCTTCATCTTGCTGCAACTTCATCTTCTCTTGCAGCAACTGCTTCTGCTCCAACAGTTGTTCTTGTTGCTCTTGTTGGTATCGTTTTAGGTCATCGTTCGCCAACTGTTGGGGAAAAGGGGCCAAGTGCGAGTCGGTTGATTACTTGACTTTATTAACAGCCTTATCGGCTAAAGGTGTATTCCATCGAGATAATTATACCCTAGAGCCAAAAACGTGGAAAGTGTCTACACCAAAACTCGGCGCACGCTATCAATTGCGCCGACATTGAACACTTTTCAAGCGACATTAGGTCTAAATTAGAGACAGAAAGTCTATCAGCTGTTATTTATATACATATATAAAAGGCTTTTATATACCTGTACAGGTGATTTCTTGCCCTGCATTGCCCTTGCTTCGTTGATTTCCTTCTCGCATTGCTTCAACTTTTGCGAACATTCGCTGACCTGACTCTCCGCTGTTTGTAACTCCTGAAAGTGGTATACGATTTTTTAAGGCGACGATACATGTCAAACCTCCCTCTCGCTCGCACTATTCAACATTTTTGAAGATATAAAATCACTGAATGTAGTTATGCAAAATAGCAAACCTTCACGGCCTAGAAAATAACAATACGAAGGTTCAGCAATAATATCATTTTGATTCTATCACGTTTTCCAACAAAAAAACTTGTACCAATGTGATCAATTTTGGTGTAATTTTTTTGGTAGGAAAACGTGTTGGATTCAACATGATATTATTGCTGCACCTTTGTATTGTTATTTTCTAGGCCGTGAAGGTTTGCTATTTTGCATAACTACATTCAGTGATTTTATATCTTCAAAAATGTTGAATAGTGCGAGCGAGAGGGAGGTTTGACATGTATCGTCAGCTTAAATCATATTCTTGACACAATACAAATAACCTAGACCAATACAAACACAACCACAATTTTTTTAGCCTCAACGGGGATCGAACCTTCGACCTACGGCGTAGAAGGCGAAGCTAATATCAACTGAGCTATGACGGCTGTTACATTATGAATGAATTATAGCCTACCTTAGCAGTGGTATTCATCAGTGCAGTTAACTCGCCAACCTGTTCAGCCAACACTTGTATCTGTTGCTTTTGTACTGGATTTAACTTATTTTGTTTCTTCCCTGAGAACAAACAAATTAAATTTAAAAATCAAAAACTGTGTAAAAAGTGATTTAAAAAAAAATATGTATAACAATACTCTCAATTGACTCTATTTCACAACAGAAACACTTTTCAAAAATTAACTTGACAATTCCAATCGTAAGAATTCGCGAAATTTAAAACATAAGTTTTCCATACAATTTCTATGAAGCGTCAGCCAACCGCTGGATAAAGGCCCTCAAGACCACCACCAGCCTATTTAGTCCACTGCTGGACATAGGCCACCCCTATAAGAAGGTATAATATAACATAATAACAAAGGTCCTCAATAAGGTAAAAGAAGATCGGTCAATTTCATTCAACCTGTGACCTGAGACCTGACCATAAAATGTCGCGTCTAGAAATGACCTATGTCCTAATTGATAGTTCTTATTGCAGGTTATCATGTTTAATTAATCATTTATAATTCACGACGACCTCTGTGGCGCAGTGGGCGAAGGTCCGCCTGTGACGCAGAAGGTTGCGGGTTCGATTCCCGCTGCAGGACAAATGTTTGCATGTTCTGCAGATATTTGTCTCGGGTCTGGGTGTTTTCTATGTATGATATGTATGTATTTACAAAAAAAATGTATCTTTGTAGTATATCAATCACGTGGTTCCCATAATACAAGCTCTGCTTAGTTTGGGGCTACATGATGCTGTGTGATTAACGTCCAGGATTATTTATTTATTTATGTTTTATGTTAAAGCCGGATAATTTTTCTAGGTATTTATTTTATACTTTTAGGTTACGATCGATTAGGACACTGGCGCCATTAAACAAAAACCAACCAAACGCGTGCTTTGTTAGTGGCAGTTTTGTTTTAGACGGTTGACATTGGGACGAGAAATGCACAATGTGGGTGAGAGTGCGTTCAATAACCATGATACGTTATGATAGGGCGTATTGCGATCAATATTTATTATTAATTTACTAAGTATTCCGACCTTAATAAATAAAGTTATTAGTTATAATTTAAATACTCCATTATCAAGAATATTTTTACATAATTCGCATTTTTAGTCGCTTCCATTTATGGTCATGTCTGAAATTACCGGTCTTCTTTGGTCCCCGGACTCTGCATATTTAGATTCACGCTGTAGAAGCTACAATACTCACGGCTTTTAGAGGGTGCATTTTGCGCTGTCATCACTTGCAGCGCTTTCCGCGTCTCCTCGCAGCGCCGCTTAGCGCTGTAGTGCGCTACTTTTTGAGCTTCAGCCACGAATTTTAATCTAGCGTATTCTATCTTTAATTCTTCGCATTCAGCGCTTAGTTTCTCTTCAATCTGTAACAAGAATAAAGAATTCAAGTACTGTTTTTTTTTAATACTTGGAGATGGAACAGTCACATGGCCCAACTGATAAGTGGTAACCATCAGCTATATTGATTACATTTTGATTGCATATTTAATATTTTTTTTAAATTCAAAGAAATGAAAATTGACTGCATGGTTAGTAAACTTTAACATTAAAATGAATAAATTTACCTACAAATTATTGTATACCCATTAAGTTGGTAACATAGAGATACAACTAATAATAAGTAAGACCTGTATTTATAACCTATGTTAAACAGTAAATAAATTATCTTATCTTATCTTATAACTCAAGTAGAAGTTTTTATAAAAAATAAACAGACTTCAAATAAATCACTTCTTGCCCTAAAGAATTTTGAAAATCGGTTCACGATTGACGGAGATATTGGTGATCATAGGGCGAAAATTACAAGTGAGGATGAGATTTTTTGAGTTTTCAGGAAAATTACCAATCCCTCAGTAATAGAATTTATATGGGACCACCTGTAAAGTATACTCTTTTAAACAAAAAATGAATTTTGAAAATCGGTTTTCAATTGACGGAGATATCAGTGAACACACAAAAAAAAGTCGAAAAAAAGGTACCGACGAATTGAGAACCTCCTCCTTTTTGAAGTCTGTTAAAAATGTAAATAATGATTACCTTCTTAGCCTTCTGGCGTTGCTTTTTGGCCTTCTTCTTCCCGCGGTCGACGTGTCTGGTCGGCCCTTCTATGTACTGAAGCAGCGCGTCCAAATCTCGCGTATCTTCCGCGCGACCACCCCAACAAGACCCGCTGGAGAAACGAACATAATCTCACTATATGAACATGACGAAAAAGCTTGGGATTATCTCCAACCCCCTCAAAAATATTATTACATGTACAATTTCACATATACATGTACATGTTACAATTTCATTGGTAATAATGTGTTATTATTTATATATACAAAAATGAAACCCGTTTTCCTTGGTCACGGCATCACGCGTGAATGGCTGGACCGATTTCACTAATTCTTTTTTTGTTGTATTTGTTATTATTAGGAGAAGGTTCTTACGCAAAAAAAGATTAAGAAAATTGCTACGCTAAGGCGGTACGAAGTTCGCCGGGTCAGCTAGTTACCAATAAAATTGGCGTTTTGTATGGAGAATTTCGAGAAAATTGATTTCTCAATACATGCATATATTTGTTACTACAAATCTTATTCTCCTAAAATTTTGTGTATATAATTGGACAATATTGTGAAATATGCGTAGTCTTATTTAAAAAAGAAAACTAATTCATAAAAAAATACAACGAATTTAAGCATTGAAAATGACAACACGTGAAATGAACTGTTTTTAAGTTTTATTTTTTGCGGATAAACTTTTTCAAAAATAGTACGAATTTAAGCATTGAAAATGACAACACATGAAATGACTGTTTTTAAGTTTTAATTTTTGCGGATAAACTTCCTCAAAAATAGTATTTTATTGAATTTTCAATCTTTGCAATAATTTGCAATACAGAAAATAATTTTGTATATGACTGTTGAATTAAAAAATATATGTACAAAATAAAATAGAGAGAAAAAAACGCCAATATCATAGGTAAGGAGACCTAATAGTATAATAGTCATTTTAACACCATTTATAGATTTGAATAAAGCTTTTGACTATGTAAATCACAAGAAACTACAGCTCAAACTTTATGGTATTCGAGGAAAAGCACTTCACTGGCTAGATAGCTATTTAAACAATGGAAAAATATGTGCAGAAATAACAAAAGTTATAAAAAAGATATTAAAAACTAATTTTTATGTCTACACGCATATTAAATAACTGTGGAGTTCTTCAGGGAAGCATCTTGGGAACCCTACTATTACTTTCATATATTAATACTGTCATTATTGTCATATATTAATGAGACCGAGATAATTATAGAATACTCTATAGAGTTACAGTCTTCATGTCAAAACTGTCAAAATTAGTCCAAGCTTATTTGACATAAATAAACTTCAAAATGCCAAATTTGCGCTAATTTAGACCGTATGCCGCTTGAAAAGTGTTCAAACTCGGCGATTGCGCCGGGTTTTGGCTACGACTATCTCGATGTGTGTACGAGTATATCGATGTGTGGTCATACAAGGATGGAAATAATAAAAATATGTAGTTTTATATCAAGGGAAGTCGGAAAGTAGCACCTGTTACAGATAAGTAGGAATGGTAGACTGGCATGGTGTGGGCATGCGATGAGCAGCCATGAAAATAATACTAGAAGAGTAATGATAAAAACATATGGTTGGCACCTTTAGGCACGCAGATAGAGTTGAAATTTTTCACATATGTAGACCAGATAACAAATGTGATTTTTATTTATTTGTTTTATTTTGTATTAGGAAAACCATCGGCACAATGTAGCAAAGTTGTTACTAAATTAGCATTGATAAGGCTATTTAAAGGTATCCACTGATAATAAATAAATAATAAATAATGCTGAACATTATCACACAGCATCATGTAACGTAGATACATTTTTTTTTGTAAATACATACATATCATACATAGAAAACACCCAGACCCGAGACAAATATCTGCAGAACATGCAAACATTTGTCCCGCAGCGGGAATCGAACCCGCACCTTCTGCGTCACAGGCGGACCTTCGCCCACTGCGCCACAGAGGTCGTCAAATAAATTACTATGAAAACTCATATCTGTCGTCTAATTCAAAAATGTAACGATCTTTTACTCCGAAACATGGCAACCAAGGAGGTAACTAATCAAAGGGTTTATTTAAATTGTCGAACTGGCTTGCACTGTTCATAAGTTAGTGAATGGGCACCTGTTTTTGCGTCCCTACCTAGGTAGGTACTTACTTCTTATTCAGTCAAAAAACTTATCTCAGACACACACACACACACACACACTCTCACACACACACACACACACACACACACACACAAAAATGCGATTGAAATAGAACAGTCGTTGTAATATTTAGAATTCTTTATAAAATTACCATTGCTGCTTTGTTGTTGTTACCTACCTATCTTTTTACTCTTTATTGTTTAGTTTTTGTGACTAGTAACATACTCATCTGCTAACTTATCGTCCTAACGCATATTACGAGCTGTTTACAAAATGTGGATTCAAATTGGTTTATGTACAAATTATGTTTAACTAGCCTATAATTTAACATTGTAAAACTGTGAATCCTTGTTTAAATAAAAATAAAATAAAATAGAATGCTGTTTATTGAAAAAGGTCTGTCTAGGAACTATTTTGTTTTAATTTCCTTGCATTATTTGAGTGACGTACTATACGTACCTCGGCCACAACTAGACATTGCTGGACTCACGTATGGGTGCACACATTTACACGTTCCTCCATCAATGCCTATTTTGATGGCCTCTGCAGTTCTTCTTCTTCTTCGTATGAGCTAGTGACCAACTCTGGTGTCGGAGTTTTTAGGCCACCCGAAGGCCTCCGACATGGCTTAGCGACTGAAAAGCCGGGACAACATCTTAACGTGCCTTCCGAAGCACGGAAGCGCTCAAATCTAAATGGACATTTATTTATTTGCAACTGAACACACAACACAACAAAAATAAAAACGTAACAAACAAAATAGAGAAATAGTGAACATAAAACATGGTGGGATGTGTGCTACAGCAGCAAAATGGCTTCGACTCAGCATTATATCCACTGTTTTAGCAGCGGAAGCCATCTGCCGAATCCATCATGTGTAGAGCCATTAAACCCTGTGAGACTAATTAAGACTAGTTTTGGTAGGTAATAGTAAATACCATTTAGGCAAATAATAATTATCATTTATGTCACTATAGAAAATAATAAAAGTATTATGATTAAATTGTGTAAGTGATATGTGATGTCTAATAGGATAAAAAAATTAAATAAGTAAATAGTTATCGAAGTGTGAAATATGAAATGATTAAATGTCACTAAACCATCCATCAAAGTAATGGCCGGGCGGAGTGTTGCTTAACCAAGGTGATCTGCTCAGAACACAGAAGTAAACCACGCCACGAGCGCTTCAACTGCCTCTGCAGTAATGTACAGACAGCGTCAGAGTCTGGTAACCCCCCTAGTTAACGTTAGTAGGTTCAAACCGTCGCGGTGTCGGTCGTGGATCTCGAACTTTTTGCACAAATGTGTGTTTTATAAACCTTCTCCTCCTTGCTTAGGCATATTTAATTTCGTCCTTATATCTATATGAGACGATGGAGTGGCGGTTACAACGCTCGACATTAATCTATATGTTATAGGAGTACTGAGTTCAAATCCCTCGATGCCTGAATGTATTTTAGTTTTTTTTTATTTTCGTTAAAATTTTAAGTAGTTGCGCACTACCGTGATAAACAAATGAAAAAGTTACTAGCTGACGCATCCATTCATACCTAGACAAAATAATAAACGTATACTGTAACTTAAAATTTCGTCATAATTGCCAACCGTTACGATAGCTCAGTTGGTTAGAGCGTCTATTTCATAAACTGGTGTGAATAAATTGCTGGTTCGATTCCCCAGTCAAGTATAAATATTTTTGTATAAGATTTTGTCCATTTGAATATGGTAGCCTCCACGGCAGCAGTTTAAATTTATACTTGAAAGGGGTATACCAGATCGTGACGCTGTGTGTACTATACATAAAATACTCACTCAGAACATCCACTAGACGTAGAGAAGACACTCGTATCTCTACTCGAGAGGGAGACACAGTTCTGCTGCCGACTCTGCCCCTGTTGCTGCAATTGCTGCAGCTGTTGCTGCCGAACTTGCTGTTGCTGGGCTTGTTGCTGTGCTTGCGTTTCAGGTGCTTTCTGTTGCGTTGCCACTGGCTTCTGTTGTGTTGCTACGGGCACTTTCTGTTGTATTGCCACAGGTTTTTGTTGCGTTGTTGCAGGCTTCTGTTGTGTAGTTACAGGCCTCTGTTGCATTGTTGCAGGTTTCTGTTGCATTGTTGCAGGTCTCTGTTGCGCTGCGACAGGCTGTTGCGCGTTTTGCGCCTGTTTCTGTGCTAGTTTCTGTTGCAACTCTTGCGGGGGTGGTTTTCTGGGTGCTTGTTGCAAGGGGGGTTTTTGTAAAAGTTGCGCTTGAGTTGGTCGGAGCGCTGGTTGCGGCGGCCTTTGAGCTGTCGGCGGAGCTTTCTGGCCTTGTGTCGGTTGTGTTGGAATTTGTACCGGACCGGATGGGGTCGCCTTTAACGTCATCACGTGTTTCTGTAACGCCGGCTGTTGATTCGGTTGTGGTTGCGTGTTGATGTGTACGATTTGGTTCTGTTTTATCTTTTGTTGAAGCAGCAACTGTTTTTGGAGTTGTTGCTTTTGTAGTTCCTGTAAGAGAAGTTGTTGGTTATTTTATTCTATTTTTGTTGTCTTGTTATAATGGTTGCTTAATAAATACTTAAATAAATATACGGCACATCTCATACACGCTCAACTGATCTCAAACTAGACAGAGCCTGTACTATGTACCGGAGGCTGATAAACATACATAGATACTTATACAACATCCAGACACAGAACAAACATCCATGTTCACCACACAAATGTTTGTCCTGGGCGGGGATCGCACCCGCGACCTGCAGCAGAAGGCAGAGTTACTACTAACTGAGCTATGAAACCAGTCAATAATAAACATATATGCTGGACATTATCACACAGCATCATGTAGCCTCAAACTAAGCAGTATTATTAGAACCACAGGACTGATACCTTCTTTATACATTTTTGAAAATACACACCCAATCTGAGACAAGTATCTGCAGATAATGCAAAAATTTGTCTCGCGGCGGGAATCGAACCCGCATTCTAATGCGTCCCAGGAGGACCTTCGTCCACTGCGCCACAGAAGTCATCGTATGAGTTTCATCTTCATCCATATCATCATTATGTATTATCTAGATTCACAAACAATAAACGACTTATGATGTTTTTGTTGCTGTTGTTATTGATGGTGTTGTTGATGTTTATGATGTTGCGTCTAAGGACAGGGCACAATGCCGCTCATTAGGGGAAGTTTCGCCCAGTAGTGGAATGTAAATGGCTGATGATGATGGTATCGTTGTTGTATTGCTGTAATCACCTGTCTTATCTGTTGTTGTTGTTGCGGGGGCTTGTTGTGTATCGGCAGATCATAAATGGGCTCCGGCTTCTTTTGTTGCGCCATTTGTTGCTGGAACTGCGCCTGTTGCTGTTTCAGTTGCTGTAACAATCAAAATATTCATTTATTCAACAATAGGCATGACAACTGGGTCAAAAAATAATAATTCTAATTAGTCCGTCAGTTAGATCAACAAAAAATATGGAACACGTATTTTTTGATTTATTAAATAAATAAAAACTGATGGAGATAAAGAGCGTCAAAGTTCGGGAGTGGGGGCTCGTGACGTCACGGCTAGGTAAAAAGTGCACTAAGCCGTGACGTCACGCGGAACTTCAACGCACTATATCTTTGTAATTTTTTGTTTGACAAAAGAAAAAATACGCCTCCAATGCAATACTCGAGGGTAGATAATGCAAATATTTGTCTCGCGGCGGGAATCGAACCTTCCGCGTCTCTGGACCTTCACCCACTGCGCCACAGCGGTCATCCTACTAATATTATAAATGCGAAAGTTTGTGAGTCTGTATGTATGTATGGATGAATGTTTGTTACTCTTTCGCGCAAAAACTACTGAACGGATTTGGATGAAACTTGGAATATACACAGTTTGTGACCTGGATTAAAACATAGGCTTTTTATCCCGGTACCACGCGAGCGAAGCCGCGCGCGGAAGCTAGTTTAAGTATATACCTGTAATCGTATTTGTTCCATTGCGTTTGGGTTCACTTTGCCCTCAGCCTTCAAACTCGGCGCGTTTGCTTGTGTAGGTACGGTCCTTTGTAATGCCTAAAAACAATATTAATCCTCACAAAAAATATACAGACCTTTGCCCAGCAGTGGGACGAGAACTATTAAAAAATGGGCCAAGTGCGAGTCGGAGTCGCAAGGGTTCCACAGTGAGCTGGATTCAGAGAGTAAGACCTTCAGGGCTAAAATTGGAATTGGATTTTACTTATTGATATAAGTATTTTATGTTCTATAATTTTTTTTTTCGTGAAATTAGTTTCGGAGTTATGGCACTTTCAAATATGTATGAAAATGTCTTTTTTTGTCATTTTCTTCCTCTGGAATTAGAATACTAGTAGTTTCGAAATTATTAGTACGAAATCATACGAAGCGCAATGTAATAACTATGACATTTACATTTAAATTTAAATGTCATAGTTATTATATTGCGCTTAAATTTATGAATATGATATCTTCTTCTCCATACAAAAAAGAAAAACTTCAAAGTGCCATAACTATCATTCAACTTTTGTTGAACAACTGCTTTGTTTACCACAATCTAATTGTTACGCAAAATATCGCGACATGTAAGTTTAGGCACATATATTGTATACTTATAACAATTTATGTAAATGTTTTTTTTTATGTGTTTAAAATACTTTATTCATAGTCCTAGCTTAGTTAAGACTGACCACCATAAAGAGGGGACTCCTCTAACACAGGTTAATGCAACTTAAAAGAGGAGATCCCAACCCATGTAATAATTACTTTATCAGAAAATAAAAGTATTTTTGATTTTGATAACTCATACAATTTTCAGGAAATCAATTTTTTCGTAGAATAGTTTATAATTGTACTGGTTGGTAGAATCTATATCAATCAAAACATTAACTATTTTTAATTGGTTATTAATTTATTATATTTTAAATTTGATGGGCTATTTTAAATTGAATTATTAATTTTAAAAGGTAAATTTTTGTAGAACTAATTTAGCATTTGCACCTTGTGTAACCAAAATTATTATGAATTACAGCATATTTGGAGGCAGTAGAGTTGTTTGTTGTCGGCTCGTCCGGGTGCGTACTGGCACCATGCCTATTTCTGCCGTGAAGCAGCTGTGCTGTGTTTCCGTTTGAAGGGTGTGGGTGCCGGTCACAAGAGGCTTATCATCTTCATGCCTCAAGTTGATGGACGTAGGGCGTTGCATCGTAGAACACGTTCCGAAAAAATGTGATCTACGATGCAATACTTTGTGATAGGTAATGGTTACCACTTAACATCAGGCGGGCCATGTGCTTGTTCCATCTTCAAATAGTATAAAAAAAACCATAAGATAGTATAAAAATGTTAGCTTACAACAGGTTTGTTCTCGGGTTTGTCAGTGACCACCATCTTGGCCATCTTGTCTGCCAACATCCGCTGCTGACAGTCGATCGCCTGCCGCTTGGCCTGCGCCTGCGCAGGCAGCGTCGGAGGCAGACTCTTGGGCAGAGCCTGCCAAAACAACACACGTCACGGGTTTCAAGCATTACGTAAGCAGATTTATTACAATTTACAACCCCTCTCAACCTGAAAAGGCTTTGCTGCCTTAAGCAAAGGTTTTATTCTTAGGAAACTATAGGTTTATTTTGAAGAAAAATTTATGGCATTTTCGTATTTTCGAAAAAATGTAGTCAGACAATGACATTTGTAAAAAAAAAAGCAGTTGGTCTCAATCGACTCTATTTTAATAATTAATAAAAAATTCATAAAATTTCTATGAAGCGCCATTCGCCACAACATTGAATTCGGTAAACACTTACAGGTGGTTTGGGTTGTGGTTGCACGGTTTTCGGCGGTGGCTTTGGTTGCGGCGTCTCAACCGGCACCGGTTGCACATTGGTTGCTTTCTTCTCCGGTTGTGGACTTTTATTCTCTTGATTCTGATCACCCTGGACACAATGACAGCGTTAATTTAAAGAAGTTTCATATCAACTTTTAGTATTTAACACACAGAATATGCCTAGGTAGGCTTGCCTGCTTATCTCTGTGCATAGCTGCAGATGTGAACAGGTAAGTCAATATAGGTAACTACACAGATCTGTTAACCAATCTAAATTGATATCATAAGTACGATATTTTAATTGCAAAACCAATTGTACAGAGTTGTCTGCAAAAAATCTAATATTAAATTCATTAATTTAATTAAAAACCCAACCTCCAAGTTTAGAACTGTGTTACATACAAATAGACACGACTGTTTTAAAATTTTATAATCATCATCATCATCATCAGCCTATAGCAGTCCACTGCTGGACATAGCAGGTCCTCAGCTCCACATCCAGCTTCTACCAGCAGCCGACACCAGATCGACACTCCACCTGGCCGGAGGGCGTCCTACACTATGTTAGAACCGCCACCTCCACTCAACAACTCGTTGACCCCAACGGTTATCGGTTCTTCGGCAGATATGTCCAGCCCACTGCCACTTCAGCTTGCTAATTCTCTGAGCTATGTCGACAACTTTAGTTCTATGTCGGATAATTTTATAACAGTAGAATAAATTAAGACTTACATTGGCAGTCTTGCAAAGTTGCTTCTTCTTGTTGAGTATTAACCGCAAGCGCTCTCGCGTTTCATTGAAATTTCTCGGCACTGGCGTCGTCAATTGTGGCTGGAAATAACCACACCATAAGTAATAGAGTATAAAAAAATATTATTATAAAAACAAAAAACCCGACCGCTAAAAATTAATGAACTGAAAAGAGAAAATATATTCAAATTAATCAAACTTAATACTTTATGATGCAGGCGAGGACAATGTACTATCAGCGACAAGTCTACCTTACCAATTTTAAAACAGTTTCGCTTGTGTTAAGTTTTTTGTATTTATACAAATTTAGTAATAATTTATTTATTTTACTGGCAACCCGAAGGCATTTCTGTAAAGTTGTCGCTAAAACTTCCTAGCGATGACGTCATAGCAATGATCGGCTGGCGAGCGCCCACTTGGTTGACGGCTGGCATCGAGTAAAGACGTTCTAAAATAGGAGAAAGTGGAAGTAAAATCTGTAAAGTACTATTGTGGATGGAAATATAAGTATTCAAGATATTTATTCGTGTTTGTCATTTATATTATAATAATCTACCCCCTAGCTGTGGCTGAAAGCTTACACTTGCAAGCAGTTAAGCTAGCTGACTCCGCCTTTTTCTTTGTCCACTTATTTTGACCAATCGGAGATACAATATCTATTTCTTTTTGAGAAAGCCCTATGTTTTTATGACTCTTCGAATTTAAGTATAAGTCTCTAGTTTATATTTACTAGTGTTTAAAATTTGACAAGGCGGGGCTAGCAGACCATCGCTGCACAGGAAATGCACCTTTAAGGTGGTAAGGTAGACTTGTAGCTGATAGTACATTGATGCACATTGATATTTTGATACTTGCTTTTCTCTTTACAGTTCATAAATTTTTAGCAGACGTGGTTTTTGATTTTATAATTATATTTTTTACAGACTTTTTTATTTTATTATTATCAATTTGTGTTAAAACAGTAATACAAACGTACATCCACCACCACCACCACCACCACCACACCAGCCTATAACAGTCCACTGCTGGACATAGGCCTCCCCTAAAAAAAGAGGGATATGCCCATAATCCCCACACTGGGCATGCGGGTTGGGGATCGCAGGGCACAGTTTCTCAAATTTTCAGTTTCTTTTTTTTTCAAACGTACATGATACATATAATTTTGTAATGGTCTTTTTACGATCTTTCATTTGATATCCATATTGCTAGGGTACGGAAAAAAACAAACCCACCCTTCTTTTTAAATTTGCGGGCGCCATTTTGAATATTTATATAGCCTATGCCATTACCACAATAGGCATGACGACTGGGTCAAAAAATAATAATTCTAATTAGTCCGTCAGTTAGATCAACAAAAAATACTGGACACGTATTTTTTTATTTATCGAATCAATAGAAATTTACGGAGATAAAGAACGTGAAAGTTCGGGAGTGGGGGCTCGTGACGTCACGCCTAGGTAAAAAATGTACTATATCGTGACGTCACGCGGAACTTTAACGCACTATATCTTTGTTATTTTTTGTTTAATTGACAAAAGAAAAATGACGTGTCCAATATTTTTTGGATATGTAAATAACGGACTAATTAGAATTTTTCAGTCGTCTAGCCAAAAATATGTCAAAATCCGTCCTTCTTCTCTAGCGCAGTCGGGTAAAAACAATAATTATGGGCATGTTTAAAGGATGGATGAAAGAAGATTGACGAAAAAAGTATATGAGGCGAGTGTGAATGGGACAGTTGTAAGGGGAAGAGCTCGACGTACGTTCTGTGATCAGATCTGAGACGTGCTGGGAAAGGTCAGGTCAGGAGTACCTGAACCGACGAGCGAGTATCAACAATGTGATGAGAGGGAATGAAGCATGAGGTATCTCAAGATCGTCGCGAGTGGAGATCCGTGCTCTCTACCCTCTGGGAAAAAGGCGTGACTGTATGTATGTAATAAATGTATTGTATTGTGTTAAATCTGGGGTGTACGGGGTTCCCCCCATCTTCGGAACCCAAGCCAACATTACCTGCACGTGGTACACCCTGCTAAACAACGAACGGGGCTCTGGCGGCCGGCTGATTGCGGCATAGCGCAGCCTACATCGGCACAGCTAAATTCCCTGGCCACCGACGGGCAGCAGCGTCGGTGGTGCGAGAAGCTTTGCCCTGCGATCCCCAACCCGCATGCCCAGCGTGGGGATTATGGGCATATCCCCCTTTATTAGGGGAGGCCTATGTCCAGCGGTGAACTGATATAGGCTGGTGTGGTGTGGTATTAAATCTAAATCTATTTCCAGTGAACAGATATAGGCTGGAGGTCTGTTTTCCCGGCCCAGTATAACCTGGGAGTCTTCGAATCCAATCAAATCAGTTCCTTCTAGGCAAACGTGCTCTTAGACCACATCTTCACCTGTTTCAGGGCAATTTTTTGTTAAACAAAGGTGAAGGTGAGGATGTGTAATTGTTTACTTACAGCGTGTCCAAACACGGTGCAGTAGCAACACGTACAATGTTGATCACCGCCCTCACCCGTGCATGATCCATTGCCATTGTTTGTATGTCCCACTGGAAAATGAATATAATAATATAATACATGTATAAAATGCATGTATTTACAGAAAAAATACATATAGATAGTTAGATAACGTTTATTGACAAAAAAGATGACATGTTTTTTTAGTTAAAAGTGCCTTAAATCCTATGTTAGGTTTATGTAGACATTTTCTCTGGTTCTCTGAAGATAGCATAATATTAGATTGTTTTACAAGGAATCAAACCATCCCATTATATACGAGGTTGTTATACGGATGACAAGACCGAGTTATAATGGGTGGTTTTGGCCCGAGTAAAACACTCTACTTTTCACTTCGATTGCGAGAAAATAAAACAATTCAAAATTAGACAATTTTCAGAAATTTTAGTAAAAATTAATGAACCTTCATAAAACATCACCAAGACGGTTCTATTTTAAAAAAAAAAGATTGACGGAGCACCAAGAAGTCGAGTTTTTATTTAACAGAACGAATGCTTTGTACGGGCTTATGATTTTAGACAAAAATTAAAAAGAAGAAATACTTTTTAGCCCGTGGTCTTAAACTCGAGTTTTAGGCCCGCTAAGCTACACTTTTTGAGCAAGAGAAGTGAAAAATTATATAAATAATATACCAGTACAATATTTTTAAACACAGTAGGCAGTTACGCTGACATACACTCTTGTTGTCTTGTGCCTGTAAGGCGCGCGTGGTATGAACTTGAATAGAAGTGATCCACCAATCACGCGCCTCCAGCCAGCGACCAGTGAGTGAGAACGCTGCACCTGAGTTGAGTCTATAGGATGCTCCTTCTTATGGCAAAGTAAAACATATAAGATTTCAAGGAAATTTATATTAAATAGAGTATCAGTTCTATAAGAATTACGTGTCGTATAATGTACGATTCACTTCTAACCGGCGCGCGTCGGAGAGCATCGAAGCGCATTTCAAAACATGCTAGAGGAAATAGAAACATCCACAAAGCAGTAAAGCTACTTACGGATCTATTTATGTCAGTGTTTGACAAAGCTCAAAGCTGCGTAAGTTGCATGCAAATAAGGAACTTAACTGCTTTGTGGATGTGTGTGTGTGTGTGAGTGGGTTACAAAGCCACTTTGAATGCCTCTTGGAATACGCATCAGAACGGTATTGTCTGATAAAGTCTACTCTACGCCCAAATTCTACTCAAATATCAGTTTCAGTTACAAAACCGCTTTGAATGCCTCTTGGAATACGCAACAGAAGGGTATTGTCTGATAAAGTCTACTCTACGCCCAAATTCTACCCAAATATCAGTTTGAGTTACAAAACCGCTTTGAATGCCTCTTGGAATACGCAACAGAACGGTATTGTCTGATAAAGTCTACTCTACACTTCCTTCCTTTTCTTCCCAAATACCAGTTCGAGTTACAAAACCGCTTTGAATGCCTCTTGGAATACGCATCAGAACGGTATTGTCTGATAAAGTCTACTCTACGCTCAAATTCTACCCAGATATCAGTTTCAGTTACAAAACCGCTTTGAATGCCTCTTGGAATACGCAACAGAACGGTATTGTCTGATAAAGTCTACTCTACGCCCAAATTCAACCCAAATATTTGCTCCCCGTTACCGCTTTGAACGCCTCTTGGAATACGCAACAGAACGGTATTGTCTTTTCTACCCAAATATCAGTTTTAGTTACAAAACCGCTTTTAATGCCTCTTGGAATACGTAACAGAAGGGTATTGTCTGATAAAGTCTACTCTACGTTCAAATTCTACCCAAATATCAGTTTCAGTTACAAAATCACTTTGAATGCCTCTTGAAATACGCAACAAAACGGTATTGTCTGATAAAGTCTAATATACTCTCAAATTCAACCCAAATATCTGCTCCCAGTTACTGCTTTGATTGCCTCTTGGAACACGCAACAGAACGGTATGGTCTGATAAAGTCTACTCTCCCGAAATATCAGTTTCAGTTACAAAACCGCTTTTAAAGTCTCTTGGAATACGCAACATAACAGTATTGTCTGATGTAGTCTTAATAATTTATGTCACATAATTATAATGGTTTATAAATTATAGAAACCTACATACTATGTAAGTACTTCTTAGGCCTTTGCCCTGCAGTGGGATAATTCAGGCTCATAATAATACAATTTAATGAGGTTTAATAAACTGTTTTTATTCTCAGAAGAATAACAAATTCACGTATATGAGAAAATATTACTTACTTAGTTAACAGTATTTATTAGTATAGCAATTTCAAACTAAATGAATAGTAGTAGTGTTAATGTAGAATATTAGCAGGAAGATATCTGTTTTAGCTCAAAATGGGTAGCATCTTTTAATAACATTATTTTATATATAAATAATATTAGCTAAAATATAAATCAAAATAATATTGAAAGATGCTACATATATATAATTTACTATAAACCTAATATTTGATGTACTATATAGCTAGTTATCATCAAAACATTACAGTAAAAAAAAACTGCACCGTGTACTAGGACTTGTAATTTAAATGTGGATTTATTACTTATTATTATTTCATAATAGTGAATGTCATCTAATATTATGGTTTTTTAATTATAGGTATCTACATAATACGAACTTTACCGATCATTCGGCCAGGCACCAGTTGGGCCGAATAATGTTTCGGTGTGACTGCGCCCATAATTTCGCCTTGCGGCAATCATTTTGATAGTGATCAACTTGTAATGCTTAGAACTTTTTTCAATTATAACTGAAATGTCTTTGTTTGGTATCATTGGAAAGCTGTTTTTATGTAGATTTATTGATGCTAAATATAAATTTAATCGAACAAATTTTGTTGAATAAAATATCTTAAGAAACGCTAAGTAAAATTCTAAGAATATGATACATTGGTGTTTACTTTTCCATATTTTGATGTATTCGTTTATTTTAAGATTATCACAATCATAGCTTAGCTTCAGGGATGAAATAAGCTTTCAGAAAATACAAATATTTTAACTATACATGTTGAATTTGTAAAAATATTAATTATTGTGCGTCAGCAGAAAAAATCGCGGTTCCACCAAATTTTGTATTTAATTTATAAACTTGTAAATAAATATTTTTGTACCATGGAAAGTTTGTTTTTGTTTTTTTCTGCTTTATATTATATCTATTATCTCATATAAAACATCTAAAACATAGTTTACTCCTTCATTTTTAAATTAGAAAGTATTTTATACCTAAAAGTCAATTTTTTTAAAAGTTGCTGGTTCTAACTGTTTTATTTCTTAATTTATGCCATCACACTTATACAAATTAGGTGTAATTCGAAGCGCCAACTCAGTCATAACAAGATACCCTTACAAAAACAGGGTCGAATTCTAAGTAGTCGTATCCTAAACAATCTCAAGTGCCAGATGTCGGTTCGCGCGCCGCCCGGTCGGTGCCGGTCGTGTTAGCGGGGAAGCGCCGCAACGGTGTGCGGTACTCCAGCGGATAACTATTCATTTTCATTTATTTATTGCAGTCATAATGTTAGCTACAAAACATGGATGATTAGTATAACACTATGAGCCCAATTTTGGGCACAGCAATGGTAGGGAGTAGGAGTCAGCCTGTTAAAAGTATGTAAATTGAATTATAGATTTAACTCAATTTGATTGTTAATTTCTGGAATTTTAAGTGAGTCACTGAAAAAATCTTTTAAGCTATAATAACATTTATTTATTAACGTTTCTTTTAGATGTCGTTCAAAAGTATTTTCATTTTCCTTGCATTTTTGATTTTCCGGGAGTTTATTATAAGTTTTTACAGCCATTGTATTTGGGCCATAAATGTGTATCTTGAATTTTGAACTACGTAGTTTTAATTTATGTTTTTGTCTACTGGGGTAACTGCTTTGTGGATGTTTCAATTTCCTTTAGCATGTTATAAAATGGTCTCCGATGCTCTCCGACGCGCGCTGGTAAGTGTGAACCGTACTTAAGGAAGTGAAAGAGATAGCAATGGGAAGAGCTAACTGGAGAGAATTGCATCACTACACCGACAAGAGCTAGGGTATTAAATTATAATAATCAGTATGGTTCCAAGCTAATCTCCGTCTAGCTTGGAGCTACATAATGTGTGTGATAGTGTACAGCATTATTTATTCATTTATTGTAACGAAGTTCCTTATCGCGCGTTGCGAAAGGGTGCTAGACGGAAAAAATTAAGACCAAAAGTTGTAACGACACTTTCGAATTGTCAAATGGTTGGGCTGATGACGACATGGTATAAATACTTGTGCGCTTATTTCAACCGTTTGTGCTAAGTGCTCGTTAGCCTCGCCGTATAGGCTTGGGCTGCCAAATCGCTGTGGTGATTACGTCTTTTTGCATGTTTTAAATGTTAATTTATGTAATATGATCTGTATTTCAATGAAGCCGTGCGGCGTGCGCGTGTTTCTCTCTCTCTCTCATATAGAAAGCTACTTCGTTCCATCCGGGTGTCCCTTGACACCTCTCAAGTTTTTTTATAAAACATAGCGCGACTTACAATTGTCATAACGGATCTATGTCTTACCATGGAATCCTATAGTAAACCCAAAGACTAAGCATAGAAGAACCCTTAAGATTCTTTCATGCTCTGAACATCAACTCATACGGCTGATCTCTACTTTCTTATGTCCATATATCTTTAGCTAGAAAGCTATGCATACTTCTCTCAATGCGACTTCAAATGAGTTCAAAAAGTAAATCGTACAAGGGCGCTTGAATAAAATGCTATGCAGTTTCATAGAAATGCCCTGGTACGAAGTCGCAGCAATCGCATTGAGATAAAGTATGCATCCCTTTCTAGCAAATGATATATGGACTTAAGAAAGTAGAGATCAGCCGTATGAGTTGACGTTCAGAGCATAGTGAATTTTAAGACTTCATCTAGTACTCTTCTATATGTGTGAATAAGGCGTAACCACAGATATAGGAAGACCACTAGATAATGTCTTAAAATTCAATACGGCTGATATCTACTTTCTTATCTAAAATATCATCAGTTAGAAAGGGATGCATACATATAATTAATGCTTAAAAAAGTTAATCGTAGCAGGGCGCTCGAACAAATTTCTATGCAGGTTCATACAAATGCCCTGGTACGAAGTCTCAGAAATCGCATTGAGATAAAGTATGCATGTCTTTCTAGCTAACATATATGGACATAAGAAAGTAGAGATCAGAAGTATGAGTTGTTCAGATCATAAATGAATTTTAAGATTTCTTCTATGCTTTAGTCCTATTTCTTTGGCCGTACCCGATGACGCTTTGTTTTTCCTCGAAAAACTGTCAAAAATTAACAAGGAGTCGTCCTAAATTTGACAGTTTTTCAAGGGAAAACGTAGCGTCATCGGTAACGGTATGTTATAGGAACGGGCTGTAACTCGTGTTAAGATATACTCAATACTCAATACATTCATTGCTGTCACATGGTAGTACACAGATGTTACATAGAAGGTAGGTATCACACATGAACCCTGTCTAAGGGCATAGCAACTGCGATAGGTAGGCAGACGGAGCATTTGTCACACATGCAATTAATTAATTGACTCAGGTGTGACTTAGCGCAAATCCATTACAATATTTTCTACAATGCAAAATATTTAGTACAAATTCCGCAGAATCCTTTAGAATTATTTGTTTTGAAAGCTACCCTAATTTTATTTTTAAATAATATTTTTGATTTTTGAATATTTTTGGGGTGTACGGGGTTCCAACCCCCATCTTCGGAACCCAAGCTAACCTCACCTGCACGTGGTGCATCCTGCTAAACAACGAACGGGGCTCTGGCGGCCGGCTGATTGCGGCATAGCACAGCCTACATCGGCACAGCTAAATCCCCTGGCCACCGGCGGGCAGCAGCGTCGGTGGTGCGAGAAGCTGTGCCCTGCGATCCCCAACCCGCATGCCGAGCGTGAGGATTATGCGTATATCCCCCTTTATTAGGGTAGGCCTATGTCCAGCAGTGGACTGATATAGGCTGGTGTGGTGTGGAATATTTTTGAAACCCTTTCACTGACGCTGCCTAAATAAGAAAGACTACCTGTATACCTATCTGGTTTTTCTGTTGGAAATGGATACAAAAGTGAACATACTATTTTCCGTTGTTTTGCCTTAATCAAAGCATCGACCATGTTTCTTTTGTATCCATTGCTCTCAGCAATATCATAAATTATAGATAATTCCTCATTATGTATCCATTGCTCTCAGCAATATGATAAATTATAGATAATTCCTTATTATAATTGTTTTTTGATAGAAGTACTTTTGGTTTTTCTGATTTGCATGTGAATCTGCGGGCGGTGCACGCGTATGCATTTTGTGGAACTTGTCAGAGAAATTTAGCGGAATTTGTACTAAATATTTTGCCTTGTGGAACACATGCAATTTATCAAATTTTCTTAATAAATGTCAAGCAAGAAAGTAAGTCAGGTAGTTAGTTCTGTATTAGGTAGGCAATATGATATCATGTACGATGTATCTTTGATATTGTTATATTTTCAGAACTCCCAGAAAACTTTCCAGGTAACCAAAATATATTATCCAAATGACTGCTATAGGTACTAAAAATAAAAATAAACATGTGTTTACTTACCTTTACAAACATGCTGTTGATGCGTCGCATTCTCGCACTGCTTAGGCACCGGCTTCGCCTTCGCCGGCGTCTTCACCTTAACATCTTTTACTTCTTTAACCTCTTTAACTTCTTTCACCTCCTTCTTCTTCTCTTCCAAAACGTTTTTACTCTTCTCCATCGAACAGTCGAAAGTTATCTTCACAACATCATCGAAACATATCGACCTATCGCGTTTGCACGCCGCACACATACAATCGCTGGTGTATTTACATTCGCTTGACGGCACATCGCAAGAGGAGATATCACTCTCCGATTTGCTCTGACCATTTCTAGTTAGATTCTTAAAAGCTACAGTGTTTAATGTTTGTTTCGCGTTTCGTAACGCTTGCGCTGAGTATCTGGCTAGCTCCTCTATACTTGGTTTGTTGTCTTTACGCCTTGGTGGGCTTATTGTTATACCACCGTATTCTAAAACTTCAATAATTTCCCTGTCGAGCGCTGAGTAGTCTAAGTTAGATACGATAGACATGACGTTCTCGTGAAATTTCTCCGGTTTAGCGACATCACCGGCTAAGTAAGATTTGATACCGTCGAAGCCGTCTTTGAGCGCTTGGTTGCCTTTTTGTGCGATGAGAGCTTCGCATTTTTGTATCACTTCGCGTCGCGTTTTCGTGCTCATTTCCTTGTCAGTGTGTGGTTCTTGTTTCTCCGGTGTCGATTTTACAGCCAGTACTTGTGGTGTAGATTTAGATACGGGCGGCGAAGCTGGAACGGTTTGTTTAGGAGTTTGACTAGCTTCAGGCTTTTTTACCTTAATATTATTAGCTTTTCCAATGATTTTGCTGAGTCCTTTCGCCGCTAGAATCTCCGCCTCGCTCGCATGCTGTACAGTTTTAACCGGAGGTGAGAATTTAACCAACGCCTCCTTTATCCTGTTCTCGAATTGCTCTAATCTGTACAACATAACTAACCAATCATCTCCCGTCAATGATTTCTTCGGGATATTATCCATAAAATGTCGGTTGATAGCTTTGAGTCTGTCCATAAAGTAATCTCTTTTCTTTTCTATTGCCATTGTGGAGAAATCGGGCGCCTTTTCGACATTCTTCACAGCGAAGCCCATTAGTTCTTGTATATGACTCGCTGCTAAGTCTGGGTCGCTTAGAATCCAGCCTACTAACTGTTGCGACTCAGCGCAACGTTTTAAAACATCGACGTATTTGAATCTCATGTTTTTGAACGCGGCGCGCTTTTCGCCGGTCATCCTAGACATCTTCATAAGTAGTAGATCAAAGGTATTCCCAGCGGAGATGCTTAGTATTTTAGTTATTTGCTTCAATGATTCTTTGGACTCGCAATCGTCATCAGAAAGATTGAAATCCTCTTTCTTGCAGCCCTCTAAATTCTCTATAATCCTATCCCTATCGCTATTGGTCTGTTTACTCGATAGATCTTGTATATAAAGGTAGTATTTATCGAGCATAGCTTCGATTTCCGTGTCTAGTACCTCAATTGATAAAGTTTTAAATTCCTTCGTCACATAATGCTTCCAAGCATGGAATCTAGCTCTGATAGAGGCTCTCAATTCATCCATACAGAGCGCCTCTTTGACAGATTGTTCGAATAATTCAGACCCTTTCGAGTACATTTCCGCCGTTATATTATTCTTAGGTATAGAAAAGATCTTGTCATTCAAACATTTTAGGAGATCAGGACGTTTGCTAGATTTTAGATATTCATATACTTTGTTGACAACGACTTGTGCTGATACAGAGAAGAGTAACTCTTCAAATTCCTCTTCATCATACGTTTGAGTTTTCAGAAGTGCTTGAATCTCCTTCTCGTTTTTGATTAAATTTGTTATTTCCTTAGTGTCGAATTCGAACGTCATTGTACCTATAATATCAGTGTTGTTTTTAACTTTCCTACTAATTTTACGCTTAGCCGTGTTTTTTGTAACTTTGACACTGTCTCTCTTGCTTAGTTTGAGTTCTCGTATCTGTTTCAATGTTTCTTGGGTTAGTTGCGTTTCAGAGCTAACGTCTGGTAGATTGTTCATGATTGACGCGAATTCTGGTAGCTCGAAGGAAGCGTTCGCGAATTCGCTCGCTATTTCTGGCATATTAGCTAGTATTTGTGGCATATTCTCAACTAACTCGGCTAATTTTGTGTTAGTGTTCACATCTATAGAACCGTCATCGCCAATTTTGTCTAGAAACTCAGCTGAATTCTTGTCTAAACTCATCATCGCTTCGCATATCTGTTCTAGGGAAAGAGAACCGTATTGATCGTCCTTATCTGGCTTGATGTTATAGGAGTTGATGATGTCTTGGCATTCTTCCATCGCTTTTTTGATTTCTAATCCGAAGGTAACATACTTATAGATATTAGGGTCTTTATATACAACTACTTCATCAGTTATTTCTATGTCATCTTTGATTTTTTTAATAGCGTTTAACGGTACGTTTAGCTCTGGTGGTATTTGTGCGTTATTATCTATCTTTTCTGTGATTTTGTTGATGATTCTTTGCGTTGGGTTTGGGGGGTAGGCAGGGGTGGGATCTGTGGTCGGTGACATCTCTTGTAAGGGTGGGCTAACTGCTTCTGGGTACTCCTCTTCGGTTGATGATGGCGATGGTTTGGAATTGGCGTATTCCTTTTTTATGTCCGCTATCGCTTGCTGTATTCTTTTATCGGGGTTCATCGCCATTTGTGCGAAAGCTGCTAGTACCTATAAAGATAATAAATATATGTATAAGGAAGTGAAAGAGACCGCAATGGAAAGAGCAAAATGGAGAGAATGGCATCACTACACCGACCAACAGTTTAGTAGTGGTAGAGTTGTTTGTTGTTGGCTCGTCCGGGTACTGGCACCATGTCTATTTCTGCCGTGAAGCAGCTCTGCTGTGTTTCCGTTTGAAGGGTGTGGGTGCCGGTGAAATTACAGGCCCAAGAGGCTCATCATCAATACCTAGGATCTAGATAATAAACTAAATAAAAACCTGATTCATATCGATTTCCTTCCCCCCCACTATAGTATTATGAATGCTTCAGGCCACTTCGGCGTCGTCCTTGATCTCATTAAACATAATACCTAGTAGCTAGATACTAAAATAAGTAAATACCTGATTCATGTCGATTTCCTTCTCCCTCACTATGGTATCTGTATCGCTAACCACACCACCACACCAGCCTATTCAGTCCACTGCTGGACATAGGCCTCCCCTAATAAAGGGGGATATACCCATAATCCCCATGCTGGGCATGCGGGTTGGGGATCGCAGGGCACAGCTTCTCGCACCACCGACGCTGCTGCCCGTCGGTGGCTAGGGAATTTAGATGTAGGCTGCGCTATGCCGCAATCAGCCGGCCGCCAGAGCCCCGTTCGTTGTTTAGCAGGGTGCACCACGTGCAGGTGAGGTTGGCTTAGGTTCCGAAGATGGGGAGTGGAACCCCGTACACCCCATGTATCGCTTACATTATCCTCTAACGGAATGCCTTAGGCGGTTTCGCTTCCTTATCGTGTCGTCTTTGCTTTATGCTACTTACATAATACATAGGATCTAGATACTAAAATAAATACCTGATTCATATCGATTTCCTTCTCGCCCACTATGGTATCTGTATCGCTAATATTATCCCCTAACGGGAATGCTTCAGGCGGTTTCGCTTCCTTATCGTGTTGTCTTTGCTTTATCCTACATAATACATAGGATCTAGATACTAAAATAAATACCGGATTCATATCGATTTCCTTCTCGCCCACTATGGTAACAATATCGCGAATATTATCCTCTAACGGGAATGCTACAGGCGGTTTCGCTTCCTTATCGTGTTGTCTTTGCTTTATCCTACTTACATAATACATAGGATCTAGATACTAAAATAAATACCTGATTCATATCAATTTCCTTCTCTCCCACTATAGTATCTGTATCGCTAACATTATCCTCTAACGGAAATGCTTCAGGAGGCTCCGCTTCCGCATCATTCTTGATCTCGTTCAACAGCTGAGTCGTCTGCGCCTTATGCTTCAACAGCTGGAGTATCCTGTGAGGTTTACTGAAGGTGAAATGGTAAATAATAATATACGGCTCATCACACACTCTGTCAACTGATCCGAAACTAGGCTAGGCTATACATAGATACAGATACAACACCCAGACACAGAACAAACAATGTTCATCACACAAATGTTTGTCCTGGGCGAAAACTCGCGCGCATTCAGAAGGCAGAGTTACTACCAAATGAGCTATGAGGCCAGCCGTAAATAACACTGATTTTGTACAGCATACTTGTTGAATAACTATACAAGGTGTAATACGTTGGCAGGCTTGTATATTTAAGGCGACGATACATGTCAAAACTCCCTCTCGCTCGCACTATTCAACATTTTTGAAGATATGAAATAACTGAATGAAGTTATGCAAAATAGCAGACCTTCACCGCCTAGAAAATAACAATACAAAGTTTCAGTAATAATATAATTTTGATTCTATCACGTTTTCTTACCAAAAAACTTGTATGTGATGTGCAAATTTTTTGGTAGGAAAACGTGTTGGGTTCAACATGATATTCTTGCTGAACATTTGTATTGCTATTTTCTAGGCCGTGAAGGTTTGCTATTTTGCATAACTACATTCAGTGATTTTATATCTTCAAAAATGTAGAATAGTGCGAGCGAGAGGGAGGTTTGACATGTATCGTCGTCTTAAATATTTCAAGCCTGTAAAAAAACCTATCCAGGAACCTAGGTAAATACTATTGGAATACAAATAATACAAGAATATAGTGGAAATATGCTTGAATTAGAAATCATTTATCACGTTTGTATGGGCAATTCGTCCTCCGGAGGCCACTTAAAACGGGTACCGTAAATACGAAGACTATGTGTGAACGGATTCTTTGTTGACGTGTTATTTTAGCGCATTATTCTAGCTACTTGAGTTACCTACATAACCTGTACCTGCCTTACATCTAGCAGATAATTCTAATTATATCTTGGAGATAGAGACGCCATTTTCAAAGTACTCCAAACTTCAAACAAATAGTTAATAAGGCAAAAAAATAATATTTTTGTACAAGTACCCACATTGATATGTAAAAAAAATCCTTGTTACTTATACATTATATTTGCTTATTTGATAAACTTAAGTAGAAACTGACAGCAATGGCAATTTTATTTAAAAAAGCGGACCCCTGAAGAAACTAATTTGTGATCCTGACCTATAGCCACGAAATTCGGCAAGAAGCAATATCCCATAGCACAAATAGGGAACACTCGGTGCGCGATTATCATATTTTGACAAACGTTCGAGTTTATAATATTAGGTTTACATTAATGTACACATGTAACTATCCTTTAGCGTTTTATCTTCTCCCAATACCCAAAGGTTTGCAGTAAGAAAACTCTTTCAGGGTTAAGCTCGCCTTTGTACACACTATTTAAGTAAATTTATTCTGTACTAGCTTCCGCCCGCGGCTTCGCTCGCGTTGTACCGGGATAAAAAGTAGCCTATGTGTTAATCCAGGCCACAAACTATGGGTATTCTAAGTTTCATCCAAATCCGTTAAGTGTTTTTTGCGTGAAAGAGTAACAAACATTCATCAATTCATCCATACATCCATCCATGCTCACAAAACTTTCGCATTTATAATATTAGTAGGATTGTTTCTGTATATGAATACAATATATAAAAAATATGAAGATGAAGTGTAGGGAGACCACCACCAGATGGACCGACGACATCGTCAAGATTGCAGGTAATCGGTGGATGGAGAGGGCTCAAGACCATTCTTCGTGGAATTCCTTGGGCGAGATCTTTGTTCAGCTGTGGACTTCCATAGGTTGTTGATGATGATGATGATGATGATTATGTTTCTATGTACAATAGGCTAGACGACTGAAGAATTCTAATTACTCCGTTATTTACATATCCAAAAAATATTGGACACCTATTTTTTCTTTTGTCAATTAAACAAAAAATAACAAAGATATAGTGCGTTAAAGTTCCACGTGACATCACGATATAGTACATTTTTTACCTAGGCGTGACGTCACGAGCCCCCACTCCTGAACTTTGACGTTCATTATCTCCGTCAATTTCTATTGATTCGATAAAAAAAATACGTGTCCAGTATTTTTTGTTGATCTAACCGACGGACTAATTAGAATTATTATTTTTTGACCCAGTCGTCATGCCTATTACCCCCTTTACTTATGAATGCTACTCAACGTTAACCAATGATCAAAGTTAGCCCTGTCACTGTTTGTCATTATCCAACAGTAAGAGATAGCAATTGCCTAACCATAGTTTATCTTTTGAAAGATGTTCATAAGTGAGGCCATAAATGATTGAAATGAAAGGTTTACCTAATGGTGGTGGGTTTGAGTTTCCGCTTGGTGGCAGTGGAGAGTCGCGGCAACTTGTGCGGGCTGACGCGACGCCGACGTCGGCGTTCCTCTGGCACTGAACCCTTCTCCGACATACTGAAGACAAACAATATTAAAGTAAGAAGTCAAGGGGGCCATTCAACTATTACATAAGCCCTGGGGGTAAGCGTGTTTCGTTTCGTGCGATTGGTCGTACTGTCATTCCAATATTGCGGTCGTATGTTTTGTGAAATAGAGTAGGATGCGCAACGTTCGGACTGTTACATTACAAACTTCGTACCGAAAGGAGAATGCCGAGAACCCGTACCAATTGCGTCAAAACCGAACGTATCCCACAAAATTTATTATATTTTATAAATGACATTAACATTTTCTTTAGTTTTACACACAGATTCGATTAATAATCAAGTAAAAAATATTTTGTTGATTTGGTTTCAGTTGCACGCCGCGATTAGACTACAGCAACCAATGATATATATACGTTACTATGGCAATAAACATTGATGTAAAGTGTAACTATGGCAATAACCCTCTTTTTTAATTATTTTGACAGTAGAATCGACTAAAAACTTATTGGATATTTTTTTGACGCACTCACTTTAGTCTTGGTACCGAGCGCCATACATCAGACGGCTTTACGTGTACCAATCGCAAGAAACGAAACACGTAATTTCGTACTTCGGTGAATTGTAGTAGACCCTCTGTACGGGTCGTGGGGGACTTTGCGATGCTTATTTTTGATGACATGGGGGGTAGGGGGTCTAGATGGTGATTACGTCAGCCGTAGTAGTTTTTTTTCTTCGATTAACTATACACAGGATTTTGCACTATTCGCCCAAAAGCGGCTTGTCTAAAACTCCGCTAAAACGCATCGGAGCAGCAGTTTTCATATAGTCGGGATTTTCTGTCTTATCTTCTTTATTATAGAGGCGATATTTGTATGACGTGCTTATCGGAGCAGCAGTTTTAATTTAGTCAACTTACTTAGATTTTCTGTCTTATCTTCTTTATTATAGAAGCGATATTTGTATGACGTGCTTATCGGAGCAGCAATTTTAATTTAGTCAACTTACTTAGATTTTCTGTCTGTCTTATCTTCTTTATTATAGAGGCGATATTTGTATAACGTGCTTATCGGAGCAGCAGTTATTAAGGTTTTATACTTCTTTTGGTCTATCTATTTAACTGGCTCTCTCTTTCTTTGTACCTATCTTTATTTTATGGGCGCTATGGTATTTGTCTGTTAAGCCAACCTAATTTTTATTAAATAAATAAACTGTAAACACGTTCCCTGTCCCACACCAAAAACCCATACTGAGCCGGAAGTTCAATAAACTTTGACGGCCTCTGTGGTAGAGTGGGCGAAGGTCCGCCTGAGACGCAGAAGGTTGCGGGTTCGATTCCCGCTGCGGGACAAATGTTTGCAATGTTCTGTAGATATTTGTCTCAGGTCTGGGTGTTTTCTATGTATTATATGTATGTATTTACAAAAAAAATTATATGTGTAGTATATCAATCATGTGGTTCCTATAATATAAGCTCAGCTTAGTTTGGGGCTACATGATGCTGTGTGATTACGTCCCGCATTATTTACTTCTTGCAAAAAAAAGCTATGTCAGAAGACTATTGGCGTTTTTCTTTACTATTCGTTATAGAAATTGTATGTGTCCCCTGAAGCACATAAGGCTCAGCAACGTATTAGAGCTTTCCAATTGTAAGTTTGAGTCGTATGTGGTTCAGTGAACAGAAAACGTGTTAAGCCTACCTATTTTTGTCAACTGAGCTATGAGGCCATTCGATTAGAACAGTATACCTTTCTCTCTCCTGCCTGAGTTGATCTTCCAGCCACATTCTCAGTCTATGGTAGTAGAGCTGCTGATCCCTCATGTGCATCACTTTCCGACGGACCTGAACAATAAAAAGATATTTTTAATACAGTTGCTCAAAAAGTGGCGTATTGCAGGGACGTATAGCGTTCGGGATGTGCGCTATTACATACTCGAGCTTTTCTTTACCTTTTCCGAACTCGTGCGTTCTCTTTCCCAACTGTCAAAATAATGTCTATTAACAAACAACAACCAACCACGAAGTTTGTACTAAAGACTTGGCTGTATGGGCATAGTTCCCTTTGCCTACCCAGAATGTGGGAAGAAAAAAAAATCTCTCCTTGTATTCTTTTACGGTTGGCACCATTTTCCAGAAATTTAAATTGCTTCATTTTTTCGCAACTGTATTAAAAATAGTTGTTCAGTAGAGGTGCGGAGCCGTCATTGCAACTTGTTCCGACTGTCAACCCTCACCTTCGGCTGCGCCTCGACTCGGGTACACATTTGTCGGAACTCTTTGTAATGACAGGCTTTCCGCACTCCTAATGAAATATACTATATCAATTAAATATCATAAATACTGACTGCAAATTAACAAGAGCGTGCACAGTAGGTTATTAAGTTTTTTATAACCAGACGGAAATCCTTCCCGCAGCAAAATCACCACAGATACACAGTAGGTTAATAGGTTTTTCATCTCCCCCAATCTCGGAAAGAGTATTTTTGCTCTTCGATACCTGAGTGCAAAAGTCATTTCAATCCGCTAGAGGATAAAGTATATTGAAGTAAGAAAATAATGTGCAATAAGTTTGTGAATTCAAAAAATCATTAAACATATTAACTTCTACCTCCAAGATGCCGAATTTATAATACAACCTTTTTAAATTGAATTTGTTAAAAAATCAGACTCGGAACCTTTGTGATTTTAAAGGTTTTTTTTTGCATTTAGACATTTCCTCGTTGAAGTGGGTTGAAAAGTTACGTGTTGAACTCGAGTGCAAAGATTTTTCACCTCGTTCTCTTTTGATTCCGTCGCTGACGCTCAGGATTCTAATTTTTGAATTGTTAGAATCCTTCACTTGCTCGGTTCATCCAAATTGAGCACGCGGTTAAAAAGCAACTTTGCTCTCTTGTATAACAAATAACTATTTTATAACCACCCGGAAATCCTTTCCGCAACAAAACTGACAAAGATAGACAGGTTATTGGTATTTAGGTTTTTGCTGTGAAATCAGTCATTTAGTTATGACTTTTTAGCATTTACTCATCTCCTTATTTTTTTATTTTATTTAGTCATATTATGTTTCTAATTTTAGTTTCTTTTTTACCCTGCAAGATACCTTTGATAAACTTATTATTGTACCTGCTACCTACCTACTTGTATATCAGTGTTTTTCTGTTTGTTTTTTGTACTGTACCATGTGCTGTAATTGTTTGAGCCAAATAAAGTAATATCTTATCTTATCTTATCTTATCTCCTTTTATGTGTAACAGATTTTTTGTATAAGAAAAAATATATTATTATTATTCTAAAGTCAAAGTCAGAGTTATTTATTGCGTTCATGTGTAGTTACATATCTCAATGGTAGGTACAAAAAGTTCTTTAAACCAAATGTGTATGTATCAACAAAAAAATGTATATTATTAGTGAATATGTTATAATTTATTGCAAATATCTTATTAATAATGTATAATGTTGTTTGTAGAATGTGAATACATTTGACATATTATGTTTTAGTTTGCATGCCGGTAGAAAGAGTATGGAACGGTACAATTATTATATAAGAACCTTGTTAACCTATTTGCAGCAAATAAATAATTTGATTGATTGAAGGGCATGGCAACTTTTATGTTTACCTATGTCACAGATAACATAATACTAATACTAGTACAGATACCTGATCCCATACAAAGAAACCGGACCGCTCTAACTCGGGCTATTCTTCGGGCTATTTTGTTTCAGTAGAGTGGGCGCTAGATGGCGCTCGCTATAGCACCGCTGCGGTGGATAGCGAGCGTCATCTAGCGCTTCGGGCTATCGTGTGGATTTTTTTATGACATAAAAAACTTAAAGAACTAAGATACCTTTCACAACGTAGTACCACTTGTTGCCACCGGAAGAGTGACGACAATTGAGTTTTGTAAAAATACTAAATCTGTATTTTTTTGTATTTTTTCCATTTCCTGTACTTATATATTTTTTTAAGTACAACGTTCATCTTTCATAGACTTAGTTTTACTTTTTTGTGAGATTTACGCAGTCATCAATAAGAAATCGGTACCTGTACCGCCATCTATTGAGATTTAGTATGAACTAATTTTCGTTTTTTAGGGATGAGACCCCATGCCTAGGTATATGTAATAGGTTAATATGTTATCTTATTTATGTTATCGATATTATAACTTACCAGAATGTATAACCAACCTTAGTGACAAAGCCTTCAAAAACAAATTGAAGCAAATGCTTATACAAAAGGCATACTACAAATCTGATGATTTTATTTTAGACAGGCTGTACTGTCGGTGCGCGACTGTTGATGAGGTGTATCTAGGTAATTCATCTAGGATTGTTAGATAGCAACTATCTAACTATAAGTATGGTAATTAATAAGTTTGTATGATTGATTAGTAAGTATTATTTTTACATTTATAGAAATAATTATTTATGAATCTTGTAAAATTGACGTTCAAAAGTGTACTATTGTGCCTATTTGATGAAATAAAATATATTGAAATTGAAAATATGTTATGTGTACCAGCAGCCTTACGCAAATCGTCACTCCACCTGGCCGGAGGGCGTCCTTCACTACGTTTGCCGAGCCGCGGTCTCCACTCAACAACACGTTTACCCCAACGGTTGTCGGTTCTTCGGGAGATATGGCCTATAAAAGCTGGATGCGTCGAGCTCAGGACAGGGCGCAATGCCGCTCATTAGGGGAGGCCTATGTTCAGCAGTGGAGTGGTATAGACTGATGACGTATGAGGATGTAATGTGTAGTGGTAGAGACAGGTGTGGTTACCTCCTTGAACCGCTGCAGGTGATACTCTGGGCAGAGCGCGCGGCACGGCAGGTGGTGGGCGGCGGGGGGCGGGGGGCCGGGCGCGGGGGGCGGGGGCGCTAGGCCCCCCACCAGCTGCATGCACACCTACACAATGTACTCATATTAACGTACGGTGTCAACAGCTACAGAAAGTTAAGGGCCTCGCAGAATACAAGATTCTGGAAGACCAGTAATTATGTCATACGGCATTTTGTTGTGGGGGAATGCTGCAGATATCAACACCATATTTGTGTTGCAGAAGAGGGATGTTCGTGCAATTTATAATATGGGCCCCAGAGAATCACTTAGAACTAAGTTTAAAGAAATAAATGTTATGACAGTGCCGTGCCAATATATATATGAAAACTTAATGTATGTCCGAAAACATATTAACATGTTCAAGAAAAATAGCGACTATCATAATGTTAACACTAGAAATAAAGATAAACAAGCTGTTCCTACTGTAAGGCTCCATAAAGTAAGTCAATCTTTTAAAGGGATGTGTGTACGATTTTTTAACAAAATCCCAAATGACGTGATTAATCTATCTGTAAATAAATTCAAAAATGTTTTTAAACGTATGTAATCTATGTAATAAAGCTTATTATAAAATATCTGATTATTTAGATGACAAAAACCCTTGGGATGAAACTGCCTCCAACTCCATCAAAAACAATGTAATAGTTATTAAGAACAATGACGTTAAAAAAATATAAACCAAGCAGAGTTTCTTGCCAATTCTTCTCTGTTTGGTCACGTTACGAATTGGTGGTAAATTAAAAAAATGACGTTTCAAAGTGTACTACGTAGTTCCTACTGAATAAATGAATTTTGACTTTGACTTTGACAACATTTTTGAAGTTATAAAATCAAAATCAAAATAAGTTTATTCAATAAGCACTTCCAGTACACTGTCAAACGTCGTCGTTTTTAAATTTAATTTTACACCATTTCGTAACGAGTCCAAACAGAGAAGAATTGGCAAGAAACTCTGCTTGGCTTATATTTTTTTAAATTCTTGTTTTTTACAAAGTTTATTATTTGCATTGTTTTTGAGGAAGTTGGAGACAGTTTCATCCCAAGCTTTTTTGTCATCAATATAATCAGAAATTTTATAATAAGCTTTATATCAGAGGTCACGTTTAACAAAATTCTTGAATTGATTTACAGATAAATTAAGCATATCATTTGGGGCATATTATTTATAAAATCACTGAATGTAGTTATGCAAAATAGCAAACCTTCACGGCCTAGAAAATAACAATACAAAGGTTCAGCAAGACTATCATGTTGAACCCAACACGTTTTCCTACCAAACAATTTGCACCAAATATTGGTGCAATTTCTTTGTTAAGAAAACGTGATAGAATCAAAATGATATTCTTTCTGAACCTTTTTATTGTTATTCTCTAGAATGTGAAGGTTTGCTATTTTGCATAACTATAGTCAGTTCATGTTAACTAAGATTGCTCATCTCCATACCAAGATGAATAAGTACAATACGTAATCAGTGAGAGAGGTAGGTACTCGAACTGAGGACAGGGCGCAATGGCACTCATTAGCGGAGACCTATGTCCAGCAGTGGACTGCTGTAGGCTGATGATAATGTTGAAAAGACGTAGTTGCAAAAAAGACAAGCCAATAGATAAACAATGATGGCTGTCAGGCTCACCGTTGCTCATCATGGAGCGGAGCGACCCATAACTAAAATTTAGGCAGTCAGACTAGAATCCCTACAGATTCTAGTGTGACTGCCTAAATTCTTCTACGACTATGACTGATTTATGAGTCGCGAAAAATATTTTACATTACCTTTTCTTACATGTAGCAACCTAAATACTAGGTAGGTAAAGATTATAATGAATTACTTACCATGACTTTTATAGACCGTCCATGCCCTTGCTTAGTAATTATATTCTTTGCTCTAATGAGTTATCTATAATTTTTATTCACCATCGAATTTCACATTTCCCAATATCTTTGTTGTGATTGAAAATTGTCATAAGAGACATTTACGTATTTTACGTTTCGTTAACCTCGAAAGTAGGTTCAAATCTATTGTTTGACATATTTTTGGTAACGAAACGTAAAAGAATGAACGACATGTTGGGTGAAATGACTACATCACTAAAGACAACCTCGTTGCTATGGACAGGCCTTGTCTTCCAAGAAACTTTTGTCTTGAATGAACGCCGTGCTCTGGGTGGTAGAGAAAACGAGTGATAGACAAAGATCTTTGTCGAGTCTATGGAAGACACGACAAAATCCCTGTGCTTAGCGGGCTGACAAATGTTTACTGTCGAGTGACGTCAGGTGAGATCGAAACAAACACAGAGTGATTCTTTCGTTCAAAAATGTTTATGAATAAAGAAATAAGCACTTTTTTTATAAAAATAGTGAAATACCATTTATTTAATTAATATCTATTAGGATGACCACAATTCTTTGCATATTATCACTAGTGTCAAATAGCCTATTAGGACGACGCATAAAAGGTATATTGAAATTGAAATTAATTTTTTTGATGTTATTTTCCATAATTAATTTACTTTGACATAAAATCTACTTCGTTCATGACAAATTATTCGACTGATTATTATTTAAGTAAATTATCTTGATTTTTGTTTTGTTTTGCTATTTTATAATATTAATTATAACTACTATAGAGTTAAGATATTGCTCTAGGACTAAGGTACTCTATTGAATTGGGTATGCCCGTAATGATAGATGTACTATCAGCCACAAGTGTACCTTACCATCTTGAGGGTGCATTTTCTGTGCAGCGACTGGCTGCTAGCCCCGCCTTGTCAAATTTTAAACACTAGTAAATGTAAACTAGAGGCTTATATTTTAATTCGAAGAGTCGTTAAAACACAGGGCTTTCTCAAAAAGAAACAGATGTTGTATCTCCGATTGGTTAAATAAGTGGACAAACAAAAAGGCGGAGTCAGCTAGCTAAACTGCTTGCAAGCGAAACTGTTTTAAAATTGGTAAGGTGGACTAGTCGCTGATAGTACATGTTTTAAAATAAATAATTTGAAATTCTATTGTATTCTATTGAACATACCGTAGACAACTTCTTTTGCTTCCTGTAGACTTGTAATTGCCGTCGGTGGACTTCAGGCAGCCGTCGATACATGGCCATCAGCTTCCTATCCACCTCACCCAGACCCAGATCCACTTGTTTTCTGTAAATTAATAATGCTTGACACTACAACACAGCATCATGTAGCCCCGAACTAAGCAGAGCTTGTATTATGGGAACCAGATAACTGGTAGATAAATACTTTTGGTAAATACATTTTTGGGGACCCGCGACCTTCCCATAAATACCGGGTGTATTGTGTCTGATGAAATGAAACTGACAAAAGTTTCGCCCGCAACAGACGTCCATAAATTAAAACGGTTTTCGAGTAAATGCGAAACTCGTGTTGTTATAATTATTATTGATTCACGGGACTTCCTCGCGTTTTACCTTATTTATTTTCCCGACGTTTCGATCGTGTTGCAAAGATCGTGGTCAAGGGATGACTCAATTAAAATTTATTGATTTATTTTTAAATAATCTACACTAATATTATAAAGAAGAAAGATTTGATTATTATTATTATTTATTTAATCACAATTTATAACATAACAGTATACATTATATACCAACGCGTTACAATTAAAGTCAAAATGGTATGCAAAAACATAAAAAAATGTTTGTTTGTTTGCATTGAATAGACACTGAAACTACTGGACAGATTAAAATAAATATTTCACCGTTGGGAAGCTACACTATCCCCGGGTGCTATAGGCTATATCATATTTTCAAAAAATTAGGGATTCTTACTAAATCTCCAATAATGTATCCAGAGGTGTAAAAAATTGACCTAAAAATTCCTTACATCGCGTGCGCTGTGAAAACTATTGATGATAGAACAAAATGATGTACTACGACTTTAAAGAACACATCATTATCTTCAGACAGTGGCTCGACAGCATGTCTAGCTATTATAGTTATGTCACAATAAGTGTTTTCATTTAAAAAAAAAAATTGATATGCCGGCACTAGAACAGGCTTTTTATTTGACCCTTGTATTAATCCTTATCAAAATAAATATAAACAATTACTTCATATTTAAGACTGTTTCAAAAACTTCACGTAAGTTTTTGAATTATACAATTCGGACATTTTATTCGAAAGATATCACGAGTTTAAACATGTAAGTATTAGTAAAAAGTCGCGTGGTCACCGCTTACCCCGCTCGGCTAGCTATACACCTTAAGGCGACTATACCTCCCTCTCGCTCGCACTATTCAACATTTTTAAAGATATAAAATCACTGAATGTAGTTATGTAAAATAGCAAACCTTCACGGCCTAGAAAATAGCAATACAAATTGCTGAACCTTTGTATTGTTATTTTCTAGACCGTGAAGGTTTGCTATTTTGCATAACTACATTCAGTGATTTTATATCTTCAAAAATGTTGAATAGTACGAGCGAGAGGGAGGTTTGACATGTATCGTCGCTTTAAAAAGCAATGTATAATAGGCGTCACTGCACTGGGGGTACCATCAAGAAAGTGTGTATGTGTGTATGTTTTTTGTTAGATACCCGTACGAAGCCGAGCCGCTAGTGTTTAATACTCGTATTGTTACCTAGCTTCTACGTCGTTGCCGCCTGTAGGCCACTCGTCGCATTGCTTCAACACCGAGTCCATATGTCGCTCAATGGATGCTATACTGCGCATTAAATGCCTTACAGTTCTGTAACAAATATTAAAACTTCAAAAAAAAATACTAGAGAGAGAGAGAGAGAGAGAGAGAGAGAGAGAGACAGAGAAACACGCGCACGCCGCACGGCTTCATTAAAATACAGGTCATATCACATAAATTCATATTAAAAACATGCAAAAAGACGTAATCACCACAGCGATTAGAACTAGGTGTCGCGGCGCGGCAGCCCAAGCCTATACAGCGAGGCTAACGAGCACTTAGCATAAACGGTTGAAATAAGCGCACAAGTCTTTATACCATGACGTCATCAGCCCAGCCATTTGACAATTACAAAGTGTCGTTACAATTTTGGTCTTATTTTTTTCCGTCTAGCCCCTTTTTGCAACGCGCGATAAGGAACTTCGTTCCAATTATATCAAAAACATCATCATCAGCCTATATCAGTCCACTGCTGTACGGCGTCTCCTAATGAGCGGCATTGCGGCCTGTCCTCAGCTCCACATCCAGCTTCTACCAGCAGCCGACACCAGATCCACACTACACCTGGCCGGAGGGCGTCCTACACTACATTTGCCGAGCTCTCTACTTATTATTTACTTTTGGACCTCACGTGTATTCATGTTTTAATGTTTTTAATGTAAAATTAAGTTTCAGCCAAATCCGTTCCGCTGTTATGGCGTGAAGCGACCACAAACATACTCACAAACAAACTTTCGCATTTATAATGTTAGTGTGAGTACTTACTTAAATTTTCACGAAATCAAGTGTAACATTGTGTACCTATGGTGAAAATAAATGAACTATGAACTAAGTCCAGCAGTGGACTGATATAGGCTGGTGTGATGTGGAATAAAGTTATATATATATCGGAGTGAAGGCCTGCGCAGACCGGAAGGGCATGGCAAGGGATTTCAATTTTTACCAATGAACATATCATAACCTATCGAAATAGAAATACGATACAAATTCCTATGCTTTAAAACAATCCCGCGGCATTGAAAGGGACGTCGCGGCATTATTATAAAGCATAGGAATTTGTATCTTAAAAAAAATAAACCGACTTCAAATAAATCACTTCTTACTTCTTGCCCTAAAGAATTATGAAAATCGGTTTACGATTGACGGAGATATTGGTGATCATAGGGCGAAAATTACAAGTGATGATGAGGTTTTTTGAGTTTTCCGGAAAAAGTACCAATCCCTCAGGAATAAAATTTATATGGGACCACCTGTGAAGTATACTCTATTAAACAAAAAAAGAATTTTTAAAATCGGTCCACAATTGACGGAGTTATCGGTGAGCATACATAAAAAAAAAGGTTCCGACGAATTTAGAACCTCCTTTTTGAAGTCGGTTAAAAATTGAAATCCTTTGCCAAGCCGTCCCGGTATTCGCAAGCCATAAGGGGTAGCTTATGATGGAGCATGGCTGCAACTCAAAGCAGCTCCTTTTCCGTAATACAGACCTAGAATACGTGGGCGTATGGTAAGTAATGTCAGTCCAAATGATAACACGTCAAGGAATGAAGACAACGTTTACTTAAGTGGTTTGATAAATGAACAAGATAGCTATAGCCACGGAAGTACGTAACGCGGCGAGTTTGGAGACGTGTTCACTCGTCGGCGACCGGGAAGAGAGTGTTCGTTCGGATGCGGCCGCACCCGAGCAGCGATGACGTCACGATTGTCACAGCCACAGATATAGAAGAGAACAGATGAAGTCTTAAAATTCACTATGTCCTGAACATCAACTCATACGGCTGATCTCTACTTTCTTATGTCCAATATAATCAGTTAGAAAGGGACGCATACATATATCAATGCGAAATCAAATGAGATCAAAAAGTTAATCGTACCAGGGCGCTCGAACAAAATTCTATGCAGTTTCATTGAAATGCCCGGTACGAAGTCGCAGCAATCGCATTGAGATAAAGTATGCATCCCTTTCTAGCAAATGATATATGGACATAAGAAAGTAGAGATCAGCCGTATGAGTTGACGTTCAGAACATAGTGAATTTTTAATACTTCATCTAGTTCTCTTTTATATGTGTAGTCAAAGCGCACGATAGAGGGCGTTCTTGCGTAACGTTTAGAGCCGATATTACCATTGATAGCAATGCGACATACTTATCTGTGTATATAAATAAATAAATAAAATAATCCAGGACGTTATCACACAGCATCATGTAGCCTCAAACTAAGCAGAGCTTGTATTATGGGAACAACATGATTGATATACTACATAGATACATTTTTTTTTGTAAATACATACATATCATACATAGAAAACACCCAGACCCGAGACAAATATCTGCAGAACATGCAAACATTTGTCCCGCAGCGGGAATCGAACCCGCAACCTTCTGCGTCACAGGCGGGCCTTCGTCCACTGCGCCACAGAGGTCGTCGTGTGTGTATATGTGTTATTTACCTGTGATTTTTAATGTGAAGTGTTACCTGCATAGCTGCGTGGGCGCTGGATCGTTGTCTGAATGGACGGCGTGCGCGGCGGCCAATAGCAGCTCGGACGCCGAGTCGAGGGACGATGTGGATAGGCCGAGAGACGCGCCCGAATGCTCGTCCGAATCACTCACCGTTAGGAACGAACCTGTAACAAAGTCACATCATAATGTTGGTAGGCTACGATATTACCAGTCTTTTTCTTCTTCGTATGAGTTAGTGGCCAACTCTGGTGTCGAAGTTTTTAGACCGCTCGAAGGCCTCCGACATGGCTTAACGACTGAAAGCTAACATCTTAACGTGCCTTCCGAAGCACGGAAGCGCTCAGATCTATATGCCACTAAACGGTCACCCATCCAAGAAGTGACCGCGCGGAGCGTTGCTTAACCAAGATGATCTGCACTTAGGGCTTACTTCAGCCTCACCACGAGCGCTTCGCTGTTACCAGTCATAGAGCTTGTACACAAAACTGCGAATTCGCAACAGAGAAAACTGCGACACGAATTGCTGCGATTTCGGCAAGGCATCTATCTCCCTTCAGAGGGCTTACCACAGGTTTTGATAGTTTTCGAAAACTTTATAAGTTTCGGTATCATTCCATACATTTTCGTAGTTCACGCACGTTTCCCTAGAGGCGCTGTACTGAAAATGTATGGAAAGATACCAAAACTTATAAAGTTTTCGTAAACTATAAAAACCTGTGGTAAGCCCTCAGAATTCATTCTAACATCGCAAGAATGCGCGATGCGTCGCGCGAGCTCGCAGATTTATACGATGCGATTTCGCATCGCAGTTTTTTGTATTGTGTGTCACTAGTACAGGCCTTTAAGAATAGAAACAGGGCTAAGTTACCTATAAAGTTTCTAATAAGTTCTTGAAAAAAGCGGAGACATTCTTAGAACTAAAAGGCTTATTACACCACGTGGTATTCAGTCTGTCTTAGTTAGACTGTCTGACACTTAGACATAAACATAGACATATCATTTATTCAGTACACGTAGGTTACATAGTTTGGTTAACCGTGCCTTAAAGCCTATGTTAGGTTTAACTAAGCACAAAGTTCTCACCTATTTAACATAAACTGATTAAACTGTAGTTAACACAATTAAACCTGCACTAATATAGATACTTAGGCTTGTCAGAAACCGAGGTGGTTTCTAACTAGCCCAAACATCAATATAATACGAAATGTAATGTTCCGTATCGGAATTGAATATTCTTACATTTATATTTTCGCGCCATGCATTGGCTTTTCATTGTGGGTAGCATCCACATTAATTCGAAAGCAGACACAATTTGGAGGGTATTTCAAAAACTAAATTTGTATCCTGTTTTCTGATTGGTTGTACGGTGTGACGTTTCCTCGTTTCTCTACGAGACCCCTACGACCAATCCCAGCACTTGGCGTCGCACCACGATACATAACGCACGCCTACGCGAGCTTCTTCCGATCAACCCTACCTACGCGCCCGCGCAGACCCTTAACCGTTTCGCGTTGTTCTATGTGTCTTCTCCTTGCTCTATTTCCGAAAGACTGCCAGCTCTGTGAACCTTTCATAACAGCCCTGTGGACCCTGAAGTGCGGCAATTTATCAGTGCGAAACTGGAGCGATCCTGGGACTCTTCGTCGGAGGTGAACAGGTACGTCGCACCTAACCAGCCATTGAAATTCCCGTACATGTAATTTTAGCTAGATTCATGGCATACAATAAGTAGATTCATTTAGCGCGAAGCTAGCCGGTTATCGCCACTGCGCTGCGGAATGCGTTGACATGACGGTTTTGCAAGTGTGCGAGCTTCTCGTGATAGCGAAAGGCATGAATGTTTAAATGGTGCCCTAACCCGCGCAAAGTCGTAGCCTCTAGTCATTAATAAATCATAATCATTTGATTCAATTAATTATGATTTTAATCATTAATCAGATTAACTTTTTGCCAACACTGCTGTGCACCTATGTATCTTAGTCATCCCCCGTACTCATTAGGGTAGCCTATGTCGAGCAGTGGACTGACATAGCCTCGTGTTTGCAATACTCACTGTCATCGAGGTCTGCGTTAGGATCGCTCGCTTCGTTCTCGGTTTCCAATTCGGTCGCATTAGTTGGACCCGCGCCGGCCTCTTCTGGTTTTATATCCGCACTGTCTGGCGGTCTGGAAGTTAAACACGAACTTTTATAATATGAATATGCCGAGAAGTGTGAGCTCATACCTGGTAGAATAACCGTGAGTGAAATACACAAATATAGGAAGACAACTAGATAAAGTCTGAAAATTCAATACGGCTGATATCTACTTTCTTATGTCCAATATCATCAGTTAGAAAGGGATGTATACATATATCAATGCGACTTCAAAAAGTTAATCGTACCAGGGCGCTCGAACAAATTTCTATGCAGTTTCATACAAATGCCCTGGTACGAAGTTGCAGAAATTGCATTGAGATAAAGTTTGGATCTCTTTCTAGCTCACATATATGGACATAAGAAATTAGAGATCAGCCGTATGAGTTAATGTTCAGAGCATAAATGAATTTTAAGACTATGCTTTAGTCATAGTTCTTTGGAAATACCATTCGTAGTGCTGTGGTGAAATGCTTGACAATTAAACACGTCTTAAATGTCAGATGTCTGTCGGACTGACTGTCAGGTGGAGACACCATTTTTTTTTTTCATCTTGAACGACGGTTGTCATTTTTATTAAATTTTATTTTCTAGTGTTATTCTAATGTATGTCGTTTATTAGGCATGGTATTGTAACCGTTATACGTTAGTTATATCACACAAGTATTAGTGAAATGGAATAAAAGAAGATTGAACGGGAATTCTCTGATGAAGGAAATTGTGCGCCGATCCTTTTTTGTTATATTCGCCATGGCTATAGCAGAAAACAGGAGCTGACTGAAGACTGGACGACTGGACTTATAAACCGTACTACGTTGCCTCATATTATTATGAACATTATACTTGATACTGGCGAAATTGTGGAAACTATCCCAGAAGCCAATTAATAAAGAAGCGAAGTGACTGTCAGATGGGGCGATGGGAGAACGATGCTTAGAAACGCGAGGGGAAACGGAACACGAAACGGGAATTGTGATGGGATCGCGATGGATTTTGGAATGAAAAGGAAAAGCACTACAAATGGGAGATCGCTGCATGCCTCGATATGTGCTTACACGTTGGATTTACCCTTCTGCGACATATACATGTTAAATGCTAAATTAAATAGTATTGTATGTTACTTTAACTTAATTTTAATTTGTTTTTCCATTAGACGAGAGTGTAATAAACTCGTGAGTTGTTGCGTTGAGCCGTGGTGACCTAGTGGGAAGTACCCCGACTTAAGATCTGGAGGTCCCAGCCGTGCACCAGGGGATTTTTCGTTTCAAAAATTTATGTGCGCATTACCACGAGCTCGAAACGGTGAAGGAACACATCGTGAGGAAACCGGCATGCCCTCGAACTAAAAAAAGTTCGAAAGGTACGTGTTAGGTGGCTTGGTGTTCCAATAAAAAAGCGGCGATGGGCTTGCAACCTGTCACGTGGAACCTTTGTATTGTTATTTTCTAGGCCGTGAAGTTTTGCTATTTTGCATAACTACATTCAGTGATTTTATATCTTCAAAAATGTTGAATAGTGCAAGGGAGGTTTGACATGTATCGTCACCTTAATTAAACCCAGTTTTTCATAATTTTATCGGCTTCTTGCCGAAAAAAATTACTTGACCATACCAGACTCCCCCTCACCACAATGTGAGATCCACCTCAACGCCTCACGTAATTAATGGACGCCCACTTATATGTAGATCTCATCATCATCATCATCGGCCTATGCGTCTATTGCAGACGATCTAAGCAGTGTCCGTGGTTTCGGCGAAACCTTTTTTTTGATGGCTATATAGCCCTATACGAGAATAGACAGGGCGGGCGCATTTAGTGCAGGTATGCGCGACGGACGGCGAGAGGTTCGTTTCTCTGGCATGCCATCTTGTTCTTTTGTTCGCTAACGAGACGAACCAGGTCTGGTAGTGATGTTTTACACGTACATCGAATGGACGAATCTCGCCAGCCAAGACGAGTTCTGCTTGGTGAAGCAAGAGAGCTGTGGGAAGACCTTTACTCCGTTATAAGGACTGTGCAAAGCAAGACATGTCCTCATTTAACATAAACCACATAAACAGGGAAAAACTGTCCAAGGATAGACACAAATGGAATGCTTGCGCGACGGCCAAAAACATACTAGATCTATGATAAACGTCGCTTTATTCAACCGCCCAGAAGTAAGAACCCATATTCTTGTTCCATCTTCTAGTTTTATAAATAGTACTCACTTCGCCCCCGTACCGTCGCCTTGTTGTAGTTCGCTAGTTGGCGCCGCCGGTTGAATTGGTTTTTTCGGCTGAAAATATAATGATTTTAAATATAAGTATTCTAAAGTTAGATTAGTCACCCTACTGTAGGGGATAGGGTATGTATGTCGAGAGAATGGTATGTATGTGGGAACAAGGCTATGTATAACATTGTATGAAATCAGAAAATCATTTAATTTATTTGCAAACATCATTTCCCTGCCCTTATTCCACTCTAGGTGGGGTCGGCACAACATGTTTTCTTTCTCCATTCACTCCTATCGGCTGTCAACTCTGTACTCACTTCTTTCACTCTCATATCAACACACAATCCATCCATCTCTTCTTCGGCCTCCCTCTACTCGTACATCCAGTCACATTCATACTCATCACTCTTTTAGTCACATGGTTTCCATCCCTCCTCATAACATGCCCATACCATGCTAGTCTTCCACTCCTCACCTTATCTGCCACAGGTGCTACTTTCAAGCTTCCCCTGATATACTCGTTCCTTATTTTATCCATCCTTGTCACACCACACATCCATCTTAACATTCGCATCTCAGCAGCATGAACTCTTCTTTCGTCCGTCTTATTCATTGCCCAACACTCTGATCCATACAATGCTACAGGTCTGATGACTGTCTTGTAGATTTTACCCTTAAGTTTAAGAGGAAATTTATTTGCAAACATTGGTAACATAGGATGATAATTAGTGTGTTGTCCTAGACAATGATCTGCCAGTAGTTTAGGCATGCAAATATTCGTAATATTATAAAGTAAGGTTAGTAACATAATTAATACATAACCTAAATAATAAAAAAAAGTCAAATTAAATTAATTGTCATAAAAAATGTCTATTTAAGGTAATAAAATAAATTCATGCAAAATATTAATTAATTTGACGGCCTCTGTGGCGAAGTGGGCGAAGGTCCGCCTGAGACGCAGAAGGTTGCGGGTTCGATTCCCGCTACGGGACAAATGTTTGCATGTTGTAGATATTTGTCTCGGGTCTGGGTGTTTTCTATGTATGTATTTACAAAAATTATTATTATATGTGTAGTATATCAATCATGTGGTTCCCATAATACATGCTCTGATTAGTTTGGGGCTACATGATGCTGTGTGATAGTGTCCAGCATTATTTATTATTTATTTAATCATCATCCTATAGCAGTCCACTGCTGGACATAAGCCACCCCTAATAAGCGGCATTGTGTCCTGTCCTGAGCTCGACGCATCCAGCTTCTACCAGCAGCCTTTCGCAGATCGTCACCCCACCTGGCCGGAGGGCGTCCTACACTACGTTTGCCGAGCCGCGGTCTCCACTCAACAACTCGTTTACCCCAACGGTATTAATTAATGAAAACAAACAATTAAATTGGATTGTAACCTAAGTAGGAAGGTAGTAGCTGTGAAAAATTGCATGTTGTGTGTAGGCGTCGCAACACCGGACCTCTTTTCAAAAATCGGTGTTTTCGATATTACTTTGAAATGAATACCGATATTCCGGTAGTTTCGGTATTTTCAATATAGTGAGAAAAATATTTGAAATATGTAATGGAATCGTAATTTTCGTAAGGGAATAGTCACCAGCCAAACAATAAAAGTGCGTTGTGATAAGAAAATCACATTTATAAAAAAAAAACAATCATTTATTACGAAAGTATTATAAATAACTCGCTGCTGCTGAGTTATTTTAATTGTTTATTGACATAATATTATTTAATATAGATTTATAGTGAGATACCGAAAATAACGTTAATCCCGATTTCCGTTTTCTCAATGCCGGTATTTGAAAGCGTTCTTTTCGGTCCGGTTTTCCGGTATTTTCGGGATTCGGGATCCCGGTTTGCGACCCCTAGTTGTGTGTATGTTATTTACCTTCTGCGATGCGACAGGCGTGGGTCCTATTGGCAGCTCACTATCAACGCACTCGCTCGGCGAATGCCTTAAACCGAAGTTACTCATCCGCGCGTAAATAGACCTGTAAATAAACAGGCGCCTGATTTAAACATTCATGCCTTTCGCTATCAACAGCTCACAGTATCAAACGAGTTAAAATAATTACATGGTACATGGTTCCTCGCCTAATAAATGTTTTACCCATTAACGTGCGTGATAGTATTACAAGAAGTAATATAAAATACAAATTAAAATCTTATTTCTTAAATGCACTTATCTCCTCCTTTGTTAAAGTGGACTTGAACCTACCAGATAGGTACATAATTTAATTACCCAGTCTACGCAACTTAGCCTATCTAATTATATCTATTAATTTATGTATTTTGAGACTTCTCAAATAGCAAGTATGTTTAAACCTCAGTGGTTTTTTGGTTTTAGTAATACTAGAGTTCTTTGTTATTGGCTCGTCCGGGTGCGTACTGGCACCATGCCTATTTCTGCCGTGAAGCAGCAGAAGGCTTATCATCTTCATGCCTCTAGTTGATGGACGCAGGGCGTTGCATCGTAGAGCACGTTCCAAAAAACGTGATCTATGTTGCAATGCTTTGTGATAGGTAATGATTACCACTCAACATTACGCACAGGTGGGCCATGTGCTTGTTCCATCTTCAAGTATCATAAAAATAAAAAAAAAAATGGTTGCTATTTATAATTAAAAACATTTTTTATGTAAAACTTTTGAATGAAAAATAACTTTAAAAAAAAGTAAAACAATCATCGAACTTTAAAAAAAAAAATAGAAAATAATCCACAAAAGAGCGGCCAAAAGAGCCCAAGAAAAGCGGTGTGGAATCACAGATATAGAAGAGAACTAGATGGAGTCTTAAAATTCACTATGTTCCAAACGTAAACTCATACGGCTGATCTCTACTTTCTTATGTCCATATATCATTTGCCAGAAAGGCATGCATACTTTATCTCAATACGATTGCTGCTACTTCGTACCGGGCATTTCAATGAAACTGCATAGCATTTTATTCGAGCGCCCTGGTACGATTTTCTGTTTGAACACATTTGAAGTAGCATTGATATATGTATGCATCCCTTTCTAACTGATGATATTGGACATAAGAAAGTAGAGATCAGCCGTATGAGTTGTCAGAGCATGAATAAATTTTAAGGGTTCTTCTATGCTTTAGTCATAATCTTACTTATGAACATCTTTCAAAAGATAAACAATGCTTAGGCTATTGTCATCTCTTAACGTTGGATAAAGACAAACAGTGACAGGAATAACTTTGAGCATTGATTAACTTTAAGTAACGTTCATAAGTGGGGGATGGTGACAAGGATTAAGAAAGATATGCTGATGTTTTATGGGCAAATGCATGCAAATGATGAACTTAACTGCTTTGTGGATGTTTCAATTTCCTCTAGCATGTTATAAAATGCGCTCCGACGCGCGCCGGTAATTGAGAATCGTACATAAGGAAGTGAAAGAGACAATGGAAAGAGATTAATGGGGAGAATTGCATCTAGGTTCTTAAATTATATTATATTTAATTGATTTAAGGCGACTGTAAGGGTCAAACCTTTGTATTGTTATTTTCTAGGCCGTGAAGGTTTGCTATTTTGCATAACTACATTCAGTGATTTTATATCTTCAAAAATGTTGAATAGTGCGAGCCAGAGGGAGGTTTGACCCTTATAGTCGCCTTAATGATTCTGATTAGGGTCTAAAAACGGTTAAAAACGTCCACTCACCTAAGCAGCTGTTTCCGTTGTTGAGCGCACAGTACTTTAGGCGAGGTACATTCGCAGCTATGTTCGTAACCATCCCACATACTCACTGAAACAATACATAAATATAGTCACACCTTACAAATGTATTTTCACTTCTCTTGCTCAAAAAGTGTATCATAATAGTGTAGCTTAGCGGGCCTAAAACTCGAGTTTAATACCTCGGGCTAAAAAGTATTTTTTCTTTTTAATTTTTGTCTAAAATCATCAGCTCGTACAAAGCATTCGTTCTCTTACATAAATACTCGACTTCTTGGTGCTCCGTCAATCTTTTTTTTTTAAAATAGAACCGTCTTGGTGATGTTTTATGAAGGTTCATTAATTTTTAATAAAATTTCTGAAAATTGTCTAATTTTGAAATGTTTTATTTTCTCGCAATCGAAGTGAAAAGTAGAGTGTTTTACTCGGGCCAAAACCACCCATTTTAACTCGGTCTTGTCATCGTCCCTCGCTACGCTCGGGAGTATAACAACCTCGTTTATAATGGGATGGTTTATTCCCTTGTAAAACAATCTACTATTATCACTAGCTTTCACCGGCGGCTTCGGTCGCGTGGTATCGAGATAAAAAGTATGCTATGTGTAATCCAAGTCACAAGGGAGCATACATTAATTACGTGAGGTGATTTTAGCGATTTTTCGACCCCCACTCCCTCTTGATGAGATTTCACGTGTGCCTCAAAAGCTAAAAGTTTTGCAGGTGTCAAGAATTGGAGTCATTATATTTATTTTTTTAAACTTACTAAATAAGCACTTAGAAAAGTCAAGTTTTATATGATGTAGCCCTTCGTCGTCGCGCAGTGTTGCCAACTAGGCTAAGTCGGTTAAAAACGTACAACAGTATGCAAGTTTTTTAAAATAAGGTTCCAAAATTAAAATCATGACATCAAATTACACTATCAATGCAAATCAACATGAAATATGACACAAATATTATAAGCTAGCAATGCCCACGGCTTGGCCTGCGTGGAATTCAGGGTTTACTTAATTTTTCTTTAGGTATGAAAATTACGTGCCGGGACTCCCCCACGTGAGATTTGCTTCGACCCCCCCCTAATTGCCTCACGTAATTAATGGACTATGTATATTCCAAATATCATCCAAATCGGTTCCGTAGTTTTTGCGTGAATGAGTAACAAACATACATCCATACAAAGTGGGATGGACCAGCAAACAAAACTTAAAATTAACATTATACAATGCTTACAGTTGGCAGGTTTGGTCCTTGTAGCCATGTTGTAGATTCGCGTCGCGGTGTGTGAGTTCTGATATGGAGCCAAGTACCGATCCAACTTGGCGCGGGATGAGGCCAGCCAGCTGTTGGTGTCAGGATCGTCGTTCAGAGGGAGCATATCCACCTGGGAATAAGGTTCAATTTGCAACGGCCTGGACAAATGGGAAGCAAGATCGTCGTTCAGAAGGAGCATATGCATCTGGGAATAAGGTTCAATTTGCAATAGTCTGGACAAATGAGAAGCAAGATCGTCGTTCAGAAGGAGCATATGCATCTGGGAATAAGGTTTAATTTGCAATAGCCTGGACAAATGGGAAACAAGATCGTAGTTCAGAGGGAGCATATCCACCTGGGAATAAGGTTCAATTTGCGATGAATATTACCTGGACAGTTGGAAGCAAGAAGAATGATAAAATAGTTTGAAAAACTTAAAGATATTCCAATGAACGGGGAAAAGGTAATTGGTTCCAACCTCCATTTTCGGAACCCAAGCCAACCTCACCTGCTTGTGATGCACCCTGCTAACTAAGAAACGTGGCTCTGGCGGCCGGCTGAATGCGGCATAGCGCAGCCTAGAATGCAGGCTGCGCTTCCGAAGATTGAGGTTGGAACCCCTTAAAACCCCTTTCACTCTAAACAGGTAATTGCCGTAAAAAGTAACTTTAAAAGCTCGAAAACGAAAATTATGAACATTTTCGTATCAAGCAACTCGAATAGGTCGCGTCACGTAAAAAGAACGCTAGTAAGCTGCGCATTATTACGATTCACAATTACCGGCGCGCGTCGGAGAGCATTTAAAAACATGCTAGAGGAAATTAAAACATGTACAAAGCAGTTAAGTTCCTTATTTGCATGCAATTTACGCAGCTTTGTCAAACACAGACATAAATAGATAAAGTTGTAATAGATGCGTAAATTGCATGCAAATAAAGAACGTAACTGCTTTGTAGATGTTTTAATTTTCTTTAGCATGTTATAAAATACTCTCCGATGCTCTCCGACGCGTATCGGCATTTACCCGTACGTAAACACACCCCTTCCACTTCTTACGGCGTTCTTTTTAAATACCGCGTACTATATTAAGCGTGCAGTTCTGACTGTGATTCGTACATACCTTGAAATTAACGATGGACGCAGCCTTGAAGCTTTCTAAGATCCTAATGAGCCTTTCGACTGCGTACCTGTAATAATGTATTGATTCAGGGTTCATTTGCGGATATCAATTAAAGTTATGATATGTCCAGCAGTGCACTTATATTTTTTTTAATGGTAATTGAAGATGGATCAAGCACATGGCCCACCTGATGTTAAGTGGTAACCATTACCTATCACTTACGAACGTGTTCTACGATGCAACGTGCTTCCATCAACTTGAGGCATGAAGATGATAAGTCTCTTGTGCCTGTAATTTGACCGGCATCCACACCCTTCAAACCGAAATACAGCACATCTGCTTCACGGCAGAAATAGACATGGTGCCAGTACCCGGACGAGCCAACAACAAACAACTCTACTACTTTTTTTTAATTTTTTATATATAGGCTGTGGTTATTGTTTTGTATAACTTACTGCTTTTCCATCGGCTTGTCGAACTCTCTACAGCTACACACCATGGTTATGACTTGCCGCGCCATATCGTTCTGCTGAGAATACCTCACCAGCTGATCGTGGACTATAGCAGCACCTGTACAAACAAATGGCAATTTTTAATAGCGATATTGGCGAAAGGAGAATCCCGAGAACCCGTACCAATTGCGACAAAACCGAACGTATCCCATAAAATGTATTATATTTTATAAATTACATTAACATTTTCTTTAGTTTTACACACCGACGGGATTAATAATCAAGTAAAAAAATATTTTGTTGATTTGGTTTCCGTTGCACGCCGCCATTAGACTGCAACAACCTATGATATATACGTTACTATGGCAACAAACATTGATGTAAAGTGTTACTATGGCAATAAGCCTAATTTTGACAGTAGAATCGACTAAAAACTTATTGCAGATTTTTTTGACGCACTCACGTTAATCTTGTTACCGAGCGCCTTACATCAGACGGCATTCTCCTTTTAGAGAGACCTTTGCAGGTTGATAAATAAAAATTACATGGACATGTTTGTCTTCGGCCTCTGTGGCGCAGTGGGTGAAAGACCGCCTGAGGCGCAGAAGGTTGCGGGTTCGATTCCCGCTGTGGGATAAATGTTTGCATGTTCTGCAGATGTTTGTCTCGGGTCTGGGTGTTTTCTATGTATGATATGTACGTATATATATATGTAGTATATCAATCATGTGGCTCCCATAAAACAAGCTCTGCATAGTTTGGGACTACATGATGCTGTGTGATTACGTCCCGTATTATTTATTTATTTATTTTATTTTCCTGATCGAGTATAATGTCCTGATCATTGAGATAAATAACAAGAGATGCAAACCTTAACAAGTGTCAAAATATAGTCACCACATATTGATGGCGAAGACGTAGCTTTGAAACTAATTGTCATTTTGAAGTTAACATATATTTATCTCTTTTATTTAAACTGGCCTGCTTCGAGAATGGTAGTTGATTTTATAGAGATAGCTATATTGCTTGAAATAAAAAGCTCGATGTTGCCTGATCTGGTCTTTTTTCCTGAAAATGATAGTGATTTTTTATACTGATTAGCTTCCGCCCGCGACTTCGCTCGCGTGGTAATGGGATAAAAAGTCGCCGATGTGTTAATCCAGATCATAACTACTATGTATATTTCAAGTTTCATCCAAATGCGTTCTGCAGTTTTTGCGTGAAAGAGTAACAAATCAAATACTTTTTTTTTATTTCAGCTTCACAGTTTACACGAAACAGCCATATTAAAAGACACAAAAAAAAGATACTACATACACACAATAAAAAGGAGAATGTACCTCAGAATGTAACAAACATCCATAAATCCATACACTTTCGCATTATGTGTGTATATATTTACCTTCGTCCGAGAACTGTATTCTTTTCAATCGAGGCAGGTCCCAATCCTCAGGAGATAAAGGCACATCGCCACTGAGTCGCAACGCTCTCATTATGTGCGCTGCATTCGGTACCGTACTGCCACCTGTCGACGAATTACAATGTCAACACTAGAAATAAGGATAAACCAGCTGTTCCTACTGTAAGACTGCCCACACTAGAAATAAGGATAAACTAGCTGTTCCTACTGTAAGGCTGTCAACACTAGAAATAAGGATAAACTAGCTGTTCCTACTGTAAGGCTGTCAACACTAGAAATAAGGATAGACTAGCTGTTCCTACTGTAAGGCTGCCCACACTAGAAATAAGGATAAACTAGCTGTTCCTACTGTAAGGCTGTCAACACTAGAAATAAGGATAGACTAGCTGTTCCTACTGTAAGGCTGTCAACACTAGAAATAAGGATAAACTAGCTGTTCCTACTGTAAGGCTGTCAACACTAGAAATAAGGATAGACTAGCTGTTCCTACTGTAAGGCTGTCAACACTAGAAATAAGGATAGACTAGCTGTTCCTACTGTAAGGCTGTCAACACTAGAAATAAGGATAAACTAGCTGTTCCTACTGTAAGGCTGCCCACACTAGAAATAAGGATAAACTAGCTGTTCCTACTGTAAAGCTGTCAACACTAGAAATAAGCATAAACTAGCTGTTCCTACTGTAAGACTGCCCACACTAGAAATAAGGATAAACTAGCTGTTCCTACTGTAAGGCTGTCAACACTAGAAATAAGGATAAACTAGCTGTTCCTACTGTAAGGCTGTCAACACTAGAAATAAGGATAGACTAGCTGTTCCTACTGTAAGGCTGCCCACACTAGAAATAAGGATAAACTAGCTGTTCCTACTGTAAGGCTGTCAACACTAGAAATAAGGATAGACTAGCTGTTCCTACTGTAAGGCTGTCAACACTAGAAATAAGGATAAACTAGCTGTTCCTACTGTAAGGCTGTCAACACTAGAAATAAGGATAGACTAGCTGTTCCTACTGTAAGGCTGTCAACACTAGAAATAAGGATAGACTAGCTGTTCCTACTGTAAGGCTGTCAACACTAGAAATAAGGATAAACTAGCTGTTCCTACTGTAAGGCTGCCCACACTAGAAATAAGGATAAACTAGCTGTTCCTACTGTAAAGCTGTCAACACTAGAAATAAGCATAAACTAGCTGTTCCTACTGTAAGGCTGCAAATACTAGAAATAAGGATAAACTAGCTGTTCCTACTGTAAGGCAGTCAATAATAGAAATAAGGATAAACTAGCTGTTCCTACTGTAAAGCTGTCAACACTAAAAATAAGGATAAACTAGCTGTTCCTACTGTAAGGCTGTCAACACTAGAAATAAGGATAAACTAGCTGTTCCTACTGTAAGGCTGTCAACACTAGAAATAAGGATAAACTAGCTGTTCCTACTGTAAGGCTCCATAAAGTTAGTCAATCTTTAAAAGGGCAATTTGTACGTTTCTTTTACAATATCCCAAATGACGTGTGATTAATGTATTTCTAAATAAATTCAAAAATGTTGTTAAACGTAATCTCTGTAATAAAGCTTATTATAAAATATCTGATTATTTAGATGACAAAAAAGTCTTGGAATGAAACTGTCTCCAACTCCCTCAAAAACAATGTAATAGTTAATGAGAACAATGACGTTAAAAAAATATAAGCCTAGCAGAGTTTCTTGCCAATTCTTCTCTGTTCGGTCGCGTTACGAATTGGTGTAAATTAAAAAAAAATGAAGATTCAAAGTGTACTTTAAGTGCCTCATGAATAAAGTTATTTTTTATATTTACTTTTACTTTAATAATATTCCCTATTGATATAGACATGTTATGGCGAATGACGTTTCATAGAAATTGTATAGAAATCTTTATTTTTATTTTATCAAAATCTTGCGATTTGATTTGGTATGTTACTTTGAGAGAAGTGTTCCTGTTGGGGAAATAGAGTCGATTTAATTTTAGACTAACTTATTTTTTAATTCCATTTTCTAGGCTGTAAATGTTTTCAAAAATTATTACCCTAACAGTGTAGATCTTTAGAGGAGGAAGATTTGTTTTTATATTAGTATTGATGCCTGGGTAAAAAAATAATTCTACTTAATCCATCAGTTAGATTAACAAAAAAATATTGTACACGCATTTTTTTATTTATCAAATTATAACGCTCCATAACTTTGTTAATAGTAATTGACAAAGTTATGGAGCGTCAAAGTGTGACGTCACGCGGAACTTCAACACACTACCTATATCTCTGAAAAATGCACGGCGCGTAATTTCGGCTACAGTGTATTTAGACACACTATAGCCGAAATAACGCGCCGTAAGTTCCGCAGCTGATTTTGACAAGTTCGTCTGTACGCCATAACGCAACGTAATTTCAGCATAATGTGTCATCTGTCATTCAAATAGCATTGCAGGCGTCATCATGACGAACTTACGTCGCGTAACTCCAGCATTGTATGTTTCGACCCTTAGATTAATTGAAAAAAGAAAAAATACGCGTCCAATATTTTTTGATAATCTAAATGACTGACTGAATATCATTTTTCAGGCATCTAGCCTATTATAAATTTATTACAATGATATATTATATACTACTATTATTAGAGTGACAGTCGTCAAGTGAAAACTGACAAAAACCGTCGAGTATTTGACATAAATAAACTTCAAAATGCCAAATTTGCAGACCGCGCAATTGACAGCGTGCGCGGAGTTTTGGTGCAAACACTTTTTCCACTCTTAAAGTATAAATATCTCTGGGGTGTACAGGGTTCCAACCCCTATCTTCGGAACCCAAGCCAACCTCACCTGCACGTGGTGCACCCTGCTAAACAACGAACGGGGCTCTGGCGGCCGGCTGATTGCGGCATAGCACAGCCTACATCGGCACAGCTAAATCCCCTGGCCACTGACGGGCAGCAGCGTCGGTGGTGCGAGAAGCTGTGCCCTGCGATCCCCAACCCGCATGCCCAGCGTGGGGATTATGGGTATATCCCCCTTTGTTAGGGGAGGCCTATGTCCAGCAGTGGACTGATATAGGCTGATGTGTGGATGTGTGTGTGTTATTACCGTGTGCTAGCGCCCAGACCAGATCGCGTAGTAGGCAGGCGAGCGCGGGTTCGGCTCTCACGCAGCAGATGCACAGGTGACAGTGACAGCCGAGCCGCACACGATACGCCCACGGACCGCACACGCGATGAGCAGACCTGCAAATTAAATAAACTTGAGAGGTGTCAAGGGACACCTGGATGGACAGAGAGAGAGAGAAATACGCGCACGCCGCACGGCTTCATTGAAATACAGATCTAGATAAATTCAAATTAAAAACATGCAAAAAGACGTATTCAAAACAGCGATTTGAACTGGGTGTCGCGGCACGGCAGCCCAAGCCTATACGGCGAGGCTAACACTTAGCATAAGCGATTGAAATAAGCGCACAAGTCTTTATACCATGACGTGATCAGCCCAACCATTTGACAATTACAAAGTGTCGTTACAACTTTTGGTCTTAATTTTTTCCGTCCAATTCCAATAAACTAATATTCAGGATGGGACAATATTTTACCTCATTGAGGGACCATTAGCCATAACATTGAGGTCATGCATACAATTCGACGCATAGTGGTAATCAGGGATATCATCATTCTGTCAAACATTATGAAAGGTCAATTTGAAATAAGAAAGAGTATTTCCTGGCAAGTGTTGCAATGGCATACATGGACTCAATGTTTTGCTAATTTTGACATGTATTAATTTATTGACTATATATATATATATATAGTCAATAAATTAATACATGTCAAAATTAGCAAAACATAACTTAACCTATAACCCTATATATATATATATATATATATATATATATATATATAGGGTTATAGGTTAAGTCGACCTAGATCCTGGAGGGGGTCGTAGCTTCGATAATTCCTGACTGATTTGACTATGGAACACCCTACCCCAAACTTGGGTTTTTAGCATATTTATTTGTTTTTGCGATTTTCGTGTAGTAGATGAGTTAACTAACTAACAAAAATTAATTAATTAATTAACTAACTCAACTAACTAACAATAATTACGGCGTTTTTTCAAAAAATTCAAAGTCCAATATCGTTATGTTCCATAGTCAAATCAGTCAGGAATTATGGAAGCTACAACCCCCTCCAGGATCTAGGTCGACTTAACCTATAACCCTGTATACGTTTGGACATAGAACTTATTCAGCTAAGCAAAACAAGTAGGTAGGTATATAAATTTTGTTTATACTTGTTGACCCAGGCAGTTGCTCCCCTGGTTAATCTTATGACTGTTTTTAAGTTCATTATTTTACCTGAAATCCACTTTGTGTACCTAGCTTAAGATTAGAATTAACTACCCTTTTTTTGTAAAATATTTCCAATACTGTAATTTATTGTTTCAGAATAAATAAAATGAAATGGTGAATAGCGCTTCATAGAAATTGTTTGAGAACTTTTTTAAATTTTCGCAAAATATCACGATTTGATTTGGTAAGTTACTTGGGGAAAAGTATCCCTGTTGGGAAATAGAGTCGACTAGTGACTTTGAAATTCTAGACTGACTGTAAATTTTTTCAAAAATCCTAAAATGCTAATATTTTTTTTCAAAATATACCTAGTTTCTTACTATGGTTGCCTGGAAGAGATCGCTTTCATCGATAAGACCGCCAATTGTGTTACCTTCATGATGCTTAGACCTAAGTTACTCTTATTTTTTCCGTGTATTAATGTGGTGATCAATAAAGTGTTATCTATCTATCTATCTATCTAGTTTCTTCAGAAAAAAACTTTCTAAGTACAAAAGAAAAGGTAGCTGCCCTGAATGAGGTAAATTTTGCCCCACCCTGTTTATGTCGAGGACTGTCTGATCATATTGGAGTGTAAGGGGGGATCATATGGGAGTTTAATGCCAGCCACCCACGATCAAGTTCACCGTCAAGTTTGCAACCGACTTGATGCGGCGCGGCGTGCAGTTTGCACTCAACAACTCGTTTACCCCAACGGTTATCGGTTCTTCAACAGATATGGCCAGCCCACTGCCACTTCAGCTTGCTAATTCTCTGAGCTATGTCAACAACTTTAGTTCTATGTCGGATATACTCGTTACGGATTTTATCCTTCAAAGAAACTCCGAAGTTGGCTGTCTCGATTACACCGGCAATGGAGAAAGTGTTTATTTTTGATAAATTGACAACGTTTGTGACAAAGGAGAATGCCGAGAACCCGTACCAATTGCGTCAAAACCGAACGTATCCCATAAAATGTGTGAAAATGTAATAAATGACATTAACATTTTCTTTACTTTTACACACCGACGGGATTATCTAATCTAATAAAAAATATTTTGTTGATTTGGTTTCCGCTGCAAGCCGCCATTAGACTGCAACAACCAATGATATATACGTTGCTATGGCAACAAACATTGATGTAAAGTGTTACTAGGGCAATAACCCTCATTATTTTGACAGAAGAATCGACTTAAAACTTATTGGAGATTTATTTGACGCACGCACTTTAGTCTTGGTACCGAGCGCCATACATCAGACGGCATTCTCCTTTCAACTGATGACCGATTCCTATAATATACCGTAACGTATAAAAATCAACTTTTTGGCAGTTTTTCAAGGGAAAATAAAGCGTCATCGTTTACGGTATATTATAGATCGGCCATGAGTGTTTAGCCCCTCTGACCTTTTCAAATACATCACTACATATATAACAAAGTCACTTCCTGCTTTCTGTCCTATGTATGCATAGATCTTTAAAACTACGCAACGGATTTTAATGCTGTTTCTTTTATATAGATAGAATGATTCCAGACGAAGAATCAGCATTATACCCGTGCGAAGCCGGGGTGAAACCAGCCAAATGCGAGTTCCATCTTCAAGTATCATAAAAGAAAACTCACGCGTCAGTCCCGATGAGTGTGTAGATGAGCGCACTGACTTCGCACCAAGAGTGAAACACCCCAAGCAACCATTCTTCCGTTGGTTGGAAGGTCGCCATGCTGCCTCGCTCGCCACCTAACATAAATAAATACATTAGTCAGATAATAGGTATGACGAGGTAAAGAAGAAACAAGAAAATAACCAACACCCTGTTAAAAATGAAGCATCTACGCATATTGGTTGGTGTTATTACAGGCCACTGTGACCTGAACCAACACCTAGTAAAGTCAGGAGCCATGGACAGCGGCACCTGTCGGCGGCTTTCAAGCTGAAGAAACAGTGGTGCACGTCATCTTACACTGCACTGCCACAAACGAAGCCAGAACTAAATCTGGGTTACAAAAGCTGCTTGATCAAAGCTCACAAACGCAGGCAGTATCGGGAATCCTAGAGCAATGTTGCCAACCCAGAGTCCTTCTCCGGTATTTTAAGCAGTTGGGCTGGCTGGGGTCAGTTTAGCAGGGGGGCAATGCACAATACACCCCAATGTGGAGCGTCAGGTAAGAACTTTTTCCCCCATTTAAATTATAAATAGAATTAGAATAGGTATGACGACTGGGTAAAAAAAAATCTTATTAGTCCATCAGATAGATCCACCAAAAATAAAGAATACGTATTTTTTTAGTAATCAATTAAATAAAAATTGACGAAGATAAAGAGCGTCAAAGTTACGGAGAGGGGGCTCGTGACGTCACGGCTATGTAAAAGTGTTCTGTGTTCTGCCGTGACGGCACGCGCAACTTCAACGCACTATAATCTTTGTCATAGACAAAAGAAAGAATAAGTGTCCAATATTTTTTGATGCTGTAATTCAAGGACTAATTAGAATTTCTAGCCCATTATCATATAAAAATATCATCATATTAATATTTTTGACTCCAGTCAGGTGGAGTTATAATATGCTGTCGGCTGCTGGTAGAAGCTGGTAGAAGTTGGATGTCGAGCTGAGGACAGGGCGTAATGACGCTCATTAGAGAAGGCTCTGCCAGCAGTGGACTGCTACAGGCTGACGATAGTTCGCTTCGCTCGCATTATCACACAGCATCATGTAGCCTCTAATAAAGCAGAGCTTGTATTATGGGAACCACATAACTATAAATAAAATCTTTTTGTTAATACATACACATTCTAAATAAAAAACACCCAGACCTGAGAGAAATATTTGCAGATCATACAAACAGATTACATAGTTTGTATGATCTGACATTCTTACATAGACATACAAGAAATTGATGGACGCAGGGCGTTGCATCGTAGAGCATGTTCCGAAAACGTGATCTACGATGCAATGCTTTGTGATAGGTAATGGTTACCACTTAACATCATGTGTGCCATGTGCTTGTTCCATATTCAAGCCCTATTTAAAAAAAAATTGTCTCGTAGCGGGAAACCAACTCGCAACCTTCTGCGTTTCAGGCGGTCTAACTGAGAAAGAGAGTAGATCGATTCGTCTGCCAGTAACTACCCACTCGCACAGACCTCTGTTCGTCCCGTGATCATGGAATGCAACTGCGTCCAAATATCGGGACAATAGAACTCACAAATCATGGTAAATAATCCGTTGATATTAATAATTGTTCAAAACCATGTAATTTCAAAAGTTCAGATATGTCTTACCGCATACATAGTGCAGTAACGCCGCTTCCTCCTCAGTTGTAACCGGTGGCTCTTCAAACACAAACATGTCTGCCACTCTACAAAGAAAACACTCAGCTCAGAAACTTTCATTTTTTATTAAGGTTCTCTATTCTGAAACAACATTTGCGGAACCTGGTTCAGAATAGCGCAGGATCGAGGCAAGTGACCTATACAAAAATAGTAGATTGTTTTACAAGGGCCTAAACCATCCCATTATATACGAGGTTGTTAACTCCCGAGCGTAGCGAGGGAGGATGACAAAACCAAGTTATAATGGGTGGTTTTGGCCCGAGTAAAACACTCTACTTTTCACTTCGATTGCGAGAAAATAAAACAATTCAAAATTAGAAAATTTTCAGAAATTTTATAAAAAAATTATCAACCTTCATAAAACATCACCAAGACGGTTCTATTTTCAAAAAAAAAAAAGATTGACGGAGCACCAAGAAGTCGAGTTTTTATGTAAGAGAACGAATGCTTTGTACGGGCTGATGATTTTAGACAAAAATTAAAAAGAAAAAATACTTTTAAGCCCGAGGTATTAAACTTGAGTTTTAGGCCCGCTAAGAGAAGTGAAAAAAAGTGCTTTTTGAGCAAGAGAAGTGAAAAAATACTTTTCTTATGGGGCCATCGACGGATGCATTGCCCAGACAAACGTAATACCAAAATGATTTCTAATTCAAGCAGTATTCATTTTTGTATTTATCTAGGTTCCTGAATTAAAAAAAAAGTAAAAGTACTACTCTTGAGTCCTAAGTCCTGAGTAAAAATACTAATATGAAATAATAACCAATAGCATAATTTTGCACATTTTTATACCAAAATTGACCACTTTTCTTCCTCTTTGTTTCGTATTGAATCTTACGTGTTGTTTAATAAGGAACATAGCTTATATTATCTAGTTACAGAATAACAATACTTTGTAAAGAATACATAAAGTTTTCAGTCATCATTTATGGTATTACGGAACACACCCAAATTCATATCAAATTTTAAACGGCTATTATTGCTATCCTGCACGCACGGCTAAATCATCCATCAGCTAAACAGAGATAGCTATATTCGGAGCGATCTTAGCACGCGCCTCGAAGATAATTAATTGATTCAGTGAGTTTTTTCTTGTGTATTTATGTGTGTGTCGTTTCTCCAAGCTAATTACAGGTTAACGTGTTGTTTTTATTCGGTGGAAAAGTAAGTAGACGGTTGCATTTATTAATTATTGCTTGTATGCTTGTTCTTTCTCTGATTTGCATGTGAATCTACGGTCGGGAGGGCGGTGCACGCGTATGCATTTTGTGGAACTTGTCAGAGAAAGCTAGCGGAATTTGTACTAAATGATTTGCCTTGTAGAATAACGCGCCTCGTATTGAAGTTGCGAGCGAGGGTCGCAGGATCTTAAGACAGATACTCACTCAACAGTTTCATCGTCGTTGGGAAACCGTTCGCCGATGGCAGGTAGATCGTGTTCCTCTTTATCATCCTCTTCCGTAGCTAGGAGCTGAAAAAAGGATAGCAACCAGTCAAATAGTCAGTCAATCTCTGTGTCCGCCTGTAATTGGTTTCTATATCAGAATGAAAACTTTGTCAGTGTAACTCTACAATGTATTGATATTTAAGATGTTGGCGTTCCTATTAAATAAATAAATACAATCTTCACAATCATCTTCAACCTGTAACATTCCAATGCTGGTCATAGGCCTCTCCAGGTGACGATACATGTAAAACCTCCCTCTCGCTCGCACTATTCAACATTTTTGAAGATATAAAATCACTAAATGTAGTTACGCAAAATAGCAAACTTTCACGGCCTAGAAAATAACAATACAAAGGTTCAGCAAGAATATAATGTTGAACCCAGCACGTTTTTCTACCAAAAAATTTGCACCAAAATTGATCACATTGGTACAAGTTTTTTGGTAAGAAAACGTGATAGAATCAAAATTATATGATTGCTGAACCTTTGTATTGTTATTTTCTAGGCCGTGAAGGTTACGCATTCAGATTTAATTCACTAGTTTCATGAGTAAAAAAGTGTTATCTCTCTACCTCCCAGTAAGCGCCACTGAGCCCGATTTTCGGCTCCTCAACCACCTACCCACCAATGCTGTTGGCCCATCAGCCGCCGGAGAATGAAGCCGCCATGAAGACCTATTATGATCGTCTAGCTAACCTTCTAAAATATAATTACAAGTAGGACTTTAAAAAAAAAAACACTTCTTACTTCTTGCCCTAAAGAATTTTGAAAATCGGTTCACAATTGACGGAGATATTGGTGATCATAGGGCGAAAATTACAAGAGAGGACGAGGTTTTTTGAGTTTTTTGGGAAAAGTATCAATTTTAAAATTATATGGGACCACCTGTGAACTATACTCTTCGTTTAAAAATAAAAATAAAAGTAGAAGCTTGTTATTTCGGATCATTATGTAACTAAATAAAGTTTCTAGTTATTTTTGATCATTATGGTATTAGACACAAAGTTTCTAGTTATTTTACCTGCAGTATATCATCATGCCTGATCCGGAACTGAACTGAATTCGGCACGTTGCTGATGAGGGGGAGCAAGAACTGCCTCAACTGTGGTGGTTCCGCCTGGAAACAAACAACATTATCAAATAATTATACATATTTTATTATATTTCCCCCCGCTTCAAATTAGAATCTGCGTCTCGACAAACGTTGTGAAGGACGCCTTCTGGCCAAGTGGAGTGACGATCTGCTATCTAGTCCACCAGTTTAAGGCGACTATAAGGGTCAAACCTCCCTCTCGCTCGCAAAATTCAACATTTTAGAAGATATAAAATCACTGAATGTAGTTATATAAAATAGAAAACCTTCACGGCCTAGAAAATAACAATACAAAGGTTCAGCAATATGTTCTCTGTTCTCTGTGTCTGGTTTCTCTGCTTCTCTTCTATTAAATATAAAAAATAATACTTTGGGAAAAGTATTCCTGTTGGGAAATAGAGTCGATTCAGACCAACTTGTTTGTTTTTGACAAATGTCTTTTTCTAAGCTGACTGTAATTTTTTTCATAAATCCGTAAATGCAATTGATTTTTCCTTCAAAATATACCTATAATAAAATAAAAAAACACCAAGCAACAATTAAAAAATTTTCGCAGCCTTATTTCACTTTCACTTATGAGTCTGATCGTGAAAACACTTAGTCTTTTTGTCCATCACACAGATAATTCTGTCAAAAACGCGAATTTACTACATGTTATGGGTCTGCGCCCATAACCTAAAATAAAACAACGTTTGCATGAGAAGGCTTTTAACGACTAACATTTCACTTCACTTCACTTCTTGTTTCTGGCTATTGTGTCTATCTGTCACAATTCTGCCAATGTCTGTACATGCTAGTGTCATAAACCTTTTTACGGAGAGAGTATGTAATAGAATATGATCGGTGTTTTAGATGGGAGAATCGTTCAAAAGTAGGAGGATCCAATTAAATTATTCTAAAAGAAAATGACAACACGACATAAAAGCACAAAAAATATAAAGCAGGGTTAACTATATTTACAATTTAATATTATTAATATGTACAAATTTACATAGAGTATAGATAATAGGAGGGGAAAAGGACTGAATCAGACAAAACATAGGTTGATATAGATGGCGCTAGTAGTCATATATTTTGATATTTATAACATATAGTTTCCTCAGAACAAAACCTTTTAACAAAAAAGAAAAGATGGCTCCCCTCAATGAGGTAAAATTTTTCCCCAACTTGTATATGTAAATGTCAACTTACAGCATCAGCGCGAAACGCGTTGTCATCAGCGCCTGACTTGGACGTTGTATCAGATGAGCTCGAAGCACCGGGACCAGCTAAAAATACAGAAAGAAACTTTTTCACTTCTCATGCTCTGAAAGTACTTATTTGTGCAGGATATAGGCTGCACAAAATCGAATTTTGTGCACAAGTGCATTAACCTATCTACTCATAAATGTATGTATGTTAAGGCAAAGAAAATGAGCCATACACCCAAACACAATAAGAAGTTCATAGATAGAATTTGTTATTTTATAATATTTTAATTTATTTGCCTTTTGTGTTTTTTAACACAAAAACAATTTCCTTCAGTATTCAAAACTGAACTAATTTTACGTTGAATTTTTATGAAAGAAATGTTATATTACACTTCTTTTTTTTCTTCTCACAATCGAAGTGAAAAGCAGAGTTTATAACTCATCCACAAAACCATTTTATCCTCGACATTGCTAAACGTCTTGAATAAAAATGGTTCGTTTTGTGTACTTGTTGTAAAATCACTATTAAATTGTTGTTTTTGCCTGATTATAGATAGCAGTAATGCATTTTAGTTTGCAGGCTGTGGGTGCCGGTGAAATTACAAGCACAAAAAGCTTATCACCACACCACACCAGCCTATATCAGTCCACTGCTGGACATAGGCCTCCCCTAATAAAGGGGGATATGCCCATAATCCCCACGCTGGGCATATGGGTTGGGGATCGCAGTGCACAGCTTCTCGCACCACCGACGCTGCTGCCCGTCGGTGGCCAGGGGATTTAGATGTGCCGATGTAGGCTGTGCTATGCCGCAATCAGCCGGCCGCCAGAGCCCCGTTCGTTGTTTAGCAGGGTGCACCACGTGCAGGTGGGGTTGGCTTGGGTTCCGAAGATGGGGGTTGGAACCCCGCACATCCCATACACTCAAAAGCTTATCACCTACACGCATCATCACACATCTTGATGGACACAGGGCAATACTAAGATGCATTGCCTGCATTCACCATTACCTATAACAAAGTATTGCATCAATCACGCATGTCAGTTACGTGGCCTATAGGCTATAATAATAAATAACTAACGGCCCGTTCCGGCTTCGCACTATGGGCACTTTTTTTACACCTTGGGTTATGTTACTTAAGTTTTAGTAAGGATCCCTAATCTTTTCTAGCAATAAATATAGCCTATATTACTCAGCGTGAATGTAGCTTTTCAATGGTGAAAGAATTTTTGAAATCGGCACAGTAGTTTTTGAGTTTATTCATTACAAACATACACACACACAAAAATACAAATTTATCCTCTTTATAATATTAGTGTAGATAATAATACATTTATTTCAGACAACAATAGATCCATAGTAAGCAGTAGTGATAATGATAGACTTAAAAAATAATATTAGTATCAATATGCACATGAATGTATAGGAAATTACTTAGCACCTATGGATTGTGAACATTAAGAATGTGTCATTTCATCTCTCAGTCAGTAAGTCCAGGAAAATTAGGAGTTTCACCTCGGAATGAAAGATAGTCGGCAATAAACTTGTTTAAACCTTTATTTGAGCACTCTGAAACTTGTCTCAAAACCTACTTATCGTAGCGTGTTAGCTTCTATAGATAGTCCAAGGTAATAAGATGAACACTGTGTGCACTCTGCCCTCTATCTCGAAAATGATTCAAGATATTAAAAAATGTTTGAACTGAAGATGTAGAGAATTTAATGTTCTACAATATTTATTAAGATATAAATAGCATAAAAACCATAGGAAACATGATATTTGTAATAAATCGATTTTGCGACCTTTGACCTTGGAATATCTGAAGAAGCTAACACTCTACGATAAGTAGGTTTTGAGACAAGTTTTAGAGTACTCAAATAAAGGTTTATACAAGTTTAAAGCCGACTATCTCTCTTTCCGAGATTCGTGCCCTAATTTAACTAATTTTCTAGGACTAAGTCATCTAAAGGCATCTGAGAAGAGTTTTTATTCGGGAATGCGTGTTTTAACACAAAACTGTGTTTGATTTTTCTCAATAAAAACTTAACACCAAAAACCAAAGGGGTTGTATCTAGTTTCCTCTTATTTGTAGCACTATATAATTTTTTTATAGAACACTTTGAATACATAAGACAGATTTGTCTACAAAACGCGAACTCCCACAATAAAAACTCCTTGGAAGAATCACACTATGTCACTACGTCATACTACGCCACCCGACGCGCGGCCATACTACGCCACCTGACGTCACTGTAATAAGTAAACTTACAGGCGCTGTTGTCATCCAACTCCGTCCATTGATCGTCTGAATCGGAGTCGGCGCCGACATCTGACGCGTCCGAAACAACTTCGACGCGACGTAAACGTAGCGACGCCGCGCGACGCGCCGCTACGCTACGTTTCCGAGCCACCTGGTTAAAAGGTAAGCCAGATAAATAAAAGACAGATATAGACAAAGCTGAAAACAAGGCATAATAGCAATACAATAATAAATAACTGAGCAATTAGATATGGATATAAATAAATAAATAATGCTGGACACAGCATCATGGAGCCCCAAATTAAGCAGAGCTTGTGTTATGGGAACCACATGATTGATATATTACATAAATACATTTTTTTTTGTAAATACATACATATCATATAAAAACACCCAGACCCGAGACAAATATCTGCAGAACATACAAACATTTGTCTCGCGGCGGGAATCGAACCCGAAACTTTCTTCGTCCCAGGCGGACCTTCGCCCACTGCGCCACAGGGGTCAATATATATGTAGTATCTACTACTTATATTTTAGCTAATCATTTAAATTTGTAACCCTTGTAGGGAAACATTTTTTGTAGTTTGCAAAAATACTCATCCTATGTTTACATAAAGGGTTTCAACCTAGAACTAAACTATTTTTCTTGTTATTATAAAATTTATTCGGTCGTAATCTGCTTTGTAAACTTAATATATTAAATAAAAATCCTTTTTTTATATATTTTATAGGCTTGCTTTTGTAAATACATACTTATCATACATAGAAAACACCCAGACCCGAGACAAATATTTACAGAACATGCAAACATTTGTCCCGCAGCGGGAATCGAACCCGCAACCTTCTGCGTCTCAGGCAGACTTTCGCCCACTGCACCACAGAGGCCGTCAAAATTATGTGGAATATGGCTGTTTATATTTTGTGCCAGGATGACGAAATCAGAAATAGTACAATCCGACGCAAAAATAGGAACGTCGCTACTTGCAGCAAAGTTCAGAGGGATGAAGATATGTTTTGAGTATACCTCCTTCCCCTTAGCGATAGGGCGGCGCCTGGGGACGCGGGCGGGGCGCGGGGTGCGTCGGACTCCGCCCCGGGCGCGGGACCACGACGATGAAGACGTGGAGGACCCACTGCTCTCACACTGACGGCTGCCCATCTGCAATCAATCACATTACATATAATTATTATTCGACTTAAAATATTAATAAATAATATTAATCGCGCGGCCGAGTGGGAACGCGCATTTCGCATGCAAAAGCGTGCGATCAGGGCAATCTTTCGAATCTCTCGACAAACTTCGGCGCGCCCATACTTTCAGGAAATGGGAATACCTTCCCTACCCTGAGGGTTAACTTGAGCGCATACTCCACGAAGGGCAACATCTACCATCATAACACCCGCCGAGCGGAGCATCTCGTAACGATCCCACACAAACTGACCAAATCTGGAAAACTTACTCATGTCATGGGTCCACCAATTTACAATAGACTACCTGACAGCATTAAGGGTGTACCTAGCCATACCATTTTTAAGCTAAAAACCTGGCTTATCAATCAAACCTTCTACTCAGTGGAAGAGTTACTGAGCATTAAAAAATAACGTATAAGTACCTATACCTAGCAAGTTAGGTTTATTATTACCTTATATTGACTGACGTTTTTGTGTAACTTAAATTTATTTTATTGTATAATTTTATTATTAAACTAATTGACGTGTATCCTTCCATATGAATAAATGATTATGATTAATAATAATAACGTCGTACTAAGCTCTACTGGGACCGCTCTATCATCACGGACAGGACTATTCTTGCGAATAAACCTGATATCGTCCTGGTAGACCGGTCGGAACGCCGGGCGATACTTGTTGACATCACCATCCCACATGACGCTAATCTCGTGAAGGCCGAGAAGGAGCTTGACTTGGCCCACGAGATTACCGCTATGTGGGATGTCGACTCTACAATTATCGTTCCGATAGTCGTTTCAGTGAACGGTCTGATAGCGAAGAGCCTTGACCTATGTCTTAAGAGGCTCTCGCTAGGCAGCTGGATCAAGGGTCAGATACAGAAGGCGGGACGCATTGTGCGGAGGTTCCTCTCTCTGCAGCCCTAGCCACTGACCGCTTGAGCCCTGCCCCGCGGTCGATGGTCTCCCGTTTTGATACATTTTTTACTATATTGTTTTTTTTCTTGTTTCTTTGTTTATAGTAGATAATTTTTTTATTTATAGTTTATAGTAAAAAAAAAAATTAACGAGTTTTAAAGTTTAATAAAGTGTCAATAATAACGTATAATAATAATAAAAGTCTTTATCGATAACACAGTGATCGATACAATAAGTTTTTAAAAATGATATTAAAACTATGCACTTGCAATTTTCTTTTATTTAATAAGGGCTTGCATAGGCAAGGATGAGGTCGACGATGGGGCGAGCTTTCCCAGATGTCTATTAACTCTCTTTTTGAAGCCGTTAGGGTCGTAAGGGTCGTTTCAAAAAGGTTATCTTTTCGAATTGCACGATTTCTAACTTAAACTAAAAATAATAATGAAAAACAATATATATATTGATATCTACTTATTGCCTGTAACTGTAAACAGCTACGCTTTTGCCCACAGGGGTAAACGAATCGACAATAATAAAGTAAAATAAAAAACGAGGTTTGAAATTTGGTGGTATTTTTTTATAAATTCTATACCATTTGACATCGCGACTTCGCTCGAGTGGTATAATGTTGATTCTTTTCGGCAATTACCTGATTGTTTTGGGTGAAAAACATTGCAACCTGCAAGAACATTTTATACCTCTGCCGTTTGATCAGTTTGATATCAGAATTCAGTTCAGTAATATCCTAATAACATACATTAAATGCGATCATCAACCCGTATGCCCAGCGTGGGGATTATTCGCATATCCCCCTTCTTATAGGGGAGGTCTATGTCCAACAGTGGACTGAATAGGCGGATGTGATTAATTGATACATTAAAATTGAGCTAGAAAACTAAAACTATTGAACATTTCCGTAATGTGCAATTCATATTAAGGGTACCGAACAAATCGTTGTTTTTACTTCGTTATTCGACGGAAGTTCCTAAAAACGATCTTACTAATATTGTAAATGCGAAAGTTTGTATGTATGGAAGTATGGATGAAACTAGGAATATACATAGTTTGTGACCTGGATTAACGTAACGAGCAAAGCCGCGGGCGGAAGCTAGTATATTATAAGCGTGAATGTTTCTGAAATGTTTCTTTCTTCATCACGCCAAAACTACTGAACGGAACGGATTAAGCTGAAATTTTGCACACGTGCTGTTTTAGACTGTACTGCACTAGGAATATCATATTATAGGCTGCATTATTCAGGTACCACACAAACGAAGCGGCGGGCAGAAGGTAGTAGAGAATACTGCTAGCAGAGAACACTTCATAACATTTCTTCCAGCTATTTTTCGACAATAACTTTGTTGCTGTTTAGACAATATTCTTCTCCCTGCCATACCCCGCTCTACCTATCTTAAATGCCTCCAATCCTAAGTCAAAATGTATTTTTTTAATAAAAACTGTAAAGTACACTTTGATTTTTTTTTAATTAAACCAATTCATAACATAAATCAGAGAATTGGCAAGAAGCCCTGCTAGGCTTCATCATCATCGGCCTATAGCAGTCAACTGCTGGACATAGGCCTCCCCTAATGAGCGGCATTGCACCCTGTTCTGAGCTCAACGCTGCTAGGCCTTATATTTTTTTAGGTACACTTCTTTTAAACAAATTACTTTGGTAAATCAACAAAATCTCCCAATATAAACCGGCATATATTCTCATCCATAAATTTGAGCTAGTATAACATGGACATTGGCATAATTGTGTTAATTTGACACAAAATCCACAATCATGAAGTGAAGTTCCAACTATAGTGTGGGTTGTTTATATTTATTGTAGTTGGGTTAAAAATAACCCTCAACGCAAAAAAGTGGTGTTAATATTATTTCGTTTGATGTGTGTACATCTGTGCTTTCGTAGCTCACAAACGAATGAACCAATTTTGATTTTATGATAGCTAAGAACATTCATGATAAGGTCTACAAAAAAATTGAAATCCAAATCAGTTCAGCCATTTGAAGATCTTCAGCTTGTTTTTTCATATTAAGACTTGGATTTGCAAGTAAAGTAAACTAAAATGGATGTTTTTCTTAGATTATTGGGAGCCCATGAGGCTGTGTATAGAATGAGAGTAGCACAGAGAGCCATGGAGCGAGCTATGCTCGGCATCAAACTTATAGATTGAGTCCCTAACATCGAGATCCGAAAACGGACAAAAGTCCAGGACATTGGAAATCGACTTATGGAGCTCAAGTGGGGATGGGCGGGACACATTGCGAGGCGTGGTGATGACAGGTGGAGCTAGACATTGACCGAATGGTGGCCGAGAGAAGGGAGAAGAAGCGTCGGAAGACCAGTAGCGAGATGGGTCGACGACATAGTACGCGTCGCCGGGCGAGCGTGGATACGACTAGCACAAGACCATGGTGGATGGCACAAACTCCGGGAGGCCTATATCCAGCAGTTGATAAAGTCGGGCTGTGGATGATGATTATGATGATGATGAAAACTTACAAAACTCATTACTTTATTATTATTGAATTATGGACGAGCAGCATTATGCTGATGTGTCCAACTCACAACATGATCTTCGTAACATGGGCGCTCAAACATATTGCTATGCAGTTTCGTTAAAATGCCCTGATTTAAAATTTGAAGTCGTAGCATTGAGATAAGTATGCACTTATACATCCCTTTCTAGCATAAAGTAGAGTCGAGATCGGCCATATGAGTTGATGTTCGGAGCATGAATTAATTTTAAGATTTCTTCTATGTCTTTTCTTTATTCAGAGGTTAAAAATTAAGTCATTGTCTATGTCACTTTTTTAACACTGATTTATTTAATAATGAGCGCCATTGCGCAATATCCTGATCTCGACACATCCAGCTTCTACCAGCAGCTTGTCACTCCACCTGGCCAGAGGACATCCTACACTTTGTTTACCGAGCCGCGGACACCACTCAAGAACTCGTTTACCTCTCGTTAACTCTTCAAAACTGGTACCACATGTTTTGATAATAATAATTTTGTATACAACTTTAACATTTATTGAGTCAGCCAGGGCCATTCAAAAAGGTAAAATAATGGAATTGTATATTTGGCAGCCGAACCTGTTTTTGGCATACCATAACAATGCATCATGAATCAAAATGTAACTTTATTTTGGTAAAACAGTCTTGAAAAAGGGCCTGTGTGGTAGTAGGCAAGGCCCACCTGAGTCACATAATGTTGCAGGTTTGATTCCTGCCGCAAGACAAATGTTAGTATGATAAGTAAACAAGCTCTGAACCCTCCAGCATTATTTACTAGCTTCCGCCTGCGGCTTCACTTGCATGGTACCCTGATAAAAAGTCTGTGTTAATCCAGGCCACAATCTATGTAGTTTCAAATTTTATCCATTTCTATTCAGATATTCTGTCATCAAAGAGTAACAAACCATCCATACATCCTCACAAACTTTTACATTCATAATAATAAATAAATAGGATTTTTTTAAATGGTACTTTATTTTCAATAATTGATTACCTTGAAACTGAAATTTGTAATCTATTTTCTTGCAGAAGTGAAGACAGACAGTAGAAAACACTATTTCAGTAAGAAAAACATAGTGTTACTTAATTTCAATTTCAAATCGTTTGCGTGCATGTGGTTTACAGAGGATTTTGGCAAATAAAAATCTTTAAGCCATCTTTATTTTCATTAATTGTTTTAAACAGCAATTGGTAGTGAATATTTACTATTTTCTAGCTAATGCAAAGACATTCAGACAGACTGTAAGAAACACTATTTTATGATGGTAAACTTAATGTTACTTAATATGGCAAAACAAAGTATTGAATGGATCTTTATTTTAATAATTGTTTCAAACTGAATTAGGTAGTAGATATTTACTATTATTTGGCAAATGCTAAGACAGTCAGACAGAAAAAAAGAAATACTTTTTCAGTAAGCAAAACCGAATCTTGTAAGAATGTTATAGTAAGGTCATTGACACAGTGAAAATAGGTAAATAAGTAAGGGTGTAGATGTTCAAGTCAGCCATGTTGGGAACTCACCGCCAGTTTGAGGAGGGTGGGAAAGTCCTGCTGCGTATCTCCATCGTGAAGACCAGCTAAGAGGCCCAGTTCAGCGCTGAGGTCCGCTAATTCTGCGCCGATGCGGTCAGCCCGCTCCGCATCACCCAGCTCGTCTTTCAAGATGTCGCCAATCTCGTGTGAGACCGCAGCCACTGCAGACACCAACACCACATCATCCGACGCAGCGGCCTCCTGCCCTAGGCCTTCGCCACCGCCGGTGAAGACTGCCTCCTCAGAAGCGCCACTACCATTTCGATCCAGGCATTTCTCCATCGAATACATCATTTGCCAACGGTATAACACACCACACACGGTGTACGGAACATCTAAAGTCACAGTAGATTATATTCGATCACTCAAATAGTGCTAATTCGGAATTAGTAAAGAGAGATACCATTTTTTCATCGGCACCAAATTATCCCGAACTTTTTGACAATACCAATATGGCGACGGTATTTTTAGTATTTTGTGACCAGTTCCGGGCGTATAAAATGTCAATTTTAGTAATGGCAATATCGGTTTAACCCGATACATTGAAGGTGAATAATTCTAACTTGGAATTGAATAGATCTAGAGTGTCTTTTCTATTTCGTAGTGCTCTATATGTACACTGCACGTACACACTTCGTCAACTTAGTCATACTATTTCTTTTGTGACATATTCTTCAATCTCGAAACCCCAGAAAAATTCGAAATCCATGAGCCACGTATTATTCATATTCATTTATTCTTGCTTCAATGTCCTACATTACAGTGGTATAGCTTAGGTCTGGTATAGCTTATGAATAGTGTTAGCGACGCGCTCATACCTACATGAGTTTTAAACCTACTTACTTATAAAATGTACCTACGTAATATTTATTGTATCTACTTAGTACCTACTTTTAAAACCTGAGGGTACTTGTGCTACTTAGGGTAGTTTTAGCTAAGATAAAAAAAAGTCTATGGCCATCCTCCATGCGCTGTGCAACGATCTTTCTATTAATAAATTATTTTGGCAATTTTAACCGTATTTTCGTTTGAAACATCATCTCGTTATCCACAAGTGGTCCTTTCGAGCCGGATATACCTGCCATGTTTCAAACGCCTCCCGCGTCGCGTAAAATGGTGAATACGCGAAGTTCAGTGCTCCGTGAACGTGTCCGCCATGACGCGGATAATCTCGCGCCGAGCAAAGAACTGCCGCAAGATAGAACCCAGGATCTAAGTGCTTCGACTGCAAAACCTACGGTGGCGATAAATAGTGACGTGTTAAAGGATCCTATTTTGACCCGAGCGGCGATTCCAGCTAGTAGCATCAAGTCGGAGCAACCGCCACCCGCGCCACCCGCATCACACAAAGACGAACGACGGAGCTTGAAATCCAAAAAAGGTTCCACTTCTTCAATGCGGGCGAAAAGGCAGCAGCTTATTCTGGAAGCAGAAAGACAAAAGGCAAAGATTCGCATGGAACTTATTGATAAAGAGCTAAATATCGATCTAGCCAGCCTAGACGAAGAATACAGTCCACACAACAGTATCGATAGCCGTAGTCGCGTAGAAGAATGGATGGAGCGCAGTCATCTGGAACTAAACAAGGACCTGCCCGCCCCCGAAGATGGAATTTTTACGGGTGAGCAGTGCCAAAAAGCTGGACCGTCGGCGGTGAGTCTAAAACCGCCGGCACTGAGGGCGCAGGCGCCATGTATGGAACCGCCCGCGCTGACCCCGGCCGGCCCGCCCGCGTCTCCCCAGGCGCTGGCCGCCGCCACCAGCTCGGAAGGAACAGTCCAGATGCTAGCCAGCGCGCTGAGAGATCTCGCCGCTGCTTCCGCCAGTCACGCGCCGGGCGCGAACCTGATCAGCCGCTTGTGCACGCCCCAGGAGCTCCCCGAGTACTCCGGTGACCCTATGGAATGGCTGCAGTTTAAAAACACGTTCGAAGAGTCTACGGAACTATGTAATTTTACACCGAAGGAAAATATGTGGAGATTGAGGAAGTGTTTGCGTGGAGCTGCCAAAGAAGCCGTCTCAGCTCTGCTCGTGAGTGCATCATCTCCTGAGACTATAATGTCAACACTGAAGTTACGTTTCGGTAATCCGGAATACATTCTGCCAAAGCTTGTACACGACATCATAAAGTTGAGTCCTATGTCGCAAGATTACCACAAAGAAATTGTGCCCTTCTCGGTCAAAATACAGAACTTCATGGAAGCTGTTCGTGCCGTCGGCCGAGAAGAATACCTACAAGGTATGAGCATTGTGTCGGTCATATTATCGAAACTACCTACGGTTCTTTTGTCTAAATGGACAGATTATAGTTTCGTACCGATAACTGAAGGCAAGAAGTTACGTCTCGTATTGTTATCAGACTTCTTGAAAGAAGAAGCTATAAAAGTTTCTACAACATCAAATATCTACTTTATGTCTACGCGCAGCGATCAACATCAACACAAAAAAAAAACAGCGAGTACATTCAACCTCGCTCACAAACAATATTGATGCACACAGCTGACGAAGATAAGTGCCTATTCTGTCAAACGACTGCACATACTAAGATAACAGCCTGTAATAAATTTAAAAAAGCTCTTCGTAAAGTGCGCTGGCAATTTGTGAAACGCAGTGGCCTATGTTTTAAATGCCTACTTGGACGTCACGATCGCGACACCTGCCTAGCCCCCGTTTGTGATAAGGACGAGTGCGGCCAGGCGCATCACCCACTACTTCACTACCCAACGTCACCCGCGCGACGCAACGAGATCCAGAGTGCGTCGTGTGCCGCAGGAGCGGCAGCCGGTGCCGACGGCGCCGGCACCTACAGCGCCCAACTCCGGCGTCGGCGCGGAGATCGTGTCGCATGTGAACGCTAGTGATAGTGAGTGTAAAGTGCTATTAAAAGTCGTGCCTATACGTATACATAGTGCTAACGGTATTATAAACACGAGCGCGCTTCTCGATGACGGTTCGACGATTACGTTAATATGCGATGGACTTGCTGAGCGTGCTGGCCTGTGCGGTAGGCCCGAGACCATACGCATACGCGGTGCCATGAATGAGGAACATTCTTGCGAATCAATCGTCACAACCGTGGATCTTTCTGGTATGGACAATAAGATTTATTCTATAAGAGCTCGCACCGTAAAGAACTTAGACTTACCCGTGCATAGCTTGTCTGTTGTTGATCGCGATAGGTATAAAAATTTGTCAAACATAAAACATTTGCTTTGTACTACCGATATGAAACCGGAAATATTAATTGGTCAGGATAATTATAACCTAATCATACCTATTGAAATTATCTCAGGTAGTTCCAATGAGCCGTTCGCTACACTAACCCCCCTAGGCTGGTGTGTCCATGGTAAGTGGCACGTGCCGCGGAGAGCGCCCGGGTGCGCGCCCGTACCTTACTCGACGCTGCTCGTGTCGGCAGAGGCGACCTCCCCTCGCTCGCCGCTCGTTACGCGACAGCGCGACCAGCAGCTGGACGCTCTCCACGAAGAGGTGAAGCGTTCCTTCGCCTTGGACGCGATGGGTGTATGTGGTAAGCTACGACAGAATAACAATGACGTACTTGCAGTATCCAAGCTGGAGAAGACCGCTGAACTTATCAACGGTCGATGGTGGGTAGGGTTGCCGTGGAAGAACGAGAACTGCCGGTTGCCAGATTCCTATTCAACTGCTCTGAAAAGGTTGAAAAGTATAGAGAGGAAGATGGAAAAGGACAAAGGTTTCTCTGAAAGGTACAGGGATAGAATTAAACATTTGTTAGATAATAATTTTGCTAGGGAATTGACAGATACTAGTGCTACTGATAAGACGTGGTACTTACCTCATTTTGGGATCGACAATCCCAACAAGAAGAAGCTGCGGCTGGTCTTCGACTCTGCTGCCAAGGTCAATGGGGTTTGTCTCAATGATTACCTTTATACAGGTCCCGACTTGCTGTCATCACTGCTGGGAATAATGCTACGCTTTAGGGAAAATTTAATTGCAGTAACAGGTGATATCAAAGATTTTTTCCTCAGGGTGAAAGTTCATCCAAACGACCAGCAAGCATTCAGGTTTCTGTGGAGGGACAGCCCTACGGAAAAGGTAAAAAATATTTCTTATATCCACCAGCAGGGCGGATTCCAGATACGCAACTGGACGAGCAACAACGTCGAAGTATTGAACTCTGTGCCAAAAGAAACTTTAGGTACTGCCGCGATCAAGTTCAAAATGGATCATCTGTTCGAAGGTGAACGCACACTTGGCCTGATATGGTACCCCGGTACAGACGAGTTAGGGTTCGACGTATCGCTGAAAAAAGTACCTGAAAATATAATTCAAGGTAAGAAAATACCTACAAAGAGAATTATGCTACAAATTATAATGTCCATTTTCGATGTTTTTGGGTTTTTATCTCCATTCACCATACAGGGTCGCATAATGCTGCAAGATACGTGGCGGCTACGTATCGGCTGGGACGACGTCGTACCTAACGATATCGATGAGAAATGGTGCAAGTGGATCGATTTATTAAAGGTAGTAGATAGCATACGTATACCTAGGTGCTACCATGCAACTCTGAGCGGCAGCGAGTTCGAGAGAGAAGTGGCAGGTCCGGCGGCCACACCCCCCGCTCACCCGCCTTCCGCTCCTGACGCGTTATCAGCTGCGTTTGCGACTAAAACAGCTGTGAGTTCGCCTCCCAGTTATAGCCACCTACAGCTACATGTTTATAGCGATGCCTCATCCAAAGCTATGAGCGCCGTAGCGTACTGGCGTTGGACAGATGGGAACAATATTCACGTTGCATTTATAGCTAGCAAGTGCAGAGTCGTACCTGTCAAACCGCTGACGATACCTCGCTCGGAGCTTCAGGCTGCGCTGCTAGCTGCTAGACTAGCAGATACGATTATGAAGGAGCATAGATTACCAGTCCAGCGACGAGTATTTTGGTGCGATTCCACTACGGTCTTACAGTGGATAAGAAATAACACGCGTACCTACAATGTATTCGAAGCTAACCGGTTAGGCGAAATAGATGAGTTGACGCACATGCATGAGTGGAGGTACGTACCTACAAAATTAAACGTTGCTGATCTGGCAACGCGAGAGGATTTTGACCATGCCGTTTTTAAAAGTGAGTGGTTTTCTGGTCCATCGTTTTTATACCAGGATGAGTCATCGTGGCCCGCTGATATCTGCCAACCTGAAATAAATAAATCAAATGTTGATGATATCTTTGTTATAAATAATGACTTACCGATAGCGAGTAGCTTACCGGTTCCTAATCCGCTGCGGTTTTCTTCGTGGCTAAAGTTGTTGCGGAGCACGGCGGTAGTTCTTATATTTATTGATAGATGCAGAGGCCGCACCTGCGACTTGGACTGCCATATGCTGGAGAGGGCGGAGAATCTTCTTCTGCGTTATGCCCAGGGCGAGATGTTTGCCGAAGAAATAGCTTCAATAAAAAACGGTAAGTACATTAAAAGGTCTAGCAAGCTACTTACCTTATCTCCATTCGTCGACGAGCACGGTGTACTCCGCGCTGGCGGCCGCATCGACGCTGCTCTCGACGTGGACCTGGAAGTCAAGAGACCGGTGATCCTCGACGGCAGGTGTCCCATAGCTCACCTGATCGTGCGGCACTATCATGTGAAGGCGGCTCACGGCAATCAGGAGACGATAGTCAACGAGCTGAAACAAAAATATTGGTTAATAAGTATGTAGTATCTAAATGCATGCTATGTAGAATACGTAAAGCTACACCTCGAGTGCCGCGAATGGGCGACTTACCTCAAGCTCGCATGGCGCATCACCAGCGTCCCTTCACGTTCTGCGGCCTGGACCTATTTGGTCCCATGGAGGTCACGGTGGGTCGGCGACGGGAAAAAAGGTACGGTGCATTGTTCACGTGCCTTACGGTTCGTGCTGTCCAGTAGAACTGGTGTCTTCCCTCACGACAGACTCGCTCATCATGGCTATGCGCCGGATGGCTGCCAGACGAGGTTGGCCGCGCCATCTTTACTCAGATAACGGAACCAACCTGCGCGGCGCCGACAAAGAGCTGAGGGAGTCGATGCAGGCGCTGGACAACGAAGTACTGAAAGCTGAAGCGGCGAATAATAATATGGAGTTCCACTTCATCCCACCGCTGAGCCCACATTGGGGTGGGGCGTGGGAACGCCTCATACGGAGTGTAAAAACTTCACTTAAGGTAATTTTAAGGGAGCGTGCCCCGAAAGAAGAAGTTTTAAGCACACTTATGGCGGAAGTTGAAAATATAGTCAACAGCCGCCCCCTATCTCACGTGTCGGTCGAACCCGGCACCGTTGAAAGCTTGACACCTAACCATTTTCTCCTAGGTTCCACTTCTAACTTGCCTGTCATTGGTGCATTTGATGATTCAGATTTATATCTGAAAAAGCAATGGCGTACGGCTCAAAAGTTGGCCGATATGTTTTGGCAGAGATGGCTGAAGGAAGTTCTGCCGCAGTTGCTTCCTAGGACAAAGTGGAACGAGGAACAAATACCACTTCAAGTAGGTGACCTAGTTTTAGTAGTCGATCCTGAGTCTCCCCGGAACGTGTGGCCGAAAGGGATCATCCAGCAGGTTTACAAGTCCAAGGACGGCCGAATACGTCAGGTGGACGTAAGGACCAGGACAGGTCTCTGGCGGCGGTCCGCGGCACGCGTCGCTCCTATCTCGCTAAGGGATGAGTGCTGCTGAGACAGCACTAGGGGTGGGAGTGTTAGCGACGCGCTCATACCTACATGAGTTTTAAACCTACTTACTTATAAAATGTACCTACGTAATATTTATTGTATCTACTTAGTACCTACTTTTAAAACCTGAGGGTACTTGTGCTACTTAGGGTAGTTTTAGCTAAGATAAAAAAAAGTCTATGGCCATCCTCCATGCGCTGTGCAACGATCTTTCTATTCATAAATTATTTTGGCAATTTTAACCGTATTTTCGTTTGAAACATCATCTCGTTATCCACAAATAGGTTGTTAGGTACATTGACCCTGTCAGGGCACTGAAGGAAAATAATTAATTTACAGAAGTGTCAAATGTATGTAGGAACTAGTTATGTCAAATTATTCAAAGCTTATTCATTAATTATTATTAAATTACATATTTATTATTGTTAATTTTAATTTAAACGAAAAGGTATAACAAATAACATGTAATAAATAATTGTAATTTAATATGTCATCATAGAAACTATTCAAAAAAGGTTAAAGTAAAATAAAATAAATAAATGTCAAGAGATTAAATAAAAATAACAATAATAATAATGCCGAACTCAGTATTGTATTGGAAGAAGTTAGATCAGAAACTTTTTTCTATTACTATAATAAATTAACTCTATGTTTTCTGGAAGATATCGCAATATTGCGCTATCTACATTTCGTATAACAAAACCGAACCTAAACCATGGAGTACGAACTGAAGTACATAAAATGATTCCATGACTAAAATATCGAAGACCAAAACATTTGTTTTGCCGCCTCTGGCCATAGGTCTCTAACGTGCAGTAGCAGACCTTAATTTTAATTTACTGGCCACTACATCCTATCCAGTCCTAAGTTTTATTACATTTCACTACACTTGTTTATATTGTAAGACTGCTTAAATTTTAGACAATAAAACTCAGAAAACACAAAAAAATAAAATAAAATAAAAATGACGCAACCGTTGTTCACTTCTTTTTTAACCATTTATTTAACTTCTATCTTGTATCACTTCACTTCTTTACTTATAATGGCTTCTGGAATAATTCGCCACAATTTCACAAGTATCAAGTTAAATTGTTCTATGCACTTCACTCACTTCACTGTTTTATTAATTGGCTTCTGGGATAGATTCCACAATTTCACGAGTATCAAGTATGAGGCAACGTAATAATATGTCATTTATGTCAGTACCTAGTGAAGTTTCTCATAGTGTCATTGTAAGTCATTGACATTTTAGTTATCAGTCAGCTTAGCAGTCACCCGAGTCAGGTGTCAGTGTCAGTCACAGTCAGTCTGTCAACAAAATCATATTGTGTGCTGCGCTGCGCGAATTCAGCTTTTACTTTATTTCTCTATGAAAAACTACATTGCAGGTAAAATACCGCATTGCGATGCATAGTAAACCATGCAAGAATCAATTTAACGTTTAGTAACCCGACCCGGGTAATTCAATTAATGTCCTAACAGCCTGAAAATTTTCAAGTAGTTTTTGATACATTTTCAAAGCTTTTTACTATATTTAGCGCTCGGTTTGGAAGTCACGTAAAGTATATAAAGTGGCACGTGTTCTAGGAACTTTAAAAAAGTGTTTGAAGTAAGTTATGGCTGTGCAAAATAAAGTTTTGTACGCGTTCCGTGGATGGATCGCGTTCGTTGCGTTCATGGATTTGGGTACCGCTGGCCGGTCGTACATCGAAAGGAGGTCGTTCTTGAATCAGAATGGAGATAGCGAGCATTTAGACGGTAAGAATTTTATTTTAAAAAAAAACATCAAAATATTGTACCATTCATCTTGAGAAAAAAAAAACACAGGTTAAGCTGGTAGAAAATGCTGCCTTTCATTACATTACATTACATTAGTGTAAAAATCTAAAAGTGAACTTACCCCCTTATTCATAACCAAATGTCATTTCTTAACACTCAATAAAGTAAGCTTTTCCCTGTCATATAAGTTAATAAAAAGAGTTGACATGATATTTTAGGGACATTTTAGCTATCAGAGGTTTAGATAGAAAAGCAAGTAAATTTATCTTCGCTTTCTTGGAGCTTACAATGAAAATTAAAAGTAGACATCTGAGCTTGATCTTTGATGCTGCCAATGCTTAGAAAGGGTCCTTTTTTGCCCTTTTGTAGTAGAATTATTTACTTATTTCTAATTTTAGAATAATGGTATGTATTAGATACTTTAGTTAGTTACCTTATACAGTAGGGCCTCGATAATCCGTACTCAAGCTAATCCGAATACCTCTATAATCCGAACGACCCCCCGCCCCCGTGCGTCTGCCGTTTGTTGGCAACTCGCTATGCCACAATCTTATTTTAGTGCCAAATTGAACTTTTTAGATGCTACACATATCGTACTTGAACGCTCCGCGCGCCATTTCGAAGTGCAGAAGTATAACGTTGGAAAATCAACTATTACCAATATCAAAAGTAAGGAGGCAAAAATAAGATCATTTGTCATAAATACAGAAATTCTTCAAAAAAGTATAAATGTACATGTATTTAATGTAATAGCATCATCCTATAATTATATTGTACCATCTTCTAATGATTAAAACATAGTTTCCATTATAAATTAATTGTTTTTTTTTTCAAAATGTCTGCATACTATAATCCGAATGCTGCGTCCATCCGAACAGGGTATAAAGTTTAGGTGTTTGGATTATCGAGGCCCTACTGTAGTTGTATATCTTGGGTAAAATAAATAATTTTTCTTTCTTTCTTTCTTTATGAGTACTCTATGGGTTAGAACACCATTGCATGGGTATTCGGGCTGGCGTTAAAGTTTTGTTTATTTTCCAGGTGATTTCACAATAAATCGGATGTTGGGAATGTACTCAGTGTTAAAAGCCTTAGCTCTTATTCACTGTACACTGTACATACATTATAGACCGTAAGTACTTTTTTATTCTATACCATTATGATTTTTTCACTTCTCATGCTCTGAAAGTACTTATTTGTGCGGGATATAGGTACTTGTAACTTGTGCACAAAATCGAGTTTTGTGTGATGTGATGAGATTTTGCTGGATAATATATCCCAGAGCCATGTGACTAGTCAACACTATCTACACTTCTACACTAATAATATTATAAAGAGGAAAAATTTGTATTTTTGTGTGTGTGTATGTTTGTAATGAATAAACTCAAAAACTACTGTGCCGGTTTCAAAAATTCTTTCACCATTGAAAAGCTACATTCACTGTGGATAAGATGGGCTATATTTATTGCTAGAAAAGATTAGGGATCCTTACTAAAACTTAAGTAACGTAACCCAAGGAGTAAAAAAGTGCCCTATGCCCACCCATGCGAAGTCGGGACGGGCCGCTAGTCCCCAAATGAAAATAATCAGTTGTTAGTAGCGCTGTATTTTTCTAATCCACTATAATTTACCAACAACAATAACAGATTGCGAGGACACTCGCTAAAATTGGTGAATCTACCTAGGACAAACAATCCTAGGAAACATTGCCTAACTGTGTATCAAATATGTGGAACAATTACCTGAAACAAAAATAGACTTTTTTTAACATTGACTTGATAAAACTAACATAATAATATTAATCTAATATTTATTTTTCAGTGTAGTGTCCATGGGCTACTGGTCTCTAACCCTCACAATAATACTGTACTTCAGTGAGGCATTCTACTTCCACTCCACAGATCTTAATTTCTATGTTGTCTTCCCGTGCATATTGAATAGTGAGTATAAATTTAAATTATGTTTCTTTAGCTATTAGTTTACACGTCCGCCAAACGGAATTGGTCCTAACGGAAGATCAGCGTGGGTTGTTTGTTTACTTACAACTCTCATAATGCTGAGTTAGGGTCAATTTTGTAGCACATCACATACAATGTACTATCTTAATAATAACTATTCATATTCTATGTACCATGTACCAATGCATTCCTAAGTGTTGATGTTGTTGCAAAAAAATATTTTTTATTCTTATTCTATTCTTAAATTGAAATGCTTTTATTTATTTACATTACCAAAAAACCCAATGACACTGAAGCGCAAAATCATGGACACGTACATCCTTCCCATTCTTACATACGGCTCGCAAACTTGGTCTTTGACTAACGTCCAAAAATCCAAACTCAAGGTTTGCCAACGGCCGATGGAACGTAGTATTCTCGGAATTAAATTGATCGACCGAGTACGAAACACCATACCGCGTTCTAGTACCCAAATCGTCGACGTTGGACAAAAAGCTGCCAGCCTGAAGTGGAATTGGGCCGGCCATGTATGCCGGATGAGCTGTGGGCAAAAATTACCACTCAGTGGATCCCGGATACAGCGAGACGGCGTCGCGGCAGACCGTGTAGAAGATGGCGTGACGAACTAGACTTCTTCCAAAAAGACTGGGAAGCTTTAGTGCAGGATCGAAGTGGATGGAAAAAATGGGGGAGGCCTTTGCTCTACAATGGGATGATTTAGGCTGACAGTAACAGTAACAAAAAGCCGGAACAGCTGTGGCTAAAAATTACCACTCAGCAGATCCCGGATACAGCGAGACGGCGTCACGATAGACCACGTAAGATGACGTGACGAACTAGACTTCTTCCAAAAAGACTGGGAAGCTTTAGTGCAGGATCGAAGTGGATGGAAAAAATGGGGGAGGCCTTTGCTCTACAATGGGATGATTTAGGCTGACAGTAACAGTAACAAAAAAAAAGACGTGTGGCACTCGGGGACTGCCGCGGTAAAGCTATTGCATAGCATTTTGTATCAACTTATGCAATTATAATTATTTATTTATTTCATTTATGCAGTATTTCTTTTTCTTTGATATTAATTCAAGTTACACTTTTTGAGCGTGGTGACCGATAAGAAAACAATTTTTTTTCTTTTATTAAATAAACGAGCTTCGTAGAGTCGTACAATACGTCTAGTTGCACGCACACAAACACCGTGTCGAAGACTGCCGAAAAGAAACGACGTTAGACAATGCACGGCCTTCAAGCCACACCTCCGTGCCCGTCAGAGTGGGGAGCGTGAGGTTTTTTTTCGTTACGGAATTTCTGGATTCGGTCCCCGCGCTCAAGGCCCTCGATAGAAGCTATGCAATAGTTTAAAAAACCACCCAGCACAACAGTTAAACTAGCTCAGCAAGCTATGGAACATGCCATGCTTGGAGTTTCTTTGAAGGATAGGAACCGTTACGAGACTATCCAACATGGAACTAAAAATGAGATCAGAGCATTAGCAAGCTGAAGTGGCAGCGGGCTTGCCTTATCTGCCAAAGAACTGTTGGTTGAGTTCGCGAGCGGAGACTGTAACACGGCAAGATTAGTGCAGGATCCTCGGTCTCCAGGGCCCAGCATTATAACGCTCATTATCGGAGGCTATCTGCAGTGGATTGCTATAGGCTGATAATGATGACCAAATAGGGGTTTTGGCCTAGGACAAACTAGTTGGGTCTTCTTTGTTGTTTGAAGTTCTTTCTTTTCTTTTGGTTTCTTTTGGCCTGACACCTTTCCGCGATACATATTCGGCCTTGTACGGGGAGTAGTAATTTATCAAATTTATTAACTCGTAATTATATTTGATTTGTTAAAAAACATTTAGCCTGACTGAAGTCAGGTTTGGCTGGTAAAATATTAAAGCTTAATGCTTCGCTCTCGTGGAGTCCTGATGAAACTAGCCTATATTTATATTATTCACTTGCACATAACATAATTGCTAATTCTAGACCTAGAAATACATTTATGTGCAACAGCTTAATCTATTCAGTAATTTTGGCGGGGTGACAACCATTTCACATCTCACATCTTTGTTAAAAACTTTCGCCTTTCATAATATTAGTATCATGGGATACCAATTAGGACAAAAGTTTTTGGCAAGCTTTTGAGGCGTAATATACTTAATGTGAGTTTTTGGATTTTAAGTGTTAGCCCACACTTTAGGGAAAATCTAAGGTTTTTATAAATCCCAAAAATATCGACTGGTGCAGGATTTGAACCCGCGACCTTCCCATCAATACCGGGTTCAAATCCTGCCGGGTTCAAGCCTGAGTCGACATTTTTGGGATATATGAAAATCGTAATATAATAGTGAATAGTGAATTCTGTTGTTCACTTTTCTAAACTTAACTAAATTTGGCAGCTTTAAAGTTAAAGCTATCCTTGTCATTTACACCTAAAAGAAAGGGATTATTATCAGTTTTAGGAATGTCAAATTAAGTTTAGTTTAGGAAAATGCACGTAGCTGGTTATCAAAGATCAGCTACGAACGTGGACTAAAGGACAGAATCGACATCATTGTGTTAAATTTTCAGTTCTGACGCTCCTCGGATTAATTTACCTGCCGAGGAAGTTGAAACTGTTCGGACAAATTCCGGGAATGTCCGGTATGGATAGGGAGGTTGAAGACGAGAATGTACAGGTGAGTTTTTGTTTTTACCAATCGACTTAATAATTTATTGCGTTCCATAATGTGTTTACAGCTTTTAAGATCATAATGGAGCCTGTTGCACAACAATAAGGGTGCCTTTCCACCAGCTATGCTGCCAGAATGTAAAAGCTAAGCTACGAAACGTTGTGACCGTTTCCACTGATGCTAAGCTATGCAGCGGTGTGAGTAAGATGTGCTATGAAGATGCGCCGCCACAAAGTAGTTGCGCGAGGAAAATGCGCAGCTCGAGCTACGCGATGTATCGATAGAAGGGAAGCGGCGAGAGCTCAGGCATTCATAGCACACATCCATAGCACGCATCCATAGCACGCATCCATAGAACGCATCCATAGCACGCATCCATAGAACGCATCCTTACATATAAAAAACATATCTTAGTTGAATCCGTTTCCACCAGTACTAAGCTATGTGCACCAATGAATATGATTGGTGGATAACAAACGCATCCATAGCAACATAGCATAGAACATCTCTGGTGGAAAAGCAGCCTAATAGATAGGAGCTGGAAGACGTCAAACGTTGACGTTGACGTGCTTGCAACTTCCTCTGTGTCTTCCACAAAATATAATCATATAACTTCGCTTCTTTACAATATTGGTCTAATGGTATGATTGCTTAAAAAATGCTAAAAAAATACATCACGTGATTAATGGACAGCCCCTAAGCAATAGCATAGTTATAAAATTTTCCTGTTTGTTTTCATTTTGTATTGTAAAAATAAATGGATTTCTCCTTCTACTACTATTGTTAAACCTCGAAAGGAGTTGTCGACACAGAAAAAATCATGATTACCAGTCTGCATAAAACAGGCTCTGCCTAATTCTTCCTTGTTAAAAAATATAAGCCAAGCAGATTTTCTTACCAATTCTTCTCTGTTTGGTCGCGTTACGAATTGGTGTGAATAAAAAACATGACGATTCAAAGTGTACTTTACAGTGCTTATTGAATAAATACATATTTTGTTCGGAATCATTTGACTGTGTATGGGATATCCAGTATATATTATTTATGTTTTACAGATTCTACGTTCAATGGGTAACTTCAGAAAGCGGAAATCGACAAAAAACAAACATGTTTGATTGTGTTGGATTGATTTTCTAGTGAGACATTATTTTATAAGCAACTTCCTTGGTTAAAACGCGATATAGACAGCAAAATTATTGTACGTCCACAAATTAGGAATCGCAACTATTATGTACTCTAGTCATATTTCCTCTTTCGATTCTAACTTATTAGGATTTGGTTTAGTTAAGACGCACAGTGAGCGAGTGATTTTACTGCACTATAAGGGCCGAAACATATCCGACAATCTTACGTCGAGTCGACGCAAGGAACGTAAAATGTTCGAAAATGAGAGAGCGTTGTTTCGGATCTACTTTTTGGTCAGAATTTTAGGATACGACAAATTCTAAAATACGCGTTTCGGCTTCGATGTGTATCGGCTCTGAGTTTTTAAATGTTTCACCAAAAATATGTAGGCAGTGGAAAATTTTGAATCTCTTAGAATTACGCGTAAGTCAGATCATGATGGGGTGCGGAACCCGCTCCCAATATAGGGACTTGCAGCAAAATGTATTGAAATAAAAAAATATGAAACGATGCGAAACACAAGTTGGAGCGCGGATATGCCTCTTAAACTCTTCTAAAAACGAGAAACCGTCTTATACTCTCTCTTGAAACTTAGAAGTTTATTTCTTTATCAAAATACTCCGGAGGTATCTTGCCTATCTAACTAACTAATAGTACTTGCACCTTTCTATCCTAACTAATATTATAAATGCGAAAGTGAGTTTGTAACAAACAAATGCTTTCACGCCTTAACAACTCAACCAATCATTATGAAATGCATACAATTGGTCGGGGTATATAAAAAGATAGAGTTCCTTTCATCCAGACAAAATGTACTCTTCTCGAGAGCAACAAAACATTTGACAAAATATACATTAACGCGAAGCTAGTAAAGTATATTTTTGTACGAATCTAATGAACATTTATAGTTATTAACCGAAATTATGACACCTATTAGATGTAAAAGCCTAGATTTATAATTTTCAGAACGCATGAGTTAGATAATTAGTGACGATTTGCAAGAGGCTGGCTGGTAGAAGCTGGAAGCTGAGGACAGGTCGCAATGGTGCTCATTAGGAGAGGCCTTTGTCCAGCAGTAGGCTGCTAGGCTAATAATGATTATGATAGCTTGTGCTAAGTCATTCCTTTCCATAAAATGCAATGTATAAGCAATAATTACTAGTCAATTAGATATTAATAATCTGAAGATTTTATAAAAACTTGAAGCCAAATATTGACCAAAATAATAACTTCAACAGAAATTCTACTATTCTAGTCCTACTAATATTATAAATGCGAAAGTATATAAAAAAATATGTGATGTGTTGTGAAATGGTTATTCTTCCTTCACGCCTCGACTACTAAACTGGTTATGTATACAGGGTGGGGCAAACTTTTGCCTCATTTATTTTGTAGTTCGAAGGTTTTGCTCTTAGAAAACTGTAGATTTATTTTAAAGGGCAAAACAATAGCATTTTTAGATTTTTGAAAAAATATATAGTCAGCCTAGAAAATGAAGGAGAAAACAACAAGGTTCTCTCTATCGACTCTATTTTCCAATCGAAATACTTTTCCCAAAGTAACGTACCAAATCAAATAGTAAGATTTCACGAAAATTATAAAAAAAAAACATTATTTTCTATGAAGCCACAACATTCAGTCCATGTATGAAATGCGACGCAAAGTAGATAAAATGTAATTATCTAGGCTGACTGTAAATTATTTCAAAAATACAAAAAATTCAATTCTTTTTCCTTCAACATAATAATAACCTAAAGTTTCTTGAGAACAAAAACTTCTAACTACAAAAGAAAAGTTAGCTGCCCTCAATGAGGTACAATTTTCCCACCTTTATGCAATTTCAGACGAGGAATAACCTTATAGGCTGCTATTTAACCGTGTAACACGCGAGCGAAGCCGCGGGCGGAAGCTAGGTGATCCAAAAACTAATGATATGCTCAAAATCAAGTGCTTTGGTAGATATTAGACATCCATTAATGTAGTACCTAGATATAAGAATGTATTTTGCAATATTTGCATTTGACATTAATAAGAATAATTTATTGAATAATTTAAGAATGAATCGGAATAATTTATTGAATGTAAATAGAGGTATCCTTAACCGACTGCAGATAGCAGCAGGCGACTAACGTGTCGCCGCGACACTGCTGGTTTAAATGTTTTCATATGTATTATGTGGGGTCAGCCTGACACCGACACAGCTAAATCACTTGTCCGTGGTGGACCTGGTAACTAACAAACGCGGTGGCTGATTGCGGTATAACGCAGCCTGACACCGACACAGCTACATCACCTGTCCGTGGTGCACCTGCTAACTAACAAACGGGGCTCTGGCGGTGGCTGATTGCGGCATAGCGCAGTCTGACACCGACACAGATACAATACATCCCCTGATCGGCGATCTCCAACCCGCATGCCCAGCGTAGGGATTTTGGGAATATCTATCCCTTATATATAAATTTTACCTCATTGAGGGCAGCCGCCTTTTATTTTGTAGTTAGAAGTTTTTATTCTGAGGGAACTATAGGTTTATATTGAAGAAAAAACAATTGCATTTTCAGCCTAGAAAATTACATTTGTCAATAAAAACAAGTTGCTCTCAATCGGCAACAAAAGAAAAGGTAGCTACCCTCAAAAGTACAGCTCAATGAGGTAAAAATTTGCCCCACCCTGTATATATATTATACAGTGTAGTGGCGAATGAAGCTTCATAAAATTTTCCCGATTTTTTCAAAAATCCAAAAATGCCTTCAAAATAAACCTATAGTTTCCTCAGAAAAAAACCTTCTAACTACAAAAGAAAAGGTGCCCTCAATGTGGTACAATTTTGCTCCACCATGTATTTCCCTTATTATGTCTTGATGTCTTTGTCCAGCAGTGATGATTTATTGATCTTTTTCTTGTATTATATTATGTTAAATAAAATCATACTAATATTATAATGCCACCACCACACCAGCCTATATCAGTCCACTGCTGGACATAGGCCTCCCCTAATAAAGGGGGATATGCCCATAATCCCCACGCTGGACATGCGGGTTGGGGATCGCAGGGCACAGCTTCTCGCACCACCGACGCTGCTGCCCGTCGGTAGCCTTGGAATTTAGCTGTGCCGATGTAGGCTGTGCTATGCCGCAATCAGCCGGCCGCCAGAGCCCCGTTCGTTGTTTAGCAGGGTGTACCACGTGCAGGTGGGGTTGGCTTGGGTCCCGAAGATAAGGGTTAGAACCCCTTACACACTAGTTACACACCCGCTATTATAATGCGGTTGTATTGAATTGAAAGTTTATAAGTGTCGCGAGCACAGTACATCAACTTATCTAAAAACTCTCAATTAAAACTAAATTAATTTTAAACAGTATACTCAAGTTATGTGTTTAAGTTATAACTGAATATATTTTAAGCAGTACTTTAATTATAACGGACCATACTACCAGTGCCATATCATGTTGTTACATTTTAATTAAAACACGGTTTTCAAAAGTGCATTTTTATTTTACCAATCACCATAAAAATATAAATTACTTATTATAGAATTAGCTTAAATAGTTTTTTTAACTAGAACCTTAACTTAGGACGCCTTGAGCCGGACTGCGCGCTTGAAGTCGCTATGCGATCATATCTGACTTTATGCAGATTAGTTACCTTTCTTTAAAAATTAGGTATTCATACACAAATACAAAATTTCTTTTTATAATACATCGAGATATATTAAATAGGAAACCACTGGTGGGAATATGGGAATTTACCGTTAATAATAGTCAGGAACGGGAGCGCAAGCGATCTTCACAAAGTCTTCATATCTTACAGAGCCAGCATTGGTAACATTCGCCTCGCGGAATATATTGTCCACCTGCAGACAAAAAATAGGTATAATGATCCCTCCGGCCAGGTGGAGTGTCGATCTGGTGTCGGCTGCTGGTAGAAGCTGGATGTGGAGCTGAGGACAGGGCGCAATGACGCGCATTAGGGGAGGCCGTCCAGCAGTGGACTGATATAGGCTGAAGATGATGATGAATAATCACCATTGGAAGGTGTAAGAGGGTCCAACCGCCACCTTTGGGACTCAACCTTATATGTCCGTGGTGCTAACTAACAAATTGGGCTCTGGCGGCGGCTGATTGCGGCATAGCGCAGCCTGACACCGACACAGCTACATCACCTGTCCGTGCTGCACCTGCTAACTAACAAACGGGGCTCTGGCGGTGGCTGATTGCGGCATAGCGCAGCCTGACACCGACACAGCTACATCACCTGTCCGTGGTGCACCTGCTAACTAACAAACGGGGCTCTGGCGGCGGCTGATTGCGGCATAGCGCAGCCTGACACCGACACAGCTACATCACCTGTCCGTGCTGCACCTGCTAACTAACAAACGGGGCTCTGGCGGCGGCTGATTGCGGCATAGCGCAGCCTGACACCGACACAGCTACATCACCTGTCCGTGGTGCTGCTAACTAACAAACGGGGCTCTGGCGGCGGCTGATTGCGGCATAGCGCAGCCTGACACCGACACAGCTACATCCCCGCAGCCGACGGGCAGCTGCGTCGTACGAGAAGCTGTGCCCTGCGATCCCCAACCCGCATGCCCAGCGTGGGGATTATAGACATATCCTCCTTATAAGGGGAGGCCTATGTCCAGCAGTGGACTAAAATAGGCTGGTGATTGTGTTGTCACAATCAGTGGGTGTTCATGAACATGGGATGTCATTTCTGATTAGTTATTATTGTGGTACAGTCGGCGACCAAAAACAAACAAACAATATTTAAGACATTGTCAATATTTAAGTATTTTGTAATATATTGACACAACAAAAAGTAATTGTTACCATTTACCATTTGACGCAAAAAGTTCGGGTTCGATTCCCGCCGCGGTGCAAATGTTAGTATTATTTGCAGATATTTGCCTTTGGTCTGGGTGTTTTCTATGTATATTAAGTATGTATTTAAAAAAAGAAAATCTAAGTAATATATCAGTGATGTGGTTCCCATAATACAAGCTCTGATTAGTTTGGGGCTACATGATTCTGTGTGATAGTTTCGACCACTGGAGTTTACACTTTCACCACCTACCTAAGAAGAATTTTAAGCAGAATACCTCTATTTGTAAATATTACCCACCTCCCTAGCTGACAGTCCCTCGCCCCAGTTCTGCAGCAGATTCCTTAGCTGTTTCGCCGGTATCACGCCCTTCTTATCATTGTCAGCTGCCTTGAACGCATTCACCACCTGTCAGCAAATATGTATCTTCACCGTCCGCTGATGTCAACAATTTTACTAATCTATCAATTAACAACACCAATGTACGATTCAGCGCGCGTGGGAGAGCGTGGGAGAGCGTCGGAGCGCATTTTATAACATGCTAAAGGAAATTGAAACATCCACAAAGCAGTTAAGTTCCTTATTTGCATGCAATATCTACTTACAGATCTTTTTATGTCAATGTTTGACAAAGCTCAAAGCTGCGTAAATTGCATGCGAACGGGCGTGAGTAAGAGTGAAACGTACATAATATCGTCAACCCATCTCGCTGAAGGACCTAAGTATTCCAAATTAACCGGATATAAAATAAAGTTAAATCTAACTTTACCTACCATAATCTACAATAAAATTGTTGATGGCCTCTGTGGCGCAGTGGGCGAAGGTCCGCCTGAGACGCAAAAGGTTGCGGGTTCGATTCCCGCTGCGGGACAAATGTTTGCATGTTCTGTAGATATTTGTCTCGGGTCTGGATGTTTTCTATGTATGTATGTATGTACAAAAAAAAATGTGTATTATATCAATAATGTGGTTCCCATAATACAAGCTCTGCTTAGTTTGCGGCTAAATGATGCTGTGTGATTACGTCCCGCATTATTTATTTATAATGCTAAATAAAAGCCCATATTATATGGCTGTTAGAATTATCAACAAACTTCCCATTGAAATAAAAAAAACGAAAACAAAAGTCATACAATTGTAAATTTAAAAAAAAATGCAACAATCATTATCATGCACTAGAAATAAGGATAAACTTGATAATCCTACTGTAAGGCTCCATAAAGTTAGTCAATCATTTAAAGGGCAAAACTACGGTTCTTTAACAAATTCCCAAATGACGTAATTAATTTATCTGTAAATAAATTCAAAAACGTAACCTCTGTAATAAAGCTTATTATAAAATTTCTGATTATTTAGATGACAAAAAAGCTTTGGATGAAACTGTATCCAACTCCATCAAAACCAATAATAGATAAGAAAAAATATTGTAAAACTGACATTTAAAAAAAACAAGCCTAGCAGAGTTTCTAGCCAATTCTTCTCTGTTTGGTGGCGTTACAAATTGGTGTAAATAAAAAAAATACGATTCAAAGTGTACAGTAATGTTCGAACTAAATAAAGAAATTTTCACTTCACTTTCACTTTAAAATATATTTGTTATAACACTTCAAACATTTCTAACAGAAAAGTGGTTTTATACACTACAGGAACATATGGAGTAGGTTTTCAAAAGTATTTGTTGCTTTGTAAATAAAGCGCCCTCTACCCAACCTAATTTGCGATGCCTGAAAAGGGGTAAATTAGTCCTGTACTTTTAATAACTAGTCCTAAGACCTAATGTTACCTACCCTTTATGCAAATAAATATCTTGTATTTATTTCCAAAAAGTTTACAATGTTAAACCATCAACCACAAAACCTTTAATAAATATGTAGTTACAAAAACTACGTTATTTGAAATTCAGCTCCGTATCGATTTTTAAAAAAATGACGTTTCAAAGTGTATATTGACTATACAGTTCCTACTGAATAAATGAATTTTGAGTTTGATTTTTTTTTCTTTATTTCACGAAATAAGTACCTAATAAGAAGAGGCCTCTTACGTTTAAAACTGTAGAATTCAAAATAATCTTGGTACCTAAAAGTACCGAAATACCCGGGAAACCCGGTTCTGAAATCAAAAAGAACCGGGAATCCGGTTTTTCAAAACTTTACCTGGTTCAGAATAGAGCAGGATCGAGGCAAGTGTCATAATGAAAGGAAGGCCTATGCCCACTGCCCAGCAGTGGGTTGATAACGGTTGAAATGATGATGATTACTTTCGAAAATAAACTTTTGTATTTGTTACACGGTTCTGGGCCGTAATGTCTTACCTCAGTAGGTAGATTTTCAGCTCTGGAATGAATGTGCATAACCTCCAAAAAGTCAGCGAAGGACATCTTCCCTCCCTTTCCTTTTAAATACCCTGAAAGGAGACAATGAGTAGTTCATTGTACTGGTCACAGCTCGGTTTGTGTCAGATATGACAACGATCTTCTCTTTTATCTGGCTCATGTTGCTGTTGCTTATTCTTGGTCAAATCAAATCAAATCAAATCATTTATTTTAAAGATAAAGATAATTCATTCACAAAAGACATGGTAGGGTTTACATTGATAAAGATTATAATAATAGTGCTGCACATCTCGCCAGCATATAGGCATGTGAATGTCTAATTATAAAATACTAAAAAAAACAAACTATCTATGTCCAAATTATTAAATTAAAAGTAACTACCAAATTATCTAAACAACAAAAAAAGCAAACTAAAATCTATTTCGTCTAATTTCAATGTCAATGTATAAGAGAAGAAAAAGAAAACTACAGAACATAGACTAATTTCACACAGTCAAAACATCAAAATTTTAATAATAAATAGTTCTTTATAGAATAGAAACACTGTTCGTTTAGTATATTAAAAAGAGTTCTGTTAAATACGTACGTTATAGGGTACATGTTGTTTACAGAGGTCTTAAATTCCATGCATAGTTTCAACATGAACCCTGTTAGGACATAGCAAAATTTAGGCATCTTGCTCGGTGGCATAATATAAAAAAAAATCTTACAAACTAAAATACATCATAACTAAAATTGCACAAAAAAATCAAATAATTAAGTAAGTAAATCAACATTTACCATTTAACTTAAATCATAATTAACATTTTTTAATAATACTAACATATTATTTTCTAATCAAAGAACTCTTGCGGCGTGAAAAAGCAGTTTTTCAGTAAATATTTTTTAAATAATAATTTTAATGTATTAATTTTATTTTCTGCTCGTATTTCTAGGGGGTTTCTGTTAAATATCATGTATCATGTATAATACATAAATAGGTAAGTACATTGCTTGAGGTATATACATACCTGCCAACTCCTGGATAGTAGGGCTCATGCCCAAAGACCTCATGACCACGGTCAGCTCATCCAGAGATGTGATTTGTCCCGACCGCGCGAACAGGTAGAAACATTCACGGAACTCTGAAATAACAATAAAAAAATACCCTTCAACTCTCTGGCCGAGGCTTGTCAAGCGCTAACATGGTCCACGCCACGCCTCAAGTTCGACAGCAAAAGGGTTACAACTCGATCCCAATAGTGAAATAATTCATTTTGAAATACAGGAATTTTCAAGTACCGTTACGTCGGTTCGTGAAAATTCACGTGGTGCACCCTGCTAAACAACGAACGGGGCTCTGGCGGCCGGCTGATTGCGGCATAGCACAGCCTACATCGGTACATCTAAATCCCCTGGCCACCGACGGCAGCAGCGTCGGTGGTGCGAGAAGCTGTGCCCTGCGATCCCCAACCCGCATGCCCAGCGTGGGGATTATGGGTATATCCCCCTATATTAGGGGAGGCCTATGTCCAGCAGTGGACTGATATAGGCTGGTGTGGTGGTGGTGGTTACATCGGTGAAGGCACCGACGGCGTTTACCACCTGCCTGGAAGTCGTGTCTAAATGCTACCCAAGACCGCACAAGAGCAGAAACTGGTAGTGATACAGTCTGCGTGGTCTGTCTGCCCGCTACAAAAGGAGATGGTGACGAAGAGTAGTGGTGAAGACAGCGGATCAACGCTACCCGCCGCGCCGCCGACATCAAACCGGATACAAGCGCCCCCCCCGGCCTCGAGCCGAGCATCAAGAGCTGCCGCGCGCAGTGCAAGACGGGACTCGGAGGGAGAGTGTTGCGTTCACTCCCCTGATGAAGACTCTCTTACGAGTCGAAACGCCGTCGGTGCCTTCACCGATGTAACGGTATGTGAAAATTCCCGTTTTTCAATATGAATGAGTTAATTCACGTTAGTTTCATGAGTAAAATAGTGAAATAACGTTTTTGTCTGTGAAATGTCCGGAATAAGACCTCTTAAACCGAAAGAGCATCCTACTTCCTACTAATATTATAAATGCGAAAGTTTGTGAGTATGGATGTATGTTTGTTACTCTTTCATAAAAAACTACTGAATGGATTACGATGAAACTTGGAATATACATAGTTTGTGACCTGGAATAGGCTACTTTTTATCCCGGTACCACGCGAGCAAAGCCGCAGGCGGATAGGCCAGTTTGAAAATAAACATGAAATAACAATCAAATATTTGTTTTATTTACTTTAGTTCTGCAATAGCAAAAAAACAAAAAAAAAAATAGCAGCATCGCATCTATTGGACTTGAATGGTGGTGTGGACTCTAGTTTTAATCTTTATTTTATAATTATGGAGGGTTTCATCAATTGCGATTTGATCATGTCACCCTAAAAATAAGTTGTTTTTGATGTTAATTAATTGACTCAGGCGTGACTTTGCGGAAATCTATTACAAGATATTTTACAAGGCAAAATATTATATAAAGTGACTTTCTGTAATAAGTTATCTTTCTCTAAGTGCTCAGCGGAGCAACACGTCTGCGGAGTTCTGTGTCGTTGTTGCTAAAAATAGCGACGTCGACGTTGGTGGACAGCGAGTCGATAATTCCTGAGGATGCTTTATGGGGAAGGGCGAAACATTGTCGAAATTCTGTTGAGTTTTTTCTTGTGTATTTATGCGTGTGTCATTTCTCCAAGCTAATTACAGGTTAACGTGTTTGTTTTTATTTGGTGGAATTGTAAGTAGACGGTTGCATTTATTAATTATTGCTGGAGGGAAAATGCATACGTGTGCACCACACGTATGCATTTTGTGAAACTCGTCAGAGAAAGTTATCCGAATTTCCACTAAATATTTTGCCTTGTAGAATATCTTGTTATTGATGTCGTCAGTTTGAACAAATCTATTGAAAAATTGGTGTTGATGTTGTCAGTTTGAACAATTACATTGTAGGGCAAAGGCCTCCCCCATTCTTTCCAGACCTTTTTTTCTTCAAAATTAATTTTGCGGCTGCAGTAATGAAATCGTTACCCTAGCACCCGGCATGATTTTTACCATTAGCTTAAGCCAAATCTAAAGTAGCATATAGGCTTATATTCGTGCACTTCATTGGCTGAGTAGTGGCATTTGTGCCACCTGTGGTTTACGAGTTATTGCAGATGCCCAGATTTCCGAATCTTCGGAATGGGGCAAAGGAGTTTTACATTCTTTGCGGTGCAACGCCGATTGCTGACCCTGATAGTCGCTGAAGGGGCTCAAGGAGTCGAGCTCGTCGCGCCCCTTCGAGTGTAGAGTTTGTACACAAAACTGCGAATCGGCGCGATGCGAATTCACAACTCAGAAAACTGCGACAGATATTTCTGCGATTGCTGCATCTTCCTTCATCATAATTCATTCTAACATCGCAGAAATGCGCGATGCGAATTTTTGCGATGCGTTGCACGAGCTCGCAGATTTTTACGATGCGACTTAGCATCGCAGTTTTGTGTACAAGCCCTTATATAATGAGTATATAAATAGTGACTAAATACGGACAAATACAATCTTTAGATCTTTGTCGCGATGTCTCGCGATTACTTTACCGTAGATACAATAAAAATGAGAATGTCCAAAGTAGGAGGGTAGATAGGTCGGCGGGTAAAAAAGATTAGTGCGGGTGGAGAAAAAAGGTGTGCAGTGGAAAGAAGCGGACGGGGCGGGCAAATAAAATGGCCGACCGCGCCGCAGTAAAAAGTGAGTGCATCGACGACGTATTGTCGGTAAGTCCACTATCATTAAGTACTTGTGCGTTAAGATATGAGGCAAAGACAGGCAGGTTCGGCTAAGAGGTTAATAGCGGAACCTGATAATACACTAATGAAATTAGCTAAGAGGTTAATGGCTAATGATGGTATGACGATGTTAGTTAAGAGTTAATAACTGACGCAGGATAGGCTAAGAGTTAATAGCCTATCATATAATATGGCGAAGGTTCGGTAATGGGCGAGGGGAGGAGGTAGGCCCTACGAGGGGCATAGCCCCGTAAGAGGAACAAAACGAAGCGGGTCGAAATATAGACCCTGAGTTCACTGGGAGTACAAAAACGATAAGACATGTCGTACCGTGATCCCACGGCGCCCTGAACTAAACCCAAATTAACTGGGTGACGATTTAGAATGAGATGCTTCGTACCACCTTCGCGGTGGCTCTTACACAAGATAGTTAACGAGATCGAGGCCGACGTACTGGCCAACGGAATCGGTAGTATTCCATATGCGTTACATGAGATCGAGGCCGACGTATTGGCCAGCGGAATCGTAGTATTCCATGACACTAATTCTCTTCTGTCGCGAATAGGAATAAGTAGGTACTAATATAAGCAAATAAGATACTTGCCTTGAGTTACCCCCATACTAATCACTAACGTCGCGATAGAAATTGGTGGAGATACTGGGATCTATGCTGGATTCGTTCTAGCTTTCCCAAACCCTTACGCCTCACGATATTACGAGTTTCGTGATAGAGCGTAACATACCTACTTAGTTTTAATTTATTTGCGGAGCTAGCTTTAAAAGTTCATCTCGCCATTTTGTGAGGTGAACCCTAGCACTTTATTATAATCGGGCAGAATTCAACATAATTTTGTTGAAATCACGTGAAATTTTTAAATTTTCCCGCGTATTACCAACTTCAACTCTCGTTTATTTATAATATTCGAAATTATGTATTTATTCAAGTGTTCTTGGTGTAAATAATTAATAATGATCGCCTACATACTCTCATATTATTAATAAGTACATAATAATAACTGTTCAAACAAAATACGATCAATCAATTGATTGATTAGTACATTGGGGTGCCAATATAATAAAGCTAATTCTGTGACGTTTACTATTTAGTATTTTTTTTTTTATTCTTAAGAAACCAGTTTCCAGTACATTGTCTATAGTTAGATTAGTTAGTATTAGATGAAATTTCGGAACTTACCTATCTTTATGTTTTGGTATATAATTTAGATTTTAAGATATCTTAGCTAGTAAATAATTCCTTGAAAAGGTTATGGTTTGTTTTTTGCAATAATTTTAGTATATTAATACGATTTGCTCTTAAAATAATAATAATTTTAAGACATTGATGTGAAATAAATTTGAATTTACCGCGCTGCGAATTAACGTCTTCCGCTCAACAAGAAGTAAGGATTATTTTACATTCTCTTCTTATTTTTGTTGTTTGCCACCAATTTACAGTATGATTTTGTATTGAAAAAGTTGAATTACAGTGTTATTGAGAATAAAAGGATGTTTATCCTTATGGCCCCCACTGTGGAAACCCACTGAAGGCTGTCGAATACACTGGTAAGTAATTTTATGTGAAATATCCATGTACATCTAAAACAGCCGGCCGGCCCGGTCAACATGCTTTTACCCTTATAAATCAAACTTTTGATCGTTACAGTCGACACCAATAATGGGCAAATGATACAGTACGGCGACAGCGGACAAAACATTTCAGTATTAAGGACATATCTGGGTACTTAACCCTTATAGATCAACATATCATACAACAGGTTAGTGAATGCTGCAAAATTGGAAGTTCTCAATATTAGAACAATACTCAAACACATTTTTTTTATGCGTTTCAGCTTCAAAATGGGAGATGCTTTCCTTACCAGACTGAACATCAGGAAAGACAAACTTGATGAAATCATCACAGAAGCTAAAAGGACTATCCAACTGCTCAATACCATTGGGGTAGACCACAAAACAATCTGCAGACTTCAGAATAAATTGAAAAATGACATCTAGCAGTTTCGGGAAGAAATAAAAATTCTACATTGAGATTGAGAAAAACATTACTCAAACAATTGTCAGCGATACAATCAAGAAGGAGATGGAAAGGACTGTCTACTTCAAGCTCAATACATACAAAATTGGTCAAAATAGTACTACCAACATTTAAGAAGACATAATAAATTGGTACCAGTTCTGGGACAGGATTGAAACTAGCTTCCACGATTGAAATTTGTGTGAGGCTGATAAGCTGGCTTACTTGATGGGACGTCGGGAAGGCCCAGCTCATGATAAATTAACTGGTATCAGCACCACAAATATTAACTACAAGGTTGCCCTCTAAATACTTATAGAGAGGAACGGGAGCAAAATAAAACTATAAAAGAACAAAATAAATTTAGTACCCAATTGGAAACATAAGAAAGAAATATTAAAGAAACCAACCAGACCTACAGTACCTACCAGTAATAAGGTTCAATAAATCAAAACTGAAGGTACATTGTTTATCACAATTTCCGGAAAGGATATGACGTTAAGTCCTGCCGCCTAAGGAAGAAATGTGTATACTGCCAGAATACACACAATAGGGCCTTGTGTCCTAAAAAATGTACCCTTACAGAAAATGACTGCAAAGGTAACAATACCAAGCAATGATAACTAACACTGCCGATTAATCTTAGATTGTGGAAGCCAACAGAGCTACATCACTTCTAAGATTGTCAGACAACTCAAGTTGGTTCCCGACAAAGAAGACTTACTCGTGATATACACATTTAGATCTGATGAGCTCAAGGAAACACAGCCCTTCCGTAGAGGTAACATTCCTGACTAAACATAACTTAAAAATTACAATCAGAGCTAATGTTGTACCACACAATTAACAGACAGAATTCCCATTCCAAATGTGGTCATACCAGATAACATTGATGTAGTAGCTGATAACACCAGTGCAGGTGAAAGGATTGACTTATTTATTGGAGATGACTGTTAGTTTTCCTTCATTAAAATGGAGCAAGTATGTCTGTAATAATATAATATAATGTAAATGTAATATAATAATCTGTAATTTATACCTGATAGACACAGACTTCGGATGGATTATCTCTGGAAGTACAACATGTAAAGAAAGGGAAGATGTTTTATCTGTAATTACCTATTTCCAGTGCCACAATACAGGATGTGTAACTATTTTACAGAGCGAGATCTTCCCTTCTTCTACTTCTTCTGAGGAACTTGGACATGAAGTTTCTGTGGAGCTTGAAAGCATATGAATTGTGGACTCTCCTAGGACTACTCAACAAGAAATAGCAGTGATACACTTCAATGACACTTGAATACAGAGACAACAGGTATTTGATGAAGTGGCCGTGGATACAAAGCCCACCAGATATACTTATGAACTTTGGACTTGCTTATGGCAGACTGAAGAGCCTACTCCGTAGACTTGACGATGATATGCTGAAAGATTATGAAGGAATTCTCAAAGAAGAACTAGATGCTGGCATAATTGAATATGTAGACCCACAGCAATTATCAAAAAAAAAACTCCATCAGATGATACAACCTATCCACTACCAACCTCTCAATATAAAAAAGGAAAAATCGTATATGATGCATGTGCTAAAATAAAAGAAAAACCAAGTCTTAATGAGGCCTTTGTATTGTTATGACCGTCATTACTGGAAGATGATCTCAAAATCAGGACTGAGAAGATCAGAATAGGTAACATCAGGTGATGTTAAAAAGGCACAGAAGAAAAACCTATACATCTGATGTTCTGCAGAGTCCAATTTGGAATAATTTCAAGCCATTTTCTTCTCACAGCAACTATACGATATCATATATCAAGGAGCAATGAGAAATTACTGAAGAAAATAGCGGATAGGTGTTATGTGGACAATCTGGTTACAAACTCAGAATCTGTTATCGAAGATTTAGATACATCTTCTAAAAATGTTAATGAACATCAGGGACTGGACGTCTAATAATCACGAATTCATCAAAGCGTTATCGTAGGAACACAGAGCCGTGCAAAAAAAAAAAAAAAAACAGTGAAACTTCTCGGACTGATATGGAACTTAACTGATGACACGTTAGAATTGAAAATTAACCATGTCAATTTTAATGGCCAGAATAATAATGTAACCAAGAGAGATGTTCTGAAGACGCTTGCACGAATTTAAGACCCCTGTGGCTTTGCTGCTCCACCTAGGCTAGGAAGTAGACTACTAAATTATGTAAATGACAAACTTGAACTGAAAATCGAAAAACAGTATTTGTGGACAGTTATGAGTTGGATACACTTAAACAAGCTGCTACCACCATTTGCAACAAGCAGGGTAAATGAAATTAAGAAAAGCTCACACGTTGACAGCTGCTATATAAATACAAATTCCAACCCAGCTGACTTAGCAACGCGCTCTGAACTATGGCACCAAAAGAAAGAACTATGGTTTAATGGCCCTGATTTTCTCAGAGAAAATAAAAATAACTGGCCTGAGAACATGCACATACAGATGAGTGAACAGGCAACTTTTCTTTTAGTTGGGGAGGCCCTGGATGTAGTAGTGGCCCAGAAATGGTTATGAAAGGTTATGAAGATTCACATGATGTCACCTTCCAGGATACAAGAGATGATGCATATGAGAACAATGAAACCACACTTGATGAATCAGTCACAACCATCAAATTGTTACAGGCACGACATTTCCCTGATTAAATCGCTGAAAGGTAACGCACCTGACTAGAAACCCTTGCCTTTCCTAGACGTAGATGGAACCTTAAGATGCCGTGGACGTATGAGGAATACAAGCTGACCCTATGAACAGAAGTACCCTGTACCCATACGAGACTATGTGAGAAACAGATGAGCTGATCAAGTGTACTCATGAAGCCAACTATCATGTTGGCTCATTGCATACACACGGCTTGATAAGAAGGGAGACTAGGGAAGAGTCCAAGTTAAATAATCAATCATAAAATAATCAAAAAATGTCCACAATGTGTCAGACATGGTGGAGGACCATACAAGCTGCCTGCTCCTCCAGCCCTGCCAGCAGAGAAAGTAAACTACAGTATATCCTTTACATACACGGGCATTGACTATTTTGGACTTATGTTTGTGGCTACAGCTTCTGGTAAAGAGAAGTGGGTGTGCTTATTCACATGCTTAGCCATTAGAGCAATCCACCTTGAAGTTGTAGAGAACCTAACAGCAGAAGAATGTCTATTGGCTGTACGGAGATTTGTGGCCTCCAGAGGTTTACCACACATGATTGTTTCTGACAATGCACAAACATTCAAGCTGACTAGTGAAGGTCTGACCAGTTCATACTGTACACAGAATAAGATATACTAGAAATTTAATCTTAACTTGCCCCATGGCATGGTGGTTTCTATGAGAGGTTGGTGGCCATAGTGAAACACTGTTTGAAACATACACTCGAAAAACATCTACTGTACAATTACTGTACAAACAGACTGAAGATTACAATAAAAGAAATTGAGACTGAAGTTAATATGAGACCACTAACATATGTAGGTGCTGAACTGGACACAGTATTGAGACCCGCAGACTTTCTGACCTTAGGCAAATGACTGACAGTAGAACCGTCACAAGAAGAAATAATACTGGGTAATAACATTAAAGTAGATCTTGTAAAGAGTTGGAAAAAAGGAAAGAATGTGATAGATTAATTCCAAAATATGTTCACTAACCAGTACTTATTAAGTTTGAGAGAGAGCTACACACACTCCCTCAAACAGCAAAGAAAGACATGAGAAAGAGAGCATACAATAGGTGATATTGTGCAAATTAAAGATGGGTCTAAGAATCGAATAAATTGGAAGGTAGGGAAAATTACTTCTTTATTAAAGGGGAAAGATAAATGCAGAGTTGCGACAGTGAAAGTAGGAGACACTCAGTTCACCCGTTCCATCGCACACTTGCACCCCTTGGAAGATGATGAACCTCCAAAGACGTGACACATAGTGTCATTCAGTTGTCACCTGCAAATAGTGATAAAGACTTAAACGAAGGTAACACCATTGAACTAGAACCAATGGAAGTTGAACCACAAGAATCGGCTGGTAAAGAGTTGTTCCCAGAAATGGAACTTGACCAACCTAACGAGACTGGAAAAAAAATACCTGTCAATGAAGACGTCGATGACATGGTGATAGGTTTGACCTAACCTAGCAGTCATGACGGCTATAGCTCCCCGTTGGAAGAGAATGAAACAAGAGAGGACCAACATGATGAGGGAGAATAATACTGTAAAATTGTGCATTTACTATGAAATTGTAAGATCACTTTAAATCTGTTACTTGCAATAAATATATTGAAACTGAAATTGAACAAGTACTTCCTGGTCCTAACAACGATGGTGTTAGGTTAAAGAGGACGGCAGCCATCCGTGCTAGAGAGCACATCTCAGAGTGGACCCGTCAACTATTTACCCTCTTACACTAATAAGAAGCGTCAGCTTCTTCTTTTGGCGGGGAGTGTCGCGATGTCTCGCGATTACTTTACCGTAGATACAATAAAAATGAGAATGTCCAAAGTAGGAGGGTAGATAGGTCGGCGAGTAAAAAAGATTAGTGCGGGTGGAGAAAAAAGGTGTGCAGTGGAAAGAAGCGGACGGGGCGGGCAAATAAAATGGCCGACCGCGCCGCAGTAAAAAGTGAGTGCATCGACGACGTATTGTCGGTAAGTCCACTATCATTAAGTACTTGTGCGTTAAGATATGAGGCAAAGACAGGCAGGTTCGGCTAAGAGGTTAATAGCGGAACCTGATAATACACTAATGAAATTAGCTAAGAGGTTAATGGCTAATGATGGTATGACGATGTTAGTTAAGAGTTAATAACTGACGCAGGATAGGCTAAGAGTTAATAGCCTATCATATAATATGGCGAAGGTTCGGTAATGGGCGAGGGGAGGAGGTAGGCCCTACGAAGGGCATAGCCCCGTAAGAGGAACAAAACGAAGCGGGTCGAAGTATAGACCCTGAGTTCACTGGGAGTACAAAAACGATAAGACATGTCGTACCGTGATCCCACGGCGCCCTGAACTAAACCCAAATTAACTGGGTGACGATTTAGAATGAGATGCTTCGTACCACCTTCGTGGTGGCTCTTACACAAGATAGTTAACGAGATCGAGGCCGACGTACTGGCCAACGGAATCGGTAGTATTCCATATGCGTTACATGAGATCGAGGCCGACGTATTGGCCAGCGGAATCGTAGTATTCCATGACACTAATTCTCTTCTGTCGCGAATAGGAATAAGTAGGTACTAATATAAGCAAATAAGATACTTGCCTTGAGTTACCCCCATACTAATCACTAACGTCGCGATAATCTTATCGAAATAAGTAGAACGATTTCACTTACCATCAATATCTTGTTCTTTGAAGTAACGAGCCTGCAAATTAATAATTGTAAGATAGAAAAACTCAAAGGAATAGCAATTAGCCGTAAAACAAACTAACTCACCATTGTGAAATTAAAAGAAAAGTTTAAAATTAGATAAAATAAATTATAAAGGTAAACAACACAACACAACAACGAAACGAAAAGAAAATTTATTTCTGGTCTGGCATGACAGACGATGCTAAGTCAGTGTCAATCACGGTTAAAGGGAGTAAACAATACAAAAATAAACGAGAAAGAGAGAGAAAGGCGATTTTTGTGCAATTGTGACATTTTCACCAGTGCTGCCAGATTAACTAAATGAATTGCACATTGATTGCAACTGAAGATGGTGCACAGGTGACCACATTTCAATTTCAATTTCTTTATTCAACTTACGCATAACATAACAGATTTTCATCTAAAGCGTTACGCATAAACATATGATAAAAAAATCTTAATAATACTTTAAATATGAGATGGGGAAATCAGGCTTATGCAGCAATAACCTTTCCACCTACCTACCATGGCACCAATGTGCTAGGTTGCTCACAATATTCAAAGAACGACCTTTCAAGTGATGCCCATTTCCCAGCAAATACATCAAACTCTTGATTTAGGTCTAACAAAGCGTTAAGGTGGCGCTGATGGGCACTTCTTCGGACGAAATGAAAGTCGAAATTTCTTTTGGTTTTCAGTGAATTTAAAGTAAATCTCTGCGCAGAGTTTTATCAGGGACGTGTGTTACTAGGTTGGTTGAATCTTGAATGATCAGAAAGATAATGAATGGCACCTTTAATTTCATAGACAATAGAACGATACCGGCACAGACTAATGAGGTAATTTGCGAAAAAAAAAGCAAATCCATAAAAAAATGGCTGACCCATCAGCTGACAGTTGTATTGTACTATTTTTCCATGGTGTAATTCAAGAAATTGTGTAAATTATTACATAAAACTTTTTGCAAACCCGTGTTTAGTGCTTCAGTTGTTACGTATTGTGTTTACCTTTCATCATCTGTAATGGGAATCAAGTGTATTCATCTGTAAGTTATAAAATATCTCCATTGGTATTTGGTAGTTCTATTTTACAATTCAGGTAACCTTGTACTTGCCATTGATAAGACGGATGAGTTTCCTCGGCCTTCATAACCTCTATAAATAGGTACCTTTATCTCCATGGCAAAAAAGGCCCACTAGAGTTTACCCATATTGTACAAAAATCCTCTGTCTTCCTACTTCCTAATCATTTATCTTATCCGTATGTACATACCGCAGGTATTAATTTAAACAATCTATTCATAAAAATATTTTACTATTACATTCTAATCAAAGTTTGGAGAGACAAGGTGTTATCAGTGGCAGTGGATAAAAGACTGGAATAGATAAACTCTGTCTAGACTATTAAAGACAGTGAACTTTAATTTTATCCAGACTCAAGCGCTTATTTTCAATATCCACACCACACATCACACAAGCATATCAGTCCACTGCTGGACATAGCCTCCTGTAATTATTATTATTATTTATTAATTATGGATGAGCAGCTTGACCCTGTGTGTCTATTTCAGTCAGTGTTAAAAACAAAATTAAGTCATTGTTTCTGTCACTTTTTTTGTCACTGATTTATTTCGTCGTAGCCAGATGTCGAGCTTATTTTTGAAGTTGTTTACTGATGTGAGTTTTACAGACTGAGTTTTAAGATTGAACTAGATAGTAATATAAACCTTAATGTTCCGTTAAAAAGCAACGAACAACTTAACATAGAATTAAACTATTTTATGAAGTCTGTGCAACAGGCTGCCTAGAATAACACCAGAGCAAAAGAAAAGCACAAATAGAAACAGCTATCCTCAAGATATCTTAAAACTATTAAATGCAAAACGAAAACAGCGAAACGTCTGGCACCAAAATAGATCTCCATAACATAAAAATAGGTTGAAACAACTCACAAAACAATTATAAAGGACAATACAAAATTATAACGAACATAGTACTAAAACCTATCTACAAAACCTTAGCAGCCGATACAACATCTTCAGGTAGCAAGTAAATAGGTAGGTAATAAATGGAGATATACCCATAATCCCCATATGGGTTGGGGATCACAAGGCAATACTTCTCGCATCAGTCGGCTGGCTGATTGCAGCATAGCACAGCCCTACTCTGGTACAGCTAATTACCCTGGCTGCCGATAGGCAGCAGCGTCGGCGGTGTGAGAAGATTTTCATTTTACATCTGTCAAACAAGTATTTACTTGTTATCTAGGTACCATGCGCCTGAGGGAGTACGAGTTGCACAATTCGAAATATAGTATACTATATCAAACTCAATTTTAAAGTACCTTTTTTCGTTAATTACCTCACCATTTGGAGTGTTAATTATTGTTTATTTGTTTGTTTGTTGACTTTATAACTAGAACGGCTTGCGCCAATAGGATGCCTGGGTAGAAAAATAATAATTCTAATTAGTCCGTCAATTAAATTATCAAAAAATATTGAACACATATTTTTTTTTTTAAATCAATGGAAATCGACAAAGTCATCGAGCGTCAAAGTTCGGGAGTGGTGGCTCGTGACGTCACTTGTATGTAAAAAGTTTACTTACCCGTGACCTCACGCGGAACTTCAACGCACTATGTCTTTGTCATTTTTTATTGACGAAAGAAAAAATACGTGTCCAATATTTTTTGATAATGTAAATGGCGGACTATTTAGAATTTTAAAGGCATCTAATAGGCTAGACGACTGAAAAATTCTAATTAGTCCGTTTTTTACATATGCAAAAAATATGTTTTCTTTTGTCAATTAAACAAAAATAACAAAGATATAGTGCGTTAAAGTTCCGCGTGACGTCACGATATAGTACATTTTTTACCTAGCCGTGACGTCACAAGCTCCCACTCACGAACTTTCACATTCTTTATCTTCGTCAATTTCTACCATTCGATAAATAAAAAAATATGTGTCCAGTATTTTTTTGTTGACAATGTCACTGACGAACTAAATAGTTTTTTTTTTAACCGAGTCATCATCCATATTATTTACGGGACGAGCTTGATGTTTCTAAAAGGGGTTGTAGCTTTATTTATTTATTTATAATTTATTGCAAAATAAATGTAACAAAAAGGTGGGTTTAATGCTACATGCATTTTCTACCAGCATTTTCTATTAGACACTGATGTTTGGAAGTCCATAGACCCATAGGTTCTTTAGTGGTTCGGATTAATATTGAATAATATTAATTTCTTTTACAGCAACATCAAGGAGAGTACACTTCTGTGAACCACCATGGAAGTACCGATAAAAAATATAAAATACAAATTGCCGTGTAACACAACATAGCATCGCGAAGTTAAGATATCTAGTCTGTTGATAAATATTTATTTACGTTAAATAAAAATCAATAAATTCCATTATATTATTATTTATATTGTATAAAATACAAGTTTTTGAAACTTTAAAATCATTAGTTACCAAAGAAAGTTATAAATTAGTGTTACAAGAAAAAAATTGTAAAAAAATATATATATGTTGTTAAGTTTATGGACTACCTCGAGGATAGATAAGGATAGCAATACCTGCAAGAGCGAGACGGATAGATGTGCCATGGCTGCTACAATGGTGGAGACACCTCCACCACAGCTGATCACCACCATAGAATGGAGTATGATGGACAAGAGCAAATTCTTTCCGTTGTACACTTTAAGTAGTTTCACAGGTAAGTTTATTTCTTGGCTCTGACTTACTTTAGTGTTAGATAGATAGATAGATAGATAACGTTTATTGACAAAAGAGATGACATGTTTTTAGTTAATAGTGCCTTAAATCCTACGTTAGGTTTATCTAGACACTAGGGTTCTCTGAAGATAGCATAAAATTATATAAATAATATACCAGTACAATACTTATAAGCATAGTAAGCAGTTGCGCTCACAGACACAGCGGTGTTACACTCTTGTTGTCTTGTGGCTGTAAGGCGCGCGCGGTATGAAGTTGAATAGAAGTGATCCACCAATCACGCGCCTCCAGCCAGCGACCAGTGAGTGAGAATGCTGCGCCTGAGTTGAGTCTATAGGATGCTCCTTCTTATGGCAAAGTAAAAAATAATGCAAATGTAAGATTTCAGGGAAATTTATATTTAAACAAGTTAAGTTAGATACGTTTTATAATGTTTAGTTAATATGGCTTTAAATTCTTTTGAGTTATTTTATTTTTAAGTTCAAATGGCAATTTATTAATAACATATATGTTATTGTTATTAACATATAATAATAATAATTGCATAGATACAACCAAGTAGCATAATTCATCAGCAGCTTGCTCTCCAATACGACTTTGTCGGTCCAGAGGTTCCGTACTATAAGTACGCACCGGTACTGGTTCTCGAAAATGGTCGTGCTACGCTCTACTGGGACCGCTCTATCATCACGGACAGGATTATTCTAGCGAATAAACCTGATATCGTCCTGGTAGACCGATCGGAACGCCGGCCGATACTTGTTGTACGGGGAATGGAAAGGAACTGACTGACGTTTATTGGCGAAATAATTAAATGATTAAATCACACTAGAATACATGAAGATGTTTATTTTTAAGGGGACTCCGATGGACGAATTGCCCGTACAAAAGTAATACCAAAATGATTTCTTATTCAAGCATATTTCCACTTTTCCACTATATTATTGTATTATTTGTATTCCAATAGTATTGATCTAGGTTCCTGGATAGTTTTATTTACAAAATACTTTAAGCCTATAGCTTTTTGCCAAAATTGACCAGTTTTCTTCCTCTTTGTTTCGTATTAATAACAACAATATCTGACGTGTTGTTGGTTAAGTAACATAGCTGATATTACCTAGATACAGAATAACAATACTTTGTAACAAATACATAAAGTTTTCAGTCATCATTTTTGGTATTACGGAGCACAAGCAAATTCTTAGAAAATTTTGAACGGTCGATATTGCTACCCCACCGCACGGCTGAATCATCCATCAGCTAAATAGAGATGCTATAGGAGCGATTCTTTGCCCGCGCCTCGAATTGAAGTTGCGAGCGAGGGTCGCCCCAATTCCTAATGCCCCTAAGTCGGATAGCCTCGATAGAATGGCTGCCCACAGCGACAATTCAAGCTCTTTCCCTTCGTCGCCGCGTCGTGAGATCTTTCAATAACCGAAGATACACGACACTCGATTTGCTCAATTATTAGCTGTTACAATAATTTTAGTTATAGCTTTTGAAGTGTGTCAGCGTAGCTAACACATACAGATAACTCTAGTTCAGGAGCCGGGGCTTCAACCTGAACTGTATCACAATAAGGAAGGTATTTATGTTGGTTTATATTTCAATAATTTTGTCTCATATTAATTTTACAGTTAGATGCGCGCTGTACCCGCTTACACTAGTAAAAACTCAAATACAAATTCAACGAAAGAAAGAAGCATACAGTGGAATATCCGATGCGATATCGAAGATCTACAAATGTGAAGGGATCCCTGGACTGTATAGAGGGTTTTGGCTGTCAAGTGTGAGTACATCAAATCCTATTTTATTTGATTGTGTACTGTACTGTATTGTACTATTTTTTTATTTACTTGGTACAATACACAGCTAGGTACATAGTATATAGACTTTGTAGTGTACTGATAAATAATAATTTGTAGTCGAACCGCTCGGCTCACTCTGCACGTGGCAGCAATGAAGAATCGGGAGCTCTCACGGTGGGTGGGTAAATCCTTTATCAGGGGAGACCTAAGTCCAACAGTGGATAAACTGATATATGTGGTTTGGTGGATTCCCTATCACACAGCATTGTCCGTTAAGGCTGGATTCAGATAATGATTTTACTTCTTCGTAATTATTATTACGAAAAAATAACTAGATAGATAGATATTTTATTTATTAGGTAAACTTTTAACAAAACTCTGGTTAGTAATGTCTTAAAACCTATATTAGGTTTGTCTAGATACTAGGTTCTCGATAAAAACAAATAAAAGTACCTACAGAATGAGAAAAACAACCAGGCCGGGAAGGGAACATAATACAAAGTAAAAGTAACATTGGCACGTAAAAAGCGAGCGCACGCGCACAATGCTAGCGTAGCGGCACAAACCCGTCAGGTGTGGTTAAGCGTGTGTGCGTGCGCCCAGATTACAAAGGATGCTCCAATTTAGGCTACTACCTTCTTCTTCTTTGTATGAGTTAGTAGCCAAATCTGGTGTAGGATTTTTAGGCCACCTGAAGGCCTCCGACATGGCTTAACGACCGAAAAAGCCGGGACCAACATCTTAACGTGCCTTCCGAAGCACGGAAGCGCTCAGCGGGGTGATCTCCAACTCTGTTGCAAACAGAAATTGTTGACACCGATCCAGTTTTTACAAACTGTGCTAGATTGTCAATTCACGTTCATTGAATATGCCAAAGTTTGTGAAACAGGATCGGTGTCAATCATTGAGTTAGCTGATCACCCCGCTGATCTAAATGTCACTAAACGGTCACCCGTGAGTATCACGGTCACGTCTTCAAGGCACGAGTGAACAGGTTTCTTCTAGGCAAGCGTGCTCCATCGTAGACTGCATCTTCGCTTATCATCAGGCCAGTTGTAGTCAAACGCAAGCCTATCCAATATAAAAAAAAACCATCCATGTAGTGACCGCGCGGAGTGTTATTTAACCAAATCGATCTACAAAACTTAGCGTAACTACCTATTGTACTATTGTAATTAAGTAGGTTTTATTTGAAGACACTAAGTTTTTGTAAAAAAAAGTATTTTATCTTAATTTAACTTTGTTGTTTTTCAGTTTCAAATAATCTCAGGAGTGTTCTACATCTCAACGTACGAAGGTGTGAGGCATGAACTGGGGAAATACGACGTCAGCCCTAAAGTAAAGGCAAGTATAAAATAAAATATGTTTTATGGCTACGGGTACCGCTTACCTCAAACCTCCCTCTCGCTCGCACTATTCAACATTTTTGAAGATATAAAATCACTGAATGTAGTTATGCAAAATAGCAAACCTTCACGGCCTTTTTTTAAATTTCACTTGTCACTCTATAGTGTTCCATATAATTATCTCGATGCTGTAACATGCAATTTAACACCATGTGAAAGCAATAAATGTCTAATATAATTCTCAAAAACAATGTAATAGTTAAGAATAGAGATAGTATATCTTATATATATAAAAATGAAACCCGTTTCCCTTGGTCACGGCATCACGCGTGAATGGCTGGACCGATTTCACTAATTCTTTTTTTGTTGTATTTGTTATTATTAGGAGAAGGTTCTTACGGAAAAAAATATTAAGAAAATCTCTCAGAAATATTGAAAAATATACATTTAATCATTGCTACGCTAAGGCGGTACGAAGTTCGCCGGGTCAGCTAGTAGACATTAAAAATATAAGCCTAGCAGAGTTTCTTGCCAATTCTTCTCTGTTTGGTCGCCTTACGAATTGATGTAAATAAAAAAACAATGACGTTACAAAGTGTACTTTTTTTATGGTAGTGGAAGATAGAACAAGCACATGGTCCACCTGATGTGAAGTGGTAACCATTACCTATCACAAAACATTGCATCGTAGATCACGTTTTTTTGGAACGTGCTCTACGATGCAATGCCCTGCGTCCATCAACTTGAGGCATGAAGATGATAAGCCTCTTGTGTCTGTAATTTCAGCACACACACCCTTCAAACCGGAACACAGCACAGCTGCTTCACGGCAGAAATAGGCATGGTGCCAGTACGCACCCGGACGAGCCAACAACAAAAACTCTACTACTACTAAAACTTTACAGTTCCTATTGAATAAATGTACTGAAGCGCTCGTGGCGTGGTTAACTTCGGTGTTCATAGCACCTTGGTTAAGCAACACTCCGCCCGGTCATTACTTGGATGGGTGACCGTTTAGTGACATTTAGATTTGGGCGCTTTCGTGCTTCGGAAGGCACGTTAAGATGTTGGTCCCGACTTTTCAGTCGTGCCTTGTCTCCGACACTAGAGTTGGGCACTAGCTCATACGAAAAAGAAGAAGAATGAATTTTGATTTCGAACTTTTATAATTTCAGTCTTTCGTTGGCGGCGGGTGCGCTTCGATAGTCGGACAAACAATAATAGTACCATTTGATGTGCTGAGCCAACATCTCATGGTGTTAGGCCTGGTGAAAAACCGCGCTGGAGGGAGTAAAAACCCTGTGAGTAATTTAATTTTATTTCAGGCTACAACAATGAAAATAGTATATTTCATGACGAGTGCGGAAAGCCTGTCATTGCAAAGAGTTCCGACAAATGTGTACCCGAGCCGAGGCGCAGCCGAAGGTGACGGTTGACTGTCGGAACAAGTTGCAATCACGGTTCCGCACCTGTACTGAACAACTATTTTTAACACAGTTGCGAAAAAATGAAGAAATTTAATATAATAATAAAAACACAATAAACTCAAATAACTTTTTTTTGTTTCTTCACCCATTCTGGGTAGGCAAAGGGAACTATGCCCATACAGCCAAGTCTTCAGTAGAATTTTTTTATTGATATGAAATGATAATGAAATTTAATAAGATGAAATGAAATGAAACCTAACCTAACTCATTGAATCAAATCATTAAATCTGATATTGAAACAAATTAGTAGCTTCTTTTAAGAAATATTTGCATGAATCATAAAAACTTCTATGATTTTTTTTAGTAAAAACTTCGTGGCTGGTTTTTTCTTTTTAATAGACATTATTTTGACAGTTGGGAAAGAGAACGCACGATTTCGGAAAAGGTAAAAAAAAGCTCGAGTATGTAATAGGCACATCCCGAACGCTATACGTCCTTGTAATACGCCACTTTTTGAGCAACTGTATTAAAAATATAATTTTGATTCTATCACGTTTTGTTACCTTTGTATTGTTATTTTCTAGGCCGTGAAGGTTTGCTATTTTGCATAACTACATTCAGTGATTTTATATATTCAAAATGTTGAATAGTGCGACCGAGAGGGAGGTTTGACATGTATCGTCGTCTTAAGAATATAAACAATGAATTTTTCTGTTTCAGAAAATAAACCCGCTTGGCTTAGACCTAGACAAGAGCACATCACGGGCTAGTTTAGCTCGCGAAGTCGCAGTTCGCGTTTATAGACTGCACGGCGTTAGAGGGTACTATCGCGGGTACTGCGCCTCGCTCGCGGCATATGTACCAAACTCCGCGCTCTGGTGGGCGCTTTACACCATGTACCAAGGTTAGTACCAGTGTACTGTGTTGGTACAGTTACCAAGGTCAAAGGTACACACACCACACCAGCCTATGAGTCCACAGCTGGACATAGGCCTCTCCTAATAAAGGCGATATGCCCATAATCCCCACGCTGGGCACGCGGGTTGGGGATCGCAGGGCACAGATTCTCGCCCAGCGACGCTGCTGCCCGTCGGTGGCCAGGGGATTTAGCTGTGCCGATTTAGGCTTACCTTAGGTAAGTACGCCGTGCCGAGGTTAGTACCAAGTACCAAGGCTATTAATTGTTACTATGATTAGCACACTGTAACAAGGTTAACACAGTGTACCGAGTTTAGCCAATTGTACCAAGGTTAGTACACTGCACCAAATTTAGAACACTGTAGCAAAGTCAAAGGTCAAGGTGTACCAATGTCAATCTTATATCAAAATTAACAATTTACAAACAACACCAGCCTATTCATTCCACTGCTAAACAAAGGCATATAAGAGATATGCCTATAATTCCCACGCTGGGCATGCGGGTTGCGTCTCGTACCGGTGACGCTGCTGCCCATCGGTGGTCAGGGGATGTAGATGTGCCAGTGTTAGGTTGCGCTATGCCGCAATCAGCCAGGCACCAGAGCCCAGTTATTCAGCGGGGCACGGGTAGCTGAGGTTGACTTGGGTTCCAAAGATGAGTTAGAATAATAAAGTACCTATTTCCAAGCTAAAACCTCTACAAAGGTTAACAACATATATCCAAGCTCATATTGGTACCAAGGTTAAAGCGACTATACATGTCAAACCTCCCTCTCGCTCGCACTATTCAACTTTTTAGAAGATATAAAATCACTGACTATAGTTATGCAAAATAGCAAACCTTCACATTCTAGAGAATAACAATTCAAAGGTTCAGCAATAATATCATTTTGATTCTATCACGTTTTCTAGCCAAAAACCTTGCACCAATGTTATAATTTTGGTACAATTTTTTTGGTAGGAAAACGTGTTGGGTTCAACATGATATTCTTGCTGAACCTTTGTATTGTTATTTTCTAGGCCGTGAAGGTTTGCTATTTTGCATAACTACATTCAGTGTTATAACTACATTTTTCATCTTCAAAAATGTTGAATAGTGCGAGCGAGAGGGAGATTTGACATGTATCGTGAATCGTGACGATAAATTTTCCAGGGTCAATCTTGTACAAGAGTTTACAACTTGTCCAAGGTCAATACCTTGAACCTATTGATTTAGTATATTACCTGAAGGATCTCAAAAATTAAACAACTTTTGGATTGACAATTTATTTTTCGCACGCGCATCTGTGATGAACTTGTCAACTTTAGTTGATAATCAGCGGTCACAGATAGTTTGACAAAGTGCTTGTCAAATTTTCAAATGCAAAAAGTTTATCATAGTCATTCTCTTTTGCACTCATGAATGATTCTTGTATAGCCATCCTTGTTTGTATATCTATCTTTAAAAAAAAAACTTTGCTTGCGCCAAGGACGCTAAAGGTCAAATATTTGTTTCGGGTCTGGGTGTTATCTATGTACAATGTGTATGTATTTCCAAAACAAAAATATTTAAGCAGTATATCAATCATGTGGTTCTCATGATATGAGCTCCATAATGTCCAGCATTATTTATTTAATATTTATTTTGTTTTCTCCAGACGAGTTGTTCCGCGTAGCTCCGTCGTGGGTGTCACATTTATTGATCCAGTGTGCGGCCGGCACACTTGGCGGATTCACCACCACCATCCTCACCAACCCACTGGATATCGTACGGGCTAGGCTGCAGGTATGCTTTTAAATGTCATATCCATATTAATCTAGCAATTTTTTAATGTCATATCCATAGTATTCTCGCTATTTTTAATGTCATATCCTTAACTGATCAGATTAATATTACTCTAGTTGTAGTGTACTGATAAATAATAAAGTGTAGTGGGCCCGCTCGTCACTCTGCACACGGCGGTTGAGGCGAGCGCACGTGGCGCAGGGATACAATGCAGGGATTTGTGCATTTTCATTCGACCACCCTTAGTGTATAGTTCCTATACACGTCATAGCCACATTAATCTAGCAATTTTTTCGTGTCATATCCATATTAGTCTAGATATTTTGTAATGTCATATCCATATTAATCTAGCAATTTTTTAACGTCATGTCCATATTAATCTAGCAATTTTTTCATGTCATATCCATATTATTCTAGCTATTTTTTAATGTCATATCCATATTAATCTAGTGATTTTTAAGTTCATATCCATATTTATCTAGCGATTTTTTTAACGTCATATCATAATCTAGCGACTTTTGAGTCAATATACCTATCCCCTATCACACAGGATCTTTGTCCCAACGGCTCCGAAAACGATTCGACCAATCCTAGCACAATCATCATTCTATCCCGGCATATTGTTATTATGTAGATATTTGTCTCGGGTCTGGGTGTTTTCTATGTATGTGTTTACAAAAAAAATATATGTGTAGTATATCAATCATGTGGTTCCCATAACACAAGCTCTGCTTAGATTGGGGCTACATGATGCTGTGTGATTACGTCCCGCATTATTTATATTTATATATTGATCGCCACTTGTTGGGGTCTTCTGTCATTGCTGGCGTTAGGCCGAGCATCGTCATATCCTTGAAGATGGTTCTGGTCCAGGTAGTTGGCGACCTCGGCCTCTCTTGCCTTCGTTTGTTTCCATCACTCGTGTCGTCATGTGGTGTTCAGTCCTGCGCATTATATGACCGTACCAGCGCAATCGGCCTTGCTGCATCTTATGATGTTTAATTAAGATATGCCTCGGATATACTAATTCCGAATTTTGTCTAATGGCGTCTTTGATCAACTATACAAAGGATGTTGAACTACCCCCCCGAAAGCGGATCGTCTAAAACTCCGCCAAAACGCATCGGAGCAGCAGTTTTCATATAGTCGGGTTACTTAAGATTTTCTGTCTTATCTTCTTTATTATAGAGGCGATATTTGTATGACGTGCTTATCGGAGCAGCAGTTTTCATTTAGTCGGCTTATTTAGATTTTCTGTCTTATCTTCTTTGTTATAGAGGCGATATTTGTATGACGTGCTTATCGGAGCAGCAGGAAAACTGCTCGGCTTACCTAGATTTTTTGCCTTATCTTCTTTAATAAAGAGGCGATATTTGTATGACGCGCTTTTGACAAATGATAGCTAGCAATATTATGCCACTTTTTTTACAGTGCATTGTACGGCGCGCGATATCCATTGTATATTTGATCGAAGAATTGAGTACCAATCCTAGTACAATCCGACACAAAATTATATGAACTTAGTCGCTACTTGCTGACAACTTCAGTGGGGCATTGCGTAGATACCTTGAGAGTAGAATAAACCCTAATAGACGAATTTGACTTTCCAGGTTGAAGGAGTAGGCACGATGAAGCAAGTATTCCACCAGCTCTGGGCCGAGGAGGGTCTTGTGGGACTCTACTGCAAGGGTCTGTCGGCTCGCCTCGTGCAGTCAGCTTGCTTCTCATTCTCCATAATACTGGGATACGAGAGCATCAAACGTGTCGCGGTTAGCGATCAGTACCGCGCGATTGTGCGATGGTAGCAAGCAATAAACTGAATGACGAATATGACACTTTTATTTACCTTTTTTATAAATCTATAATATATTTTAATATTATGTAATAAATAAAAATATTAGACAACTAGTCAAAAAGTGCTAGTTTATTCCATACCCACACAAGTGCGTTGATATCGGCGATAATACCGAATGCGTTATTGCGATAATGCGTCCCAAACCTTTGTATACAACTGCTTTGTGTGTTTTCCTTGTTGTGTGCAGTCTGTAATTTTGTAGCCGCCCTAACGTACAAAACACATATCGCGATAATGCATGTGACGCGGTATTATCGCCGATAACAACGCGCCTGTGTGGGGGAGCCTTCATTCCCTATTCCCTAACCCTTTTGTATACTCAATACTCAATACATTTATTGCTGTCACATGGTAGTACACAGATGTTACATAGAAGGTAGGTATCACACATGAACCCTGTCTAAGGGCATAGCAACTGAGATAGGTAGGCAGACCGAGCATTTGTCACACATGAAATTTATAACATTCTCTTATTAAATTTCAAGCAAGAAAGTAAGTCAGGTAGTTAGTCCTGTAGTAGGTAGGCAATATGAAGTTTTTTTTTTTTTTAAGAAAAAAATTCAATTTCATTTTTTAAAGAATCAAGTTATCTATTTTAAAAAACATATCATTTTATTTCACATAGTATAATAATTGATTGGTTATTATTAGGTATTATTATTACATGTCAAGTTGTGTTTTTAATTAATTATATGTAGGTACTAAGTCAATTTTTCAAAATAATTATATTTATTATATGTTTAAGTAAATCGTAATTAATTATTCTTAAAAATTGCCCTATAGGTACTCGTCAATATCATAAAAACACTTTTCAATTAAATATGATTTTAACTTTTTAATAAATTGTGCGTCTTTTTTTATATTTTTCATGTTTATGGGGACTTTATTATAGATTTTAACAGACATTGCGTACGGACCGTCACTGTGTAATTTTAAACGTGATGTAGGTTGTATTAATTTATTCCTACCTGGTCGTAGGGCGTATTTTCTGGGGATATCTTTTAGTTTCGTGTATAGGTGTGGATGTTTTCTAACGAATTTACACATTTCTAAAATGTAAATCGAAGTTAAAGTTAAAATGTTAAGGTTCCGGAAGTGGGGTTTACAACTTTCTCTTCTTTTTATGTTTGCTATAATTCGGACACACTTCTTTTGTTGTATGAATAGGTCATTAACGTCGGGACTATTTCCCCATAATATAATGCCTCGTGATAAATGCGAGAAATGGTACGCGTAGTAGGCAGATAAAGTGCTTTGAAGGTCAGTGGTAAGTTTAAGCTCGCGGAGGGCGTACGTGAAACTTGCTAATTTAGATTTAATTTTTTGTACATGTAGTTTAAAGTTTAAATGGGTACTATCGATATTTATTCCTAGGAGTGAATCTGACTTATTTTTTTCTTTATTCCTAGGAGTGAGTGTATTCTCTTTGACCTCTGGTCAAATCAAAACGTCAATTGTAGGGATGTTTTTTTACGATCGATCCGATTTCGTGGATCGTTGTAATGGATATTAACGTCTCGCATGCATTTGATCCGATTTTCAAAAGATCGATCCGAAAAATCGTATTGAAAATAAACATGGCAAAATATCTAGACACGCGGGAGCGTGTTAAGCCAAGTTCAAAATAATACATTTATAGAAATACATTACATTAATTTCAAACGAAATAGCTAACCACTATTAAAACGCAATAGAAATTGAAGAATATGGACCTAAGAAAATACTTAGTTTCAAACGCCAATCATAATGTACGATGTAAATTACCGACACATAATTTAAAGAAACAATAGAAATCAAAATTTTAGATCTAACCACAGACTACTAGGATGCTGATCTAGCTTTGACTTTAACTTGACTTTAAAGTGATATTAGTGTCGATTCTGTTGTTCAATTTTCTAAACTTAACTAAATTTGGAAGCTTTAAAGTTATAGCTATCCTTGTCATTTACACCTAAAAGAATGGGATAGTAGGTATCACTTTTAGGAAGGTCAAATTAAGTTTAGTTTAGGAAAATGCACAGCAGAATCGACATGATTGTCTTGCAATGTTTGGAAGCGATATTAATAGAGTTGTATCGATCCGCAGATTGTATCGCATGGATTAGATCCGATCTGAAAATCAATCGGATTGTATGCCAACGGATTGGATCGGATTGGCGCATCCCTACTCAATTATATCTTCTTTGGTCAATTCAATCAAAACAAAACAAACAAACGATTCGATTCGATCGGATCGAATTATTCGAATTCATTCAGCTACAAATTCTAATAAAATTCTGTAAACTTGGACGAAGTACAACAGGGCTGAATAACGAAAAATAATATTTCAACATGCATCCGGTATGCAGAGCATGTCTTGCTGGAAATGTCCGAATGCACAACATTCATAATCTTGAAATCCAACTTTACGAAACACTGGCACGAACCAAGGTAAAACAACAACAATCATTTAGAGAGTTAGGCTGCGCTATGCCGCAATCAGCCAGCTGCCAGAGCGCTGTTTGGGGGCAGGTGAGCTTGGCCTGAGTTCCGAAAGAGGGGGTTTACACACGTACGAAGTAAGGCGGTTCAGGGAATTTGGCTGTGTCATTGTTAGGCTGCGCTATGCCGCAATTATGGAAACACACTTTGCCCAACCGTATTATACACAACTGGAATAAGCTTCCAGAAACAGAAGTTAGTGCTCATCAGTGGACTCCTTTACTAAACCTACCTAAAAATACTGGATAATTATTTAGTGCAATGAAAAATCCGATATTATTATTATGACACTTTATTTAATTGTAAACTCGTTTATAATACATTTTTTACTATAATTATACTTAATACTACTTATGTACATAAATAAGAATCAAAAACATTATAGTAAGAAAGTCGGTGGCTAGGGCTGCAGAGAGAGGAACCTCCGCACAATGCGTGCCGAGTCCAGGAGAGCCGCCGCGTGTATCTGACCCTTGATCCAGCTGCCTATTATTATTATTATTATTAAGCAGGCAGCTTAAAACTAATATGTCTGCCAGCGCCCTGTTTCGTTAGCAGGGTGCACCTACAGGTGAGGTTGGCCTGAGTTCGGAAGGTGGGGGTTGGAACCCTTTACACACAAACGAAGCAAGGTAGTCAGGGAATCTAGCTGTGTCGGTATTAGGCTGCACTATGTGTACTTACAACAACGACAACAACAACAGCCTATTCAGTCCACTGCTGGACATAGGCCTCCCCTATAAGAAGGGGGATATGCCCATATTCCCCACGCTGGGCATGCGGGTTGCGGATCGCAGGGTACAGCTTCTCGCACCGCCGATGCTGTTGCCCGTCGGGGGCCAGGGGATTTAGCTGTGCTGGTGTTACGCTGCTCTGTACTTACGAATTGGTTTAAATAAAAAATTCATAAAGTGTTCCTCGTGTTTCAAATAAATAAATTAATTTTGAATTTTTTGCCGCTGTCAGCCAGCTGCCAGAAGACATTTTTGTTTCAAAATCAATTTAATTGAAATCATTTTTTGGGTGTAAATTTTATTGTTACAATATATCATAAAACATATAATGTTAGTGAGTATTGTAGAGTTACTATTTATTTATTTTCATAAAATCTGCCCGAGGAAATTTTTGTTTTAAAATTAATTTATTTGGAATAGTTTGCTGTGTTAAAATTTTATGGTTCCAATAAATTCATCAAAAAAAACATTATTTCAGCTCAACAGAGAAGATGGCACTCTAACTATATGCTATATTTGCTACTCCCAGCTCCTCAAATGTCAGAGATTCTCCGAGATGGCTCAACGGTCAGAGAAGATTCTAAGTGAGCTATTGCACAAACAGATTGAGGTATGTAGCATACTTTCTTGCTAAGTAACAGACACTTGGATAGACAATCACTTAATGGCACTTCCATGCTCGTCACCAAATTCAGGTCTTCATGATGACAGCTAAAAAGAGAGAACTACCTCGCACACAGGTTTTTAAACATAACAACCGAATTGAGAACCTCCTCCTTTTTTGAAGTCAGTTAAAAAAAGAGATAACCCAAATCCTTGCCCACGGAAGCCTAAAGGTTAAGGTAAAGCTGGCTCAAAAATTATAAAAGAAATGCATTGTTAAATTGTATTTTATATGCTTTGGAAGGCATAAAATAAAATAAAATAATAAAATAAAAATAGGCATGTAAAGATGTTACTTTTTAAACTTACATTATTAATTTTGTAAAAATTTTAGTCCTACTTTTCATTGGTTAAGCCATTGCAGAGGCCTTCCCGAAAACTAACTCCGACACCATAGTTAACTGCCATAGAATCTTGCTGACATAGCTCAGAGAGTGGCAGTGGGCTTGTCATATCTACCTAAAAACTGTCAATTGTTAGGGTCTCCACTCAAGAACTCTAGAGTGGAGACCAGGGCTCGGCAAATGTAGTATAGAACATGCTCTAGCCAGGTGGAGTGACAATCTGCTAAAGGCTGCTGGTAGAAGCTGGATGCATCGCGTTCATTAGGAGAGGCCTATGTTTAGCAGTGGACTGTCATAGGCTGATGATGATAATGATGAACTAATTATATCTATGATTTTTTGCAGGTAACACATGAAAAAATAACGAAACTCAACCTAAAAGTTGTACAGAATTTGTCAATCTCCAAAAACCAACCAGTTATATTTATAGACGCCTCGAATGCAGGCAAAAAACAATGTGTTAAAGAAGAATTTGTTTTCATAGATGAAACTAGATTTGACGATAGCAAAGATGGCGTCGAATCTGTGATTAAAGATGATGTATCAAAATCAGATGATGAATATTCTGATACTAATACAAATAATGTATTGAATATATCTGTAAAAATTGAGCAGAGTGTAGACGATAAAGAAGATGAAACAGAGGAATCAGAAATAATTAAAAAAGAGAGAAGCTTAAACGCAAATCAGAGATTCACTTGCAATATAAGTAATAAATTAATAACAAAACATCATTTGGAGAAACATAAGCAATTTAACAATAAAGAAGATAGCGAAGATCAAATGTCAAACAGTAAAAAATATACCTGTGATATATGCAAGAAAGAATTCAGCGCAAAATCAAGCTTAAAAAAGCATATCAGTGTCATTCACTGTAACGAGAAACCTTATATTTGTAAAACTTGTGGTAAGAAATTTAGTAACACAACACATTTGAAATATCATTGCAAAATCCACACTGGAGACAGACCATTCAAATGCAAAACTTGTGGAAAAACTTACACAATGAAAAGTCACTTGAACGAACATCAAAAACTGCACACCGAACAAAAGAAATTCGAATGCGAGATTTGCAGTAAAAAATTCTCTCACATGGGTCATTTAAGAGAACATATTAGAACTCACACCGGAGAAAAACCATTTGCTTGCAACCACTGCGATACACGATTCAACCACAAAGCCAGTCTGACAATCCACATAATGAAAACCCATACGGGTGAAAAACCACACGCATGTTTGAACTGTGATAATAAATTCTATAAAAAATCAGAGCTATTAAAACACATGTTTACTAAACATGATACGGGTAGGATGTATGATTGTGATCGATGCGATAAGAGGTTTGCAAATAATGGACATTTAAAAGTGCATTATCGGACTCACACCGGAGAAAGGCCTTATGCTTGTGATAAATGTGACAAACGCTTCTATATGAAAGGTCACTTGACAGAACACAGGAAACTTCATGATAGAGAGAAGCCGTATGTTTGTAATGATTGTGGAAAGAGATTCTCTACTATAGGTAATATAGCATAACTAACAGCCTTTCCTGGCTTTGCACGGGTTAGGGAACTTTTTTTTATACCTTGGGTTACGATACTTAAGTTTTTGTAAGGATCCCTAATCTTTTCTAGCAATAAATATAGCCTATGTTACTCAGGGTGAATGTAGCTTTCCAATGGTGAAAGAATTTTTGAAATCGGCTCAATAGTTTTTGAGTTTATTCATTACAAACACACACATACACAAAAACAAATTTTTCCTCTTTATAATATATGTTGATTAATAATAAAAGCCTTGAATTCAGACATCCTAATACAAATATAAACTAACTTAACTATTTTCCATTTATGTTTTGCCTCGACATTAGATTTTTCTATTTATATTCTATTTGGGTTATTTGCCTCGACTGTAGTCTGTATGCCCATATTGTTCAAAAATAAAAATTCAAAAAATTAAACATTTATTTATTCAGTAGGAACTGTAAAGTAACTTTGAAACATTTTTTTTTGTACAGAAGAATTGACAAAAAACTCTGTTAGGGTTATATTATAATAAAGTCCATGTTATTACAATTACATTGTCTATGTATGATATGTATGTATTTACAAAAAAAAGTTTATATGTAATATATCAATCATATGGTTCCCATAACACAAGCTCTGCTTAGTTTGGGGCTACATGATGCTGTGTGATAATCCAGCATTATTTATTTATTGTTTTTGAGGGAGTTGGAGACAGTATTAATCACGTCATTTGAGATTTTGTTAAAGAAACGTAGGTACGTTTTGCTCTTTAAATGATTGGCTAACTCTAAGGAGCCTTACAGTAGGAACAACAGGTTTATCTTTATTTCTAGTGTTAACATGATAGTCGCTATTTTTTTTGAACAAGTTAATATGTTTTCGGACATATATTAAATTTTCATATATATTACAGCTTTATACATTGGTACAGCACTGTCAAAGGCCTCTTCCAACCGCCCCCATTTTACTCTATCCATATAGGGCTATTGTGTTATTTACCTTTGAGAAAACATGAGATACATGAAAAGGAAACTGGGACGATGACATAAAGGCAGGTAGTTCATGGACATCTATAGCTATATATAGATGGAACCACATCACTGATACACAGCTTCATGTAGCCCGAAACTAAGCAGAACTTGTATTATTGGAACCACATCACTGATACACAGCTTCATGTAGCCCGAAACTAAGCAGAACTTGTATTATTGGAACCACATCACTGATACACAGCTTCATGTAGCCCGAAACTAAGCAGAACTTGTATGATTGGAACCACATCACTGATACACAGCTTCATGTAGCCCGAAACTAAGCAGAACTTGTATTATTGGAACCACATCACTGATACACAGCTTCATGTAGCCCGAAACTAAGCAGGGCTTGTATTATTGGAACCACATCACTGATACACAGCTTCATGTAGCCCGAAACTAAGCAGAACTTGTATTATTGGAACCACATCACTGATACACAGCTTCATGTAGCCCGAAACTAAGCAGGGCTTGTATTATTGGAACCACATCACTGATACATAGCTTCATGTAGCCCGAAACTAAGCAGGGCTTGTATTATTGGAACCGCTAATATACGACTTAAATACACATATCATACATAGAAAGCACCCAGAACCGAGACAAATATTTATATATATACACATTTGTCTCGCGGTGAGAATCTAACCCTCATATGTTAAATAACCTGCCCTGAAATAACTAATTATTATTTGTGTCACTAGGTATTTATTTATTTATATTTATTTATATAGCCTCTTTCAGACGTTTACATAATTTGTTTTATACATTTATTTGTTCTTATATATAGTTATTTTTAGTGCCCTTTGGCAAAGGCCTCCTCCAACCCCTTCCAATCTTCTCTCTCCCGCGCCAGTCTAGTCCAGGTTTTTTCAGCTATTTTAGACATATCATCTTCCCATCTTCTGAAAGGTTTCCCCTTTTTCCTGTTTCCCTCTCTTGGGTACCACAATGTTACTACTTTGTTCCATTTCTCTTCTCCTCTGATTACGTCGCCACTAGGTATAGAGCGTATTAAATTTAGTTAAATACTGAAGTATGTTTGACCTGTAACTGAATAGATAGTAATAAATGAACTATTGTTATGATGTTTTATATATTTTGTTTTTTGTTTTATAGGTAATGTGACCGAGCATTATCGGACTCACACTGGAGAAAAACCTTATCAATGCAACCTCTGCGAAAAGAGATTCAGTCACACGGCAAGTTTAAAATCACATATGAATATTCACACCGGAGAAAAACCTTTTGCCTGTAGTAGCTGCGATAAAAGATTCGCCCAAAACGCCCATTTGAAAGTCCATATGAAAAGGCACAGCGGCGATAAACCATTCTCTTGTGATTGTTGCGATAAAAGATTCATACACAAACACACTCTGACAGAACATCAAAGGATTCACTCCGGAGAAAAACCTTACAGCTGCAATGACTGCGAAAAGAGATTTGCTCTTAAACGTAACTTAAAACAGCATATCAGAATACATACAGACAAGACATTCCCTTGCAATCGTTGCGAGAAAATATACCTCAAACATTCTGATCTCCGAAGCCACTTAAAAGTATTTCATAATGAGAATCCGTTAGTTAAGCTAGAGAAGAGAGACAGAACGTTTGTATGTGACAGATGCCCTAAGAAATACAAAGCGTTGGGCGGTTTAAAAGTACACATGAGAACTCATACCGGAGAAAAACCATACACATGTAAAATTTGTAACCGGAGCTTCGGACAAAGTGGTAGCTTACAAGAGCATATTAAAAGAGCTCATACGGGTGAAAAACCATTCGCTTGCACCCACTGTGATAGGAGATGTGCAAATAATGCTGATTTGAGAACACATATAAGGATAGTTCACTTCGGAGATAGACCGTTTGTGTGCAATGTGTGTGATAAGAGATGTTGTATGCGTAGTAACCTAGCTAGGCATATGAGAACTCACACCGGAGAGAAACCCAGTGCGTGCAATATGTGCGATAAAAGATTTAGTGATAATAGATCTTTGAGGAAACATTTGAAACTGCATGCGAATGTAGAAAGTAAATGAGTTTTGAAAGTAAAATTAGAATATAACCCACAAGCCAAATGTATATCAAATAAATGTCTTTTTACCCAACTGAGGTCCTCTTCAGTCAGGTTATGTTTGTAATATTATTTGTCGGTCGCTGTAGTCCAAACGGCTGGACGGATTTTGACTAATGAGGTGTCGTTGGATTCGTCTAGATCACGAGGGTGACATAGGCTATATCAAATTTCAAAAAATCCAATATGGCGACTGTAAGAAGCCATTTTCAATTTAAAAAGACAACTAAACTGACTAAGTACTAAAAACTTCCTGTCTATGCAGTCGGGTTTTTTGTTTTTTAAATAAATACTTTTATATCTTGTCTATGTAGCAAATATGTGGAATAAACTACCTGGAATAGTGATAAATAAGCTCCCTCACTGAACTCATTCAAAAACAGATTTGACATTTAAAAAACTGTGCACAGATATGATATTCACACTGTCAGCTATAATATGTTATTAGTAAACGTCCTTGCGAGAACGTCTCCAATGAGACGATGGCGCGTCGGGTGATTTTAACAAAAAATAAAAGACATGAATACATAATTATGGTTTTAATTTTATATTTCAAAACATTATTGTACAGATGATGAATGGGGATTCGTTTTTATTCACTTCTCAAAAGTCCTAAAATAAAATAAAATGTAGTGATAACGACGACCAATGATGATGATGATCATGATCATCATTTATTTAAGAGCTGTGCTGTTGTCGGCGCAACTGATCCAAGCAGCCTCCTTTAGTTCCCTATACAACATGACAGCTACCTTCTCTTTAATGTGACTCATAATTAATCCTTGGTATTCCCCTACCTCTCTGTTGATGCGTATAAATAAAGTTGTCATGTCGTTTAAGGCGAGTATAAATGTCAAACCTCCCTCTCGCTCGCACTATTCAACATTTTTGAATATATAAAATCACTGAATGTAGTTATGCAAAATAGCAAACCTTCACGGCCCAGAAAATAACAATACAAAGGTTCAGCAATAATATCATGTTGAACCCAACACATTTTCCTACCAAAAATTTGTTCCAAAATTGATCACATTGGTGCAAGTTTTTTGTTAAGAAAACGTGATAGAATCAAAATGATATTCTTGCTGAACCTTTGTATTGTTATTTTCTAGGCCGTGAAGGTTTGCTATTTTGCATAACTACATTCAGTGATTTTATATATTCAAAAATGTTGAATAGTGCGAGCGAGAGGTAGGTTTGACATGTATCGTCGCCTTAAAGGAATTGACCAGCAATAGACTAATATAAAGGCTAGTGTTGTACTAAGGAGAGGTAACGAATATGTTCTATGTTCTACGTCCGCTTGTCGTCGTGTCGCCTGCGCTTGCGGCGCGGCGGCGCCTCCAGCCCCGCGTGCGCCTGCGCCGCCAGCAGGATGCCCAGCTGACATGCCGCCTGCAAAATTACAAAAATATAATAAATAATACTGAACACTATCACACAGCATCATGTAGCCCCAAACTAAGCAGAGCTTGTATTATGGGAACCACATGATTGATATACTACACCTATAATTTTTTTTTGTAAATACATACATATAATACATAGAAAACACCCAGACCCGAGACAAATATCTGCAGAACATGTAAACATTTGTCCCGCAGCGGGAATCGAACCCGTAACCTTCTGCGTCTAAGGCCGGCCTTCCCCCTATGCGCCACAGAGGCCGTCATGATGTCTTTCAAGATGGGTTCCAACCCCCATCTTCGGGACACAAACTCTGCACGTAGTGCACCCAAATGTATAACGAACGGGGCTCTTTCGGCGTCTGATTGCGGCATAGCGCAGACTGAGACTGGCACAGCTACATGCCGCAGCCGCCGACGGGCAGCAGCGACGGTGGTGCGAGGAGTTGTGCCCTGCGATCCCCAATCCCCAAGCGTTTCACAAAGATCAAAAATAAAATTTAAATGACGAATATTGTGTGACCTGGATTAACACATAGGCTACTTTTTATCCCGGTACCACGGGAGTGAAGCCGCGGGCGGAAGCTAGTTTACAATGAGTTTTTTGTGCAATAATAATCTGCTTGGTTACCTCTTCATGCATTTCCTTGGCCATCGTGTAGACGCTATGCTCGCTGCTGTTGTAAATAAGAGCATTTGACAACATCAGCAGCACATCTCGCTGGAACTCTGCAGTGTTTCTGTAAAGTTAATAAAACATACAATAATTGCGCAGACCGGCATGCCAAGGTATTTCAATTTTTACCAATGAACATTCAAATCTATCGAAATAGAAATACGATACAAATTCCTTTACTTTAAAAGAATGCCGTGACGTCCCTTTCGGTGCCGCGGGATTATTTTAAAGCATAGGAATTTGTTTCGTATTTCTATTTCGATAGGATTTAATGTCCATTGGTAAAAATTGCACTGCGCAGGCCATATGTTTTTATTTCAATGTTTTTTAATTTGACATTTATTTATGTATTTTTTATTTAGTATGGGCCAGTTCTTGACCTGCTCGGCTTGCATAGGCAAGAATGAGGTCGACAATGGGGCGAGCTTTCACAGAAGATGACTATTAACTCTCTTTTTGAAGTTAGGGTCGCAAGTCAATGGAAAAACAGACGCTGGCAGCTGTTTCCATATTCAACTGTTTTAAGAATTTAGTAAAGAACTAAGAACTCAGTATTAACACATTGAGTGCTGGAAACACAGCTGTAACCCTGCAAGGCAAAGTCATGCCTGAGGCCCGCAGTCAATGTGTTAAAGGCTTACAATTCTCACCTGCAGGCTTACCACAGGTTTTTATAGTTTACGAAAACTTTATAAGTTTCGGTATCTTTCCATACATTTTCAGTACAGCGCCTCTTGGGAAACGTGCATGAACTACGAAAATGTATGGAAAGATACCGAAACTTATAAAGTTTTCGAAAACTATCAAAACCTGTGGTAAGCCCTCTGATTTGACCATTGTCGATGTTAAAGCTCAAAGCTGCGTAAATTGCATGCAAATAAGGAACTGCTTTGTGGATGTTTCAATTTCCTTTAGCATGTTATAAAATGCGCTTCGATGCTCTCCGACGCGCGCCGGTTAGTGTAAATAAGCGAAGTGTCATACTTAAGTGTACTGAGAAACTGTAAGACTGTATATCCCTTGTTGTCGACTGAATATTGCAAATAAAAGTGTCTATTACCATTACAGTTACAATTTTAATAAATTACCGGATGACTTAAAAATCCTGGTGCACAGGGTTCCAACCCCTATCTTCGGAATCAAAGCCAACCCCACCTGCACGTGGTGCACCCTGCTAAACAACGAACGGGGCTCTGGCGGCCGGCTGATTGCGGCATAGCACAGCCTACATCGGCACATCTAAATCCCCAGGCCACCGACGGGCAGCAGCGTCGGTGGTGCGAGAAGCTGTGCCCTGCGATCCCCAACCCGCATGCCCAGCGTGGGGATTATGGGCATATCCCCCTTTATTAGGGGAGGCCTATGTCCAGCAGTGGACTGATATAGGCTGCTGTGGTGGCTGTGGTTAAAAAGCCTACCTGTAAATATTTTTAAATTGAGATTAAGAAAATGTTTATTAGACAAATGTTTTTATGAAATTAAGGAATATATGGATTACAAATTTTGACATTTTGATTATCTATCACATATTATTATTTTTTACATTAATTTATTTAAACTACTACTTTGACATTTGTTTAACTTTTTCGTATGCCTTATTGAGGCAAAATGTATATAGGATAGTTTACTTTTATTTGACATTATACTAAGACCTATTGTGCCTACATTTAAAGCAAATGAATAAATTATTATTGATTAAGGCCAGCAATCAATGTTTTAAAGGTTTACAATTCTCACCTGATCTGTCCATTGTCGATATTTCTCCGTATAGTGGAGAGATCCATGGGTTTCTTCACGACTGCGCTGTATCCAGGAGCTTCTTCATCACTGATTGGACGAACGAATAGCGACGCGTATTTATGTGCGCATAATCTGCAAAACAAAGATTGTTATTGGGCATCTGATGAGGAAGGATGGAAACCATGTGACTAAAAGAGTGATGAGTATGAATGTAACTGGATGTAGGAGTAGAGGGAGGCCGAAGAAGAGATGTATGGATTGTGTAAAAGAGGATATGAGAGTGAAAGAACAGAGTTGACAGCCGATAGGAGCGAATGGAGAAAGAAAACATGTTGTGTTGACCCCACCTAGAGTGGGATAAGGGCAAGGAAATGATGAACCTGCAAAACAATACATATATAAAAATGTATTTATTAAAAAAAAACAAGCCCGACTGCATAGACAGGAAAGTTTTAGTACTTTTTAGTTCATCGTAAATTAAAAATGGCTTCTTACAGTCGCCATATTGGATTTTTTGAAGTTTCATATAGCCTATGTCACCCTCGTGATCTTGACGATTCCAACGACACCTCATTAGTCAAAATCCGTCCAGCCGTTTGAGCTACAGCGACCAATCAATCAATCAATCAAATTCTTTATTCCGTTTGATACAATTGTACACTAGGAAATGTCACATTTACAATTATTAGCTTGATTTAATGATATCATTCATTAATATTTTAAAACAGAAATAACACAATTTTGTAGGTACAGGTACCTACATACAAAAATCATCAGAAATAGCTTCGTCAAGATTAATAATACCTACAAATAATATTACAAACATACATACACCCTAAATACATAGCCTGACTGAAGAGGACTTGCTTGTGAAGCCTTTAGCAAATCGTCACTCCACCTGGCCGGAGGGCGTCCTACTACGTTTGCCGATCCCACTCAAGAACTCGTTTACCCCAACGGTTATCGGTTCTTCGTCAGATATGTCCAGCCCACTGCCACTTCAGCTTGCTAATTCTCTGAGCTATGTCGACAACTTTAGTTCTATGTCGGATAAACTCGTTACGGATTTTATCCTTCAGAGAAACCCCGAGCATAGCTCGTTCCACAGCTCGCTGAGCGACTTTGAACTGGTGGACTAGCTGTACTGTGAGTGTCCACGTTTCGGCTCCGTATGTCATGACGGGTAGGACTCCCTAAGACTTCCTGTAAGGTATCATTATTTTTATTACCTGCTATAAACGAGCATTACAGATTTCTTCCACAGTCTATGCTGTCTGTCTGCGTCGTGAGCGCTCGGTGAGTCAGGAGCGCTCGCCTCCGCAGCGCTCTCCGAACCAGAGCACGCTGGAACAGACACACATTCAAAAATTATATAATAAATCAATTACAGTTATAAAATAACGCAAACATTTGTCCCGCGGAAGGAATCGAACCCGCAACCATTTCAGGTAGACCTTCGCCCACTGGGCCACATTTTGAAAAAAATAGACATAGACATAAACATATATTTATTATTGGACTGCTATAGGCTGATGATGATGATGATGATATATTTACTTGCAACTGAACACACAACACAACAAAAATAAAAACGTAACAAACAAAATAGAGAAAAAGTGAACATAAAACGGACGTGTGCTACAGCAGCAAAATGGCTTCAACTCAGCATTATATCCGCTGTTTTAGCAGCGGAAGCCATCTGCCGAATCCATCATGTGTAGAGCCATTAAACCCTGTGACACTAATTAAGACTAGTTTAGGTAGGTATGTGCTTTCCTGAAATAGTAAATACTATTTAGACAAACAAAATTACTTTTCTAGGTCAACCTTTAAAAATTTCAAACATTTGTGAACTCACTTCGAGAATCAGCCTTCTTCTTGCGCGAATAATCTCTTCTCTTCTTACCATCTTTCTCTTCTTCGCGACTAACCTGAAAAGAGTTCACTCATTAATAATTCTGGAATCTATCACACAGCATCATGTAGCCCCAAACTAAGCAGAGCTTGTGTTGATATACTTCTTGTATATATTTTTTTGTAAAATACATAATATTATACATGAAAAACACCAAGACCCGAGACAAATATTAGCAGAACTTACAAACATATGAATCGCGACGGGAATCGAACCCGCAACCTACGTCTCAGGCGGGCCTTCATCCATTGCATCACACAGGTCATCATACAAATAGTAATTTAGATTTTTTTCGTTTTTTTGGCAGTTCCTCTAGATTTTTCCTTATTTTCTTTCAGATCAAATAATTAAGTAAATTAAGTAATATATAATAATTAATTAAATTAAGATATTGTTTATTTATATGTAAAATATATTTATCAAATGTTTATATAAAATTTAATAATTGAATGTATCCATTTGACTTGCTTATGTTATATTACTCATATCACATAGGCAAGTCAAAAGGATACATTCAATCATAAAATTATAAAAAAAACATTCGATAAGTATATTTTACAAATAAATAAACAAAAAACCGGCCAAGTGCGAGTGGGACTCGTTCACGCACGAAGGGTTCCGTACTGTTGTGTAGGAGCCCCACTTATATATTAATTTTATTGTTTTTAGTATTTGTTGTTATAGCGGCAACAGAAATACATCATCTGTGAAAATTTCAACTGTCTAGCTATCACGGTTCATGAGATACAGCCTGGTGACAGACAGACAGACGGACAGTGGAGTTTTATTAATAGGGTTCCGTTTTTATCCTTTGCCTGCGGAACCCTGAAATAACATTCGATAGCCATAACCTTTTATTTACAACAAAAGGTTATGGTTATGTTTTTTTACATTAAACGGTAAAACGGATGATTTTCATAGAAATGTTTTTTTTTCCTTTTTTCCTAACCATCCCATTTTGTACTGTACCCTGCTATCCCCAACACGATTGCAAAGCGCTAGAATTATTGCCATATCCCTCTTTAGAATCCATTTTCAGAGAGAATTGTCCTCTCCAAAATACCTAGAACAGCGCTCTACCAAAATAATAGTTTTGTTATGTGTGAACGTATATTTAATAAAATTCCTAATATCATTAAAAATCTTCCACTAAGAATGTTTGTAAGAAAGTTAAAAACCTGGCTCATCGAAGAATCTTATTACATAGTGACCGAATTCCTAGAGAGATGACTATTTTATGTAGGTATAGAATCAATGTAATTTTATTTAGTTATTATTCTTGACTTTTTTGCATGCTGTGTATACGGTGAAGTATGTGAATGCGCTAATCATAAATATTATTATAAGACCATTATTGTACCATACTTCAGGCAAAATAAATCATTTCATTTCATTTCATTAAAGGAGGCCTATGTCCAGCAGAGGACGACAACAAATACGCTGGGAAGATGAGCTGAAACTTACAGCGGGACCCAAATGGAGAAGAGTTGCTCAAGTCACGAAGCAATGGAAACTACTGGAGGAGGCCTTTGCCAAAAGGCACACTGAGTTGAGAGACATCTTCTAGTCAAACGAACCAAACAATACAGTCATAAAGAATAGTCTCACCTAGTGTAACGGGCTAAATAAATAAAATGTCCAGCAGTGGACCGATATCGGCTGATGTGTGGTGGAATTATTTGATGTTTTCCATCACCGTACGTACCTCCATAGGCGTGTCGTCATCAGTTTCGGTGTGGGCTTCGATCAGCTCTTGAATGGGCTCATTGCGAAGGGAACCTTCTAGGATCATCTGCTTTAGCGGGATCGAGTCCTGGAACCAAAAGTCAAAAAGTCAAAATTTATATAATCAATAAGAACTTAAGAATCCGGCAACCCTCGCTCGCAATTTCGATTCGAGGCGCGTGCAAAAATCGCTCCGTATATCTCTATCTCTGTTTAGCTGATGGATGATTCAGCCGTGCGGGCGGGATAGCAATATTGGCCGTTCAACATTTTCTAAGAATTTGGTTGTGTTCCGTGATACCAAAAATGATGAATGAAAACTTTATGTATTCTTTACAAAGTATTGTTATTCTGTAATTAGATAATATATGCTATGTTCCTTAACAAACGACACGTAAGATATTGTTGTTTTTAATACTAAACAAAGAAGAAAAGTGGTCAATTTTGGCATAAAAATGTGCAAATTGCTATTGGCTTTTAATTCATTTTAGGTAAGTATTTTGTAAAAAAAAACTATCCAGGAACCTAGATAAATACTATTGGAATACAAATAATACAACAATATAGTGGAAATAGGCTTGAATTAGAAATTTTGGTATTACGTTTGTATGGGCAATTCGTCTGTCGGAGGCCCCTTAAGTCCAATTCGATTCGTAATTCTTTTAATTTACACCAATTCGTAACGCGACCAAACAGAGAAATTGGCGAGAAACTCTACTTGACTTATATTTTAACGTCTGCAGTACAATTAATATTCTTATCTATTACATTGTTTTTGAGGGAGTTGGAGACAGTTTGATCCCAAGCTCATCCCTTAGAGATATGAGTACAATATGCTACTTTGTATCCAGGTAAAGCAGCGGGTGAAAGCTAGTTGCTAGATAGCAGAGGCTTCTTGGCAAACGTAGTGTAGGAAGCCCTCCGACCAGAGGGCTTACCACAGGTTTTTATAGTTTACGAAAACTTTATAAGTTTCGGTATCTTTCCATACATTTTCGTGTACAGCGCCTCTAGGGAAACGTGCATGAACTACGAAAATGTATGGAAAGATACCGAAACTTATAAAGTTTTCGAAAACTATCAAAACCTGTGGTAAGCCCTCTGGTGTAGTGTCAATCTCCTATCTAGTCCACCAGTTTAACGTCACTTAACGAGCAACCAGCAACAAAACGATGGAACGAGCTATGCTCTATATTTCTCTGAAGGAATTTGCAACGAGACTATCCGACATAGAACTAAAGTTGTCGACATAGCTCAGAGAATTAGCAAGCTGAAGTGGCAGTGGGCTGGACATATCTGACGAAGAACCGATAACCATTGGGGTAAACGAGTTGTTGAGTGGAGACCGCGACTTAAACATAGTGTAGGACGCCCTCCGGCCAGGTGGAGTGTCGATCTGGTGTCGGCTGCTGGTAGAAGCTGGATGTGGAGCTGAGGACAGGACGCAATGCCGCTCATTATGGGAGACCGTACAGCAGTGGACTGATATAGGATGATGATGATGATGACTATATATTCAGTATAAATAAATTAATCTATCAAGTTTAGTTTTACCTCAGAGTCTTCATCTTTCTTCAAATCCTCAACTGACTCTTCAACAGTTGGCGCGTCATTGCTCACTTCCGTTTCCTCTATCTCCTGTTTCACTTCCTCTTTCTCCGGCTCCGGTTCAGGCTCGGGAACTTCCGGTTCCGGTGGCAATGGTTGTTCTGAAAAAAATTAAACAAAAAAACGAAATCAACAGTAGTTAGGAAATAAATTAGGGGTCTACATGTTTTTCGAGGTCTTTGTTTTTTGAGAAATTACAGACATTTGTACCAAAATTGATCACATTGGTACAAGTTTTTTTATAAGAAAACGTGATAGAATCAAAATGATATTATTGCTGGACATTTGTATTGATATTTTCTAGGCCGTGAAGGTTTGCTATTTTGCATAACTACATTCAGTGATTTTATATCTTCAAAAATGTTGAATAGTGCGAGCGAGAGGGAGGTTTGACATGTATCGTCACCTTAATAATATGTATTAACTATACTTATCGTACCCTCTTCAACTGGTTCTGGTTCCGGTGGGAGGGGTATATTCTGGGGCTCGGGGTCAACGACCTCCGTCTCAACCGGCGCCTCGACTGGTTGCTCAACTTGTTGCTCAGCTTGTTGCACGTCTTGTTGCACGACTTGTTGCTCGATGGGTTGCGGAGTTACTGGTGGTTCCTCGCTAGAATTAACAAAATAAATAATCCTACTAATATTATCAATGCGAGGTTTGTGAGTTTGTTGGTTACTCTTTCACGCAAAATCTACTGAACGGATTTGGATGAAACTTGGAATATACATAGTTTGTGACCTGGATTAACACATAGGCTACTTTTTATCCCGGTACCACGCGACCGAAGCCGCGGACCGAAGCTAGTCTACAATAAAAAGCACCCAGACCCGAGACAAATGTTTGCAGATCATACAAACATTTGTCCCGCGGCGGGAATCGAACCCGCAACCTTCTGCGTCTCAGGTGGACCTTCACCCACTGCGCCAAAGAGGTCGTTAAATTCCAATTAATTACATATTAATACCTGATTTCATGTACATCCGCTACCTCAGCTACTTCTTGCACGACTACCTCCTCGACTTCCGCTTCCGGTTGGCTCTCAATCACTTCCGGTTCCGGTTCCGGTTCTTTCGGCTCCTCCTCTTTTACCTGTAACATAGGTGATTATTTTATTAACTTTCTCTCTCTACTTATATGAATTTTATCTCTTATTTGACTCAAATCTTGACCTCGATCGCGACCTCTTTTATGACCTTGATTTTTTAAATAGTTTTTGTCAATTTGTATTTATTAATAAATATTTGTGTATTATAGTTAAGACTTGGAGCTAAAGCAATAATTATTATAACATAGATATTTAAAAATTATCACAAAACGACATGTAAATTATAAATTTTTTGATTAAATATTCGCATACCAGGACAAGAATGTACATTTTTCAGAATTTATTTACTTTTTTAACACTTTACATACATTCAGTGAATGAATGATCTCCTAAACGAATCTCTTTATCTCTTCGTAATTTAAATCTTTAGCTCATAAAATCTTTAGCTTGTTACTAATTTAAATCACACAAAATCTTTGATCAGTCTGCAATCTCTCTCCCAACTCAAGCGCCAAAACATTCATCTCTCATAATACTTCTTCTATCTCTTATTTGACTCCAATCTCTCACCGACCTCGTACGTGACCTCTTTTATGAACCTAATTTTCATGGTTTAAATTTTAAGCTCATCAAATCTTCGCCTTCAAATCAAACGCCAAAACATTTACCTCTCATGATACTTGACTATCTCTTATTTGACACCCAAGTCTCTATCTCTTGCCTTGACCTCAACTGTGACCTCCTTTATGACCTTCATCTCTGTGGTTTAAAACCTAAGCTCATAAAACCTTCGGTTTGGTACCCCCTTATGTCACACATAATTTTTTATCTGTCTGCAATCTCTCTCTCTCTCAACTCAAAAATTTACCTCTCATGATACTTAACTAATCTCTTATTTGACACCCAAGTCCCAATCTCTTGCCTTGACTTCAACCGTGACCTCTTTTATGACCTTGATCTTCGTGGTTTAAAAGTCTTCAATCTTCGGCTTGATACTCCCTTATGTCACAAAAATCTTTTATCTGTCTGCAATCTCTCTCTCTCTCAACTCAAACATTTACCTTTGAGGATACTTAGCAAATCTCTTATTTAACTCTAATCTCTTACCTTGATCTCGTCCAAGCTATTCTCTTGTATAACCCTAAACCATAGTTAGAATTTTGTTGGCTAGCTAATATCTCATTTGACTCCAATCTTACCTTGACCTCGTCCAAGCTATCCTCTTGAATAATCCATGGTTGGAAAATTGTTGGACAACTCATAACTCAAGGCATTTTCATCTCATGATACTAATCTATTCTCTTATTTGACTCGAATCTCTTACCTTGACCTCGTCCGTGACCTCTTGTATGACCTTGATCTCTGTGGTAGGAAACTTGACAGCGGGAAAAGAGACGGGAACTTCCTCTGTCACGATTGGCTCCTGTATCTCTTCTTTTATTGGAACCTCTATTATTGTGTCTTCTACGGTCTGAAATTGAGTACGGTACCCGTTCGAGTATTAAATAAGCAGATTTATTACAATTTTTAACCTCACCTCTCTCCGTTGTCAGCATAAGTAAGCAAAGCTCTTACCCCTCCTACCATGTTTACGTAAACATTGGTAACTTTATGCATTTTTCTTTTAATGTATTCTGGTTTTTCCCCCGAAAATGAGTTTTACAATATAAAAAAATAGTATGCTTAGGTTGAGTTAAATAATAAAAAAAAATACAAAGTAGACAATGTGTGGGTTGCCAATGTGTAATAAAATTAATAACTACCGCTGATGTAATCACCGTCTAGACCCCCCACCTCTCCTGGTATCAAAAAACTTAGTCAAGGTGACAGAAAAGGACGAAAAGAAAAATTGGCTTTTCATTGGTTTAACAAAAGAAATTGGTTTTCGCCATCGTCATCACTACCTGTATGTCAATGTCCCGCGTATCAACCTATATTTAACAAACTGTAGTCATACTTCTTTCCTACTTTCTACTATATAATATTATAAATGCTCTTTCCACGCAAAAAGTACAGAACGAATTTGTATGAAACTTGTAATATACATTCTAGTTTGTGATCTAGATACACAGGCAAATTTTTCTCCAGGTACCTCGAAAGCGTAGCCGCGGGCGGAAGCTAGTTAGGCGACTATACATGTCAAACCTCCCTCTCGCTCGCACTATTCAACATTTTTGAAGATATAAAATCACTGAATGTAGTTATGCAAAATAGCAAACCTTCACGGCCTGGAAAATAACAATACAAGGGTTCAGCAATAATATTATTTTGATTCTATCACGTTTTCTTACCAAAAAACTGGTACCAATGTGATCAATTTTGGTGCCAATTTTTTGGTAGGAAAACGTGTTGGGTTCAACATGATATTCTTGCTGAACCTTTGAATTGTTATTTTGTAGGCCGTGAAGGTTTGCTATTTTGCATAACTACCTGAATGTAGTTATTCAACATTAGTCAACATTTTTGAAGATTTTATATCTTCAAAAATGTTGAATAGTGCGAGCGAGAGGGAGGTTTGACCCTTATAGTCGCCTTAAGAATAAAGGATTAAAGACGTAACATCACCTCTGATTCGATGTCCACAGTCATTTCTTCAACTTCAACTGGTATCACTTCCTCCTGAAATAAATAAATTAACACTCTGGTACTATGAAATGAAATGAAATTTATTCATTGTAGAAACTGTGTACAAAAAGATCTTATAATTCCGGTACGAATCATCATCATCATCAGCCTATATCAGTCCACTGCTGTACGGCGTCTCCTAATGAGCGTCATTGCGGCCTGTCCTCAGCTCCACATCCAGCTTCTACCAGCAGCCGACACCAGATCGACACTCCATCTGGCTGGAGGGCGTCTTACACTACGTTTGAGCCGCCACCTTCACTCAACAACTCGTTTACCCCAACGGTTATCAGTTCTTCAGCAGATATGTCCAGCCCACTGCCACTTCAGCTTGCTAATTGTCTGAGCTATGTCGACAACTTTAGTTCTATGTCGGATAGTCTCGTTGCGGATTCTATCCTTCAGAGAAACTCCGAGCATAGCTCGGTCCATAACTCGCTGAGCGACTTTAAACTGGTGGACTAGCCGTATGAAAACTATCCTACTTAATATTATAACTATTCTTAATGATGGCATCTGTGGCGCAGTGGGCGAAGGTACGCCTGAGACGCAAAGGTTGCGGGTTCGATTCCCGCCACGGATTAACTTTATGCATTATTTGCAGATATTTGTCTCATGTCTGAGTGTTTTCTAAGTATAATATGTATGTATTTACAAAAATAAAATATTTACATATGTAGTATATCAATCATGTGGTTCCCATAATACAAGCTCGGCTTAGTTTGGGGCTGCATGATGCTGTGTGATAGCATCCAGCATTATTTATTATTATTAAAATGTTCAACTGAATAAATTAATGTTCACAATCAGAATGTTTTATTTGCAAAAGAGTATGGTTGTACAAGGATCTTTAGTATAAACACTATTGATTTTAATTTGAAAAACCACAACGAATTTGAATTGACGGCCTCTGTGGCGCAGTGGGCGAAGGTCCGCCTGAGACGCAGAAGGTTGCGGGTTCGATTCCCGCTGCGGGACATGTTTGCATGTTCTGTAGATATTTGTCTCGGGTCTGGATGTTTTCTATGTATGTATTTACAACAATAATATTATATGTGTAGTATATCAATCATGTGGTTCCCTTAATACAAGCTCTGCTTAGTTTGGGGACTATGATGCTGTGTGATCACGTCCCGCATTATTTATTTTATTAATTTGCTAAAAAAAATCCACGTAGTTTTTTACAATAGACTTACTTTGACAACATCTTGAGGGCCCACCGCGTCAACTTCGATCAGCTCTTCTTGTTTCTTGATCGGATTCTTTTCGTTCGGTCTGTTGACACACAATTTATAGATTGTAATAATAATTATTACGTTATACTCGTAGAACCGATAACTGTGGGGGATAAAGGTTCTCGAATGGCGACCGCGAACTGGAAGACGAAGTGTAGGGAAACCACCATCAGATAGACCGACGACATCGTCAAGATTACAGGTAGTCGGTGGATGGAGAGGGCTCAAGACCGTTCTTCATGGAATTCCTTGGGGGAGATCTATGTTCAGCTGTGGACTTCTATAGGTTGTTGATGATGATGATGATTATGAATAATTATAGGGATGATGTCTGGGTAAACAAATAATAAAACTAATTAGTCCGTCAGTTTGATTAACAAAAAATATTGGACACGTATTTTTTTATTTATTTAATCAATAGAAATTAACAAAGTTATAGAGCGTCAAAGTTCGGGAGTGGGGGCTCGTGACGTCACGGCTTGGTAATAAGTGTACTTACCCGTGACGTCACGCTGAACTTCAACACGCTATATCTTTGTCATTTTTAGTTTAATTGACAAAATAAAAAATACGTGTCCAATATTTTTTGATAATTTAAATGACGGACTAATTAGATTTTTTTGTCGTCTAGCCTATTATACCCCGGCCAGGTGGAGTCAATATAAGTACACTGCTGGACATCATCATCCCTCCCTTAATAACAAGGGGGTGCTGCCAATAATCCCTACGCTAGGCCTACGGGTAGGGAATCACAGGTCGCAGCTTCTTACACGACGCTGCTGCCTGTCAGCGGTTAGGGAATGTAGCTGTGCCGGTGTCAGGCTGCGCTATGCCGCAATTAGCCGCCGCATATGCATATTCGTGACCGTCAGATATAAGTCTATGTCACAATGCTACTTTTAACAACTTTATGTCAAATTGCCATATGTCTAAGTCGACACAAAACGACTTACCTAGGCCCTTTATGAATATCCGTGACCGGCAGATGTAAGTCTATGCAAAACGCTACTTTAAAAACTTTATGTCAAATTGCCATATGTTTAAGTCGACACATAAAACGACTTACCTAGGCTCTTTATGCAGATTCGTGACCAGCAGATGTATGTCTATGCACAACGCTAATTTAACAACTTTATGTCAAATTGCCATATGTCTAAGTCGACACATAAAACTACTTACCTGGGCCCTTTATGCAGATTCGTGACCGTCAAATATATGAGTCTATGTCACAACGCTACTTTTAACAACTTTATGTCAAATTGCCATATGTCTAAGTCGACAAATAAAACAACTTACCTCGGCCCTTTATGCGTGACCGGCAGATACAAGTCTATTCAAACGCTACTTCAACAACTTTATGTCAAATTGCCATATGTCTAAGTCACCACATAAAACGACTTACCTAGGCCCTTTATGCAGACTTGTGACCGGCAGATGTAAGTCAATGTCACGGAATGCATACACGTCCTCCGCTTTGATCTCTATGTCATCTATGTCCACTGCGGGGGCGGGCAGGTGCGCGGGGGGAGAACTGTTCGCTGAAATTAACATAAATCTACATAAAAAGAATAATTCTACTAATATTATAAATGCGAAAGTTTGTGAGTATGAATGTATGCTTTTTTTTATGGTACTTGAAGATGAAACAAGCATTGGTCCATCTGATGTAAAATGGTAACCATTACCTATAACAAAGCATTGCATCGTAGATAACTTTTTTCCGTAACGTGCTCTACGATGCAACGAGCGATCAACTTGAGGCATGAAGATGATAAGCCTCTTGTGCCTGTAATTTCACCGGCACCCACACCCTTCAAACCGAAACACAGCACAGCTGCTTCACGGCAGAAATAGACATGGTGCCAGTACGCACCCGGACGAGCCGATAACAAAGAACGGTTTGTATTCTTATGTTTGTTACTCTTTCACGCAAAAAGTACTGAACGGATTTGGATGAAACTTGGGTTATACATAATATGTGACCTGGATTAACACATAGGCTACTTTCTACTGATACCATGGGGGCGAAACCGCGGGCAGAAGCTAGTAAAGAATAAAAGTTATTTATAAGCAACAACATCAATACTCAGGAATGCATTGGTTGGTACTTAAAATAACTAGGTACTAATACAACAAAGGACAATGCCGTCTGATGTATGGCGCTCGGTACCAATGCTAAAGTGATTGCGTCAAAACGAAACCTAATTTTTTCGAAAGATATTAAACAGTTATTCATGGAATACTAAGTCTTTTTTAAGATGAACGTAAACAAATTGTTTTTATTTGATATTAGTTTTAGAGTTTGTTTTTTAAAAAATGCTTTCCCGCGACCTTGTGTGTTCAGTTTTGTCTACATAATTAAAGTATTACACTATAAACATTTAACTATTAAGAAAAGGTTTATATACCTCACACAGATAGGAAAAAGGGTGTTTTAACTTCTACTTCGTAGGTAGGACATTACACACATTACTACTGTGTTCTACATTACATTATTTTCAAATAATGATAGTGACGAGAAAGTAGATAGGCCTAATTTATGGTTATAATAGATATTAGTATTTACTGGTTAAGGTAAAATCCAAGCTAAGAACCAAGATCTTAACACATTCATCACAACCACGAAAAGGCCATAGATGCCTCTTCCAAACTATGCTGGTTTCGCGTCACCGGTTATTAGCAAACAGTTGATGCAACGATTGTTTAACGTACATTATTGTGATGATGTCTAACAAAATATCTATTTACAGAATAAACACTGCTACACAATGCCACAGAACACTCTAGCGAGAGCATATTAAATACATAAAGACAGGAGATAGTTTAATAGTACCACAAAAAAGATTCTAATCCCACCTTTTTGATTAAAAAAAGTGAAAAAATCTCGAATGTTTTCAGTCGATTCTACTGTCCAAAATTAAAAGTGACGGTTGTTGCAGTGTCATGGCGCCGTGCGCCGGAAACCAAATAAACGAAAGAATTTTTTACATCATTATGAATCTATCTAGTCGGTGTGTAAAACTAAATAAAATTTTAATGTTATTTATAAAATATAGGTAATTTTATGGGATACGTTCGGTTTTGACGCAATTGGTACGGGTTCTCGGCATTCTCCTTTGAAAGTTTGTGAGGATGGATGGATATTTGTTACTCTTTCACACAAAACTATTGAACGGATTTGAATGGAAATTAGAATATACATATAACTTTTGAAACTATCATGGTTGAGAACATAATTATTAATATCAACGGGATATTTACCATGATTTGTGATGATCACGGGAGAACTCGAGTTCTCCCGTGATCATGGCGCATGCAACTGCGTCGAAATATCGGGAAATAACAGAACTCACAAATCATGGTAAATATCCTGTTGATATTAATAATTAGAATATACATAGTTTATAACCTGGATTAACAATACTTTTTATCCGCGGGTGCAATGCGAGCGAAGTCGAGGGCGGAAGCTTGTGTTATATAAGGTAGTACACACAGCGTCACGATCTGGTATACCCCGTTCAAGTATAAATTTAAACTGCTGCCGTGGAGGCTACCATATTCAAATGGCCAAAATCTTATACAAAAATATTTATACTTGGCTGGGGAATCGAACCAGCTATTTATTCACACCAGTTTATGAATTAGACGCTCTAACCAACTGAGCTATCGTAACGGTTGGCAATTATGACGAAATTTTAAGTTACAGTATACGTTTATTATTTTGTATATATGAATAGGTATGAATGTTGTGTAGGTATGAATGGATGCGTCAGCTAGTAACTTTTTCATTTGTTTATCACGGTAGTGCGCAACTACTTAAAATTATAACGAAAATAAAATTTAAAAAACTAAAAAAACACGCTTGCACGCATGCGTAGTTCGCGCACTAGCTCTGTCTCTCTTACTCGCATGCAAAGGATGCGGAAAGAAATTAATTAATCCTGGCGAATCTAATTAGGATAATCGGATATTTTTATCGGATTATTGCATTGTCATCGACCTTTGACAGGTGTGCAAAGTTTGAATCAAATCTGATCGTTCAAAGTAGGGCAAAATCGAGCTCAAAGGAGTCGGTTACATACATACATACATACATACAGGTGAAACTAATAAAAGCGTGTTAAAAAAACATAAATACATTTAGGCATTGAGGGATTTGAACCCAGTACTCCTATAACGTATAGATTAATGTCGAGTGTTGTAACCGCCACTCCATCGTCTCATATAGATATATGGTCGAAATTAAATATGCCTAAGCAAGGAGGAGAAGGTTTATAAAACACACATTTGTGCAAAAAGTTCGAGATCCACGACCGACACCGCGTCGGTTTGAACCTACTAACGTTAACTAGGGGGGTTACCAGACTCTGACGCTTTCTGTACATTGTATATAATGTGCTACATAATAGACCCTAACTCAGCATTATGCGAGTTGTCGTAAATCGATTATGCTACTATTTTTTAAACGGGGGGGGGGGGGGGGGGGGAGAGGGGAGGGATTGGGAACGTCAGTGTGAGTGGTTAAATTGGTTAAGCTTTGTTGCAGGCGCTGTGGGCGACCGCTAAAACCAGTAATTAGTTGCATCTACTCAACTCAATTTGCATCTACAATTCAACTCTAACACTAACATTCACAGTGAATAACGGTCAAATTTTGTAATTATTGCAATCTATTCTATTTTAATACATAACCAGGCCTCTTTCACTCCGCAGAATAGGTATAAGAATATACCTACGCATCGCCGGCCCTCCTAGCATGGTTCGTTAGTCGGTTGCCGAGTTCTGCGCGGAACGAACGTGTCCTTGAGCAGCCGCGTCATTTTAGTTTGTTTTTGTTAATGTACCTACCTATATTTTTCGCCAAATGAAGGCAAAAAAATACTGCATAGGATTTGGTTGCCTGAATAATAATAAGAAAATGTAATACCAATAGTAGGTACAGAACGGAAAGTTTTTCTACCAAATAATGCGTTGTTTAGATATCGAAGTCTCCCGTATTTACTTAAGTAGGTAGGTACTTAGGTACAAGTTCTATTTGAATGCGGTACCTACCGACATAAATAAACGTAATATTATAATGTAGGTATTTTTTCATAGACAATTTTTGTGCTATTGGTAGGTATCTACTATCTACCTACATAGTGCGGCCTATGCCTAGGCATAGGCAGCACTTAAGTAGGTATTATGATTTTGACTATGTAGACTGAGAGCAATATTAGAAACCCAACCTAGGTACATTTTTATGAATTATGATTTATGAATTACGAAATATAATTTGAGCACAATGACGAAATGAGGTAGGTAGGTAGGTGCATACATAGCAAACTAACTAATATTATCGTTTTAGCACTCACCTGTAACAAATCAATTTATCAATAAGATTTTCGCGAGACTGCTCTTGCACTAGTTGCTCGCGTCGTATGTAGGTACCTACTTACGGCATTACATTAAAGAGTTTTTAGCATAATGTACCTACCTACCTTCCACACACCAGCCTATATCAGTCCACTGCTGGACATAGGCCTCCCCTAATAAAGGGGGATATGCCCATAATCCCCACGCTGGGCATGCGGGTTGGGGATCGCAGGGCACAGCTTCTCGCACCACCGACGCTGCTGCCCGTCGGTGTCCAGAGGATTTAGCTGTGCCGATGAAGGCTGTGCTATGCCGCAATCAACCGGCTGCCAGAGCCCCGTTCGTTGTTTAGCAGGGTGCACCACGAGCAGGTGAGGTTGGCTTGGGTTCCAAAGATGGAGGTTGGAATCCCGTACACCCCTACTACCTACCTTAAACAGTGATTATTCAGTTTTCGTACCCAAGACACCTAAACACTTAAGTAAGTGTTAAGGACCCAAGTACCTACCTAGTAGGTATGCCTATTTTCTGAGTTCTTAATGCAGCCAGCCAGTTTAAAATAGTTTTCTGATCTAATACTAGGTAGGTAGATATTATTTGAATTATCATTGTTCCTAAAAATAAATAGGTGGCTAGGTACCTGGATAGTAAAATGTTCAGATTTATTATTATTCGTCACAGAATAATTCTTAAGACAACCCTAACGTTACAGGTGCCACGTCAGTAGAGGTAGAGCTATACAATAGAAAGGGATGCAAGTTGTAGGTTAATATAAATGTTAGGCACTGAGCTCGGTGCGAGCTGAATAGCACTTTATTGCGTAGCAGCTAAAGTCGCTATTTATTTAAATGATTGCGCGGAGTGATGCTTCTGTCCTCTCTGTATTCTGTGACATAACCATATCGATTCAACTACCTAAATCAACACATTCAGGCATTGTGGGTGACCGTGAAATCAGTAGCTATCTAAATTCCACTCTACCCTATAGAAATAGAAATAATTTATTTGAAAAGACACGACATAATAAATATACAAAAAAACAAGGTAAAAGTGCACAAGATAATATAGGTAGGTAGCTTATGTAAGTACGTAAATCCCACCTCAGAATCGGCTAATAAAGTAAATATCTCTAGCACGCAAATCAAACCAAACCTACCAAACCGCACTGACTCATCCAGACCTAACCAAACCGCACCAACTGAACCTTTGAACCAATCCGCATCCAACCGCACCAAACCGGCATTAACAAAACAACATTCCTTCCTATCTTACTCTAAAAATACCGAACCTACTAACTGAACCGAACCGAACCTCACCGACACCAACCAAACCGAACCTAACCAACGGACTTTGACCCCCTCCCTCAAAAACAGCACCAACTGAACTTTTGAACCAATCTACACCGAACCGAACCGGTTCGGTTACCGGCATTACAAAAACAACATTCCTTTCTATCTTACTCTCAAAATACCGAACCAACTAACCGAACCGAACCGAACCTCACCAACCCTAACCAAACCGAACCTAACCAACGGTCCTTTCACCCCTCCTTCAATCAACCTACTGCACCTACATAAGTCCTTGTCTATCGTTTCATTTTCATTCCATTAAGACTCGTCGCTCAACAAACACCTCCGTCTCAAACTGCTCCGCACCGCTTTGTACCAGCCACCAAATGGCAGAACAAACATCACCTCAAGAAGACCTTCACATCGGTGACTCAAATAGAAGAATGAACAATGAAACTTCTTCCCCGGCCAGCCAACACGACGAAGGTCATCATATTACTCGCTCGCCTCAACCCTGTCCTCTGACGGAGAATGCTCCAGCTAATTGCCAGTCAGTAGCCACTGAAGCCCACAACAATGATCAGGTGGACCCTGCAGATGATATCTACTCCTCGGCCACCCCCCATGGACATGAAATACCCCATGAAGTAGGTTCTGGCGTCCCCTTGAATAACGCAGGTACATCTAACAACATGGAATTTACTGGCCGCCTCGACCACTCCGAGCAAGACCCTGCAGCATGTGACACTGTTCCCGCCAACGGGCCAGGATACACTCGGCAGGAGCCCGCCGAAAGCAACTCTACCACCGCCAACGACCCACCGAGCGCTGCACCAACTAAATCTTACCACAGTGATCAGAGAGTGCCTGCTGAAGAAAACAACCCTTCGGGCTCCCATCCTACCGGACGCTCGCTTCTTGGTATGACACTCGGCCCTGCAATGAATGCAGGAGTCAGCCCTTCCTGTAAAATGTGTCCTCAACTATCACTCCAAATTCAACAAAGGGACGAGATGATCAAAGACCTGAGGGAACGCAGAATCTTCGATCAAAGCAACCTAAACACCGCTCTCAGAACAATTAAATCAATTGTTATGAATAACGCCTCTTCTCCCGTCATGTCACTACCATCTCTCCAATATAGCCCGGATCCTATTCTGAGCTCAGCCTCTCTACATTATTCTGATTCAGCCTCCACTATTACCAGCGCCAGCACATCAGGACACCCCCAGGTCACAACCAGTGGGGGACGAGACGAGGCGGAGGTAAGCGGACAAGGGAATTCCAAATGTCAATGTGTATTATGCGGAACAACTATGAAGGCAAACGTAGCTAGACATTACCAAAGGAAACACCGAAATTACGCCGGGGGTATCACCACAGCGCACCCGCAATACCCCCGGCTGTTCTATTTCAAAACAAACACTGCGAAGACAACCTGCCCACCCAGCAATAGACCTCCTACAGAGATGCTGTGGGGTGTCCAAGGAGTGAATACTGAGTTTATTTATCCCATGCAGCATGACGAAGAAGATATATCGGACTAATGTGAAGAGGAGAGGAAGAAAAACGATCGCTTCTTACTAGTATACAAGGTCCATTGTTTGCCTTAAATTCTGATTGAAATTCACTAACTCATTACTCCTGTAAATCACTCATTTTACGTTCTAACTAGTATATTGTTTTTCTAGGACTATTGTTTACTTCAAATATGAGTGCATTCGTTCGTGTCTTATGTCTCAATAAACTTTTTCATTTGTATTTGTTTTTGTTTTTATTTATTAAACGTTACACTAACATTCATTTATAAAAACACTATAAAACATGTTATAGGTTTGTCTTAATGCTTGTATAGAAGAACTCGAGCGTAATCACACTAAAAACAATGCAAAGGAGAATGCCGATAACCCGTACCAATTGCGTCAAAACCAAACGTATCCCATAAAATTGCCTATATTTTATAAATAATATTAAAATTTTTTTTAGTCTTACACACCGACTCGATTAATAATCACGTAAAAAATTATTTCGTTTATTTGGTTTCCGGCGCACGGCGCCATGACATTGCAACCACCCTCACTTTTAATTTTAGACAGTAGAATTTACTGAAAACGTTGGAGGTTTTTTCACTTTGTATAATCAAAGAGGTTGGATCAGAAACTTTTTTGTGGTACTACTAAACTATCTCCTATCTTTATGTATTATTATAGTGTTTTGTGGCATTGTGTAGCAGTGTTTATTCTGTAAATAGATATTTTATTAGACATCATCACAATAATGAACGATAAACAATCTTGGCATCAACTGTTTGCTAATAACCGGTGACGCGAAGCCAGCATAGTTTGGAAGAGGCATCCATGGCCTTTTCGTGGTTGTGATGAACCTTAGCTTGGATTTTACCTTCACCAGTAAGTACAAATACCTATTTTTTTATTTTTTTTTATTAGCCTTTTTCGTCCCACTGCTGGGCAAAGGCCTCCCCCAAACTTTTCCACACATCCCTGTCTTTGGCGGTCTCCCACCATTCCTTCTCAAATGCATCAAGATCGTCCCGCCAACGCTTTCTCGGCCGACCCCGATGTCGCCGTCCGCAAGGTGTCCATTTCGTAGTGATGTTTGCCCACCTCTCTGGGAGCATACGGCTGACGTGTCCCGCCCAATCCCATTTAAGTCTAGCTGTTTTGTGGCCTGCATCGGCGATGCCAGTTAAGGAACGCATTATAGTGTTTCGTATGCGGTCGGTTCTTCTGTAGCCTAGGACGCTGCGTTCCATTGCCCTCTGGCAGATTTTAAGCTTGGACTTTTGAAATTTTGTTAACGACCATGTCTGTGAACCATAAGTTAGGACGGGCAGGATGCACATATCGATGAGCGTTTTAATTTCAAAGGGAGTTCACCTTTCATGTATTCCTTCAAAGACCAGAAGCTTTTCCAGGCATTTTGGATTCGACGATCGATTTCTCGATCCTGCCTGTTTTGGAAGGATACTATCTGGCCCAGGTAGGTATACTCATCGACGTAGTGTATTTCCTGCCCATCTACTTCGACCTTAAGCTTCGTGCTATTCGACATGATCTGAGTTTTTAGACGGTTCATGTGAAGTCTAACCTCAAGACTTGCTGCGCTCAGTTCCTGGAGCATTTCCTGCAGTTCGGTTGCTGTTTGTGCAAAGAGGACAATATCATCGGCGAAGCGCAAGTTGGTAAGGCGTTTGCCGTTAACATCAATGCCTTTGGATGCCCATGATACAGCTAAGTTCTTGAATACTTCCTCAAGTGTACATGTGAATAAGATTGGGGAGAGTGGGTCTCCCTGCTTAACACCTTTTCGTATTTGAAAAGTACGACCGGTGGAATTAAGTTTCATATTTGCTGTGCTTTGATTGTAGATTAATTTGATGAGGTCTATGTATGTTTTGTCTACGTGTTGGCTATCTAAACATTTAAATATTGCGGAGTGTTTAAGGCTATCAAAGGCTTTAGTGTAGTCTACAAAGGCTATGTAAAGAGGTTTATGAAACTCGGTGTACTTTTCAAGGACTTGATTTAAAGTATGTAAGTGATCTGTTGTGGAAAAACCTGAACGAAATCCTGCCTGTTCTGGTGGTTGGTGTTGGTCCAATACTGATACGATTTTGAATAACTTCGATAAAAGACTTGTACAAATGTGACACTAGGCTAATTGGTCTATAGTTGCCGATGTCGCTTTTATCGCCTTTTTTGTGAAGAAGGACAATATTAGAGTGACACATTTGCTTGGGATACCTATTATAATGATGTAAATGCCTATCTACTTTCTCGTCACTATCATTATTTGAAAATAATAAAAAGTAGAACACAGTAGTAATGTATATAATGTCCTACCTACGAAGTAGAAGTTAAAACACCCTTTTACCTATCTGTGTGAGGTAAATAAACCTTTTCTTATAGATATAGTATCATATTTAAATGTTTATAGTGTAATACTTATAATTATGTAGACTAAACTGAACACACAAGGTCTCGGGAAAGCATTTTTTCAAAAACAAACTCTAAAACTAATATCAAATAAAAACAATTTGTTTACGTTTATCTTAAAAAATACTTAGTATTCCATGAATAACAGTATAATATCTTTCAAAAAGATTAGGTTTCGGTTTGACGCAATCACTTTAGCATTGGTACCGAGCGCCATACATCAGACGGCATTGTCCTATATACGTATTTACATTTAATAAGGTACCTACCTAATGTACTTATCTTACAAAAAAATTACATAAATAATCACAAACAGTTTAAGTTAACCAAACCGAACCGAACCTCTCCGACACAAACCAAACCGAATCTACTAACCTAACCTTACCGAACCTCACCAACACTTACCAAGCCGAATCGAACCTATCGGACACCAACCATACCGAACCGAACCTCTCCGGCACTAACCAAACCAAACCGAACCGAACCTCTCCGACACTAACCAAACCGAACCGAACCTCTCCGGCACTAACCAAACCAAACCGAACCGAACCTCTCCGACACTAACCAAACCGAACCTCTCCGACACTAACCAAATCAAACCGAACCACTCCGCCACTAACCAAACCGAACCGAACTTCTCCGTCACTAACCAAACCGAACCGAACCTCCCCGATATTAACCAAACCAAACCGAACCTACTAACCTAACCAAACCGAACCTCTCCGACCCTAACCAAACCAAACCGAACCTCTCCGACACTAACTAAACCGACCTGCAAACTTAACCAAACCGAACCTCTCCGACCCTAACCAAACCAAACCGACCTACTAACCAAACCAAACCGAACCGAACCTCTCCGACACTAACCAAACCGAACCTCTCCGACACTAACCAAATCAAACCGAACCTCTCCGACACGAACCAAACCGAACCGAACCTCTCCGCCACTAACCAAACCGAACCGAACCTCTCCGTCACTAACCAAACCGAACCGAACCTCTCTGACATTAACCAAACCAAACCGAACCTACTCACCTAACCAAACCGAACCGAACCTCTCCGACACTAACCAAACTGAACCGAACCTCTCCGACACGAACCAAACCGAACCGAACCTCTCCGACACTAACCAAACCGACCTACTAACCTAACCAAACCGAACATCTCCGACCCTAACCAAACCAAACCGACCTACTAACCTAACCAAACCGAACCTCTCCGACCCTAACCAAACCAAACCGAACCTCTCCGACACTAACCAAACTAAACCGAACCTCTCCGACACTAACCAAACCGACCTACTAACCTAACCAAACCGAACCTCTCCGACCCTAACCAAACCAAACCGACCTACTAACCTAACCAAACCGAACCTTTCCGACCCTAACCAAACCAAACCGAACCTACTAACCTGACCGAACCGAAACTCTCCGACACTAACAAAACCAAACCAAACCGAACCTGCTAACCTAACCGAACCGAACCATTAATTTATTGATTCATAACAATTTAATACAAATCGTATTGAATAATTATTAAAAAACTAGCGGTCCGCCCCGGCTTCGTACGGTTAGTTACTAAAAAAAATCAAAAATTATTACTTTTTACACACACACATACACCCATTATTTCTTGATAATAAGTATTGACTTCCCTTCCGTACCCCTTTAACGCTTATTTCATCGCTTTGCTGCCTAGCTAGCCAAGCGGGGTAAGCGGTGGCCTGACCACGCAACTTTTTTCGAATACTTACATTTTTAAACTCGTGATATCTTTTGAATGGAATGTCCGAATTGAATGATTTTAAAAGTTATATAAAATTATTGAAACAGTCTTGAATATAAAGTAATTTATTTTGATAAGAATTGATACCGAGTGACAAATAAAAAGCCTTTTCCAGTGACAGCAGTTCAATTAAATATTTAAAATAAATTAACACTTATTGTGACATAACTATAATAGCTAGACATATGCTGTCGCGGCACTTTTTGTAGACTATGATGTGTTCTAAATAGTCGTAGTACATTATTTTGGTCAACTGTAACGGGAATGGGAATGTAAGTGTGAGTGGTTAAATTGGTTAAGCTTTGTTGCAGGCGCTGTGGGCGACCGCTAAAACCAGTAATTAGTTGCATCTACTCTACAAAATTCATAATAATAATCGTTTATTTCAGGCAATATGCGCATACAAATATGTATATTCAACTCACCCACCTAAATGAACACTAACACTAACATGCACAGTGAATAACGGTCAAATTTAGTAATTATTGCAATCTATTCTATTTTAATACATATCCATATCGATTCAACTACCTAAATCAACACATTCAGGCATTGTGGGTGACCGTGAAATCAGTAGCTATCTAAATTCCACTCTACCCTAGCACGCAAATCAAACCAAACCTACCGAACCGCTCTGGCTCATCCAGACCTAACCAAACCGCACCAACTGAACCTTTGAACCAATCCACACCTAACCGCACCAAACCGGCATAACCAAAACAACATTCCTTCCTATCTTACTCTAAAAATACCGAACCGAACCGAACCGAACCGTACCTCACCGACACCAACCAAACCGAACCTAACCAAGGGACTTTTTACTCCCTCCCTCAATCTAAACTTACCTAACCAAACCGCACCTACTGAACTTTTGAACCAATCTAACCCGAACCGAACCGGTTCGGTAACCGGCATTACAAAAACAACATTCCTTTCTATCTTACTCTAAAAATAATAACCGAACCAACTCACCGAACCGAACCTCACTTCACCAACCCTAACCAAACCGAGCCTAACCAACGGTCCTTTCACCCCCTCCCTCAATCAACCTACTGCACCTACATAAGTCATTGCCTATCGTTTCATTTTCATTCTATTAAGATTCGTCGCTCAACAAACACCTCCGTCTCAAACTGCTCAGCACCGCTTCGTAACAGCCACCAAATGGCAGAACAAACATCACCTCGAAAAGACCTTCACATCGGTGACTTAAATAGAAGAATGAACAATGAAACTTCTTCCCCGGCCAGCCAACATGACGAAGGTCATCATATTACTCGCTCGCCTCAACCCTGTCCTCTGACGGAGAATGCTCCAGCTAATTGCCAGTCAGTAGCCACTGACGCCCATAACAATGATCAGGTGGACCCTGCAGATGATATCTACTCCTCGGCCACCCCCCATGGACATGAAACACCCCATGATGTAGCACCTGGCGTCCCCTTGAATAACGCAGGTATATCCGACAACATGGAATTTAATGGCCGCCTCGACCACTCCGAGAAAAACCCTGCAGCATGTGACACTGTACCCGCCAACGGGCCAGGATACACTCGGCAGGAGCCCGCCGAAAGCAACTCTACCACCGCCAACGACCCACCAAGCGCTGCACCAGCTAAATCTTACCACAGTGATCAGAGAGTGCCTGCTGAAGACAACAACCCTTCGGCGTCCCATCCTACCGGACATCGCTCGCTTCATGGTATGACACTCGGCCCTGCAATGAATGCAGGAGTCAGCCCTTCCTGTAAAATGTGTCCTCAACTATCACTCCAAATTCAACAAAGGGACGAGATGATCAAAGACCTGAGGGAACGCAGAATCTTCGATCAAAGCAACCTAAACGCCGCTCTCGGAACAATGAACTCAATTGTATAAATAATTTTTTTTTTTTTAAATAATCCTGGACGTTATCACACAGCATCATGTAGCCCCAAACTAAGCAGAGCTTGTATTATGGGAACCACATGATTGATATACTACATAGATACATATTTTTTTTTTGTAAATACATACATATCATACATAGAAAACACCCAGACCCGAGACAAATATCTGCAGAACATGCAAACATTTGTCCCGCAGCGGGAATCGAACCCGCAACCTTCTGCGTCACAGGCGGACCTTCGCCCACTGCGCCACAGAGGTCGTCAAATATCAATAGCACCTCTTCTCCCGTCATGTCACCACCATCTCTCCAATATAGCCCGGATCCTATTCTAAGCTCAGCCTCTCTACATTATTCTGATTCAACCTCCACTATGCAGCATGTCGAAGAAGATATATCGGACTAATGTGAAGAAGAGAGGAAGAAAAACGATCGCTTCTTACTAGTATACAAGGTCCATTGTTTGCCTTAAATTCTGATTGAAATTCCCTAACTCATTACTCCTGTAAATCACTCATTTTACGTTCTAACTAGTATATTGATTTTCTAGGACTATTGTTTGTTTCAAATCTGAGTGCATTCGTTCGTGTCTTATGTCTCAATAAACTTTTTCATTTGTATTTGTTTTTGTTTTTATTTATTAAACGTTACACTAACATTCATATAAAAAAACACTATAAAACATGTTATAGGTTTGTCTTAATGCTTGTATAGAAGAACTCGAGCGTAATCACACGAAAATCAATGCAAATTTATACGTATTTACATTTAATAAGGTACCTACCTAATGTACTTATCTTACAAAAAAATTACATAAACAATCACACACAGCTTAAGTACATAAATAAAACCAGTAAAACCAAACCAAACCGAACCTCTCCGACACTAACCAAACCAATCTACTAACCTAATCTTACCGAACCTCACCAACACTTACCAAGCCGAATCGAACCTATCAGACACCAACCAAACCGAACCGAACATCTCCGACACTAACCAAACGGAAGCGAACCTCTCCAACACTAACCAAACCGAACCGAACCTCTCCGCAACTAACCAAACCGAACCGAACCTCTCCGTCACTAACCAAACCGAACCGAACCTCTCCGACATTAACCAAACCAAACCGAACATACTAACCTAACCAAACCGAACCTCTCCGACCCTAACCAAACTAAACCGAACCTCTCCGACACTAACCAAACCAAACCGAACCTCTCCGACACTAACCAAACCGACCTACTAACCTAACCAAACCGAACCTCTCCGACCCTAATCAAACCAAACCGAACCGAACCTGACCGAACCGAACCTCTCCGACACTAACCAAACGAAATCTACTAACCTAATCGTATTGAATAATTATTAAAAAACTAGCGGTCCGCCCCGGCTTCGCACGGGTAGTTACTAAACAAAATCAAAAATTATAACTATTTACACACACACATACACCCATTATTTCTTGATAATAAGTATTGACTTCCCTTCCGTACCCCCTTAACGCTTATTTCATCGCTTTGCTGCCTAGCTAGCCGAGCGGGGTAAGCGGTGACATGACCACGCAACTTTTTTCAAATACTTGCATTTTTAAACTCGTGATATCTTTTGAATGGAATGTCCGAATTGAATGATTTAAAAAGTTATATAAAGTTATTGAAACAGTCTTGAATATAAAGTAATTTATTTTGATAAGAATTAATACCGAGTGACCAATAAAAAGCCTTTTCCAGTGCACGCAGTTCAATAAAAATTTAAAATAAATTAACACTTATTGTGACGTAACTATAATAGCTAGACATATGCTGTCGCGGCACTTTTTGTAGATTATGATGTGTTCTAAATAGTCTCAGTTCATTATTTTGGTCAACTGTAACGGGAATGGGAACGTTAGTGCGAGTGGTTAAATTGGTTAAGCTTTGTTGCAGGCGCTGTGGGCGACCGCTAAAACCAGTAATTAGTTGCATCTACTCTACAAAATTTATAATAATAATCGTTTATTTCAGGCAATATGCGCATACAAATATGTATATTCAACTCACCCACCTAAATGAACACTAACACTAACATGCACAGTGAATAACGGTCCAATTTAGTAATTATTGCAATCTATTCTATTTTAATACATAACCATATCGATTCAACTACCTAAATCAACACATTCAGGCATTGTGGGTGACCGTGAAATCAGTAGCTATCTAAATTCCACTCTACCCTAGCACGCAAATCAAACCAAACCTACCGAACCGCTCTGGCTCATCCAGACCTAACCAAACCGCACCAACTGAACCTTTGAACCAATCCACACCTAACCGCACCAAACCGGCATAACCAAAACAACATTCCTTCCTATCTTACTCTAAAAATACCGAACCGAACCGAACCGAACCGTACCTCACCGACACCAACCAAACCGAACCTAACCAAGGGACTTTTTACTCCCTCCCTCAATCTAAACTTACCTAACCAAACCGCACCTACTGAACTTTTGAACCAATCTAACCCGAACCGAACCGGTTCGGTAACCGGCATTACAAAAACAACATTCCTTTCTATCTTACTCTAAAAATAATAACCGAACCAACTCACCGAACCGAACCTCACTTCACCAACCCTAACCAAACCGAGCCTAACCAACGGTCCTTTCACCCCCTCCCTCAATCAACCTACTGCACCTACATAAGTCATTGCCTATCGTTTCATTTTCATTCTATTAAGATTCGTCGCTCAACAAACACCTCCGTCTCAAACTGCTCAGCACCGCTTCGTAACAGCCACCAAATGGCAGAACAAACATCACCTCGAAAAGACCTTCACATCGGTGACTTAAATAGAAGAATGAACAATGAAACTTCTTCCCCGGCCAGCCAACATGACGAAGGTCATCATATTACTCGCTCGCCTCAACCCTGTCCTCTGACGGAGAATGCTCCAGCTAATTGCCAGTCAGTAGCCACTGACGCCCATAACAATGATCAGGTGGACCCTGCAGATGATATCTACTCCTCGGCCACCCCCCATGGACATGAAACACCCCATGATGTAGCACCTGGCGTCCCCTTGAATAACGCAGGTATATCCGACAACATGGAATTTAATGGCCGCCTCGACCACTCCGAGAAAAACCCTGCAGCATGTGACACTGTACCCGCCAACGGGCCAGGATACACTCGGCAGGAGCCCGCCGAAAGCAACTCTACCACCGCCAACGACCCACCAAGCGCTGCACCAGCTAAATCTTACCACAGTGATCAGAGAGTGCCTGCTGAAGACAACAACCCTTCGGCGTCCCATCCTACCGGACATCGCTCGCTTCATGGTATGACACTCGGCCCTGCAATGAATGCAGGAGTCAGCCCTTCCTGTAAAATGTGTCCTCAACTATCACTCCAAATTCAACAAAGGGACGAGATGATCAAAGACCTGAGGGAACGCAGAATCTTCGATCAAAGCAACCTAAACGCCGCTCTCGGAACAATGAACTCAATTGTATAAATAATTTTTTTTTTTTTAAATAATCCTGGACGTTATCACACAGCATCATGTAGCCCCAAACTAAGCAGAGCTTGTATTATGGGAACCACATGATTGATATACTACATAGATACATATTTTTTTTTTGTAAATACATACATATCATACATAGAAAACACCCAGACCCGAGACAAATATCTGCAGAACATGCAAACATTTGTCCCGCAGCGGGAATCGAACCCGCAACCTTCTGCGTCACAGGCGGACCTTCGCCCACTGCGCCACAGAGGTCGTCAAATATCAATAGCACCTCTTCTCCCGTCATGTCACCACCATCTCTCCAATATAGCCCGGATCCTATTCTAAGCTCAGCCTCTCTACATTATTCTGATTCAACCTCCACTATGCAGCATGTCGAAGAAGATATATCGGACTAATGTGAAGAAGAGAGGAAGAAAAACGATCGCTTCTTACTAGTATACAAGGTCCATTGTTTGCCTTAAATTCTGATTGAAATTCCCTAACTCATTACTCCTGTAAATCACTCATTTTACGTTCTAACTAGTATATTGATTTTCTAGGACTATTGTTTGTTTCAAATCTGAGTGCATTCGTTCGTGTCTTATGTCTCAATAAACTTTTTCATTTGTATTTGTTTTTGTTTTTATTTATTAAACGTTACACTAACATTCATATAAAAAAACACTATAAAACATGTTATAGGTTTGTCTTAATGCTTGTATAGAAGAACTCGAGCGTAATCACACGAAAATCAATGCAAATTTATACGTATTTACATTTAATAAGGTACCTACCTAATGTACTTATCTTACAAAAAAATTACATAAACAATCACACACAGCTTAAGTACATAAATAAAACCAGTAAAACCAAACCAAACCGAACCTCTCCGACACTAACCAAACCAATCTACTAACCTAATCTTACCGAACCTCACCAACACTTACCAAGCCGAATCGAACCTATCAGACACCAACCAAACCGAACCGAACATCTCCGACACTAACCAAACGGAAGCGAACCTCTCCAACACTAACCAAACCGAACCGAACCTCTCCGCAACTAACCAAACCGAACCGAACCTCTCCGTCACTAACCAAACCGAACCGAACCTCTCCGACATTAACCAAACCAAACCGAACATACTAACCTAACCAAACCGAACCTCTCCGACCCTAACCAAACTAAACCGAACCTCTCCGACACTAACCAAACCAAACCGAACCTCTCCGACACTAACCAAACCGACCTACTAACCTAACCAAACCGAACCTCTCCGACCCTAATCAAACCAAACCGAACCGAACCTGACCGAACCGAACCTCTCCGACACTAACCAAACGAAATCTACTAACCTAATCGTATTGAATAATTATTAAAAAACTAGCGGTCCGCCCCGGCTTCGCACGGGTAGTTACTAAACAAAATCAAAAATTATAACTATTTACACACACACATACACCCATTATTTCTTGATAATAAGTATTGACTTCCCTTCCGTACCCCCTTAACGCTTATTTCATCGCTTTGCTGCCTAGCTAGCCGAGCGGGGTAAGCGGTGACATGACCACGCAACTTTTTTCAAATACTTGCATTTTTAAACTCGTGATATCTTTTGAATGGAATGTCCGAATTGAATGATTTAAAAAGTTATATAAAGTTATTGAAACAGTCTTGAATATAAAGTAATTTATTTTGATAAGAATTAATACCGAGTGACCAATAAAAAGCCTTTTCCAGTGCACGCAGTTCAATAAAAATTTAAAATAAATTAACACTTATTGTGACGTAACTATAATAGCTAGACATATGCTGTCGCGGCACTTTTTGTAGATTATGATGTGTTCTAAATAGTCTCAGTTCATTATTTTGGTCAACTGTAACGGGAATGGGAACGTTAGTGCGAGTGGTTAAATTGGTTAAGCTTTGTTGCAGGCGCTGTGGGCGACCGCTAAAACCAGTAATTAGTTGCATCTACTCTACAAAATTTATAATAATAATCGTTTATTTCAGGCAATATGCGCATACAAATATGTATATTCAACTCACCCACCTAAATGAACACTAACACTAACATGCACAGTGAATAACGGTCCAATTTAGTAATTATTGCAATCTATTCTATTTTAATACATAACCATATCGATTCAACTACCTAAATCAACACATTCAGGCCTTGTGGGTGACCGTGAAATCAGTAGCTATCTAAATTCCACTCTACCCTAGCACGCAAATCAAACCAAACCTACCGAACCGCTCTGGCTCATCCAGACCTAACCAAACCGCACCAACTGAACCTTTGAACCAATCCACACCTAACCGCACCAAACCGGCATAACCAAAACAACATTCCTTCCTATCTTACTCTAAAAATACCGAACCTACTAACTGAACCGAACCGAACCTCACCGACACCAACCAGACCGAACCTAACCAACGGACATTTTACCCCCTCCCTCAATCTAAACTTACCTAACCAAACCGCACCTACTGAACTTTTGAACCAATCTAACCCGAACCGAACCGGTTCGATAACCGGCATTACAGAAACAACATTCCTTTCTATCTTACTTTAAAAATACCGAACCAACTAACCGAACCGAACCGAACCTCACTTCACCAACGCTAACCAAACCGAACCTAACCAACGGTCCTTTCACCCCCTCCCTCAATCAACCTACTGCACCTACATAAGTCATTGCCTATCGTTTCATTTTCATTCCATTAAGATTCGTCGCTCAACAAACACCTCCGTCTCAAACTGCATCGCTTCGTACCAGCCACCAAATGGCAGAACAAACATCACCTCGAGAAGACCTTCACATCGGTGACTCAAATAGAAGAATGAACAATGAAACTTCTTCCCCGGCCAGCCAACACGACGAAGGTCACCATATTACTCGCTCGCCTCAACCCTGTCCTCTGACGGAGAATGCTCCAGCTAATTGCCAGTCAGTAGCCACTGAAGCCCATAACAATGATCAGGTGGACCCTGCAGATGATATCTACTCCTTGGCCACCCCCTTCAAACATGAAACAACCCATGAAGTAGCACCTAGCGGCCCCTTGATTAACGCAGGTACATCCGACAACATGGAATGTAATGGCCGCCTCGACCACTCCGAGCAAAACCCTGCAGCATGTGACACTGTACCCGCCAACGGGTCAGGATACACTCGGCAGGAGCCCGCCGAAAGCAACTCTACCACTGCCAACGATCCACCAAGCGCTGCACCAGCTAAATCTTACCACAGTGATCAGAGAGTGCCTGCTGAAGAAAACAACCCTTCGGCCTCCCATCCTACCGGACGCTCGCTTTTTGGTATGACACTCGGCCCTGCAATGAATGCAGGAGTCAGCCCCCCTTGTAAAATATGTCCTCAACTATTACTCCAAATTCAACAAAGGGACGAGATGATCAAAGACCTGAGGGAACGCAGAATCTTCGATCAAAGCAACCTAATCGCCGCTCTCAGAACAATTAAATCAATTGTTATGAATAACGCCTCTTCTCCCGTCATGTCACCACCATCTCTCCAATATAGCCCGGATCCTATTCTGAGCTCAGCCTCTCTACATTATTCTGATTCAGCCTCCACTATTACCAGCGCCAGCACATCCGGACACCCCCAGGTCACAACCAGTGGGGGACGAGACGAGGCGGAGGTAAGTGGACAAGGGAATTCCAACATATGTCAATGTGTCTTGCGCGGAACAACTATGAAGGCAAACGTAGCTAGACACTACCGAAGGAAACACCGCAATTACGCCGGGGGTATCACCACAGGGCACCCGCAATACCCCCGGCTGTTCTATTTCAAAACAAACACTGCGAAGACAACCTGCCCACCCCGCAATAGACCTCCTACAGAGATGCTGTGGGGTGTCCAAGGGGTGAATACTGAGTTTATTTATCCCATGCAGCATGTCGAAGAAGATATATCGGACTAATGTGAAGAGGAGAGGAAGAAAAACGATCGCTTCTTACAAGTATACAAGGTCCATTGTTTGCCTTAAATTCTGATTGAAATTCACTAACTCATTACTCTTGTAAATCACTTATTTTACGTTCAAAGTTCTAACTAGTATATTGATTTTCTAGGACTATTGTTTGTTTCAAATCTGAGTGAATTCGTTCGTGTCTTTTCTAAATAAACTTTTTCATTTGTATTTGTTTTTGTTTTTATTTATTAAACGTTACAGTAACATTCATTTATAAAAACACTATAAAACATGTTATAGATTTGTCTTAGAACTTGTATAGAAGAACTCGAGCGTAATCACACTAAAAACAATGCAAATTTATACGTATTTACATTTCATAAGATACCTACCTAATGTACTTATCTTACAAAAAAATACATAAACAATCACACACAGCTTAAGTACATAAATAAAACCAGTAAAACCAAACCGAACCGAACCTCTCCGACACTAACCAAACCGAATCTACTAACCTAACCTTACCGAACCTCACCAACACTTACCAAGCCGAATCGAACCTATCGGACACCAATCAAACCGAACCGAAGCTCTCCGACACTGACCAAACGGAAGCGAACCTCTCCGACACAAACCACACCGAACTGAACCTCTCCGTCACTAACCAAACCGAACCGAACCTCTCCGTCACTAACCAAACCGAACCGAACCTCTCCGACATTAACCAAACCAAATCGAACCTACTAACCTAAGCAAACCGAACCTCTCCGACCCTAACCAAACCAAACCGAACCTCTCCGACACTAACCAAACCAAACCGAACCTCTCCGATACTAACCAAACCGACCTACTAACCTAACCAAACCGAACTTCTCCGACCCTAACCAAACCAAACCGACCTACTAACCTAACCAAACCGAACCTCTCCGACCCTAACCAAACCAAATCGAACCTTCTAACCTGACCGAACCGAACCATCAATTTATTGATTCGTAAAAATGTTTGTATTAAATTTTAATCTTATTGAATAATAATTAAAAAACTAGCGGTCCGCCCCGGCTTCGCACGGGTAGTTACTAAAAAAAATCAAAAATTATAACTTTTTACACACACACATACACCCATTATTTCTTGATAATAAGTATTGACTTCCCTTCCGTACCCCTAGGGCTTGCAATCCGGATATCCGGATATCCGAATTATCCGGATAATTTGTCAATTTTACTATCCGGATAATGACGGTCATTATATCCTGATAATTCGGATAATACGGATAGTAAAATGCTTAAAAAATATTGATTTGTTTAAAGAGTTATCTACATCAAAACTATAATATTTCATTATGTTCAGTGTGTACACGTATCTAACAAGTAATCTGAATTTAAAACAGTGTCATCCTTAATTTTAAATATTCATAGTATCTCATAAACATTCAGAAACTAGACTAAACACTAAACAAGAAGCGATCTTCCATAGAAACGGTAGGTAGTGTTTGTTTTTTGTCTGAAGTTAAAAATTGTCATCTGGGTTTTATTCATTTTTTATTTATTGTTTCAATTTAAATATTTAACAACCATATTGTAAATTATTATGACAAATCAGTAGGTCACGATAAAATATTATCAGTTAGCTAGTAGTGATTTTCATCTAAATAAATTATGGTTTTCATTTTCATACCTAAATCGGCCCATAACCGTTGAATAGAATCTTTTCGAATGGTGACGACCATGAACTGGAAGTTCTGCAAGCAACTACTTACTCTATCAAGGGGGTATTCAGGGCATGTTCAAGACAGTTATTCGTGAAAATCTTGCTTGCAATGTTCAAGGATTTGCAAACTTGCAAACTGCAGACTTGACGATGTCGTTGGTCAATATGGGGGGGTATTCCAATCTTTCGTCTTTCAGAACGCGGTCACCATTCGAGAACTTTTATAACCAAATGATTATCGGCTATGTGAAATATTTGGCCTGCCTATTGCCACCTCGGGTTGCTAATTTTCTGAGAGCTATGTTGATTACCCTAGTTTTCTAACGGATTCCTTCACTACGAATTCAAAGTCGTAGAGAGACTTCGAGCATAGGCCTCGCTGTATGACTGAGCTTTATCCAAGGTTAAGTTTCCGTACGATAAGTCATCAGCTAGTCAGCCAACACCCATTAACCCAACAAATTTGACAGACAGTCATGCCTGGCCAGTAAAACTTCTCATGTATGGAGCTAGCTATTAATAGAAACATGCGCTTTTTAGCTTTTCGTCTTCGTATTTTTGGTATCTGTGACGAGAAGATATACCACAATAATCCAAACGCAGCTCATCCGAGCATGTGGAGGAGAGTCGAAACAATCTTGTGTCTGAAATCGAGACATCTTTGGGGCAGATCTCAGACTGTGGTGAAAAAAATCTTGTCCGCTTTAACCCCACTAAGACACAAGTTTGCGCGTTCACTGCTAAGAAAACCCCATTTGTTGTAGCTCCCAGATTTCAGGATACTCCCTTTAATATCTCTAAGAGCATAGGAATCCTAGGAGTCGACATTTCGAGTGAAGTCCAATTCCGCAGTCACCTGGAAGGTAAAGCCAAACTGGCTTCCAAGAAACTTGGCGTTCTCAACAGAGCGAGCTGGTACTTCACGCGCGGGTCAAAGACTTCTGCTTTTTAAAGCTCAAGTCCGTCCCCACGTGGAGTACTGCTCTCATCTCTGGGCTGGAGCGCCCCAATACCAACTCCTTCCACTTGACTGGATACAACGCAGGGCAGCTCGTATTGTCGACGATCCTAAGCTCACAGACGATCTAGAGCCATTAAGTCTGCGGAGAGACGTTGGATCTCTGTGTGTGCTCTATCGTCTGTATAATGGAGAGTGTTCTGAAGAGTTGTTCAATCTGGTACCCGCGGCTGCTTTCCACCATCGCACCACACGCCGCAAAACCAAATATCATCCGCACCACCTGGATGGTTGGTTCTCGAAAACTGTTCGTTTTACACGGTCCTTCCTGCCACGTACGTGTAAGTTGTGGAACGAACTCCCTGTGGCGGTTTTCCCGCAGAGCTACAACATGGGGACCTTCAAAAGGCGGGTATTTCATCACCTCAAGAGCCGGCAGCGCATCAGTATCCGTATAGTATATGCCTCTGGTAATGCAGGTGTCCATGGGCGGCAAAGTTGGACCTACTCAGTAGATAATTCAGTCTGACTAAGATAGACATAATAGTAAACAACTTCGATATTTATGCGTTTATTTTGAGACCCACCTGTAACAACATCGTGCCAAACAACAAATTCATCCAGTGATTCTGTCATGACTATATGATCAGCAAATCAAAGGTGAGTGATGTTTTCACTAATAATATTGGCCATGTTGTATCCGTCCCAGCGCAAAAACTGAAAGACATCTTCCAATGCATAGAATAAAATAAAATAGCCAAAAACTTGACCACTAACACACCTGAAACAGGTGAAGATGTGGTGAAACATGAAGCACGCTTGCCTAGAGGGAACGGATTCACTCCGGCCTTGAAGACTCCCAGGTCGTGCTGGGCCGGGAAAACAGACACCTGAAGCAAGTCCCACTCCTTATTAGTACTAACAATAAACGTGGAAGCGAATCGTGTGGTACGACAAGGTGGGATGTCGACCAGGTATGAGTGGTACTTTGCAGTATGCTTGCTTGTCCAGTGATAAACGGGGGAAGGTGGGATCAGGTCGTGAACATCTTGGATACATGCACCAAAGTGGAATTGGTAGAAAACCGACAGCCTGGAAACTCGACGTCTATGTTCGAGGCTTTGCAGATTTGCTTGCACCAACAAATCAGCGCCGATGAGCCTGGCAGCTCGTCGCTCAATCGAGTCCAGGGCCTCAAGATCGGACTTGTGCTTAGTACAGACTAAGAAGCTGCCCCAGAGTGAAGTACCGCCACACTAAAGCCAGGATGCCTAACTTCATAGCGGTAGTTTTGGGGCTTGGACTCTATATGAGAGCCCAAGAGTCTCACACCTTTTTCAGTTGGACACAATTAGTACTGGTCTAGGAGGCGAATTGACATAGTGGCATTGTTATACAAACAATTCAACACTTGAATTGTATAAAATACCATCATTACTCATTTACTAAGTAGGTGAAGACGTTTTTGAAGAAACAGTAAAGTTTGATTGTTTATAGTGCTGTATTCTTGTAGTGAATGTTGGTTTAACTTAAAAATTTTATAATAACTAGCCATTTTTTAACGTAATTTCCTTTAATTTGCGTATTTTTTAAGTTTTTCCTAAAATTATCCGAATTATCCGAAATATCCGGATAGTAAAGTGCACTACTATCCGGATTATCCGGATACTAAAAGTCAACGGATAATGCAAGCCCTACGTACCCCCTTAACACTTATTTCATCGCTTTGCTGCCTAGCGAGCCGAGCGGGGTAAGCGGTGACATGACCACGCAACGTTTTTCAAATACTTACATTTTTAAACTCGTGATATCTTTTGAATGGAATGTCCGAATTGAATGATTTAAAAAGTTATATAAAGTTATTGAAACAGTCTTGAATATAAAGTAATTTATTTTGATAAGAATTGATACCGAGTGACAAATAAAAAGCCTTTTCCAGTGACGGCAGTTCAATTAAATTTTTTAAATAAATTAACTCTTATTGTGACATAACTATAATAGCTAGACATATGCTGTCGCGGCACTTTTTGTAGATTATGATGTGTTCTAAATAGTCGTAGTACATTATTTTGGTCAACTGTAACGGGAATGGGAACGTTAGTGCGAGTGGTTAAATTGGTTAAGCTTTGTTGCAGGCGCTGTGGGCGACCGCTAAAACCAGTAATTAGTTGCATCTACTCTACAAAATTTATAATAATAATCGTTTATTTCAGGCAATATGCGCATACAAATATGTATATTCAACTCACCCACCTAAATGAACACTAACACTAACATGCACAGTGAATAACGGTCAAATTTAGTAATTATTACAATCTATTCTACTTTAATACATAACCACATCGATTCAACTACCTAAATCAACACATTCAGGCATTGTGGGTGACCGTGAAATCAGTAGCTATCTAAATTTCACTCTACCCTAGCACGCAAATCAAACCAAACCTACCGAACCGCACCAACTGAACCTTTGAACCAGTCCACACCTAACCGCACCAAACCGGCATAACCAACACACCATTCCTTCCTATCTTACTCTAAAAATACCGAACCTACTAACCGAACCGAACCGAACCGAACCGTACCTCACCGACACCAACCAAACCGAACCTAACCAAGGGACTTTTTACCCCCTCCCTCAATCTAAACTTACCTAACCAAACCGCACCTACTGAACTTTTGAACCAATCTAACCCGAACCGAACCGGTTCGATAACCGGCATTACAGAAACAACATTCCTTTCTATCTTACTTTAAAAATACCGAACCAACTAACCGAACCGAACCTCACTTCACCAATCCTAACCAAACCGAACCTAGCCAACGGTCCTTTCACCCCCTCCCTGAATCAACCTACTGCACCTACATAAGTCATTGCCTATCGTTTCATTTTCATTCCATTAAGATTCGTCGCTCAACAAACACCTCCCTCTCAAACTGCTCCGCACCGCTTTGTACCAGCCACCAAATGGCAGAACAAACATCACCTCGAGAAGACCTTCACATCGGTGACTTTAATAGAAGAATAACAATGAAACTTCTTCCCCGGCCAGCCAACACGACGAAGGTCATCATATTACTCCTTCGCCTCAACCCTGTCCTCTGACGGAGAATGCTCCAGCTAATTGCCAGTCAGTAGCCACTGACGCCCATAACAATGATCAGGTGGACCCTGCAGATGATATCTACTCCTCGGCCACCCCCTTCAGACATGAAATACTCCATGAAGTAGGTTCTGGCGTCCCCTTGAATAACGCAGGTACATCTAACAACATGGAATTTACTGGCCGCCTCGACCACTCCGAGCAAGACCCTGCAGCATGTGACACTGTTCCCGCCAACGGGCCAGGATACACTCGGCAGGGGCCCGCCGAAAGCAACTCTACCACCGCCAACGACCCACCAAGCGCTGCACCAGCTAAATCTTACCACAGTGATCAGAGAGTGCCTGCTGAAGAAAACAACCCTTCGGCCTCCCATCCTACCGGACGCTCGCTTCACAACCCTTCGGCCTCCCATCCTACCGGACGCTCGCTTCTTGGTATGACACTCGGCCCTGCAATGAATGCAGGAGTCAGCCCCCCTTGTAAAATATGTCCTCAACTATTACTCCAAATTCAACAAAGGGACGAGATGCTCAAAGACCTGAGGGAACGCAGAATCTTCGATCAAAGCAACCTAAACGCCGCTCTCAGAACAATTAAATCAATTGTTATGAATAACGCCTCTTCTCCCGTCATGTCACCACCATCTCTCCAATATAGCCCGGATCCTATTCTGAGCTCAGCCTCTCTACATTATTCTGATTCAGCCTCCACTATTACCAGCGCCAGCACATCAGGACACCCTCACGTCACAACCAGTGGGGGACGAGACGAGGCGGAGGTAAGCGGACAAGGGAATTCCAACATATGTCAATGTGTCTTGTGCGGAAAAACTATGAAGGCAAACGTAGCTAGACATTACCGAAGGAAACACCGCAATTACGCCGGGGGTATCACCACAGCGCACCCGCAATACCCCCGGCTGTTCTATTTCAAAATAAACACTGCGAGAACAACCTGCCCTCCCAGCAATAGACCTCCTACAGAGATGCTGTGGGGTGTCCAAGGGGTGAATACTGAGTTTATTTATCCCATGCAGCATGTCGAAGAAGGTATATCGGACTAATGTGAAGAGGAGAGGAAGAAAAACGATCGCTTCTTACTAGTATACAAGGTCCATTGTTTGCCTTAAATTCTGATTGAAATTCACTAACTCATTACTCTTGTAAATAACTTATTTTACGTTCTAACTAGTATATTGATTTTCTAGGACTTTTGTTTGTTTCAAATCTGAGTGCATTCGTTCGTGTCTTATGTCTCAATAAACTTTTTCATTTGTATTTGTTTTTGTTTTTATTTATTAAACATTACAGTAACATTCATTTATAAAAACACTATAAAACATGTTATAGGTTTGTTTTAGTGCTTGTATAGAAGAACTCGAGCGTAATCACACTAAAAACAATGCAAATTTATACGTATTTACATTTAATAAGGTACCTACATAAACAATCACACACAGCTTAAGTACATAAATAAAACCAGTAAAACCGAACCAAACCGAACCGAACCTCTCCGACACTAACCAAACCGAATCTACTAACCTAACCTTACCGAACCTCACCAACACTTACCAAGCCGAATCGAACCTATCGGACACCAACCAAACCGAACCGAACCTCTCCGACACTGATCAAACGGAAGCGAACCTCTCCGACACTAACCAAACCGAACCGAACCTCTCCGACACTAACCAAACCGAACCGAACCACTCCGACACTAACCAAACCGAAGCGAACCTCTCCTACACTAACCAAACCGAACCTCTTTGACACTAACCAAACCGAACCGAACCTCTCCGTCACTAACCAAACCGAACCGAACCTCTCCGGCACGAACCACACCTCTCCGTCACTAACCAAACCGAACCGAACCTCTCCGACACTAACCAAACCGAACCGAACCTCTCCGTCACTAACCAAACCGAACCGAACCTTTTCGACACTACCCAAACCGAACCGAACTTCTCCGGCACTAACCACACCGAACCGAACCTCTCCGACATTAACCAAACCGAATCGAACCTTTCCGACACAAACCAAACCGAACCTATTAACCTAACCAAACCGAACCACTCCGACCCTAACCAAACCAAACCTAACCTCTCCGACACTAACCAAACCAAACCGAACCTCTCCGACACTAACCAAACCGAACCGAACCTCTCCGTCACTAACCAAACCGAATCTACTAACCTAACCTTACCGAACCTCACCAACACTTACCAAGCCGAATCGAACCTATGGGACACCAACCAAACCGAACCGAACCTCTCCGACACTGATCAAACGGAAGCGAACCTCTCCGACACTAACCAAACCGAACCGAACCTCTCCGACACTAACCAAACCGAACCGAACCACTCCGACACTAACCAAACCGAAGCGAACCTCTCCTACACTAACCAAACCGAACCTCTTTGACACTAACCAAACCGAACCGAACCTCTCCGTCACTAACCAAACCGAACCGAACCTCTCCGGCACGAACCACACCTCTCCGTCACTAACCAAACCGAACCGAACCTCTCCGACACTAACCAAACCGAACCGAACCTCTCCGTCACTAACCAAACCGAACCGAACCTTATCGACACTACCCAAACCGAACCGAACTTCTCCGGCACTAACCACACCGAACCGAACCTCTCCGACATTAACCAAACCGAACCGAACCTTTCCGACACAAACCAAACCGAACCTATTAACCTAACCAAACCGAACCACTCCGACCCTAACCAAACCAAACCTAACCTCTCCGACACTAACCAAACCAAACCGAACCTCTCCGACACTAACCAAACCGAACCGAACCTCTCCGTCACTAAGCAAACCGAACCGAATCTCTCCGTCACTAACCAAACCGAACCGAACCTCTCCGTCACTAACCTAGCCGAACCAAACCTTTCCCACACTAACCAAACCGAACATAATTACCTAACCGAACCGAAGCTCTCCGACTCTACAACGAACTGAACTAAACCTCTTCGACGCTAACCAAACCGAACCGAACCTCTCAGACACTAACCCAACCGAACCAAACCTCTCCGTCACTAACCAAACCGAACCGAACCTCTCCGTCACTAACCTAGCCGAACCAAACCTTTCCCACACTAACCAAACCGAACATAATTACCTAACCGAACCGAAGCTCTCCGACTCTACAACGAACTGAACTAAACCTCTTCGACGCTAACCAAACCGAACCGAACCTCTCAGACACTAACCCAACCGAACCAAACCTCTCCGTCACTAACCAAACCGAACCGAACTTCTCCGACACTAACCAAACCAAACCAAACCGGACCTCTCAGACACTAACCAAACCGAACCTACTAACCTAACCGAACCGGACCATTAATTTATTGATTCATAACAATTTAATACAAATAGTATATGAACAATTATTCAAAAACAAACAATAAAATGTGGACTAAAATAATAAATAATCAATTTTTCACGAAACACACAAGCAAAATGTAATAAAATGCACAAATGTAAGAAAAATGTAATAAAATACACCAATTTCATGAAACACGTAACACGTCACATTACAATACCTAATACTTATACCTAAATCAAAACCATTTAATAAAACCATGTCTTACTTAAAATCAAAATACATTTACACAATACTTAATTAAAAATCATCCAATGAGTATATAAGCAACTTTTAACCGGCTTCAATAAAAGGAGGTGGTTCTCAATTCGGTTGTATTTTTGTTTCTAGCTAAAGTATTTTAAATTTTAATTTACAGATGGTTGGACTATCAATGCGCTTAAGGCAACTTTACAGGTCAAACCTGGCCGCTCCATTCAGTTCTACTAACTATAGGAAAAATTCTTACTTCTGTAGAGTAATTTCTACTTTGAATAAAATGGCTGACTATCCGGAATTTGATCTTTTTAATACGAAACCAGAGTCTGCTAAGAATTGCTTGGCTAAAAACTGGTTCAGCAGCGGTTCTTAACTATTTTAATTTAATTTACATACTCTTATAGCATTAATAATTATTGTTATCTTTTCTTTATTTTTATGTTGTTTTATTATGGTTTTTTTTTTGGTTACTTTTATTTAAGCTTTTATTTTTTATTACTATTTATCATGTATTTGACGTGCTTATCTTTTTGAGTTGTGAATCGCTTGTTTATTTCTTGGTTAATATTTTAGTTTTCTCTTTTTCTTGTTCGTGTTAATTGCTGAGTTAATTTTTTTTTTCTTCCTTTTCTTATGCTTCTTGTTTGTTTGGCTTTTTTATTCAGGCAAGCTGCTCAAGCTTTTTATATGCGAAAACATATCAATGGTCTTTTGTAATTATCATTCACAATTAATTAGATTATAAGGTACTGTTTGTTTTCCGAAGAAACCAAAATAAAATAAATAAATAAACCTCCCTCTCGCTCGCACTATTCAACATTTTTGAAGATATAAAATCACTGAATGTAGTTATGCAAAATAGCAAACCTTCACGGCCTAGAAAATAACAATACAAAGGTTCAGCAATAATATCATGTTGAAGTTGGGTTCAACATGATATTATTGATAAAACTATTATTAAGAAAACGTATTAGTTTTCCTACCAAAAAATTTGCACCAAAATTGATCACATTGGTACCAGTTTTTGGGTAAGAAAACGTGATAGATCCGAGCTTATCAAGCAAAATTCCGTGGTCGATCAACCAACGGTCAAACGCAGTAGATAGGTTCAAGAACAAGCCTGCTACCTATATCTTGTCATTTAGATTACTCAGCACATCCTGTAATAAAAGATCCAATGCATCCACATTCCGCAAACTTTTCATCAAACATTATTTCTTCTTCATCATCATCATCATCACCAGCCTATAGCAGTCCACTGCTGGACATAGGCCTCCCCTAATGAGCGGCATTGCGCCCTGTCCTGAGCTCGACGCATCTAGCTACTAGCAGCCTTTCGCAGATCGTCACTCCACCTGGCAGACGAGCGTCCTAAATCCTATCGATAAATTAATAATGTTACCTTTAAGCTGCTGCTCTATCTGCACCAGCTGGTTCTTGATATGTTCAATGGCCGCGTGTTTGTTGCTCTCAGAGCTCTTGTCTCTGTCGTGTGGCTTTTCTAGCAGCATTGAAAGCGTGGGCGCTGTCACCGACGGAGATACTACATCTGTACAAATAAACATTTTATTAAAAGCTAATCTTATCTTTACTTTAAGCGTCTAAACACGCTATAGCCGAAATTTACTCGAACTCATCATCAAGGTCATCAACACTTCGACTCTACCGTCTTGGTTAGGAAATGCGGGTAAGAATCGAACGTTAGTTCTTTGCTCTGGCGTCAACTTCGAGAGCAACTACTCTCGAGTCTTTTGTTTCTAAGTACTGTACTGTTTATAAGTACAGTACTGTTTCTAAGTACAGTACTGTTTCTAAGTACAGTACTGTTTTTAAGTACAGTACTGTTTCTAAGTACAGTACTGTTTCTAAGTACAGTACTGTTTCTAAGTACAGTACTGTTTCTAAGTACAGTACTGTTTCTAAGTACAGTACTGTTTCTAAGTACAGTATCTGATTTGCATTTCGGTCTCCCGCGACACAGGCTAGCCCTAGTGGTCCACTGGTAATCACTGTATTATGTATTTTTGATTTTTCTGGTAATAAATATTTGTATTTGTAGTACTGAGCTATACTGAGACTAAATTTTTTGGACTTTAACATTTTGAAAAAGCTGCGTGGGTAAGCTAGAATATAAGAACTTACCTACAACGCCTGACGGGTGGGGTATGTGCTGTGGCGTGGTTACAACAGGTGAGGACTTCAACAACGACGTCAGCAATGGCGACGATGGCGGCGCAGGGGCAGCTGTCGAAATAGAATGGAAATAGAAATAGAAATAATTTATTTTGAAAGACACGACGTAATAAATATACAAAAACAACAAGGTAAAAGAGGCTGTAAAAGTGCACAAGATAATATAGGTGCTTATATAAGTACGTTAATCCCACCTAAGAATCGGCTAATAAAGTAAATATCCTGCGCACACAACCTCACAAACTGTCAGTAAAGTGTCTCGCCAAAAAGGCGTCAACTCAGAATAATACTAAGCAGGCAACAACCTACCTACTCAGCGCTGGTATTCTGTTGACCCCTGTAAGTAATGATCCAGACGTCAGAAAGGTTGCACAACTCTCGGGAGTTAGATCAGTGAGTGAATACTTAGATAAAATAAAACACATACTTAATATTAAATGGTGTAACAAATAGGACCGCGTTAGCCCGTCTCCTTTCTCTCTCACACACACTATTCTCTCTCACACTACCTGTCTCTTGCAGCTCACCGGGTGACGTAGGGGTGGTAGGAACAGCCGGGCGCCACGTCCGCTCAGCCCTAGCCCGTTTCTCTTCTCTCTCCTTGAGGAAGGCGGCTCGCCGAGCACTCTCTCTCTCCTTCGCACGCTGCGCTGCCTCTAGCCCCGCCCAGATCTCCTTCAGTCTCTGTTCCGTGGTCGACGGATCTCGAGCTTCAGTTATTTCACTCTAGAACATAAATAAAATAATATCAACAATTCATTTTATTATTGAAAAAGTTTGTGTTATGTTTGCTCCCACTCAACTCTGTTACACCTGAACGGAATTGGGTGAAACTTTAAATATACTATCATGCACTGAGTCTCAGAGGCTTTCGCTTAATAAAAAGGTGTCTACCTTCTGGGGTGAAAGGGATTCCAACCTCAATCTTCGGAACCCAAGCCAACCTCACCTGCCCGTGGTGCACCTGCTATAACTAAATCCCCTGACCGTAGAGTGGTGCGAGAAGTTGTGCCCTGCGATCCCCAACCTCATGCAGGTTGGTGTTTATGGGCATATACGCCTTTATTAGGGGTTGTCTAAGTCCAGCAGTGGATTAATATAGGCTGGTGTGTGTGTGTACCTTCAGCTGGTCATACTGTTGGTTCATCTCGGCGACAGTCTTCTGTATCTCGACAATGCGCTCCTGAGTCAGTTTCTTGAGGATGCTTTCCTGAGGGGTCTCCGCAGCACCATCGGAGCTTCGCTTCTTGCGTTTCGGAGTTTCCACATGTTCTAATAGGGCTCCGTACTGGGCCGCACAACTGAAATCAAACATTTTTGATACCTACTATGGTAATTTGAAATTTTCCAAAATGTATATCTCAAAAACTATTTGTTTCCACACTATGCCAATTTTCAAATTTCAGATTTCAGATTTAGGCTTCCTAGGTACAGAACTGCCTGTGAAAGAAGTTTCATAAACCTAGCTCACTACACGTAAAGGAAAGTTGAGCCATAATTAAACTTTTTCCTAACTTAAAGTCGTCTGGAAGAGATTGGCTTCAGCTATATGAACGCAAATTGTTCTTTTATTAATGTTATTGTCCGTTTTGAACTATCTTCAAAAAAGGAGGAGGTTCTCAATTCGGTTGTATTATTATTTTTGACTGCCTCTGTAGCGCAGTGGGCGAAGGTCCGCCTGAGACACAGAAGGTTGTGGGTTTGATTCCCGCTGCGGGAAAAATGTTTGCATGTTTTATAGATATTTGTCTCGGGTCTGGGTGTTTACTATGTATGATATGCATGTATTTACAAAAAATATATATATTTGTGGTATATCAAACACAAGCTGTGCTTAGTTTGGGGCTACATGATGCTGTGTGATTACGTTCCGCATTATTATTATTTATTTTTCTTTATGTTTATGTAGTGAAAGAGCTATGCTCGGAGTTTCTCTGAAAGATAGAATCCACAACGACTATCCGACATAGAGCTAAAGTTGTCGACATAGCTCAGAGAATTATCAAGCTGAAGTGGCAGTGGGCTGGGCATATCTGATAAAAAACTGATAACCGTTGGGGTAAATGAGTTCTTGAGTGGAGACTGCAGCTCGACAAACATAGTGTAGGATGCACTCTGGCCAGGTGGAGTGACAATCTGTGAAAGGCTACTGGCCAAAAAAAAGCTGCTTGTCAAATACCCCACTGAAGAATTATATGACATTATTATTTTTCATATTATTGTATAATGTACAGCCATTAACTTCCATTAGATTTTTTTAAATAACTATGTACCTAATTTATATAACCTTCTTATTGTAATGTGTCGTATGACATCATTTATATTTATAAAATTGCATACTGTAAGGGGGGTGTACGGGGTTCCAACCCCTATCTTCGGAACCCAAGCCAACCCTACCTGCACATGGTGCACCCTGCTAAACAACGAACGGGGCTCTGGCGGCCGGCTGATTGCGGCATAGCACAGCCTACATCGGCACAGCTAAATCCCCTGGCCACCGATGGGCAGCAGCATCGGTGGTGCGAGAAGCTGTGCCCTGCGATCCCCAACCCGCATGCCCAGCGTGGGGATTATGGGTATATCCCCCTTTATTAGGGGAGGCCTATGTCCAGCAGTGGACTGATATAGGCTGATGTGGATGTGTGGATACTGTAAGGCGGATTATGGAGGAACTTTTTTGTCTGAAATTTTTTGTACCCATGATTCTGATGCAAAAATTCAGTCGGGTGTGTTGAGGGAATTGAAAAAACTTGAGGATAAATTAGACAGGTTGGAAGCAGTGAACGCAGCCAGGGAATAATTTGATAGAAGTGAAACTATCTTGACGATTCCCACCACAACGAAGATAGTAGGGGATAAACCGGTAGGTACCATCCTCTCAGCTTAGTCGGTGCTATACTACAGCATGTCTCTATGCTCAATACGTGTGGAGCTGACTAAGCAGCTGGTTCCTTGTGATGTTTTTCATTCATCATTTTGAGTAGCAGTTTATGCACACGTTTTGGAACCAATAAATCCATTTATTTCAATTTTTTTTCTGATAACTATTGATGAAACTAGCACATGGACCACATGTTAAATCATAACCATAAAGCAAAGTATTGCTTTGTAGATCACGGATGTTTGGCACGATGCAATATCTTGAGGTATCAAGATGTTAAGCCTCTTGTGCCTGTAATGTGACCGGCACCCACACCCTTCAAACCGAAACACAGCACAACTGCTTCACGGCAAAAATAGACATGGTGCCAGCACCCGGACGAGCCGACAACAAACAACTCTACTACTACGACCACGACTCAAGAGTACGTTCAGATGACAAGCGCTTAACGCGCGTTAGATAGATAGAAAACTCTTTATTGTACTCACACCAACATAGACAAATATAACTATAAACAATAACATTAATGAAAGTACAATGGGCGATCTTATCACTTAGAGCGATCTCTTCCAGACAACCTTTGGATGGACTGGATTTAAAAGACTGTAGCAGACGATGGTGTTATATCAATAAACACATACATTTCATAATTCATTGCGGACTAGGAAAAATGAATACATTACTTAATTTATATTATATATTATCATAAACATAAATATCTACTTGTGAAAAATAGATACTAATAAATAATAAATACATACTACAGATACATACGCGTTTACAACAACATACATTTTATTCAGGCCGTACACATGCTAACGCATGAAAAACGCGCGTTGAGCGCTTGACATCTGAACATACTCTGGTAAATCCCTAGACTACCGTGTCTCTTCTATAAAAATAGGTTTCATGGAATGCCCAACCAACCTTTTCTGCGAATACCAATCAGGAGGTCGATTGGGTTCGCCGACAGTCTTCAACGCGCGAGACACTGACATCCAATTCTGGTCCCCGCTCCGAACCACCGCCGAGGCTAAGCATAGCTGTTCCCTTATATTCCAGGTGTCTAAAGGAACGCGCTTCAGCTGCAGTCTCTCTTGGATTGAACTCATTTTCACACTATAAAAACACTGCCAATTCTGTGGATAATTTCATTTCGCACAAAACTTGGCAGTTGGCACTGTAAAGGATAGTTTGTTGCGTTGAAGTTTACACACAGTAAATAGATCGTTTATTGATTACTTGTTTCACTTATAGTACGTTTATTAGGTGAGGATTTTCGTTTATTTACAAACAACACCCGAGCGTGAACAAAATCATACAATTTTAATTCAGTGTTGCCGGGCCCAGCACGGCTAGCGATGTTACGACTCGATCTACCAACCCGGTTCAAATCGGTTTGAGATCCAAACCGTTCAAGTCGGGTTGAACCGATGTCAAATCGATCTGAACGAGCTGAGGTGAGCGAGCGGTTTGTTGATCGCTGTCCCTCTTCCACTCACGCGCGGCGCGGTGCAGCCCCGCGAGTCGGTACTTCGCTCGGCGTCGCGTCGCCGGCGGTCGGTCGGTTCAACTCGGTTCAACTCGGTTCGGCTCGGCAGTTGTGGTTGAGCAAGTGCAGCGAATGTATGTAATGTTTAGTGTTTTGTTGCGTTTAGTTAGTTGGTTATTTTATTTTATATCAAAAGGTTGTTTATTTGTAAATAGTGATCTACTTTCAGTAAAAATTATTTCTTGATCTCAGTTAAAAATACATAGCATAAAAATATATGTATAGAAATAAAGAGCTTTGAATTGAATTTTTATTTATACCTCACTCAGGGCTATGAAAATATGAAAAAAAAAAACTTTATAAAGTCGATTTTAATTCGTTCTTGGTCTCTACCAGTAACGAGTTTAATTTTTATTATAAATCCAGTTTCATTATCATAAAATTCTAACATGTGCTAAGACCGCAAAAATCTAAGTAAACCGGGTTAAAATTGAAAACGAGTTATAAACCGAAATGACAAAGTCGATGCGATGCGATGAACCAATTTGTATTAAATTGGTTCGTCGCATCGGTTTGTAACTCGGTTTCAACCCGGTTTACATAGAATTTTTCGGTTCGGTTTACAACTCGGTTCGCATGTACCTTCAACCCGGTTTGCGTCGGTTTGAAAAATTTTGAGATCGTTACATCATTAAGCACGGCAGTCAAACAGAAAAATATCCGAAATCATGGTCAAAATAGTCCGTTATAAGACAAAATAATCCGTTTTGTATTATTGCAATAGGTATTTCCAAAAAAACATGCAGGAAATAATAATTTCTTTTTCCTGCCTCATCATCAGACCCTAATCACCACATTTCTATAGAAGCTAATAATTTTTGCCCACGGCTTCCCTCGCATTGAAAGTTATTTTCTTATCCCTCGGGAACAGTACTTTGTTTCTGGTTGAAAGGTAAGGCTTTATATCCTTTTTTTGTATCCTTGACATCGTGTAAAAATTGATTGATGATATATTCGTCAGTGGGCTCAGTCCGCAAGCTACTTAAGATTTGTGAGTCTTATGCGACGGAACATGAAATGAGGTTTTAACTCTAAAAATGCGAAATGCTTGTGTTCAAGAGTGGAAAAGTTAAATCAGTCCATATTCCGCCGATTATGCTCAAATGCGAGGCTCTACGGGTGGTGAATAGTTTTAAATACCTGGAGCCTATTGTGACTGAGGATTTAAAGGATGATGAAGATATAGAAAGAGAACGCAGAGCGCTGGTACACGGAACTGGAACACGATACTGACATTAAAATGCTGGATTTAAAGTACTAAATAATCAATGTTAAAGTTAGTCAAAAGTGTATACGGTGAGCGGAGTGAGTCGCGACTTTAAAAAAAAAACTACAAACAAGAGTTTTCAAATTGAGTTTCCAACATTGAAACAATTCAGTAATGTAGTCAGCAAGCGCAGAGTGCCGCGGTTTTTTTTAACTACAACATTCAAAAGTGCTTGATTAGAAGCATAGAGTTTACGACTTCAAAACAAAGCCGAAATACAACAACAAAGACTGCAAAACATAAAGTAGCGCGACATTGATGTCGGAAACTCAGCGCTACAATTTGAGAACTTCTGTTTATAGTATTTAATACAAAAAATTGTGGCTCGCTCTGCTTGCCTTCTATATTTCTAACTGTTTTTAACATAACTAATTTCGATTTTTACATTATATATCATATTTTTTTAAACTACGTCATACAAGAGTACTTCATTAAAATCACAAAGCTTGCGAATTCAAAATAAGGTGGAAATGCAGTTGACGAGCGGAGCTGCGCAACTTTTTAAGACGGTAAAAAGAGCACTAATTAGCAATGTTAAAATAAGTTTGAAATGAAGATTTCGAGCGGAGCGAGCCGAATTTATCATGAGAGATGATCCTGGATCATAAAGGCGGAGTTAGGAAGGCCATGTAACAACAAGGATGTATGCAAAACCGACGAGTGGAGCAATCTGCATTTTTTTCTAGTAGTTATAATTTAAATATCTAAAAGTAGGTACAAACATGTAACTAAGGTAAAAAGTCCGAAAAAGTCCGGAAGACGTCATGATCCGAAAAAAGTCCGCTGAGACCCAAAAAAGTCCGAATACGGACCAAAAAGTCCGCGCTGGCAACGCTGTTTTATTTAGCAATGAATTATTATAGCAAAGAGAGTATAAAAATCTTGAGTCAGATTATAAGACTATTTCTACTATTACTCATGGGCATTTTAGAGCCAAGAATTAACATGATTGTTTTGGCTACTCAACACTAGCTGGCGTACTTTAAAAAATATAGAGAATACAAACCGGCAAATCTACAAAAATGTGTGCGATGATATTTATTATCTCAGTTATTTTACTAAACATGAATGCAGTAAAAGTGGTATTATTATTTAGAATTATTTATAGTCAATATATTCTGTGAATAAAACGCACAACCACGATAACACAACACGTAGCGTGAAGCCGGCTGGTGGTGTGGGTTCTTTAGTAATAGAGTTACCTAAAATAAGCTCGCAAACGAAAACTGTAAGTTTTCATATCATTCAACTCGTACTAGGGGTAGGTACTGTTGTTCTTTTTTTTTGTTTGTTTGTCTCAGCATCCTCATCATCAACCGACTTCACCCACTGCCGAGTATAGGCCTCCCTTTCCCACTCGCCAATCGCCATGGTCCTCCGCTACCCTGATCCCATGACGCTGACTATAATGATTTATTTCGTCGATAACAAGAAGTCATATCTATATCTGTTAAAAAAAACTAAAAATATGATTATCATATAATATCATCGTCATCATCATCATCATCAGCCTATAGCAGTCCACTGCTGGACATAGGCCTGCCCTAATGAGCGGCATTGCGCCTTGTTCTGTTATTATTAATATGATCATAAAATAGAAACATTAATTTTTTTTTTTAATTAACCTATACTGTCCCACTGCTGGGCAAAGGTCTCCCCCATCTCCTTCCAAGACTTATGATCGCTTGCCTCCCACCAGTTAGCACGAAAGGCATCGATGTCGTCACGCCAACGCTTCCAAGGCCATTAAAATTAAAAAAAATTAAATTGCAATTATCAATAGTAAAAAAACTGCCATTTAGCGTTACTTGTACAGGCTAAAAAAACTCGACAGCTTAATTCGATTATATTAGCTGAGGGCTTACCACAGATTTTGATAGTTTTCGAAAACTTTAAAAGTTTCGGTATCTTTCGTTTTCCATACATTTTCGTAGTTCATGCACGTTTCCCTAGAGGCGCTGTACGAAAATGTATGAAAAGATACCGAAACTTATAAAGTTTTCGAAAACTATCAAAACCTGTGGTAAGCTCTCTGACCCCGTGAACTTAGTAGGTACTGTACCGCCTCAGAATAAATGAATATTGTATAACTTATTCATCATCCGCAGCCCGACTGTACCACTAGACGCACTAGACTCAGTCGAACGTAGGCCTGAGAGGCTCATTGGTCTAGAGTATCTTGCTAAAGTAAGGCTCGAGAGCTTGAGCCATCGTCGCGAGGTTACGTGTTTGTCGGTCTTTTATAGATTGTACTACGGAGAGTGCGCAGGAGCTGCATGACCTTATTCCGCCTTCACCTTTCTTCCATAGGAACTTCAGACGCACTGCTAACTACCATCCGCATCAAGTTGATATTTCATTTAACAGGACTAAGCGCTTCCAAACATCATTTATAATGCGATCTGCTAAGGAATCAGCTGCCAGCGTCGGTTTTTCCATAGACTTATGACCCTAACGGCTTCAAAAAGAGAGTTAATAGGCATCTTCTGGGAAAGCTCGCCCCATGGTCGACCTCATCCTTGCCCACGCAAGCCGAGCCGGTTAAGAGCTGGCCCATGCTAAAAAACAAAAAAATAACACGGCTGAGTCCAGGTCATAGGCCTACATTTGCTCTTGCCACTTGCCACAGTCCTATAGCCTGATCCACTAACGGCCCACGACACTATGTCGTCAACCTACTGGAAGACCGACTCTTCTCTTCTCAGTCCTCGGCCACCATTCTCCTAATTAGATTGACATTTAAATTAGCATGATAATTAAGCATAGTTGGGTATTGACACTGACATTCATTTTTATTTGTAGTTTTCCTTTAATTAATTTAATTTGAAATTAATTTTTATTTGCAGGTATTTTTCTTTTAATTTGACAATAATTTTTAACCGACTTTAAAAAGGTTCTCAATTCGGCGACTTTAAAAAGGTGGAGGTTCTCAATTCGTCGGAACCTTTTTTTCAACTTTTTTTTATGTATGACGATAACTCCGTCAATTGTGGATCGATTTTCAAAATTCTTTAGGGCAAAAAGTAAAGTGATTTATTTGAAGTCGGTTTTTTTTTAAAAGTCTTACTTGTTATATGTATATTTCCTTTAATTATTTTAATTTGACATGATTTCTACTTTAATTTTATTAATTACATTATTTTTAGTATCAATTATTATGTTCCTGACCAATTATTAGTAAATAGATAGTTATTAATTTGATAATATGTTTAAATTGGCTCAAACAAAATTTTCGGCCCTAACAGGGTGCATTATATTACATATAATTATATTATTATACTACCTACCTAATATATAAGCTTTGTTATTTTTTACATGTAAGCATATAAATAAATTTGAATATGAATATAATACTAGCTGACCCGGCGCACTTCATACCACCTCAGAATCAATGGATGTTGGTAAACTTATTCATGAAGAAATGCCTAAAAACTGCTCCCTGCAAAGGCAGGTCCTTTGCTCCTGCCACTTGCCACAGTCCTATAGCCTGATTCAGACTGCCTACGATGCTGACTTTGCCGTTAGCCTTGTCTATCAAACTGTCTTAGCATAGTTCTTTTTAATTAGTATTTTTATTTTGTTTTGTTAAACTTTGGTAGTATGATGAAAATATTTATATTTTATTCTATTATATTCTACCTAGTACTGCTAGTAGGTACTCTATGGTAAAACTTATGGGTCTAAGGACCTAAGCACTCGGCGTATTTTAAGCGCGCAGACGACGTGCGTTTCACGAACGCGCGTTTACGGCGCCATAGTTTGTTACATTTGTATCGATTCAAACGCGCGTATAAAAAGAGAAGCGTGTTCGAAACACATTTGTATCGAGTTTGAATCGATACAAAAGTGATGTAGCGGCGGGCATATACGTATGTATATAATCTCAATTGGGTGTATCGGGGTGTAAGTGGTTCCATCCTCCATCTAAGCGGAACCCAAGCCAACCTCACCTGCAAGTGGTGCACCCTGCTAACTAACAAACGAGGCTCTGGCGGCCGGCTGATTGCGGCATAGCGCAGCCTAAAACACCGGCACAGCTACATTCCCTGGCTGCCGATGGGCAGCAGCGTCGGCGGTGCTAGAAGCTGTGCCCTGCGATCCCCAACCCGCATGCCCAGCGTGGGGATTATGGGCGCATATCCCCCTTCTTATTAGAGGAGGCCTATGTCCAGCAGTGGACTGATATAGGCTGTTGATGTTGATGATAATCTCAATTTCGGAAACGGCTCTAACGATTTTCATAAAATTTAGTATGCAGTGGGGGTTTCGGAGGCGATAAAAGATCTAGATAGGTTTAATTTTTAGTAAACGTCGTTAAACCGAGTGAAGCTCGGTCACCCAGGTACTATTAAATCTACGGATTAAAAACTCTTTAATTACCTATGTAACTAAACTTTCCTTTCAAAATGCTCACTGAATGAACAAGGAAATAAAACAACATCTAAAATTATCGTTTTTATTTTAAGAACTTACTCTATGTTACTCTAAACCTAAAATAAGATATTTATCACTAAAATAATATATTACAATATACTAGCCAGGCGAAGTAGAAAAACCCTTACAATTTTAAGACAGGAAAATAGAATTTAATAAATTATAAATAGGTGAGTAAATTCTTTTTTTATCTGTATTTATTAGCCCTGATGTTATATTTAACATAAAATGAGTTTCAAAAGCTGCACAAAGCATCGACTCAACGCCGACTCAACTCCAACTCAACTCACAGTATGGCATTGAAATGTAAGCTTTATGTTATGTTTCTTAAGAGTGAATTTGTCAAACGGGTCGGTGAAGTCAATAGGTGAACAACGCGTCGTTCACGCGTCAACAATAGGGCTTGCAAATATTCGAAAATATTCATATTCGAATATTCGATTTTTTTTCGGGTACTATTCGAATTATTCGAATATTATTCGAATAATAGAAAAACACTATGATTTTATTAAAATCACATCTTATTTTGTTATTTTGAGTGTTATTTTCATGAAGAAGTTTAAAATATCAACTTATTTTATTATTAAACGCGTTTTTTCCATGAACTAATTTTAAAAAAATTACAAAAAGGTATGTCACCGTAACGAGACATTGGTGATTTAAACGCACAATCAACCACAAATTAAAATTTTCTTCTTCGTATGAACTAGTGGCCAACTCTAGTGTCGGAGATTTTAGGCCGCCCGAAGGCCTCAGACGTGGCTTAACGACTGAAAAGCCGGAACCAACATCTTAACGTGCCTTCCGAAGCACGGAAGTGGTCAAATCTAAATGTCACTAAACAGTCATCCATCCAAGTAATGACCACGCGGAGAGTTGCTTAACCAAGGTGATCTCTTAAGTACACCGAAGTAAACCACACCAAGGACGGACGGACGGACAAAGCAGCACCGAAGGGTTCGTTTGACCGGCTCGGTAATGTCACTCTAAAAACAGTCTTATAAATCTAGGTTAGTTGGTATTTTAACAAAATCATGAAAATAAACATTCACGTTAACGACAGAGACGAATGGACAGAACAGTCTCGTCAACTACGCGAATGCACTACGCGAAACTTCCGAGTGTATCCGAACCGTGTAACCGATAAAAGTTATTGGGTTTGGATCGGATCGTTCGACATGTTGTTTACCCGAACGACGACGTAAACTTGTATAGTCTTGTATGGATATATTGCACGAACTCTTAAGTGGCATTTCATGCACATCTGAGTTCCGATTTCGGTGTTATTAATTTAAATCGAATATTCGAATATTGAAATATCAGTATTCGAATATTCGAACAAAAATAATATTCGAATTATTCGAATATTCGAATATTCGAATGCAAGCCCTAGTCAACAACCTTTCTCTTACACAAGTTGACAAATTCACTCTTGAGAAACATAACATAAAAGCTTACATTTCAATGCCATACTGTGAGTTGAGTTGCGAGTTGAGTCAGCGTTGAGTCGATGCAATGTGCGAAGACCTTAAGCGATTATTAGTTCGGACTTTCTCTCACTGCCCCTTCCATGTTATCCTCAATATATTTCTGAAGTTTTAAATCAATTTATGAACTTTATTTATAGTAAATAAGTTGAAATAATATTACAAGCTTATTATTTAACTAAAGTGTACTTAGATGTTCGTAATTTAAGTAAAAATGATAATTCTAAAATGTTACTATGACAAGTTTTTGTTCATCATCTTTTATACGAATGTATAATAATATAATATATTATTCGATGATACCTTTACAAAATGTAGTTTGGTAATTAAGCAAAAATCTTATCTCAATGCAACTATTTTATTATCTGTTTTTAATCAAACGCACTATATCTAGTTTTTTTATCTGTACCTAAGTTTAGGGCGATCACGAGAATCTCAACGTTACGCAGATAATGTTTTAAACGAAAAATATTGCCAATGACGGAGCGTTTTTTTATCTGTAATATATTCATGATTATCTATGTATTTTAAAATATATTTTTTCTTTCATAAAGAACTCAATGAAATGAGTTTAAACACCGTACAACGTTATCTAATATTATTATGAACAATTGCTTGATACTGGCGCGATTGTAGAAATTAAATTTAACCCAGATGCCATAGAATAAAAAACTAAAGACTTCAATTCAGTCAGCGATCAAACCAATTGAAGCTATTTCTTATTGAATTCAGTTTTTATTTACTTAATTTTATTGGTACGCCATCGGCTATTTTGATAAATTTTTAAATCCACCATTCAGTTTTTATTTACCGGTCTTTATTGACACGTCCGTCATAGGATTTGAATCGAAAACCTCTTATTTAGCTTTTATCTGGCAGTTTTATTTATTTACAAATCCTAGGCTAATTTGATCATGTGTTAGTTAAAAAACTTGATGCTTGTACCCTACTTAACCCGAAATATATAATTCACAGCTTATTCTTATGTATGCTTTGACTGTAGATACTAAATATCTGCGTCGCGGTATACATAAGGTAACCTAAATATATTACAAACTTATTTTTTTACATCTACTTTTGTCATATATATAAAAAATAAACGCAGTGATAATAATATTTTTTTAATTAGAAAATCAAGCTTTTTCGCCGGCTAAATTATGTAAGAAATCCCACAGCCTGTTCACCAACTATTATAAAAAACTTAAGTGAAATGCTTACCCGTTGCCTTTTACTAAATACTTATATTAATTAATATAACCTACATAATTCGCGAAAAGAATAAAATCGCACCAATTTATTTTGTAATTTTAAAGACAACAAATTTTATATTTATGGTAACATTTGATTTTGCATAGGGGCATAGATAATGAAAACAATTAAAAAAAAACGCAAATAAATTTAAAAAAAATGATTTTTAGTAAGTTTAGATTTTCAAAATACGTTTAAAAATACAATAGTATGTACCTAAAGATGTTTAAATATCAAAGTTGTATATATAAATTTGTATGTATATAAGTCGAGCAAAAAATAACACTTTCTGTTAAGAATTATTTATTTGTTGTCCTTAAAATTAACTTAAAACTAAACTTAAATATACAGATCCAGATGTAGTTAAGTCAAAATTACCAGAAAAAGAAATCAATATGATACTGATCTTTTGAAATAACTACAAATAATATACAAACCACAAAAAACAAACGTTTTTTATATATAAAAAAAGAAAACATTTTTGTTTACACAAAAAACGAAGTTATTATTTAAACTTTATACAAGACACTGGCAATTTTGTATACATTTTTTTGTACTTTTACTGTATTTTTTAGACGCGGCAACACCAAGCCCACCCTAACACTAGTGTTGTATTAAAAATAGAAAAGCATTCTCAAGCACGGGTTTTAACAGAATTCAGAATTCTAAACGATTTTTAACCTAAATATAAATAAACAACTTATTATAACAAAGGTAGGTACATAAAATACAAAAAAAGCGTTATAATTATATTAATAATATATTGCAACATTTAGGATGTGTAGACATCATTTTTTTATAATCTATGGTGCAAATTTATCAGTCATATCTGTGTCACTAGCTTTCGCCCGCGGCTTCGGTCGCGTGGTACCCTGTAAAGTACTCTGTACATTGGTTTAAAACTACACATGTAATAAATTTCATCTCAATCCATTTTTGCCGTGAAGGTAACAAACTTAAATGATCAAATTTACTTTCATTTAAATGTTCTTTCACCTTTATAATACTAGTTTGATTTTTCTTTTATATACTTTTAAAAACACTTCCGAAACTAAACACAAAATGGAATTTGATATATCACATTTTCGAATTTGAAGTTGACATTTCCGATTTGATATGACATTACAGCTGTCAAACATGGCGAACACAAAAAAAAATTATGCGTTCATTCGATTTTGTTTGGTATCGGTCCAGCCGTTTTAAATAATCATTTTTAAGGTTTTTAATTTTAATTGAAACCTTGTGATATTGTAACCAAATATTAGTAAAGTCATTAAAGGTTGTAATGGTTGTTAGAATATCAATTGGTCACAAATAGTTATATTCAAAACTTGTTGTGAATGTCATAATCTAACCAATTAATAAAATATATTGTGGTTACAATTTGATAGTATTGTAGTTGTAACCTAACTTAGTAAAAATGGTTACATTTTATAGTTGTAACCAAAAACATAGTTTATCGTAGATATTTGTAACCAGTTAGTAAAACTATAGCCGCAACTATGTAAATAATTAATAAATATTTACTACGGTTACAATTTCATAGTTAATCATAGTTAAATTTACTGCAGTTATTTGTTACCAGTTAGTTAAATGTAACCATGTTACCAAATAATAGTTAATTTGGTTACAATTCGCTAGTGTTTTGGCTGACAGAAAATATACAAATAAGTACAGCTGACAAATAAAAGTTTTTGTAAAAATTTGTTAAAATTGTAAATAGTTGTAAACTTATTAAATGATTAAGTATAATTTGACAGTGCTGTAGTTGTAACCATATCTTAGTAAAAATGGTCACAATTTGACAGTGTTGTAGTTGTAACCATATCTTGGTAAAATTGGTTACAATTTGACATTATAACCATATCTTAGTAAAAATGGTCACAATTTGACAGTGTTGTAGTTGTAACTATATCTTAATAATAATGGTTACTATTTGACACTTTCGTAGTTGTAACCATATCTTAAAAAATGGTTACAATTTAACAGTATTGTAATAGTAACCATATCTTAGTAAAAATGGTTACTAAGAGTTGTAATTCTAACCATATGTTAACAAAAATGGTTACAATAATATTTGCTTCTTACAATAGTGTTGTAGTTACCATGTATTTTAGTAAAAATTGTTACAATTTGACAGTATTGTAGATGTAACCATATCTTAGTTTAATGGTTACAATAATAGTGTTGTGAGTAACCAGTTAGCTTGCGGTCAATGTTCGTAGTGTTTGGCTTTTCTGTCCATTTCGTCGTCAGAAGTGCGGTTCATCGAATGATCTGTAACAAATAACGTGTTAAATAAAGATTCATTTCAAATGAAGTTTTTGTTTAAAATGAAGTTTTAATTTTCAAATGTAATTTTCATTTTTAAATGAAGCTTTCTTTATTATAAATACGTGTATAATTTACATTTTAAATTTTCAAAAAGAGAAATGAAAGAAAGATATATCTTTATTCAATTTGGTTCATGGATTACTGTGCTGAACCCATCTTCGGAACCCAAGCCAACCTCACCTGTCCGTGCTGCACCTACTAACTAACAAACGGGGCTCTGGCGGCTGATTGCGGCATAGCGCAGCCTGACACCGACACAGCTACATCACCTGTCCGTGCTGCACCTGCTAACTAACAAACGGGGCTCTGGCGGCGGCTGATTGCGGCATAGCGCAGCCTGACACCGACACAGCTACATCACCTGTCCGTGGTGCACCTGCTAACTAACAAACGGGGCTCTGGCGGCGGCTGATTGCGGCATAGCGCAGCCTGACACCGACACAGCTACATCACCTGTCCGTGGTGCACCTGCTAACTAACAAACGGGGCTCTGGCGGCGGCTGATTGCGGCATAGCGCAGCCTGACACCGACACAGCTACATCACCTGTCCGTGGTGCACCTGCTAACTAACAAACGGGGCTCTGGCGGCGGCTGATTGCGGCATAGCGCAGCCTGACACCGACACAGCTACATCACCTGTCCGTGCTGCACCTGCTAACTAACAAACGGGGCTCTGGCGGCGGCTGATTGCGGCATAGCGCAGCCTGACACCGACACAGCTACATCACCTGTCCGTGGTGCACCTGCTAACTAACAAACGGGGCTCTGGCGGCGGCTGATTGCGGCATAGTGCAGCCTGACACCGACACAGCTACATCACCTGTCCGTGCTGCACCTGCTAACTAACAAACGGGGCTCTGGCGGCGGCTGATTGCGGCATAGCGCAGCCTGACACCGACACAGCTACATCACCTTTCTGTTGACGGGCAGCAGCGTCAAGCGAGAAGCAAGCGTGGGAATTATAAACAACCCTCTTCTTATAGGCAGGCCTATGCCCAGCAGTGGACTGGTATGTACCAACCTGGGTGATGTGACATCTTCGGAACCAGAACTACATTTCCATCGGCAGCTTGCTGTAGCGAGTACGCGCCAGAAGACAATGGCCGACCTTGAGGATCGCGAAGGTTCTAAAACAATACATTTATAACAATTAAATCCAATTCTTACAACACAAATTAGTTTTCACATCTCTTGCTCTAAAAGTGTATCATAATAGTATAAAAAGTGTATCTAAAAGTGTATCATAATAGTATAAAAAGTGTATCTAAAAGTGTATCATAATAGTATAAAAAGTGTATCTAAAAGTGTATCATAATAGTATAAAAAGTGTATCTAAAAGTGTATCATAATAGTGTAGCTTAGCGGGCGTAAAACTCGAGTTTAATACCTCGGGCTAAAAAGTATTTTTTCTTTTTAATTTTTGTCTAAAATCATCAGCCCGTACAAAGCATTCGTTCTCTTACATAAAAACTCGACTTCTTGGTGCTCCGTCAATCTTTTTTTTTTTAAATAGAACCGTCTTGGTGATGTTTTATGAAGGTTGATTATTTATTAATAAAATTTCTGAAAATTGTCTAATTTTGAATTGTTTTATTTTCTCGCAATCGAAGTGAAAAGTAGAGTGTTTTACTCGGGCCAAAACCACCCATTATAACTCGGTCTTGTCATCCCCCTCGCTACGCTCGGGAGTATAACAACCTCGTATATAACGGGATGGTTTAGTCCCTTGTAAAACAATCTACTATTATTGACCGGGCGAGCGAATCTTTATCTTAAAAGGTACAAAGGTCTTATCGCTACTATCTACTAGCCCCATCTCTTATCATACCCTGGTACTAACCTGGAATACATGTCGGTACAGAGCCGCGAATCTCTCCTTAACCCTCTGTCTCTCGGCGGTGAGGTTGTGATGGTCTCTCTGCGTGCGTTGTTTACGATCTCTCACCGTCTTGACCTCGTCCGCGAGAGATGTTATCTGGTCTAGCTTGCGCTTGCGGCAGTTTTGAGCGGCTACCTGTAGGATTATAGTCAAATTAATGCTACTATAGTCAAAGTTATAGTAAAATAAAGTCAAAGTAAAAAAAAATTAAAAAAAAATTAAGTGATAAAAGTCAAAGACAAAGTAATAATAATTAAAATTTAAAGTAATTAGAGTCGAAGTCAACATAGATAAATTAATAAGTTATTCAATTTCAATTAATTTATTTTGCGTAACATGGGTAGTTAAATCGTGGTTAGTAAATTATTGTATTGAATCGATGGCCCAGGGTAGCCTTGTGCGGGCGAAGTGGTAGTCAAAGTTATAATAATTAAAGTCAAAGTCAAAGCTGAAGTAATTAGAGTAAAAAAATAAATTAATTTAAGTCAGTCAAAAGTAAATAAAGCTAAAATAATTTAAGTCAAAGTCAAAACTAAAGTAATTAAAGTCAGTCATATCTTTTATGGTACTTGTAGAAGGAACAAGCAAGTAATTAAAGTCAAAGTCACAGTTTATATTATTAGCAGACACCATATGGGAAAGCGCCATTTCTTATCGAGATTTCTTAATAGGCTAGATGCCTAAAAAATTCTAATCAGTCATTTAAATTATCCAAAAATATTGGACACGTGTTTTTTCAATTAAACTAAAATTGACAAAGATATAGCGTGTTGAAGTTCAGCGTGACGTCACGGGTAGGTACACTTTTTACATAGTCGTGACGTCACGAGCCCCCACTCCCGAACTTTGACGCTCATTAACTTTGTTAATTTCTATTGGTTCATTAAATAAAAAAATACGTGTCCAATATTTTTTGTTAATGAAACTGACGGACTAATTAGTTTTATTATTTGTTAACCCAGACATCATCCCTATTATATGTGCCGAATTATTCGAATGAAAGGAGAATGCCGTCTGATGTATGGCGCTCGGTACCAAGACTAAAGTGAGTGCGTCAAAAAAATCTCCAACAAGTTTTTAGTCGATTCTACTGTCAAAATAATTAAAAATGAGGGTTATTGCCATAGCAACACTTTACATCAATGTTTGTTGCCATAGTAACGTATATATCATTGGTTGTTGCAGTCTAATGGCGGCGTGCAACGGAAACCAAATCAACAAAATATTTTTTTACTTGATTATTAATCCCGTCAGTGTGTAAAACTAAAGAAAATGTTAATGTCATTTATAAAATATAATACATTTTATGGGATACGTTCGGTTTTGACGCAATTGGTACGGATTCTCAGCATTCTCCTTTTTAAAAAAAAATACCACCGCTTCCGATTGCAAAAAATAATATGAATAATAATGAGCAGAACGTTGTTTACCTTGTTCTTCCCTCGTCTCCTGATATCTCTTATGAGGGATAGCTGGGCCTCGCTCAAGTCGTGTTTGGAGAGGCGTTCGTTGAACTCGTCCATTGGCAGGTTTATTATATCGTGGACTTCCATTGGTATGCCTGTAATGGAAATATAATATTGACGGCCTCTGTGGCGCAGTGGGCGAAGGTCCGCCTGAGACGCAGAAGGTTGCGGGTTCGATTCCCGCCGCGGGACAAATGTTTGCATGTTCTGCAGATATTTGTCTCGGGTCTGGGTGTTTTCTATGTATGATAAAACTGTATATATTATGTAGTTTATCAATCATGTGGTTCCCATAATACAAGCTCTGCTTAGTTTGGGGCTACATGATGCTGTGTGATTACGTCTAGCATTATTTACTTATTTACTATAATGATGATGATGGTGATGGTGATGAGGATGGTAATAGTGATGATGATGATGATGATGATGATGATGATGATGATGATGATGATGATGATGATGATGATGATGATGGTGGTGATGATGATGATGATGATGATGATGGTGATGATGATGATGATGATGATGATGATGATGATGATGATGATGATGATGATGATGATGATGGTGATGATGATGATGATGATGATGATGATGTTGTACTTACCGAGTGCCTTGGCTCGCTTCTCGTCCCGGGACAGGCTGTGTCCAGAAGAGCCGGTGGCAGACGAGCCGCCATCAGATATACTGCCATCTGTCATACGACGAACTACAAACAAACAAACATTGTACATTAATAAACACCTTTGAAACAATGTTATACCTCTGGGGTGTAATGGATTCCAACCGCCACCAGAACTCAAGCCAACCTGCCTGTGGTGTACTCTAACTTTGGAATAATTACGAATTACCGAACCAATTTTCATGATTCATATACCATTCAACTCGGAATATATTTTAGTTTTACCATGTCAAAACTCTATCAGCCTCTATAACAAAGAGGTTAGGCAGTCACCTCTTTTAGAGCCTGGTGAGCGACGCCTAATGACTGTAAATATTTACATACCAACTTTGATGCTCAATAACTACAAAACTACGGAACCAAATTTCATGATTTTTATACAATTAGACTAGGAATATATTCTAGTTTTACCATGTTTAAAATCATCACCCTAAAATCATCCAAAATGGGTTAGGCAGTTATCTGTTTTATCCCTAACGGCGTCTGGACTTGGCTCGGATGCTAGTAGAAGAGAAAAGTTTTCTTTTGTCTAACTTTGGTCTCAAGTAACTACTAAAATACAGAACCGATTTTGATGATTCTTATACCATTAGATTCGGAAAATATTCAAGTTTTCTCGTGTTCAAAACCATTAACTCTGCAACAAACGCGAAAGACAGTTACCTCTTTTAGTGCCAGATGACCGAAGCCTAGTGACTAAAAATTAACATGGACATACCAACTTTGGCGCCCAATAAACACAAAACTTTTGAACCGAATTTCATGATTCTTACACCATTCGATTGAAAAAATATTCTTGTCTCGTCATGTCTAAAACGATCACCCTAGCATCACCCAAAATAGGGTAGACGGTAGACAGTTACCTCTTTTATCCCTAAAGGCGTCTGGGTGTGGCTTGGATGCTAGTAGCAGAGCAAAGTTTTCTTTTGTCTAACTTTGGTCTCAAATAACTACTAAACTACTGAACGAATTTTGATGATTCTTATACCATTCGTCTCAAAATATATCCTTATTTTACCATGGCTAAGACGATCACTCTCTATAACAAATGTAGAAGACAGTCACCTCTTTCAGTGATGGCCGACGCCTACTGACTGTAAAAATGAACATGAACATACCAACTTCGAAACTCAATAATAACAAAATTACTGAACTAATTTTCATGATTCTTAACACCATTCGACTGAGAAAATATTCTTGTTTTACCATCTCTAAATTAATCAGTCTATATACCAAAGAGGTTAGGCAGACACCTCTTTTAGAGCCTGATGACCGACGTCTAATAACTGTAAATATTTATATACCAACTTTGACGCTCAATAACTACTAAACAACTGAACCAATTTTCATGATTCTTACACTATTTGACTGAGAAAATATTCTAGTTTCACCATGTCTAAAAAAATCACCCTAGAATCATTCAAAATGGGGTAGGCTTACCTCTTTTATCCCTAACGGCGCCCGGCCGTGGCTCGGATGCCAGTAGCGGCGCGGAGTATGTGTGGTTATGATGAATGCGCTCCGGGGGCGCGTACGTATAGCGTGGGGCTGGCGAGGGGGGTGGTAGGCCGCTCTGGAACAAAACAAATAGTTCAACAAAGTTTCAACCGTTATCGGGGAGCCTTTTTCAAACAGGCTTTTGGTAAAGGTCGAATTTTTATGAATAATTTAGTCACACCTGCTGGGATATTTTGGAAAGTTCGGAAAAGTTGTTGAGAGCAATTCATTTTCCGTAAGTATTATGTTCGATTTCTTAAAATGAGGAACGAGTATATCAGGGGAAGCTTGAAATTAGCACCTGTGGCAGATAAGATGAGGAGTGGAAGACTAGCATGGTATGGGCATGTGATGAGGAGGGATGGAAACCTGGTGACTAAAAGAGTGATGAGTATGAATGTAACTGGATGTACGAGTAGAGGGAGGCCGAAGATGAGATGGATGGATTGTGTGAAAGAGGATATGAGAGTGAAAGAAGTGAGTACAGAGTTGACAGCCGATAGGAGTGAATGGAGAAAGAAAACATGTCGTGTCGACCCGACCTAGAGTGGGATATGTTCGATTCCTACGGATTTTTAGGAACTCGCGGGAAATTTTAAATAAAGCTATGACATGATTGGGCATCACAACACTACAAAACATGGATGATTATAATGGTAGTATTTTGACGTTTGAAAGGTCGAATCCGTCAGTAACGATCGATTCTTATTGGGGAAGCGAAAAAGTTTCACCACCATCGAAGATCCTTTTTCAAAACGGTCGTCAATAATGGCCGAAACTTGGTTTATATTCACCTGCAGCAAAGAATGGCTGGAATGTGCAGTGTTGAGATCTAACGCGGGCTGTAGAGCGGGGACGTGCGCCGGCGTCAGCTGATGGCGGCTGGAGAAATCTAAAACAATAAATATATTTTATTTTATTGAAGAAACCAACAGCTTTATTTATAAAACAAGATTACTTAAATAATGTAAAGTTAACGGCCAATTACAGGTCTCTCTAGATAGATTAATACTATATTCCTATAAGTAATATGTTTAAATCGAGGTGAGGTTTTAAGCCAGGTGATTCATAGCTACCGGCGCGCGTCGGAGAGCATTGAAGCATTTTAAAACATGATAGAGGAAATCGAAACATCCACAAAGCAAGATATTTAAAAGATAAAATATTTAGTACAATGTTTCGCCGTCCCCATAAAGCGAAACATTGTCGAATTTCTGTTGAGTTTTTATGAAACTCGTCGGAGAGAGTTGGCGGAATTTGTACTAAATATTTTATCTTTTAAATATCTTGTAATGGATTTCCGCAAAGTCACACCTGATTCAATTCATTATCCACAAAGCAGTTTAGTTCCTTATTTGCATGCGATATCTACTTACGGATCTATTTATGTGAGTGTTTGACACAGCTCAAAGCTGCGTAAATTACATGCAAATAAGGAAGTTAACTGCTTTGTGGATGTTTCAATTTCCTTTAGCATGTTATAAAATGCTCTCTTATGGCGAAACTGGCGTCCAAGAACCGGGTACAGAAACGTCGGTTCAACAGCTAAATGGGTGAACGATATTGTATCCATCGCGGGTCGAAATGAACTGAAGACGAGCTTTGAAAGTCCTCTTCAGTCAGGTTATGTTTTTAGTGTGTATACACCAAATGAATACCTAGAGAGGCTTAGCTGTCTCTCTAGGCATCTTAGGAGAGTTCATCGCACCAAATGAGTACCTAGAGAGACAGCCATGCCTCTCTAAGCATCTAAGGAGAGTTCATGGCACCAAATGAATACCTACCTGTTTTTACCTGACTGAAGTCCTCTTCAGTCAGGTTATGTTTTGAGGATGTACGTATATATGTATTATTATTTGTCGGTCGCTGTAGCACAAACGGCTGGAAGGATTTTGACTAATGAGGTGTCGTTGGATTCGTCTAGATCACGAGGGTGACATAGGCTAAATGAAATTAAAAAAAATCCAATATGGCGACTGTAAGTAGCCATTTTAAAAAGTACTAAACTGAGTAAGCACTAAAAACTTCCTGACTCGTTAAATGATTCTACCTCGGTAATTTCTTGTTACCTCGGTGGGTAATAACTGAAAATCAGTGTTTACTGATAAAGAAAAATTTAGCACTGAGTTATGACCTTTTGTAATACAACACACACATAGATTAATTAATTTATCTTTTTTCGGTCATGTATTAAGTATGCAGTTTTGTAAATTGTTGTTATTATTATGTGTGTGTGTGCAAATAAAAGAAATAAAAAAAAAACAAAATAAAATTAAAAAAATAATGTCTTACCGTTGTGCATGTGATGCATAGTGTCGTGGTACGTGGTATTGTCAGGACACTCATATTTGACGACGGGACGAGCGGCCGGCTCCAGTGCTGTCGCCTGTTCCTATAAAATAAATATAAATAATAATAAATAACGAAAATTCTGTACATTATCACACAGCATCATGTAGTCCAAAACTAAACAGAGCTTGTGTTATGGGAACCACATCACTCACAAACTACTTTTATATAATAGGGATGATGGCTGGGTAGAAAAATAATAATTCTAATTAGTCCGTCAATTAAATTATCAAAAAATATTGGACACGTATTTTTTTATTTATCAAATCAATGGAAATTGACAAAGTTATAGAGCGTCAAAGTTCGGGAGTGGGGGCTCGTGACGTCATTTGTAAGTAAAAAGTGTACTTACCCGTGACGTCACGCGGAACTTCAACGCACTATATCTTTGTCATTTTTAGTTTAATTGATAAAAGAAAAATTACGTGTCCAATATTTTTTGTTAATGTAAATGACGGACTAATTAGATTTTTTCAAGCATCTAGCCTATTTTTACCCGACTGAAGTCCTCTTCTGTCAGGTTATGTTTTTAGTGTGTATGTATGTTTGTAATATTATTTGTCGGTCGCTGTAGCACAAACGGCTGGACGGATTTTGACTAATGAGGTGTCGTTGGATTCGTCTAGATCACGAGAGTGATATAGGTTACTGTACTGTCCAATATGGCGACTGTAAGAAGCCATTTTGAATTTAAAAAGACTACTAAACTGACAAGTACTAAAAACTTCCTGTGTATACAGTCGGGTTTTTAAATAAATACTTGTTGTAACATATGTACATATTATACATAGAAAACACCCAAACCTGAGACAAATATCAGCAAATAACGAAAACATTTGTAAAAAAAATAGTAGCTTAGTAGCCAAGGGCTGTAAGGCATCAATTGCAGCCCGAGATATTTAGGCGCACGAGCACAGCGAGGGCGCCTATAGTTCGAGGGTGCAATTGGTGCTTACACCCGAGCTAACTCTTCTGCTTTACATCTCGATTATGAGGTAAGTAGAAAAAAACCGGCATTAAAAGAATAAAACATTATTTTTTCAAGAACGAAATTGAGCTTCGCCGTTCGATATTTAAAATTGATGACTATTATACTCACACGAAGACAAGGCTGAATAGCAAAGCGACCTCTTTGGTCATTGGGCTGAATGCATGATGTCTATTGCCAGTATGATGGTTAGATGTATGCTAACTTTTTGAAAGAAAGAAATGGTTTTTTTAATTACTTACCGCCCTAGGGCTTTTCTAGCTACATTATTTCCCTAGAGCGCTAATTAGTCACCTACAAGCCCTATTTGGAGGTAATAAGAACCTACTTACCGAACATGAGAGATGTAAAATAACTTTAGTGGCATATTAATAGTTGCAAGAGAGTTTTCAAACGTGTCTACTGTTTAAAGCTACTAGTTTTATAAGAGTATAGATAAATATACCTGGAAGCATCGTTTTCCGAACATGTGGTGTTTTTTCTGTGGCTGGTGAGGGGCGGATCTCTCCCGCCCATAGCCGCTCTCGTAAGGGCGGAACTTTGAACTGAAACAAAACAACTCTATACAAACAGAAACAATAAGTATCCTTCGTACACAAATCAACAACAAATATAGTTAAAAGGCGAAAATAGTTAATTTTGAAAAAAGGCTTATTTCGAAAAAGGAAATTTTAGAAAAAGCTCATTTTGAATAGGTAATTTTCGGCAAATTTAGAAAAGGGCTCATTTTGAAAAAGGTTCATTTTAGAAAGGCAAATTTTAAAAAGCTAAATTTTAAAACAGGATTATTTTTAAAAGGCGATTTTTGAAAAGGGTACATTTTGAAATAAGGCAAATTTTGTTAAACTTTGAAAAGGGTTAATTTTGAAAAATGCTCATTTTCAAAAGGGCTAATTTGAAGGCTTATTTTGAATTAAGTTCATTTTGAAAACGGCTCATTTTAAGAAGGGGTCTTGCCTCGAGTCTTTTGAAAAAAGCTGATTTTGTAAAAAGCATTTTTTTGTGTGAAATCATAACAAAAAGTTGTTTTTATGATATTAAAAATATAGTCCTGAGAAGTTTACCAATCACACCGTACCCATCTAAAATACGACATATCTGAAGACATATCTCAAAACATATCCCGGGACTGACCTGTGGAACTCCTGCGCAGAATCGTTTCCGTCGCACCATTCGCCATCAGAAAGGGACGGAACCCGCTCCGAACCCATCGACGACACCGCACTATCCGATGCCGAATCACGCTCTGTGGGATAAGGAACCCTAATTTCAAGAGGTTGATGAAAATAATTGTTATCATAACTCTTTTGAGGTTCGCTTTTGCAAAAAGCTGTTAAGTATCACCATCAAAGTCAAAGTATTTTATTGCTTGAAATACATGTAGTTTATAGATATTAAACTTAATTACTGTATCAATATATTCTACCCTATTAAGGCATGCAATTATTAAAACAAATAAATTATAGAAATCAATACTTCTACAATACGATTAGGTATCATCAGACAATAGCAGCCCACTGCTGGGCATATGCCTCCCCTAATGAGCGTCATTGCGCCCTGTCCTCAGCTCCACATCCAGCTTCTACCAGCAGCCGACACCAGATCGACATATATATTATTAACTAAGTGGTACATTCCGATACCTTAATAATTAGGGCTTAATTCAATATCATTGTACCTACTACCTACTTATTTTTAGATACCGATATCTAACTCCACCTGGCCGGAGGTCGTCCTACACTACGTTTGCCGAGCCGAGGTCTCCACTCAATGACAACGACGTAACGAAGTTAGCTGTATGTTATAAACAAAATAAGCTTACCGGCCACCATCATATGCGCATGAGTTGTATTCTGCGCAGGCGCATGATGTGCCGCGGCGGCAGCGCCATCTAGCATCCGCATTGTATACATCCCTGTGAACAATACAAAATATATATTAATATCATATTAAAAAAAAAACAGAACAAAGTACCATATACAAATCATTAGCATATAACGTTAATAAGAAATAAGAAGAAAAAAAAGGCTTCGTTAATGAACACCCATCTCGAAATTTTTTCGGGAAGGTATTGCCTCGGGCAGGTATTGCAGTTGGGTAGAAACAACTTGAAAAAAATGGATTGTCGAACGGACTCAGTTCTGCAGCATACGCAGTCAAAAGAATCCGTCAACTTACTGACGTAGAAACGGCTAGACTAGTTTATTTCAGCTACTTCCATAGCATTATGTCGTACGGCATTTTGTTGTGGGGGAATGCTGCAGATATCAACACCATATTTGTGTTGCAGAAGAGGGCTGTTCGTGCAATTTATAATATGGGCCCCAGAGAATCACTTAGAACTAAGTTTAAAGAAATAAATGTTATGACAGTGCCGTGCCAATATATATATGAAAACTTAATGTATGTCCGAAAAAATATCAAATTGTTTAAGAAAAATAGCGACAATCTTAATGTTAACACTAGAAATAAAGATAAACTAGCTGTTCCTACTGTAAGGCTCTATACAGTTAATAAATCTTGGGCAATGTGTACGATTTATTAACAAAATCCAAAATTATATGCTTAATTTATCTGTAAATAAATAATTAAACACGTTGTTAAACGTAACCTCTGTAATGAAGCTTATTATAAAATTTCTGATTATTTAGATGACAAAAAGCTTAGGATGAAACTGTCTCCAACTCCCTCAAAAACAATTTAATAGTTAATAATAAACTTTGTAAAAAACAAGACTTTAAAAAAATATAAGTGTTTCTTGCCAATTCTTCACTGTTTGGTCGCCTTACGAATTGGTGTGAATTTAAATTAAAAAATTGACGTTTCAAAGTGTACTATATGCTATATGCTTATTGATTAAGCTTATTTTGATTTTGTTTTTTTTATATCTGCCGAAGAACCGACAAACACTGGGGTAAACGAGTTCTTGAATTGAGACTGAGGCTCGGCAAACCTAGTGTAAGACGCTCGCCGGTCAGGTGGAGTGACGATTTGCGAAAGGCTGCTGGTAGAATCTGGATGCGTCGAACTCAAGACAGGGCACAATGGCGCTCATTAGAAAATTGTGCGCCGTTCGTTTTTTTGTCGCCATTGCTATAGCAGAAAACAGGACCTGACTGAAGATTGGACGATTGGACGACTGGACTTATAAACCGTACTACGTTGCCTCATATTATTATGAACAATTATTCTTGATACTGGCGAAATTATGGAAAACTATCTCAGAAGCCATTTAATAAAGAAATGAAGTAAAGTAAGGGATTCAAATTCAATTTTTGTTTTTACATAAATTGGTTTTTAGAATGCTGTGTTTTCTAAAAGTAATTTAGGGTTTGTAACGCGCTGGTTATACGTTATACATGTTTTATTATAACCCGGGATATGTAATTGAGTATTTGTATAGATAGCGGCTAAAGTCTATCGCTAAACGAAACGTCGGCGCATGGGTCTCTTTCTCTCTCGCCTCTAGCTCCCATATGATACCTTACTTTTGACTTCTGCGCAATAACGGTCAGCGCTAGACTTTCGTGCCGCTATTTAGAAACCCACTTTCATTAAAAAAACAATCATGATCAACGAAAAACATTGGAAATATAGAAAAAGGGAGCGAAGTTCAAATAATACTGTTTGTCACCTGCACTCACGCTGAAATTATTAGATAATGCTGATAGGGAACTGATAAAGATAATAGTGTTGTTGCTAAAGCCAATATCTTTATTATCTTCAATATTTATTGTAAAAATAATATGAAAATGTCATATCATCTTGACTGTATCGTATTGCTGCATATTTTATAAATACATGACTTTCATTTTGATTGTAAATGATAATAACGTGTATTTTCAACCTTAATGCTTCCTTCATGCACGAATACAGATCAAAGAAGAGATGGATTGTTGAAGAGGATATGAGAATGAAAGGAGTGGACACCGATGTCACGGCTGATAGAAGTTAGTGAAGGAAAAATTTTGTGCCGACTACCTAGCGTGGGACAAGGGCAGGAGAATGAGAATGAGTGTTTTCAACCGGCATGCAAAGTCAAGCTTACTGTAATGCACCCTACTGTTTTACCAAACGGGGCTCTTGCGGCGGCTGATTGCGGCATAGCGCAGCCTGACACTGGCACAGCTAAAGCCCGCCGATGACCAACAGCATCGGCGGTGCGAGCAGATGTGCCCTGCGATCCCCAACGTGGGGATTATGGACATTTCTCCCTTATTATCAGTCCAGCAGTAGACTGCTATAGGCTGTATTGTAGGTTTCAACATCTACCTTTAGAACCCAGACTAACCTCACCTACCCGTGGTGCAACAGCTAACTAACAAACCAGTTTGTGTGGGATCGTTATGAGAACCCAATCCGTACCTGGACATGAGTAAGTTATACCTGGAGTAATAATATCTAGTCATAAAATAAAGCAATTACGATAGGAGAAGACACTGGTTCCTGAAACTCAGTTTTTTATCCTATGGATTACATAAAATACTACAATTTTATGTCAAATATAAACAAATTTTTCACTTCTCTTGCTCAAAAAGTGCATCATAATAGTGTAACTTAGCGGGCCTAAAACTCGAGTTAAATACCTCGGGCTAAAAAGTATTTTTTCTTTTTAATTTTTGTCTAAAATCATCAGCCCGGACAATGCATTCGTTCTCTTACATAAAAACTCGACTTCTTGGTGCTCCGTCAATCTTTTTTTTTTTGAAAACAAATCCGTCTTGGTGATTTTTTATGAAGGTTGATTAATTTTTAATAAAACTTCTGAAAATTGTCTAATTTTGAATTGTTTTATTTTCTCGCAATCGAAGTGAAAATTAGAGTGTTTTACTCGGGCCAAAACCACCCATTATAACTCGGTCTTGTCATCCTCCCTCACTACGCTCGGGAGTATAACAACCTCGTATATAATGGGATGGTTTAGTCCCTTGTAAAACAATCTACTATTATGGTTTTTTATGTTCAAGTTGTTGGGAGGTTGTCAGGACGAAATTCGGAGACGTTGTGCTATAACCCGATCATGCAGCAGTTGAAAAGCTCACGGAGATTTGGAGAAATCGCAAAATAACCAAAGTAACGAAGGTTCGATTGATGAGGTCTGGTCTTTCCAATCTTCCTTTATATGGCTGAGACATGGACATTGAGACTAAAAGAACTGAGGAAGATCGACGCATTGGAAATGTGGTGCTGGAGACGGCAGCTGACGATTCCCTGGACAGCACACCGCACTAATGCGTCGCTTCTACAAGAACTTAAGATTAAAGAAAGGTTATCGTTGACTGTTCAAGTATGAATACTTAAGTTCTTTGGACATGTAACCCGTAACGAAGACTCAATGGAACGTCTGGTTGTGCAAGGCAAGATGGAGGGCGAGAGATCACGATGCCGCTCTCCCACTCGATGGTCAGACCTAATCAAATCTATCACACAAACCTCGATGATTGAATGTTCCCGTCAAGCTACTAATAAAACTCAATGGAGGCAAATTGCAAGAGCCGCCATTCAAACTCGATCTCCATAACCACGACCACTCCGACAAGTGTCCGATTAACAAGATGTTTTAGTTTTCCAGATTTTGTTTTTATGAGACCGTTGAATGTTAATGTCCCTACACTTCCGTGATAAATGACAATGATGATGATATTGAATAATCACAGATAGAAGAGAACTAGATGACCCCTTAAAATTCACTATGCTCTGAACGTCAACTCATACGATTGATCTCTACTTTCTTATGTCCATGTATCATTTGCTAGAAAGGGATGCAGCCTTAATCTCAAAGCGATTGCTGCGACTTCGTACCAGGGCATTTCTATGAAACTGCATAGCATTTTATTCGAGCGCCCTGGTACGATTTTCTTTTTGAACTCATTTGAATTGGCATTGAGAGAAGTATGCATCCCTTTCTAGCTAATGATATATGGACATAAGAAAGTAGAGATCAGCCGTATGAGTTGATTTTCAGAGCATGAATGAATTTTAAGACTTCTCCTATGCTTTAGTCATAGTTCTTTGTTGATAATAATAACTAAGGGTGGGATTTGAATCATACCACCCGAGTCCGTATGTGAACGAGAACTGATTTATTAAAACTGTTAAAACCAATTCTAATGATAGGTACATCTTGGGAGCACCTTCTGAAATGCCGCGTAAACTGTACAATCAAAGTCAAAGTCAAAGTGAAAGTCAAGTCAAAGACTTTTGTTTTATTCTATAAGAACAAGTACACTTTGAATCGTCATTTTTTTAAATCTACACCAATTCACAACGCGACCAAACAGAGAAATCGGTATGTGAATTCATATCACAATTTACATTCAAATATTTTAAATACTCAGCGATATATATCACTAGCTGATGCAACTATTGTTAAATTTATCATCACACAAATAAATCGATAACTAATACAATAACTGTTCACAAAACAGTTCAATGTTATGACCTAGACCAGATTTTTATCATAAATACAATGTATTTTAATTTACAAAACTTTATTAACAGACTTCAAAGGAAGAGGTTCCTCAATTCATAGGAATCCTTTTGAGGATTCCGCGCGTCAAAAAGAAAGAAAAAAGAAACCCTTATAGGATCACTGTGTTGCGAGTTAGTATCTGTGTCTGTCAAGAGTTTTAACTCAGGAACGCGTCGAGGTATCAATTTGAAAATAATATCAAATACTCAGGTGTACAATTTGTGTGGATTTCGTTCGTCAAAAAGAAAGAAAAAAGAAACCCTCATAGGATCACTTTATGGCCCGTTAGTATGTGCGTCTGTCAAGAGTTTTTACACAGGAACGCGTCGAGGTATCAATTTGAAAATAATATCAAATACTCGGGTGTGCAATTTGTGTGTGAGATTGGCCCGCAATAAGCGCGGTACCGCCGCGATACCCACCGAGTCTAGTAGACTATCAAGATCTACCTCTCCCGTTTCGATGAGACGACCACTGGAGAAGATGTCGTTCGATACATCAAAGAGAAAAAAAGGTAAAAAAAGGTAATATGTAGGTGCGAAAGGCTGCTGGTAGAAGTTGGATGCGTCGAGCTCAGGACAGGGCGCAATGGCGCTCATTAGGGGAGGCCTATGTCCAGCAGTGGACTGCTATAGGCTGATGATGATGATGATGATGATGACATCAAAGAGAGAGCCCATGGTCGGTGTCAGTTCTGTCCGAATGTCTCCTCAGAGGCTGGAGAGCAGTAGTAATACAGTACACAGTACGCAGTAGTAATATAGTGGTTTCAAGTCCTACACTCCAGATTCTAGCAAAGCACCAGGATGTACTCATAGATCCGAATTTCTGGCCAGCGGGTATCGTATACAGACGGAAGCCTAGAAGGCAAAGGAATAGGGAAGCCGCACCGAGGCGAAATCTCTCCCCCTAGGTTTATAAGTAGTTTGTAGTAAATAAAATATGTATGTTAGTCTGTAAGGTATTTATAACTATGGGCCTCTGCCTTATTAAGTGCATATAGCCTGAAATAAATGATTATTTCATTAAATTTAATTTAATACCTTGGAGGTGTAAAAAACAAACTTCTGTGAAGGTGAAAAAAACGGCCAATTATGGCGCATATTTTGTAACTCAGGGAAATCAAAACCTATATGGATATGGACAAAACCTATTCGTGATATGGATGCACAAATAGAGGGAGACCGAAGAAAAGATGGATGGAGTGTGTGAAAGAGGATATGAGAATGAAAGGAGTGGATACAGATTTGACGGCTGATAGAAGTGAGTGGAAGAAAAAATAAGATGTGCTGAACCCACCATGGGCAATACCATAGTTGGGACAAGGGCAGGAAAATTATGAGGGAAATCAAAACCTATATACCCTAGAATCACGAAATTTAGCTAGAAGCAATGTCCTATAGCACAGCTAAAGGAACCCTTTCAGTGCGCGACGTCAACTCGCACTCGGCATGTTTATTTATATATGTACCCCGATTACTCGAAGACGGCTGGATCGATTTGGAAAATCATTTTTGTATAGTTTTCGATTGGTCCCATTATCATAAAATAAAGATCTGATGATGGGATCCAGAAGATTGTTATTTTATGGGACTTGAAGATGGAACAAGCACATGGCCCACCTGATGTTAAGTGGTAACCATTACCTATCACAAAGCATTGCATCGTGGATCACGTTTTTGGAACGTGCTTTCCGATGCAACGCCCTGCGTCCATCAACATGAGGCATGAAGATGATAAGCCTCTTGTGCCTGTAATGTGACCGGCACCCACACCCTTCAAACGGAAACACAGCACAGCTGCTTCACGGCAGAAATAGACATGGTGCCAGTACCCGGACGAGCCAACAACAAAGAAGTCTACTACGACGAAAACTTAAAATATTACAGGAACACTCATAATTGTGATTTTAATTTTTTATTATTGTGTAATCGGACTTATTATTAGATATTATTTTTTTATTTAATCGTTGACTAATTTTACATTACGTATCTTTATTTAGTGTTATTGGTCTGTCACAGTTATAATTAAAATAAAATAAATTATATAAAAAATATCAAAAAATATTTGGGTATGTTTTACACTATACAAGAGAGTCATCATCATCAGCCTGCTGGACATAATATGATAACATAAATGCCTCCCCTAATGAGCGCCATTGCGCCCTGTCCTCAGCTCGACGCATCCAGCTTCTACCAACAGCCTTTCGCAACGTACAAGAGAATGCTTGCTTTCAACAAAAAAACGTGCCTTATTTTTCTTTTTCAAAAGAGGAAACGAGTCATAGATTATATAGAAGAGCTAGGCAATGATTTTGTACAAATCAAACATTCCCGTGATAAAACCTCCTTTGTAAGTAGATAATAGATAAAAAATATAATCTTACCATCGTAAAATTTATAATAGGAACTGATATATTCCGCCGGATCCGGATATAGAAGCGGGCTCCTCAAATATGGCGTCACAGGATAGTAGGGATGCGCGTAAACCGCGATATGCGACACACTCAAATCCATCTTGCAACTCAAAGAACCGTCATTCACTCACAGTTCATTAATAAAAATATTTGCAATGTTGCGTGACTGGGCGCTCAAAAAACTATGTTTAATGCATTACAACAACAATATCAAACAAATGTACTAGTACTATCGGAAGACGTTTGATTATTTCGTCGGTAATCGCCTTTATCGGATCAACATGTTAAGTAAAACATGCGATTACCTGAATCACGGTGTACGTATATTTTTTCGAATTTTTACCTCCTCCACTATGATTGCGAACGTCACAGAGCTTAGACTTGCCCTTCAAACTTTCCGTTTGGAATTTCCTCAGACAAATCGCAGCAAACATTCACATATCTCTTGATTCTATTCCAAACAATCGAATGACACGACTTTCTATTGTCTCTTATCAGCAGTAACAACTTGTTTGCTCAAATTCTATTTTCGAAACTCTACTACGATCATAGATAGTTGTTTTCACCGATCACGGAACTGTCTGTACTTGAAGGACCATAGGCAATAGTTGTATCTTTTCAATACAGCGACGGGGACTTTGATAAGGGATTCGGCTGTAGTCCTTGTTCTTCTGAGCGCGCAACAGAATCGGCAAAGGCAGAAGCAGCATTCAGAGTTATGCACCTTTCTACTCTTTAAAGCGTTTTTATCCAGGACTGGCATAAGTAGGCTTTTTATTGACAGAATCTCAAACAATCCCAAAGCACTAGAGTTCCAGAATTTTCGAAAGAGTCAAATTGGCGATCACTTTTAGTCCAAACCTAATTTAGTATAATATTACACTAGTAAAAAGTACAAACTAACACAACAATATTCGTTTCTCAGTTAAAGTTCTGAAAGTTTCTATAAGTCTTTTATTATTAAGTTTTTAATCACTTTAATTTTTAATCAAACAATTTTTATTATCAAGATTCACTTTACGATACGACGCAGCATAACGAAAAGGCGATACACATACGAAAAGATTCCCATTGTGAATAAAATTAAAAATATATAATAAAAAAACTGTTAAACAAAAATGGAAGATTAAAAAACGTTTTACTGAACTATTTCACGAGATTAGATAAGTACTGAACAAGAGTTGAGAGAACAATGAAATTACAAAACATTCGTAACGTCTTATTAAGGACTGTTACAGCTTAGGCAAATAACGCTATCAATGTTTCTGTTTGTGCAAGTATATTAATACTGTGTATACATCCAGTGTCTTGGCGATACGAAACTCAAATAAGCGTACGTAAGTTGTTACGCCTGACTGCACTTAACGCAAAGTCATTAAAGTCATATCGCATTAAAAAAGCGAATCTTTTAGGCATGCCTCAGGTAACAAATGATGCAAATAGTAATGGTTCGTTTTATAGTGACTTTATTATGTTAGGATAATTTTAGCTATGTTTAAAAGGAAAAGTATACCTTTTACTAATTTCACAACTCTCCCAAAAAACGTATAGTTTTAATTTTAATGACAAGATTCAAGATTCAAGATTGATGACTCAAGAATTAATAGAGCCAAACAAAAGACAGAAACACGATTGGTTAAAATTTTCGCTACAAAATTATCCAAAGTTAGCTCTTCCTAAACTCTGTTTTCTTTTTTATTCGAAAGTATGAACACTTTGACAGTAATTTTTTATACATGTTGGACAGTCATATAGCTCGTCAAATTAATGAATTTGCTTTCAGTTTAATTGTTTCGGAGATATTATAAAACAGCTTATTTTTATCGAATTTGCTGCAGCGACAAGATAGCTTTCTTTTTTTTTTAAGTTTATGTATCGCTATATTAAAGGAATACATGATTATCGTATCGTGCAAGTCTTGACGTGGTGACGCGATAATAACTAAATGCCAACGACTATGGAAGCGTAGAATCATAGAAGGCACGTTTAGAGACTTTGATAGGCTTCAGGAAATTGTTTCTGTGTGCACACAATACAAAGTAAATACCCTGTAAACAAGTTCCTAGAACTGTAAATTTAACTTGTGTAGTGATCACACTTCACACTAATACTATATGTGCGAAAATTTGTCGATGAGTAACTGTGTAAGTCAGGTAGGAAGGTATCAGACATTATTCCATTTCGTTTCATATAAATTTTATAGCTATGGTTATAAAATTACCAAGAGACACGAGTTGTACAGGACGGTCGGCACCCGTATGACCTGTGTCGGGTGACGCACGAATATACGAATAAAAAAAAATTTGCAGGGTGCTGAAACCAACTAAATTCTACTTACTAATTCAAATGACAATAATAAAAGTCGACGTGTTCAATAGTTAATAGGATTATAGGAATGACCTTTGAACTTATATCAATTGAATCACGCAATCAGTCTTTAATTCTTTTAGCTCACTCATTCACCGTGTCCCATCCCTATCCACATAAGAAATCATTTTCAAAAATGGATTTTTATTTCTAACCTCTATTTTTTTTTAATTCTAAGGCACCGTACAATCTGCCAATTTACAACAACACTGTCCCAGAAGCCATTAAATAAAGAAGGTATCGATAATATGACATTTTCAATTATGGAATATTTCCCCACAACGTGAAACTTTTTTTATTCCAAGTCACAAAACAGCAGCAACATTCTGCCAATTTACAACAGAGTATCGATTAATGCTACAACATACATAAATATTTTTTTAAACTTAATATTATTTCCCTCATACGTGACTTTTTTTATTTTAAGGCACACAACAGCGGCAACATTCTGCTTATTTACAACAAATTATCGATTAGAAAAAAAACAGAACATACGGAATCATTTTCAAAAACGGAACATCCCCCCCAACGTATAACTTTTTTTATTCTAAAGCACAAAACATCAACAACATTCTGCCAATTTACAAAAAAAGTATCGAATATGTAATGTTATTTTTTTATAGTTTCCGAGTAAAACTCGTGACAATAGATTTGTTTTTCGCGTCCATTGCGCGGCGTGCGCGCAGCCACGTGCATGCCTTGTGACTAATCAATTTTTTAGAATTCGCGTCGTCATTTGGGTCAGTCTGTGTTATCAGTACATATGTATGTACTTTATTATATTATCAAACTTACTGTCGAAATGTGTCAATGTTACTATTTAAACTAAAGAGTTTGGATTTCTTTTTAAGGCGACTTTACATGTCAAATCTCCCTCTCGCTCGCACTATTCAACATTTTAGAAGTTAAAAAATCACTGACTTTATGCAAAATAGCAAACCTTCACATTCTAGAGAATTACAATTCAAAGGTTCAATAATAATATAATTATTTTGATTCTATCACATTTTATACGTAAAAAAAACTTGAGAGGTGTCATGGGGCACCCGGATGGAACGAAGTAGCTTTCTATGAGAGGGAGAGAGAGAGAGAGAGAAACACGCGCACGCCACACGGCTTCATTGAAATACAGATCATATTACATAAATTCAAATTAAAAAACATGCAAAAAGCCGCAATCACCATAGCGATTCGAACTGGGTGTCGCGGCGCGGCAGCCCAAGCCTATACGGCGAGGCTAACGAGCACTTAGAATAAACGGTTGAAATAAGCGCACAAGTCTTTATACCATGACGTCATCAGCCCAACCATTTGACAATTACAAAGTGTCGTTACAACTTTTGGTCTTAATTTTTTCCGGCTAGCCCCCTTACACAACGCGCGATAAGGAACTTCGTTCCAAAACTTGTACCAATGTGATCAATTTCGGTACAAATTTTTTGGTAGAAAAAACGTGTTGGGTTCAACATGATATTCCTTCTGAACCTTTATATTGTTATTTTCTAGGCCGTGAAGGTTTGCTATTTTGATTATGAATGAAGGAGATACCTTCATTTCACAGCCTATTAAATAATTTTATTTTAGGCTATGAATGAAGGTATCTCATTAATGATTATGATGAGCAACAAAAACAATTTTTTTGATACAAAATGCCCGTTAGTGCGCGAAAATAAGGCATACCTTAATTCATAGCCACAGCTCTCTAAATGATGATGACCAAGTTACACACAAACAAATTCACATACAAAATTTCGATACGAAAAGTCCATTAGCGTAACAAGATTTGAACCTTCGCCCCCGGATCGGATGGCCAGTGTGCTTACCACTGGGCCATCGTAGCTTAGTATAGATAAATAAGACATACCTTCATTCATAGCCATGTCCATAAGCTGTAGATCTTCGTCGTTGAGGATTGACTGGAGGAACCCATCCTGGTTAGTTGGTGGTGCCATCTCCGCAGTAGAGTTCTAAAAGAGAAAAAAACCTAATTAAATTACCTATTTATTGCAGATTATTAAACCAATCTACGAGAAATCAAAAAACGATAAGAAATTCCAAATAATACCTCACTCACTCACACACACATACACACACACACACACACACACACACACACACACACCAGCCTATCAGCCTATATCAGTCCACTGCTGGGCATAGGCCTCCCCTAATAAAGGGGGATATGCCCATAATCCCCACGCTGGGCATGCGGGTTGGGGATCGGAGGGCACAGGTTTCTCGCACCACCGACGCTGCTCGATGGTCAGGGGATTTAGCTGCGCCGATGTAGGCTGCGCTATAAACCAACCTTCATCATCATAACCACCATTATCATCATCAGCCTATATCAGTCCACTGCTGTACGGCCTCCCCTAATGAGCGTCATTGCGGCCTGTCCTCAGCTCCACATCCAGCTTCTACCAGCTGCCGACAGCAGATCGACACTACACCTGGCCGGAGGGCGTCCTACACTACGTTAGAGACGCCACCTCCACTCAACAACTCGTTTACCCCAACGGTTATCGGTTCTTCGGAAGATTAATCGCACGGAAACTTCAATTCGAGGCGCGTGCAAAGGATCGCTTCGGATATCGCTATCTCTGTTTAGCTTATGGATGATTTAGCCGTGCGTGCGGGATAGCAATATTGGCCGTTCAAAATTTGATATGAATTTGGTTCTGTTCCGTAATACCAAAAATGATGATTGAAAACTTTATGTATTCTTTATAAAGTATTTTTATACTGTACCTAGATAATATAAGCTATGTTTTCTTAGTATCCTGTTTTTCTTTTTGTAATAGGAAAGATACTGATGGCTAGGCTAGTACTTGGTTAAGATAGATAGATAGATAGATAGATAGATAGATAGATAAATTCTTTATTGTACACCAAATTAAAAAATACAATTTGCAGAAACATTACAATTAAAACGAAAAGGTACAATGGGCGGTCTTATCGCTAATAGCGATCTCTTCCAGACAACCTTTGGATGGACAGGATAGCACGAAAAACAAAAGACGGTGGTGTACATACATACGAAAGTAGCTGGATAAATAATATCATACACATACCTAACTAACTATAAAATATACCTTATAAAATATACCTACTACATAAAATATTAATATAATAAATATGAAACTCTAGACTACATAATTATAATACATAAACTACATAAATACCTATTTGCAAAATATAACATTAATAGTATCCCTTAGCAATAAAACCTAGCAGTCAAGAGAAAGGAAATGCTTAAATAAATGGTTAAGTATTATTATTGTTATTAAGATAAACCTAGTTGGGGGCAGGGGTGTGACTGTTGACGTACCTGATAGTAGATCCCATCATGTTGCTGTGGGTGATGAGCAGACTCCACTTTGTAGGCACCTTCCATAGGAGCAGCGGCTCCTGGTAACAATATTATAACATAAATTAACGTCAGACGGACACTTGTATTTATCTAATAGGTATGAAGACTGGGCAATAAATAATAATCAACAAAAAATATGGGACACGTTTTTTTATTTATCAATTAAATAAAAATTGACGGAGATAGAGAGCGTCAAAGTTCGGGCCTTTGCACGTCACGGCAAGGTAAAGTGTACTAAGCCGTGACGTCACGCGGAACTTCAACGCACTATATCTTTGTAATTTTTTGTTTAATTGACAAAAGAAAAAGTACGTGTCCAATATTTTTTTGATAATGTAAATGACGGACTAATTAGAATTTTTCAGTCGTCATACTTGATATTAAAAGGTATTTTAAATGCGAAAATTTGTGAGTATGGATGTATGGATGAATGTTTGTTACTCTTTCATGCAAAAACTACTGAACGGATTTAGATGAAACTTGGAATATACATTGTTTGTGACCTGGATTACAACATAGGCTACTTTAGATCCCCCTACCACGCGAGCGAAGCCGCGGGCAGAAAGCTAGTACATTTATATTTTTTTAGTAATATGTATGTAACATATTGTACATAGACAACATATCAGCAAATAATACAAGCATTTATCCCGCGACGGGAATCGAAGCCACAACCTCCGTCTCAGGCGGACCTTCGCCCACTACGCCACACAGGTCGTCATATTGAAGGTGCTTAGTAATATGTAATAATATGTAGTTCTCTATTTTAGACTTGAATAAAAATTTTAAATAAGAATTTTGACATTTGATAAATTGTCTAATTTTGATTTGTTTAGTTAATGTAATTGCTTTTGTAAAGTAATTAGAGTAATAAATTATTCAGTTAAATATTTTTTTTACAAACTTACTAGCAAAAATGCTTAGGTTTAGTTATGTTTAGTAGCATGATCAATATGTATGTTGACATATTATACATAGAAAACAAACACCCCAGCCCTGAGACAAATATCTGCAGATAATGCATTTGTCACGCGGCGGGAATCGAACCCGCTACCTTTTGCATCTCAGGCGGACCTTCGCCCACTGCGCCACAGAGGCCGTCATGAATCGTATATTAATTGTGTATTCTACGTGGCAAATAATATTCATGGACGGTTGGAAAGGTAAAGCACCATCTGTATTTATTCTATTGTTGCCTGAAATGAAGTTTATCCACATCCACATTAGCCTATATCAGTCCACTGCTGGACACAGGCCTCCCCTAATAAAGGGGGATATGCCCATAATCCCCACGGTGGGCATGCGGGTTGGGGATCGCAGGGCACAGCTTCTCGCACCACCGACGCTGCTGCCCGTCAGTGGCCAGGGGATTTAGCTGTGCCGATGTAGGCTGTGCTATGCCGCAATCAGCCGGCCGCCAGAGCCCCGTTCGTTGTTTAGCAGGGTGCACCACGTGCAGGTGGGGTTGGCTTGGGTTCCGAAGATAGGGGTTGGAACCCTGTACACCCCCGTACCGTATATACAGAAGTTTATATGAAATGATTAATATATAAAGGTGCTTACCATAGGTGTCTGGTAGTTTCTCCGGGGTCGGCACTGCCGCAATTGGCGCGTGAGGTGCGTGGTGGTAGTTCGTCGGGTAGCCACCAGTCGCTCCATGGGCGCTGTGGATTTCAATTAAATTTATTAAATTTATTCATTACTTTTTAAAATATGCTTAAATACATAGACATATATTTATTTGCAACTGAACACACAACACAATAAAAATAAAAACGTAACAAGCAAAATAGAGAAACAGTGAACATAAAACATGGTGGGATGTGTGCTACAGCAGCAAAATGGCTTCGACTCAGCATTATATCCGCTGTTTTAGCAGCGGAAGCTGGTATTCTGCCGAATCCATCATGTGTAGAGACATTAAACCCTGTGAGACTAATTAAGACTAGTTTAGATAGGTAAGTTACACTAATATCATGAATGCGAAAGTAATCCACTTCTATATTCCAAGTTTCATCTATATTCAAGTAGTTTTTGCGTGAAAGAGTAACAAACATTCATCCATTCATCCATACATACATCCATACTCACAAACTTTCGCATTTATAATAATAGTATGAAGTAGGATAGGAAGTAGGATTATAAACGCGAAAGTTTGTGCGTGTGTGAGTATGTTTGTGTTTCACTCCGTAACGCCTGAACGGATTTGGATGAAACTTGGAATATACATAGTTTGTGACCTGGATTAACACATAGGCTACTTTTTATCCCGGTACCACGCGAGCGAAGCCGCAGGCGAGAGCTAGGTATCTAATTATAACAAAAAAAAAACATCGTACAAAGGAGAATGCCGTCTGATGTATGGCGCTCGGTACCAAGACTAAAGTGAGTGCGTCAAAAAAATATCCAATAAGTTTTTAGTCGATTCTACTGTCAAAATAATTAAAAATTAGGTTAAAAATTATCAATTATTAAATTATTAACACTTTACATCAATGTTTGTTGCCATAGTAACGTATATATCATTGGTTGTTGCACTCTAATGGCGGCGTGCGGCGGAAACAAAATCAACAAAATATTTTTTTACTTGATTATTAATCCCGTCGGTGTGTAAAACTAAAGAAAATGTTAATGTCATTTATAAAATATAATATTTTATGGCATACGTTTGGTTTTGACGCAATTGGTACGGGTTCTCGGCATTCTCCTTTACTACAGCTTTATAAAAATTGAAACTTGAATAAAACTAGATAAATTCAAATGAATTTAGAAGAAAAACCAGCCAAGTGCGAGTCGGACTCGCGCGCGAAGGGTTCCGTACCGTTGTATGGAAGCCCCACTAAATTTTTTTTTCTGTTTTTAGTATTTGTTGTTATAGCGGCAACAGAAATACATCATCTGTGAAAATGTCAACTGTCTAGCTATCACGGTTCATGAGATACAGCCTGGTGACAGACAGACAGACGGACACTGGAGTCTTAGTAATAGGGTCCCGTTTTTACCCTTTGGGTACGGAGCCCAAATGTGCTCTCATAACATAAAAATTACAACATGAAAAACTAGTTAAATTCAAATAAATTCCAAACTTCCGTTTTTAAAACGGAAAGTACCTATTTCATAACACAATAATAACACAAAAAAAAATTCTCAATAATAATACAATAAGAAACTTAAAAATTCGTAAAAATGTCCTACTGCTACATAAAAATTAAAACATGAAAGGACTTAAAAAAAAAAAAAACCGACTTCAAATAAATCACTTCTTACTTCTTACCCTAAAGAATTTTGAAAATCGATTCGCAATTGACGGAGATATTGGTGATCATAGGGCGAAAATTACAGGTAATAAAAATGAGATACTTGCCTGATGTTATGCGGGTGCGGGTGTGCGTGCGGGTGCGGGTGCGGGTGCGGGTGGTAATGCGGGTAGTCGGCGCCCGGCGGTGGCGGGATCGTCAGCAGAGAGGCGAGGTCTTGCCAGCGCTGCTCCACCGACATAGACCGCATCAGCGACTGGAACACATCAATAAAGTTGTTAATCATATGGCAGCACTAAATTACTAGTTTCTAGTTTCTATTTTATATGTATCTGACCGGTGGCTTTCTTATTCTAAAAAAAAATTTTCATTCCCAGTTTTCTCACCCTTAGGGTTGGTATTTTTACTTCAAATTTATATTGGACCATTTGCAAAGTATACCCTACACTACGATAAAATAATTTTCTAAATCGGTTCATAAATGACGGAGATATGAGGTAAGAAACATAAAAAAAATATAAAATTCGAGCCCAAAAAAGGTTCATTCCCAATTTTCTCACCCTTAGGGTTAATATTTATTCTTGAAATTGAAATGGGACCAATTTGAAAGTATACCCTAACGTTTTATAAGTATACCTTTCTAAGTATACCTTAACCGTATGTTTTCCAACGAAAAAAGAATTTTCCAAATCGGTTCATAAATGACAGAGTTATGAGGTAACAAACATAAAAAAATACAACCGAATTGAGAACCTCCTTTTTTTTGAAGTCGGTGAATGATGTATTATCAAAACGCATCGAAATCGGATGCATGACAATGAAAAGGCCCTTAGGGTGACTAGACTAAACACTCAACTTCCAAAATCCAACTTTGGCCGTGCGGCGGCTGGGACTAAAGTCGACCGTGTAAATGCTCAATTGCAGGCGATCGTTTGTCAATCAATTGTTTTTTCTTTATTAAAATACTATATTCATTCACCTGCTAATTTTATCAAATTTAGATTAGACTTTTATAAGCAACTCAACTGGTGACTTGCCACAAAAATAGAAATCGAAAAAATCTAAAATCAACCGATGTAATTAGGCATTCGTTACTAAAAAATCTATGCTTGATGACCTACGAAAACTTTGGCCGTGCGGCGGCTGGGACTAAAGTCGACCGTGTAAATGCTCAATTGCAGGCGATCGTTTGTCAATCAATTGTTTTTTCTTTATTAAAATACTATATTCATTCACCTGCTAATTTTATCAAATTTAGATTAGACTTTTATAAGCAACTCAACTGGTGACTTGCCACAAAAATAGAAATCGAAAAAATCTAAAATCAACCGATGTAATTAGGCATTCGTTACTAAAAAATCTATGCTTGATGACCTACGAAATCATAACACCTCTTTCTAATCAGAGGTTAAAACCGTAACTTATTTAGTAAAACAATACCTTTTTTTAGCTATAGCTAGTAACATTGAACATTAATGGTTTTATAGTCAGAGGTTAAAACCGCAACCTCTTTGGTAAATCTAAAACTTCACAAACAAGTAAACCTCGGAGAGGAACCATTTTTTTCATCTTGAACGACGGTTGACACAACCGGGTTGTATCCTTATTTTATTTTATTTTCTAGTGTTTTTTTTATTTATATTGTGTAAAATTATTTGGCAATTTACCCGATCTATGATAGTAATAAGACACAAGTGCAGTGAAATGTAATAAAAGCGGATTGGGACCAGAATTATCGGATGAAGAAAATTGTTCGCCGATCGTTTTTTGTTATAGTCGCCATTGCTATAGCAGAACAGGACCTGACTGAAGACTGGACGACTGGACTTATAAACCGTACTACGTTGCCTCATAATAATATTAACTTATGCCTGATACTGGCGAAATTGTGGAAACCTATCCCAGAAGCCTATAAAATAAAGAAGTGAAGTAAACCCCGCCCACGAAGCTTTCGAATATTGCCGCGAAATCACGGAGCAAACAAAATGGCGACTTTCCATACAAATATTAATTAAACAAACAAACAGATGTTTTAACGGAATATACGGTTTCTGTTTAGATGCTGGAAACTTGTTTTTGACGGTAAACTGTCAGATATGGTGACCACCTACATTACCAGTGGTGTAGTTAATTATGTACCTACTCATGTTCTATTTACGACCACCTACATAAGTAATGAGGGCTTCATTGCAAACATCATCGAGGGAAAGGTAGAAGGAAAGAGTGGAAGAGAAAGATAAAGAATAAGCTACATGAGCCAGATAAAAGAGGTAACTTTTTTTCACACTAAATAATTCCTACTCTACAACATACCTACTAGGGTCAAGCGGGGTATTTATAAGACATCCAATATTTCGAGTAAAAATAAGACATTAACATAATACCTCAATAGAACATCTTTTATTAATCATAATTCAGTTTAAAATCAACCTTCTAGGGTTTAGGATTTTAAACTGAATTATGATTTTAAACTGAATTATGATTAATAAAAGATGTTAAATTGAGGTATTTTGTTAACGTCTTATTTTTACACGAAATATTGTGTTTCTCAATTATACCACCCCGCCTGACCCTATAACTTTTATTAATATAGGTTACCGATAATTTTAATAGCTAACATTTTCGCAAAATCTGTTGTAATCTCTTTGTAATGACTTTTTTGTACGCTTGTGAATGACAGTGTAATGGTCTGTAATGTTGGCAGCACTGAATTATTCATTCTACCTTAATTTACAGTTCCAACCATTTAAGAAGAAACAGTTCAATACCATAGACAAATAAAAAAAAACGAGAACAGCACGCTACCGGTGGAGAGCAAGTAAATGTTTACAGTGCACTTGTAAAACTGTGTGCCGTGTAAATAGTCGCGTTGTCTGTGGTTCTGTTTGCGTACTGGCACGCGTGGAATGCGACCGGGTGGCGGGAAAAAGTTTTAATTTTGAATTTTATTTGAAAATAATTAATCTAATTGGTATAAACTACGCGTAAATAGTTACGTATGTTGTCTATGGGTGTTTGCATACTATGGCACGCGGGGATAGCGATCGGGCGGGTGGCGGGAAAACGGGCGGGAAAATACCTTAAATTATGTCATCTCGTGCGCCGTGAAAACACCTAACTATTGGCTGATCTGTCTAGCCAAATTAGCCACAGCAAGGCATTCTTTGCCAAAAGGGCCGAGAATTCTCCCCTAATGAGCGGCATTCCAGCTTCTAGCTTCCAGCTTTCAGCTTCAGCCGACAGCAGATCGTCACTCCACCTGATCGAAGGGCGTCCTACACTACGTTTGCCACCAAACCACAAACACCTCATGCATGAGACAAAAAACTTAGAGGGCAACTTGAAACCTAGTAATTATTTTCACCTACTGCACGTTGTAATGATTTTAAATGTATTTGTACTGGATTAGAAAGTACACGCAAGCTCAAGAGGTTTATTCTAACAGTCATTCAATTTAGCAAACGAAAGAATGCCATTCAATATGGCCGCGCCTTCAACTTTAGTAGATGACTTTGTTGGCGCAGCGGGTGTGTAGGCTTAGATACAAGGTTCGATTCCCGCCTGAAAACGAATAACACGCGTCGTTAGCGCAACGAGCGTGTAAGCTTAGATATCAGGTTCGAATCCCGCCTCGCAACTAACTGTAACTACTTACTGTATTACGTAAGCACTATACTTGGGGGGTCTTTGCTTTGCTTATTTTTGATGACATGGGGGGTAGGGGGATGGTGATTACGTTGGCAGTAGCTATTAATTTTTTTACACATTGGCAACCCACACATTGTCTGTTTGAAAACGAAACGCATATTCGGGGATTCCCACAAATAATGAATACGTTTAGGTACTCGCATTTAGAACCGAGTAAGGGGTAAATAAGACCGTGGTGGATGGCACAAACTTCGGGAGGCCTATATCCAGCAGTTGATAAAGTCGAGCTGTGGATGATGATTATGTATGCATTTACAAAAAATAATAATTTGTCCTTTGTCTCCCATAATACAAGCTTTGTTTCTACATGTTGCTGTGTAGTGCGATAGTGTCCAGCGTTATTTATAAAACACAACGCTTCGAAATAACTCTTCTAACATATATTTAACAAGTGGTCCTCAAAATTTTAGTGTCCAGAACCGTTAGTAAAAGTGTCACAAAGTGTTACCAAAATGTTTAATGTCGAATGCCCGAAGTCAAGAATTCGGTACACATTTTTATTGTTATGCGCGTATTTTATTACTTTCACTTTTTAAGTATTTGCCAGGAACTGTAATACAACACAACGAATACTTAAGTTCTTTGGACATATAACCCGCAAAGAAGACTAAATGGAGCGTCTGGTAGTGCAAGGCAAGATGGAGGGCAAAATATCACGAGGCGGCTCTCTCACGCGATGGTCAGACCTTATTAAATCTATCACACAAACCTCTATGACCGAATGTTCTCGTCAAGCTACTGATAGAACTCAATGGAGACATGTTGCAAGAGCCGCCATTTAAACTCTACTTCCATAACCACGACTCTGATAAGAATGTCCGACTGAGAAGATTTTAGATTTTGACACTCATAAAGTTTATTTGTCTTTTGAATGGCAGCCGCATGTACGATTTTCACTTACCGCGCGCGTCGGAGTGTATTTTATAACATGCTAAACTAAATTGAAACCTCTATAAAGCAGTTAAGTTCCTTAATTGCATGCATTTAAGGCAGCGGATCTATTTATGTCAGTGTTTGACAAAGCTGCAGTGTTTGACAAAGTTGCATGCAAATAAGGAACTAAACTGCTTTGTGGATGTTTCAATTTCCTCTAGCATGTTTTAAAATGCGCTCCGATGCTCACCGACGCGCGCCAGTATGTGTGAATCGTACATAAGTAATTAATTTTCAAAAATTGTTCGCAGTTGCCCCTCTCTTGGATTGATATACGTCAATGTCGTTACCAACATGTGACAAATGCGTACACGTGTCCACTACCTACAATTAGGGTACGGACACATTCGCGTGCCGCAAATTATAGGCGGAGGGTATAATCTAGCAACACCTTGAGACCGAACAAGGTCGTATATGTACTGTGGCTAATTTACAGGCCTTTACTGTCTTGCTATCCTACTATGATGCATTCGAATCTTAAATAATCGTTCTAATTTTAAAATGTATTTGAATTTTGTGGAGCCAAGTTTCACAAACGTTCGAAATTCAAATTTAAATGAGGATGGTAAATTGTATTTTTTTTTTTCACTATCCAAAGAGTATGTATACGTAAACTATAATTCAAGATAATGAAAGTAGTTACGTAATTTTGTAAAATATTCTATTTAAATAATGTAGTAATTATTGGGGGAAGGCATGAGGTACTTTGCTATAAGGTCATTCATAACTAAAAATTTCCGACAAGTATCTACCTACAACTACATAGCATTCAATTATAAGAATACTGACAATGACATATTACTAGAATGTATTCACCGTCACCAGGCGTCAATTTTGACAGAGAACTGTCATTTTATAAGCGTAAATTTTATACCAATTGAAACCCAATTGAAATTTAGCGGTATGGTAAAAGTTTGTACCACTTTCGAAAAAATAAACTTCAAGGTGTTTAGTACCTAGTGGTAAATTAACATGAATAGTTAATAGGGTGGGGCAAAATTGTACCTTATCGAGGGCAGATACCTTTTCTTTTGTAGTTAAAGGGTTTTGTTCTTAAGAAACTATAGGTTTATTTTGAAATATTAGATATTTCTTATTTTTGAATAAAATGAAAAAGCCGAGAAAATGACATTAGTTAATGAAACAAGTTGGTCACAATCGACTCTATTTCCCAATAGAAACACTTTTCCAAGAGTACTAACTTAATAAATGAAAACAAATTTCGCGATAATAAAAAAAAGTTTAGTTACAATTGCTATGACGCGCCATTCGCCAGAACATTGAGTCCATGTATGCCATTCGAGCACTTGCCGCGAAATAGGTAATCTGTTCTTATTTCAAATTGATCTTTCATCAAATAAATTATGAAATTGCATTTTCGACATTAGCAATGATGGTAGCTAATTGATTAAAAAGTAGTTTTAAAAAGTATGTTAAAATTAATATGTGATTTTTGGACCGAATTGTTTTTGTCGCGGCTACAATTCTTTTCTTCTTTTCCAAAAATGTTCTGTCTAAAATGTATGTGAATATATGTTTATTTAAGTCAAAGGATTTCCACAACAAAATTATATCAAGACTAAAAACGTAAAAATAATTCAATAAATTTGCAAAAAGCACGTAAGTATTACCTATTAAGTATTTAAAACTAATTTTAAGTACTTAGTGTACCTTCTTGATGACCAAAGTAAAGATTTACTCAATAATAAACCTAATGGCCAGACAAACAAATCACCATTTCAAATAATAAAAACATGTACGAAAAACAAAATGACCTTTGCCAAACAAAAATACGGAAGCCGGCACCCAAATTATTAGCTCACCATAATTTTGACATCCTCATAATACATCATTGTACTATAATACACTTTAATTGTACTATTTTAGGATTCAAAATTGATTGTCCTCTGATACTAATTTGGATAAGTGTAGGGAGAAGGTAATAATCCCGCAAAATTACAAAAGGCTGTTTGAAATTTAAAAATACAATTATGGAATTTGGCTTGTCTATAAATTTAAAAATACAATTATGGAATTTGGATTGATAGCGTGTTACGTTTTGAACTTATCCCGTAAACAGTATAAACTTTTTATAAAAATTAAACAGACTTCAAATAAATCACTTCTAAGTTCTTGCCTTAAAGAATTTTGAAAATCGGTTCAAAATAGACTGAGATATTGGTGATCATAGGGCGAAAATTACAAGTGAGGATGAGAGTTTCCCGGGAAAAGTACCAATCCCTCAGGAATAAAATTTATATGGACCTGTGAAGTATACTCTTTTAAACAAAATTGGTCCAAAATTGACGGAATTATCGGTGAACATTCATAAAAAAAGTCGAAAAAAAAAGTTTCCGGCGAATTGAGAACCTCCTCCTTTTTTGAAGTCGGTTAAAAAGAACAAGGTTCCGGTTATTTCACATCCCGATTTTGTACAGCCCGATGTACCACCATACCTGGCGTGACAATCATGTACATCTCGAACATGATGTTTGAAAGCAACAAGTAAAAGGGACCATAGACTAAACTAAATCGATAAAAGTGAATAAGAATGGATATTTGACTCCGGTGTGGTCTCCTGCCAGAACTCCCGCGAGGTCGCCCCTGAGTGTCGCTTCGTCTACTCGTCGTTCGCTCTACTTTGCGGGACAGATGTTTGTATGATCTGCAATATTTGTTTCGGGTCTGAATGTAACATGTATGTATTTATCACGGGTCAGTCTTCGACTGTCTAGACAATTTGATCACCCCTTCTTCTTCGTGTTGATGATACAATCACATTATTTTCTTAAGGTGGCTGTAATAGCTTACACTCGCAGAATTTAACCGAAGCTTTGGCCGCGCAGAGGTCTTTTAAAGTGCAGCTAGTAGGGCACGAATAGGCAGACCAGCAAATGTGACATAGCACGAAAGTTGCAATACAGACGATTACGTGATGGTCGCTTAGGAATCCACTTGCCACCGAGATACAGTTAATAAACTAGTTCGGGGTGGGATGGACTAATAATGGGACGTCTATGTCGTGTGTTTTGGCTTTCGGACCCCCTTTAGTTTTAGTTTAACGTTGCGATAAGACTTTAATTTTAGGACCTTATATAGTAAAATTTATGATTAAGGTATCATTATATAATTGATATTTTATTTAAGTACATATGTATCATTTTTTATGTAGGTTTATTTAACTATTTGAATGTAGGTTTATGTAAATATGTAGGTTTAAGTTTAATCTTAAATTTATCTTATCCGTCATGCATAAGTACACATGTATCTATCCTTCTCTTTTTATTTTCTCCCAATACCCAAAGGTTTGCTGTAAGAAAACTCTTTCAGGGTTAAGCTCGCCTTTGTACATAGCATATAAGTAAAATTATTCCTGTATTATGTTTTCGTGTACAATAAAGAATTAAAGAATTAAAGAATCTGTATGGTCCTGAATAAAGTTATTATTTATAGTCTGAGGATCACTCCTAAAAATCAATTTCTTGAAATAAAAAATATTATCAGTTTATTGCTTCAAAACAGTTCGACTGGTACAAACATAGTTACTCATTCGTATAGAGTTCCTATATGCTTACAAAAAAGAACCAAAGTTAGTTCCTGTTCCCCGCACTAGGACTGAAAGCCTGTAAAGCGAAATCTTTTTTTTCTTTGTAGTATTTTGTAAATTATACAGCAAATACATGTTTTGAATAAGATTTTATTGTAAAATAGCAGGATCTCCAGTCAAGCAGGATGCCAACACATCAACGCAAAAACCATAGACAATACTTTTTTCGGCAAAAAACTAACACTGGCCTCGTACGTAGGTCATTCTGTAAGCTCTGTCTTTTGCGTTGTGTCGATTCGATTTCCAAAACGATAATTTATAGTCGTGTGGTGAAAATACTTGGTTCTGAATCTGGGGTGTCACTTCCGGTTAGAACCTCCATGTTGGCAACCGAAGTAAACCTCACCTACCCGTGGTGCACCCAGCTAGCATCTGCCCAAGAGTCTTAACACCTTCATGCTATAAGGACGCCGGGCGTTGCATCGAAGGGCAAGCAAGCGAGCGCTCCAAGCAAGCGTGACGATGCATGCTTTGTAATAGGTAATGGTTAAAACTTAACATCAGGTGGTCCATGTGCTTGCTCCATCTTCAAGTACTATCAAAAACTAGTTTTTTTTAAAGTGCAGCTATCTCTCAATGTTAATTAGATCTGCGGGGTGATCGGCTAACTCTATTGCAAACAGTAATTATTGACGGATCCTGTTTTTACAAACTTTGACATTACATCCGTCGAAATTCAATGAACATCAATTGACGAACTGTCACAGTTAGTTAAAACAGGATCAGTGACAATAATTTCTGTTTGCAACAGAGTTAGCCGAACTCCCCGCTGGTCTCTATTTCTCCATGCAGAAGTTGCCTGAAAATAATAGCTTTTAGCTCATTGTCCCCTTTTTAAAATATATTTGTATTTTTTTATATGTTTCACGCGATAAGTTATTCATTCATACATTCAATCATTCATTCTACTCCATAAGGTCAAGGTTTCGTTCAAGGATTTTGTAGTTTTTCATTAAAGAAATGATTTGTTAAGTTACTCATGCTAGCGAGGCAGCCCTAGCTCAGCTTTTTTTTTCTTGTCTGGTGATTATGATTGTAGCTCTGCCACTGTTTACTCACAATATGATAGCACAAGTATAAACCTTAGTGGTTTACAGATGCTTTATACATTGTATCTTGTAACGTTTGTTTATATGTTAAATAAATTAAAATATAATAATAATAAAAATATACTTTCACTACCTATTTTGTATCTTGTCACCAAATTTGTGTTTTTCATTGGAGAAATGGCTTGTGAAGCTTGAGTCTTAATTTTACTCGATTACGAGGCAACCCTAGAACAACTGATTTTTTTCTTGACTGATGATGATGATGATTTTAACTCTATTTTATTGTTTACTACTTTCACTGGTCATTTTGTATCTTATCACCAAATTCAGGTGACCACAGAAAAAAGGCTTTTCAAACCTGTATTCGAAAAGCCTTTTTTAAACATAAATACAGAAATCCGAACCCAAAAGAATGTACCACTTTAAATGAATAAAGTAATTTGTATTTATGTATTTTTTTTGTACTGTTATGGTTGCCACGCATAACGCAAGGTTTTCTGTAATTCTTTATAATACAATAATAAATACAAAGGTTTAAAGTTTTTGTTTGGTAAATTGGAAGCACGTATTTCTATGCGAGGTTCTCACAAGTTGTGGCCCATTATCCCCCTCTTTTGGCATAGTATGAACTTGAACTCGCCTTGTATAGAAAGAAAAAAAAATAAGGCTCACCTGATACTCCTGTAAATCCATCATTATCCTATTACTAAACATCTAAAACTAAAAATAACTACACTATTATTGCACACAAATTCAGACTGTCCACAAGTGTGGTATATTGCACAGAAATCAGGTACCGATGACGGTATTAAAAAAAAAATCACATTGTCAAAATCGAGCTGTCAGATTTGACAGTCGCGCGCTTTTTTCGTATTCCCGCGCTTTTCATGGTGGACGCGCGCGCCGCGCCGCGATGCTTCTCTTACTGGCCAGCGTTATTGCAAATAGGTACCGTACAAGATCCGTTGTACGAAAAAACTGGTCAAGTGCGGTCAACATTTCGAGAGGAGAGTCCCGTACGAAGAGTACTTTCACTAATGGTACTCCCGTTTAAGATCGCGTGACATTGACATTACATCCGTCAAGTTTGATTATTTAAAAGAAGTTTGAATCGCGAACCATTTTTTTCATCTTTGACGATTGCATGATTTTTATTTTATTTTATTTTCTATTGTTTTCTGATTTAGATAGTTTAAATCATTTGGAAATTTAATTAACCTTAGTAATAAGACACAAGTTTTGTGAAATGGAATAAAACCTGATTAGGACTGGAATTATCTGATGATGAAAAATTTTCGCAAGGTCTCATTACTTCCCCGGACTAGCCCTCCACAATGGTGCAGTCGCGTTTCGTGCGCCGACATTTTTGAGTAAACAAGGTAGTTGGTTGCGATTCGGGCGTTTTCCAAAACGACAAAAAAAGTACCTAGTCAGTTGGTATCAGTGATCTTTTAAAACGCATTAAACTCTACTACTGCCATACTACTGCTCAGAACTCCACTGCTGTATAAGCAGTCAGTGGTCCCCCAAACGGCCGGTCCTAGAACCAAACTGCGGAACCCACAAAAAGCTAACATCTAACTCGTGTAAAATCGCCAGAACTGCAGCGGCTAACTGCCGTCATTTTCTAACGGTCCACTAAGGAGGTTGTAAGGCCTGCGCACACGCAGCGAAATCACGTCCGAAGAGCTAAGTGCACACGAGACCGATATGTTACGTTTTATGACCTACTGGCTTAGTTATTTACCTACTTAAAACGTGGGGAATAACCCACGCGCAAACTTCGTCTACTTCTTAATTGAAAGCATATTTTTAAAGAGTTCTCCTCAGATAGCTAAAATGGCATTAAATAATCATGTCACCTCTTTTTATTCACATTTAAATGACAGGAATAAGCTTACTTTATCGAGCGTTATAAAATGACATTTGGTTTTGAATAAGGGGGTAAGTATACATACACTAATTATCACACTTACGGTAAACTTGTGTGTGTGTGAGTGAGTGACAACCACATTGTTAAAATCGAAACAAACTTTGTTTCGACTCAACGTAACCGCTGCGCGGATTTGGATGAAACTTGGGATATCATAGTTTATGACCTGGATTAGAAGCTACTCTTTTTTTAATATGGGCCAGCTCTTGTCCTCGAGGCTTGCATAGGCAAGGATGAGGTCGACGATGGGGCGAGCTTTCCCAGAAGATGCCTATTAACTCTCTTTTTGAAGCCGTTAGGGTATCAAGCGAGCGAAACCGCGAGCAGAAGCTTATTATAAAAATTTGTGACCTAGTGAATAGAAGTAATATTTGACGATGAGTCTCACGCAAACGGTGTTGCGCGCTGGTCTGCTAATATGATGTATATACCTTTCTGTTTTTTACCATTCAAGTGCTTCGCGCACTACGGTGAGGTCGAGCGAACGAGACGTATTTCGATTACTTCTTTTTCTATTTCCATTAGGCTGTATAATCGAAGAGGATTTAGTAGTTATTTGAGCTTTACCGTATATGAAAAAACGCTTGAAATATTCTAATTACGAATGTGTCCCAGTGTGTCACGGCCTTTAGTCAGACTTTCTTCGGCACTCGTAGCGAGCGTAGAGTAATTAGAAATACATTCGGAATTTGATTGATTGTGTTCGGAGACAGTTACTTTTTATTAAAAAGTTGCAAGTTCAAAAAAATAACACGAATAAAAAGTTTTTAATCATGTTCCTTTTATTATGAAATTAGAATCGTAAGTTTTTAATCACGTTCGTTTTTCATACGTGCAGTAAAAAGTTGCACATGCGGTCGGAGTTCAAACTGCTTTAGAATAAAATCGAATTAACCTCTTTGCGGAAATGTCAAAGTCAATGTCAGTGGCAAATTGGCGCCATTCAGACGATGAAGAATGTAATGGAAGCTTCTGCGGACTGTAAGTATTCTACTTTGGTTAAAGATATGGGTTTTCTTTTTGACAGTTATAAATACTTTTTTTAATGCGGTAAATTTACAGTATTATATAAATAAAAAAGATCAAAGAATTAATAAGGTCAAGTAAAACACCACTTTGAAAATGTAATCGTATGTACTAGTCTGTGAATGTATTGTCAAAATAAATTTTTAACATGCTTTAATAATAAGTTGTAAATGCATCGAGATATTTATACTGTACAGTGGAAAACATGGAAGAAAGTTTTTGCACTAAAACTCGGCCCTGTCAATTGCGTCGACTTTGAACACTTCAAGCGACATAAGGTCTAAATTAATTGCAAATTTGGCATTTTCAGTTAATTTACATAGGTCAAATACGCTTTGACACTCTCACTCTATAGAGTTCTATACAATTATCTCGATGTCAAAATAACAACATTTTACGCTTACTCAGACCCTTCTTCAAGAATTTAATTACAAAAAGGCCAGCTCAAATTAGCGAACAACAGGGAAAAGGATTTTTTTATAATGGCAACCTACAACTTGGGATGTAAGGAGTTCCAACCTCCACCATCGGAACCTCACAACCTTCAGGTTGGCCTCACCTGTCCGTGGTGCACCTGCTAACTAACAAACGGGGCTCTGGCGGCGGCTGATTGCGGCATAGCGCAGCCTGACACTGACACAGCTACATCACCTGCCCGTGGTGCACCTGCTAACTAACAAACGGGGCTCTGGCGGCGGCTGATTGCGGCATAGCGCAGCCTGACACCGACACAGCTACATCACCTGCCCGTGGTGCACCCTGCTAACTAACAAACGGGGCTCTGGCGGCGGCTGATTGCGGCATAGCGCAGCCTGACACCGACACAGCTACATCACCTGCCCGTGGTGCACCCTGCTAACTAACAAACGGGGCTCTGGCGACGGCTGATTGCGGCATAGCGCAGCCTGACATCAACATAGATAATTCCCTGACCGCCAACGGACAGCAGCGTCGGCTGCGAGCTGTGCCCTGCGCACCCGCATGTCAAATTTTAAATTTAGGAACACACGGATACTTTCAATCGTTGTTTTTTATTCACACCAATTCACTATGCCACCAAACAGAGAAGAATTGGTAAGAAACTCTGCTTGGCTTTTTTAAAGTCTTTGTTTTCAATCTCTGTTCTTAATTACATTGTTTTTGAGGGAGTTGGAGACAGTTTAATCCGAAGCTTTTTTGTCATCTAAATAATCAGATATTGTATAATATGCTTTATTACAGAGATTACGTTTAACAACATTTATGATTTTTTTTAATACCATGCCCTGGGATTATGTTCATATAACCTTCTTATAGGGGAGACTGTCCAGCAGTGGACTGAAGGCTGTTGTGAGCTTAAGCAAATGACAAATTCACGTATAATTTTGCCGAGAGAAAGTTTATAAGGCAGTTAAATATACGGTTAAACTTTATGGTTCTAGGAACCTAGACGTAATTCATTCTGGTTGCCATAAAGTAAGGTTTCCAACAAGAGCTCTACCTATTCTAACTGTATTCCGATTGGATATAAACTGTTATACTCATCATCATCAGCCTATAGCAGTCCACTGCTGGACGTAGGCCTACCCTAATGAGCGGCATTGCGCCCTGTCCTGAGCTCGACGCATCCAGCTTCTACCAGAACTTCTAGCTTCTGTTTTATTAACCTATAAATGAGAAAGAATTCCTTCGCCTATTTCAAAATGATCGCACACCTATTTATTTTTAAATATTGATACATACAGATAACTAAAGTTGTCAACATAGTTCAGAGAATTAGCAAGCTGAAGTGGCAGTGGGCTTGCCATATCTGCTGAAGAACCGATAACCGTTGGAGTAAACGAGTTCTTGAGTGTAGGTGTCGGTTCGGTAAACGTAGTGTAGGACGCCCTCCGGCCAGGTGGAGTGACGATTTGCGAAAGGCTGCTGGTAGAAGCTGGATGCGTCGAACTCAGGACAGGGCGCAATGGCACATTAGGGGAGGCCGTACAGCAGTGGACTGCTATAGGCTGATGATGATGATATGACAAACAGCTGCCAGCGTCTGTTTTTCCATTGACTTACGACCCTAACGGCTTCAAAAATAGAGTTAATAGGCATCTTCTGGGAAAGCTCGCCCCATCGCCGACCTCATCCTTGCCTATGCAAGCCGAGCCGGTCAAGAGCTGGTCCATATTAAAAAAACAAAAACACACATACAGAAACATTTATTTGTGTAACAAATTACACTAAAATAAAGAATAGGTCAGTGCTTAAATCTCATACGAAAAATAGCGGCACAACAAGTAGGACTTTGACAAAAAAAACAAATTCAAATAAATCACATCTTACTTCTTGCCCTAAAGAATTTTGAAAATCGGTTCACAATTTGACGGAGATATTGGTGATCATAGGGCGAAAATTACAAGTGAGGATGAGGTTTATTGAGTTTTCCGGGAAAAGTACCAATTCCTCAGGAATAAAAATTTTATGGGACCACCTGTGAAGTATATTCTTTTAAACAAAAAAATAATTTTGAAAATGGGTCCACAATTGACGCAGTTATCGGTGAAAATACATAAAAAAAAAGGTTCCGACGAATTGAGAATCTCCTCCTTCTTGAAGTCGGTTAATAAAGGTATTAAATCTTTGTATAGATACCTACGTATCAATTATTATTATAGTATCTACCAGGTAATAGGTTAGTTCTCATCTGACCTCGCCCTTAATACCAAAACCAACAACACAATGCTTCACGGCGGAAATAGAAAACGAAGTACTATAACTAAGCTCTGATTGGTTAAAATAACGCTGCATTTTGGCTGCAGCTGCTCCCTCACTTTTCACAAGGAAATTATTGATCAATGAATATGAAAGCAATCATACAATAGTTTAATAGGCAAATTAGTGCAAATTGAACGGAAGAGAAATCAAATATAGAAAATTACCACTAGAGTTAAAACAGCTTTAAGAATTCGTGGAGTAGCTTAATTAGGTGTTCTTTAAGCTAATCTGTGGGGTGATCGGCTAACTCTGTTGCAAACAGACAAATAAATGTTTGTCTATTGTCTATTTGTCTATTGTCAAACAGAAATAATTGACACCGATCCTGTTTTAACAAACTATGACAGTTTGTCAATTGACGTTCATTGAATTTCGACGGATGAAATGTCAAAGTTTGTAAAAATAGGATCGGTGTCATCACTTCTGTTTGCAACAGAGTTAGCCGATCACCCCGCTGAGCTAAACCACACTCTAGTCATTGCTTGGATGGGTGACCGTTTAATGGCATTTATATCTGAGCGCTTCCGTGCTTCGGAAGGCACGTTAAGATGTTGTTCCCGGCTTCAGTCGTTAAACCATGTCGGAGGCATTCGGGCGGGATAAAAACTCCGACAACAGAGTTGACCATTAGCTGATCGAAGGAGAGAGAAATAAGGGAATCCAACCTCCATTTTTGGAACCCAAGACAACCTCACCTGACCCTGGTGCACCCTACGGGGCTCTGGCGGGAAGGTGACTGCGACATAGCGTAACTTAAGGGTCGAAACATACAATGCTGAAGTTACGCGACGTGAATTCGTCATGATTACGCTTGCAATTAAATTAAAATTAAATTCCGTTTATTGCAGGCACACAAACAGACCCATATCACATGATAATATAAAATTAAATGAAATTGAATAAAATTATGCACAGGGTGCACCCTGCTAAACAACGAACGGGGCTCTGGCGGCCGGCTGATTGCGGCATAGCACAGCCTACATCGGCACAGCTAAATCCCCTGACCACTGACGGGCAGCAGCGTCGGTGGTGCGAGAAGCTGTACCCTGCGATCCCCAACCCGCATGCCCAGCGTGGGGATTATGGGTATATCCCCCTTTATTAGGGGAGGCCTATGTCCAGCAGTGGACTGATATAGGCTGATGTGTGTGTGGAATAAAATTAAAAATTATAAAAGAACATAGCACAGAGCTAAAAACAGCTGCGAAGTCATTTCTTGTTTCCGTCCAAATGGACGGAAATCCAATGGCGGAGGATCGGATTAATATAAACCTGGTCAGAGACAGCCCTCAGAATAATATTGCTGGAGCGACTCAACCTACTCCAGAAGGACGCTACGCGAGTTCGGATGATGGCAAAGAAGTCGGGAACCGCCTCGGAGAACATGCTCGACGCACTGCAGTATCTCGGCAACCTCATGAGGATCCTATAAGCATCACTGTACTGGACCCTTATGGTGTTGATGGATCCTGCTGATGGCAATGCTATTTGAATGACAGATGACACATTATGCTGAAATTACGTTGCGATAAGGCATGCATAAATCAGCTGCGTAACTTGCCGACACAGCTAAATCCTCAGGCCGCCGATAGGCTGCAGCGTCGATGCGAGAAGCTGTCCTGCGATCCGAATACCTCATGCCCAGCGTGGGGATTATGGGCATATCCCCCTTTTTACACCTTACCACTTTAAATCGTCAACTTTTTATAACTGAATACTAAATTAAAAAACAATTAGTAATTTACAAATTCGTAACGCGACCAAACAGAGAAGAATTGGCAAAAAAATCTACTTGGCTTATATTATTCTAACGCTTTGCGAGCTGAATAACACACGCCGAAGGTACTAGCTGTTAACATATTTGTTACAACTGTTATCCTTTTCTATTACAGTAACAGGATGAGAGAGCTTTGCTCGGCATTTTTTCGTTTTCTAATTCTAGTAATGAAACCTAGCTAGATCGATTGATCGCCCCCGAAGCCCCCCAACTTCATGAAAATCGTTGGAGCCGTTTCCGAGATTCAGATTATATATATACAGGGTGAGTTTGAATTCATATGTTATCCCAAAAGGGGGTGAATTTACTTTCAAAGGTCAACAACATTTGTATTGCGACTATTCAAAATTGATTCTTTTTCATTGAAGAAATGACATGCAAAGTTACGCCATATTTTTTTTTAAAACCCTGGTGAGGCATCCCTAGCACACCTGATTTTGTTGAACTTTGTTTTTGTCATAATGATGATGATGATTAGAGCGCCACTTTACAGTAGAGGTTGCTATGCGCTTCACTTCACAAGGCTAAGTTTAAAGTTTGATAAGTAATTTAAAATCACTTATTTTTAGGTATGGTTTTCCGAATATATGGACAACCATAGCAACCACACCCTTGCGGGATAAAATATGAATTTAAACTCACGTTTTATACCTACTTATATACAAAAATTGCTCATTTAAAGGTATTAAATAGATAGATTTTTTTGTGACTGTATAATCCCAAGCTTTTCCGTAATCTAAATAATTAGCTAACGAAGTAGCGGGAAGGCTAGTAAGTTGATTGACGTCAGCACACTCGTTCAACGTCATTTCTCATGTCAGTGCTAAACAGCAAATGATGCACGCATCATTATATGTAATCGATAGACGCGCTTTTTGCCAAGATATCTTTATAATAATGGGTGCACCGTTATTGCACGTAGCGGCGAAATTTTATGTCATTATAACCGACACGTCGCGTCAGGCCACGAACGAGATGGAGGGACGAGCTCGCTAAGTTCTGTGCCGACGGGACCAGAACCCAATCAAATCTACGAAATGTTTAACGTCCCCTTACCAACCGATAAGTTATGAAGCAGACGATTAAACTGGCAAATACCAGGACCTGTAACAGTAGGTCTTGCTGCCGAGATGCAAAGCGCACCCCGGTACTCAGGTGAGTTACTCGTGCGCTGAGGGCGCACTACCATTTGTCCATGAATGGTACCGGAGCTGTTACGCTCACTACCCGCTAACCACTGAAGGATAGCTAACTTGTAACCCAGCTTAGGCCGTCGGTGAAGCTGACTACTATTTTTCCATGAATAGTAATGGAGCTGTAAAGGACGCTCACTGCCGACTGGACCAGCTGAGCCTTTGCCCAGCAGTGGGACAATAAAGGCTGATGGTAATAATAATATAACCGTGCGTTTTCCACTAGTCAAACCGCCACCACACCAGCCTATATCAGTCCACTGCTGGACATAGGCCTCACCTAAAAAAGGGGAATATCCCCATGCTGGGCAGGCGGTTTTGGGATCGCAGGGCAGAGCTTCTCACACTGCCGACGCTGCTGCCCATCAGCAGTCAGGGAATTCAGCTATGCCTGTGTCAGGCTGCGCTATGCCGCAATCGGCCGCCGCCAGAGCCCCATTTGTTAGTAAGCAGGTGTACCACGGACAAATGATGTAGCTGTGTCGGTGTCAGGCTGCGCTATGCCGCAATCAGCCGCCGCCAGAGCCCCGTTTGTTAGTTAGCTGGTGCACCACGGAGAGGTGATGTAGCTGTGTTTTTTAGGGTACCGTCTGCACTAAATGCGCTCGTGTACAGGGCTATTTAGCCATAAAAGAAAATGCTTCTCCCAAACCACAGAAACTATTAAGATCGCCTGCAGTAGACGTTTAGCCGATGATGATGAGAAAAGGTAAAATGATCCCCGGTATGGTATCACTCCGTTGTACTTCTGTCCGTCAAAAAGAAGCTACTGCAGCGCTGGTTTTCAGTGGCACAACCAGCTTTGCAGCAGCTTCCATGCTCCTGCACCATATGCTGGGTGGCGATCTTTTTCGTGTCACTATTTCTCGTATCAGATTTAAGCACTTTATTGTTTTTTTGTCAACTTATTGTGTGAAACATTTGACCTATAGATCAGCAGTACAAGGATTGCCTATGCCTGCACCATTGTCATCACTTAAGCATAGGAGAATCGAACGTGACCAGGTATTTTTATACAAAATAGTTAACAGCCATATCGATAGTCCTTTGTTAAATAAAATTAGATTTAGATGTCCACGAATTAATTCGAGAAAGATTCAATTACATATTTCAGCCTTTTACAATTCGTACTAAATATGCATCAAATACTTTCATCAACCGTTCCATGAATACAAACAATAAATTATTTAATTATTAATATCAACGGGATATTTACCATGATTTGTGAGAATTATGAAAATCGGTCCACAATTGACGGAGTTATCGGTGAACATACATAAAAAAGTCGGAAAAAAAGGTTCCAACGAATTGAGAACCTCCTCCTTTTTGAAGTCGGTTAATTACTTTTCATAGGAGAAAAAAATAAATAAATTATTTTCGAAATATGATATTTTTGACCTCTCTCTTCCTAAATTTAAGCTGCTTATCAGCGAAGAACTACGGAAGCTTTCCGTTGATTTTATCTTTATTGTATTCTTATAGGTATTCGTTTGTTTAATTATTTTTTGTTATTAATTATGGTTAACTATTTACATAACTGTCCACCTTTTCTTCACGTGTATGTTTTACTTTATAGTGGAAACTTTGTTGGATTGAGATCGACCTAATAATACTTTTAGTTTATAAGTTTTATTGTTCTGTTTGTTTCTCGAATAAATAAAAATAAAAATAAAGTGACTCAAATATTTTATTCTTTATATTTATCTTTAAAAAAATCTGTTATCTCTGTTACCGTTTGAAATTATAAACCAACGCAACGTCCCAAATATATAAACAGTAAATAATAGATGCATGGTAAAATCAACTCCTCTGAATAGTATACGAAGCGTAATTTGAAATCAAACATAATGATTAAGACGCGAGCGTGGAAGAAAGTTCTAAATTGTATCGTCAATGCTGCAGACATTTTGCGAAAACAGACACATTTACAAAATACATCATCATCAGCCTATAACAGTCCACGAAATTGAAATGATTGGTAAACGAGTTCTAGAGTGTAATGTAAGTTTATTTTTATAATCATTTATTGTTTACTTACTTATTTATTCTTTATGTCTTAATATTTTTTAGAGTTAGGTAACTTATTATTCTTCTACTATTTCACATAACAAATTTGTCAGCACTATCATTCTATCTCCACACTACACAAAGGTTATCTGGAAGAAAATGCTAATAAGCATTAAGTTCGCCTGTGTGCTTGTTTAATTTAGTGCAATAAAGAATGTTCTATCTATCTATCTATCTAGAGTGGAGACCATGGCTCAGCAAACGTAGTGTAGGACGCCGTCTGGCCAGGTGGAGTGACGATCTGCGAAAAGCAGCTGATAATGGGTACCACAGGCCACAGACGGATAACAGACACAGTAAATGAATCTGTGTAAAGGAGGTATAGTGTTCAATATTACAATATTACCGACAAGCCCGCGCGGACTCCGATTGCGTCAAACCTTTTCACGCAAACTCTTTGCTTTTGATAGACTTAAGAAACAGTGAAATCTCCTATTACAAGTAATTAACCGACCACAAAAAGGAGGAGGTTCTCAATTCGTCGGAACCTTTTTTTTCGACTTTTTTACGTATGTTCACCGATAACTCCGTCAATTGTGGACCGATTTTCATAATTCTTTTTTTTGTTTAAAAGAGTATACTTCACAGGTGGTCCCATATAAATTTGATTCCTGAGGGATTGGTACTTTTCCCGGAAAACTCAAGAAACCTCATCCTCACTTGTAATTTTCGCCCTATGATCAAAAATATCTCCGTCAATTGTGAACCGATTTTCAAAATTGTTTATTGACGGGATGTACGGGGTTTCAAGGAATGTACGGGGTTCCAACCTCCATCTTTGGAACCCAAGCCAACCTCACCTGCTCGTGGTGCACCCTGATAAACAACGAACGGGGCTCGGGCGGCCGGCTGATTGCGGCATAGCACAGCCTTAATCGGCACAGCTAAATCCCCTGGCCACCGACGGGAAGCAGCGTCGGTGGTGCGAGAAGCTGTGCCCTGCGATCCCCAACCCGCATGCCCAGCGTGGGGATTATGGGCATATCCCCCTTTATTAGGGGAGGCCTATGTCCAGCAGTGGACTGATATAGGCTGGTGTAGTGTGGTGTGGTGGCATGATGATTATGATTGTATTTTATCTTGTGCAATTATTAATTTTCTATCTATCTAATATTAGTAAGATCCCAAAACGCCTGCTAGAGACACACTCGCCGCAACATGATACATGCTCTCTCTCAATAGGTGCATAATTGGCGACCCCGTCCGATCTATAGATCTATAGATCGCAAAGATCAATCTCTTTCACTAATATAACTAGCTGACCCGCTCTTAACTCCGTTTGCGTTCTCTTCATTGTTATTGTTCTCACGCGGAACTTCAACGCACTATATCTTTTAATTTTTTGTTTAATCGACAACAGAAAAAAATACGTGTCCCATATTTTTCGTTGAACTATCTGACGGACTAATTAGAATTTTTCAGTCGTCCTCCCTATTCTGTTATGAAATCAGCTAAAATTTGCAATTTTTAATTACTAGGAATAAAATAAACAATACTTAACAGAGTTTATAAGCGAGCGGAGCCGTAAGCGTAAACTATAGTGATGTATACAGTTGACCTCGTCCGATCTATAGATCGCATAGATCAATGATCGATAATAAGGATAGGGGACGCACGCGCAAGTAGAAAGGTATGAAAGTTTTTGCTAGCGGTGACATTTTGACGTTTACATTATTGAGAAGAATAGTGTGAATGTGTGCTGTATCTATTGAAGATTGTATGTATATATCACACTAATATTATAAATTCGAAAGTTTGTATGTGCGTGTGCGTGTGCGTGTGTGTGTGTATGTGTGTGTGTGTTCACTCCGTGTGTCAACTCGCATAACGGCTGAACGGATTTGGATGAAACTTGGAATAAACATCGTTTGTGACCTGGATTAAAACATAGGCTTATCTGGGTACCAAGCGAGCGAAGCCGCGGGTGGGAACTAGTAAATAATAAAATTTCTTCTAGATTGGCATAGCCATTACCGTCGTCATCATCAGCCAATAGCAGTCCACTGCTGGGCGGCAATCTCCCCTAATGAGCGTCATTGCGCCCTGTCCTCAGCTCCACATCCAGCTTCTACAAGCAGCCGACAGCAGATCGACACTCCAGCTAGCCCAATGGCCTCCTACACTACGGTTGCGGAGACTCGGTCTCCACTCAAGAACCCGTACATCGGTTCTTCGGCAAATATGATCCGCCCACTTCAGCTTGCTAATTCTCTGAGCTATGTCAACAACTTTAGTTCTATGTCGGATAGTCTCGTTGCGGATTCTATCCTTCAGAGAAACTCCGAGCATAGCTCGTTAAATTGTCGCTGAGAGAATTTAAACTGGTGGACTAGCCGTACTGTGAATGTCCACGTTTCGGCTCCACTGTTCGGCAGGTACACTGTACATAACAAAACATGCCTCGCAGTCCACCACTCAAACTGACAAATGATGCGTTGACAGTCTGTGGGTTACAGGTAAACAGTTTTTTTCTTGCTACCCCTAAAATTAATACCTTTATACTGGGTGTCTTTTGAATTCGTCTTTCGCACCGCTAATTGTTATTTTATTATCGACTAGTGTTCCGCCCCTGGTTTACGTGTGTTCAACCCGTAGTGTAACTAGGAGACCCGCCCGAAAAATATTCAGTTCAATACGTTCTAATGATGCTCTTAGTAACTGAGTTGCACACCGAAATGATAAGCACCGATCCTGTTTTTACAATCTTTGACAGTTTTTTATTTATTTATTTTACTTAAAAAATGTTTTTTTTTAGTTCACAAAACTGAGTTAAATCCATTAAGAGCTAACTTAACATAACAAGTTTGTTTTGATCTAAACTTTACTAAAATATGTAAACATGACAAGATTGAGCAGTGAAAAAAATGTTGCTAGCTCGAAATTATGATTAACTTAAAACAGAAAAAAAATGTACCTACTTATTACACAATAAAACTACTATGATTCGCAATAAAGCAACCTGATAACGCATTTCTTAAAATCGAATCATATTTGGGTCGTAAATATCTAACCCAGCATCATTGGAATGTTTGTCACTTGACGTTCATTGGATTTTGACAGATGAAATGTCAATGACAGATGTTTGAAAATGTAGGTCCGGTGCCGACCACTTCGGCCTCTGTACTTTTAGCGTGAAGGAGGGACAGTTATATCATCTTTATAACATTAATACATCTTTAATGACAAACTTTATGATCAATAGTACCCCCTAGCCTCCATTTAATATTTAGTAATAATCCAAGGCATTCTAAGTTTAGGAAAATTTTGTGAAAAACCAATTTTTGCAGAAAAAATATGTATGAACCTATTTACTTCACCATCATCCTTTGCCATAATGATCATAGACAGTATAACTAAATGTTTTTCTGAAACACCTTGTACCTGTTATATAGGGGGTATAAGATAACATTTGTCAAAAACTACATATGTGTACTTTGAGAAACATTATCATCATCAACTTCTAGCAGTCCACTGCTGGACAAAGGTATTTTCCAAGGTACGCCATTGAGCCCGATCCTCGACTCTTTTTATCCACTGCGTAATGTAGCTGGTAGACAGTGAATGAAAAGAGCAGAGTTTAAGAATATTGTATGCAACATTTTGCTTTTTGCTAGTAAAATGATAGATAAAATCACCACCCTTTGCGATAGACTGTATACCTACAAAACATGTCCTTCTAAAACACCTATTTTGGGAACATTTAGTGTAAAATTATGCTTTTTGCTTGAAAAAATCATAGATTGAATCACCATAAAAATCAACACCCTTTGCGATGGACAGTATACCTACAATACATGTCCTTCTACAACACCGAGTTTGGGAATATTTTGTGTAAAATGTAGCTTTTTGCTTGAAAAATCGTAGATAAAATCACCATAAAAATCGACACCCTTTACGATAGACAGTATACCTACAATACATCGCACCCCTAGAACAACACGGAATTATGTCGAAAAATCTCAAAATCGACTTTATTGCATATTCGAATCCGATACATAAGCAGATAACGGTTTTTCAACGACTCTGAAAAAAGTAGTTTTTCGACATAATTCCGTGTTGTTCTAGGGGTGCGACATGTCCTTTAAAACACCGAGTTTGGGAATATTCTAAGTAAAATTTTGCTTGTTGCTTGAAAAATCAAAGATAAAATCACCATAAAAATCAACTCCCTTTGCGATGGACAGTATACCTACAAAACATGTCCTTCTAAAACACCGAATTTGGGAACATTTCTTGTAAAATTATGCTTTTTGCTTGAAAAATCGTAGATAAAATCACCATAAAAATCGACACCCTTTACGATAGACAGTATACCTACAATACATGTCCTTTAAAACACCGAGTTTGGGAATATTTTAAGTAAAATTTTGCTTGTTGCTTGAAAAATCAAATATAAAATCACCATAAAAATCACACAAAACACCGAGATTGAGAATATTTTGTATAAAATTTTGCTTGTTGCTTGAAAAATCGTAGATAAAATAACCATAAAAATCAACACCCATAGCGATAGACAGTATACCTACAATGCACGTCCTTCTAAAACACCTTGTACATATACAGGGGGTACAACAATTTGTCATTTCGTCTACGACGCAGGTGGCCCGGTCACCTGTCACACTATGTCAAAACACTATTAATTGTAACTGTTTATTCGACGCCGACTGTACCTTCTTCGTTTTTAATTCACAAGTGGCCAACTCAGAATTTAAATCACGAAGACTAGCCAAAACTATTCGTATCGTAACATTTTGGTCAATGAGAAGCGATACCAAAAATAACGCTTTTTCATTGGCCATTTTACGATCGGAGGTCACCCGAAGGAAAAACTAAGACACCTAAGTAAGTGTTCCTATTTGATTATCTTGGTTAAGCAACACTCCGCCCGGTCACTACTTGGACGGGTGACGGTTTAGTGGCATTTATATCCGAGCGCTTCCGTGCTTCGGAAGACACGTTAAGATGTTGTTCCCAGCTTCAATCGTTAAACCATGTCAGAGGCCTTGGGGCGGCCTAAAAACTCCAACACCAGAGTTGGTCACTAGAAGAAGCACACTACAAAGTTATGGCTATGGAACAGCGCCCCTAGCGGGCAGTATGTAAAACTTTAACATTATACAAAAATATAGTTAAGGCGGCTATAAGGGTCAAACCTCCCTCTCGCTCGCACTATTCAACATTTTTGAAGATATAAAATCACTGAATGTAGTTATGCAAAATAGCAAACCTTCACGGCCTAGAAAATAACAATACAAAGGTTCAGCAAGAATATCATGTTGAACCTAACACGTTTTCCTACCAAAAGTTTTGCACCAAAAATTGAATCACATTGGTACCAGTTTTTTAGTAAGAAAACGTGATAGAATCAAAATCATATTATTGCTGAACCTTTGGATTGTTATTTTATTGGCCGTGAAAGTTTGCTATTTTGCATAACTATATTCAGTGATTTTATATCTTCAAAAATGTTGAATAGTGCGAGCGAGAGGGAGGTTTGACCCGTATAGTTGCCTTAACGCAAACTTTGTAGTAAGGTATGTTTTTCACACCCCGACCTCATAGCTAAAAGACATATACATAGAAACAGATAGATTGACATAGAAGATAATAGATAGGTATTCTATATATTAGATAGATGTTGATACGTCGGCGAGATGAAAGGCAAGTCAAGGGATTTCTACTAATGAACCGAGATATTGTAGGGCTGTCACTCTCTAAAGCTCATCATCATTATTTATTATTATTTATTTATTATCATCATTTCAACGGGCCCACTGCTAGGCATAGGTCTTTGTTTGATTATGCAACTTGCCATCATAACGCGCACTGCTAAAATATGGAATCAGCTGCCAGCGTCTGTTTTTCCATTGACCTACGACCCTAACGGCTTCAAAAAGAGAGTTAATAGGCATCTTCTGGGAAAGCTCGTCCCATCGTCGACCTCATCCTTGCCCACGCAAGACTCGAAGTCAAGAGCTAGCCCAAAATAAATTTTATAAAAGGCAAGTAGTGACTTTTGGCTGTCATGTTCGTGGCAACCCTAAAAAGAATAGTACATCTTCCGCTTTCCATCCACGAAGAATTCATTTCTTTTGTCCATGATCATATTTTGATAATATCTGATTGAGACTAAATACTTTTTGATCCGTTCGAAAGTTTAAAATAGAATTTATTCTATTTATCTTACCCGTTCTTAGAAATAAGTAACCTAATTAAGTAATTATTATTTTTAGTTGATAATCCAAAAAGCTAAGAGGCTCATTGGCAATGAGGTTTGGTTCCAGAGCATCGTGGCAAAGTTGCCAGTATTTCTGTTTTTTATCGTTTGCACTTCAGCTCTATTTCACAACCGGACAAACAGGCGCTCTGCATGGCAACATCGTTATATGGAAGATATAATAATAATAATAAATGAACGGTCTGATAGCGAAGAGCCTCGCTAGGCAGCTGGATCAAGGGTCAGATACACGCGGCGGCTCTCCTGGACTCGGCACGCATTGTGCGGAGGTTCCTCTCTCTGCAGCCCTAGCCACCGACCGTTTGAGCCTTGCCCCGCGGTCGGTGGGTCCACCATTTTGGATATATTTTTTACTATAATGTTTTTTATATTATTTTTGTATATAGTAGAATAATAACGTTTTAAATTTTATAGTAAAAAATGTATTTTTGATGAGTTTTAAAATGAATAAAGTGTCATAATCATGTAAGAAAAGTACATGATATTAAATTACTTATTCTACAGCCCATTTTTATAAATACCTTAGAGACTAACATACATAATACAATACCTAAACCTATTTGCTGACCAAGGGCGGATTTACCAATAGGCCAAGTAGGCCAGGGCCTAGGGCGGCAAAATTTAGGGAGCGGCAAAACTTGGTGGGTTTTTTTTAATTTAAGTATGTACCGAAAAGTCAACCCTCACTTCATATCATGCCGGAACGCGACGTGTTTATTCTATTGTATATGGTATCTAGGCTTAAGGCGACTATAAGGGTCAAACCTCCCTCTCGCTCGCACTATTCAACATTTTTGAAAATATAAAATCACTGAATATAGTTATGCAAAATAGCAAACCTTCACGGCCTTGAAAATAACAATACAAAGGTTCAGGTGAACCGAATTTAATGAAATTTTTGAAAAAGATTGGATAAAATCATTTTTGTCGCAAAAATAAAACTAGAAGACGAAATAGGGAAAGTTTCTAATTCTAATTTGAGGTGGGGGGAGAAAGTTCTGCACTGACTTCCTTCCTGCATTGGAGTGTATTGTGCATTGCCCTCCTGCTAACCCTACCCGAGCCAGCCCAACTCCTTAAAGTAACGGAGAAGGACCCTGGGTTGATGGCAACATTGCTCTAGAATTCCTGATGCTGCCTGTGTCTGTGGATGAAAGTTTGTATGGGGAATCATTTCTCAAATGAATAACTACATAATTCGAGCAATGCGTAAAGTAACCATGTCCGGTAAACATTTTACGTGAAAGCATACACGCAAACGAAGAATCGGGCGGGTGGGCTAGTGTTAAATTAAAAAACCAGCCAAGTGCGAGTCGGACATACCGTCGTATTGAAGCCCCACTAAAATATTTATTTTATTCTGTTTTTAGTATATCTGCTATTACCTATAGCGGTAACAGAAATACATAATATGTGAAAATTTCAACTGTCTAGCTATCACAGTTCATGTGATACAGCCTGGTGACAGACAGACAGACGGACAATGAAATCTTAGATATAGGCTCCCCTTTTTACCCTTTGGTTACGGAACCCTAATAAATTCCTTGAATTGAAAACCTTTCTTGAAGTCACTTAAGTTTTAATCGATCTTAGCTCTAAAAGTTCTATAGGTTACCTAAGGTCCCGATGACTGGTCATTTGTATGAAAAGGCTTCACCCTATTATGCGTCCGTCTGTCTGTCATTAGATTGCACAGATAGGGCTGGGCAATAAGGAAAATATCGATACTTAAATATCGATATTAGTGATGTGAATATATTGTGCTGGCTCATGGTTGAGGTGTTTTGAAATAAAGGGTCTTATAAAGTGTGTACATATTAGTAGGTATGTATTTGACAAAGAGTTTGTTTTTTTAAGAAAGAGATACAAAAAAGGATGGCTATACATGAATCACTCATGAGTGGAAGAGAGAAAGATTATTATAAACTTATTGGATTTAAAAATTTGACAAGCACTTTGTCAAACTATCTGTGGCCGCCACGCAGATATAGAAGAGAAATAGATGAAGTCTTAAAATTCACCATGCTCTGAACGTCAACTCATACGGCTGATCTCTACTTTCTTATGTCCATTTATCATTTGCTAGAAAGGGATGCAAACTTCTCTCAGTGCGACTTCAAATGAGTTCAAAAAGAAAATCGTACCAGGGCGCTCGAATAAAATGCTATGCAGTTTCATAGAAATGCCCTGGTACGAAGTCGCAGCAATCGCATTGAGATAAAGTATGCATCCCTTTCTAGCAAATGATATATGGACATAAGGAAGTACAGATCAGCCGTATGAGTTGACGTTCAGAGCATGAATGAATTTGAGTAGGCCGTTGACTCTCAACAAAACTTCACTAGTTCACCACAGATGCGCATTTGCTAACCATACATTGTCAATTTAAAAAGACTGGTAATACACTAAATGTATGGTATTTGATCACTACATAAAGTCCTCCATTCGCCGCTTTTCATGCGCTTTTCACCAATAGACAGAGTGATTCATGAGGCCTAAACATTCCTCATAATTTTTTAAGGTTCTTTTTTTTATGCCAAAGTTGGCAGACGAACAGGCGGTCTACCTGATGGGGAGTAGTCACGGCCATGGACACCTGCATCACTAGAGGCGATACTGATGCTCTGCCGGCCCTTGAGGTGATGAAATACCCGCCTTTTGAAGGACCCCATGTCGTATCTCTGTGGGATAACCGCAGAAGGGAGTTCGTTCCACAACTTGCACGTACGTGGCAGGGAGGACAGTGTTTAACGAACAGTCACAAACCAACCATCCAGGTGGTGCGGATGATATTTCGTTTTGCGGCGTGTGGTGCGATGGTGGAAAGCAGCCGCGGGCACCAGATTAAACCCTTCAGAACACCCCATTATACAGACGCTAGAGCACACACAGAGATCCAACGTCTCTCCGCAGACTTAACGGCTCTAGATCGTCTATGAGCTTAGGATCGTCGACAATACGAGCTGCCCTGCGTTGGTTCTATGTAAATTGGTTGAAATATGACGATATTTGTTAAAAATCTCGGAAAAAGTCAAGCTGCAAAGATTAAAATTGTGTTCATTCTGACTCATATCCAAAGTATTACAAAAATATCAGTCACGGCGTTTTGATTTGAGTCTCCCAGTCGAGAGGACCCTAAGTAAACAAGTAAGGAATTCGATACAAGTGCGCGGGCGCAGGTCTGGCGAAAATATCGGTAGGGATGCACTTGTGGTTGTATCGATATTTTATGTTGTTTTATAAAGAATTCGAAAATCTTTTAACTTATTTCAATCTTAAAACGTTAACTGCTGAGTAACTAGTGCGAGTTTTTTTACCAGCTCGATCGCGTTTCCGATCACGCAAATTTATATGGAATGAAGTCAGTACCACGCTTCTCTCACTAGATGGCAAAAATGAAATGATGATGGGTAAAAAATATGGCTTCAGATACGCGCCATGCTTCCTGCATGCTGCATGCGTCCTGCAGCAGGTACATCATCATCATCATCAGCCTATAGCAGTCCACTGCTCGACATAAGCCTCCCATAATAAGCGCCATTGCGGATTGTTCAGAGCTCCAAGCATCCAGATTCTACCAGCAGCCTTACGCAAATAGTCACTCCACCTGGAGGGCGTGTCCAGCAGTGGACCGCAGCTCGGCAAACGTAGTGTAGGACGCCCTTGGGCCAGGTAGAGTGACGATTTGCGAAAGGCTGCTGGTAGAATCTGGGTGCGTCTAGCTTACGACAGGGCGCAATGGTGCTCATTAGGGGAGGCCTATGTCCAGCAGTGGACTGCTATAGGCTGATGATGATGATGTATTTAAAGATCCCACTCATCGATACGTCATCGATGAACCCCACTCTAGTACAAATATGTCACAAAAACTAGATAATTCTGCTACCGTATTCTAACTCATCGAGTTAGTTTTTTGTTACCCTATCGCATAAAGGACAGTTTACTTAGTATTAAAATTCTTTAGACGGTTTAAACAAACATGGCGGCCTGTGGCGCAGTGGGTGAGGGTCCGCCTGAGACGCAGAAGGTTGCGGGTTCGATTCCCGCGCGAGACAGATGTTTGAATTGTTTGCAGATAGTCTTAAGTCTTCGTGTTTCATATCTACACTCTACACTAATCATGCCTACCACTAAATAATATAAGAGGAAAAATTTGTATTTATGGGTGTGGATGTTTGTAATGAATAAACTCAAAAACTACTGTGCCGATTTCAAAAATTCTTTCACCATTGGAAAGCTACATTCAGCCTGAGTAACATAGGCTATATTTAAAGGCAAAATTATAAAAAAAATCTTATGTACCCATGCGAAGCCGGGACGGGCCGCTACTGTATAATATAATTGTATGGAGGAATTACATGCACAATGGACCAACTGGAGTCCAATTGCGGAAAAGGGAGTCCATTTACATTTACATTTGTATTGAGGTATTTAGAAAAAAAAATATAAGTATGTGTGTATATGTGTATATTAGTGATTTTGTTCCCATAATACAAGCTCTGCCTAGTTTGGGGCTACATGATGCTTTATTATAGTGTCCAGCGTTACCTATAAAAGAGAATGCCCTCTGATGTATGGCGCTCGGTACCAAGACTAAAGTGAGTGCGTCAAAGAATCTCCAATAAGATTTTAGTCGATTCTACTGTCAAAATAATTAAAAATGAGGCTTATTGCCATAGTTACACTTTACATCAATGTTTATTGCCATAGTAATGTATATATCATTGGTTGTTGCAGTATAATGGCGGCGTGCGGCGGAAACCAAATCAACAAAATATTTTTTTACTTAATTATTAATCCCGTCGGTGTGTAAAACTAAAGAAAATGTTATAATGTCATTTATAAAATATAATAAATTTTATGGCATACGTTTGGTTTTGACGCAATTGGTACGGGTTCTCGGCATTCTCCTTTAACTTTACTTTCATATCATAATCATAGTGAAACTCCTATTAATAGTAGAAATAATTTAGTAATCTAGTCTTTTTAGTACTAGTAGAGTTGTTTGTTGTTGGCTCGTCCGGGTACTGGCACCATGTCTATTTCTGCCGTGAAGCAGCTGTGCTGTGTTTCGGTTTCGGTGCTGGTGACATTACAGGCACAAGAGGCTTATCATCTTCATGCCTCAAGTTGAACGCAGGGCGTTGCATCGAAAGGCACGTTTCAAACACGCGTCCGACGAAGCAATACTTTGTTATAAGCAATGGTTACCACTTAACATCAGGTGGGCCATGTGCTTGTTCCCTCAGGGATCATACAAAAAAGACCCGAGATAAATATTTGCAGAACATTTGTAAAAAAACATTGTTTTACAAATGTTCGCGTCCATAACCGATCGGTAGCTAAAATCCAAAGATAAAATCAAGTGTACAAATTTGTCTCAAAAACATTCATAATTGTCTAAGGAATGATTGATGCTCTAACGAAAGGCTCAAAAATGCAGCGTTTTGAACACTTTTGTATGGTACAAGTCATGAGAGACTCGCTTATCTACGACTAGTAAAACAGTTGAGTTCGATTATAATTTTCATCTATAAATATCACCTATAGTACGCGTAATGTAAAAAGAACGCTGGAAGAAGTGGAGGGGGTGTGTTTGCGCGGGTAAATACCGAAAAATCGCCTAATACCGTTAATATAACAACAGAATAAAAATATGTCCGTTGTTGTTAGCTCGCACCCACTGCTGGGCAAAGGCCTTCCCTCGAGTTTTCCATTCTTTGCTTTGGTGTCAAGCTCGTCGCGCCATCGCTTGCGTGGTCAACCACGACGCCGCCTCACTGTCTGGCGGAGGGCTTGGTTAAGAAAAAAATATTCTAACCACCGAAATAAATAAATAATGCTGGACTATCACACAGCATCAATATGTTTACTTTGCTTGAAAGAGAACATCCATTCATCCTCACAAACTTTCACATTCATAATATTAGTAGTATCTACCGTATATGAGTTTTGTACTTCAGCGGTGATAACCACAATAAATAATGAATATTATGCTTCCGTAATATATCAAACGAATAACAAGGTGACGGTTAAGAAAAAATATTCTAACCTTCGAAATATGTTGACTTTGCGTGACCTCCATACCAAACCTATAAATCCTCACAAACTTTCATGTTTATAATATTAAGAAGAGAGAGAGAGAGGAATTTATTCACCACAAAACAGTAAAATAGAAACAGAACAGAATTATTATTATTATTTCGTGGGTTCAATCGTGTATGATAACGATAATGTACGATTCACACTTACCGGCGCGCGTCGGAGAGCATTTTATAACATGCTAAAGGAAAAAGAAACATCCACAAAGCAGTTCAATTCCTTATTTGCATGCAATTTACGCAGCTTTGAGCTTTGTCAAAAACTGACATAAATAGATGCGTAAGTAGATATTGCATGCAAATAAGGAACTTAACTGCTCTGTGGATGTTTAAAAGATAAAATATTTAGTACAAATTCCGCCAACTCTCAATCAGGAAACGATAGACTCGCTGTCCGCCTTCGGCACAGCGGACAGCGAGTCTATCGTTTCCTGATGATGCCTTATGGGGAAAGCGAAACATTGTCGAATTTCTGTTGAGTTTTTATGAAACTCGTCAGAGAAAGTTGGCGGAATTTGTACTAAATATTTTATCTTTTATTTATCTTGCAATGGATTTCCGCAAAGTCACGCCTGATTCAATTCATTGCTTTGTGGATGTTTCAATTTCCTCTAGCATGTTTCATGCGTTTCGATGCTCTCCAACGCGCGCCTGTAGGTGTGAACCGTACGTATGATTGTTAAGTGACCACCACGCGTGAGTGTATAACTTGCCCCACACTCGACTCCGACGTGTGTGGGATGACCGGGGTGACACAAGAACATTTATCATCACTTAGTTAGTCTCCTTAACCTTTGATACCGAAGATACCGCGAACAGAATCCACAGGTATTTCAGAAATAATAATAAAATACAAGTTTGACATACCATGTTGGTTTTAAACCCGGTTTTACGCTACGTAAGGGGGCGTCCATTAATTACGTGAGGTAATTTTGGCAATTTTTTGACCCCCCACCCCCCTTAGGTGAGATGTCACGAGATTTTGCTCGAACCTTTCTTTTTTTTCCCTTTCAAAATGTGGTTTGAGTTATTTTCGTTAAGTTGATTGCGTTGGATTTAAGTTTAATAAAACTGCTTAGTACTTTTCAGGACTAGTACCTATTTACACACACAGGTATTTTAGAAATAATAATAAAATGCCAGTTTGACATACATGTTCGTTTTAAACCTGGTTGTACCCTGCGAAAGGGGTGTATTTATATAAACACAATATGGGACACACTGTATGGGATACTCAAACGTTTAACAACAACCTAAGATCCCAACGATATATCATATTTGTGTTTTATCTTCTTAAGTACTTTTTACTTTTTGTTCACCAATACTGGCAACCGTTGTATACACCTGTAATTAACGCACATATCAGAAATGTGCTTATGACAACAGTCAAAATGACTAAATTCTGTTTTTATTGATTGAATATGTGCGCTGTTGGTGTAAATTAATAAAATATATCACTAACCTGGTTATGGTAATGCGCCATATGATGCGGCAAATGCCGCATGGCCGGGTGCAGCATATCGGCGGCGCTGCTGCTGCCCTCTACCGCCTGCTGCAAATAAAAATACTAATAAACATAACAGCCAACAGTCATATTCAAAGCGTTGCCCCAAAGGGTTAGTTTGGGTATCAAATATATCATACATAGAAAATATCCAGACCCAAGACAAATATTTGCAGATGGTACAAACATTTGTAACGCGGCGGGAATCGAATCCACAATCTGCATCTCCGGCGGAGCTACGCCCACTGGCACTGCGTCACAGCCTTGCCCCAAAGGGTTAGTTTGGGTATCATCAAATACAGATCATACATAGAAAACACCCAGACCCGAAACAAATATTTTAAGATTATACACACATTTGTCTGGTGGCGGGAATCGAACCCGCAACCTTCTTTCCGAAGGATCCTAGCCCACTTCGTCAAAAAGGCCGTCTTATACAGAGGCAGTTTGTACCCGGTAGGGTAACTCAGGGTCTAGGGGGTAGTTAGCGTACTAAGACCGTCTTATACAGAGGCAGTTTGTACCAGGTAGGGTAACTCAGGGTCTAGGGGGTAGTTAGCGTACTAAATGGGGTAAGCAGGGCTACAACGGGATAGTTCATGGTTAATCTTGCGCAAGGTATAATAGCCACTGGGCCAATGAATACATGGTTTAAGTTACCTCAGACAGATCATCCTTGGGATCTTTCTCGTCACCAAGTTCCACCAAAAACTCAGACACATCATCCTTGGGATCTTTCTCGTCACCAAGTTCCACTTTGAAACTGCTTCTGCTGAGCTGCCTGGAGTAGACTGAAGCCATGCTTATATTAACCTCAGCCGGATCGTCTTTCTCGTCATCAAGCTCCAACTGGAGTGCCTCTAGTAAATCGAGGCTGGCCTTATCCTACCTGGTGCAAGCTAGATTAGCCTCTGTGCCAGAGGCGAAAAAGTTGAATTTGCAACTGCTGCTGCTGAGCTGGAGTAGACCAAATCCATCCTTAGTATACTTGGTGCAAGCTAGAATAGCCTAAGGTTATATTTACCTCAGTCGGCTCATCCTTCGGCTCTGCTTCGTCACCAAGCTCCACCAATTGCAGAGCCTCCTCGAGTAGATCAAAGCGAGACTCTTCGGTCACCAACTCGCGGGGTAAGTCGCCTTGCAGCACGTACTCGCCTGGAGAATTATAATTTATAAGAACGGATAGAATTTCCAAACTACGTTGTACAAAACTACGTCGAGTTCTATCGTCATCCATACCGCAATGTTTGAAAACTAAAGTTTTCAATCAGTGCGTCCTACCCGTCATGACATACGGAGCCGAAACGTGGACACTCACATTTCAGCTAGTCCACCAGTTTAAAGTCGCTCAGCGAGCTATGGAACGAGCTATTCTCGGAGTTTCTCTGAAGGATAGAATCCGCAACGAGACTATCCGACATAGAACTAAAGTTGTCGACATAACTCAGAGAATCAGCAAGTTGAAGTGGCAGAACCGATAACCGTTGGGGTAAATGAGTTCTTGAGAGATCGTGGCTCGGTAAACGTAGTGTAGGACGCCCTCAGGCCAGGTGATAATATGCGAAAGGCTGCTGGTAGAAGCTGGGTGCGCCGAGCTCAGGACAGGGCGCAATGGCGCTCATTAGGAGAGGCCACCGTCCAGCAGTGGACTGCTATAGGCTGATGATGATGATGATAACATGGTAATAGGCAGCACCTAAGTTTGACTGCAGTTATTAACCTCACAGCCTAGTCGGCAAAACTAAAAGACAAGACGTAGCTTTCAATGTAAAATCTATTTACGTACAATGCTAACATTCCTATAAGCCGACACTATACCTCAGGGAATCAATTTCCCCGATTTCGCAATAAAACTACCGACGCCGACGGTTGCCACTTTCGGTACAAAAAAACTAAAATCGATTTAGGACCAAAACGTCAAGTTTTACAATCGATATTCGCGTGCAAACTCTCGGTAGAATAAAACAATAAATCACAGCTCGGTCCGGTGGCTGACCAGAAAAAAAAACATCAACCCTTTGAAAGGCTCTGTGATAATCTCTTTAGCTGTCAATGGGTCTTAGAGACCGCACCCACGGCTTATAATTATACACGGTAGCGGTTCCGAAGGATACAGTACAAAGAATTGTAAATCATTCAGTTTAGTTGTTGTTGGTTTTGTCTTTCAACAGTGGTCAGCAGTCGGAGGCGCAAGGTGCGGGTTCAATTCTTTATTTCTTATATATTCGTGAAATAGAACCGTCATATTTCAGCCAGAAAAACATTACTGGAATTTGTAGTCGATATTTGTCTTGTTGAACACCATATTTCTGTTTATCTATTTATCAAAGGCCTATAATCATGATGATGTTTATTGCAGGAGAAAAGTAACATTAATATCGGTGGTGTAGCCTACTAGAGGGCTGAGACAAGAGGTTTGGTTCCCGAAGCAGGTTTTCATAACGTTGCGAGATAGAAATAAGTTTTAGGTATTAAATATTGCTATTTCTTTCAAACTCAAACTCAAAATTTCTTTATTCAGTACGAACCTTAACCTTTTGAGTCATATTTTTTCTTATTTACACCAATTCGTAACACGATTAAACAGAGAAGAATTTGCAAGAACTCTGCTCTCTATTGTTTTGTCTATCAAATCAATCAACAATCGAGTTAGCATTATTACAACTGACAATATAGGCAATTAATATATGACGGGGTAAGACTGAGATAGGTAAATGAAAGAAGAAAACATGTACCAACCAAATAGGCTAGATGCCTGAAAAATTCTAATTAGTTCGTCATTTACATTATCAAAAAATATTGGATACGTATTTTTTATTTTGTCTATTAAACTAAAAATGACAAAGATATATTGCGTTGAAGTTCCACGTGACGTCACGGGTAGATAAGTACACTTTTTACATAAAAGTGACGTCACGAGCCCCCACTCCCGAACTTTGACGCTCTATAACTTTGTCGATTTCCATTGATTTTAAAAATAAAAAAATACGTGTCCAAAATTTTTTGATAATCTAATTAACGGACTAATTAGAATTATTATTTTTCTACCCAGGCGTCATCCCTATTATATGGGTAGGGAGATGATCATGGTAAAGAAGATTTTATTTATCCTGACGGATATTTCAATACATATGCATGATGTTAATCCCGTCGGACGTATCAATACATTATGTATGATGGCTTTCGGAAGGGTGGCAAGCTCGCTACTCTTCTTAGGCAGTGGCCTACCCCTAATAAGTTTATGCTTCTCTAGTTTACGCTCGTAGCTTGGCTAGCGTGGTACTTGGATAAAAAGTAGTCTATATGTTATTTATTCCTAATCTAGAGATAATCATGATGTGTGAAATTTCAGCTGAATTAACCCAGTAGTTCACATTGACGACCTTTGTGGCGCAGTGGTTAAAGGCCCGCCTGAGACGCATAAGGTTGCAGGTTCTATTCCTGCCGCGAGACAAATGTTTGTATGTTCTGCAAATATTTGACTGCTCTTTGTATTTTCAACGTATTTTTTTGTAAATACATATTATTTACAAAAAAAATAGGTAGGTAATATACGCATAATATATTGTGGGTCCGCCTGTAATTTGTTTCTATATCAGAATGAAAACTTTTTCAGTGTAACTCTACAATTTATTGATATTTAAGCTGTTGGCGTTCATATTAAATAAATAAATATTTTAAGCTCTTTGGGACTAACATGATGCTTCGCGATGTCCAGCATTATTTATTTATTTCAATAATTTTCGCAATTACGATATTAAGTAGGATTAAAGTTAAATAAGGTAGGTATGTATACCAAAGTACCTATACCTCTATTAAAACTTACCTTACCTTAACCATTCAAAAAATCTTAAACACGGAAAATAAGCCTCCAGTATCTACACATTTCAACGTAAAATTAACACCATCTGACATTTTTACAGCCACAAAAAAAAACTCTATTCAAAATTGGTTTACCACACTGGCTACTCTGACAATTGTACCAAACAATAAAGCTTTAAAAGCTAATCCGTCTATTGTTGGTCTGTATGACCGGGCGACGATTTTTTCACCGACGCGCCATCAACGGCTACTTTTAGGATTAAATTTAAACGTTTTGCCTCAGATTAAATCTTATTAAACGGTTTTATCTCCAGTCCTTATTAATTTAAAGTGTTTTCTATCATCATCATCATCATAAGCCTATAGCATTCCACTGCTGGACATAGGCCTCCCCTAATGAGCGCTATTGCGCCCTGTCCTGAGCTCGACGCATCTAGCTTCTACCAGCAGCCGACAGCAGATCGTCACTCCATTGGCCGGCGGGCGTCCTACACTACGTTTCCCTAGCCGCGGTCTCCAGCTAAAAACTCGTTTACCCCAACGGTTATCGGTTCTTCGGCAGATATGGCCAGCCCACTGCAACTTCAGCTTGCTCATTCTCTGAGCTATGTCGACAACTTTAGTTCTATGTCGGAGTCTCGTTGCGGATTCTATCCTTCAGAGAAACTCCGAGCATAGCTCGTTCCACAGCTCGCTGAGCGACTTTAAGTGTTTTCTTGCTGGCGCTAATCAAAAGTCAAACTATTCAATGAGCTAGACCAACTCTGGTGTCGGAGTTTTTAGTCCGCCCGAAGCCCTCCGATATGGCTTAACGGTTGAAGCCGGGAACAACATCTTAACGTGCCCTCCGAAGCACGGCAGAGCTCAGACCTTAATGCCACGAAACGGTCACCCATCCAAGTAGTGACCGGGCGTGTTGCTTAACCAAGATAATCTTCTTTCACTTTTCTTACATATTTTGTTTTGCTCCTCACATTTATATTATAAATGCGAAAGTTTGTGTGTATGTGTATGTGAGGATGTGTGTGTTTTTTTGTTCCCATTCAACTCGGTAACGGCTGAACGACTTTTTCATAGATTGTGACCTTGAAACATACATAGGTACTTTTTATTCGGGTACCACGCAACGGAAGCCGCAGACGGAAGCTAGTATTACTTATATATGCTATTAAGTAAATATAGCGACTCCAGAAAATTGTAATTACCTATATTAAATAAACTTAATTACCTGCAAACACATCCCGCTCTCCTATTGGTCAACCATGACGGACCGATATAGCAAACAAAATGGCGGCGATTTTTTTCGCCCGCAAAACAATTAACTAACGTGTTTTTTCGGAGACCGGATGGAATCGCGTTTGTAATCGATACTTATTTCTCAGTATTGCGTTTTATTTTAGAAATAATAAAAATAATGAATTTTTGTTTGACTTTAGACAATTTCTTGGTTACACGTTGCGTTTACTTGATTTCGAGCAATAGATAGATAGATAGATAACGTTTATTGACAAAAAGATGACATGTTTTAAGTTAATAGTGCCCTAAATCCTAAGTTAGGTTTATCTAGACACTAGAGTTCTCTAAAAACTATCATAACAAATCTATTCACTACCTACATTAACTACGACGTCAATAGACGTTAAAAACTATCATTTCTGTTATTATTTTCAACTAGCTGACACGCCCGTAACTTCATTTGAGCTTATTTTAGTGCGCGAACCCTAAATTACCTATTACCTATTTTCCGAGTAAAAAAGTGCATAGACTAAGGCTAAGACTCTAGTCAAAATAAAGCTTAACTATGAAGTATCCCTCTCTTTCTCTTTTCTAATAATAATATTTAAAAAATACAACCGAAAAGAGAACCACCTCCAGTTTTGTCTCTCTTTTTCTTATCAGGTCTACCAATATGGACGTTACACAAATAATCATTCATACAAAATAAAGCCTAACACAAACAAAGTACCTACAGGTGTACGACCTTCTAGAGGTAATCACAACATTTTCTCTCTCTTTTATAAAAAATACCTTTTCCTTTTTTTGAAATCGGTTAAAATGACAAATGTTTGTTCAAGCATCACGCAAAAATATCTCATAAAGAATGGAACTTTTACTGTAAGTTTTTGAAATTCAGGATAAGATAAGGCTGTTCATGTTGCGGACCTCACTAATATTAAGATCTAAATGTACCACATAAAGAATATGATCATGAATATGGTTAAAAATAGGTCAGGTTACAAAAATTTTATGTCTACCTACCTACATTAGGCATGTGGATAACAAGATTCCTCAAATTAAAAAAAAAATCATAGACAATCCGCATAGATGCACAAGAGAAGGCGTGACGAACTTAGCTCTTAAAAAAATGAGTTCCTACTAGAAAACTACAGCGAGGATCAAAATGGCTGAAAAATACGGGGGGGATTGCCTTTGCCTTACAAAGTGATTGTTCAGGAGACAACAGAAAATATACCGAACAAGTAATAAATATTATGATTCAATTCATAGAAGAGAATGTAGAGACATAGTGGCTTTTTACTATTAAGTACTTGAAAATGGAACAAGCACATGGCCCACCTAATGTTAAATGATAACCTTTACCTATCACAAACTTAGAATATAAGTATTAAATTAAGGAAGATCCCGTACGGATCGATTTATGTAGAAGTAAGAAGATTTATTGATTTTTTTTTGTAGGCAACTAAGTAAATACTTAGTATTTATATTTTTTTTTTGTTATATTTTTATTTATGAAATTCTATGGTAGGTACCCACTCTCTTTCTTTCTATTATTGTAAAATGTTAGTTGTTTATCTGTGTCCGACTCTGTAAATGTAACGCCTTAGATCGTAAGCATCTGTAATGTTATTTTTTACGTTAAATAAATGAAACTTGAAACTTGAAAGCATTGCAAGCAATATTACGCGCTCTACGATGCAACGCTGCGTACATCAACTTGAAAATGAAGATGATAAACCTCTTGTGCCTGTAATTTCACCGGCACCCACACCCTTCAAACCGAAACACAGCACAGATGCTTCTAAATTTTTCAAAATAATTTTCCAAATCGATTCATAAATGACAGAGTTGTGAGGTAACAAACATTAAAAAAAACATACAACCGAATTGAGAACCTCCTCCTTTATTTGAATTCGGTTAAAATGATAAATTACTAGTTATTTGATTTAAAAAGCTGTAACTATAAACGTGCATTACACTATCAACTATCGATAGACCAAATCTAATAGACAATCGTTACTTTTCGACACAGAGCCGTGACATTACAAATGTCATTGTCAAGGCTACTTGCAGCCTGTTTATGTACTTATGTAACGCTATTTATAGTGCTCTATTCTTAACCTGTTTTATTATTTACTAGCTTCTAACCGCGACGTATATTCTATAGTGTAATTTCTATCCTTACCATAGAAGTTCCTAGTCTTTTGTGAAGGGTTCATCCGAGTACGTAGTGGCACCATGCCTATTTCTACCGTGAAGCCGCGTTGAAACGAACAGAGCGTGCTCGGACAAGGCTTGGACCGAGTGGACTCGTAGGAGTAGCTTCATACGAGTGTACTAGGATAGCTGTTGATACTAACATAGTTAACTCGGATTATTTTCGTCATTCTTCGAATTATTTTTATCAGTCAACATGGAAATATGACGGATTTTGTGCGAAATTGTATCGGAATTGTCGCAGACTTGCTGAAAGAGCAGCTAAGACGGGAAAGAGATAAGGCATCTTGCAAAAGGAAATTAATTTGGACTGTTTGATTTGGTTGTTGTCATTAGCCGCCATTTTGTTTTCCAGCTCGTATACGAGCTAGCTCGGATGAGTAGAACACGGTCCGAGTCTACTTAGATCAGACGCCGTCGTCCGAGTGGGCTCGGATTAGAGGTTGCTATCAATCCGAGTTGAGTCCGAATAGGTATCCGAGTTCACTCGATCCGAGCTGGCTCTGATCGTGTCAACGCGGCTTTAAGCAGCTGTGCTGTGTTTCGATTTGAAGGGTGCCGGTGTAATAACAGACAAAAGAGGCTTATCATCATCACTTCAAGTTGATGGACGCAGGGCGTTGCATCGTAGAGCGACCAAACAAGCATGATCTACGATCCAATGCTTTGTGATAGGTAATGGTTACCAATTAACATCAGGTGGGCCATGTGCTTGTTCCATCTAAAGTACCATAAAGAAACATCATCACCCACTTCACCCACTGCTGGTTATAGGCCTTCAACTTGTGCCATCCACCGCGATCCTGCTCTAGTCTAACCCACGTACGGCCGCGACTTTGACAATGTCGTCTGAATCTTGCAGCCGGACGTCCCACACTCCGAAAGCCATCCCTAGTCCACTCTGTAACTATCCTACTCCATTGGTCATTTCATTCATTTCATAATCTTTATTGCAATAATTATGTTAGTTTACATTGTAAGGTGTTAAAGTTAAGTTAGTATACATAATTACTCAATTTGGGCGTAGCAACGATCAGAGTGGAGGTGGACCGATTACGTTTTGAAAATAAGTAGGTAATGTTTTTATTTAAAAATGTTATGTAAGCAGCAAAATAAAACTCAATTAGAATCTGATATCGATAGCTTGTCTTTGAAAAAATCATCCAAACTGTAATAACACTTATCTATTAATAATTCTTTTAATTTACTCTCGAAAATAGTATTTTGTTCCTCTTTTAGTTTATCTGGTATATTGTTATATATTTTTGCCGTCATGGTCTTTGGGCCAGAACTAAGCATTGCTAATTTAGAACTTGGTAGTAATATTGTGAGTTTGTGCCTACATGGATATCGGCGCATCACCTCGCTTCGACATGTGTCCTGCCCAGCTCCATTTGAGTTCCATAATGCGGTTTCCAACGTCCTAGACTTTAGTACGTCTACGGATTTCCGCATTAGGAACCCGGCCTATAAGTGGAATATCAAGCATGGTAGCGTGGATTATTTTATTTATTGTTTTATATTAAGTATTGGAATTTATAATTACTGACATTATTTTATTATTAATGACTATGTACTAAATATCTACAAATTTAATTCTGACAGAAGAGTGTGCAAGTTTTATTGATATTGTGTGTAAGTAAGATATTGATTGATTATTTGACTACCTATTGAATTTGTTATTACTGACTATTTTTATTGAATTTTGGCTATGTAGAGATGTATAGATGTAAACTCAACCAAATTTTTATAATTAGAGTAATTGGCGCAAGCCGTTCTAGTTATTAAGTCAATAAAGTAAAGTAAAGTGGCTCTCTGTGCTAATCTCATTCGGTACACAGCGTCATGTTAGCGACCATATCTTGACGCCGTAAATTACGGTGGGTAGCACACATTGATAAACAGGTTTTTAGACACTGTGGATTAGACGTATTTGCTATAGAAAAGTGTAATTTCGATACTTTTAGTAGCCTAAAGTTAGAAGTTGTGGAGTTCCTTGTGAAGGGCCCGGCTGCGTACTACCACGCACGACGTATGATGAAGTGCTGGCAACCACTTAACATCAGGTTGGCAGGTTAAAACCGCTTACTTTAAACCGCATTTTAGTAAGTTTCGAATTGTTACCAATATCTCTACCAATGACATTACATTTTAAGTAATTAGTTTCAATTTAAACCCCCAACAGATCTCACAGAACCAATTGACCGGCAACTTTCCTAATCGAAACAATAAAATTCTAATCACGAACCGACCAATGGCAGAACAATATCAATTCAAAACAATTGTCCTCTTTACCTTCATTAACCTACCGCCATCTTGATACAACCGTCCCACGAACATTCCATTTTCAAATTACATCTCCTATCCCTTTCTCTCACGCAGGGAACGAAACGTTTATTTTTTAGAATCATTTTTAAATTACTTCGTGGCCAGTCCTTTTCGGTGTTCGAAATCCGAAATGGTTTTTTTATGCGGTTTCCCGTTGAGGCTTTTTGATTTGCCGCTCTGTTTTTTTTGGGTTAGGTATTTTGTGGGTAGATTAGGTACCATATACCCCTCAATTAAATTATTATGTTATATGCTATATACACAAAAGTCTAACTCAAAGATTAATTCTAAGAATACAACCTTATATTTATTATTATATGCAATGACCGCTAAAATATATCTAGAGTTAAAAAATTGACTTTTTTACTTACTTACTTTTGTTTTTGACAAAAACTCTAATGACTTATGGTTATGGCCGATTTCTATAATATATCGTTATGATTTCTATTGAAAAACTGTCAAATTATTGAATCCGCATAAAAACTCAAATTTTTGTCAGTTTTTCAATGGAAAACGAAGCGTCATTGGTTACGAGTAGGTAACTATCAACAAGTAATCTACCTTACCACGAAAATACACCCTTACAACGGTAAGGTTATACAAGAAGAAGGCATTATAAGAATAGGCCATTAATGAGTGAATTAATTGAATTTCACTGTATAACAAAGTCCTATTTCCATTCAGTTCAGTCTGCCTTAAACATAACAAGTACAAATTATCTATTTTGAACCATTATCTAAAATCAAACTACTTTTCATCTAAAAAAAAATCTATATCTTTAAAAAAAATATCTGTCTTTAGAGTTTTTAGTCGACCGCAGTTCGAAATTCCAGTTAAATTTACATAATTCAAAATAAGAACACTCATACGTCACAATTCTCAGTGGGCTGTCAGTATTGTAAGGCAATCGTAAAGTGACCCTGCGAGAGGGGCAATGTTCACACCCTTTTTAAAATTAAAATACAGGTACCTATTCAAAATTATGAATTTATAATGGCATATAGTAAAAGCAGTACCTATATATTAGTAGAGGAGACGTGGAAAATCGACCTTCACCCATCAGATAACTTAATGAGACATATTTTTTACCAAATATAATTTATTAACAAACATGCCTATGATAACTTGCCTATCGACAAGTGTTCATAACTATTTTTAATTGAATTAATTTTAATCAATTATCTTTCATCACTTTCACTCTTTTCATAACAGATTGAATTTCATCTCAACTGATAGTTTTTAACACACAGAATAGTACTGTTTTATTTTAATACTAGCGGCCCGTCCCGGCTTCGCACGGGTTTTAGTAAGGATCCCTAATCTTTTCTAGCAATAAATATAGCCTATGTTACTCAGGGTGAATGTAGCTTTCCAATGCGGAAAGAATTTTTTAAATTGGCACAGTAGTTTTTGAGTTTATTCATTACTAACATACTTACACACACACAAAAATAAAAAAATTTCCTCTTTATAATATTATTATGAATGAAGAAGTTTTCGTATATTAATCACATGGATTGATTTTAGTTCATCAACACACATAAACACACACCAGCCTATATCAGTCCACAGCAAGACATAGGCCCAAAAAAGGGGGATATGCCCATAATCCCCACGCTGGGAATGCGGGTTGGGGATTGCAGGGCAAAGCTTCTTGCACCGCCGACGCTGCTATCGGCAGCCAAGGGATTTAGCTGAGTCAGTGTCAGGCTGCGCTATGCCACAATCAGCCGCCGCCAGAGCCTCATTTGTTAGTTAGCAGTGTGCATCACGTGCAGGTGAGGTTGGCTTGGGTTCCGAAGATGAGGGTTGGAACTCCCTTACCCCCCTCTCATTCTGACTATGGCAATTACCCTTTAAATAATGTAACGTACGTGATGTAACGTACTGCAGACGCAGCAGACATAAGATGAAATAAAAAAAAATATTACAAAAAAAAAATACAAAAATTGTTTATATATTTTTAGTTGAGTCTTAGGAAAAACTCAACCAAACAAATTCGTATTTAACATTACTAAAAACTATTATGAATAAAATCTGATATCAATAACTTGATAAGTTTTAGTAGAATGAGGGCAAAAATCAAAGTTTTTCAATATTGTATATATAATATCTATGACCGGAGGCCTTAAAATTTAAAATAATCTTGTAAATCTTTGCATATCTATTAATGACACCATTTGGAACCTTTTGAATGCCGAGCGTTTTTGAAAAACTAGAAATAAAGTATTTGACCCAGCCTACTGCGACGCAGAAAACATAAGCTTACATAAAATATTTTATTACAATTTCAAAGTGGGTACTTTCCTTCAAAAAACATCTTTAAACCTCACGCCTCCGCTCAACCATCGACAATAATTGTTTTTTTTTTCTGAACCAAGGCAAAGGTACTGCGCCTCTTGAGACGGACCTTTATTGAGTGTGGGATGTTCTTATTTTGAATTTCTTGTAACTTTTTATTCTTTTTCGGTTCCATTTTCGAATACAATGGCGTGGAACGAGTTCGTTTATGAGAATTTGATGCTTATATTTCATTTGAACTTGATTTTTTAATCTTTATTGATAGCAATTTTGTATACGAATCTAAACTTCACACATTTATCTACACTAATATTATAAAGAGGATTTTTTTTGTATTTTTATGTGTGTGTATGTTTGTAATTAATAAACCCAAAAACTACTGTGCCGATTTCAAAAATTCTTTCACCATTGGAAAGCTACATTCACCCTGTGTAACATAGGCATCGATATATTTATCGCTAGAATAGATTAGGGATCCTTACTAAAACCTGTGCGTTCTCATCTCTCGTTCTCATTTATTATTATTAGTTATGTTATAATTTTCTACAATTTCATTAATAAAATTTGCAGCAATCTATCTCCACACTACACAAAGGTTATCTGGAAGAATCTAATCTATAATCTATTTAGCATTAAGTTTGCCTGTGTACTTGTATTTTATCTTGTGCAATAAAGAATTTTTAAGCTATTGTATAGCTTCTATCGAGGGCCTTAAGCGCGGGGACGGAATCCAGAAATTCCGTAACGAAAAAAAACCTCACGCTCCCCACTCCGACGGGCACGGAGGTGTGGCTTGAAGGCCGTGCATTGTCTAACGTCGTTTCTTTTCGGCAGTCTTCGACTCGGTGTTTGTGTGCGTGCAACTAGACGTATTGTACGACTCTACGAAGCTCGCACGAATCGAGACGATCACCACGCTCAAAAAGTGTAACCTGAATTACTATCAAAGAAAAAGAAACACTGCATAAATAAAATAAATAAATAATTATAATTGCATAAGTTGATACAAAATGCTATGCAATAGCTTTACCGCGGCAGTCCCTGAGTGCCATACGTCTTTCTATCTATCTATCTATTCTCTGCTCTGGCGGCCGACTGATTGCGGCATATAAATAGAAATTAGCAAAAGTTTATTTGCAACAACAGTTTACAAGTAAATACATAAGAGTTCAGATAGTAACATTTAAATAATACTCTGTTGCAGAAAGACCCGAACTCAGCATTTTGCTAGTTGTAGTCGAAAACAACAACCGCTGGTCTTCCGTTAGAACCCTTTTTGGTGACCAGTGCCGGTGTTATAGCCCAGGTTAAAACTGGGATGACCAAAAAGTAAAAAAAAAATTCTAATTAATCCGTCAGATACATCAACAAAAAATATTGGACACTTATTTTTTTTATTTATCAAATAAATAATAATTGACGGAGATAAAGAGCATCAAAGTTCGGAAGTGGGGGCTCGTGACGTCACGGCTAGGTAAAAGTGTACTAAGCCGTGACGTCACGCGGAACTTCAACGCACTTTTACTTAGTCATTTTTTGTTTAATCGACAAAAGAAAAAATACGTGCCCCATATGTTTTGTTGAACTATCTGACGGATTAATTATAATTTTTCAGTCGGCATCCCTATTCCCCAGATCGCTGAGGCAGCAGCGTCGGCGGTGCGAGAAGCTGTGCCCTGCGATCCCCAATCCGCATGCCCAGCGTGGGGATTATGGGCATATCCCCCTTCTTAAAGGGGAGGGATATGTCCAGCAGTGGACTGAATGGGCCGGTGTTGTTGTTACTCAAAGGGAAATAACTATTTTTTGGGGATCTGACAGTTTAAAAAACCTTACTAAATAAGTTTCAAATTGTAACATTGGGATTGGGAAGTATTTATTTATACGGCCTCTGTGGCGCAGTGGGCGAAGGTCCGCCTGAGACGCAGAAGGTTGCGGGTTCGATTCCCGCCGTGGGACAAATGTTTGCATTATCTGCAGATATTTGTCTCGGGTGTTTTCTATGTATGATGAGTATGTATTTACAAAAAAAAACTGTTTAAGTGTAGTATATCAATCATGTGGTTCCCATAATACAAGCTCTGCTTAGTTTGGGGCTACATGATGCTGTGTGGTATCGTCCAGCATTATTTATTTATTTATTTGTAGAATCATCACAAAGTCCTTCCTTCTTAGTATAAGCTAGTGGCCAGCTCTGATGTAGGAGTTTTAAGGCCGACCGAAGGCCTCCGACATGGCTCAACGACTGAAAAAGCCGGTACTAACATATTAACGTGCCTTTGGTAGCATCAGGAAGATCAAAATGCTCCATAACGGTCACCAATCCAAGTAGTGACCGGACGGAGTGATGCTTAACCAAAGTGATTTGAGAAGGAACATCGAAGTAAGCCACACCATGAGCGCCTCTAGCTTCAAAGTCAAAGTTAATACAAAGTAATAAATCAGTAAACAACTGCACATTTTATTTCTAAGTAAAAAATACTTAAAAAATATATTTTCTGAAGATTTTTTGTTGCAATGCACGATTCCTTTTGTAACTTATATTGCTTACGTCAGTACTTAATGAGTACACTAAGGTAGCGTAACAACTTCCTATTTGTAATAAATATAATTTGTGGGTATTATTTATAAAAATAATGGCTTTTTTCATTTTAATTTGGGGTGTACGGGGTTCCAACACCTATCTTCAGAACCCAAGCAAACCCCACCTACACGTGGTGCACCCTGCTAAACAAAGAAAGGGGCTCTGGCTCCATTATGGGCATACCTCCCTTCATTAGGGGATGACTATGTCTAGCAGTGGACTGGTGGAGTGGTGTGGGTGCCTTTTTTCTGTAATCAACGCACAGCCTAAACCACTAAAGGTAGAAATTTTGAGTGTAGCTTCTAGTTTCCTTTTATAACAAAAGCTAAGCTAAAGCTTAAAGGTAGAAACTTTGAGTGTAGCTTCAAGTTTCCTTTTATAGCAAAAGCTAAGCTTAAACTAAGTACCTAGGGATTTTTTCGAAATTCAACCTCTAGAGGGGTGAAAAGGGGTGCAATTTGTTGTATAAAAAATCGTATTGAACTTTTAACGCGTGTTGCGATTTGCTTAAACTTGGTTGGTAGGTAGAATCCTACCGGGACCCCATGACCCCGTCAAGTGCTGGTGCAGCGTCGAGCCCTTCATCAGGCGATGAATGGTTTGATGATGCACTATCACTACGGTGAGCGACGGAACACGGTGTGTTTTTAGTCGGTAGGGCGCCGGGCTAGCGAGAGAGTCGCAGGCGGAGAGCCCGACAGACCCCTCCAACTCTCCCCGCGTTTGAGGATATGCGTAAAGCATTTTCACACCGACAAAAAAATAAATAAAAAGGTATGTATGGACACTTAACTTTAAGGCTACTTTTTATCTGGGAATCACGCGAGCGAAGCTGCGTGCCGAAGCTAGTACCTAAAAATTAGTAGGTATAATGACCCAAAACCAGTAATGACAGACATCATTTTCTTGGAATAAAAATCTTTTCAGTCAATTCATTGTAAAAGGTGAACATTCATTCGATTACACAGAAATCCATGGTTCAATCAAATACCTAGGGAAATCGATATTCTCGCTTGTGTTAAATATTTTGACGTTTAATTTGTCGAGAGTTTTGGAAATTCAACGTCTAAGGGGGTGAAAAGTGTTGTATAAAATTGTATTGACTATTTTAATGCGTGGTGCGAACACTTTACATAAATGCTACTTTTTAACTACCACGCGAGCGAAGCTACGGGCCGAAGCTAATTACTTAAGCAGTAGTATATTGAACCAAAATCAGTAATGACTAATGAGAAACATCAATTTCTTGAAAAAAAACTTTCCAGTCAATTCATTGTAAAAAGTGTACAATCACTCGAGCACACAAAAATCCATGGTTCAATCGAATACCTAGGGAAATCGATATTCTCGCTTGTGTAAAATATTTTGACGTTTAATTTGTCAACTTTGATCGATCGCTGTCAGTTTGACAGATCTGTGAATTCAATGTCACTTGGGATTACCAAATGCATAGCTATCGGTAACGATCGACCATATTGATATCGGCAATGCAATTTGGTTTCTCTCATCGAACAAAGTAAGGATACAACACACGAAATAAAGAAAAAATATTTATTCCGAGACAGATACTTGTAAAAACTTACGACCAGGTGTTTTTGCTTGAACCATGTAGGTAAATAACTAATTAATTAACTTTGCAAGTTTGCCAGTTTCCCTTTCCAAAAAGAAACTAAAAAAAAATATCTAAGTTGTTCAGTTTTCTGAACTGCATGCAGAGTAGCATAGGTACTTTTGATGTTATAATAGTTAGTTCCACTAAGGAAAGGTTTTTAGGAATGCTACCCATAAAGGGGTAACATAGGGTATGAAAGTTTGGATGAAAGTCCGTCAGTTTCGAAGTTAAGATTAGGTTAGGCTGTGGATTATAAATTAATTTACACGTGTCTCAGCGTTTCTGGGCCTCTAGCCAAACTGTATTTGCTACGAAGTGATTATATTTCGTCCGTCGTCATCGTTCGGCAACGACACATCCAAATATTGTACAGCTCAATAATTATTTAGCCGCGTACAATATTCAGCTCAATAATTATTGAGCTGTACAATATTTGGATGTGTCGCTTCCGAACGATGACGACGGACGAAATAGAATCGCTTCGTAGCAAATACCGGTTGGCTAGAGGCCCTGATCATTCCACCCCCGAAGGGGTGAAAAGGGGATGAATATATGTGTCATTCACATTAAAGCGAGCGTAGCCACGAGCGGAAGCTAGTGTCAATAAATTAATATGAATCAGAATCTCAATTTTTTTCTACGACATAATTGCGACCTCTTTGGCGTGTCAATAAATGAATCTTTATTTTTTTCTAAAGTTCATTTGCATGCAATTTCCTCATCTATTAACACTTTATCTACTTACGGATCTATTTATGTCAGTGACAAAGCACAAAGCTGCGTAACTTGCATGCAAATAAGGAACTTAACTGCTTTGTGGATGTTTCAATTTCCTCTAGCATGTTTTAAAATGCGCTCCGATGCTCTCTGACGTACGCCGGTGAGTGTGAATCGTACTATGCTCTATATTATACACTCTGTTATGATATAAGGATTGCTAATAATTGCGGCATAGCTGCAGCCTAAAACCGGTACAGCTACATCCCCTGGCCACCGACGGGCAACTGCGTCGGTAGTGCGAGAAGCGTGGGGATTACGGGCATTCCCCCCTTTTATTAGGGGAGGCCTATGTCCAGTAATGGAGTGATACTAGGCCAGTGTTGTTGTTGTAGATAAGGATTACACATGAAAAACAATATCTACATGGCTCTGTACGATTCACACTTACCGGCGCGCGTCGGAGAGCATCGGAGCGCATTTTAAAATATTCTAGGGGAAATTGAAACACCCACAAAGCTGTTAAGTTCCTTATTTGCATGCAATTAACGCGGCTTTGAGCTTTGTCAAACACTGACATAAATAGATGCGCTGCGTAAATTGCATGAAAATAAGGAACTTGCTTTGTTGATGTTTCAATTTTCTTTAGCATTTTATAAAATGCGCTCCGACGCGCTCCGACGCGCACCGGTAAGTGACAATCGTTTATTGAACTTAAATATTTGTATTGAATGGTCATATTTAAGTAGCGTTAAGTATTTAAGTATGGGGATAAGCTTTTTGAACATTATTTTGTCCTAAATGCGTGGTTATGAACTTATGAAGCGAATTATCGCCTCTAAAAAAACCCTCTAAAAACTAATTTGCGACAGATATTCAAATGATTATGAATGACTATACAAAAGTTAAAAACTTAAATATTCGGGCGAATTGACACCTAAATGCCTACATAAAATCTTACTTACTTACATTAAGGAATTTAGTTTATCAAAATACTTTTCTTAGTTTAAAAAGAACCTATACTTTTAAAAGTTTCCATGAATGAGAAATAAGAATGGATTATTTTTTGCGCTGTTATTATTTGATTTGAAATATAATGATAAAATACTCACTCAAATTCCAGGACTTTTGGGTAAAATAAAAAAACAATACAATTAAAATTGTCAATTAGCTCGGTTACAAGTCGAATAATTTTAAATAAAAAAATGTATTAAGCAGAGCGTTCTTTTTACAACATTATAAATATATTCATGGAGATACAAAAATTGAGCCTTTTTCTATAAAAATAGTTGAAATCATGTTTTAAATTAAAGAATTCACTTTCTCGTATCATGAGAAATAAAACCTAAGAAATGACAGTCTACTCGTACTATAAAGCAATGGAATTTGATTAGAAATTACTTGAAGATAACCCTTTAAGATAAAAGTAGGCAACCGTTATTAATATCATAATACAAGCACCAAGCAAACTATAAAACCAACATACCAATAGACAATTAAAAAAAGAACACTTCCTTCACTAGAAAAAAAAACAACACTGTCACTGTCAAGTGAAATTGTCCAATTTTTTCGCCAATGACTGGCCACTAAAAGCGCAACGATAGATGACCGGGCAATTTGAAAATGGAATGCTCCGCGGCAAGGATCGCGCTCTCCTTACAGCGGTATTATAATGGTGCCTGGATCGAACCTTTTTGTCCCTTAGCTCATACGAACTGCTTTTTTCACATTGTCTCGCCCAACCGGTGCGGCCTACTATAGACGCTTGTAGGCGGAGCCTCTTCGACTTACGTGGACTATGTTTATCTCTTTCACTCTAAACGAAACTCATTGTGTTTGTCAGAGATGGAAGTATGTTTGGTGTGTCGAAACCGATTTTGCGTAACGCTTTTTTTGATTAAGGATGTAAGGTACGCGGGATTTTAGGTATTCGGATTTTTGAATTGTACTTTTTAAGATTACTGTGGTTCAGGTTTTTAGACTATATTTATATTATTTTATACAATTAGGTACTACATTATAATTGTGATGGATTCTTGTACCTTTTTTACATTGGATGGACCTTCGTTTCAGATTAGCAGCTGTACCACAGGACAATCTTAGCAAAGCTGCTAAAGTCTGACAGTCTGACAGTGCCACAGTTAGGTGGCACTGTCAGAATTACCAGCGCTGCATAGTGTTCCTTTCTATGGCAGCACTGTGCAGCAATATGCTGAGACAGGGCCTATTGACCCTACACTGCGCCTGGATAAGTGGATGGTTGCCTTTTTTTTATTTTAGCACTATGATTTTTCTTTTTTTTCTCGCGCTATTGGTTAGGTACCTATATTTTTTTGTAATAAGGGTCAATAAATGTATTTTCTTTCTTTTCTTTTCTTTCTTTCTAAAGCACTAGCGAAATTGTTATAGGTGATATAATATAAACAACCTAGACAAACTATTATTTTATAAAAAAATAAAATATTTTATTTGCCTAAGTCAATAAAAGACAATAGATTATTAGAATTGTATACACCTACTTTTAAGTGATTTCATAAATAAATCTTATTCTTGAATTCTTGTGTTTGACCAGGAACTCACCTGATCTAAGATGGAGTACGGAGGTCCAGAAGACACCTATTCACTCTAAAACTTGATGAGTCCCGGATTATCTGCCTATATTCATCAGTAAAGACTTATCTATCTACGAATGTTGTTTTTTTTTTAAGTGTAGCCTTCACGGAAAATCTAAGATTTTTCTACCTATATCCCAAAAATTTCGACTCAGACGGGATCCGAACTTCCCATTCCCGGTATTTATGGGAAGGTCGCGTGTTCAAATGTCACCCGAGTCGAAATTTTTGGTATATATAAAAATCTTTATTATATTTACTTTGAATTCATGGTTTCTCTCTATGTTAGGTATTTTAATATACTTCTCTAAATGTTATTTTTTATCAGTGTCCGTACCTTACTAATAGTAACACTCTAGGTATATATTAGTATCTATAACTTTAGTGTAACATAATATAATATATTATTTTTTAGAATTTAGTTATGCTGGTATACCTAGAAGCTGGATGCGTCGAGCTGAAGGCAGGGCCCAATGGCGCTCATTAGGGGCGACCATCGTCTAGCAGTGGACATAATAGACTGATGATGATGAAACTTGTTTAATTTACAATGCGAAAGTGAGTAATATTAATTTGTTTATTACCCTTTCACGCCTTTAATAAACTACTTATCAAATCATCATGAAATTTCGCATACACGTTATCAAGGGTACTGAAAAAGACAAAGGCTTTCATCCAAGAAGTTCCCATTGGATATAAAAATAGCTTTAACGCGAGTGCAGCCGCGGGCGAAAGCTAATATCTTGATATTTCTCTCGTGACGCTGTCTACGATTATTGCAAGTTCTGACCTGCCCGTATCCATGGAATCCGGAAGCTTCCAATTCTCCATATTAATCATGAGAAGTACTTTAATAAATCAAATAATTAGACCAGTTTAGAGGATAGTTTATAAAACCAATTTGTTGTTACAAATAAATAATTAATTTTGTAAGGATTTAAATTTTTCTTTAATACACGTTTTTTATTTTTAAATCTACCTAAGTATTAAATATATAATATAAATCCTTCGAATGATGATTTTTATCTTTGATTTATAAAGTAAAATAAAAAAACTTTACTTACTTTGATAAGGATAGGTATTCTCAGTATTTAAATAGGTTTTTTTGCACCAATTCGTAACAATATTACATACTTTTCAGTAGAAAAGAAACAAAAAACATGACAGCGCCACAAAAATGGCGCCAGTCACCAAAAGAATTTACAAGACTTGACAGTTACAGATCCATCTAGTATCCATCTTGAAAAAAATGCAACGCAAGCACTTGCTATGTTTGTCTATAGTTTAAAAAATAAACTTAACACTTTCACTGCCGGAAGTGAGTTTCATCGTGACGGTTCAAGATGGCCGCTCAGTCATGGCCGATCAGCAATTTTTCTACAATGAGATTCAAGTATTTGAGTCTAGCTTGACGCCTTATTTGGGGACATTTCAAATTTCGAATTATGTGTTGCCGCGTTAGGAAGCTCTATAGCGGAGACTAGCGAAAAAATATTCGTATTGACGTAAAATTTTCACCAATGTGAAAGCGTCGATTCTAAAAGGACGCCTCATCATTGGCCAACATTTTTCGCTATGCTTATGATACGTCAGTTTGAAATATTCGAGTTCGCCCTACGGTATGACCAGTAAAGAAATCGAGTGGGTAGGTAGAGTCCTTTTCACAAGAGAAAGCCCGCGGCATTAATGATGATGCCTAGGAAAAAAAAAACAATTCTCATAAGTCCGTCAGTTAGATCAACAAAAAAATGGACATATATTTTGATTTTTTATCAAATCAATAGAAATTGACGGAAAATTTACTATACCGTGTCATCACGCAGAACTTAAACGCACTATATCTTTGTCATTTTTTGTTTAATTGACAAAAGAAAAAATACGTGTCTACTAATTTTTGATAATGTACCTAAATGACGGATTAAATATAATTTCTCAGGCATCTAGCCCATTAGCGGAAACTAAGCAGTCTTTTGTAAATATACATAGAAACACCGAATATTTCTAGACATCATTATTTTTATTTATTTATTTATTTATTAGCCTTGCAAAACAGATTACAATCCACTTAGCTTTAACCAAATTTGAGAAATCATTCTTAACCTAGATTTGTAATCAAATATGCAAGTATAACGTAGTTTTAGTGTTGCATGCATAAAAGTTATATTACCCTAAAACTAGGAACAGCAAATCTTAATAAATATTATGTTTAGTAAAATATAGAAGCAAGACCCTGCAGACACAGTGCTTAAATCTACCGTTATTGCCGTCAAATATATCCAACTCGTTAGAACTAACTAATTCGTTATAAAGACGACACATACGGGGAAGAGGGTTGTTGAACGAGACATTGTTTTTATATGTTCTTAAAGCATTAGAACTACATAAGAAGAAATTCTAGACAAAACAGATTATTTGCATCATATTTTAGTGGGAGACGTGTTAATTTTGCTTTTCCTTTGATTTCATTTACATTCCATTTTAATTTACACACGACAGTGGCGCCGCGTCTGCGGGACGGAAGAAGTTCGTCAAAAGTATTCTATTTTACTTCTGTGCTCCGCAAGGGAACGTGTAATTCTTTGATTCTGATTTTTCAGCCGGATCTAGCGCTGATGGCGTGGTTTAATTCGGTTTTCTCAGCTGATCATCTTTGTTATGTGACACTCCAGCCAGTCACTATTTAGTTTTGCGTCGGCTTAGAAGAAGAAGAAGACCTTTTTTGTATGGTACCTACTTGAAGATGGAACAAGCAAATGGCCCTCTCGTTCTAAGAATCCAGTCCATCCAAAGGTTGCCTGGAAGAGATCGCTTTTAGCGATAAGGCCGCTCATTGTACAACCGCGGATTAGTTTTATAGTTTAGTAAGTTAATTTTCGTTTACTTATGGAGAGATTTAGGGGTGGCCTACACCACTGAGGCGACTACTAAAAAGGGTACGGAATAAAGAACGAGGAGATTTAGTGTTAATAATTTAGTTGTATAAAATGTTTGAAGTGTGTTAAATGTATGTAGTAGCAATAAAGGGCTTTTTTATTTAAGTTAATTTTAATATTTGTAATTTTTTGGTGTTCAGTCAAGAGTTATCTATCTATCTATGGCCCACCTGATGTTAACTGGTAACCATTACCTATAACAAAGCATTGCATCGTAGATCATTCATCAACTTGAGGCATGAAGATGATAAGCCTCTTGTGCCTGTAATGTGACCGGCACCCACACCCTTCAAACGGAAACACAGCACAGCTGCTTCACGGCAGAAATAGGCATGGTGCCAGTACGCACCCGGACGCTTCGAAGGACCTTCCCCTTCACAAACAACTCTGCTACTAATATAACCTATATACCTGAGCGTTTCTGTGCTGTGGGGGGTGTAAAGGGTTCCAACCGCTAACTTCGGAACTCAAGCCAACCTTACCTGTCCGTGGTGCACCTGCTAACTAGCTAACGGGGCTCTGGCGGCGGCTGATTGCGGCAGCGCAGCCTAACACCAGCACAGATAAAATTCTGATGGCCGACGAGCAGCAGCGTCATCGAGAAGCTGTGCCCTGCGATCTCCAACCATGCGGGTTTTATGGGCATACCTATCCCCTTCTTATTAGGGGAGGCCTACATTATGTCCAGCAGTGGACTGGTCAAGGCTGGTGTCAATTGCTTGTTCCATACTCCTATAATAAACCAAAATGCTAGAAACATTGGAAATATTACAGAATATTCAAAACCTTTGATATATAAAGGCTGTTTTTGTAAATAAAGTAAAAATTGCTTTGACGTTGATTAATTTTCACGCTTTAGAAAACAATAGGTAGGTAGGTAATAACATTTTTCAAAGTAACAGTAAGCAAACATTTAAAAAAAAAAGTACTAACAGAAGCAGAACTACAATAAAAACCGTTAAAACCGACCACAGTACAAAAACGTAAAACCATAGACAATTATCACCCATTCTGCCACTAAAGAGGTCTTAGACAAAAGAAAAAAAAGGTTGTCATATTTTTTTTGTCACTACCTGACCGCTAATTTCATTTTGTGATTTTCGGAAGCTTTACAAGATAAAGGGCTTTTAAGATAATGATTTGTCAAGATGTGGGTTATGAAAACAGTTTAATATTTTAATGTATTATTATTTTGAAGAATTAGAAAAAAACCTAAGGACCATTACTTAAGTAGGTACTACATGTATATCATTAAGTACATTTTAAATTAACTTTAGGGATAAATGCAATGCAAAGTACCTAAAATAATTTAAAAAATAACATAAAAATAGTTAAGTAGCTACATAAGTATGTATTTTTTATCAAGGATTCAAGAAACTACCTACCTACTGGGATTAGGTTACCTAATTCTGTGGTTTGATAGATAGATAGATAGATAAAGTCTTTAATGTACATAAAAAATATCAACAATTTACATGAAAAATTACAATTTAAAAAAAGGTACAATGGATGATCTTAACGCTAATAGCGATCTCTTCCAGAAAACCTGGTTTGGTGTCTTTTAAACGAAAATGCATTATTTTTTCTAAAATCGGTTATCGCAATGTTTTTAAAGCCTACTTTTGATCTTTTTTATTATTACGTGTGTTATTTAAAAAAAGAATAGAGTATCTATGTAATTTCATACTTTTTCATAGGGTAAGTTATTTGAGTTATCTCAGTAAAATTAATACTTGGGCGTGTTTAAATATCGAACTGCAAGCTTAGCAGGTAGGTCTCGACAGGTCACATAGGTAGGTAGACGTCTCGCCACAAAAAATACCCGAAGCTTCTATTTGACCGAAAATAATTGGAAAACCTGTTTTGATACCACAACAGCTTATAATAACCCCTCTTTCTATCTCTACCGATAAAGATTTCAAGCTATTTAGTATCTTGCTACAAAGGTATAAAGATTAGGTTTGTTTGGAATGACTAAATTAATTTCTAAAACAATTCAAAAGATAGTGAACGAGTAGGTTCAAATAAAAACCACGTTTGTAACAACGGAAATAGAGTAGGTTTTTCATTATCGTGCTGCTGTAGAAATTCTTAATTTAAATTACATAGGTTTTTCTTCCACAAAAGAAGTTCCCGTTGCATTTCAAAATTCGAACGACTTACGTAGGTATTCTTTTGTTCCAATGTGCTGTTGGTACGAACAATTAATTTCAATTTTATACCTACGAAATAAGGATGAGAATCCAAAGAAAAAACACAAAGGCAGTTGTACCATTTCGACACAAACAAGGATCATATTGATTAGTAACCGAGCCGACCAATCAGAGGGCGGGTCATGACAAGATGGCGGACAGGGGTAGGTCGCCCTTCTAGAAATTTATATCCATCTAATTTATTACGCATTGTGTTCGACCGACATTAATCTTTTTCTGCTTTTATTAATGGTTGGAGCTGCTTTATTTTAATGAAACTGTTGCGGGTTGATTTTCCCGCGCGTTTTCGTGCCGCCATTTTGTTTTAGGGTGCGTTACAATTGATTAGTTTTTTTCTTTTGAAACCTTTGTCAGAACACAAAAATACACCGCAAAAATATGATTTGGCTATACTTTAATTCTTGTTGCACTATTTTTCATAGAAAAAAGTACATAAACCAATTTTCGATACCAAATATCGAACTACCAAATTCACGAAGTAGAAACTACTTGCCTACGTAAGTACTTATATTGTTGAAAAGTTCAACGACTTATAAAGTCATTGTTTGGATGACTTATCAATTATTTTTTTATTACATCATCGTGCGCTAGCATTTGCCATAGGTTATGGTTGTAAGTCATTTAATAATTACGTTTTCATAAATAAAACGAAAACCAATTTCAATGCGAAAATTACAAGATACATGAGATTTTTTGAGTTTTACGGGAAAAGTCATCATCATTAATAAGAGCTGTGCTCTTGTCGTCAACTGTTGCAGCTCTTTCCATCTGCCTCTCCAAAGCAGTCCCTTTACTTCCCTATACGACATGACAGCTACCTTCTCTTTAATATGGCTCATATAATTTATCTTCCCCTACCTCTCTTTCTTTCTACTTTTCCCTCTGATGTTGCGTGTAATTGTCATGTTGTTTAAGGTGCCCAAACCTCTTTTCTCTTCTATTTTCTATATCTTTGAACATAATTCTCTCTTCGGCGACTCTGCTCAAAACTTCCTTCAGTAATTTTGTCTACCCTGCCTATCCTCTCCATTCTCCACGTAAAAAGTACCAACACCATAAAAAAATTTGATAGTCGGCCCCCAATGTCGTATAGTGGGATATATACTCAATACTCAATATATTTATTGTCTAACATATATATCGGTTAACATTACAGGCACAAGAGGCTTGTCATCTTCATGCCTCAAGTTGATGGACGCAGGGCGTTGCGTCGTAGAGCACGTTCAAAAAAACGTGATCTACGATTTAATGCTTTGTGATAGGTAATGGTTACCACTTAACATCAGGTGGATCATGTGCTTGTTCCATCTACAAGTATCATAAAAAATAACATTCATTAAAAAAAACCTAGGTATTTACAGCCGTAAGTACCTAGAACCTCCTCCTGTTTTTGAAGGTTGCTAATATCCTGAAGCATTCGTTTTGGAGCTACAAGGCTTAAGTTTGAAGTATTTTTTTCATAAAAAAGTGAGTTTAAATTCCTACGTTATTCCGGAAGTACCTAGATACCTAAAATAAGAAGGTAAGTACCTAAGTCAATTTTATAAGTAAACAAGAATTTATTTAAAACAAAACAACAAACCCGACTGCATAGAGTTTATAGTACTCAGACAGTTTAGTGTTTTTAAATTAAAAATGGCTTCTTACCGTCGCCATATTGAATTTTTTGAAATTTCATATATACTATGTCACCCTCGTGATCTAGACGAATCCAACGACACCTCATTAGTCAAAATCCGTCCAGCCGTTTGTGCTACAGCGACCGACAAATAATATTACAAACATACATACACACTAAAAACATAACCTGACTGAAGAGGACTTCAGTCGGGTATAAATCGAGATATGTTCAACAAATTTCAAAGTTCATAAAGTGTATACAGACACATCTCCAAAAGAAAAGCCTTTAATTTATTAATTTGACCGCTTGATAATAGCTTTATATTCTAAGCAATATGTGTTTTCTTCTCCTCGTATGAGCTATTCACTAGCTTATATACATTAGTGAGAACCTCATTTAAAAATATATGTTGCAAAACGTTTCTTCAAATACTTTATTTCATTTTATAAATATCACGATTTGTTGTCCTTGAGGGATAACGATATACCCATTCAGTACGAAATTCTAAATCTAATCTAAGTTGGAAATGTAAGAAGGCCTCAAATATATTAAAACTCTAATCAACTCCAGTAAAACTCTAGCCATATCTAGTGTACCTACTAGTAAAGATAAAGATAAAGATATTTATTTCAATTTAAATTTAACAAATTCTTTGTAACAACTAAGCATTATTACATACTAAGTAGACAAACCTGAGACAAAATAGAGGACAGCTCAGAAAAAAATATATAATATAAAGGTTAGTTTACTTATTAGAATGTTACAAAACCGTACCCTCCGTGGTAGATTTAATAGTGTTACGGCAGGGTACATGCTTCAACCTCCTATGTAGTAAGTACCTATTTAATATGTGATATGTATGTTGACGACCTCTGTGGCGCAGTGGGTGAAGGTCCGCCTGTGACGCAGAAGGTTGCGGGTTCGATTCCCGCTGCGGGACAAATGTTTGCATGTTCTGCAGATATTTGTCTCGGGTCTGGGTGTTTTCTATGTATGCTATGTATATATTTTAAAAAAAAATGTATCTATGTAGTATATCAATCATGTGGTTCCCATAATACAAGTTCTGTAGAAGTTAGTTAGTTAGTAATTTTTAGGCCGTGCGAAGGGTGGAGCAAAGTTTAACCTCATTGGGGGCATTTATTTTTCTTTTGTAGTTTGAAGGTTTTGTTCTGAGGAAACTATAGGTTTATCTTAACAAAAAAACAAATGCATTAACAGATTTTTGAAAAAATGTACAGGGAGCCTAGGAAATGACAAAGAAAACAAGCTGGTCAATTGACTTCTATTTTCCAACAGGCGCACTTTTCTCAAAGTAACTTACAAAATCAAATCGCAACATTTCGCGAAAATTAGAAAAAAAGCTTTTCCATACAATTTCTATGAAACGTCATTCGCTATAACATTACCAGTATTATAGACCAACATCACAACTTGCCTTCCGAAGCGCCCAAATACCACTAAACGGTCGCCCAACCAAGTAGTAACCAAGCGGAGTTGCTTCGAGAATAAACTATTTAAAATACTTTAATGTACGATTCTCACTTACCGGCGCGTCGGAGCGCGTCGGAGCGCATTTTATAACATGCTAAAGGAAATTGAAACATCCACAAAGCAGTTAAGTTCCTTATTTACATGCAATTAACGCAGCGAATCTATTTATGTCAGTGTTTGACAATGCTCAACGCTGCGTAAATTGCATGCAAATAAGGAACTTAAATGCTTTGTTTCAATTTCCTCTAGCATGTTTTAAAATGCGCTCTGATGCTCTTCGACGCGCGTCGATAAGTGAGAATCGTAAGGTAAGATTTATTTATTTATTTCATTTATACATAAACAATTTACAATCGTATTTGAATATTAGCTTAAAAAAAGCGCACACACACACACACACACACACACACACACACACACACACACACACACACACACACACACACACACACACACACACACACACACACACACACACACAAATAGGTCAAAAATTACACATACACACACATAGGTAATTAGTATGCTAAAAATTACACACAGATAAAAAACTAATTATTAAAGATGTCAAACTGGTAAACAATTATAATAATTATTAATAATTATTAATATTACTTAGTATTATTTTTTAGTCACAAGATAATTAAAAATAATACTAAGGGTAAATTTCCTCACACAAAGTCGTCAATCGTGTATAAGGACTTCTCGAGTAAAAACTTTCTTAATTTAGTTTTAAACTTATTGGGACTATCAATGGCTTTCATGTCCACAGACTACCTATCTCATCATCTTCAACCAAAGCTGCGTATACGTCCCCTTTGTATATGTCAATCTCCACGAATCAAAGCTCGTCTAGCTAATCCAGTTTCGGCCTACCACTGTATTAAGTAAGTTACCTCTTTATGTTAGCAACACTCCTCCCGCTCATCACATGGGTGACCGTTTAGTGACATTTAGATTTGTGCTTCGGAAGGCACGTTAACATGTTGGTCCCGGCTTGTCCCATGTCGGAGGCCTTCAGGCGAATAAAGCCTCCGACACTAGAGTTAACCACTAGCTCATACGAAGAAGAATTAATTAGAAGTGTGTATGTGTAATTTTTGACCTATTTGCGTGTGTGTGTTTTTTTAAGCTAATATTCAAATACGATTGTTAATTGTTTATGAATAAATGAAATGAAGAAGAAGATTTATCTAGGTATTTTAAATCCTACAACAAAACTTCAACCCAAATTACTTTACAAAAAAACTATAATTCCACATCCCATTCTTCCGAATCGAAGCACGAAACAATATCAAAACGGCTGAATCACATGACAAATGATACAGCATCTATCGCCGGGGGGTGATTCCGTGGGGAATCAGAACGGGGGATAGGCCGGGGGGAGGGGATAAGGGAAAGAGCGCAGTTTGATTGTATTTAGGGACAGGTCGACCCGCGCGCAACTCCGCTAGCATCATTCTGATTTAATTATTATTTACTAGCTTCCCCCAACGGCTTCGCTCGCGTGGTACCGGTATAAAAAGTAGCCTATGCGTTAATCCAGGTCACAAACTATGTATATTTCAAGTTTCATTTAAATCCGTTAAGTAGTTTTCGCGTGAAAGAGTACCTAACAAAAATCTGCGCGAAGTATGTATAAAGTTTTGTGACATGATTGATAGTGTAAGGAATATAACAATCTGTTTATATTTATTATATTTCATCATCATCATCATCAGCCTATAGCAGTCCACTGCTGGACATAGGCCTCCCCTAATGAGCGCCATTGCGCCCTGTCCTGAGCTCGACTTTGTTTTATTTGCTTTAATAATTTTTATGCATGTTTTATGTTCATTTTGTTTAAGGTTTCTTCTTTTTTTTTTGTATATCATAGCGCCTTGGTATTATACTGTAATGCTGTATTGTAATTGTATGAATAAATATCTAACTAAATATCTACGAGTAAATGATAAAGGCTCGGCCTATTAGAAATATTGTATAAACTCTCACCTAATAAAACCTTCGATTACTTTTATTGAAACACATGGCCCACCCGATGTTAAGTGGTAACCATTACCTATAACAAAGCATTGCATCGTAGATCACGTTTTTTTGGAACGTGCTCTACCATGCAACGCCTTGCGTGAATCAACTTGAGGCATGAAGATGATAAGCCTCTTGTGCCGATGGGTGGGTGCCGGTGAAATTACAGGCACAAGACGCTTATCATCTTCATGCCTCAAGTTGATGGACGCAGGACGTTGCATCGTAGAGTACCTACCTAACTACGTTCCAAAAAACGTAATCTACGATGCAATGCTTTGTGATAGGTTTTGGTTATCAATAATAATATCAATTAACATCAGGTGGGCCATGTGCTCATTCAATCTTCAAATCCCATAAAAAAAAGTTCATGACCTGGATTCTTTAATTCTTTACATCTCTCATGTTCGGTAAGTAGGTTCTTATTACCTCCAAATGGGGCTTGCAGGTGACTAATTAGCGCTCTAGGGTAATAATGTAGCTAGAAAAGCCCTAGGGCGGTAAGTAATTTAAAAAAAAACACTTCTTTCTTTCAAAAAGTTCGCATAGATCTAACATGACACCATGCATTCAGCCCAATGACCAAAGAGGTCGCTTTGCTATTCAGCCTTGTCTTCGTGTGAGTATAATAGTCATCAATTTTAAATATCGAATGGCGAAGCTCAATTTGTTCTTGAAAATAAAAATTTAAAATGTTTTATTCTTGTAATGCCGGTTTTATTCCACTTACCTCACAATCGAGTTGTAAAGCAAAATAGTTAGCTCGGGTGTAAGCACCAATTGCACCCTCGAACTATAGGCGCCCTCGCTGCGCTCGTGCGCCTAAATATCTCGGGCTGCAATTGATGCCTTACAGCCCTTGGCTATTATTGTACACGAAAACATAATACAGCAATAAATTTACTTAAATGCTATGTACAAAGGCGAGCTTAACCCTGAAAGAGTTTTCTTACAGCAAACCGTTGGGTAAAGGGAGAAGATAAAAAGAGAAGGATATATACCTACATGTGTACTTGTGTATAATGGATAAGATAAATTTAAAATTATACTTAAACCTATAAATTTACATAAACCTACATTCAAATGGTTGAATGGATTAACACATATGCTACTTTGTCTCAAAACGAGCGAAGACGCAGGCGAAAGCTAGCTTACTTAATATAGCGTAGTACATAAGAACTGCTTTCCTATACAAAGAACCCTAATTCCTACCTTATTTACGAACATACCCTACCCTACGTATATGATTAATGTATGCAATTGTACGGAGTTGTATGAAAGCCATTGTGGAGGCTACATCTCAATCCCCCTGGGTATTACAATCATTAATTATAACATATTGTAGTCGAATTAAAACATTTTTGTGTCGTTGCAAGCTCCAAGATTTAACCGAGTTACAACACGAGAAAGGTTATAATTGAGAACTCAACCTTCAAAGAACTATGACTGAAGCAAATCTTAAAATTCATTCATGCACTGAACATCAACTTATTGGGTGTATATCTACTTGCTTATGTCCAATATCATTAGCTAGAAAGAGATGCATACTTCTCTCAATGCGAATTCAAATGAGTTCAAAAAGAAAATCGTACCAGGGCGCTCGAATCTAGTGCTATGCAGTTTCATTAAAATGCCCTGGTACGAAGTCTCAGCAATCGCATTGAGATAAAGTATGCATCCCTTTCTAGCAAATGATATATGGACATAAGAATGTAGAGATCATCTATTTCTCTTCTATAGTCTAAGATAATTTTCATAAAATCGGTTTGAAAACGTCACATTAGGTATAGGTCATGCAACCTTCATGGATTTTTTTTTTCCAAGCTAGGAAAATAATGAGATCTAAATTTGGAACCTCGCTTGTATGAAGATTTGACTGAAAACCAAGGAGTTTTTATAATAAGCCAACCAAACTCGCGAATCAAATTAATATACTGCAGCATTCTTTTTTTTTTCTATAAGAAAAGTTTAATTCAAAAACTGAAAGGCCATGTAATGATCGAAATTCAAAAAGCTTGTTACTTCAAAAACCAATAAAGTCGATTATCTTTCGAATTTGGAAAAGGTCGCCAGTCACAATAATGAGACCAGAATAACTTGAGCTTTGGAGGGAAAATTTTAAATCGAATAATATATTCTCTTTAATAAATCGCTTCAAGCGATAAGACTGTTGATTGTACATACATAATTGTTTTATTTCTTTATTCTTGTGATTTTTATTGGTGTTCTATAAATCTATAAGTACGAACAGTAAGCGAAAAGAACTAGAAAACTACTTGAGATAAAATTACTTTTAGTAGTTAAGTAGGTTAGAGGTCTTTGTGAAGGGCTCATCCGGGGAAGTACCTAATACGAGATTGTCTATTTCCACCGTGAAGCAAGCATTGCTGTGTTTCAGTTTGAAGGGTGTGGTTGCCGGTGACATGAGGCTAATCACCATCATGCCTCAAGTTGTTTTAAGTCTAACTTGTCTTTGTTATAAGTAATTGTTACCACTTATTATCAGGGTTCCGTCAGATATCATAAAAAAAAATTACGTTTCTTTATTTTCAGGTCATCATTTTTCGTTGTATTTTTTAACTGGGAAAGTTCGGGGAAATCCGAAATCATAGCAGATATAGAGAAACTGTCTTAGGAGCCATCATCATTATCAGCCCTTCAAAGGGGCAAACGGGGGCTTTTACTTACCCTTTCCACATACCACGGTCCTCGTTATGAACCATGGCACTTTTTTATAAAGTTTATTTTGGTATAGTTAAGTTTTAGTCATAGTCCAGGGTGAGTTTTCACCACCAAATTTTTTACACAGGCGTTACCTACAATTTGAAATAGCTTCAATCATGAAATTCGTGTGATAGTATAATGAAATTTTACCATGTCACTTTGGCATAAGCAAATTTATATTTTTATTTTTTTTATCGCCTCAAATTGTATTATAACTTTGTTATGAATATGTACTTTATGTAGTTTACTTGTTTTTCTTCTTAACTTTCCATTTAGTTCAATTTTTTTGAACCCATTTTCTGTTTTTTTTACATTGAATAGGCTTGCGTTTGACTACTTTTCGCCTGATGTTAAGCGAAGATGCAGTCTACGATGGAGCACGCTTGCCTAGAAGAAACCTGTTCACTCGTGACTTGAAGACGCCCATGCTATAATTATTGGGGAACACATACTCGGGTAGAGCATTCCACTCCTTGGCGGTGCGCATGATAAAGGTGGAAGAGAACCGCTTTGTGCGCATACGAGGTATCTACCATATAGCGATGTCGCCGAGCAGAACGCCTTGTGCGATGGTGGAATGGAGCTGTCGCAATCAAGCTGTACAGTTCCGTTGCACACTCTCCGAAATTTAACCGATAAAAAACAGATAGATTGGCATTTTACAACGATGTTCCAAGCTCTGGAGTCTTGCAACAACCAAATCATCATTGCTTTTTAGCCTCTTGGCTCTTTTTTCAATTGATTCAAATGGCTCAAGCTGGTACTTCGCTTAACCGCCCCAGAGGTGATATTCTCACCTCCATACATGAACGGACTTGTGCTTGATACAGGTTGAGCAACTGTCCTAGTGTGTACTGCCTCACCTTAGCGAGTATGCCCAACTTTTTGGCAGCCAATTGAGCTCTTGACTCGATATAAGAGCAGAAATTGAGAGTTGAGTTAAGGAAATGCCAAGAAGCTCGAAGGTGGTCTGATAGCTGTCAGCTTAGCACTAATATATTGTGCACTTAAGTTATGTTTCAAGACATATCAAAGCCGTTGAATATTAAGATAATTACTTTTATTGCTTGTATAATGTGTAATGTGTGCTTAAATAAATAAAATAAAAAATGTAATTTTTCGAATTTACTCAAATGAGTTTGATGTTTGCGGTGCGAGAAGTTTTGCCCAGCCCAGCCAGTTTTTTTGGGGATTATGGGCAAATCTCTTTATTAGGGGAGGCCTATGTCCAGCAGTGGATTGATATAGGCTCCCCGCACACGACGGACAATCGGTGACAGACTTTTTGTTGGTGGAAATTGGAACATACTGACTGCCATACTGCAACGCACACGTCCTAAAAAAGTCGATCTATTTAAAGCCAAGTAAGCTAAGTTATTAATTGATTTGACGACAGCAACCAATTTAATATTATAATTAATTCTATTCTATTTAGTTTTTTTTCCATAGTTGACATTTTTTTATTTATATTAGTATTTAGTATTAATTTATTTATATTATCATACATTGTAAATTTAAAAATATTGCATGTCATTTTATAAGGCAGAATACATTGTTTCCATATTATAATAAATAACAACCTCTTACATGTATTTCATGCAATAAATAAACTTTGACTTTGACTTTTTTTGACTTTGTCGGTCAGAAATACTATGCAGGAAAAGTTTGTCCTATTTTTTGTCCTACATAAAGTCGGTCGTGTGCGGGGAGCCATAGGCTGGTGAGTTCACTAAACAAAATCACAAAGCTCTCAAGAACAACAACTTTACCAGCAAGTTACTGAACTTTTGACTGGCCTCATAGCTCAGTTGGTATGAACTCTGCCTTTTGAGTCGCAGGTCGATTCCCGACCAGAACAAACATTTGTGTGATGAACATTGTTTGTTCTGTGTCTGGGTGTTGTATAAGAATCTTTTTTTTTTACAGTTTATAGGCTTACGTTTGTCTGCCATCTCACCTGTTGGTGAGTGAAGATGCAGTCAAAGTAGCACGCTTGCCTAGAATGTACCTATTTACTCTTCGCTTGAAGACCCCTAAGTCGTAGTGATCAGGAAACACTGACGCCGGAAGAGCATTCCATTCCTTAGCTGTTCTAAGGATGAAAGTTGCAGCGAAACGCTTCGTGCGGGAGGAATGTCTACCGCGTATGGGTGACGAAATTCCGTGCGTCTGGTCGTACGATAATGAAATGGTGATGAATGGTAATCTATGTATGTTTATCAGTCTCCGGTAGGTACATAGTACAGGCTCTGCCTAGTTTGGAATCAGTTGAGCGTGTGTGAGATGTACCGTAGGTATATTATTATTTACTAGGGGCCCGTCCCGGCTTCGCACGGGTAGACAAACATACTTTTGTTCTATCTACTATAGTTTCCGCGACGAAAGACGTTTTAGGGCACTTTTTTACACCTTGGGTTACGTTAATGAAGTTTAAGTAAGGATACCCAATCTTTTCTAGCAATAAATATAGCCTATGTTACTCAGGGTGAACGTAGCTTTCCAATGGTGAAAGAATTTTTGAAATCGGCACAGTAGTTTTTGAGTTTATTCATTACAAACATACACATATACAAAAATACAATTTTTTCCTCTTTATAATATAATTCTAGATTAACTAAAACTTTACCTATATATAGCAAACTAGTATTATAGCCCTGAGCAATTATTATCATAAAATAATTCGAATTTAAAAGTTTACCATACTTTTTCGATTATCTGAACAACTCGGGGGTCCTTAAAACCTGGCCATCGATACAGAGTGACAGCCGCGTTCGAAATTCAAAAAGAATCGTTCTTTTTTCGAACACTTTTTCACAAGTCATCGTTTCGGCTCTCTATGATTAATACTTTTTTTTGAAACCATAGACCAAGGATATTTTTTTTCGAAAATATTGTATTTGGCCCTTTGACGGTCGGAATGGCTTTTTGTTCGCTAATGGTTTTATTTTATTCAATAACATGTGTCGTTTAGCTATCTCTAGATCAAGATGTCACTAAAATACTGAAAAGAAACTTCAACAATAACAATACCAGCCTGTTCCTGTTGTAATACTCATTTTCACAAGCCATGGAAGTGCCATGTCTCTGAATTTCTTAGTAGCTCTTGATACATACGTTTTATCAATAAATTGTAGATATAATCCGGATAATATTTGCACACTTTTTATACAAATACACTTCGACAAATACAACTCAGGATTTTTTCTTTATGAAACCAGCGCAAAAACGTGTCATATCCACGGAAGTGACAATTTTTATGGTTAAAACTTAAATATAAAAAAAAACTATGAATTACATAGATCCTATTTTGTTCTAGAATAATATAATAGTATGTTATCTAAATTTTATTAAAATAAAGCATGATAACCTCAGCTGCTATTTGTTAGAAAATCCTTTTGCTTAAAAGTTGTGGTTTTTTTTTCAAAAATGAGAATGACCATTAAGAAGGGGGATATGCCCATAATCCCCATGCTGCTAGGGAAAACAACTAATGAATACTAAGTATCTACTAGTCTAGACGGCCTCTGTGGCGCAGTGGGCGATGGTCCGCCTAAGACGCAGGTTGCGGGTTCGATTACCGCCGCGGGACAAATGTTTGCATTATCTGCAGATATTTGTCTCAGGTCTGGCTGTTTTCTATGTATAATTTGTATGTATTTACAAAAAAATATGTATATAAGTAGTATATTAGTGATGTGGTTCTCATAATACAAGCTCTGCTTAGTTTGGGGCTACATGATGCTGTGTGATTACGTCCCGCATTATTAAGAACATTACTGCAGAAGTGAGGCACACATACGTGAGTCCATCAATGCCTAGTTGTGGCCAAGGCTTGTATAGTAATTTTCTTAAATAATGCGCGGAAATTAAAACAAAATAGTTCCTAGACAGAACTTGTACCTTTTTCAATAAACAGCATTCTATTTGCAAGCCAGTTCGAAATTTAAATAAATCCTTTGATTAGTTACCTCCTTGGTTGCCATGTTTCGGAGTAAAAGATCGTTCCATTTTTAAATAACACGACAGATATGAGTTTTCATAGTAATTTATTTGGCCGCTAAACACTACAGTTATGAATTTTCATAAAACTTTTGCCGGCCGCTGCTCGCATGTATTGGGCCGGTGCACCAATTTCGATTTATCTCGAAGAAGGTTGTCAAAATAATGCTCTAATTTCCAAGCATGTTTGAGAAATAGTTATTCACATACATTGCCACCTATATCTTCTCGCACTGTGAGGTTCCAGAGGAATTTCCTCCCGCGAACAATCAAGCTGTGAAATGGTCTCCCTGCCGAGGTTTTCCCCAGAGACTACAATATGCAGTGTTTCAAAAAGGACGTTTTAAAATATTTAAAAGGGTCAGCAACGCGCATGTTACCTCTTGATGTTACGGGAATCGCGCACCATCAGGAGGAACGTATGCCTGTTTGCTAACTTAGTAGTATAAAAGAAAAAATAAACTTAGGAATACTATAAGGGAGCGGGATTTTTTTCATTTTTCGGCTTCGCACGGGTTAGGGCACATTTTTTATACCTTGGGTTACGTTACTTAAGTTTTAGTAAGGATCCCTAATCTTTTCTAGCAATAAATATAGCCTATGGTACTCAGGGTGAATGTAGCTTTCAAATGGTGAAAGAATTTTTGAAATCGGCTCAGTAGTTTTTGAGTTTATTCATTAGAAACATACACACACAAAAATACAAATTGTTCCTTTTTATAATATTAGTGCAGATAGTGTAGACTAGCTTCCGCCCGCGGCTTCGCTCGCGTGGTACCGGGATAAAAAGTAGCATATGTGTTAATGCAGCTCACAAACTGTGTATATGCCAAGTTTCATCCAAAACCGTTCAGTACTTTTTGCGTGACAGAGTAACAAATATTCATCCATACTCACACTTTAATACTTTCGCATTTTAATACTTGTAGGATTGATTTTCAGATTTATTTTGCGGTGCAGTTTTATGGCGCTTTAATCACGTAAGTAAGAATAGACAAGTGTATTAAATCAAATGAAATAAAAGTGTCAAACTGGATCTCAAATGAAGGATTTTTTTGCTGATTGTTTTGTTACAACCGTCTTTCTGTTTGGCGCTCGAATCTCTTTTACGTCTGCGGAGTTCTGCTTTGCCGAAGGCACATAGCGAGTCTATAGTTTCCTGATGATGCCTTATGGGGAAGGCGAAAAATTGTCGAATTTCTTTATAGTTTTTATTTATTTATTTATTTATTTTTACTTTAACTACAACGGTGACAAACCAATTACAGTAATTAAAGATACACATTAGAAAAGACATATTCCAAAGTTAGTCAACAAAGAATTATAACTAATAGTATGTCCAATTACACATTTTTTTTTTTTTAAATCAAAATTATAAATACTCATAAATAATAATAATATATTTATGAAACTCTTTAGAGAGAATTGGCAGAATTTGTACTAAATATATTAACTTTTAAAACTGTCTAGCTATCACGGTTCATGAGATACGGCCTGGTGACAGACAGACAAACAGTGGATTCTTAGTAATAGGGTTTCCGTTTTTACCCTTCGGGTACGGAACCCTAAAAAGTAAGTTACTCAACGCTCTCAACTAGTACTATCAGTTTTATGAAAACAACAAAAAACTAACTGCGAACGAATTAAAGAGGGTACAAGTATATAGCAAGTAAATAAGGGTTGTCTTATGTAAAGGGGAGGGTTACGATACGCTTAATTTCCCCCTGTAGGCTTACCTCCTTATTCATAGCCGAATGTCATTTTATAACTTTTATAACTGTAAACTTGTCATGTAAATAAAATGAGGTGAAATGATATTAAACGCCGTTTTAGCTATCTCAGGTTTATAGAACTGTTATGAATAATACCACTAAATATGTATGGTAAAGATTTTAGATTCAATTAAGGCGACTATAAGGGTCAAACCTCCCTCTCGCTCGCACTATTCAACATTATTTAAGATATAAAATCACTGAATGTAGTTATGCAAAATAGCAAACCTTCACGGCTAGAAAATAACAATACAAAGGCTGAACGTTTTCCTACCAAAAAAATTGCACTAAAATTGATTACATTGAAAATCAATTGACATAAGATTTTGATCACATCTTTTTCAACCGTTAATACACGAGACTATAGTTTTTTTTTATTAAATGAAGGCATTTTTGACAAGTATCACGATAAGGCTATCGCCAAAGAGATTTGATCTTATCTTGAACAAAGAAATTAGACGAAGACTAAAATTTTGTGCACCACACCTTAGATCGGAGCGCGTCCTTGCTTCGAAAGACACTTTATGTGTTGATCCCAAATTTTACCAGTTCTAAAGCCATTTATAAACGGTAAATATAGTGACTATAATCATTACCAGTCCACTGCTGGACGGCCTCCCCTAATGAGCGTCATTGCGCCCTGTCCTCAGCTCCACATCCAGCTTCTACCAGCAGCCGACACCAGATCGACACTCCACCTGGCCGGAGCGTCCTACACTACGTTTGCCGAGCCGCGGTCTCCACTCAACAACTCGTTTACCCCAACGGTTATCGGTTCTTCAGCAGATATGTCCAGCCCACTGCCACTTCAGCTTGCTAATTCTCTGAGCTATGTCGACAACTTTAGTTCTATGTCGGATAGTCTCGTTACGGATTATATCCTTCAGAGAAACTCCAAGCATAGTTCCTTCATCTTCAGAACCCAAGCCAACCTCAACCGTGGTGCTAACAGGCTCTGGCGGCGGCTGATTGCGGCATATCGCAGCCTACATTGACACAGCTACATCCCCTCACCGCCGACGGGCAGCAGCGTCTGCGAGAAGCTGTCACCTGCGATCCCCAACCCTCATGTCCAGCGTTAGTATTATGATAGAACCACTAACTAGACTATTTCACTTACCTGTCTCAGTATCGACGGTGTACGAAAGCCCAGCCCAAGGATCGTCCTGTGAACATTAACATATGTTATAAATATGAAAGTTTGTCTGTATGTACGCGAGAGAATGTTTGCTCTCTTTAACTACGTATAGCAAAACATATTTCGATGAAACATGGAATATACATAGTTTGTGACCTGGATTCAGTCAGTTACAAATCGGGCGGGAGCAATACCTAAATAAGTATTTATGAAATTTCGTTTGTAAGAAGTAGGTACCTAGTCAAATTACTTCATCATCATCATTAGCCTATAGCAGTCCACTGCTGGACATAGGCCTCCCCTAATGAGCGCCATTGCGCCCTGTCCTGAGCTCGACTTAACTCAAATTACTTAATCAAAATTAATTAGTTATCTATAAAAAAACGGAAATGTTAAAATGGAAATGGACAGTTACAGGGTGTAAAAAGACTGCTAGTGAAAACTGAGAGTATGCAATCAAACGTGATTACGTCCAGCATTATTTATTTATTTATCATGGTAAATAAATAAATAATGCTGGACGTAATCACACAGCATCATGTAGCCCCAAACTAAGCAGAGCTTGTATTATGGGAACCACATGATTGATATACTACACATCTAATATTTTTTGTAAATACATACATATCATACATAGAAAACACCCAGACCCGAGACAAATATCTACAGAACATGAAAAAATTTGTCCCGCAGCGGGAATCGAACCCGCCACCTTCTGCGTCCCAGGCGGACCTTCGCCCACTTCGCTACAGAGGCCGTCAAAATTAATTAATCAAAATTAATTAGTTATCTATAAAAAAACAGTGAGATAGTTAAAATGGAAATGGGCAGTTACAGGGTGTAAAAAGACTGCTAATGAAAACTGAGAGTATGCAATAAAACCATGATTCTGAACATGTTTAGTGAAAACAAAAACTTTTTTGACAAATCAACGTCATTTGTTTTTCTAGTTACATAACAGATAAAGGAAGACAACTAGATAAAGTCTTAAAATTCAATACGGCTGATATCTACTTTCTTATGTCCAATATCATCAGTTAGAAAGGGATGCATACATATATCAATGCGACTTCAAAAAGTTAATCGTACCAGGACGCTCGAACAAATTTCTATGCAGGTTCATACAAATGCCCTGCTACGAAGTCGCAGAAATCGCATTGAGATAAAGTATGCATCTCTTTCTAGCTAACATATATGGACATAAGAAAGTAGAGATCAGCCGTATGAGTTAATGTTCAGAGCTTAAATGAATTTTAAGACTTCTCCTATGCTTTAGTCCTATTTCTTTGAGTTACATACACGTAAAACAACATAATAACTTCATATATACCTAACTATCTCATTGAAATAATGGATGCGTATAACAGCGAGAGAATGGTATTATGGCGGGATTTAGGGGAGGGTTAGGCCTTGGAGGCGTCTATTGCTTTAGAATTTAGATTAACACAAATATAACTACACAATTAATCATTAGTTAAGTATCCTATCCCATCGCACTAATATTATAAATGGGAAAGTTTGTGAGTAAAGATATATGGATGGTTGTTACTTTCACGCAAAAATTACTGAACGGATTTATATAAAAATTGGAATATACATAGTTTGTGACCTGGATTAACACATAGGCTTTTTATCCCGGTACCACGCGGAAGCTAATATATATAATTTAATATGGGCAGTGTTGCAAATTTTGTAAGTGTAACTTATAATAGCTAAAATTTACTGAAGCAACACATTTCCACGCAAAACATGCAAAATGTGAAGGGTCAATGAAAAGTAAGTAACCTAAGACGCAATTTAATCTAAATACCCAAAGAGCAGAGTCTTCTCTTGCATTCTTTATATGCGAATATGCATCTATTTTAACAGTTGACCACTTCAGTTTGCTATTTGAGAGTAAAATTTAGATTTTAGCATATTATTTAGCATTTTTTTGGCATTTTCTGCAACAAGTTTTAGCATTTTCTCCAAATAAAAAACGGCAACACTGAATATGGGCCAGCTCTTGACCGGCTCGGCTTGCATAGGCAAGAATGAGGTCGGTATGGCGAGCTTTCACAGAAGATGCCTATTAACTCTCTCTAGTATATAATAAATGCTGTAGAAATGAGAGCTCTTAAGTATGTGTGGGTTGACTTTGAGAGATAGAGTGCGGAATAGTGTGATAAGAGAGAAATGTGGAGTGAATGAAGATATTGTGACAAGGATTGAGAAAGGTATGCTGAGGTGGTTTGGGCATGTAGAAAGGATGAAAGGAGATTGACGAAAAAAGTATATAAGGCGAGTGTGAATGGGACAGTTGTAAGGGGAAGAGCTCGACGTACGTTCTGTGATCAGATCTGAGTCGTGCTGGGAAAGGTCAGGTCAGGAGTACCTGAACCGACGAGCGAGTATCAACTAGGGGTCGCAAACCGGGATCCCGAATCCTGAAAATACCGGAATACCGGACCTAAAAGAACGCTTTCAAATACCGGCATTGAGAAAACGGAAATCGGGATTTATGTTATTTTCGGTATTTCACTATAAATCTATATTAAATAATATCAATGCAATAAACATTTAAAATAACTCAGCAGCAGCGAGTTATTTATAATACTTTCGTAATAAATGATTGTTTTTTTAATAAATGTGATTTTCTTATCATAACGCACTTTTATTGTTTGGCTGGTGACTATTCCCTTGCGAAAATTACGATTCCATTACATATTTCAAATATTTTTCTCACTATATTGAAAATACCGAAAATACCGAAACTACCGGAATATCGGTATTCATTTCAAAGTAATACCGAAAACACCGATTTTTGAAAAGAGGTCCGGTATTGGGACCCCTAGTATCAACAATGTGATGAGAGTGAATGAAGCAAGAGGTATCTCAGGGTCGTAGCAACTGGAGATCCGTGCTCTGCCTACCAGTCTGGAAAAAAGGCATGACTGTATGTATGTATGTAAAAGTATATAAAAAACCCACCTCCTTAGTCTCGGAGTCAAGCAAAGAGGCTTTAACCTTCTCAATCCCGGCCTCTTCGCTCTTCTGCAGTTGTATCTTCTCTTCTGCCAGCTTCAGCTCCTTCTCGATCTCGTCTCCCAACACCTTGGTGGCTTGAGGACCCTCCTACACAAAAATAACCTGATAAACCTACTTATTATTACAAAAAGGTGAAATATGTTTCTTATTTTTTTGGAATATAAAATGGTAGACTAACTGACTGGGTGATATATCAACGCACAGCCCAAGATAAATCTGCGAATCATTTGGGTTTTAAAATGCCGATAATGATTAAAGTGGTTCAAGAGAAATCGTAATCAAAGTAAATTCGTTTTCTGGGTGCACAGTGGCGCAATGCCTCGCCAAGATATACTTTTGGAACGGCTGTTGTTGTTGAGCTGCGATAGAAGAAGGAAGAAGGCGGAGAAAGCACTCACCGGCTGTACAGGATCCTCGATGGAGAAGCCCATATCCACGTCTTGCTTCCATAGCACCTCGATGAGATCCATGTCCTGGGGAAGATGATAATTAGATTAGACCTATGTATGCAATGCACCTACAGATAGAGATAAGATTTTAGATTTCGGCGACCCTCGCTCGCAACTTCAATTCGAGGCGCGTGCAAAAATTGCTCTGGATATCGATATCGTTGTGTTCCGTAATACCAAAAATTGTGACAGAAAACTTTATGTATTCTTTACAAAGTATTTTTATTCTTTAACTAGATAATATAAGCTATGTTCCTTATTGAAAAAACACGTAAGATATTGATGTTTTTAATACGAAACAAAAAGGAAGAAAACTGATCAATTTTAGCATAAAAATGTGCAAAATGGCTTTCATTTCAGTATAGGTAATTATTTTGATAAATAAAACTATGCAGCAACCTAGATAAATTCTATTGGAATACAAATAATACAATAATATATTGGAAATATTTTGAATTAGAAATACTTTTGGTATTACATTTGTATGGGCAATTCGATCTTCGCGGCTTCTGCTGCGCGGATCTACTGTCGGCTGCTGGTAGAAGCTGGATGTGGAGCTGAGGACAGGGCGCAATGCCGCTCATTAGGGGAGGCCGTCCAGCAGTGGACTGATATAGGCTGATGATGATGATGATCTAATATTTTCTTAATTTAAACCTGCCCTGTTAATGTGTATTTTATTTAGTTCATGCTATCGTTTTTTGTTCATGCCTCGTGCGGGGACCATCAGTAACTCTATATGTAACTGGCTAGGGTTTTTGGTCAATAAACTATTTGTATTTGTATTTTTATTTGGGCCTTCGCCGGGCGTTTGTGGTTGCGATAAATAATCAGAAATATAATAAGCTTTATTACAGAGATAAATGAATAATAACGCTGGACACTATCACTGAGCATCATGAAGCCCCAAAACTAAGCAGAGCTTGTATTGTGTAGTAGAACATATATTTGTCTCGCGGCGAAAATCGTACCCGCAATCAACAGATGCTGACTGGAGGGACTGGGGTGAAACGCTCATAACGTTGTTTACTTCGGTGTTGTTCACAGATTATCTTGGTAAAGCAACACTCGCCCAGTCACTACTTAGATGGGTGACTGTTTACTGGCATATAGATCTGCTACCGTACTTCAGAAGGCGCGTTAAGATGTTGGTTCCGGCTTTTTCAATCGTTCGTCAAGCCATATCGGAGGCTTTAAAACTCCGACATCAAAGTTGACCAGAAAAAAAATCCGCACGAAATCACGAAACCGATTGCTCGGAAAAGCAACCAAGATAATGTAAACTTACACCATCTATCGGATGGGCAGTGTACTAAAGTCATAAACGCTGGTGTAGGTAGGTACCTAGTTGACATGAAATCTCAAGAGATGGCGTTCATTCTTTCTTTATCAGCGCCATCTATGATTGGTCTTCTGTACTACGAAGTTGTTTTTGTAACCTTGTGGTAACATTACGTGCTACTTGACGACAGATGGCAGTACCATATTTACAGCGCCATCTTCGAAAACAGAAACCTTACGGAACTCATGGCTCTCGAGGTGCGGTCTTACAACTAGACGGCAGATGGCGCCATGTTGATACTATAATATTATTGAAATATTTTATAACTTTAAATGGACAACTCTATTAGTATTATTTAATTTTTGCATACCGATACAGGACAAGCATGTTGTTAATTTAATTCGACGTATACAATTTTACACACCATCCTATTTCACACAAGTTTTAGTACGCAAATAAATTAGGAGATCTTTTATCTTGTAAATTTATAAACCCACCTTTCATCTCGTCTTGCCAATTACAGAAAATGACATAAACATGTACAAATAAATTAATTTGGCCTAAAAGTGCTTAGATTATTTATTTATACATACCTAATCATAACTAACTAATATTGCGAAAGTGAGGTGACGCTTAACGCCTTGACTACTCAACCGATCTTCATTTGCATACACGTTGTCAGGGGTACAAGAAAAGGACATAGGGTACCTAAGTGTACCTTTCATCCAGGAAAAAACTCTGTTCCCGAGTGATAAAAAAAAAATCAATAAGGTCAGGTCAGGAGTACCCTAAAGCTAAACCGACGAGCATGTATGAATAATGTGATGAGAGTGAATGAAGCAAATGGGCTGTTAGGATAGTAGCAAGTGGAGAGCCGTGCTCTCTGCCTACCAAGGAAAAAGGCGTGACTGACTGTATGTAGAACAATTACTCTAAACTCGAACGAAGCTGCGGGCAAAAGTTAATAAAATAATAATTTAATACTTTTCAACAACCGATCAACCAAAGTGCCGGAAAACAGCCAACAGATGGCGACACGGGCCAGTTCTAGAATAAATCATCCGCATGTTTTTGGCGAGTTCGACAGCGGTCAAGGCGAAGCAAGGTTACTTTTTATTTGTACTAAAATAAACTGCAAACTGCAAAGACACCAATAAGACGCTAAAAATCGCAATATTTTTGCTAGTGACGTAAGTAGGCATCATTTTCTCTTTCGCATCCGAAACGTAAACTTATTTTTTTGCACGTGTCGGTATCACGTGACTTCAACAGCCTCAATCAAAACTTGAGCTCAAAACAATGAGGTGTCGAAACACAAAAAACGACGGACTTGACCAGTGGCTTTAGAAAATGTTTGCGATAATTATATTTTTGTATGAAAATGGAGCAGCGCCCCTAGAAGTTGGTAAAACTTTAGCATTTCCATACAAAAATATCGTTATCGCAAAATTTGCATTCATCATCATCATCATCAGCCTATAGTAGTCCACTGCTGGACATAGACCTCCACTAATGAACGCCATTGCGCCCTGTCCTGAGCTCGACGCATCCAGCAACCTTTCGCAGATCGTCACTCCACCTGGCCGGAGGGTCTCCACTCAAGATTTAATTCTATCACGTTTTCTTACCAAAAAACTTGTACCAATGTGATCAATTTTGTTGCAAATTTTTCGGTAGAAAAACGTGTTGGGTCCAACATGATATTCTTGTTGAACCTTTGTATTGTTATTTTCTAGGCCGTGAAGGTTTGCTACTTTGCATAACTACATTCAGTGATTTTATATCTTCAAAAATGTTGAATAGTGCGAGCGAGAGGGAGGTTTGCCATGTATCGTCGCCATATGTTTTTCGCACTCACGCCACCGGTCACCCGTACAAGTGCCGAGCTACAGTATAATGGTGCGTTGCCATCTCAGCCATCTCAGATTAACATCGGTTTCCATCGAGCTAAATCAGAGGTTCTCAAACTCTTTTTTTCTCGTAGACAACTTTCAAAATTTTACTGGTTTCGGTGGACCCTCTGCTGCTACATTTGTGGTTTCTACCATATTCCCAAAACTCGTCAAAAATGTGAAGAAATAACCGTAAATCTCCCCGTTCTGTGTTGTTCAATTTGCTCTTTTTTTGTTAATAATTTTTCGAGAAGTTTATTGTCTAAGTACATTGATAGATAGGCAAAGGTTTCCTGGGAGAGATCGCTTTTAGCGATAAGGCCGCCCATTGTACAACCGCGGATTAGTATTATAGATTAATTAGTTAATTTAAATATTTGTAATTGTTTCTGGTGTACAATAAAGAGTTATCTATCTTTCTATCTATCAAAGCTAAGCCAACATGGTTGGTCTTTACTGTGGAAACCAATTATATTTTCGTTGATCCCCACTAACAGCTAGTGAACCTCCATTTTTAATGCCATCGAAGACCCCCGTCGAGCCTCCCGTAGACCCCTAGGGATCCACCTGGACCACTTTGAGAATCACTGAGCTAAATCAACAAATTATATCGCTTTGAAAATGAATCGCGTTATGTAAACGCAATTCTATCGGTCAATTTTGCATATCTCAATGGAAACTCATTCCCCTTCAAAAGGAAAGGCCTTCTTTCCTTGGTATGAGGTAGTGGCTAACTCTGGTGTCGGAGTTTTAAGGCCGCCCCAAGGCCTCCTACATGGCTAAACGACTGAAAAAACCGGGAATAACATCTGAAGCACGGAAGCGCTCAAATATAAATGCCACAAAACGGTCACCCATCCAAGTAGTGACCAGGCGAAGTGTTGCTTAACCGAGATTATCTGCTAAGATTACCAAAACCACGCCACGAGCGCTTCTGAGGTTGGGCGGAAAACACGCTTAGTAATTAGGTAGGTACAGTACATACATATACCTACATATTTATCTTAATAGGTAAAGTACATATGTCCCGCGTGGCTAGGACGTACTGCTCTCTGTATTCTGTGGTACTACCTAGTTACCTATACTTCAGCCATATTGGATGAGGAATGTTTGTAAACAAACATTTCAACAATTTTTGCAATTATTCCATAAATGAGTAATATTTCAGTTAACTAATGTCATAAATGAAACTTTAACTATATAAGTAAGATATTAATGAAGTGCGCATATTTATAAAAAAAAGTACTTTTGAGGTTAAGTATGGGTGGTTTGTTTATATTTATTCTTCATCGAATTTGACTGAAGTATAAGTACATTACATACATAGGCACACAGATTTATGTCAATTAAATTAATCCCCTTTTTAACCCTTCTTGTGTGGAATTATAAAAAAACGCCTAAATACGTATAAATTCATTTTCAATCGTAAGCATAGATATAAAATTTAAAAATCGACGGATTTTCATACAAGCTTTGCAGTATGCATCCCTTTCTAGCAAATGATATATGAACATAAGAAAGTAGAGATCAGCCGTATGAGTTGACGTTCAGAGCATAGTGAATTTTAAGACTTCATCTAATTTTCTTCTATAACAGTGGATTCATGTAATAGCTATCCTTGTTTGTAACTCTAACTAAAAAACTCACTTGGTATACCATTCCTCGAGCACTTCTTGACAAATGAAATATGTATATACATACTTCTTCGTCACTATGAGTATGAATGACCTACTAACTACGCATCGAACATCGATCGGTGCTACCCCGATCAACTAATTTTGGATTCACGAAGCACGTGTAACGAGTTACGTGGTACGTTTTGACGCCAAAATGCAACGCCGTTTTGTTGGTAAACAAGTACACGTGTTTTACTTTGTAAAGGAATAGGAATAGGTGATAGGAATAGGTAGGGCTAAGTTACTTGAAAGACGGTTATGTCATTTTTATTTTATTTTATTTTCTAGTGTTTTTCTGATGTTGTTTATTATTAATGGTATTTTAACCATTATACGTTACTCATAAAACACAAGTTTAGTGAAATGGAATAAAAGAAGATTTGAACTCGAAATTTTCTGATGAAGAAAATTGTGCACCAATCGTTTTTGTTATAGTCGCCATTGCTACCATTAGACCTGACTGAAGACTGGATGACCGGACTTATAAAACCTATTACGTTGCCTCATTATTATGAACAATTTACTTGATACTGGCGAAATCGTGGAAAACTATCCCAGAAGCCATTTAATAAAGAAGTGAAGGTTCATAAATTGTGTAGAGGTCCAGACGTCCTGTCTTAAGGTCGTTACCAGGGACCCCTCTAGCCAACGACCTTGCAAAGGGTCCCGTAAATGTCTGGATACGGTAGGGCGTTGCTACGGACCGAATGAAAGGCTAGACAGTCATTCACCTTAACATCTTCAATGTGTAGGCATCACAACACATTATCATTATTATCATCAGCCTATATCAGTCGACTGCTAGACAAAGGCCTCTCCTAATGAGCGGCATTGCGCCTAGGGGTCGCAAACCGGGATCCCGATTCCCGAAAATACCGGAATACCGGACCGAAAAGAACGCTTTCAAGTGTTCAACCGGCATTGAGAAAACGGAAATCGGGATTTACGTTATTTTCGGTATTTCACAATAAATCTATATTAAATAATATTATGTCAATAAACAATTAAAATAACTCAGCAGCAGCGAGTTATTTATAATACTTTCGTAATAAATGATTGTTTTTTTTAATAAATGTGATTTTCTTATCATAACGCACTTTTATTGTTTGGCTGGTGACTATTCCTTACGAAAATTACGATTCCATTACATATTTCAAATATTTTTGTCACTATATTGAAAATACCGAAACTACCGGAATATCGGTATTCATTTCAAAGTAATACCGAAAACACCGATTTTTGAAAAGAGGTGCGGTATTGCGACCCCTAATGCGCCCTGGCCTCAGCCCGACACATCCAGCTTCTATAGAACTCGTTTACCCCAACGGTTATCAGTTCTTCGGCAGATATGTCCACTGCCACTTCAGCTTGCTAATTCTCTGAGCTATATCTACAACTTTAGTGTCGGATAGTCTCGTTGCGGATCTTTCAGAGAAACTCCGGGTGTCCACGTTTCGGCTCCGTACGTCATCCATAACGGTAGGACGGTAGGACGCACTAATTGAAAACTGGTGAAGAGTAAGCTCTACGTACTTTTCCAAATGCAACCCAGCTTAACTTATAGTTAACTTTTGGAATGTTTTAAAGTACCCCTGCAGTACTTCCGTACTTCGGAAGACGTTAAGAAGTTGATTCCGGCTTCAGTCGTTAATACATGTTGAATGCCTTCGGAAGGACTAACTTCGACACCAGTTACGCAGAACGAAGGAAACTGGTACTTTTGGTATTTTAGTAAAAAAATCTAATCAAATGTCTCAGGTTCCTATTGTTATCTACCGGTGCTTTAGCCCGCGAGAAAACGCAAATGAAGTCGCAGCAAGGTCGCTCACCCGTCCTGGGTGAATGACCGATTTAAAGCTAGCATTCGTGAGATTTGCGTAATTGTTTGTTCGCGTCGCAAATCGTTAAGATCTTCCGAATTTTTGTTTTTTAGTGTTTTTTAAACATCAAATGATCGTATATGTCCCAGAAGGGTTTTGGGTGTTTTTCACATTAGCTTTGTGACTTTCGCGAGCAAGCTGTTGATATGAAAGCAATAAGCAACCCTCCGCTCACTACTTAGATAGGATCTGAGCGCTTTCATACTTCGGAAGGCACGTTAAGAAGTTGGTCCCGGCTTTTTAAGTCAGTTAGTTTTTATTTTAAGCTGGGTTTGAAATTATCAAGATAATAACGCTTCTTTATAATTATTTATCGGACATAATCTTGTCACAAAAGCCACAATCAAGAAGTGAATTGAAGTGACTTTTTCTTGTAAGGGGATTAGGGGAATCCCCACGGGTGGCGCATGTTGACGCTTCGTGCGTTCGGATTGTCGCGGAAATACACGAAATTTCGAATACAGTTCACTTTTATGAGTGCAATTTTTTGTTATCAACAATCGTTAATTATCCATCTGTTATTATCATGATAACAGGGATGAAGACCGGGTAAAAAAAAAAACGAATTAATACGTCAGATAGATCAACAAAAAATATTGGACACGTATTTTTTTTATTTATCAAATATATACCTAATAATTGACTGACATATAGAGCGTCAAAGTTCGGGAGTGGGGGCTCGTGGGCTCGTCACGGCTAGGTAAAAAGTCACGCCGCGTAATTTCAACGCACTATATCTTTGTCATATTATGTATAATTGACAAAAGAAAAAATACATTTCCAATATTTTTTGATAATGTTAATGATGGACTAATTAGAATTTTTCAGTCGTCATCCCATTAGTCATTGATAATTATCTTTTCGAACCCCTATTTTAAGCCATGTCGAAGGCCTTTGGATTTAAAAACTCCGACACCAGAATTGGCCTAGCTCATGCAAAGAGAACTAGTACAAAAATACTGATTTTTGTACTAGTTCTCTTTGCATGAGCTAGGCCATAGGTTGTTCGATCGACCCAGATAGCCCCCAGCCTTGGACTGTGAGTCACTGCAACCGGTTCAAGTCACAATCGACGAAATGATGCAAGTTGTTATGGGCAGAACTTATGGTGCAGCTGGACTATGGCATAATTTTTTTAAAGCATTCGAACGCATCGTTTTTAAGGTAGGTGTATATTATGTATACGCAGTCGCTGACACAAACTACGGTCTACTAATCTACTTATCGGATTGCTGACGTAAACTACCAACTACTAATCAGATTCCCGACGTAAACTATTATCTACTAATCGGATTGACGACGCGAACTACCGTCTACCAATTGGAATGCCGACGCAAACTACCATCTACCAATCGGAATGCCGACGCAAACTACCATCTACCAATCGGATTGACAACGCAAACTACTGTTTACCAATGGGATTGCCGATCCTAACTACCAACTACCAATCGGATTGCAAACGCAAACTACTGTTTACCAATGTGATTGCCGACGTAAACCACTATCTACTAATCGGATTGACGACGCAAACTACCATCTACCAATCGGAATGCCGACGCAAACTACCATCTACCAATCGGATTGACAACGCAAACTAAGTGTTTACCAATGGGATTGCCGACGTATTTATCGTCCAAAGATCTATTTTCTTTATGGTGCGCGACTTTGGTGTCAAATTTCTACAAGTGTTATTCCGAAAGGGGGTGAGTAGGTAGGTGTGCACGTTAGTACCGTCTTTAATAAAGTTTAACAGAAACGCATTCGATTTTAGATTCAGGATCTATGCTGGCACAGACCTCATACAACATTGTAGGCCCATATTTATTTCTTAACTACTGTTGATTTCGTTTTTGTTGGTTAATTTTATATACAATTTAAAAATATTATTTCATAACTTCTTTTTGAAGTCGGTTAAATTTTTACCTTTTTATTAATATAATAAATGAATTTTTACATAATTAGTTTTGCTGTTACGACACTCTAATAAACATTTGAATCTTGAATCTTTAAAAAAAGGGCACAAATTTTAAAATCTTAATGCCCACTTCTTCAGTGAAAAAACCAAAATATTTTAATTTTCACTGCCGTATACGTAAAAATACGTATTAATTATTTCCTTCGGCGTCCATTAGTATACATACATATGCGCGGGCGCATATCGTGTCAAATGTTAATGTAAACTTCACTCAGTACGAGTGTAAAGACATCGGCTTATTTCGTCACGAAATCAAAGAACATTTGAAAAAGTTATTAATTATGAACTAGAGGGCGCCCGGCGACTTCGTATGCGTTTAAATTGCGCCTTAAAAACGGCTCGATTCATTAGATTTTATAAACCGACTTCAAAAAAAGGAGGAGGTTCTCAATTCCGTTGTATTTTTTTTTCTTTTGCCTTGATTGGTGCCACCAGGGGGTCAAAATTAACAAAAACCCAAAGGAAAATTATAAAATGCGGGTAAAACTGAAAAACTGAAAGTCATTTTTTTCTATGGGATTTTTAAATGAACTCTAATAATTTGATAGAACAACTTCTTGCAGCTCCACTAGTTACAGTTCCAGTACAAATTTATCGCACACGGTTTATGACTAGCAGACGCACGTGCAAATCTTTTCGCGAGGTTCCGTCTCCGTCCAAAGACTGAACTACTAAAATACCTCAGCTAATATGGTTTTGCGAATTTTTGGGGGGTCAAACTGTATCGGTTCTATTTGCCCGAACCAACAGCTATCGTGCCACTCGGAGCCACACCACACCACAATGAAAGGGAATACGCTAGGCATGCGGGTTGGGGTTCGCAGAGCACAGCTTCTCGCACCACCGACGCTGCCGGTCGAGAAACGTACCTGTGCTGGTGTTAGGGTGCGCTATGCTGCATTCAGCCAGCCGCTAGAGCCCCGTTTGTTAATACAACAGGGCGCACTACGGGCAGGTGAGGTTGGCTTGGATTCCGAAGATAGGAGGTTGGAACTGTAACCCCTTACAACCCCATTCCAAAGCACAGAATCTAAAATAAAAAACATGCTACTAACCTCCTGCGTCAACTCGTCCCCTGTGTGATGCCCCTCATCAGACTCGACAGACTCCATCTTGACATCTGACATCCCTTTCACAGAAACATCCATATCGCTGACGCCGCTCGAGCTTGCAGACGTAAAACTGGTGCTAGCTCTTTCCCTCTTCACGTCTAGCACAAACTCTTCACTAAGCATCGGAGTTAATTCAAAAGGTTCCACGTCTAGTGGCGTGTTTTCCAAAAGATACTGCTCCAAGTTCTCCTGCTGTTGTTTCACGTCGAGATACTGAAACTCGTTCTTCATCTGCTTAACGTCGTACAACTCTTCGTAGTCCTGCAGATCAGCCATGTTCTGGTGTAAGACAGAGTCTGGCTCGTCGACCTTCTCAGATTTGACGGCGAAGTACGATACGTAGTCATCCATCGCATTGTCGCTGTATAAGTCATCGTTCTCTCTCTCCTTCTTTATCATCTCGGCCTCGTCCGATTCCTTCTTGATCTGCATCGCTGACGGCAGAAGGAAGTCATTGACGTCGAATGTTCTAGTCGCTATTTCTTCGAACACGTCCGTTTCCGAGCGGTTGGAAAAGAAATCCGCTGATAGCGTGACGACAGCGTCTGGCTGTTCTTCCGTCTCATCGTCGTTGATCTTCACTTCTTGCGCGACGTTGTCGTCAGCGGATACTCCATCCTGCGACTCCTCGGGGACCGACGCGGCGGCCAGCCCCGGCGCGACTGTGTCAGTCGCCACGTTGTTCAATAAATATGTATGTAGTATCGGACGACTTTGCGTCCGGTCATTATATTCAGAGTTGTAACGCCCGAGGGAATGTAGCTCCTCGAACACTTGTCTATGGTAGTTCTCCAGGACGTGGTCTATCGATTTTGGGTGGACGAACCTCGGTCTTATCAGCGTCTGAGCCTCCTGCTCGAAGGACCAATCGGAACCGTTCGATATATGCAGGCCGGCTAGCAGCTGAGACTCCCTTTCGAGATAGTCGCTAGGATCAGATTTAAGTAGACTTAATACTAAGGCAAGGCGGAGTAGCTCATCACCGTAGATTTTCTTCAGTGCGATCATCGTAATACCGTTACTAAACTATTATTGAGCACTAAAATACTGAGATCAGTTGTTGCATATGCACTTAACACTATGTTTTGATAGTCCTATTGGTTTGTACGTCTTCCTTTATCCTCCTTTTGCGTTTGTCAGGAGACATGGTGTAACCTTCACTTTCTTCTCAGCACACGTCTGTACACTAAGCACATTCTGCTGAACATTGTCACTGAGTCAATTTCTATTCACTTTATTTTGGCTCCTTGCCAAGTCGTTCACTACTAGGTTCAGTTCACTCTGTAATTCGAATTATTTACTGCAGCAGTCTTTTATTTGAATTAAATTTATTTAAATGGTTCATCGGTTTTGATTAGCATAGCTGTTAACCTTTGCCTCGAGCTTACTGCCTACTTAAGTTAAATTTTGAACTCAAATTATTTGTTATAAAAACTAAATTTGAGCGTTTAGTGTAGTCATTTCATGTGTTGTATGTTAATTCATTTTTTTTGTTAGTTTATTGTCGGCCTTAGTTTAAACAAAATTTGAACGAAGGCTTAAGAATATCATTATCTAATTGAGACGGGAGCAATTTCGTACCTACTACATAAAACACTGATTAATAAAATATCCTTCCTAAATATACCATTCTGCTATATAATTTACATTTTCAAATTTATTAGCACGGCAAATTAAACTAAGGGGATTATGTAAGCATTTTGATTTTCCAAAAGTCCTTAAAACATTTCCAGAGTATATTGGTGGACTCTTTTGAGTCCATCCATCGCCCATTCCACAAACATATAAATCCTACAAGCTTAGATAGCCCAGTTTTTTTTTATAATAAACGAAAATAATAAAGAAAAAAAAAGCACTGAATGTTTGAATATGTATTTGCTATTTGAGTATCTCAAAATACATAAATTAAATATAATTAGGTAGAAAAAGTTCTGTAGATTACCTAAATTATGTATCTATCTCTCTAATCGGTAGGTTCCAGTTCACTTTAACAAAGGAGCTAGGTAAGTGCATTTAAAAAATATGAATCTAGGAGCAGCCCTTACCACAATATATTTTTAACAATCCCATGGCCAACTTAAGAAATAGGGCTTTTTACTTTATTTTATGTGTTCCAGTTTGAAGAGCTAAGTACTTTCTCGCAATAATTGTCTACGTCAAGGAAACAAACAAAGAATCTCCTTTGTATACCTAATCTACTTACTTTCTGGAGGTATCACAAAATAGGTTGTTTTATATATGTCTCGCTATTATTATCCCTACTTTACTTTTTATGGCGACAAGTCCTCGCATTCTGCCAGCAAACAGCACTGACCTGCGGATTTGACATTGACACTTATATTTTTATGGCAGCGCACGGCGCGTGCATTCTACCCGTGTCAAGTACAATAGAAATCAATAGAATATTTTAATATCATATATCTTTCGACTTGATGATTTAGATAGTAAGTTCGGGCATGTAAATACAAAGATATGCTAATGGCCGCCACGTGCTAGACAAAGCAGATCAATACGTTGAGGGTAAAACGTAAATTCGTATTTGACATGGGCAATAAGGTAAGTTACAACGGGGAACTGAAAATAAATTGATTTTGTTTTCATTTGAAATTGGAACTTGCACTTTGAAATTGGAATCTATTAGAAAAACTACGCATTTAATTGCATGCACTAGTACAATCAGGTCATTGTACATATATGTACATAGATACGAACGATACTTGGTTATGTATTGTAGCAAGGACAATATTTCGTATTGTTGTGTAATGAGTTTTAATGAATAAATAAGAACTAGAACGTAAATAGGTTCTGTGCACGACAACAACAATAGACATTTCACGCATATAAATAAGATTGTATAGTTTATATTATTTAAGTTTAGATAAGCGCGTTACAATAAGTTTGTAAAATAAAGAGTTTAGTACGATGTCTTTTAATAAACCTAACTAGGAGCTAGGAGGTTAGAGCGAGACAGCTAGCTATCCCTGAAGCGAGAGGTAGAAATTAGGTTTAGAAAGAGACAACAAATGTATGAGCGAGAGGGAGAGGAATTTTACTATAAAGACAAATAAACGCGCTTGTCTAGCTACCGGCGGAGGGAAATCACGGGCGAGTACAAATATTAGGCCGAATTTAGCATCGGCAGTGTGGATAAATTCTCGAGCATCACTTTAAAATCGCGAACGTACCGCCGCTTCTCCTCAGCCGATAGCCAGCCCTGACTGTACATATCCTGGTATTTTATTTTTCAAGAACCCTGTTGTAGGCACCACCACCACCTAGCCTAGGATCAAGGAACCACATCTAAAACATATACAGTCCACTTGCCCTACCCCGTTCATTTGGTCCATCGGAGCCGGATCACTGGAGCAGAAGAAGAGTTTTCCGGATCATCATCATCAGCGACAGGACATTGAACATGCCACTTACCAGGAGTATGCAGGGCAGAGACGAGTCGAAGGAGAGCGGTGCGAGTACCAGCGCTACCGACAGCGCAACCGACGGTACAGGAAGCTCGAGAACCATGACTGGGACGGATACGTCCGGAAGCAACGGGACGGATACGTCCGGAGGAACCGGGACCACGGAGACGACCACGACGGAGCCCACTGTTACGGAGGTGGTAGCGCGGTCGGTCTCCAGAAGATCAACGGCCTCGAAGAAGAAGTCCGTATTATTGGCGAGGCAGCAGCTGGCGGAAGCACGTGCCGCTGAGCAGCTTGCCAAGGCGAAGGCCGCCAAGGCCAATAGGGAGCTTGCCGAAATCAAGCTGCGGATAGAAGAGGGAGACGATTCATCTGAAGAGGACGACCAGGAGCAGAACGACCTATCGTCAGTTCGGATCACGAGCTGGCTGCAGCAGCGGCAGAACGAGGAGCCGTCGCAGCCGGAGGCCAGCGGCGTGGAGAAGAAGGGGACCGAAGAGGCGCTTCCGAAGGAGGACCATGGAGTGCGGCAGGACCAGGTCGGGCATAGATCTGGACGGGCTACGGAGCAGCCCACCGTGCAGAGGTCAGTCGTCGACTTGGAGGCGTTGACGACAGCGCTGTCGCAGATCGCGACTAGAAGGGACCCGCCGAAGTATCTCCACGAGCTACCGGAGTTCCACGGTCAGGTTAGTGAGTGGCTGGCGTACCGGGCAGCATATCGTGACAGTGAATCGTCATTCTCGAAGAACGAAAATGTGATGCGCATTAGGCGGAGCGTGAAAGGTGCGGCGTACGAGGCCGTCAGCAGCCTGCTGGTGGGACAGCCTGAACCTCAGCGAGTCATGGAGGCTCTTGAGAGGAGGTTCGGGCGGCCGGAGGCGCTGGTGCTGGCGGAGATGGAGAAGCTCAACCACCTGACCAAGGTAAGCGAGTGTGATCGCGATCTGTGCATCTTCGCAGGGAAGGTGGCCAACGTAGTGGCCACCGTGGAGGCCCTTGGTCGGGAGGCGTACCTTGATAATCCCCAGATGATCGTGATTATCTTAGAGAAGCTCACCCCTATTCTGCGCGACAAGTGGTACGATTACGCCTACATCAAGAGGAAGGGCGTACCCGTACTGAAGCAGATATCCGCTTTCCTGGACGAGGAGGCGGACAAGCGCGGCGCATTCGCGCTTCCGGAGGTTGTCGACGAGAGACAACGAGCCAGGAAGAAAGCGGTCGAGAGAACATACGCTGCATTCGCTTCCAAAAACGAAGAAAACTGCCCGCACTGTAAAAAGGTACATAAACTTGTTGATTGTTTTGAGTTCGCTAAGGCGGACGTTCCTACCAGGTGGGCGATAGCGAGAAGAAGTCGCATCTGTTTCCTGTGCCTACGGGAGCCACATCGCCGCCTTAAATGCCAGGCGAAGGCGTGCACCAAAGACGGTTGTGGTAAGAGTCATCACAGATTACTACATAGTGACCCCGTACAGGACAAGCCCGAACCTGTAAAACGCCCAGCCGAGACAGCCGCCTGCGCTACTGAGACGCGCCCCGGTCGACCCCGCCATGCCTACTTGAAGATAGCGCCGATAGAGATCATCGGACCTAAAGCGAAGATAAGTACTTACGCGCTACTAGACGACGGTAGTACATGCACCTTCATCGAGGAGTCTATCACCGAGCTGGTTGGAGTCGACGGGCCGACGGACACGCTATGGATCCGTGACGCTAACGGCGGCGAAGTAAGGCACGACAATAGCAAGACGGTGGACCTCTGTGTACGTGGAAAAAACAGCGGAAACGAGCACGTACTACGCGGAGCACAAACGGTGAAGAAGTTGGACTTCACTTCGCAGGCGATCTCCAGAAGGGAGATTGAAGACTGCTTACACCTGGAAGCGATACAGGACGACCTCATCTACGACCAGGCTCATCCCAAGGTTGTGATCGGACAGAACAACTGGGATCTCATCGTATCGAGGGAGGTTAGAGCAGGACGGGATGATCAGCCCGTCGCCTCACTCACGCACTTAGGCTGGGTGCTGCATGGGTGTCGGTACGGGACACGTAAAGAGAAGAGCTTCTGTGGATACGTAGCATCGGCGAGACGCGTCGATGAGATGGAAGAGCTGATGAAGAACTTCTTCAAGCTGGAGTCGCTAGGGATCGAGGCGAAAACGCAGGCAAGCGATCCAGAACAGCGGGCTCTTCAACTGCTGGAGGAGAAGAGCAAGCGGCTTCCCGACGGGAGGTTTGAGACAGGGCTACTCTGGCGTGACGATAAGGTAAAACTTCATAATAATTATAATGATGCGTTAAAACGGCTGCACACCTTGGAACGAAAACTTGATCGCGACGCTGACCTGAAGACCAAGTACGAGGAACGAGTCAACAACCTACTCACCTCCGGCTACGCAGAACGAGCAGAGAGGCCACCCGCTGAAGGTAAAACTTGGTACTTGCCCCACTTTGCCGTAGTGAACCCGACGAAACCAAAGATAAGGATGGTTCATGACGCCGCGGCGAAGTCAGCAGGCAGGAGCCTGAACGACATGCTCCTTCCAGGTCCCGACCTGCTTCAGTCACTGCCAGGAGTAGTCATGCGGTTTCGTCAGCACCGCTACGCCGTGTCGGCCGACGTCAAAGAAATGTTCATGCAGGTCCGAATAAATTCTGTCGACAGAGACGCACTCAGGTTCGTGTGGAGGGGCGACAGACGAGAAGGAGCCCCGGAGGAGTACAGGATGACGTCGGTCATCTTCGGAGCTTCATCGTCGCCCTGCACAGCACTCTTCGTCAAGAACAAGAACGCAAAAGAATTCGCCGCAGAGTATCCATCAGCCGCTACCGCTATCGTCCGCAACATGTATATGGACGATTACTTTTGCAGTTTTCCAACTATCCACGAAGCCGAGCGAGTCAACAGGGAGGTTGACTACGTGAACCGTCAAGCCCACTTCGAGCTGCGAGGGTGGACATCGAACGAGAAGAAGACGATCGAGACACTCACAGCGCGCTCCGAGGACCCCACGGTCCCTATCGGCGGGAGCGAGGTGGAGAAGGCGCTTGGCCTTCTCTGGGACGTCGGCGCGGACGACATCCGCTTCCGCGTCAACGAGAGGAAGGCCCCGCCGATCCTGATGAACAGAGGTAAACCACCAACCAAGAGAGAGGCCCTGAGCGTGATCATGTCGCTCTTCGACCCCCTGGGGCTGATCTCTCCACTCACCACACCGGCCAAGCGACTGATGCAGGACACCTGGCGATTCGGGATCGGCTGGGACGACCCTCTCCCGGAGGAGCTGCTGTCCAGGTGGTACGAGTGGACCGAGACCCTGAAGAACCTCTGCAACATAAAGGTACCTAGGTGCTACGACTACGAGCCGGCCGCTACGAGACAGCTACACACTTTCGTAGACGCCAGCGAAGAGGCCTACGCTGCGGCCGTGTACTGGAGGATGACGCGGCCCGACGGCAGCGTGAGCGTGGCGTTGGCGGCCGCCAAAAGTAGAGTAACACCCCTCAAGCCTATCTCGATCCCACGGCTGGAGTTGCAGGCGGCGCTACTGGGAGCGCGCCTAGCGGACACGGTGCTACGAGAACACGATTTCGACATAGAAAAAAAGGTATACTGGAGCGACTCTAGGACGGCCTTAGCGTGGATAAGGGCTGAGCCGCGAACCTTTAAGACCTTTGTAGCGCACAGACTGGCCGAGATCGAAGAAACTACGAAGAAGAGGGAGTGGAGGTGGCTGCCGTCGGCTGAAAACGTCGCCGACGATGCCACAAGGGCGGCGCCGCCTGACTTCGACTCCCAGCACCGGTGGTTCGAGGGGCCCGCCTTTCTACGATGCCGAGAGGAGGCGTGGCCGAGAGAGAACCCGACGCCGGTCCCCGTCACGGGCGAGGAAAAAGAAAGATGCTACGCGACTACAGGAATACAGGTCAGTGACCCGGGGTATCTTCCCGACATAAGAAGATTCTCCAAGTGGCTCCGCCTCATACGAGTCACCGCGCGGGTCCTACAGTTCGTCTCATTATGTCGCGAGAGGAGACATGAGACCGTAGCCGCGATGTATAAACGCACGAAGAAAAACAAAAATCGTGATCCAGATTGGCAAAACAAGAAGAAGAAGAAAAACCGAGCGACGAGTACGAAGGTACCTACCCAGTCCAGGAGTTTCGTAGGTCTAGAAGCCCACTTCCTCATCCGGGCCGAGCAGCTGTGGGTGCTGTCCAGCCAGAGGGAGAGCTTCGGGGAAGAGATCGCGCGACTTGAACGAGGTCAAGTACGTACCAACGGAGGAAGACTCGCCGCCCTGACCGTGGCAGTCGGGCCAGACGGGACGCTCCGACTGCGCGGACGTATCAGCGAGACGCCGGAGATCGCCGAAGAAGTCGCCAGTCCGATCATACTGGACGGGAAGCACGCCTACACGAAGCTCTACATACAGCACGTTCACGAGAGGCTGCACCACGGCGGTACGGAGACCGTCGTGAACGAACTGCGGCAACGGGTATGGATCGTCAGGATCAGACCGGCAGTCAAGAACGTGATCAAGAGCTGCCTCTTCTGTCGACTGCGGAAAGCCAAGCCGGGGAGCCCTGCCACGGGAGATTTACCCGCGGCTCGCCTAGCACACCACCAACGAGCCTTTACCTGTACCGGCCTAGACTACTTTGGGCCGCTACAGGTAACGGTCGGTCGACGACACGAAAAAAGGTACGTGGCCCTCTTCACCTGTATGACTTCCAGAGCAATCCATCTCGAGGTCGTCGCATCCCTGAGCGCCAGCGCTGCTATCTGCGCGCTCAGACGCTTCATCGCGCGGCGCGGGTGCCCGCGCGAGATCTACAGCGACAACGCAACCTGCTTCAAGGCAGCCGACCGCGAGCCCCGGGCCAGCATCCTGGCGGCCGTCGGAGACGCGGCCACCAACCGCCTGATCGAGTGGCGGTACATACCGCCTGCCGCGCCCTTCATGGGAGGCGCGTGGGAGCGCATGGTGCGCTCCGTCAAGGAGGCGCTCCACGCGACCCTCCACGAGCAGTACCCGAGCGAGGACACGCTCGCCACCCTGCTCGCCGAGGTCGAGTTCACCGTCAACTCACGGCCACTGACTCACGTGGCCGTGACTCCGGAGGCGCCCGAGGCGCTCACGCCTAACCACCTGCTCCTGGGGGCCGACAGCCATGTCCCCATACCGGGGGCATTCTCCGAGGACGAGCACGCGCGCGCACACTGGAGGCGCGCCCAGCACCTCGCCGACAAGTTCTGGCGCCGGTGGCTGCGCGAGTACCTGCCCGTACTCCAGCACCGGCGGGAGCCCCACACACTGGGCGACCCACCGCGAGTCGGGGATCTCGTCCTCCTCCTTGACGAGACCCAGCCCCGTAACACATGGCCACGGGGCAGAGTCATGGCGCTATACCCGGGACAGGACGGCGTCACACGAGTCGTCGACGTCGAGATGAGCAGCGGCAACATCCTGAGGCGTCCCACTAAGAAGATCGTCGTGCTACCAGTGGGATCGCGCGACGGCGGCGGCGACGACGCGACGGCGGGAGAATGTGCACGACAACAACAATAGACATTTCACGCATATAAATAAGATTGTATAGTTTATATTATTTAAGTTTAGATAAGCGCGTTACAATAAGTTTGTAAAATAAAGAGTTTAGTACGATGTCTTTTAATAAACCTAACTAGGAGCTAGGAGGTTAGAGCGAGACAGCTAGCTATCCCTGAAGCGAGAGGTAGAAATTAGGTTTAGAAAGAGACAACAAATGTATGAGCGAGAGGGAGAGGAATTTTACTATAAAGACAAATAAACGCGCTTGTCTAGCTACCGGCGGAGGGAAATCACGGGCGAGTACAAATATTAGGCCGAATTTAGCATCGGCAGTGTGGATAAATTCTCGAGCATCACTTTAAAATCGCGAACGTACCGCCGCTTCTCCTCAGCCGATAGCCAGCCCTGACTGTACATATCCTGGTATTTTATTTTTCAAGAACCCTGTTGTAGGCACCACCACCACCTAGCCTAGGATCAAGGAACCACATCTAAAACATATACAGTCCACTTGCCCTACCCCGTTCAGGTTCATGTATTTAGATAAGATATAAATAATTGTATACGTTGTTATCAGTGGCCCATCTAATACAGTTAGGTTCATTTATATCAAGCCAGCTTGAGCACTAAGCATTGCGTGACTAACGCAGTTATTTTGTGCTCATCTCTCTGTGACGAGATGGAAAGTGCTTCAATCTACCATACTGCTCTTCAAACCGGAACACAGTTGCTCTTTTTGCAAAAGAAAACTATAAGAAAACAGATGTTTATCGAATTATGCACTAATGCCTTAGGTAAGTAACAGATTCCATAAATTAAAAAGAAAATATAAATACGCAATAGACAGCAGAATTCCAAAAACAAAACAGCTTAGTCCAATCCGTTTGTATATTCGAAATTTAAAAAACGTTCCACAGTTCTTTTCCACTGAACAAAAGACTACTGCAATATCAAAATAGTTCCAATTTTAATTATCCTTTTTCACAGGCCTCACGAGAACACAAAGAAGTTCGATCACGAAATTATTCAATTTACGAATGTCGCAAAAAGTTTTTATTCCACTCGAAGAGTTTGAACAACAAAGTCCTTTGTTTACAGACACAGAGCGAGCGCTTTCGCACAAATCCCGCGAGCGACTGCGCGTCGTTCATTGACCAGCTGATTCGAAAAGGTTGGTTGCTAGCTGTTTTAGGATAACCTTGGCGTATGATAAATAGCAGAAAAGTTCATTACCAACGATAGCTATAGATTAGATTGTGTATTGCAGCTGTTGATTTGATGTTTCGACTTTCGGGGTCAGGGTGACCGGACTAGATCGCGTAGGTCGTACCTATTTACCCAGAAGTAGAAGCATCGATTTATTGTTCTATTATCGACTTGCAAACTATTTACTACCGGGAATGTTCTAATTCGAGCAAAAATGCAGACATGCTTAGATTTTTGTCTCGATTGTCGCAAAAGAAATCTTTTTTTGGCAAGCTGTGATACAGACATCAAGTTTGTCGTTTTGTTTTGAAATATAAAAAAAACATTAATTTATCTTTGTGATCTGTGAGTCATGTCTAAGAAAGTTATTTAGTGTGCATGATGTCATCCAAAGAGATGTAGACTAAATCGTACTTTGTAGTATTGCTGACATTACCAACGTAGAGATACTTCTTGTAATTATTCAAATATTTTACAATTATACGTGATACTGGCGAAATTGTGGAAAACTATCCCAGAAGCCATTACATAAAGAAGTGAAGAGAGGTTTCATTTTCACAAAAACGCTGGTTGGTAGGTAGCACGTTTGTTAGCTAGCATGGTGTACCACGGACAGGTTAGGTTGGCTTGGGTTCCAAAGATAGATGTCAGAACCCCTTACACCCCGTTGGCTAATAATCAAATGATCTCAGTAAATTACAAACAAGAGTCAATAGCATTATAAAACTAACCCAATACCTAAATCTCGTTTTGAATACAGGGCGTTTCCTAACTTGGTGCGATCAGGCTGACTCATAGAGACTAAGGTCTTACCGTATATGAATACAACCTCTTTGGAGCAATGCATTAGCTTGGCCATAGGGTGTTCAGTTCAGTGGTAAGCATTACATACTCTCTGATTATTTTTTCTCAATGATAATTAATTCTAATCTAATTTATTTATTTGGGTAAATAATAATTTGGTCATAATAATTTTAATATTTTTTTATTTTAAATCAAATTTTTCGATTCATTTATTTGAAATAAACTATTTTTTATTACATTTAAATTACAGGGACAAGCTTACTTTATCGAGCGTTGTAAAATGGCATCTGGTTATGAATTAGGGGGATATTATCAAAATAAAGGCACTCGCATTAGTTTAAACATAACATTTAGAAAGTATAATGCGAATTCGTAGAGAAAGCGATAACCGCCTAAATCCATTGAAACCGCGAACGCGCACGCGCCATTTATGGACAGTTTCTGTCAATGTCAGCTGCTTGAATCTACGGTGCCACAGTTGGCGCAATGAACCATTCTTTTCATCACTATGGACTGTTGTGTCATTTTTGTTTTATTTTATTTTCTAGTGTTTTTCTTATTTGTATTATTTAAACAAACACACACAAACAAACAAAAAAATCACACACATGTTGTTGAATGGAATAAAAGTTAATTTGGACTGGAATTCTCTGATGAAGAAAATTGTTTCTCCAATCTTTTTTAGTTACAGTCGGCATTGCTATAGCAGAACAGGACCTGACTGAAGACCGGACGACTGAACTTATAAACCGTACTATGTTGCCTCATATTATTATCCTTGATATTAGTAAAATAATTGTGGAAAATTATATAAGATGCCAAAAAATAAAGTAAAGAAAGAACTTGGCCTGAACTTAGGCTTCTGTCAGCGCAGAAGCTAATTTATTCAAAGTTCTATAGCGTAGCGAAACAGCTAATCTCAGGTGCAAAAATACCAACAACTTTTCGGTTTTACATTAAGCTGGAGTCCTGTAGGTAAAATTATTATATCCATCAATTAAACCAAGTCTTTTCATTCCTTTCTGTATGTATTTATAGCGGAAACTTCACAGGTGTGCGATATTTTCATTATAAAATCACACCGTTTGTTTGCCAACTAAAATAAAATAATGCCAAAATAGAAAACAACACCCGTCTATACTTCTGGACATAGGCCTCACCTAATAAAAAGAGAGATATGCTCCTAATACTGAGTTAGAGATCGCAGAAGTTGGCGTTGGTCGGCGAGGGGATAAAGCTGTGCACGCAAACGTAATAGCGAGTCCGCTAGTCATAAAAACCGGAAGGCCATCCCGCGAACAGGTTTGTTGCACACGCTTTCTGCAATCCTCGCAGATAATCCATTACAGTCCCATCCTTCATGTCTTTGTGGCGCGAAACATCGCGAGGTCAAGATATAACGGTTGCCGGTTGGCGTGCTGCCAGTAAGGGGAAATGCACTTTATGTCATCTCAATGATAAAGAAAACGAGAGTAGGTTTTACTGCGTTTTTATTTGAGGTTTTAAGCTGGCCATTTTGATCTATGGTTAATTGTACAAAGTGACAGTTCTATTTTTTATATGATATTGGCAAGGAGTTTTTATAGGAAAGTGTGCGCTTTGAACTAAAAACTGTGCCTGATTTTTATTAATAAAAATGTCCAAAAGGGGGTTGTCTCTCGTTTCCTCTTTTGTGTAGGTCTTTACAACACTAAAGAGGAGACGGGTTTGTGTCTCGTCTCGTATCCTTTGAGAGAATAGATCAGGAACTGATTTTTGTTCAATGTGCGCACTTCCATAATAAAATCTTCTTGGTTATTGGCAAGCTCTTGGACCTGACTGAATACTGGACCTATAAACCGTACTACGTTGCCTCTTAATAGTATGAACAATATACCTGATACTGTCGAAATTGTGGAAAGTTATCCCAGAAGCCATTGCATAAAGAATAAATGAATGACCTCGAGGCTTGCTTGGGCTTTTTTATTTACCTACACCAATTCGTAACGCGTCCAAACTGAGAAGAATTAGCAAGAAACTGCTTGGCTTATTTTTTACTTTGTTATTATTCATAACTTTTGTGTACATTGTTTTTGGAGGGAGTTTCATCCCAAGCATTTTTGTAATCTAAACAATGTGACATTTTGTAAACGTCAAAACAACAATGACTACGTAATAAAGACTAAGATATTAAACCTACATTTACTTACCTATGTACCAAAAGTTCTGAATAATACCTCGGTTCAAAACATATCAAAGTCAAATCAACGCAATAAATACTGTGATCTAAAGAGTTTTTATACAAATATCAAGATGATGCAATGTCGATGGGTTGAACTTCAGTTTTACAATTTGTTAAGAACTGTCAGTCATGTACCCGGATAAAAAAAGTCTATGTCAAACTCAAACTTGTCTTGAAAATTCGATAAGCACTGTAAAGTTTCGTTATGTTTTTAGGGTGTATGTATGTTTGTGATATTATTTATACGGCTGGACGGATTTTGACTTGAGGTTGAATCGACATTATTTACACCAATTCGTAACGCGACCAAACAGGAGAAGAATTGGCAAGAAACTCTGCTAGGCTTAGTATATTTTATTAGTCCTTTCTCAAGGTCTCATCTATAAGACCTGACTCATAGCTCAGTTGGTAGCAATTCTGCCTTCTGAGCTGCAGGTCGCGGGTTTGAGTCCCGCCCAGGACAAACATTTGATTGATGAAGATAAGTTTGTTCTGTGTCTGGGTGTTTCATAAGTATGTATGTATGTTTATCAGTCTCCGGTACCCATAGTACAGGCTCTGCCTGGTTTGGGATCAGTTGAACCGTGTGTGAGATGAGCCGATAATTATTTATTAAACTACAAATGCCAGCAGAATCTCCAAATGAATGATAGCAACTACAATAAAAAATATTACCTACATTGAATTGTCCACTTAAATTTGGAATGCGATATTTATATTTTAATGAGCACTTTTTAATATACTTGGCTTTCATTTCAAAAGAGTCAAAACGCATCAAAACTGATTTTTTGACAATGACATTCGGGGCAAGGGCGAGCGAACGTTATGCCCTCACCCTCACAATGAATTATACGAAGTTGTTTTTCTCACACAAGCTTGTGACTAAGAAAAAGATTATTCTGTTGATGGATATGCTTCAGGTAAGCATTTTACGACCCGAACCAGAAAAGAGGTAGTAAATGAATTTTAAAACGAATAACTGATTCGAATTTTAAATCCACAGAGAAGAAAAACATGGGCTGATATGATGAATGATATCACTGGCGACGAATAAAATGAGCAAAAACAAAAGGTGAAAAGCGTAGATGCATATAAAATCAACCTAAAATTCGAATTTCAAATTCAAATACGTCATACAGTAGAAGGAAAAACATTTGAATAGCGAATTTCCGAACGCCTTACAACTGGCCGAAGATAACCTTGAACTCTATGACGGTCATCGACGAAAAAACAGCGCAGTGACGTAAAAACTGGCGGGAAACTAGAAGCGAATCTAATCAAATCAACACTGTATGTTTTCTTCAAAATAAAGCAAATTGGACTTTCAATTTAAGATTTCTAATTGAAATCGAACGTAACCATTACATCCAGGTAGGTACATACAAATTAAGGAGTCTTACAGTCTTACTAGGTAGGTACATATAATGCAATCAAACGCTCATAAACATTATTGTCGTTGGCAAGCAACAACTTCCTTCCGTATTGTATATTTAAAGCTAGAACAGACTAGAGTAACACGCGTGGTGACGTCACAGATCCAATTATTCGGTCGGTTCTCTATCTCGACAACGTGGTTGGTTCGAGGGTCCAATCGAACTGCTTGATAAATGATAACACGTCACGCAATGTGCACGTCTTCAATCGTAACGTTACCACAGAGAAGAGGGGGGGCTCCTCTTAAACACGTCTTACGACTTCAATACAACACAACACAACACAACACACCCCGACACAGAAATGTAATAGGGATGACGAAAGAAAAATTCTAATTAGTCCGTCATTTACATTACGAAAAAATATTGGACACGTATTTTTTCTTTTATAAATTAAACGAAAAAAAGCAAAGATATAGTGCGTTGAAGTTCCGTGTGACGTCACGGTTTAGTACAAGCCGTGACGTCACGAGCCTCCACTCCCGAACTTTGACGCTCTTTATCTCCGTCAATTTTTATTTATTTGATAAATCAAAACATACGTGTCCAATATTTTTTGTTGATCTATCTGACGGACTAATTAGAATATTATTTTTTTACCCAGTCCTCATCCAGTTCTGGCTCGATCTTCACAAACGGATTCCACTCGGAAGTTTTAAAACATTACGTTTTAAACACTAAACGAAACTACGAACTACGAACTAAAACGAAACCCAAAGTCGGGTTTCGTTTTCGTAATGTTCGATTCAGGGCGAAAACTTACAAGTGATGTTTTTTGAGTTTTGCGGCAAAAGTACCAACACCTCAGAAATAAAATTTATATTGGATCTGTGAAGCCTACCATTTCAAATATAAAAATTTTGAAAATCGGTCCAAATCTGACGGAGATATCGTTAAACATACATAAAAAAAACCGGCCAAGAACGAGTCGGCCTCGCGCAAGAAGGGTTCCGTACCGCTATATGGGAGCCTCAATTAAATATTTATTTTATACTAGTTTTTAGTAGGTATTTGGTAACAGAAATACAACACCTGTGAAAATTTCAACTGTCTAGCCATAACAGTTCATGACACAGCCTGGTGACAGACAGACAGATAGACGAAAAGTGGAGTCTTAGTAATAGGGCCCCGTTTTTACCCTATGGGTACGGAACCGTATAAATACAACATAATTGAGAACCTGCTCCTTTTTTTAAGTCGGTTAAAATGATTCCGACGAATTGAGAACCTCCTTCTTTTTTGAACTCGGTTAAAAACCCCCGCTGCACTCAATAGGTATTAGCGGCATGTAAGTCTAGCGCTGAACCAAACTTCTGCGCATGGATCTATCGCTCTCTCTCGTACCGTATGGAAGCTAGAGGACGATACCTTACTTTTGCGCAATAACGGTCAGTGCTGCTAGAGTTTCATGCCGCTACTTGTACCTGTCATTAAATGTAACGTCACAGCCTAGGATTTCTAGTTGACCTACAAAATGACAAGATAGATGTCCTGATTTGCATAATTTATATTCCGGTTTCCTTTTTGCTTGAATGCCATGTGGGTACAAGTGCTGCCTAGCAACACAATTTACTTAACTCACGACCTCTGTGGCGCAGTGGGCGAAGGTCCGACTGAGACGCAGGTTGCGGGTTCGTTTCCCCAGCGGATAAATTTTTGCATGATCTGCATTCCACAGATATTTGCCTCGAGTCAGGTTGTTTTTTAAGCTATTGCATAGCTTCTATCGAGGGCCTTGAGCGCGGGGACCGAATCCAGAAATTCCGTAACGAAAAAAAACCTCACGCTCCCCACTCCGACGGGCACGGAGGTCTGGCTTGAAGGCCGTGCATTGTCTAACGTCGTTTCTTTTCGGCAGTCTTCGACACGGTGTTTGTGTGCGTGCAACTAGACGTATTGTACGGCTCTACGAAGCTCGTTTATTTAATAAAAGAAAAAAAATTGTTTTCTTACCGGTCACCACGCTCAAAAAGTGTAACTTGAATTAATATCAAAGAAAAAGAAATACTGCATAAATAAAATAAATAAATAATTATAATTGCATAAGTTGATACAAAATGCTATGCAATAGCTTTACCGCGGCAGTCCCCGTTTTATGTAAGTACAGTTTGTGTACTTAATGAATATGGAGGTCGAAACCCTCCAACAAATACACAAAGGTTATCTGGAAGAAGGTGCTACTTATCATTAATTTCGCCTGTTTACTTGTTTTATCTTGTGCAATAAAGAATTTCCTACGTATCTTTCTTCGGAACCCAAGCCAACCTCACCTGCCCATGGTAATGGTGCACCCTGCTAACTAACAAATGGGCGGCCGGCAAGGCATAGCGCAGACTAACACCGCACAGCAACCTCCAGCCGCCGACGGGCAGCAGCGTAGGCGGCGCGAGAAGCTGTGCCCTGCGATCCCCAACCCAGCGTAGAGATTATGGGCATATCCCCCTTCTTAAAACGTTTATAACATGTCTATAGTCATTTATAATAAATTGCCTGAAGAACTTAGTGTTAGATGGAACCATATTCAAGAAAAAGTTTAATAATTGTTTGTATAGCTTAAATGAATATTTAAATAATTAGATTTGTAACGACACTCGTATTAATATTTGAATGCCTGCATGCATGCTGAATAGATGTATGTAGCTATAAAACCTATTTGTGAAAATAATTTTATGTATTCTAGCAAATAAACATTTGAATCTTGAATCTTATTAGGGAAGGCCTTGTAGGCTGGTGTGTGTACCTACACAAAATAAATATGGTACCTATGGGTGTGTGTGTGTGGACTGGACTAACACAAATACTACTATTTATCCGGTTTCCAAGCAAATGAAGCCACAGGCGGTAACTAGTATGATATAAAACTATCTGATTTAAAACCCTGAGATCGAGCTCTGGGGTATACTGAAAACCAGCCCTGCGTAGATCGTGGTCTGCGCAGATTAGTGCTCAGTGTACTACCATTTGCCTAAAGCACACTATACTCATTGTGTTCTATTTTTTAACAGACTTCAAAAAGGAGGAGGTTCTCAATTCGTCGGAACCTTTTTTTATATTTTTTATGTATGTTCACTGATAACTCCGTCAATTGTGGACCGATTTTCAAAATTATTTTTTTGTTTAAAAGAGTATACTTCACAGGTGGTCCCATATAAATTTTATTCCTGAGGGATTGATACTTTTCCCGGAAAACTCAAAAAACCTCATCCTCACTTGTAATTTTCGCCCTATGATCACCAATATCTCCATCAATTGTGAACCGATTTTCAATTTTTTTTAGCGCAATAAGTAAGAAGTGATTTATTTGAAGTCGGTTTATTTTTTTTAAAAAGCCCTATTTGTTGTTATTTTATGTTTGGCAATAAATGTATTTGTATTTGTATTTGATTTTTGCATGGACCCTGTAGTCTGTTTTGAACTAAATGTATAAACCAAATCTTCCAAGACCATCAGTAAGGGCAAAGAGATGCCAAGTCTATCATAATTTCGTAAGTAGTATTAAATTATTTTACTACATCCAGGAAGCTTGGAGGTTAATTCAGAGCTATTCTGAGATATGCGCAAATGCATGCGAAATGCAAATCTCTTGTGATTCAGCAACGGAGTCTGACTGAGATGAAGGTAAAGTAAATTAATTATTCTATGTATTAAAATGTTTGTATTTATAGATGTTTGTAATTAGACTATAGAGCAGAGCAGTCCACTGCTAGACGGCGGTCTCCCCTAATGAGCGGCATTGCGCCCAGTCCTCAGCTCCACATCCAGCTTCTAACAGAAACCGACAGCAGATGGCCGGAGGGCGTTCTACAGTACGTTTACCGAGCCGCAGTCCCAACTCCAGAACTCGTTTACCCCAACGGTTATCGGTTCTTCGGTAGATATGGCCAGCCCACTGCCACTTCAGCTTTCTTATTCTCTGAGCTATGTCGACAATTTTAGTTCTATGTCGCATAGTCTCGTTGCGGATTCTATCCTTCAGAGAAACTCCGAGCGAAGCTCGGTCCATAGCTCGCTGAGCAACTTTAAACTCGTGGACTAGCTGTATTATGAGTGTCCACGTTTCGGCTTCGTATATCAGGACGGGTAGGACGCACTGATTTAAAAAACCTGCCAAGTGCGAGTCGGACTTGTTCACGATTGGTACCGTTGTATGTCCCACTAAAAATTTAGTTTATTCTGTTTTTAGTATTTGTTATAGCGGCAACAAAAATACATCATCTATGAACATTTCAACTGTCTAACTATCACGGTTCATGATACAGCCTGGTGACGGACAGACAGACAGACAGACGGACAGTGGAGTCTATAATAACGACTTGACTTAACACCGTACTACGTTGCCTCATATTGTTATGAACAATAATTATTATACTTGATACTAGCGGAATTGTAGAAAACTATTCCAGAAGCCATTAAATAAAGAAGTTAAGCGAAGTAAAGCAACCCTAAAAAAGAAAGATTTGAAAAGATGAACTACTTGCACGAGAAAAACAATAGATTACTTATTATCCATTTACAAAATAAGCGGAGCCGCGGCCATACCATATTTCAAAAAAGATATATTTTTGAACTGACTTCAAAAAAAGGAGGAGGTTCTCAATTCGGTTGTATTTTTTTTAAGTTAAGAAACAGACAGAAAAAAATTAACAAATACTTAAACTTAATTAAATTAAAATAATTCCTAATCTAAACACGCCAAAATGAAATGTTGTACAGACAAAAAAAAAGTTAAAACAAATAAACATAAAAGTAATAACTATTTGGCAATCAATGACTCTATTGAAAGCTATGGCAATAAACAAAAGAATAAAAATTACGATAAAAGAAACAACGAGGTAAAAAATTTGAAAACCTTATTAGATTTATCATATCTTTCACCTTCTCTGCAAGACATAAAGGTCATTATTTCCCTGCGTTTCCCTTCCCAGAAATTTTACCGCGTATTTCTGTAACGCAAGGACTTCACAAGGTGACGTCCCATTTAAAACTGAGTCTTTTGTGTTGGTGTTACGGCCGGGATTGCCAATTAGGTTATGTCATGTTTCATTATGCATCGGTTCTTTGTTCTTTTTATGAATTTTCAAATTAAGTACTCAAGTACTGAAATGATTATAATCGATGTTCGATGTTCTTTTTATGAAGTATCAAATTTCTTACTACGCCAAGTAGGTAACCGCCATGCTGCCAACCTAAACATCGATGATCGAAATTCGAAATTTTGCCATTCCATTGGAGGATCATTACTCATTAGCCAACCCAAAAGGCAATCGGTAAGATAGGTGAATTCTCCATGCATGAAGTACCCACACAGTAAAAACCTTCATTTTCTGTATTCTTTTATTATTGTTGGAAATATAGGTCTTTGATTGTATATATTTTGTTTTAATTATGTTAATTAGGTTAGTAATTTGGGTTAAATAAACAATTTCTCTTTGTTAATTACTATCTCACACCGGACTCGCTCGCAACTTATGTAATCTTCAAAATTTATACACATAGTCTATCCTAGCTCAGAAATAACGTAGCCTCCTACTGTTTTATGATAAGTATTTAGTTCTAAAGATTACTCCGCCGTACAAACTCACAACACCTCCCTATCTGCACACGCGTGGTAGCGCCAGGATAAAAAAATAGTCCACGTCACAAATTATTCATAATTATAATCCGTTTCATCATAATATTCCTAATCTGATCAGCCGTTACAGAGCTGAGTAGGAACAAAATAAACATACCAACACACAACATTTTTGTTTTTGTTGGTAGAAGCTGATTGCGTCGAGCTCAGGACAGGGTGCAATGGCGCTCATCAGAGGAGGCCAATGTTCAGCAATGGACTGATGATTTTTTTTTAAATTTTATTTATTAACAAAATTCACAGCTCTTCGAGTTAAAAGAGTTATCTTACAAATACTAATCAGACAGCCAATAACGGATTATATAGATATCATTGACAGTCGTCAATTTTAACAGACGTGACTTACCAGTACACAAGTTTCATAATAATGATGATGATGATTATGAGTGTGATAGTTTTTATACAGCCTACCTGTAGGCAGTACAACAAGTAGGACTTTTAAAAAAATAAACTGACTTCAAATAAATCACTTCTTTCTTCTAAACCTAAAGAATTTTGAAAATCAGTTCACAATTTGACGGAGATATTTGTGCTCATAGGGCGAAAATTACGGATGGGGTTTTTTGAGTTTTCCGGGAAAAGTACCAATCCCTCGGGAATAAAATTTATATGGGACCACCTGTGAAGTATACTCTTTTAAACAAAAAAAGAATTTTGAAAATAGGTCCACAATTGACGGAGTTATCGGTGAACATACATAAAAAAAGTCGAAATAAAAGGTTCCGACGAATTGAGAACCTCCTCCTTTTTGAAGTCAGTTAAAAACTACTTTTAAGTACACTTAGTAGTATACTTACCTGCAGTTAAATACCATTCTAAGGTCTACAACATCGTACGTACCATATTTGGCGACGATATGCGTGTACGCAGTCGTCCTTTATTACTGTTACAAGGTTGATAGCAAAACAGTATAAGGAGTTTGTTGATACTACTTGTATGGGTGACCGTTAGAGGTGACATTTACAATGCCTTATGAGCTACCTATCTAGTAACAACTAGGTCACATAACCAAGTGTTTGGTAGTAAGCCATTCTCTTACTAAGACCACTAAGAGTCCACTAGGCTGTATCTATCTCATGAACTGTGATAGCTAGACAGTTGAAATTTTCACAGATGATGTATTTCTCTTGCCGCTATAACAACTACTAAAAACAGAATAAAATAAATATTTAAAATAAGTAAGATGAGATAAGGTAAGATAACTCTTTATTCAGCACACAGACAAATACAGCACAGAGAACACATAATAATAATAATAAGGTAGGTAGGTAAATTGCAAGACTTGTAGGTACAATTTAGGCAATATCACAGAATAAAGAAAGGACAGAAGTTAAGGTACCTAGTCTACTACATAGGCAAAGAACTAACAAAAAGGTAGGTGCGGGTGTCGCCTGCGTTGCAAAGGCCTGGGCTAAAAAGGTTCCATCTCAGCTTGAAGCTGCTTAGCCACGGGGGCTAAGTAGCGCTGATTTTCAGATAGAACCCGAAACCTCCCGACCAGAGTGCAAACATTACGTGTCGGTTTTTCAGACAAGTAAATTAGGGAAATAAGTTGAATTAAATAGATACAACATAGGATGCTCATAAATACATATTAATGTATCAAGTAGGGAACCCTTCTGCGACTCCGACTCGCACTATAATCCTGGACACTATCACACAGCATCATGTAGCCCCAAACTAAGCAGAGCTTGTATTATGGGAACCACATGATTGATATACTACATAATACTTAATTTTTTTTGCAAGTACTGAGTAACATTTGCAGAAAATACAAACATTAGTGTCACAGGGTTTAATGTCTCTACACATGATGGATTCGGCAGAATACCAGCTTTCGCTGCTAAAACAGCGGATATAATGCTGAGTCGAAGCCATTTTGCTGCTGTAGCACACATCCCACCATGTTTTATGTTTACTTTTTTGCTTGTTACGTTTTTATTTTTGTTGTGTTGTGTGTTCAGTTGCAAATAAATATCTCTATGTCTATGTCTATGTCTACATTTGTCTCACGGTGGGAATCCATCCCGCAACCTTCTGCGTCTCAGGCGGACCTGAGGCCACTGCGCCGTCATAGTCTGGTTGTCAGTTTATTGGCCTGCGCAGACCCGGACGGCATGGCAAGGGATTTCAATTTTTACAAATGGACATTAAATCCTATCGAAATAGAAATACGAAAGGCATCTAGGCAAGTAAATAGGCATCGAAAGAGATGTAACGGCATTATTTTAATTGTGTGTGTGTGTGATATGGATATTATTATCTGAAATAAATAAATACAAAAAACAATTATTATTTTAAAGTGGACTTTCGTGGACTGATTGGCCAACTCGCAGCCCGCTCCGCTCCCCGTCAATCGAAACGTACGCTGATACATCATTGTTAATGATAATATTTGCATAATTCGATTCGTCAATTTTATTAAGAATTTGAATTTGTATTTTAATAATTATGGCAAGAGAAAATTTATTTAAGTTAAATTTTTATACAATTTTTTTTTATTAGATATTATTTTATTGTTAAAGGCAATCTGTCTGATGTTTTTCATTTTTTTTAGATCTAAAGAGGCCAAGTTATTCAGTTTTTTTGCTCTCCTGTAAAATTTGGATAAGTGCTGTGCCCTTTCTGTATTTAGTGATTCAGTTATTCATCACTCTTTTAGTCTCATGGCCTTCATCCCACCTCATCATACTAGCGTTCGTGGCGTAGCTTACTTCGTTGTTAGTAACAGATCATTTTTGTTAAGCAACGCTCCGCGCGGTCACTACTTGGATGGGTGACCGTTTAGTGGCATTTAGATTCGAGCGCTTCCGTGCTTCGGAAGGCATGTTAAGATGTTGGTCCTGGCTTTTCAGTCGCTAAGCCATGTCAGCGGCCTTCGGGCGGCCTAAACACTCCGACACCAGAGTTGGAAGGAATCACATTAATAAAGCCACGCCACATATAAATTTAGAATGTCATAAACCCTAACACCTTCGTGTTGACTTCGAATGTCAATGATCTAACTGGAAGTGTGGGCGTGCCATTAAAGGACATATGTCCACTAAAGCGTAAGTTACATCCAACATGTTGGCGACCTTGTTGCCGCAATGCGTACTGCCGATTGAGACGAAAGAGACAGAGAAACTCCTTATTGCACACAACACCAATAAAAAATCACAAGAATAGAAAAATAAAACAGTAATGAATGTACAATCGGCGGATTTCTTCTAGAAAACCTTAGAATGGTAAGAATTTTAAAATTATAATAATAGAGTGGCGGTGCTTCAAAAGAAAGATACATATAATATATAGCATTTAAGATACAACACTCTTCGCGCATGGTACGGAACTCCATGTTCGAGAGTAGAGATCCACAGTCAACTTTTTAAAACATTCTAATTACCTATATTATATATTAGATAAGAGATTAAAGAGTTTGCTTTTAATTTGAACTTTATAAGCATTTCATGGTTCGATGTTTTATAGATTATACTAGGTGATAGCCATACGGGGAGGGCTGCAATTGGCCGGACTACTCTACCACGACAAAAGCCATTTATTTTTCGGCCCACTGCTCTCTTTCGATTATACCACCCGCTAGTCAGAACCAGGTGCCGCCCACAGTCATGACGATAGAATTGGACATTGACGAAGGTAAGGTAACCTATCGACAATAAACAAAACCTAAAAATACACCACGGAATAAGCGGACAGAGCTATAAATAAATTTATTCGAAGATAGATATCTGATTGCGTCAGTAGGAAGAAAAATAAAGTATGTAGCCTGCTTGCGCCCGCCCAGAGGCCTGATTCAACTGAAATTATAAGCACCAATCCTGTTTTTACAAATATTGACAGTTTGTCAATTGACGTTGTTTGAATTTTTTTTAAGCTATTGCATAGCTTCTATCGAGGGCCTTGAGCGCGGGGACCGAATCCAGAAATTCCGTAACGAAAAAAACCTCACGCTCCCCACTCCGACGGGCACGGAGGTGTGGCTTGAAGGCCGTGCATTGTCTAACGGCGTTTCTTTTCGGCAGTCTTCGACACGGTGTTTGTGTGCGTGCATGCATTGCATATCATTTTGTACAAAATGCTGTGCAATAGCTTTACCGCGGCAGTCCCCGAGTGCCACACGTCTTTTTTCTTTATTTACATGGGCTATTTACCTTGGATTTCAGCCAAGAATTACTATGACACCCCCATAATATAATTCCAGAAATAACCTATTTCAATTATCACAAACGTAATATATCTAAAAATAAAACAACTTACTATAAAAATCATATTTAACTGGACTAATCTGAATTATAACGGATGAAATGTCAAAATTTACAGATGTAGGTCCGGTGCCGACCATTTCGGTGGGCAGCTGGGTTACTAAATGAGACCTCTGACTAAATGGACAGAGGCCTTAAAGCCTTAGTACTTTATGACAATAATGTTGCAGCTCCGTCATTCCTTTGTTCAATGCTCTTTGTATTTGTTTACCGAGTTGCCTCATTAGCAGAATTTGGCCATGTCGCAATTTTATAACGATAAAAATATCAACACTTTGACGTGAGCCTTTTTATGGCGCTCCACATCTGTGTATGGCTGTTAGCCCGCAGAAAGTGTTACATGGTCTGACAGACTGTCACACTAACGCTACGTCTGAAAATGTTGTTTGATTTCGTAAAGTTTATAAAAACAAGAATAGGTAATGCATGTTTTTTTCGGTAAAATATAGGTACAGATAATGTTAGCACCGAATAAGGAAGATAAGTAACTAGTTATGTTAATTTTTGTAAATATTAAAGTGATTTACAATTATTCTCAGGGTGGTATAACGATGGTTACTTTGACAGGCTTTGAAAGAGGTCAAAATAAGTTACTCATGAGAAATGAGTGCGAAGATAACAATCTGTGGTGCGTTGTTTACTGGATTCCTGTTCCAGTGTCTATCACACTCACGCCAGTTAGCCCGCTGAATTGTTACATGGTCTGAGAGACACATGCTTCGTCTGAAAATATTCCTTGATTTTGTAAAAATTATTACTATTCTCAGGTTGGTATGGCGCTGGCTGCTTCGACAGGCTTTGAAAGAGGTCAATATAAGTTACCCCATGAAATCGGCGGTGTCTACTGGATTATGCTGAAGTGTTCCATGAGTCATAGTTTAAAGAACACAATCCGTCTAAATATTAAAAATATAGTTTCATTTGTAATTTTTTTTTCTCAGATTTTGCCAATAGTCCGTGGATGCTTTTTCGCTTCGGAAGACGCTTTATAAGACGTCGAAAATAAGTTAAGTATCCACGAAATACGTGCCGGTATATAGGTTTCTTAGAGTAAACAGATCTTTGGTCATTTAACCCATTAGCTGTCGCTGTACCTGGTTGGGTACACCTGATTGTATTTTTTTTTACTAGAAAGAGTTAGTTTCAGTATATCTGTTTTGTTACATTTTAAAACACGGCAATACTCGCAATTCAAAAAGATAAAAAATTGAGAGTAGACTGATTTTTTTTATCCAGTTTATGTAATCCAAAGTTTAACTACGGAACGGTGTGCAGAGGTGAGTGCATTGTCAACTATTTATTTATTCTCATTAAAAGTAAATGGCATATTCAGTACTAAAATCGTTAGAATACATCTTTATGGTGATCCTGTGTAAGAAATTAGATTATTATTACTTGTTATTTCTGAATTATTACCTTATAAATTATACTGTACCCAATCAGGTACAGTGGCCATATCCCTATATCAAATTTCCATGTTTTTTTAGATTCATTATCATTCATCATTTAGATTCATGTGCGGAAATCGTTTCGGTATTGCAAATAACTACAAAAGACTTCAAAATGCCCAAGATGCTGTTATGCAGGATAGTCATCATGATGCTGAGTATGACTTAGCCATCATATCTCCTGATCCCGACGCAGTCACGGATGAAGAAGAAGCTGGTGATGAGACAATTATTGCGAGACCTATGCTCCAAGATGTTCCAAGTAGAGTTGAGGTATTTGCGAACAACAAAAGTGACTACACTGGCAATAATAATGAACCGTTGGCTGCAAAGCGCGTTCGCCTTCCACCGAAACAGCAAACTCCGGTGTGGCGTAGTAAATGTTCCCCCGACGTACAGCTCGAATTCAGAGCACTACTGAAGTACACACAGTGTAGAAGTGAAAACTACCTGGCCCCACTCAAACTGAGTCGTTGGGGTCCCAAGTGGTATGTCATTGCTCAACAAGCTTCAAACTAACCCAGCAAATCATTATTGTATTCGAACACTTTTTTACCATCTTCAACCTTTTGATAGATCTGCAGAAACTAGGGTACCGTTCTACTGGAACAATAAGGGAATTAGAACCAAGAAGTACTCCTTGTAATTTACGAAAAAGATGAAAAAGAAACTCGAGCCGCATTCGACCACAGGTTTGATAAAAATTACGGATTGTTGCTGTGAGGTGGAAAGATATCAGTGTGTGCACCATGGCTACAAGTTTTGATTCCATTGAGCATTTTCCATTTCACTAACATGGTGGACATGGCTACTGCAAATGCTTGGCGTTTACATGTTCTAAACAGAGAAGATAAAATGGACCAATTGATGTTTTGACGTAGCATCACTAGGTTCTATCTACGTCATGAGATCCAGAAGGTATCACCCCTGGTACCAGGTTTGCCTCAAGATGGGTCAGAACACAATCCAAGAAAGCTGGAAAAAACCACTGCGATGCGTTATGTGCCATGCTAGAGTGCGATGGCAGTGCAAAAAATGTCTTAAAACGATTTGCATTAAAATGCCTTGCTTTTAAAAATGACACCTATAAGTGGCCGTTGTACCTAAATGGGTACACCCCCCTCACCCCCTCAAAAATTGACATAGATTTTTTTTTCTCTAAGAATTGTTTTGTTTAACCCTTTTGTGATATAGAATTAAAGTATTTGTGTTAAAATTACTTCTGGTTTTGATTTGGCCACTAATGGGTTAATAACCTGAACGGTTTGAAGTAGGTAATAATAATTTATATAGACCCAATGAGTCATTGAGTCACCATTGTCATTTTCTATCGGATAATTTGAAAATAACGCGTGTATGAATGTAATTTCAAACAATTTTCGACTTTATTTAAGCTTTTATTATCTGACAATTGAATAACTAGTTCTCAATCTTATTAAAAAAGCAAGATTTATTTTCCTATTTAATAAAATAGGAAAATAAATCGTGCTTTATTATGATTAAGTTATTCATAACAATTTTTACAGCGCAGAGATTTTTGGGTGTTACATCAAACATTAAACAGAAAGAACAACGACCTCATTTGACCGAACGCATTGGCAAGGACGTTCTATTTTCAAAAAATCACGTTCGAAAAAGTTTTGTTGAAGAGTTGTGTTTACGATTGGCGCGAAAGGTAAACCAAATAGGTCGAAAGCAAGGAGATTTCCATCAACTACATGATGAGTTATTGCACTAAAAATAGTGGTGTAACAAGAACCTTTATTCGTCCCACTTACACTACCTCGTACATAAACTAAAGTGAATCTACCTAACAATTAAAATAACTGAAAGTAGGTTAATTTGCTGTACATTAGGAGTTATTTTAGACTTTCTAGTGCACTACATGCCAACTGACTAAGAATACTCTCGATGCTGTTTTGTACGTCATCATCATCATAAACGAAAAGTCTAGCAGCAGCTTATCATGTAGTGCTGATGATTTTATTAGTATATATGTTTCAGCAGGTATTTAAGTCACACCAGTCCCAAAATACTCTTACATTTAAAAGTTAATGCTTAACCAATTATATCACCTTTTACGCTGTCGCCAAGTTCACGAAGCTCCGTTTGACTGCACTTCCGTGCTTCGATAGTCACGTTAAGATATTAGGCTTTTCCAGTCGCTTAGCCATGTCGAAGGCCTCCGGCCGGACTAACTTCGTTCTCCTACACAATTGGCTACTAGCGAACTTTTTAAAATATATTATGGGCAAACTCTTGACCGGCTCGGCTTGCGTGCTTGAGGTCGACGATGGAGCGAGCTTTCCCAGAAGATGCCTAATAACAATCTTTTTGAAGCCGTTAGGGTCGCAAGTCAATGGAAAAACATACGCTAGCAGCTGATTCCATATTTTAGCAGTGCGCATCATAAATGACGTTTGGAAACGCCTAGTTTTGTTAAATGGATTATCAACTTGATGCGGATGGTAGTTAGCAGTGCGTCTGAAGTTCTTATGGAAGAATGAAGAGGGTGGAATACGGTCATGTAGTTCTTAATTAAATGTGTAATCAAAACTAAATGTTGGTACCTAATAGGCTGAAATTGTACACATAGGTACAATATCTGTGTAGTTCTAGGCCAGCAATAACATAGGATTCTTTTTATTTGGGTACCACTCAAGCAAATAAAGAAACAGTGGAGCATGTCATCTTACACTGCACTGCCACAAACGAAGACAGAGGAAAATCCGGGTTACAAGAGCTGCTTGATCAAAGCTCACTGAGTTAAGAGTACACTCTGAAAGCAAACACCAAAGATTGTGGGACCGGAGACAGGACTGCAAAAATACAAAACTAATGCTACCAACAAGAAACAACAAAATAACCAACACCCTGTTAAAAATGAAGCGTGATGACTTACGCATACTGGTTGGTGTTATTACAGGCCACTGTGACCTGAACCACCACCTAGTAAAGTCAGGAGCCACGGACAGCGGCACCTGTCGCAGCTTTCAAGCTGAAGAAACAGCGGAGCACGTCATCTTACACTGCACTGCCACAAACGAAGCCAGAACTAAATCCGGGTCACAAAAACTGCTTGATCAAGGTTCACAAACGCAGGCAGTATCAGGAATCCTAGAGCAATGTTGCCAACCCAGAGTCCTTCTCCGTTATTTTAAGGAGTTGGGCTGGCTGGGGTCAGGTTAGCAGGTGCAATGCACAATACACCCCAATTCAGGATGTTCTAGTGAAGAACTTTCTCAGTTCAAAGTAGAATTAGAATTAGAGCAAAGCCGGGAGAAAACGTCCAACTAATAAAACTATCAACAATCGGTAGGTAATACTTTTGAATAGGATTTCCTCAACTAAACTTGATGTAGATAATGTAATTAAACGTAAGTTATTATTTGACCATTATTTACAAAAGTAAATGAAGGTCAAATACGTAAGTTATTATTTGACCTTCATTTACAAAAGTAAATGAAGGTCAAATAATAACTTACGTTTAATTACATTATCTACATCAAGTTTAGTTGAGGAAATCCTATTCATAGGTATAGATTTTATCAAAAATATGGCCATTAGTAGGTACCTATTTGATAGTAGTCTATGAACTGGATGTGGAGGAGAAAAACCATATTATATAACTACTGGGGATGGAGAGACCCCGAATAATATTTTTATTAAGCAATTGAATTAACACCACAGCGCTGTATGGGGTCAGCGGGGAACGGCTAACATTTCCGTAGACTCGCTTAGAGGTCCGTGCGGTCCACTTGGTCCCACAGGATCCCTCTTCGGAGGAAGCGAGAGAGCATACTCTATCTCATTTTTTAGCTTGTTACAGCCAAATAGGTAATACAATAGCGGCAAGCGGAGGTGTTGAGTTAAAAAGAGTAGGGTTCCAAGCCCCATCTTCGAAACCCAAGCCAACCTCACCTGCATGTGGTGCACCCTCCCAGTATCAAGTAATAATTGTTCATAATAATATGAGGCAACATAGTATGATTTGAAACAGAATCATTTGACAGTGACATTTATTTAACACTAGCTTCCGTATGAGGCTTCGCTCGCGTGGTACTGGGATGAAAAGAAGCCTATGTGTTAATCCAGGTCACAAACTATGTATATTCCAAGTTTCATCCAAATCCATTCAGTAGTTTTGGCGTGAAAGAGTAACAAACATTCCTCCATTCATACATCCATACTCACAAACTTTCGCATTCATAATATTAAGTAGGATTTCTTATTTAAATCCTCAATTAGAAGCCCCGTTACCTACATCTGTTGGAAACTAACCCTAACTAAACTTGTTTGAAACTAACCCCCTTATTTATTAACACTATTTAATTTTAACCAGTGCTTAAAGTTAGTTCTGTCTCTGTTTGCCATTAACCAACAGTGAGAAATGACAATACATTATGCATTGTTTATCTTTTGACAGATTTTTATAGGTAGGGTTTTGACTCTTTTTTTTTATAATGTGGTGGATTCTGAGTAACACTATTTATCGCTAAAACTAGTTATAACTAGCTAAAAGTCATTTCGTCTCGTATTATCTCCATCTAAAAGAAAGAGACAGTTCCTTTAAGTTTACTGATAAATTTAGTGAAAATCATTCAGAATAACTTTAAAGTTTGGCTTTTGGTAAGTATGCCTTTCATAGCACACCATATGGACTCTAATAGGAGTCTGATAAGAAATAGAGCTATCAGTGGTTGAAATTCTTATCAAAACAGACAATATATATCACATTTAAATATGTAGTTACATACATATTACGTATTTATTATTTTTATTCGCTCAAAAACTACGGGCGGAACTTAGACATACAATTCAATTTTTATAAATTAGGTATGATTAATCGACAAGGCAAAGGTCTTACATAGTATTCTACCATGTTCTAAACCTTCAGAGGCAAGGTCGCAAAAGTTCGAAAGAGGTTATATCCCAATTTTTTTTAGCAAGACTGCTGCAGTAATAAACTGTTGTTACGCACCGTTACCTTCAATACGCAATGCACGGAAACAGGTAAAAACACTGGAAAAACCGTAAATGCACTGTTTACTTCCTTTCATAAGATGCACTGATTACACTCGACAAACACACTGAAATCCTTGAAAAGTTGTTAGGGTAGACGCGGGACCGTATTCCGATTACGTTGCGGTTGTAAAATAGATGTAATTTATTTTATTTCCACTAATTTCAGCGAAAAACAAGATTGTATGACAGCGTAAATCATTTGTGACTGACTTCCGATCGAACGATACGGAGTCGGCAACTCAACATGATAACGTCATGGCACAATAAGAAGGAGACAACAACATACACTTTCGGTTAAGTAAAAAAGAGAAGGCAATTATAGCACAGCTCAGCTGTGTCATGCTTTCTGATTAATTGAATCATTTTCTTGTATTATTCTTATATATTTACATACACTTGATAAACTTTTATTTTTAATTATTTCTTTTTTCAAGACATCAGTTTCAGTAAATGGAGTTGTACTTAGCTAATAAGAATATGCATGCAGCACCATCTGCCGTTGAGTAGTAGAACTATTTTCGAAAACCAAAAGATTGAATTGAATGAAATAAAATAACATAGATGTCACTATCAGTATTTTATAAACTATACCGGTGTTTCTGCATTGGTGGCATCATCAATTCAATTCATCATTGGAACAGATTTTGAGCTATTCAAAAGAAAAATTTGAATCACTCAAGGAAAACATTACATTTAAATGAAGACGCATTTATCTAACTTCCATTTTGCTATTGCGCAATATTTTCTCGACTTACCTACCTACTGCTAGCTAGCTACTGCGTCGTCGAATCAACTATAATTTTAGTTATGATATGACTCGCTAGGAAATCTACCTATTTATGTATAATTACTTAACTACTGGTCTTTTTCTAGTAGAATATCGTTAGGTTAGTCGGCAATTTGTTTTTGTTATCTAGGTGCCTACCTAACTATCTGTGCTATTATTAAGCACCCCACCTGTACGTATGTAGGTACAGTCAATCACAAAAGCGTATTGAAGAATGGGGTGCATGCAGTGCAGCAGCACTTATTATGTAGGTATTTAAGTATAGTCAACAACAAAAGTGTGAGTAAAAGTCTTATTAGAGCACGCTGTATTCAGTCTGTCTTAGTGAGACTGTCTTACACTTAGCGTAGTATAATAAGAATAAGACAGTCCGCGAGGTTTAATATGCCTTTCAGTGGTATTGAAGAATGGGGTGCAGCGGCACCGATACGTATGCATCTAAAGTCAACGACAAAAGTGTGCGGTAATGGTATTGAAGAATGGGGAGCAGCGGCACCAATACGTATGCATGTACAGTCAACGACAAAAGTGTGAGGTAATAGATTTGGAGAATGGGGTGCAGCGGCATCAATACGTATGCCTGTACAGTCAACGATAAAAGTGTGAGGTACAAGATTTGGAGAATGGGGTGCAGCGGCATCAATACGTTTGCATGTACAGTCAACGACAAAAGTGTGAGGTAATAGATTTGGAGAATGGGGTGCAGCGGCATCAATACGTATGCCTGTACAGTCAACGATAAAAGTGTGAGGTACAAGATTTGGAGAATGGGGTGCAGCGGCATCAATACGTTTGCATGTACAGTCAACGACAAAAGTGTGAGGTAATAGATTTGGAGAATGGGGTGCAGCGGCATCAATACGTGTATATGTATCATCATCAACAATCTATAGAAGTCCACTGCTGAACACAGGTCTCCCCCAAGGAATTCCAAGAAGAACGATCTTGAGCCCTCTCCTTCCACCGATTATCTGCAATCTTGACGATGTCGTATATGTATGGGCTGTATAGTCAACAACAAAAGTGATAGTGAAGAATGGGGTGCAAGATACGTTTGTATGTCTATCTACAGTCAATATTAAAAGTGTGGGTTAATGTATAGACATGAGTATTGAAAAATAGGGCCTTACCATCATGTTGTTATGCTTCTTCCCCACGGCCACCAGGTCTTCAGGGTCCGGGCTGAGACTCCTCATCGTAGGCAGCACCTCTTCAAGCATCTTGACTGAACTACCTGGAAAATGATTTAGGTCAACAAAGTCATGGGTGTAAGGAGGTTTCATTTCCATCTTTTGAATCCAACCTATGCCAAGCTCGCTGGATAGTGGTGACAGACAGACAGACAAACGGACAGTGGAGTCTTAGTAATAGGGTCCCGTTTATACACTTTGATTTGCATATTTGCGAACCGGCTTTTTTATTTATGAAATATTTTCTCTAAACTTGTCTTTTTGAGAATAAATGATATCAAATCTTATTTGTTTGCATCCTTTTTAGCGTTCCGTAAGGAACTATAAATTGTGCTAAAAAGAATGTAAGCAATTAAGCAAGCAGACAGGCGCGGTCAAAAGGCCCTCAGCATATTGCTGCAGTTTTGCCATAAATGGAACACTATGCAGCGCTGGAAATTCTGACAGTGCTTTTGTGTGGGTGACGTCACGAAATACGAAAATATAACACAAAAGAGAGCTGTTACATGCAAATATTATGCAGTATACACTGACAAAGAATAGAATATTACAATAAAATACTTTTATTTTTATTTATTTTATTTATTAGTTTTCTGGCACAAACAGTCATTACATTACAGAAATATACATTTAATAGAATTAAATCTAAAGACCAAAGTAGTGCCCAAAAATAAACATAGTAAACAAAAAAATCTTAAATCGAGCTTATATATTTTATTTCATTGTAGGTACGTTATACACATATGTTTATTATTATTAATAAAGAACGATTTTCTATACAAACCAATTACATTAATTAATACATTAAAATTGAACATGCAAAGATTATTAATATTAAAATTAAAATTAAAAAACAATACAAAGGTCAGAATATTAAGATTAACATAGTCATTTATATAAATAATACCACTTGATTAATTAAACAAAATTATTGTTGTATATTAGTATTACCTACATTGTAGTGTAGGTACAATGTAGGTAAAATAACAATTAAAGTGCTGCATGAGATACGTAGGTATATGTAATTTAAGTTAGAATTATCCATGTGTGTATAGTACCTACATACTATGTGCATAAAGTACATTCATTGATGCTTCATTTGATGTAATATACCTTTATAATAATTAATTAGCTATCACCACGACGAATACATACATTAGAAAACTTAAATTCAAAGTAAAATAATTTACATCTCTCATGTTCGGTAAGTAGGTTCTTATTACCTCCAAATGGGGCTTGTAGGTGACTAATTAGCGCTCTAGGGTAATAATGTAGCTAGAAAAGCCCTAGGGCGGTAAGTAATTAAAAAAAAACACTTCTTTCTTTCAAAAAGTTCGCATACATCTAACCATCATACTGGTAATAGACATCATGCATTCAGCTCAATGACCAAAGAGTTCGCTTTGCTATTCAGCCTTGTCTTCGTGTGAGTATTATAATAGTCATCAATTTTAAATATCGATTGTTTTATTCTTGTATTTCTGTTTTTTTCTAGTTACCTCACAATCGAGATTCGAGATGTAAAGCAGAATAGTTAGCTCGGGTGTAAGCACCAATTGCACCCTCGAACTATAGGCGCCCTCGCTGCGCTCGTGCGCCTAAATATCTCGGGCTGCAATTGGTGCCTTACAGCCCTTGGCTACTAATCTACTATTAAAAGGGGCTCCCATACACGTATAGATAATGGTACGGAACCCATAGGACGCGAGACCGACTGGCACTTGGCCGGTTTTTTAAAGTAGCACTAGAAAATTAGGTAGCTCTATCTAACGCCTTTGTACGCCTTATTATTAAGTACTTACAGCTAGCAGCATATAAGTCTATCGCTGAACGAAACGTCTGCGCATGGGTCTCTCTCTCTCTCTCTCTCCTCTAGCTCCCATACGATACCTTACTTTTGACTTCTGCGCAATAACGGTCAGCGCTTGAGTTTCGTGCCGCTACTTGTACCTACCTTAATTTCATAGGCTATTAGCGCCCTGCACCTAGACAGATAAATTTATGGCCCTGCACATGTAAAGTTCGGACCGCGGGAAACAGCACGCGCCATTCCAACCCGCACTCCGAAACGTACGTGTAGATGCGCGGGGCTGACAGTCCGATCTGGCATGTCGACGCGAAGGCAAATCTGACAGTTTTAACCGCGCATCACGTCAGTGATCAGTCCCAGATGTGCGGTCCGATCTTTACGCGCCATTAGCACGACAGTTTGATCCGCAGTCCAAACCGTACAGATCGGACTGCGGTTTGGAACGCAGTTCCGATGCGCGGTCCGATCTTTACGCGCCATTAGCACGACAGTTTGATCCGCAGTCCAAACCGTACAGATTGGACTGCGGTTTGGAACGCAGTCCCGATGCGCGGTCCGATGTTTACGCGCCATTAGCACGACAGTTTGATCCGCAGTCCAAACCGTACAGATCGGATTGCGGTTTGGAACGCAGTCCCGATGCGCGGTCCGATCTTTACGTTTGCAAGGCGCTATTATCTGTAGATAGGCAACTGTACCTACTGTGGGTAGGTAAAATCTATTTAACCTTATATTTTGTCAAGTTATTAAACCAACAACGAATTATGTTTTCAAAATCACTGATTATCTACTTATTATCTACGTCTGCCACAATACAACCACAAAAGATAAGATACAAACACATTAGATATTTAGATATGACTACACCTAGATAGTAACTAGGGACGTACCAAGTAAAGATCATTTCGGGAAATGGAATCGAATGGCTCGAATCAGCGCAGGTATAAATTCATCGTATGTATATTTTTTGACGGTCTCTATAGCGCCCTTCACACGTAAAGATCGCGCATCGGGACTTCGTTCCAAACCGCAGTCCGACCTGTACGGTTTGAACTGCGGATCAAACTGTCGTGCTAATGGCGCGTAAAGACAGCGCATCTGGGACTGATCAATGACGTGATGCGCGGTTAAAACTGTGAGATTTGCCTTCGCGTCGACATGCCAGATCGGACTGTCAGCCCCGCGCATCTACACGTACGTTTTGGGATGCGGGTTGGAATGGCGCGTGCTGTTTCCCAAGGTTCGAACTTTACGTGTGTAGGGCGCTCAGTGGTGGGTAGGTTCACCTGAGAGGCAGAAGGTTTCAGGCTCGATTCTCGCTACGGGACAAACGTTTGCATTATTTGTAGATATTTGTCTCAGGTCTGGGTTTTTCTATGTATAAATAAATGTACGCATTTACAAAAAAAAAGTAGGTAATATCAGTGATGTGGTTCCAATAATACAAGCTCTGCTTAGTTTGGGGCTACCTGATGCTGTGTGATTACGTCACGCATTATTTATTTATATATATTTAACAAATTTTTTCAAACATTTAACTTAGCTATGAATAATCTCACTCACAAAAGTAGTTTGCTACTTCAGTCTCACTGTGAACTAGGCTTTAGAATCGTAATTGTATTCTAAACGCAACGCAACGAGTACTGGCAACCATATGCCATTGCCGAAACTACCCACAAAAAAAAATGTACTTACATTGATATAATTTAATCTAATTAATGAATGCTTGAATAAGTTTTTTATAAGTTAGTAAATAGATACATACTTCAGCTTAGCAACGCTCAATGGCACATATTGTACGAAATAAGAAACTTTTATTTTCTCTGTAAGTGAATTTCTTAATTCTTTTGAGAAAATTACTGTTTAAACCGTAACACGTTGACTTCGGGCCTCACACATGACGCGAGAGCAAGCTTGTTTTCAGCACTTAAAAGCGTTAAATCTAAGGTTTTGACATCCTTGATATTATCTATACCATCGGGTCCTAACTCCTATGTAACCTATCTTATCAATTCATAGCAAGATTAATGAATGTACCTACTACTTACAAAGTTAAAACCGGTCAAGTGTGATTTGATCTCGTGCACCCAAGGTTCCGTACAAAAAATTGTTTTTAAGCTATTGCATAGCTTCTATCGAGGGCCTTGAGCGCGGGGACCGAATCCAGAAATTCCGTAACGAAAAAAAACCTCACGTTCCCCACTCCGACGGGCACGGAGGTGTGGCTTGAAGGCCGTGCATTGTCTAACGTCGTTTCTTTTCGGCAGTCTTCGACACGGTGTTTGTGTGCGTGCAACTAGACGTATTTTGATTTAATAAAAGAAAAAAAAATGTTTTCTTATCGGTCACCACGCTCAAAAAGTGTAACTTGAATTAATACCAAAGAAAAAGAAATACTGCATAAATAAAATAAATAAATAAATATAATTGCATAAGTTGATACAAAATGCTACGCAATAGCTTTACCGCGGCAGTCCCCGAGTGCCACACGTCATATTTTTTTTATGATACTTGAAGATGGAACAAGCTCATGGCCCACCTGATATTAAGTGGTAACCATTACCTATCACAAAGTATTGCATCGTAGATCCTGTTTTTCGGAACGTGCTCTACGATGCAACGCCCTGCGTCCATTTACTTGAGGCATGATGATGATAAGCCTCTTGTGCCTGTAAGGTCACCGACACCCACACGCTTCAAACCGAAACACGACACAGCTGCTTCACGGCAGAAATAGACATGGTGCCAGCACCTGGACGAGCCGACAACAAAAAACTGTACAACTACTAAAAGGTAACCATTAAATTCAGGTCACAAGGTATATTGTACATAATAAATAATAATAAATAATGCGGGACGTAATCACACAGCATCATGTAGCCCCAAACTAAGTAGAGCTTGTATTATGGGAACCACATGATTGATATACTACACATATAATTTTTTTGTAAATACATACATATCATACATAGAAACACCCAGACCCGAGACAAATATCTACAGAACATGCAAACATTTGTCCCGCGGCGGGAATCGAACCCGCAACCTTCTGCGTCTCAAGCGGACTTTCGCCCTCTGCGCCACAGAGGCCGTCATCACATCACATTTTTAAATTCAAAGTATACCAACATTATTTACAACTTTCTTAAAGTTAGTATTTAATTTCCTGTCACTCTCTATTTTCTTTTATGAATAATGTATTAATATATTCTTATTGGTGCAAGAAGCTGTGTCCTGCGATCCCCAACACACATGCCCAGCGTGGGGATTATGGGCATATCCCCCTTTATTAGGGGAGGCCTATGTCCAGCAGTGGACTGATATAGGCTGGTGTGATGTGTGGTGGTTGTGGATATTCTTATTATTTTAGTATGTATTATTTTATTAATATTTTGTTTATAGTTACTAATTCTTCTCAACTTTGTATTGAAATGTATCTTGGATTAATGCACCGCCATCCTCTAAAGATTTGTTCTTCCTATACGTACTATGGTTGCCTGGAAGATATCGCTTACAGCGATAAGGCCTCCAGTTATATTACCTTCATAATATTTAGACTAAGTTACTCTTACAGCCTACGCACATTGGACGACAAACGTCAGCGATTAGACGCTACAAAAAGCTGCGGTGGTCAATTTTCATACATTTAGAATAAGAATAATTTATTTCATAAAACTTATAAGTACAATTACATAGTGCTTATGCTATAACTAAGGTATAGGCCCCACTTGTCTGACCTGGCTCGGGCATGGCACGGGCGCTTTCCTATTCCATTCAAATTTAATACAAAATTCATGGAAATAAAGCACAATTTAGCTCGGACCACTTCGCGTCATAAGCACGTCCGATCAACGACATACCGTGTGTCCTAAATTGTGCTTTATTTCCATGCATTTTGTATGAAATTTGAATGGAATAAGAAACCGCCAGTGCCTTGTCTGCGCCCGACGCTAGTCACATTCATCGGGCACGGACGTGGCGCGGACATGGCACAGGCGGTTTCCTATTCCATTCAAATTTCATACAAAATGCATGGAAATAAAGCACAATTTAGGCCACACGGTATATCGTTGCTCGGACGTATGACGCGCCATTTCGGCGCCCGCGCCCGATCGCCGCCAGATGGGCGTCCGATGGCCGCCAGATCGTAGTATGTACTTGCTTGCGACATACGTCTGTTAGTGATGTAAAAATGCGTGACGAATGACGATATCGAATTTAATATTGAATTTTGTGAATTGATTGTAAATGCAACGCTTTATGATCATTGTCGTTCCGATTATTGTAACTGAAATGTTCAAGATAAATTGTGGCTGGAAATCGGAAAGAGATTAAACTAAACCGGTATCAAGATTTTTTTATGTAATACCCATGGTAATACTAGCTGATCCTTGTGCAAATTCGTTTGCGCGTATTTTCTTCATCTGTATCAGGGCCCGATTTGGTAACCCGATGAAGAGGTTTTCGGCAGGGTTTTTCCAAAAGTTTAGTTAACCCTCTCCGTATGGGTTTACACTATTATTTGATGGGATAAACCATTCAAAACCCTTTTGATTAGGTTACCTGATCATGAGGGTTATCAATAGTATTGGATTTTGGTATTATTCCAAAACCCATTCCTTAGGGTTACCCTTTTTATCATTGTAACACGGGTTATACGTGGGTTATAGGAGATAAAGGAGAAAAAACATTCGGTCAAAAGATGAAAATTAATTGCGGTAATTGTGTTCTAAGCATTAAGGGCGGAAATGCAGACTACTAATTGTTTTTATTACGCAATAATAATTATATTATAATAAAATTGGAATAAATTTTCAATGACAGCTGTCAAACTTAAATCGACCATATCTCGAGAACTACTCATCTTAGACTTGCCTTTACTAGCTCAAATGATAGCTATTGACAAGACCTTAATTTTCGATGACAGCTGTCAAATTTAAATCGACCATATCTCGAGAACTACTTATCTTAGACTTGCCTTTACTAGCTCAAATGATTGCTATTGACATGAACTTAATTTTCGATGACAGCTGTCAAATTTAAATCGACCATATCTCGAGAACTACTTATCTTAGACTTGCCTTTACTAGCTCAAATGATTGCTATTGACATGAACTTAATTTTCGATGACAGCTGTCAAACTTAAATCGACCATATCTCGAGAACTACTCATCTTAGACTTGCCTTTACTAGCTCAAATGATAGCTATTGACAAGACCTTAATCGATGACAGCTGTCAAACTTAAATCGACCATATCTCGAGAACTACTTATCTTAGACTTGCCTTTACTAGCTCAAATGATTGCTATTGACATGAACTTAATTTTCGTTGACAGCTGTCAAACTTAAATCGACCATATCTCGAGAACTACTTATCTTAGACTTGCCTTTACTAGCTCAAATGATTTCTATTGACATGAACTTAATTTTCGATGACAGCTGTCAAACTTAAATTGACCATATCTCGAGAACTACTCATCTTAGACTTGCCTTTACTAGCTCAAATGATAGCTATTGACAAGACCTTAATTTTCGATGACAGCTGTCAAACTTAAATTGACCATATCTCGAGAACTACTCATCCTAGACTTGCTTTTACTAGCTCAAATGATTGCTATTGACATGAATTTAATTTTCGATGACAGCTGTCAAACTTAAATCGACCATATCTCGAGAACTACTCATCCTAGACTTGCCGTTACTAGCTCACATGATAGCTATTGTTAAGATCTTAATTTTCGATGACAGTTTTTAGTTTGACAGCTGTCATCGAAAATTAAGATTTTATTAGTAGCTATCATTTGAGCTAGTAATGGCAAGTCTAGGATGAGTACTTCTCGAGATATGGCAAATTCAAGTTTGACATATGTCATTAAAAATAAAGATCTTGTCGTTAGCTATCTTTTGAGCAATTAACGGCTAGTCTAGGATGAGTAGTTCCAGAGATATAACCATTTACAGATGAATTTGTAGAATGAATTTCGAGTGGAGCTTTGAGTTGAGTTGAGTGTGATAGTGACAGTGACAATCCAAAATTATTATTCAAAATAGTTTTGAAGGTCATATTTTTTCTTTTTAACACGTTGACTGCGGGTCTCGGACATAACGCTTTACAAAATGCTCATTATGTGTACTGTTAACTTTGCCTAATAAATACAATAAAAATAAAAAATAACGCTACGCAGAGTACTCTGCGATGATGCTCTATGAAAACTGACTGAAACACATTTTTTTCTTTTTAACATGTTGGCTGCGGGCCTCAGTCATGACATAACTGATGACTTATGAAAACTGAAACACCATTTTTTTTTCTTTTTAATATGTTGACTGCGGGTCTCGTATATGACAACGCATACTCTGTGATGATGACCAATGAAAACTGACTGAAACACAGCACTTTTCTTATGTTTTCAAAACTTTTCTTTAATGCAGTGACGCTCTTCCTTCAACCAAATAAAGCGATCCGAACTAATACCTAATGATTGATGACATAAATCAAGAGTCAAAATCTAAATTCCCCCACCCAGTGTCAGGCGTAATGATAAACATTGTGTAACATTCAAAAAAACCTATCAAAAGGACTATAGACTATATATAAAGACTATATTCATTCGTTTAACCTCATAAGAGGGTAACCCTATCGACTGAAAACCAAAAGGAACGGGTTACACTTTCGCTTGTGTTATGAAGGAGGAATAAAGGAGAAGGGAAAGGAGAATACCCAAACGAAAGGGTAATCCCGTCAACTGTATAACCCAATGAAGGGGTTTCACTTTCGAAGCAACTAGCTCGAAATCGGGGTTGTACGGGCCCTGATCTGTATATTAATTAATTGTATCCACGAGAGCAAGAGCATCTTCGTCTTCTGAGGATGACATGCTGACACATCGATAACGGACAACAGACTGCACTACACTTGTGCCTCTGTCACGTCATTTCTGCGTCATGTCCGAGCCATGTCCGCGCCATGCCCGTGCCATGTCCTCGCCACGTCCGTGCCACGTCCGCGCCATGTCCGCGCCATGTCCTTGCCCGATATGTGTGACCTGGGCCTAAGAGTAAAAAGAAAAAACACCACGTACATGTTCAGAACTAGTCTAGCACATACACCATGAAGTAAGGAATATACCTCCCGTGCTAGTTATAAAACTTTGTTACGGCAAGGCATCTTTCCTCCTTATGCAGAGCAGACTATATTAAAACATAATTAGTGGATTTTGTTCAAAGCGCCGCACACACGGCGACAATCGCGACAGCAAGATATGACAGACGCTCGCGACTAAGCGTCGTGTTTGCGAGGTCTGTAAAGATATGCTCTTCCTATCCGTACTATGGTTGCCTGGAAGATATCGCTTTCAGCGATAAGGCCGCAAATTGTGTTACCTTCTTAATATTTAGACTGCTCCTTTTACTGTAGAGTATCTTCTTCTTCTTCGTATGAGCTAGTCTCTGGTGTCGGAATTTTTTAGTCCGCTCGAAGGCCTCCGACATGGCTTAGCGACTGCAAAAGACGGGACGAACATCTTAACGTACCTTCCGAAGCACGGAAGCGGTCAGATCTAATTGCCACTAAACGGTCTAATCTACAGAACAAACATTTGTCCCGCAGCGGGAATCGAACCCGCAACCTTCTGCGTCTCAGGAGGACCTTCACCTACTGCGACATAGAGGCCGTCATATACATTTTGAGCTATAATTTTTTATAGCTCTTCATACATTTTAAGCCACACACCTCCCAGGACCCCGCAACCTCCCCCTGCCTCGCCCTGAATTTGAAGTGTTAAATGATCACGTGTAAAGTTGTGATATACATTAGATACCATAGTTAAAAGCCGGCTTCTGTGTGAGTGTGGTGTAATGATCTTTATAACACAAGGTGAGCGCATCTCTATAATTCCTGTCTGTGTAGGTTCACCTTTTTATCTAAAAACATAGCCTTGGCGTGTATTGTTGAATTTTTTCCGTGTTTGTGATTGTATGGTGCCATCTATGTAGTGTAGTCATCACTTATACATCTGGGTACATTCGGCTTCAAAATGCGAACACTTTGACATAGACATAAATTATTTACTACAAAATAGCACACAAATACATTGAAAATTACAATTTTACTAGTTAGACAAACAAAATACTTTTTCTCAAACATGCTTGGAAATTTGAGCATTATTATGACAACCTTCTCCGAGATCAATTGAAATTGCTGTACTGGTCAAATACATGCGAGTAGCGGCCGGCAAAAGTTGTATGAAAATCCATAACTGTGGTGTTTTGCGGCCTAATAAAATCTGTCGTGTGATTCAAAAATGGAACTATCGTTTATTTCGAAACAATGCCACCAAGGAGGTAACTAATCAAAGGTTTTATTTAAATTTCGAACAGGCTTGCAAATAGAAAACTGTTTATTGAAAAATTTACAAGTTCTGCCTAGGAACTACCTACTTGGTTTTAATTTCCGCGCATTATTTGAGAAAAGTACTATACAAGCCTTGGCCACAACTAGGCATTGATGGACTCACGAATGTGTGCGTCCAAATTTACACGTTCGTCCATCAATGCCTCTTTTGCTGGCCGCTGCAGTAATGTACTAGTATTGTGTGGTGTGATAAAGCAGTAAATAGGCCCCGACTCAGCATTATACCCATTGCGTTAGCAGTGGACGCTTTTTGTGCCGTTGACTTGAGTTTTCGTCAAAAAGTTGACCCTCAGAGCGTTCCCAGATGGGCGATTTACGCGCGAGTTTATTCACGCGTTTGTTCCACGAATCCAATCAAGCTTGCTAAATCTTAAAACTTACTAACTATGCCAATGTTTTTAGTCTTATGGGGCAAACAAAACTTACCTAACCTAAATTAATAGTAGGTAACTAGGTACTTAAAGCCCCTACAAGAATAAGGTACAGCTTGCTGAATGCGCTCATGAGTGGGTCATCTAAAACGCTTTTAGACTTTGTAGCAAAATGCCTAGCAATGGATGTCTAAGTAATATGCCTGATAAGTTAAATTCACAGATATAGAAGAGAACTAGGTGAAGTAAAATTCACTATGTTCTGAACATCAACTCATACGGCTGATCGCTACTTTCTATGTCCAATATCATCAGTTATAAAGGGACGCATACATACATATCTGTGACTTCAAATGAGATCAAAAAGTTAATCGTACCAGGGCGCTCGAAAAAATTCTATGCAGTTTCATTGAAATGCCTTGGTATAAAGTCGCATAAATGTGGTTAAATTCATGTCCTTGTTCCACGTTGTACGCGACCATTGCGTGACTCAACTCGCGCGTAAATCGTCCATCTGGATAGGCTCCCAGAATACCTAATCAATAGGAATGACGACTGGGTATAAAAAAATAATTCTAATTAGTCCGTCAGATAAATCAACAAAAAATATTGGACCCGTATGTTTTATTTTATTAAATAAATACAATTTGACGGAGTTATGTTTTAAGCATTCAGATCCTTGAAATAGAACTAAGATTGAACAAAAACCGGCCAATTGCAAGCACCACTCACGCACGAACACCACACACACCTATCATTAGTGCCCTGCACACGTAAAGATCGGACCGCGCACCGGGACTGCTTCCAAACCGCAGTCCAATCTGTATATTTTGGACTGCGGATCAAACTGTCGTGCTAATGGCGCGTAAAGATCGGACCACGCATCTGGGTGGTCCGAACTTTAGGTGTGCAGGGCGCTATAGAATACAACACTGTGCATAAATAACTGTCTTGGTCTTGGCTGTTAGTACCATGGAATTAATATAATACGTAGGTACAGCCCATGGTGTTGCCAAGTCAAGCTTTTAACTATGGGATGTTGTAAATTCATTATTACACGTGATCATTTGACACTTCTGTACATGAACGTCACCATTCAAACTGATGGCGAGGCAGGGCTGGCGAAATTGTGGATAACTATCCCAGAAGCCATTTAATAAAGAAGTGAAGTGAAGTAAGGTGCTGTGTCCGGGGAGGTTAAAATGAAGCGATAAAATATTATAGCTCGAGATGTAGGAATATACATCCCTTATTCAAAAGCCGGCAAATGTTTTAAAATGCCCCTAAATGATAACATAATAAATAAGCGAGGCGCCTTGCCGACACGTATAAGACGGTTAAAATCGATATGCAATGAAGGTCAAACGGAAATTAAACTTGAACGGACAGAGAATGTAAATTATCACCAAGCCACGAGCATTTCATCACTTCAGTGCTCGTGGCGTGGCTATAACCAATCACTACTTGGATGGGTGATATTTTAGATCACTATAGTACAGACTCTTATAGAGTGACACTCAAATACAGCCGCTGCACATTAGACGCTACGACAAGCAGCGGGGGACAATTTTCATACATTTTGTTCAAAACTCCGCACACACGGCGACAATCGCGACAGTAAGGTATGAGAGGCGCTGGCGACTAAGCGTGGCGACAAAGCGTCGTGTTTGCGAGGTTTGATAGTGTTTTGTACTCCGGAACGTTGATGTTGGTCCGGTACTGACTCCTTGTTGCATGCTTCAATCGCCAACATCATACGGCAGTTGTAGCATGTGACCGTTTAGTGACATTTAGATTTGAGCGCTTCCGTGCTTCGGAAGTCACGCTAAGATGTTGGTCCCGGCTTTTCAGTCGTTAAGCCATGTCGGAGGCCTTCGGGCGGCCTAAAAACTCCGACACCAGTTGGTCACTAGCTCATACGAAGAAGAAGACCGTAGAATATGGCTGATAAAGCTACTTTAGCAGCAGCTTAATTAGTATTGCAGCTAGACAACGGAAGAAGAAACGTCATAATCTTCAATGAGGTCTAAATATTTTTTTCACTTCTCTTGCTCAAAAAGTGTATCATAATAGTGTAGCTTAGCGGGCCTAAAACTCGAGTTTAATACCTCGGGCTAAAAAGTATTTTTTCTTTTTATTTTTTGTCTAAAATCATCAGCCCGTACAAAGCATTCGTTCTCTTACATAAAAACTCGACTTCTTGGTGCTCCGTCAATCTTTTTTTTTTTAAATAGAACCGTCTTGGTGATGTTTTATGAAGGTTGATTAATATAATAAAATTTCTGAAAATTGTCTAATTTTGAATTGTTTTATTTTCTCGCAATCGAAGTGAAAAGTAGAGTGCTTTACTCGGGCCAAAACCACCCATTATAACTCGGTCTTGTCATCCTATTGTATAACAAACTCGTATATAATGGGATGGTTAGTCCCTTGTAAAACAATCTAATATTATTACTCCACTCCATGACCGATAATATTCTTCAATTCAATTTCTTGGTGTGATTTAACCAAAATCTTTTCCAAAACAAAACATAATCTAGAAACTGTTTTAACGTACTAAAAAATATTGCTAACAATCCATCGTGTTCGGTTACAAGCTGCGACAGTCTGCCACATCAACAATGGCCGACATTTTTAATTAATGTAGCATGCAGTGTTGAAAACACTAGCTACAACTAAAAAAAACCTGCCAAGTGCGAGTCGTACTCGCGTACGATGGGTTCCCTACCGTTGTATGGGAGCCCCACTTATTTTTTTTATATTTTTAGTACCTATTGTTGTTATAGCGGCAACAGAAATACATCATCTATGAAAATTTCAACTGTCTAACTATCACGGTTCATGAGACAGCGTGGTGACAGACAGACGGACAGGGGAGGCTTAGTAATAGGGTACCGTTTCTACCTTTTAGGTACAGAACCCTAAAAGCTTATAAAGGAACCCTTATGGGCCGATGTTAATTTTCCTACCAGAAAAGTGTTTTACTTCAATTCAATTTCAATTTCTTTCTACATTTAGAAGATTCTTGTACAACCATACAATTTTGCAAATAAAACTTTCTGATTCTGATTTAGAAGAATATTTAGACTTAAAGTAGGCTTTACCTATGTTGAGTAATAATTGAGATATTTTTATGAGAATAGGGTAGGTATATCTACTTATTATTTGACTAGCTTCCACCCGCGGCTTCGCTCGCGTGGTACCGGGATAAAAAGTAGCCTATGTGTTAATCCAAGGCACACACTATGTATATTGCAAGTTTCATCCAAATCCGTTCAGTAATTTTTGGGTGAAAGAGTAACAAAGATTCATCCATACAACCATACTCACTTTCGCATTTATAATATTAGTAGGATAGTAGGAAGTAGGATTTTAGTATGATATAATAGGTACATAATGTAATGTAAACACATAACTAACATGGATAATTATTTACTAGAAGTACCTACTTATTATTATCATTAGTGGTTCATTACTTTAAGAGTTGTATTTGATAATAAGCGCCTTCTATCCTACCAAATTTGCGATGCCTTCCGAAACAGAAGCGCTCAGATCTAAATGCCGCTGAACGGTCACCCAGTAGTCACCAAGTAGTAACCGGGAATATTGCTTAACCAATATGATCTGTACCTACCAACAATTCGAAAACTTTCTTGGTGTACAGAAAGCGTCAGAGTCTGGTAACCCCCCTAGTTAACGTTAGTAGGTTCAAACCGTCGCGGTGTCGGTCGTGGATCTCGAACTTTTTGCACAAATGTGTGTTTTATAAAACTTCTCCTTCTCCTCTCTTCTCCTCCTTGCTTAGGCATATTTAATTTCGTCCTTATATATATATGAGACGATGGAGTAGCGGTTACAACGCTCGACAATAATCTATATGTTATAAGCGTTTTTTGGAAATTACGCAACTGGTTTTAAGTAGAAACTGCTCGAACAACGTAGGAAATGTAATCTTCTCGCAGATTGCAATAATTATCACTCAATACGGTGAGGTAATTAACGAAAAAACGTACTTCAAAATTGAGCTCGATATAGTATATCTAAAAAACTTTAATTGCCCTCTGAGGGCCTAGCACTAGTTAAGAACACCAAAGTAAGTCTCTAAAAAGTCACCCATCTAAGTAGGGATCGGGCGAAGTGTTGCTATGAACACCGAAGGAAGCAATACCACGAGCGCTTCCTATTATGTCTTCGATAAGTACGATAAGTTGTTGACATAGCTCAGAGAATTAGCAAGCTGAAGTGGGCTGGCCATATCTGCCGAAGAACCGATAACCGTTGGGGTAAACGAGTTCTTGAGTGGAGATCGCGTCTCAATCGTAGTGTAGGACGCCCTCCGGCCAGGTGGAGTGTCGATCTGGTGTCGGCTGCTGGTAGAAGCTGGATGCGTCGAGCTCAGGACAGGGCGCAATGACGCTCATTAGGGGAGGCCTATGTCCAGCAGCGGACTGCTATAGGCTGATGATGATGATTACTACGAGCAAATTCCTCTGTTAAAACCGGTCATGTTTAAATATTTATTTATATTATATTATGCCTGTGTTATACCAGTTTAAATAAATATTTAATTGAACGTCTAAATTTAATAATCCAGTATTTACCGACGCTAATTTGTTTTATCTTTATTTTTCAATGGTCGAGTGATGTACAGGGTGTATCAGGATTAGTCAGGGACGCCTCATCATCATCATCAGCCTATAGCAGTCCACTGCTGGAAGCACGGCCTCCCCTAATGAGCGGCATTGCGCCCTCTCCTCTCCTGAGATCAACGCATTCAGCTTCTACTAGCAGCCTTTCGCAAATCGTCACTCCACTTAGCCGGACAGACAGACAGGAACGCCTGACAGATGAAAAACTTGGAAACTACATAATTTGTGTAGAAAATATGTATGCTACTCTCTGGTGACGCGAGCGCATGGCGATCCATTCCCAATTCTATGTGTAAATGCAAAGGCAGAAAAGCGTCGCCCGCAACGCGCTCCTAGTGACGCGTCGCCCTCAATACGCGCCTGGCAACGCGTCGCTCATCAACAGCCGGTCTGAACCATCGCATTAGATAATCATCATCATCATCTGCTTGAAGCAGTCCGCTGCTGGATATAGGCTCCCCATAATAAGCACCATTACGCTTTGAGCTGTGCTCGACGCATCCAGCTTCTACCAGCAACCTTTCGCAGATCGTCACTTCACCTTGTCGGAGGGCGTGTCCTACACTATTGTTTTCGAGTCACGGTCTCCACTAAAGAACACGTTTACGAATTCCTGTACAAGTTCAAGCTAAAATATCTGGATTTCTCGCAGTGCCTTTACCTAATAGGGCTGTATCACCGGTGTGCTGATGAAGGTTTCAAATGGGTCTGAATTGGATAGGCATAACAATTAGCATGGATTAAGAAATAACTGGCCAATTAGCGAGTGAGAAAGACTCGCGCACAAAGTGCTCCGTACCGTTGTATGGGAGCCTCACTTATAAATGTATTTTATTCTGTTTTTAGTATTTGGTGTTATAGCGGCAACAGAAATACATCATCAGTGAAAATTTCAACTGTCTAGCTATCACGGTTCATGAGATACAGCCTAGTGACAGACAGACAGATGGACAGTGGAGTCTTAGTAACAGGGTCCCGTTTTTACCTTTTGATTACGGAACCCTAAAAAAAACAAGTTTTCAGACGTTCTTAAAACCAAAGATCTCTTTATGTCTGCTTTTAGTATAATCACTGATTATTAATCAGTTATCGGGAAATGATTGACACAGACAAACGACAGACACTTCCTGTGTCACCTTGTATTTTATCTAAATAATTATGTAACATTATATTAGTTTACTTCCGTACGTAACCTAAACCAACAAAATGTTAAAAATCTTTTAGCTATGTACTAACTACCTAATTTATATCTACTTATGAAGCAAGTTTTTTACATAGAAATATTAAACTTAATTTATATCTCGGAAGAAGGTATAATCAGCAACAAAAGTTTAATATTATTGACGGCCTCTGTGGCGCAGTGGGCGAAAGTCCGCTTGAGACGCAGAAGGTTGCGGGTTCGATTCCCGCTGCTGGACAAATGTTTGCATGTTCTGTAAATATTTGTCTCGGGTCTGGGTGTTTTCTATATATAATATGTATGTATTTACAAAAAATATATATATGTGTAGTATATCAATCATGTTGTTCCCATAATACAAGCTCTGCTAAGTTTGGGGCTACATGATACTGTTTGATTACGTCCCGAATTATTTATTTATTTTATGTTATTATATTTTTAACACCTTAACTGCGGGCCTAGCACATGGCGCTGCGCCACATGCATGAGGAGTGACAGCAAAGCACGCGCCCTAAAGCAAGTGTGTTTTCAACACTCTATTAAACCGGCTTTTGACTATGGTAATGTAATGTATATTACATCTTTACACGTAATCATTTGACATTTTTTTGGAGGTAGTAGAGTTCTTTGTGGAGGGCTCGTCCGGGGTAGTACTGCCACCATGCCTATTTCTGCCGTGAAGCAGCTGTGCTGTGTTTCGGTTTGAAGGGTGTGTGTGCTGACATTACAGGCACAAGAGGCTTATCATCTTCACGCCTCAAGTTGATGGACGTAGGGCGTTGCATCGTAGAGCACGTTCCGGAAAAATTTGATCTACGATGATAGGTAATGGTTACCACTTAACATCAGGTGGGCCATGTGCTTGTTCCATCTTCAAGTAGGATAAAAAAAAAAACTTCAAACTCAGGGCGAGGCAGGGAGAGGTGCGGTGTCCGAGGAGGTGTGTCGTTCAAAATGAACGAGCGATAAAATATTATAGCTCAAGATGTAATATATATTATCCCATAGCCAAAAGCCGGCTTTATACTTGGGTAGTATCTAGTCACACGTAAAGTTCGGACTGCGGGAAACAGCACGCGCCATTCCAACCCGCACTCCGAAACGTACGTGTAGATGCGCGGGGCTGACAGTCCGATCTAGCATGTCGACGCGAAGGCAAATCTCACAGTTTTAACCGCGCATCACGTCAGTGATCAGTCCCAGATGCGCGGTCCAATCTTTACGCGCCATTAGGACGACAGTTTGATCCGCAGTCCAAACCGTACAGATCGGACTGCGGTTTGGAACGCAGCTGCAGTCCCGATGCGCGTACGTAAAAATTCCCATTTTACATAATGAATGAATTGATTTACGTTAGTTTCATACGGAAAATTGTGCCACCAGTCGGACACCAGGTCTTATGCATTAAAAACTCTGAAGCTACAAACGTGGAAATAAAATGTCCGCACAAAAATTCGGCGCACGTTGCGCCGAAATTGCACACTTTTCAAGCTACTTTCTAAATTAGTGCCAACGTGGCATTTTGATGTTTATGTATGTCATGTCACAAGGCTCGGATGATGTTTGACAGTTCTAATTTTATTTATTCTCAAACAATAAAGTATTGTGTCGGAAATATTTTATAAAAAAGGTTTCTAGTCTTAAGCTAGGTGCCCTACCTAAGTGGATTCCAAGTGAAATAATCAACTTATATACAGTCGTACCTGAGTTTCATTCACTTGGATACTGTGAGTCTGTGACTGTATAGAGTACCTACTATCATTAATATCACATGGTAATTTATTTTTTAACCTAGTAGATAAGCACTTGTGCCACTGACTGTACGCACATCAGTTCTGATAAAAAAACAATCAAATCAAATACTTAGCACTTAGTATAGGAGCTTCAATAGGTACCTATTACGCGCCATTTGAAGGAAATATCAGTACAAAATGAATATAATAATGATTACGCAACGATTTTTGCGCATGACCATCTAACAGGCAAAAAATGACCCTCGCTAAATTCTATAGAATTTTGACGTCATTTCACATACGAAACTAGTTAGCGAGACATGTTTGGACGTAAATTATCGTTTTCTGATGTCAAACAGAGATGGCGCTACTGAAAAACGAAGAGGGAATAATATTACTATCAAAGTTCACAGGTTAATTTTATAATGTTTATTTAACCAAAACATTGATTTTTAAAATAACTATTTCATTTTTTCGTTTCTTTTCTAAGAAGGCAATGGGTTATAACATAGCTAGTAGCTAGTAGTACTTACACAGATAAAATAGGTTAATCGATGAAAATTTCCAAATAAAACTTAAAAGTTCACCACCAGACACTACACGCAAAAAGATAGAATGTGCGAAACTGCGTGTGCTATTTTAGAAAAAAAAGTAAACAAATATATTATAACCCGGGAAAGTGGAAAACACGCGTGAGCGGAACGAAACGTTCAAAGCGAAGGTGCTATGAAACTTGGCGGGGTTACGAACGGCCGCGAAACAGCGCGCTATCGGACTCACCAATACTGACTGACACTATCATTCGCTTGTAGCATGACGGCCAAATAGCTCTATTATTAGTAAATGATAAAACCGATAACATTTATGCCTAAGTTGAGACAGATATCAGACTGATTATGTCTTATACGTAGAAAAATAACAATAAGTTTTGGTGATGGCTAGGTAGGTTAGGCACTTACGTAATACCACAGAATAAGGATGGAATTTGCCGAAAACTTCCTGCTTGTATAGTTGCTTCTTTACTTAGCATACATTATGCATAATAATGTATAGACCCTACCTACCTAAAGCGCTCGATGCTTATTATGTTGTTATTAGTGTAGGTACATCTACCTTAGTTTATTGGGAAACAAAAGGCGTTTTACAAGTCACAACACAGATTTTAGCACACAAAGTGTTAAAGAATAAAGAGTTTTTAACCGACTACAAAAAGGAGGAGGTTCTCAATTCGTCGGAACCTTTTTTTTATGTATGTTCACTGATAACTCCGTCAATTGTGGACCGATTTTCAAAATTCTTTTTTGTTTAAAAGAGTAGGTATACTTCACAGGTGGTCCCATATAAATTCTATTCCTGAGGGATTGGTACTTTTCCCGGAAAACCCAAAAAACCTCATCCTCACTTGTAATTTTCGCCCTATGATCACCAATATCTTCGTCAATTGTGAACCGATTTTCAAATTTTTTTAGCGCAAGAAGTAAGAAGTGATTTACTTGAAGTCGGTTTATTTTTTTTTAAAAGCCCTCCTTGTATAATATATATTTTTTTAATTAACCTATACTGTCCCACTGCTGGGCAAAGGTCTCCCCCATCTCCTTCCAAGACTTATGATCGCTTGCTTCCTCCCACCAGTTAGCACGAAAGCATAGATGTCGTCACGCCAACGTTTCCGAGGCCTGCCCCGGCGCCTTCGCCCATCTGCAGGTAACCATTGGGTGACGATCGGTGCCCATATATTTATCTATTTATAATATTTACTGTGTTTCAATTGTAAGGTTGTTTAAAACTAACTGTTTTCTAACCAACCTAGGTATAGAACTAACTTTGTTGTCTCGTGGCTTATAATGCGCATGCTGTGATACACTTTAATTACGGGTGCACTGAGACTTTTATCCTTTTACATGTTATTGTGTGTGTGTATTAACTTGTGTTGGGTGTCCTTATAAATAAAATAAAATAAAATAAAAATGTTGCAGTCAACGTGTTAAACATAGATAACTCCTCGCACACGATTCGGTGGCCTACGGCAGGACCACACTTGTGATTTCAGCACTCGAAGTTAACACTTAACCATCTAACCGACAGTAGGTTACGTTCCTTGTCCCAAACAAAAAGCAAAACTGAGCCGAAAGTTTAATAGATTTTTTTCTAAATACTTCTGTTTTTATGTTGTTAGAAGTCAGGAGATGTTTGGCGCTTTGGCGTTTTTAAAGTTCCGCGGTTCCGTACACAAAAGGTAAAAACGGTACCCTATTACTAAGACTCCACTGTCCGTCTGTCTGTCACCTGGCTGTATATCGATAGATGAACCGTGACAGCTAGACAGTTAAAATTTTCACAGATGATGTAGGTATTTCTGTTGCCGCTGTAACAACAAATAGGAGGTACCTACTAAAAACAGAAAAAAAAAATTTTTAAGTGGGGTCCAATACGGAACCCATCGTGCGCTAGTCTAACTCGCACTTGGCCGGTTTTATGTAATTAGAAGACGTTTGACGTTAGCGTTTTTCTTAAATCAATCAAATCAAATCAACATTTATTTATTCACCATGAAAGTTATTGCAATTCGTAACGCGACCAAACAGACAAGAATAGGCAAGAAACTCTGCTAGGCTTATCTAGGTTTTTTCTAAATCCATGTTATTACAATCTTTATTCTAAACTATTATATAAATAAATAAATAATGCTGGACTATCACACAGCATCATGTAGCCCCAAGCTAAGCAGAGCTTGTATTATGGGAACCACATGATTGATTTAATACATAAATACATTTTTTTTTAAATACATACATATCATACATAGAAAACACCCAGACCTGAGACAAATATCTGCAGAAGATGCAAACATTTGTCCCGCGGCGGGAAACGAACCCGCAATGTATTCTCTTAACCACTCCAACAACAAGGAATAGACTAACATCATAACGAAATGAAATGAAATGAACATTTATTTATTCAATTGGAATTTGGAACTTTAAAGTATTTGAATTCAAGTATTGAATCGCCTTTTTTTAATCTACACCAAATCGCAACGCGACCAAACAGAGAAAAATTGGCAAGAAACTCTGCTTGGCTTATATTTTTTAAACTCCTAAAACTTAACACTTGTATTCGTTTTTTAATTTTTATTCAATTTTTTTTAAAGTCCATGTTACAGTTACTAAGTTCTTAACTATTACATTGTTTTTGAGGGAGTTGGAGACAGTTTCATCCCAAGCTTTTTTGTCATCTAAATAATAAGATATTTTATAATAAGCCTTATTATAACTGAGGTTACGTTTAACAACACTATTGAATTTATTTACAGATAAATTAATCACGTCATTTGGTATTCTGTTAAAAAAGCAGTTTCTCTTTAAATTATTGACTAACTTTATGGAGCCTTACAGTAGGAACAGCTAGTTAATCTTTATTTCTAGTGTTAAAATTATGATTGTCGCAATTTTTTGAACAAATTTATATTTTTTCGGACATTTTATATGTATTGGCATGGAAATGTCATAATATTTACCTATATCTTTAAACTTCTAAGTGATTCTCTGAACTTGTAATGTCCCCTGACGCATTTATTATATGACTCAAGTGATTTGCATGCTCAAGTTTCCTTATTCGTATATGTGGTTAATCGGACTGGAAAAGTGTTAATCACGTGAGGGAATTAGGAGCGAATCAAAACTCATCCAATCTCACCGATGGGGAGAGGGGGGACTTCGGTAAATATTATGTTATTTTTTGTCTATGTTGTCAGAAGACGTTTGGCGTTTTGGAGTTTTGCTTTAACTATCGTCTTAGCACGTACCTACCATGCTTTAGTACAGTACCAGCGCGTCCCGTATTAAATATTCGCTACCGGTATCTGGTGGTGCCAAGTCTAGCGTGGTATACCTTTTCCGGAACCCACTCGGGCATTTTTCAGCCCCCTGTAACTTCGTTACAGCTTACAGCACGATGCTGGAAATTATGCCACAAGGACATCATACCTACGGACTTAACTCCAATTGCAAAATTTCGCGCCTGTTGCTATCATAATTTTTAAGAAACGCATCATCAAAAAAATCAATATTTTGTGAAATTTTGCCATTCACTCATTCATGATCATCAAAAGTCAAAAGCGATGCACTCACACGCGAACTTTTTATTATTTATTCAAATTAATTGAGTACCTACCCGGCTTTATAACTATTAGCTCGGCTATAAAGGTTTTAGTATGTTAGTCTACTCCTTGTTACATAAAGGAATAGACTAACATCATACTATCTTTACAGAAAGTAGACGTGAATGTGATTTTTTTTCCAGGGTCTGTAGTAAAGATGGGTGTACCGCAAGGGTCAATACTTGGACCATTTTTATTTTTAATTTACATCAACGACCTACCTCAACTTGAAAGAGGCAACCAAGAAATTGTACTTTTTGCGGATGACAAGTCTCTTTTATTTAAATTAAAGCGACGGCAGACCAATTTTGACGACGTGAAGTATTGCATTGCGAAAGTTGTTAACTGGTTCGATGAAAATAATTTATTATTGAACGAAACTAAAACAAAATGTATAAGATTTATATTACCAAATGTTAAACAAGTTAAACAAAACATTAAAATAAAAGATGAAGATTTAAATCTTGTGGATACTAATGTATTTTTAGGCATAACTTTACATAATACGCTCCAATGGTGCGCTCACATAGATGGGTTGTCGAACAGACTGAGTTCTGCATCATACGCAGTCAAAAGAATCCGTCAACTTACTGACGTAGAAACGGCTAGACTAGTTTATTTCAGCTACTTCCATAGCATTATGTCGTACGGCATTTTGTTGTGGGGGAATGCTGCAGATATCAACACCATATTTGTGCTGCAGAAGAGGGCTGTTCGTGCAATTTATAATATGGGCCCCAGAGAATCACTTAGAACTAAGTTTAAAGAAATAAGTGTTATGACAGTTCCGTGCCAATATAAATATGAAAACTTAATGTATGTCCGAAAACATATTTAATTTTTCAAAAAAATAGCGACAATTATAATGTTAACACTAGTTAACAATAAAGCTAAACTAGCTGTTTCTACTGTAAGGCTCCATAAAGTTAGTCAATCATTTAAAGGGCAAAGTGTAAGTTTCTTTAACAAAATCCCAAATGACGTGTTTTTTTTCTAATGGGCATAAATGGGCATAAATGGCCATCTGACAACGTTCCCGGACTAGGACAACGTTAATGACGTGATTAATTTATCTGTAAATAAATTCAAAAATGTTGTTAAACGTAATCTCTGTAATAAAGCTTATTATAAAATATCTGATTATTTAGATGACAAAAAAGCTTGAGATGAAACTGTCTCCAACTCCCTCAAAAACAATGTAATAGTTAAGAACTTAGAAACTGTAACATGGACTTTAAAAAAATTGAATAAAAATTAAAAAAGAATACAAGAGTAAAGTCTTATGAGTTTAAAAAATATATGCCAAGCAGACTTTCTTGCCAATTCTTCTCTGTTTAGTCGCGTTACGAATTGGTGTAGATTAAAAAACGGCGATTCAAAGTGTACTTTAAAGTTCCAAATAAATAAATTTTTATTTCATTTCATTTCATAGGGATAAGGATTGGGTTAGGGACAGAGATAAAGAAAGGGACAGGGATAGGGATAGGTAGGGATAGAGATAGAGATGGAGATAGAGATAAGGTTAAGGATAGGGAGAGAGATAGAGATGATGATGATGTGATGGGAAATGTTTACCAAAACGTAACAGTCCGGCTACGTTACCGCAATTTCATGAAGATTCGTATACCGCTTACCATCAGGATATGCCCGTTTGATAACTTAGTAGTAAGTATAAAAAAAAATCGTTTCACTGTCTTCCGGGTAAAAAGTATTATGTACTACGTTTTCTTCAAACAACTCGAATCTTATTTAAACAGCTGGCATTACCATAGTATTCGTTGCCTTTGACATACAAAAAGAAAAGAGATCCATACAAAACCGTTTTAACATGCAAAAATTATGCCAAGTATTCGCGGACACCTGGCAACGCGAGGTGCTGACAGGTGGAGTATGGCAATAACTGAATGGCGTCAAAGAACCGGGTAAAGAAACGGGCGGACGATATTGCATCAATCGTGGCCGAAACTGGATGTAACAAGCTTTGAACTTGGATTGGCACATACAAAGGGAGGCCTATACCAGCAGTGGGTGAAGTCAGGCTGTGGATGATGATGATGATGATGAAGATGATTCGCGGTGTACTTCTGCTACGCGCGCGTATGGTACACAGCATGAATCTTTTTTTTAACTTATTTGTGATATCTAATGTTTGATAAATAAAATTTTGAAAAATGGACTCTTACTTTAGGATTAAAGGAGAATGCCGAGAACCCGTACCAATTGCGTCAAAACCGAACGTATCCCATAAAATTTATTATATTTTATAAATGACATTAACATTTTCTTTAGTTTTACACACCGACTCGATTAATAATTAAGTAAAAAAATATTTTGTTGATTTGGTTTCCGTTGCACGCCGCCATTAGACTAAAACAACCAATTATATATACGTTGCTATGGCAATAAACATTGACGTAAAGTGGCAATTACCCTAATTTTTAATTATTTTGACAGTAGAATAGACTAAAAACTTATTGGATATTTTTTTGACGCACTCACTTTAGTCTTAGTACCGAGCGCCATACATCAGACGGCATTCTCCAAATTTTATGATAACTGGCAAGTAGCACTACCCGTGTGTTCATTTAATGTTGCCATTAAAACGACACTCTGTATATCAGCTAGTCCACTCCTATAACTGTCTATTTGAAGACAACGACATCTTTGTACTTTCTGTCGCTTTTGAACAATATCTTCTTTGTAAGCTTCTTCAAAAACAATTCAAACTCAAACTCATAATTCATTTATTCCGTAGGAACTGTATAGTACACTTTGAAACGTCATTTTTTTTAATTTACCACCAATTCGTAACGCGACCAAACAGAGAAGAATTGGCAAGAAACTCTAATAATAGTGAAGTAATATGAATAAATAGTGTAATTACCTACTACACTGTCTTAGTAGGAAAAGTGTCGATCTTTTTTCTTCGTTTTCAACTATAATTAAGTAATTTACTAACTTTAATAACCTGATATTATTTTAATGTACATGTTCATACTGCCTATGTAGTTTAAAGCAAGATCTCTTCATTTTCAAACTTCAGTAAGCTGTGGATAACGATGTAGGTAATACCTTAACATATTATTTATAAACACTTACTGTTAATGTTATAATAAAACTGTTTGTTTTCCCAAACAAATTAATAAATAATTGATAGTCCCAACAAGTTTAAAACTAAATTAAGAAAGTTTTTACTCGAGAAGTCTCTTACGATTGACGACTTTGTGTGAGGAAATTTACCCTTAGTTTGATTTTTTAATTATCTTGTGACTTAATTATTTACCAGTTTGACATCTTTAATAATTTGTTTTTTATCTGTGTGTAATTTTTAGCATACTGATTACCTATGTGTGTGTGTATGTGTAATTTTTGACCTATTTGTGTGTGTTTTATTAAGCTAATTTCAAATATGATTGTAAATTGTTTATGAATAAATGAAATGAAATAAATAAAATTAAATAAAAATAAAATATGTGGTTAAAGTCAAAGTCAAAGTCAAAGTATATTTATGTCGAAACACATGTTGGTACAATGGTGATATTTTTAAGCTAGGTATCAATGTGATCTACCTTTTACGGGTGTACAATATTTTATACATAAAACATCGTGTCGGTTCGTCGAAAAACGTGATAACCACCTATGGTCTGTCTGGAGATGGAAAACTACTGAGATAGCGAATACAGAGTCTGGATTTAAGCTTCTTATTTCCGGCTAGATGGAGTGACGATCTGGTGTCGGTTTTAAGCAGAAACTGAACGAACAACGTAGGTAATGTAATCTTCTTGCAGATTGCAATAATTATCACTAAAACACAGCATCATGCAGCCCCAAACTAAGCAGAGCTTGTATTATGTGGTTCCCCACATGATAGATATATTACATATATACTTTTTTTTTGTAAATACATACATATCATACATAGGAAACACCCAGACCCGAGACAAATATCTGCAGAACAAGCAAGCATTTGTCCCGCGGCGGGAATCGAACCCGCAACCTTTTATGTCCAAGGCGGAACTTCGCCCACTGCGCCACAGAGGTCGTCAAAGCGGTGAGGTAATTAACGAAAAAAGGTACTTCAAAATTGAGCTCGATATATTATACTTTGCAAGTTTTCGAATAGTGCAACTCGTATTAGGCCTTCTGTGCGCTTCCGTGCTTCGGAAGGCACGTTAAGATGTTTGTTCCCGGCTTCAGTCGTTATGCCATGTCTAAAAACTCCGACACCAGTGTTGGCCCATACGAAGAAGAATCCTGGTACCATTTGAATTTGACGGCCTCTGTGGCGCAGTGGGCGAAGATCCGCCTGAGACGCAGAAGGTTGCGGGTTCGAGTCGCTGCGGGACAAATGTTTGCATGTTTCTGTAGATATTTGTCTCCGGTCTGGGTGTTTCTATGTATGATATGTATGTATTTACAAAAAAAAAATTATATGTGTAATATATCAAACATGTTGTTCCCATAATACAAGCTCTGCTTAGTTTGGGGCTACATGATGCTGTGTGATTACGTCCCGCATTATTTATTTTATTTTATTTAATCTTCATATTACTCCTGGTACACCTTGTATGTTACAAATGGTACAGATTGCATCAGCAGCTAAAAGTACTAAACTTAGTACATCATACGGAGTGTTTTTGAAATTGAAACAAAAATATATAGAAATTCTTCGTTTATTTTGAACTCTATAATTAGAATATAAAAGCTTGTATCAGATAATTGAAAAATAGTTATGTAGCGTCAAAGTTAAATCTTTCGTGCTTCGGTACACAGTCAGCAGCTAAAACCTTAAAAGTACTAAACTTAGTACATCATACGGAGTGTTTTTGAAATTGAAACTAAAATATATATAAATTCTTCGTTTATTTTGAACTCTATGTACAATAGGTTATAAAAGTTTGTCAACGGATCTTCGTCCCTCTGTAATTATGCTCAGCAATCGATTCGACCAATCCACAGATAAAGAAGAGATCTAGATGAAGCCTTAAAATTCACTATGCTCTGAACGTCATCTCATACGGCTGATCTCTACTTTCTTATGTCCATATATCATTTGCTAGAAAGAGATGCATACTTTATCTCAATGCGATTTCTGCGACTTCGTACCAGGGCATTTGTATGAAACTGCATAGAATTTTATTCGAGCGCCCTGGTACGATTTTCTTTTTGAACTCATTTGAAGTCGCATTGAGAGAAGCATCCCTTTCTAACTGATAATATTGGACATCACGGGCGCCGCCCTGATTTTTTTAGGGAGGTGCATCTGCATCTAGGCATTATTTTAAAATACTTGAAACCGGACCAGCGGGGAACCAGGTTTGGGTACATAACAACACTAGCTTTTTCGAGTGCGCTAAGGTAGTTTTGAGCATTACACCGTCATTAAAGTTCGATGCCCTTAAGAAAAAAGAAGGCAACGAAATCAGCGAGCGGAGCGAGCCGCAAAAATAAACAAAAAATTGAAAACTGTTTTGAGTTAAGGCGACTATAAGGGTCTAACCTCGCTCGCACTATTCAACATTTTTGAAGATGTAAAATCACTGAATGTAGTTATGCAAAATAGCAAACCATCACAGCCTTTATAATAACAATACAAAGATTCAGCAATAATATCATTTTGATTCTATCACGTTTTCTTACCAAAAAACTTGCACCAATGTGATCAATTTTGGTGAAAATTTTTTTGGTAGGAAAACGTGTTGTGTTCTAAATGATATTATTGCTGAACCTTTGTATTGTTATTATAAAGGCTGTGATGGTTTGCTATTTTGCATAACTACATTCAGTGATTTTACATCTTCAAAAATGTTGAATAGTGCGAGCGAGGTTAGACCCTTATAGTCGCCTTAATTTATTCAAACAGTAACTTTATAATAATAAAAATAAAATCTATATATTTTCATTCCTGCCAGGGGGGTGCAAATGCAACCCCTTGCAACCTGCTGCCGGCGCCCATGTTGGACATAAGAAAGTATAGATCGGCCGTATGAGTTGATGTTCAGAGAATGAATGAATTTGAAGGCTTTTTCTATACTTTAGTCATATTTCTTGGTAACAAACTTAGTACAATCCAACACAAATATAGGAACTACATCGCTACCTGCATCTAACTTCAGAAGGATATAGATACGTTGTGAATATTTATAGTTATTTATTTCAGAAACTAAAAAACTTATAGCCAAAGCCAAAACGTTTAAAGTACGATCCACACTAACCGGCGCGCGTCGGAGAGCATCGAAGCGCATTTAAAATTGCTAGAGGAAATTGAAACATCCACAAAGCAGTTAAGTTCCTTATTTGCATTCAATTTACGCAGCTTTGAGCTTTGTCAAACACTGACATAAATAGATCCGTAAGTAGATATTGCATGCAAATAAGGAACTTAACTGCTTTGTGGATGTTTCAATTTTTCAAAGTGTGGATGTGACAACCTCTGTGGCGCAGTGGGCGAAGGTAGGCCTGAGATGCAGAAGGTTGCGGGTTCGATTCCCGCCGCTGGACAAATGTTTGCATGTTCTGCAGATATTTGTTTCGGGTCTGGGTGTTTTCTATGTATGATATGTATGTATTTACAAAAAAAAAGTATATTATGTAATATATCAATCATGTGGTTCCCATAACACAAGCTTTGCTTAGTTTGGGGCTACATAATGCTGTGTGAGTTCAGCATTATTTATTTATTTATTTATTTATTTATTTATTTATAATTTCCTCTAGCATGTTTTGTAATGCGCTTCGATGCTCTCCGGCGCGCCCTTGTAGGTGTGAATCGTACATAAGGGCAGTATTCAATTAGGCACATAAATACAATAAATGATATTAGTGTATACGCCTTAAGTTAGCCTCGTAAGTAGGGTTGTCACGTCATATACCGTAATGACATTAGCTAGGGTTGCCCCAATGTCATTTCATTTAGAGTTGACATATCACGTGATGTCACACTTGTGCATTAGTTAGGGTTGCTACATCACGTCGCATGTTGATCCCTGACCATTACATAGGGTTGTCACATTGCCACGTCATTTTTTAAACTTGTCTCATCAAGTCGCATGTTACATCCACTGCATTAGATAGGGTTGCCACATAAGGTTGCATGTTGCCTGAAGTCACTAGAGTCTAGTGTATTAGCTAGGGTTGCCAAATCCGGGCATGGTTCGTTCCAGCTAGGGTGGCCACATCTGGTTGCTTTCAGTGCATTAGCTAGGGTTGTCCCAATGCCACGACATTTTTTTGAGTTGTCTTATCACGTCGCATGTTGATCCCTGTCCATTACATAGGGTTGTCACAATGCCACGTCATTTTATTGAGTTGTCTTATCACGTCAAATGTTGCTTCCAGCTGTTAAGATAATGCCACGTAATTGTTCGGAGTTGCCACATCAGGTCAGGTCATATGTTGCTTCCAGTCCATTAGCTAGGGTTGCTACATCGGTTTGCATGTTGCTTCAAGTCACTTGAGTCTATTAGTGTATTAGCAAGGGTTTCCACATCAGGGCTTGATTGGTTCCATTTAGGGTTGCCACATCAGGTCGCATGTTGCTTCCAGTCCATTAACAACGGTTGTTACATCACGTTGCATGTTGCTCCCAGTCCATTAGCTAGGGTTGCCACATCAGGTCGCATGTTGCTCTCAGTCCATTAGCTAGTGTTGCCACATCAGTTTTCATGTTGCTTCCAGTCCATTAGCTAGTGTTGCCACATCAGTTTTCATGTTGCTTCCAGTCCATTAGCTAGGGTTGCCACATCAGTTTTCATGTTGCTTCCAGTCCATTAGCTAGTGTTGCCACATCAGGTTGCATGTTGCTTCCAGTCCATTAGCTAGGTTTGGCAGATCATGTCGCGTGTTGCTTCCGCTGATGTATCCTCATGGCTCCTTTCTGTGCGAAGGCGGCGGGGCAGGCGGCACATTTGAACGGCCGCTCGCCTGTGTGTGTGCGGCGATGGTTGTCCAACACGGAGTTACTCTGCAACAAGGAATAAAAAAATAATGTAAAAATGTATGTACTTAACTTTCTTAATAAAATAAAAAAATATTTTATTTATGCAGTATTTCTTTTTCTTTGATATTAATTCAAGTTACACTTTTTGAGCGTGGTGACCGATAAGAAAACATTTTTTTTCTTTTATTAAATAAAAATACGTCTAGTTGCACGCACACAAACACCGTGTCGAAGACTGCCGAAAAGAAACGACGTTAGACAATGCACGGCCTTCAAGCCACACCTCCGTGCCCGTCGGAGTGGGGAGCGTGAGGTTTTTTTTCGTTACGGAATTTCTGGATTCGGTCCCCGCGCTCAAGGCCCTCGATAGAAGCTATGCAATAGCTTAATAAAGAATCGTATATATCTATCTACGCAGGGCCGGTTTTCAGTATAGAGACTTTAGAGCTCGATCTGAGGTGGTAGTCGAGAGTTACAGTAATAGAGAGCAATAAAATTATTTTGAATTAATTAAGTACAAACAAAAATATGTAGTTCTTACAACATACAAAAGGTTTACAAATTAATTTATATATATATAAATATATGTTGGAAGGAAAAAGAAAACAAGGAATACAGAAAAAAAGATGGAGAGATATATTTAACCAGCGATGCGGACCGGATTGGATGAGGAAAGCACGAGAAAGGGACGTGTGAGGGATTTAGAGGAGGTCTTCGCCACTGAGGCGACTACTACAAAGGGAAGAATAAAGAATGAGGAGATTTAATATTAATAATTTAGTATAAATGTGTGAAGTGTGTTAAATGTATGGGGCTCTGGCGGCGGCCTGCAGCCTGACACCGACACAGCTACATCACCTGTCCGTGGTGCACCTGCTAACTAACAAACGGGGCTCTGGCGGCGGCTGATTGCGGCATAGCGCAGCCTAACACCGACACAGCTACATCACCTGTCCGTGGTGCACCTGCTAACTAACAAACGGGGCTCTGGCGGCGGCTGATTGCGGCATAGCGCAGCCTAACACCGACACAGCTACATCACCTGTCCGTGGTGCACCTGCTAACTAACAAACGGGGCTCTGGCGGCGGCTGATTGCGGCATAGCGCAGCCTGACACCGACACAGCTACATCACCTGTCCGTGGTGCACCTGCTAACTAACAAACGGGGCTCTGGCGGCGGCTGATTGCGGCATAGCGCAGCCTGACACCGACACAGCTACATCACCTGTCCGTGGTGCACCTGCTAACTAACAAACGGGGCTCTGGCGGCGGCTGATTGCGGCATAGCGCAGCCTGACACCGACACAGCTACATCACCTGTCCGTGGTGCACCTGCTAACTAACAAACGGGGCTCTGGCGGCGGCTGATTGCGGCATAGCGCAGCCTGACACCGACACAGCTACATCACCTGTCCGTGGTGCACCTGCTAACTAACAAACGGGGCTCTGGCGGCGGCTGATTGCGGCATAGCGCAGCCTGACACCGACACAGCTACATCACCTGTCCGTGGTGCACCTGCTAACTAACAAACGGGGCTCTGGCGGCGGCTGATTGCGGCATAGCGCAGCCTGACACCGACACAGCTACATCACCTGTCCGTGGTGCACCTGCTAACTAACAAACGGGGCTCTGGCGGCGGCTGATTGCGGCATAGCGCAGCCTGACACCGACACAGCTACATCACCTGTCCGTGGTGCACCTGCTAACTAACAAACGGGGCTCTGGCGGCGGCTGATTGCGGCATAGCGCAGCCTGACACCGACACAGCTACATCACCTGTCCGTGGTGCACCTGCTAACTAACAAACGGGGCTCTGGCGGCGGCTGATTGCGGCATAGCGCAGCCTGACACCGACACAGCTACATCACCTGTCCGTGCTGCACCTGCTAACTAACAAACGGGGCTCTGGCGGCGGCTGATTGCGGCATAGCGCAGCCTGACACCGACACAGCTACATCACCTGTCCGTGGTGCACCTGCTAACTAACAAACGGGGCTCTGGCGGCGGCTGATTGCGGCATAGCGCAGCCTGACACCGACACAGCTACATCACCTGTCCGTGGTGCACCTGCTAACTAACAAACGGGGCTCTGGCGGCGGCTGATTGCGGCATAGCGCAGCCTGACACCGACACAGCTACATCACCTGTCCGTGCTGCACCTGCTAACTAACAAACGGGGCTCTGGCGGCGGCTGATTGCGGCATAGCGCAGCCTGACACCGACCCAGCTACATCACCTGTCCGTGGTGCACCTGCTAACTAACAAACGGGGCTCTGGCGGCGGCTGATTGCGGCATAGCGCAGCCTGACACCGACACAGCTACATCACCTGTCCGTGGTGCACCTGCTAACTAACAAACGGGGCTCTGGCGGCGGCTGATTGCGGCATAGCGCAGCCTGACACCGACACAGCTACATCACCTGTCCGTGGTGCACCTGCTAACTAACAAACGGGGCTCTGGCGGCGGCTGATTGCGGCATAGCGCAGCCTGACACCGACACAGCTACATCACCTGTCCGTGGTGCTGCTAACTAACAAACGGGGCTCTGGCGGCGGCTGATTGCGGCATAGTTCCCTCACGCCGAGCAAGAAGCCGCAATCCTACGTGGGGATTATGGGCATATCCCCCATTATTAGGGGATGCCTAGGTCCAGCAGTGGACTGATGTAGGCTAGAGTGGTGGTGGTTATAATTAAATGACCACTCACTTGGAAGGCCCGTCCGCAAAGATCGCAAATCTTATCCTTTGGCTTCTGCAGTTTGAGATGGACTCGCTCCATGTGAGTACGAAGACCGTACATCTTCAGGAAATACTGGAATATCACAAATACAGCTGTTATTATTTTGGGGCTAGATCTTCATCTTCTTTCTCTTTCGTATTTTCTATGTATGATATGTATGTATTTAAATAAAATAAAATCTTTTTTTTTGTTATTAAAGTTGGCTCGACTTTTCAAATTTATTTATTGTTACGATATTTTGACGGCCTCTGTGGCGCAATGGGCGAAGATCCGCCAGAGACGCAGAAGTTTACGGGTTCGATTCCCGCTGCGGGACAAATGTTTGCATGTTCTGTAGGTATTTGTCTCGGGTCTGGGTGGTTTCTATGTATGATATGTATCTATTTACAAAAAAAAAAATGTATCTATGTAGTATATCAATCATGTGGTTCCCATAATACAAGCTCTGCCTAGTTTGGGGCTACATGATGCTGTGTGTCCAGCATTATTTATTTATTCTTCTTTTTAGGGTAAAAACGAGACCCTATACTACTAGTATGGAAGTATGTATGGATGAATGGATGAATGTTTGTTACTCTTTCACGCAAAAACTACTGAATGGATTACGATGAAACTTGGAATATACATAGTTTGTGACCTGGATTAACACATAGGCTACTTTTTATCCCGGTACCACGCGTGCGAAGCCGCGGGCGGAAGCTGGTTACTAATACTCCATTGTCAGTCTGTCTGTCACCAGGCTGTATCTCATGAACCGTGATAGTTAGACAGTACAGATACAGCCTGGTGACAGACAGACAGACAGACAGTGGAGGCTTAGTAATAGGATCCTGTTTTTACCCTTTGGGTACGGAACCCTAAAAACCCTGATCACAATCCTAGGAAACACTTCTTGCCTAACAATAACAAATATATGGAACAAACAACCTGAAACTGTGATAAGTGCTCCTTCACTGAACTCAATCAAAAATACACTTCATAAACATTTATAAAACAGTCTTCTTCTTCTTCTTCGTATGAGCTAGTGACCAACTCTGGTGTCGGAGTTTTTAGGCGCCCGAAGGCCTCCGACATGGCTTAACGACTGAAGCCGGGACAAACATCTTAACGTGCCTTCCGAAGCACGGAAGAGCACAAATCTAAATGCCACTAAACGGTCAACCATCCAAGTAATGACCGGGCGGAGCGTTGCTTAACCAAGGTGATTTGCGAAGACCACGGAAGTGAGCGCCATGAGCGCTTCCAGAACAGTACACAGATATGATAACACGTATCAGCTTAAACTGCTAGTGTATTAAACATAATAATAATAATTGACTTGCCCCGCGGTCGGTGGTCCACCATTTTGGATATATTTTTTACTATAATGTTTTTTTATATTATAATAATAATAAATAATAATAAAAAAAAAGACGTGTGGCACTCGGGGACTGCCGCGGTAAAGCTATTGCATAGCATTTTGTATCAACTTATGCAATTATAATTATTTATTTATTTTATTTATGCAGTATTTCTTTTTCTTTGATATTAATTCAAGTTACACATTTTGAGCGTGGTGACCGATAAGAAAACAAATTTCAAAACAAAACTGAAATTAGATTCAGGTGAAAAACGTCAGACGTCAGTTCGTGTCAGAGGCCAATCATGGACGTGTAGCTATCTTTACTGTGTTGAACACTAGCGCTGACGTTGTGACGAAGAACTAATAGAATACAAAAGTTTGAATATGAACTCTATGTCCAAGCAACAGATTATAAAATTAAGTAAATCGGAGTGGGGAGCGTGAGGTTTTTTTTCGTTACGGAATTTCTGGATTTGGTCCCCGCGCTCAAAGCCCTCGATAGAAGCTATGCAATAGCTTAATAATGCTGGACTATCACATAGCATCATGTAGCCCTAAAGTAAGCAGAGCTTGTGTTATGGGAACCACATGATTGATATATTACATACCTATATACTTTTTTTTGTAAATACATACATATCATACATAGAAAACACCAAGACCCGAGACAAGTATCTGCAGAACATGTATATATAGTAGATTAATAATGTTTTAAATTTTATAGTAAAAAATTTGTTTTTGATGAGTTTTAAAATGAATAAAGTGTCATAGTAATAACTATCTATCTGATTATCATTATATACGATTCACACCTACTGGCGCGCGTCGGAGAGCATCGGAGCGCATTTTAGAACATGCTAGAGGAAATTGAAACATCCACAAAGCAGTTAAGTTCCTTATTTGCATGCAATTTACGCAGCTTTGTCTAACACAGTCATAAATAGATCCGCTGCGTAAATTGCATGCAAATAAGGAACTTAACTGCGTTGTGGATATTTCAATTTACTTTAGCATGTCATAAAATGCGCTCCGACGCTCTCCGACGCGCGACAGTAAGTGAGAATCGTACATTAGTAGGCCGCTGTCCAGCAGTGGACTATAATATAGACTGAATATTTATTATTTATAATATTATATTGTGTGTGTACGTTTGTAATGAAAAAACTCAAAAACTACTGTGCCAATTTCAAAAATTCTTTCACCATTGGAAAGCTACATTCACCCTGAGTAACATAGGCTATATTTATTGCTAGAAAACATTAGGGATCCTTACTAAAACTTAAGTAACGTAACCCAAGGTGTAAAAAAAGTGCCCTAACCCGTGCGAAGCCGGGACAGGCCGCTAGTTAAAAATTAAGCTTACCTTGTCACAAAGGTCGCAATGATATTTTGTAATCTTGACGTGAGCGAAGTTGTAATGTAGAAGCATATCGGAGTTCTTAGTGAAGGCTTTCCCGCACTCCGGACAGGGCAATCTGAAATACATAATAATCATCATCATCAGACAATAGCAGTCCACTGCTGGACGGCCTCCCCTAATGAGCGTCATTGCTCCTCAGCTCCACATCCAGCTTCTACCAGCAGCCGACACCAGATCCACACTCCACCTGGCCGGAGCGTCCTACATTACGTCGAGTCTTCTCGTCACCCATACAGCAATGTTTGAAAACGAAAGTTTTCAATCAGTGCGTCCTACCCGTCATGACATACGGAGCCGAAACATGGACACTCACAGTACGGCTAATCCAACAGTTTAAAGTCGCTCAGGTCGCTATGGAACGAGCTATGCTCAGAGTTTCTCTGAAGGATAGAATCCGCAACGAGACTATCCGACATAGAACTAAAGTTGTCGACATAGCTCAGAGAATTAGCAAGCTGAAGTGGCAGTGGGCTGGACATATCTGCCGAAGAACCGATAACCGTTGGGGTAAATGAGTTGTTGAGTGGAGACTGCGGCTCGCCAAACGTAGTGAAATACATAATAATAATATAATAAGAGCCTTGACCAATATCTTAAGAGGCTCTCGCTAGGCAGCTGGATCAAGGTTCAGATACACGCGGCGGCTCTCCTGGACTCGGCACGCATTGCGCGGAGGTTCCTCTCTCTGCAGCCCTAGCCACCGACCGTTTGAGCCTTGCCCCGCGGTCGATGGTCCACCATTTTGGATATATTTTTTACTATAATGTTTTTTTATATTATTATTATATTATATATAGCTAAACTACCACTGACTCACTCACTGACTCACTGACATGATTGTTCTCCCAGATGCCACCTCGTAGGGTTGAAATTTTTGGTGGAATCGTATAGAGGGAGTGGTGGCGACCTCAGGAAAAATCTGACATTTCCCCTTTTCACCCCCTTTCACCCCCACCCCCCATGTATCTCGGAAACTATAGGTCGTAGAGGGTTCGCGCTCAAACTAATGTTGTTAAGGGTGCATTTTAATAAAAGGATCCGACAAAAAAAAATGGGGTCCCATACAAAAAAAAATTATCCCATACAAAATTTTCACCCCTTCATACAATTTTTTTTTCTTTTCGTCGATCACACGGTTGTTCTCCCAGATGGAATCGTATAGATATTTAGTGAAGTGTTTGGGGGTAGGGGTGTGGTGTCTCTTGTCTTTTAAGTCTTTTTAGTCTTTTTTGTCCTTTTTGTCCCTTTTATCCTTTTTGTCTATTTTGTCTATTTTGTCTATTTTGTCTATTTTGTCTATTTTGTCTATTTTGTCTATTTTGTCTATTTTGTCTATTTTGTCTATTTTGTCTATTTTGTCTATTTTGTCTATTTTGTCTATTTTGTCTATTTTGTCTATTTTGTCTATTTTGTCTATTTTGTCTATTTTGTCTATTTTGTCTATTTTGTCTATTTTGTCTATTTTGTCTATTTTGTCTATTTTGTCTATTTTGTCTATTTTTTCTATTTTGTCTATTTTTTCTATTTTGTCTATTTTGTCTATTTTGTCTATTTTGTCTATTTTGTCTATTTTGTCTATTTTGTCTATTTTGTCTATTTTGTCTATTTTGTCTATTTTGTCTATTTTGTCTATTTTGTCTATTTTGTCTATTTTGTCTATTTTGTCTATTTTGTCTATTTTGTCTATTTTGTCTTTTTTGTCTATTTTGTCTATTTTGTCTATTTTGTCTATTTTGTCTATTTTGTCTATTTTGTCTATTTTGTCTTTTTTGTCTATTTTGTCTTTTTTGTCTATTTTGTCTATTTTGTCTATTTTGTCTATTTTGTCTATTTTGTCTATTTTGTCTATTTTGTCTATTTTGTCTATTTTGTCTATTTTGTCTATTTTGTCTATTTTGTCTATTTTGTCTATTTTGTCTATTTTGTCTATTTTGTCTATTTTGTCTATTTTGTCTATTTTGTCTATTTTGTCTATTTTGTCTATTTTGTCTATTTTGTCTATTTTGTCTATTTTGTCTATTTTGTCTATTTTGTCTATTTTGTCTATTTTGTCTATTTTGTCTATTTTGTCTATTTTGTCTATTTTGTCTATTTTGTCTATTTTGTCTATTTTGTCTATTTTGTCTATTTTGTCTATTTTGTCTATTTTGTCTATTTTGTCTATTTTGTCTATTTTGTCTATTTTGTCTATTTTGTCTATTTTGTCTATTTTGTCTATTTTGTCTTTTTTTGTCTTTTTTTGTCTTTTTTGTCTTTTTTGTTTTTTTTGTCATGTTTGTCTTTTCTGTCTTTTTTGTCTTTTATGTCTTTTTCGATATCCTCTTTGATTTTCTATATTCGATCCAAAAAACTTTATTTCTTACAAAATTTTTAATCGCTTGTATCTTGTTAGAGATAGACATACAAAAGTTTTACGGAATATTGTTTTTTTTTTTGCTATGCTTGCTTATTTCTCTACAATATTATTATATTATATAAAGCTCGATTACCACTCACTGACTGACTGACTGACTGACTGACTGACTGATTGACATGATTGTTCTCCCAGATGCAACCTCGTAGGGTTGAAATTTTTGGTGGAATCGTATAGAGGGAGTGGGGGTGACCTCAGGAAAAATCTGACATTTCCCCTTTTCACCCCCTTTCACCCCCACCCCCCATGTATCTCGGAAACTATAGGTCGTAGAGGGTTCGCGTTCAAACTAATGTTACTCAGGGTTCATTTTAATATAAGGATCCGAAAAAAAAAATTAGGGTTCCATACAAAAAAAAATTATCCCATACAAAATTTTCACCCCCTTCATACAAAACTTTTTTTTTCTTTTCGTCAATGACACTGTTGTTCTCCCAGATGGAATCGTATAGATATTTAGTGACGTGTTGGTGTAGGGGTAGGGGTCGGGTTTGGGTAGTTGTAGGGTAGGTGTAGGGTAGGTGTAGGGTAGGTGTAGGGTAGGTGTAGGGTAGTTGTAGGGTAGTTGTAGGGTAGGTGTAGGGTAGGTGTAGGGTAGGTGTAGGGTAGTTGTAGGGTAGGTGTAGGGTAGGTGTAGGGTAGTTGTAGGGTAGTTGTAGGGTAGGTGTAGGGTAGTTGTAGGGTAGTTGTAGGGTAGGTGTAGGGTAGGTGTAGGGTAGTTGTAGGGTAGGTGTAGGGTAGGTGTAGGGTAGGTGTTTGGTAGGTGTGGGGTAGGTGTAGGGTAGTTGTAGCGTAGTTTTAGGGTATTTGTTGGTTTTCGTTTTCGTTTTCGTTTTCGTTTTCGATTTCGATTTCGATTTCGATTTCGATTTCGATTTCGATTTCGATTTCGATTTCGATTTCGATTTCGATTTCGATTTCGATTTCGATTTCGATTTCGATTTCGATTTCGATTTCGATTTCGATTTCGATTTCGATTTCGATTTCGATTTCGATTTCGATTTCGATTTCGATTTCGATTTCGATTTCGATTTCGATTTCGATTTCGATTTCGATTTCGATTTCGATTTCGATTTCGATTTCGATTTCGATTTCGATTTCGATTTCGATTTCGATTTCGATTTTGATTTCGATTTCGATTGCTTCTTCTTCTTTGATATCATCGTTAATTGCTTCTCCCACATCGATATCTTCTTTGATTGCTTTTTCCTTTTCGAAACCCTCTCTGAAAGCTTTACTAATTAAAACATAAACCGCGAGCTGCGTGCAGCTCGCGCACCACCCAACCTCTAGTTATATTATATATAGCTCGATTACCATTCACTGACTGACTCACTGACTGACTGACTGATTGACATGATTGTTCTCCCAGATGCCACCTTGTAGGGTTGAAATTTTTGGCGGAATCGTATAGAGGGAGTGGGGGCGACCTCAGGAAAAATCTGACATTTCCCCTTTTCACCCCCTTTCACCCCCACCCCCCATGTATCTCGGAAACTATAGGTCGTAGAGGGTTCGTGCTAAAACTAATGTTGCTCAGGGTTTATTTTTATGTAAGGATCCGAAAAAAAAAATTAGGGTTCCATACAAAAAAAAAATAGTCCCATACAAAATTTTCACCCCCTCATACAAAACTTTTTTTTTTTACTTTAATGACATGTGTCGCTGTTTACTGGAATCGTATAGATATTTAGTGTAGGTTAGGTGAAGGTGTAGGTGTAGGGTAGTTGTAGGGTAGTTGTAGGGTAGTTGTAGGGTAGGTGTAGGGTAGGTGTAGGGTAGGTGTAGGGTAGTTGTAGGGTAGTTGTAGGGTAGTTGTAGGGTAGTTGTAGAGTAGGTGTAGGGTAGGTGTAGGGTAGTTGTAGGGTAGTTGTAGGGTAGTTATAGGGTAGTTGTAGGGTAGTTGTAGGGTAGTTGTAGGGTAGTTGTAGAGTAGGTGTAGGGTAGGTGTAGGGTAGTTGTAGGGTAGTTGTAGGGTAGTTATAGGGTAGTTGTAGGGTAGTTATAGGGTAGGTGTATGGTAGTTGTAGGGTAAGCGTAGGGTAGGTGTTGGTTTTCGTTTTCGATTTCGATTTCGATTTCGATTTCGATTTCGATTTCGATTTCGATTTCGATTTCGATTTCGATTTCGATTTCGATTTCGATTTCGATTTCGATTTCGATTTCGATTTCGATTTCGATTTCGATTTCGATTTCGATTTCGATTTCGATTTCGATTTCGATTTCGATTTCGATTTCGATTTCGATTTCGATTTCGATTTCGATTTCGATTTCGATTTCGATTTCGATTTCGATTTCGATTTCGATTTCGATTTCGATTTCGATTTCGATTTCGATTTCGATTTCGATTTCGATTTCGATTTCGATTTCGATTTCGATTTCGATTTCGATTTCGATTTCGATTGCGATTGCGATTGCGATTGCGATTGCGATTGCGATTGCGATTGCGATTGCGATTGCGATTGCGATTGTGATTGCGATTGCGATAGCGATTGCTATCCGCTTTGATGGCTTCTTTCTTTTCGATATCATCGTTGATTACTTCTTCCTCTTCGAAACCCTCTCTGATTGCTTTACAATTTAAAACATAAACCGCGAGCTGCGTGCAGCTCGCGCACCACCCAACCTCTAGTTATTATTATAATATATATAGCTCGATTACCACTCACTCACTCACTCACTCACTGACTGATTGACATGATTGTTCTCCCAGATGCCACCTTGTAGGGTTAAAATTTTTGGTGGATTCGTATAGAGGGTTAAAATTTTTGGTGGATTCGTATAGAGGGAGTGGGGGCGACCTCAGGAAAAATCTGACATTTCCCCTTTTCACCCCCTTTCACCCCCACCCCCCATGTATCTCGGAAACTATAAGTCGTAGAGGGTTCGCGCTCAAACTAATGTTGCTCAGGGTTTTTTTTAACATAAGAATCCGTAAAAAAAAATTAGGGTTCCATACAAAAAAAAATTATCCCATACAAATTTTTCACCCCCTCATACAAAACTTTTTTTTTTCTTTACGTATAGGACAAGTTTGTTTAGTGTAATATTGGTATAGGTGTTGGTTTTGGTTTTGGTTTTGGTTTTGGTTTTGGTTTTGGTTTTGGTTTTGGTTTTGGTTTTGGTTTTGGTTTTGGTTTTGGTTTTGGTTTTGGTTTTGGTTTTGGTTTTGGTTTTGGTTTTGGTTTTGGTTTTGGTTTTGGTTTTGGTTTTGGTTTTGGTTTTGGTTTTGGTTTTGGTTTTGGTTTTGGTTTTGGTTTTGGTTTTGGTTTTGGTTTTGGTTTTGGTTTTGGTTTTGGTTTTGGTTTTGGTTTTGGTTTTGGTTTTGGTTTTGGTTTTGGTTTTGGTTTTGGTTTTGGTTTTGGTTTTGGTTTTGGTTTTGGTTTTGGTTTTGGTTTTGGTTTTGGTTTTGGTTTTGGTTTTGGTTTTGGTTTTGGTTTTGGTTTTGGTTTTGGTTTTGGTTTTGGTTTTGGTTTTGGTTTTGGTTTTGGTTTTGGTTTTGTTTTTGTTTTTGTTTTTGTTTTTGTTTTTGTTTTTGTTTTTGTTTTTGTTTTTGTTTTTGTTTTTGGTTTTGGTTTTGGTTTTGGTTTTGGTTTTGTTTTTGTTTTTGTTTTTGTTTTTGTTTTTGTTTTTGTTTTTGTTTTTGTTTTTGTTTTTGTTTTTGTTTTTGTTTTTGTTTTTGTTTTTGTTTTTGTTTTTGTTTTTGTTTTTGTTTTTGTTTTTGTTTTTGTTTTTGTTTTTGTTTTTGTTTTTGTTTTTGTTTTTGTTTTTGTTTTTGTTTTTGTTTTTGTTTTTGTTTTTGTTTTTGTTTTTGTTTTTGTTTTTGTTTTTGTTTTTGTTTTTGTTTTTGTTTTTGTTTTTGTTTTTGTTTTTGTTTTTGTTTTTGTTTTTGTTTTTGTTTTTGTTTTTGTTTTTGTTTTTGTTTTTGTTTTTGTTTTTGTTTTTGTTTTTGTTTTTGTTTTTGTTTTTGTTTTTGTTTTTGTTTTTGTTTTTGTTTTTGTTTTTGTTTTTGTTTTTGTTTTTGTTTTTGTTTTTGTTTTTGTTTTTGTTTTTGTTTTTGTTTTTGTTTTTGTTTTTGTTTTTGTTTTTGTTTTTGTTTTTGTTTTTGTTTTTGTTTTTGTTTTTGTTTTTGTTTTTGTTTTTGTTTTTGTTTTTGTTTTTGTTTTTGTTTTTGTTTTTGTTTTTGTTTTTGTTTTTGTTTTTGTTTTTGTTTTTGTTTTTGTTTTTGTTTTTGTTTTTGTTTTTGTTTTTGTTTTTGTTTTTGTTTTTGTTTTTGTTTTTGTTTTTGTTTTTGTTTTTGTTTTTGTTTTTGTTTTTGTTTTTGTTTTTGTTTTTGTTTTTGTTTTTGTTTTTGTTTTTGTTTTTGTTTTTGTTTTTGTTTTTGTTTTTGTTTTTGTTTTTGTTTTTGTTTTTGTTTTTGTTTTTGTTTTTGTTTTTGTTTTTGTTTTTGTTTTTGTTTTTGTTTTTGTTTTTGTTTTTGTTTTTGTTTTGTCTCTTACTTTTTTTTCTTCTGTCTTTCTCATTTATTCCTTTTTCTGTCTCTTTTTTTCGTTTTCTGACATTTTCTTATTTTTTCTTTCGTTTTCTTTCTTTGTTTTAGTAATTTTTACTTTTTTCATTTTTTTCTTAGTTTTTCTTAATTTTCTTACTTTTTTTTATATATCTTAGTTTTTCTTTCTTTCTATTACTTTTTCTATTATCTGTTTTTTTTTTCTTACTTTTTCTTTATTTTCTTACTAATTTGTTTTTTCTTCTTTTTTATTTCTTATTTTTCGTTTTTCTTAATATTTCTTTCTTTTTCTTACTTTTTTTATTCATTCTTCCTTACCTTTTTTTTAGTATTTTTTTACTTTTTTTATAATTTTCTTACTTTTCTTTCTTTTTTCTTAATTTTTCTTTCCTTTTTTTATTGCTTTATACAATTTCCAATATTTTCTTAATATTTCTTTCTTTTTGTTTCTTTTTCATTATATTTCTTTCTTTTCTTACTTCTTTTATTTTTTCTGCCTTTCATTTTTTTTATTATTTTATACTTTTTCTATTATTTTCTTAATTTTTCTTTCGTTTTCTTTCGTTTTTTTACTTTTTTTATTTTTTTCTATTTTTTTCTCTTTTTCTTATTTTTTATTTCTTTTTCTTACTTTTTATTTGCTTACATTTATTACAATTTATATAAACAGGTTAGGTTGGTATTGTAGCCTGATTGTGGTGAACAATCAGTTTCCCACATCAGTTATCGGCAGTGTTCTCGAATCCACCGATTTTCGGTATTTCTACCGATATGGGCTGCAACGATTTTTCCACGATTTCAGAGAATACATGGAAATTATATCGATTTTTCTACCGATTGTTGTACACTTTTAACTTGGCAGCCCTTTTCATTTATGGTTTATGCTACGGGAAATCCCTAAATATATATGTATATTAAAGCTTTTAAGTTGTATAGTATGATAGAATAGATACGGATCACAGTAGGAACTTAATCTTGATATCGAAAAAATATAATATTATTATAATTAATAAGTTAAAAATATGTCGTCTGACAAGGAACCGTGTACAAGCGCGAGTGCAAAAAGAATAAAATTTCTACAATATTGAAAAAAATGGGAAGAAAAAAATTCAGTCTGACTGCAAGATATTCGTAAAGGCGCAAGCTTTGCCAATTGTAAGAGTTTAAATAACATTACATCAGGAAAAGACGCTCTAAAGAAACTTAGTTCTTCACAAGCACACTCGGTTTTAAACGAATTTGATTGAATATTGTATATTTTTTGTCATATACGGATTTTGGGTACAAATATACCGATTTTAGTGGACAGCTCTACCGATATCGCACTTTGTCGTTCGAGAACACTGGTTATCGGTTCATAAGCAGATATGACCAGCCCACTGCCACAGTTTGATAGTACTGAGCTACGTCAACAACTTTATTAAAACATTTGTTATCTCGATGGATTTTAACAAAAATTAAAGAAAATCAATATACTACGTAGGTACTGCTAGGTAGATTCAACAAATAATAAACATGTTTTGAGAAAAAATATTTAAGTTAGCTGAAAGAAAACTGTACATGTCCTCTTTGTCTGTTAGGCTTTTTAAGAACAATAAAAACAAAATCAAAATCGGTTCGTCTGTCGAGAGCTACGATGCCACAAACAGACACACACACACACACAGAGAGACGTCAAACTTATAAACGCTCGTCGTTTCAGAGTCAGTGGTTAAAAATGATAGAGGACTAGCCTCCATCCGTGGTTTCGCTCACGTGGTACCTGGACAACAATTAGCCTATCTGTTAAACCAGGTCATAAACGATTTATATTCTAATAAAAACAAACACGTTGGCTATTCAGTGCAGTGATATTTATTCATTTACCACAGTGTAATTAATTAAGCAGGTAAACAAAAGTTTTGTTTACATGCTTTAACCTAGATGACGCTAGATACGCCTAGATATATTTTGATATAACTCAATAATAACAAAACCCCCACACACATAAAGTAAAGATACAACAAAGAATAAACTTGAGTTTCATTACAATTTTAAAATACCTAATGTTTCTATAATATTGTTGTGTTTAACTGTATCTAAACCTTCAGTCAATAAATCTGCTGGCATTTTATTTGTAAACAGTTAACTGACCTCTACTTTCTCACTTGTGTTAGTTTTTCCTTCAATCAAGTATACAAGTATCTCTAACAAAATGATGTTCATCAATATGCTTCAACCTATTGTTACACTGATGGTTTGTGGCCATCTTTATTGCCACAATTCAAGTTTCATCCAAATCCGTTCAGTAGTTTTTGATGAGTAACAAACATTCATCTATACATAAATCCTTACAAACTTTCGCAATAATAATAATAATAATGATGAATTTTAAAATGAATAGTGTCATAATAATAAGGATATATAGATATAATAATAACTTATAAAAAAAATTTGCTTTACCATTATTTATGTTAATTATTATTTTGTATATTTACAAAGTAAGGGTTTTTTAACAAGAACAGCATAGTTGATTGGTGTGATGACATATTATTATTATTAATACACTCTCAATCTTTTCTTGGCTTTTCATCCCACATGGAGGGGTCAGCCATCCTGCAGTTTTTTTTCTATCCTTGACATCGACTTCAGAAACATTGCACGTTATCATCCACTTATTCTTGAGTCTCTTTTTCTAGATATTTCACCAGGGACGGACAGTTCCAGTGCCTGGGTACCAAAGTAGTCAGTTGGCCTCCTCTTGACATGTCCAAATATCCATACTATCTCAACCTACTGCATACAGTGTCTCCTGCAAATATAAATTATAATTTATTGTTATACATTCATTAAATTGCATGTGAGTGAGTGAGTATACTTTGAAGTCAGGCTGTGGATGTGAATGTATTTATTATTATATAATGTACAAGGTTATTGTGGTTGAATCATCTTGTCAACAAACTATTGCATTTTTAAAATCATGGGGCATTATTGATAGAGTCAAGCGAGATTTCAAAATTCAAGATCATTATTATTATTCTCAGAAAAATAAAACAAAATAAAATTCAACATTAGAAAACTATTAATAAAAGAGGGACACCTAAATTCAGCAGTGAACATCTGTGGCTGATAAGAAGTTGAATGAATGAAATAAAGCAATTCCTCTTCAATATAGGTATCTTACATGCTATATACAATAACCGAAGTCAAATTAATAGGTATAAACATTATCTTTACGATTCATGATTATAAAACTGTTAAATAGTAAAGCTCCTTATGAAAGAGTTTACTTAGGGAAATATTAACCCTGTTCCTATGTCTACATCCAAGAACCTAATGTTTGCATTGCTCTTTGAAGGGTGGATTGAAGAGTAAAAAGAGAAGTCTTTCCACATGTATAATGACTTCTTTGGATGACAGCCACAATGCAATTTCATGTAAGCCAAGACTTCCCAGAACATAGCCTGTGAGCTATCTAATGCAATTGATATAGGTGGTATAATCAAATGGCATCATAGGCTTGTGTCATCATCTTTTTTAGTATACTTACCTAAAATGATTATTTTTGTATTTTTCTTGTGTATAGACCTATAAGTACTTACCAACATAACAGTACAGTCATTATTATTTTCCATGTGGATTGATAGAAATGAACATCATAATGTGTCTACAGGATATGCTATGTGTATGCAATATACAGACATACATCCTAAAACTGCTATGACGCCTTTTATGGAGTCTGGTAAAAATATAATGTTTCGAATTAATTCACTGTCACACACTGCATGAAATTATTATAATTTATAAAAATGGTTAATGAAACATTACCGTCATCATCATCATCATCATCCAAAGCCTGACTTTATCCAATGCTGGATAAAGTCGGGCTGTATTGTATGCAGGATATCTGAATAGGCCTTTCGAAGTTTGTGTCATCCACCATGGTCATGTGCTTGTCGCATCCACAAACGCTTCCTATAAATGCAAACTACTAAAGAATGTTGAAACTTTTACATAACTGGTCTATGTCAAGTACTTGCTCCTTCTATGCATTCAGTTACATTGGTAAAAATATGTACAGCGTGTCCCAAAATTCAATAATAATCACATAATAAGGATCCTACAATAAATTTAAATTCAACTTTGAAATACTATTTTATTTTACGTGTTACCTTAAATACCTACTACATAAATCAAAAACAAAAATATGAGACACATTGGTATCATTTCTGGTATAAAATCCTGTGTTAGGAGATTTATAGTTTACCAAACTCACTTATTAAATCATTGAAACTTACTATTTTAGTGAAATAATGAGTCCTAGAACATTTATAAGTACCTAAATATAAATTTTCACGGGACTTCACAACACAACTCATAGTACTTTTGTAGTTAGTTCGACATAACATATTATATTATGCTACTCCAGTAGCAAATTTGTAAGAAAATGTAACTGTAATTTTATTGAAATTATAAATTAAGGCACAGTCCTTTTGCTAAATCCACAATCACAACCACTTTTGCCTTGACATACATACTTGTTTACATTATCAGTTTGTTGCTTTTCATAACCAATTCATATTTTGGTAGGTATCTAAATCTAATTTGAAATGGGGGGAAAAAGTTCTACACTGACGTCCCGCATTGGGGTGTATTGTGCATTGCCCCCCTGTTAACCTGGCCCCAGCCAGCACAACTCCTTAAAATAACGGAGAAGGACTCGGGGTTGGTGACAACATTGCTCTAGGATCCCCGTTCCGTAATTGCGAGTAATCAATTGGATTTCAACAAGTCTTATCAAAATTGTATAAATGGTTAAGTCCCATCGGAGTCATTCACCTTTATGAGGATCCATTAAAAGATACCACAAAAGATAAATAAGCTAAGTAATAGGTACCTAAGTTTTTTCAGAAATAAGTTATTAGATAACTGCAGCAATCAAGGTAGGTATCAACGGCAACCGGTTCTCCTAATCAGATCCATTGCGAACTGTCCTCAGCTCAAAGCAGTTGCCGGGAATCAATCAGTGTTGAGGTGATTCAAAATTTCACCATAGTATTCTTTGAGAGAACAGGAGAAAAAGGCAATTGCCTTCCATCAAAAGGCTAGTGGAAAAATTCTTATACCTAGATATCATGTCTCTAAGCAACGGATCATAAAAGTTTCTTACCAGTGAGCACGCACTCGACGCTGTCCTCGATGGACCTGCGACGCGCTGCTGCCGTCGAAAATAGACCGTTTCCAGTTGCTCCTCGTTTCATCTTGCCTCCTAGAATACGAAACACTTCATTAAATTCATTGAATCAACAATAAAAACTCCTAATTTGCCAAGAAAACTAAAGTTTTAAAGTTTGTACAATCACCTTTTCTGTAACAATTTCAAAAGTGAAGAAAATTTTAAATGTTGCCAGAGCACAATGCTCGTTTTTTTCATAAAAAGCGCGGGAAATGTGTTCTTACTTCAAGTTTGATGACTGCCAGTACTTAGGTTTTTTTTTTTAATTTTATATAGATACCAAAAAAGTTTCAACAATTCCAGTAACAGTTCTGTAACTATGAAGGTATGCCGCGGTCAGACTTGATTTCAAATAGGTACGCAATAACTACAAAGTCGCCAAGTTGCATGGGAAGCTAAGCATTTCTTTTGAACCGACATTGGTTAGGAAAGTTCAACGTTTGTTCAAATGCACATTTATTTAATTTTAGCGTGAGAAACAGTGTAAGTAATGATAGAAGATAAAGGAATATGGAGTGTACGACATATTTAGCGATTAGAATTGAGTAAGACATATGACGATGGTTTGGGCATATTGAGAAGGAAGATGAAAGAAGAAGAGATGATGAAATGAGGCGAACGTGACTGGGATTAAATCAATTTTGGTAACATATTTATAACATACCAGGTCACGAATACCTTTAATAAAATTTAAAACAAACAAAAACAATAAAAATGAATTTGTTACGAGAGAATTATAAATAACAAGCTTCCGTTAGTCAATAAAAACACTATCCTCTTTCTGTGCAGTGAATTCCTTTTGAGAGTAAACAGTACGTACCTACCTAGCTTTTCTCAAATCCGGCAATAATCTTTTAAAGCAATACCAAATTTTGTCCAAGTGGATCCATTATGTAAGATAAATATTTATTATTTATTTATAATTATACTATATATAGCTCGATTACCACTGACTGACTCACTGACTGATTCACTGATTGACATGATTGTTCTCCCAGATGCCACCTCGTAGGGTTAAAATTTTTGGTGGATTTGTATAGAGGGAGTGGGGGCGACCTCAGGAAAAATCTGACATTTCCACTTTTCACCCCCTTTCACCCCCACCCCCCATGTATCTCGGAAACTATAGGTCGTAGAGGGTTCGCGCTCAAACTAATATTGCTCAGGGTGCTTTTTAATACAAAGATCCGAAAAAAAAAATTAGGGTTCCATACAAAAAAAAATTATCCCATACAAAATTTTCACCCCTTCATACAAAACTTTTTTTTCTTTACTTTAATGACATGTGTCGATGTTTGGTGGAATCGTATAGATATTTAGTGTAGGTTAGGTGAAGGTGTAGGTGTAGGGTAGTTGTAGGGTAGTTGTAGGGTAGTTGTAGGGTAGTTGTAGGGTAGTTGTAGGGTAGTTGTAGGGTAGTTGTAGGGTAGTTGTAGGTTAGGTGAAGGGTAGTTGTAGGGTAGTTGTAGGGTAGTTGTAGGGTAGTTGTAGGGTAGTTGTAGGGTAGTTGTAGGGTAGTTGTAGGGTAGTTGTAGGGTAGGTGTATGGTAGGTGTAGGGTAGGTGTAGGGTAGTTGTAGCGTAGCTGTAGAGTAGTTGTAGGGTAGGTGTAGGGTAGTTGTAGGGTAGTTGTAGTGTAGGTGTAAGGTAGGTGTAGGGTAGTTGTAGGGTAGGTATAGGGTAGGTGTATGGTAGGTGTAGGGTAGGTGTAGGGTAGTTGTAGCGTAGCTGTAGAGTAGTTGTAGGGTAGGTGTAAGTAGAGTAGTTGTTGGATTTCGATTTCGATTTCGATTTCGATTTCGATTTCGATTTCGATTTCGATTTCGATTTCGATTTCGATTTCGATTTCGATTTCGATTTCGATTTCGATTTCGATTTCGATTTCGATTTCGATTTCGATTTCGATTTCGATTTCGATTTCGATTTCGATTTCGATTTCGATTTCGATTTCGATTTCGATTTCGATTTCGATTTCGATTTCGATTTCGATTTCGATTTCGATTTCGATTTCGATTTCGATTTCGATTTCGATTTCGATTTCGATTTCGATTTCGATTTCGATTTCGATTTCGATTTCGATTTCGATTTCGATTTCGATTTCGATTTCGATTTCGATTTCGATTGCTTCTTCTTCTTTGATATCATCGTTAATTGCTTGTCCCACATCGATATCTTCTTTGATTGCTTCTTCCTCTTCGAAACCCTCTCTGATAGCTTTACGAATCAAAACATAAACCGCGAGCTGCGTGCAGCTCGCGCACCACCCAACCTCTAGTTATACTATATATAGCTCGATTACCACTGACTGACTCACTGACTGATTCACTGATTGACATGATTGTTCTCCCAGAAGCAACCTCGTAGGGTTAAAATTTTTGGTGGATTCGTATAGAGGGAGTGGGGGCGACCTCAGGAAAAATCTGACATTTCCACTTTTCACCCCCTTTCACCCCCACCCCCCATGTATCTCGGAAACTATAGGTCGTAGAGGGTTCGCGTTCAAACTAATATTGCTCAGGGTGCTTTTTAATATAAGAATCCGAAAAAAAAATTTAGGGTTCCATACAAAAAAAAATGTATCCCATACAAAATTTTCACCCCTTCATACAAAACTGTTTTTTCTTTACTTTAATGACATGTGTCGATGTTTGGTGGAATCGTTTAGATGTTTAGTGTAGGATAGGTGTAGGTGTAGGGTAGTTGAAGGGTAGTTGTAGGGTAGTTGTAGGGTAGGTGTAGGGTAGGTGTAGGGTAGGTGTAGGGTAGTTGTAGGGTAGTTGTAGGGTAGGTGTAGGGTAGTTGTAGGGTAGTTGTAGGGTAGGTGTAGGGTAGTTGTAGGGTAGGTGTAGGGTAGTTGTAGGGTAGTTGTAGGGTAGGTGTAGGGTAGTTGTAGGGTAGTTGTAGGGTAGTTGAAGGGTAGTTGTAGGGTAGTTGTAGGGGTAGGTGTAGGGTAGTTTTAGGGTAGTTGAAGGGAGGTGTAGGGTAGTTGTAGGGTAGTTGTAGGGTAGTTGTTGGTCAATTTCGATTTCGATTTCGATTTCGATTTCGATTTCGATTTCGATTTCGATTTCGATTTCGATTTCGATTTCGATTTCGATTTCGATTTCGATTTCGATTTCGATTTCGATTTCGATTTCGATTTCGATTTCGATTTCGATTTCGATTTCGATTTCGATTTCGATTTCGATTTCGATTTCGATTTCGATTTCGATTTCGATTTCGATTTCGATTTCGATTTCGATTTCGATTTCGATTTCGATTTCGATTTCGATTTCGATTTCGATTTCGATTTCGATTCCGATTTCCATGCAAAACTTTCACAAAATTTTGGTAGTTTGTCCTTGATATCCTCTCTGGTTACATCTCCCACATCAGATATCTTCTTTATCATCGATATCCTCTTTGATTTCCTCTTGATTTTTTTAATCAAACTATATTTACAAAATGGGCACTTAATAAAATTGGTGTACTTACCTAGGTACGGTACATCTGTATCTCAGTCAAAATATACAGATTTGATGGGCAAATGCTTGCATGAGCTTCCTACTGTCCTATCCTAGAGTTATTTCTACTAATATTAGCGGCAAAGTGGAATGTCAATGTTAGCATGTGAAAGTGTTCGTTCCTCCTTGACGTCAATAATTAAGTACTTCTTAACCCAGAGTAACATAATATCCTAGGTATTTTTTATCGGGGTGGTGCCACTCAACTGAAGCTCCGGCTGCAAACAAGTATTTAAAGAAAAAAACATATGTGTGGGGTCTGGGTGACTAATGTACCAACCTAGGTAGGTACTACAAAAAATACCTAATTTGTTACCTATTTACAAACTATGTGACTACTGGGTGTAGAATAAAATAAAATAAAATGTTTCTTCAATAAAATATAATCTCATAAAAGTTATTATAAATTATTATTATTTAATATAAGAACAAATCGGGTTGATCAAAGCGATCGAAGTATCCATAACCCCCAATAGAGGGTGCACGGTGTGACATCACTTCAGTGTGTGGCTACACTGCAGGAATGTTGGCTATCTATCTAGCATCTGCATCAGAATCAGCAAGCTTCCTCTCCAACACGCCATTTTCCCGGACCTCCGCTATACTCATCCATCGTTCTCCGGCTACACTGAACATTACCAGCGCCCGGTCTGACTCTCTCTTCGTGCATTTTTTGGCCACCATTTCGTTCCATGTGATATTTGTTAACTTATGGATTGCAATATGCATTAACAACACCTTGTAAATGTAATCATTTTATCGGTGGTGGTTACCAAATTATCTCTTTTTTCTCGACATTCGATGCCATGATTCATGCCATTGTCAACTGTCGGAAACCAATGTGGATACAATACTACGTAGGTCAAAACTAGAGTTGCATTCGCCTAGAAAAGCCAATCGACATTCGTTTTTACACAGACTGAGCATAGACTAAAATAAAATCCTTATCGACGATCATTCACGCTACGACTCGGTTTTGGTTGATGCTACATTGGCGTTTATACATTAGCGCGGTACTGAATCATAGCTTAATTATAAACGCACCGATGTTTTTTGAAAATAGCGCGGTCGGGCCCCAGGGGCTGCAGTCTCGACTTTAGTTAGCAACCGATCGTTAGCTAACGATCGTAAAACTTATCGAAAAATTTCGGTTGCGGTACCGACGATTTCGATAAACGTAAGTCTCGACTACCAACAAACCGTCGAATATCGTAACTTCAGTCCAGAGGCCTCATTTACTCGGATCATTTCGGTGTGAAGCCCTCCGGCAGACGCAAATATTGACATAATTGTGACCGATCACTTTATTCCGATTCGATTTTTACACATCTTTTTTTAATGCCACATGCACGAATTTACTTTCAATGTATGGAGTTTAAAAAATGTGACAAATGTACTGAAAATTATGTATGTAATGCAAATGTACAACAACCCTTCTCATATCTGTGAAACTACATGCAAATGTCAGAATTTCATGAATCAGGGCACTTTACTCGATCAGAAAAACTTAAACATTTTCAATATTTGCGCCTGCGATATTGCGATATATTCTGTTATATTGTCTGATATTGTCGTCGATAATAACGTACCTATGACCACGCACCTGTGTGTAGGAGCCTTTATGTGAGAACAACGTTTTTGGAATAAATTTGGAATGAGTTTTCAAACACGACAGTGTCAAAATAAAATGGTATAACATGTGTCACTAAGGAGTATTGATATCAACTTCGATGCAAATCACCCCTAAAATAACTTTCTACCCCTTTTTAACCCCGTTATGCGATAAATTTCAATAATATACGAAACATGTCTTTCATCAATTTTGTTAAACAATGTTTATGCAAAATTTGAAGTAGATTGGACCAAGGAATCACGTTGTTCCATACAAACTTTGCCCACGTTTTTCACCCCTTTAGGTATAGAATCTTGGAAAATACTTTCTTATCCAATCCCTACGTCATACAAAGAACACGCCCTCCAAGTTTCAGTTCTCTACGATCAGCGGTTTAGGCTGTGCGTTGATCCGTCAGTCATTCAGGAAAAACGATTCTAAATGGATAGATTACCCTCCATTAAGGTATTTTTTTCAAAAACCTGGTATGCGGTCTTTTATTATTTAATATTCCAAGTGTTCTGACAAAGTTTCAAGAAAATCACACCACGCGTTAAGATTTTCCCATACAAACTTTACCACCCCATTGCAACCCTCTTGAGGACTATTTCAAATTTTCAATGACACCAATCTTCAAGTTTCTAAGTTCAAGGAATACGATTTTTCATACAAACATTCTTACCCCTTTTCACCTTCATGGGTTGAATTTCCAAAAACCTTTTTCTTAGTGAGCGCTCACACTCTATAAAGACTACCTGTACCAAATTTCAAACCTCTAGGCCCTGTAGTTTCTGAGATTTCGTGATGAGTGAGTCAGTGAGTGAGTGAGTGAGGATAGTTCTCTTTTATATTTATAGATTGGTTTATTAAAATTACGTTGGTAAATGATTCACAATTTATTTCATATAACAATAGGTTTTTTAGGTTAATAAGTTCGGACGTAATGAAATTCGAAAAAAATCGTTAAATTGACAGGTCTTGTCGATACGATACCGATAAATTTCGATAGTTCCGATTGTAGAGACTACCAAAAATTGTAACTCGGCGATCGTTATGTCTTACCGACCGATCGGTCGTTAACTAAAGTCGAGACTGCAGCCCCTGTGGTAAAATTGGATCGTATTCCAAACATAGTGCTTTAGAAAACCTTACCACACAATGAGACATAATAAGTATTTACCGCCCAATTATAACATCCATAACTGTAGATCTGGAACTTTATTTGTTTATGTTACGAAATTTAAACGTCATGGTCATACTAACAAAATTACTATAAAGTTATTTTATAATTTAAAAAATAATCTTTTTCCAAAGTAAATCTAATTGTTTTGTTTGTTAAAAATATATGTAATGTAATGTTAGAGTGGGCATCAAAATGTTTAATTATCAAGTAGTTTTTCATAAATTCTTTAGAAATTCACATGCATTCAATTGAATCCGCAGATTGGATCAAGGCACAAGGCATTGCGATCGATACGATCCACATATTCGTATGAAGTTTAAAAAAAACACCTTCCTACCAGCAAATTGAAAGAGCGGTAGAAATCAGTGTTGCCGACAATCAAACAAAAAAAGATTTGACCCAAGTTTAAAATAGTTCGAAATAATGACAAAAAAAAATTGTCACATCAATAAATAGGTAGGTATTAATAGAGCCGGCTATTTGCCAGTCTGAGGGATATAGCATATTAGCTTTTATTTCATAATGTATAGTTGCCGCAAGTTAACTTGACCGGACTGAACTTCACGCATGTGGCTACGAGGAATGCATTTTTAGATACCAAACAGCGGTATGACGCCTCATACCGCTATATCTTTAGAATATACCGTCGAATGCGCGAGGGGATTTTTAGACAAACGTTGATTTATGAAGCATACAGTTATTATCCTAAATCGAAATCGACTCTCAATTATTTTTCTTAGCTAAATCTCTCATTCCTAAATCCTAAAACAACATGAATCAAGTATTTATTTTATTAATCACTCTCAACCACTACTACATAATCTATGACTTTCAACACTATTTAATTTTGTTCGCAAAATGGTAGGCAAACTTAATCTCAGTTAAACTAAAAATAACGCAAATGATAATAATCGTTATTTTAATCGATTTTTTCATAATCGATTATACAAAACGAAATTGTACGTCTCTATCAGAAAACCTAGATTTTACTACATTAGTACATTTTATCACTATACACAACACTGCTGGGAGCCTAGACAGAGAAAACTTTTTCTTCTACTTCTTCCTACTTCACTTCACTTCTTTATTAATTGGCTTCTGGGATAGTTTCCATAATTTCGTCAGTATCAAGTATATTGTTCATAATATTATGAGACAACGTAGTACTGTTTATAAATCCAGTCGTCCAGTCTTCAGTCAGGTCCTGCTTTCTGCTATAGCCATGGAGAATACAACAAAAAAACGATCGGCGCACAATTTTCTTCATCAGAGAATTCCCGTTCAATCTTCTTTTATTCCATTTCATTAATACTTGTGTCTTACTAACGTTTAACGGTTATAATACCATGACTAATAAACGTCATACATTAGAAAAACACTACAAAATAAAATTTAATTCAGATGACAACCGTCGTTCAAGATGAAAAAAATGGTGTCCTTCTTCTTCATAATCTGCTGGGAGAAATTGAAAGATTTGAAAAGTTCTGTCTGACACTGACATCATGAATGACTGACAAACTAAAGCGGAGCTGCCATGACAAAATAATATAATTTTGTTTGAGCTTTTGTTACAGCCATGGATTATTAGATTTATTAGTACTTCGTATGTATTTGGTACTAAACCTACTTGGTTAGAATTAGAACAGACAAAACTGACTGCACGAAAAAAAAATACCCGTTGCCATTTCTGGAACTGAAATCATGAAGTAAAATAACGGACAAGAGATAGAAATAAGTTTGTATGTTTGTGATTATTATTTATATAATAAGGATTACTCAAAATATACATATTTTATTTTATTTATTTATAAACTAATGAAAATATGCTAAGTAATTGTTAATCTCATATAATATGCCAATTAATAGTAAATGCAACACTGAATTGGTGGAAACTAAAATACAATTTAAAAAAGTTTATTTAAAAACGTAGAAAAAAAAATTTGTACAATCGTTACAAAGTACCTACCCTAATACTAAATATTATCAAAAATGTTATTAATGTTCAATATAAAAACTGCCGACGGTTGACGGTCAGGCAGCTTCGGTCGATTGGTGGAGTGAGAAGCTGTGCTCTACGATCCCCAACCCGCACGCCCAGCGTGGGGATTATGGGCATATCACTTATTATTAGGGAAGGTTTACATATGTCCAGCAGTGGACATAGTTGGACGTGGACATAGCTGGTGTCGTGTTTAGTGACGATAAATAAAATAAAAATATGTAAGTTTTTTATAATTGTTACAGAATATAGGTACATAATATTATAAATATATAAAAAAATATCATATTGGATCCATTTTGATGAAATTTGGTATTGACTATGAGATTGTTACCGGAATTGAAAAAGGCTAGGTACGTACTGTTTACTCGCAGAAAGAATTGACTGCACAGAAAAAGGGTAGTGATTTTACTGCCAAAAAACGGAAGCTTGTATTAAAAGTTCACTCGTAACATTTTTTTCTTTATTATTTTATGTTTGTTTTACATTTTATTAAAGGTAGGTCATGATCTGATATTTCATCAATATCTTACCAAATTTGACTTAATCCCAGTCACCCAGTCACGTTCACCTCTTTTCATCTTCTTTTCTTGTTTTAACGTACTTCTCGATATTCCTAAAATAGGTACTAAAATATTTTTACTTTAATAGGTACATACTATTGGTACCATGAAATTAATAAAAGTACCAAAACCTCCTTGATTGGTACTTAAACAATTTAAAAAACGTACTGGCAGTCATCATCGAACGCGTCCTCCCGCGCTTTTTAAAAAAAGAACGCTCTGGTAACATTGAAAATTTTTCACTTTGAATTTGTTACAGAAAAGGTAACTACAAAAAACTTTTAAAACTTTAATTTTCAAGGCGAGAGATTAGATTTTATGAGATTTTATTGTTGATTCAATGAATTTAATGAAGTGTTTCGTGTTCAAGGAAACAATATGAAACGAGGAGCTACTGAAAATAGTCCATTTGCGCCGACTGCGTCGCGTCGCAGATCCATCGAGCACAGCGTCGAGTGCGTGCTGACTGGTAAGAAACTTTTTATTGCTTTGCGTAGTGACATGGTATCTTGGTACCTATAGGTATTGGTTCACCAACCTAATATAATGGACGGCAAATGCCTTTTCTCCTGTTCTCTCAAAGAAAGCCACGATGAAATTTTGAATCGCCTCACCATTGACTGATTTCCAGCAACCGTTCTAATGTGGAGCTGAGGACAGGATGCAATGGCACTTTTTACCTTTTATCTTTATCTAATGATGAAGATGATAATGATGATGTTCTAATGTTATCGGTCTGTCACTGTTGATCAGTTTCAACTTACTTTGATTGTGGATTATTTAGGTCTAGCAGTCTGCCTCTCAAGCTGCAGCAACCTAATAAATTATTTTAGAAAAAAACTCAGGAACCTACGCAATGTCTTTTGTGAAGTTTGGTTACTTTTAATGGATTCCATACCATTTTGGTAGTCTCGGAAAGTTCAATAGATTGACTCACAACTAACAGTCAAAGTACCTATATGGTACAGACTTGTGTGTGGCAAGCTTGATGTAGTTATAAAGTATTTGTTGTATATGGGAAGACCTGGAGCTATGCAATGATACCAAATACTTGGTTGTGGAAAGTAACAAGCTGACAATATAACAAGTGAACTTATGAATGTACCAAAATTTATATTTATTACATTACAGTTATGTTTTCTAATAAATTTACTACTGGAGTTACGTAACATAATAATATGTTAAATGTTAATTAGTTTGGATGACAATATTTTTTAGCTAGCGGCACGTAAGTCTAGCAGTGAAAGAAATGTTTGCGCAAGGGCCTCTTGCTCTCTCTCGCCTCTAGCCTCCATAAGATACCTTACTTTTGACTTCTGCGCAATAATATAGTAACTTATTTTATTTATTTCTTTTTAACTAAAGCTTCAGTGATTGAATAAGTGTGTTTGGTAGACTACAAATCTCTTAGCACAGGATTTTATAACCAATATCTAAATTCAACTTTCATCAGGCATCAGTTGTCTCATATTTTTGTTAATGATTTTTGTGATATTTGAGGATTGGACAAGTTTAAACAAAAAAATATTTTTCAATTATAAAATTCATTTTATTGTAGGATACATTAATTATTTCGGCATTATCATTGAATTTTGAGACACTTTGAGACATGCTGTATTTATTTTTATCTATTTACCTGACTGCATTGAACAAGCAAGTACTTTACATAGGCCAATTTTGTAAAAATAACCTTCTTTAGTAGTCTCATTTGTGGATGCGACTAGCACATGCCCGTGGTGGGTTGCACATACTTAGGGAGTCCTATCCAGATATCCTGCATATATCCAGCAGTGGATAGAGTCAGGCTATGGAACCTTCATTAAACCATTTTTTTTTAATTATCATTATTTCATGGACTTTATAAATGATTTAATTCGACACATATTTTCACCTGACTCCATAGAAGGAGGTACAGCAGTTTTAGGATCTATGTCTGTATTATATTGCATACATATCCTGTATGCTAAACGGCTAGATTGAATTTGACTAATCTCTATCAAGACAAAGAGACTCATACACTCCATTATACTTAGTAATTTTTTTAAATTATATTTTATACTAGCTGATTCCTATCTAAATAAAATATATTCCTAGCTCTCAAATAGATTAGCTTTTTAGCTGTAAAATAATTTTCAAAATACATTTAGTAATTCTGTAAATTATTACATATTATACAGAGGTGCTGTTTGCTGCTGTTTAACAAACGAGGCTGATTGTGGCAAAGCTCAGTCTGGCATAGGTAAAATCGCTCGCTTGGTACCCGATAAAAAGCCTATAAGTTCATTCAGGCTACAATTTATGTATATTCTAAGTTTCATCAAAATCCATAGACAACCCTTCTGGTGTGAAAGAGTCACAAACATCCTCACATCCTGTCACCTGTCAGTAAAGAAAATCTAATACTACTTAATTATTAGATTAACTTTAATATTTTAATAATAAAAATAAATAGGTACCTACAAATTGTTCTGAGCTGGTTTCAAAATTATTTCACTTTTTACAAATTCATAGTATCCTGTATGATGTATCCAAAAACTTAGAACTAGGCCATCCATTTTTTGTAAAAAAAACTCAGTACTTAAATAAATTAAAGATAAACCTGTCAAATTATTGACAGTTGCCTTTTAACTCAATATTTTTAACATATATTTTTTATATTACCTATTGTTTCAATTAAGGCTCCCAACAGACGACCGACAATCGGTGGCCGACTTTTTGTAGGAGGAAAATGGAAAGTACTGACTGCCATACTTGCAACGCACACGTCCTAGGTCCTAGGACAGAAATAAAGTCGGTGGATCCCGACCGATCCGATTGTCGGTGGAAAATGGAACGTATGGAAATGTATGGCATATCGCACACGACCGACTCGAAATTCGGCCGCATGTACATGATAGGGGAGGGCGTGTGTTGCTCAGCGATAGAGGTTGCAGGTTCGATTCCCACCGCGGGATAAATGTTTGTATGAGCTTCAGATAAGTATGACTTAGACGTAGGTATGAGGTTGCAGGTTCGATTCCCGCCACGGGACACATTTTTGTATGAGCTTCAGATAAGTATGACTTAGACATAGGTATGAGGTTACAGGTTCTATTCCCGCTACGGGACACATTTTTGTATGAGCTTCAGATAAGTATGACTTAGACGTAGGTATGAGGTTGCAGGTTTGATTCCCGCCATGGAACACATTATTGTATGAGCTTCAGATAAGTATGACTTATACGTAGGTATGAAGTTGCGGATCGATTCCCGCCACGGGACACATTTTTGTATGAGCTTCAGATAAGTATGACTTAGACATAGGTATGAGGTTACAGGTTCTATTACCGCTACGGGACACATTTTTGTATGAGCTTGAGTAGGTATGACATGTCTTAAACGAAGGTATGAGGTTGTGAGTTCAATTCTCGCCGTGGGATAAATATTTGTATGAGCTTCAGATAAGTATAACTTAGACCACAAAATACTGAGAGGATTTAGATATCAAAGTCTCCCGTATTTACTTAAATAGATAGGTACTTAGGTACAAGTTCTATTTGAATGCGGTACCTACCTACATAAATAAACGTAATATTATTATGTAGGTATTTTTTCATAGACAATTTTTGTGCCATTGGTAGGTATCTACCTACATAGTGCTGTAGTAAGTAGGTATTATTATTTTGATTATGTAGACTGAGAGCAAGATTAGAAACCCAAGCTAGGTACATTTTTATTTGGTTTAACATTAAGTAGGCAGTGTAGGTTATCTACTTAAAAACAGTCGGGTAGGTAGGTGTAGGTAGACAAATCGATGTGGTAAGTTACCTAAAGGTAGATGTACTAACAACTAAAACTAGATACCTAGGTTACCTGCAAACCAAATGTTTTTTTCTCATGCAAATATCTAGGTAGGTACCTACCTACTAAAATTTCTCTTAAGATTTAGCATGATGTACCTACCTACCTTAAACAGTGATTATTCAGTTTTCGTACACAAGACACCTAAACACTTAAGTAAGTGTTAAGGACCCAAGTACCTACCTAGTAGGTATGCCTATTTTCTGAGTTCTTAATGCAGCTAGCCAGTGTAAAATAGTTTTCTCATCTAATACTAGGTAGGTAGATATTATTTGAATTATCATTGTTCCTAAAAAGAAATAGGTGGCTAGGTAACTGGATAGTAAAATGTTCAACAACAACAGCCTATTCAGCTGCTGGACATAGACCTCCCCTATAAGAAAGGGGATATGCCCATAATTCCCACGCTGGGCATGCGGGTTGGGGATCGCAGGATACAGCTTCTCGCACCGCCGACGCTGCTGCCCGTCGGCGGCCAGGTTATTATTATTCGTCACAGAATAATTCTCAAGACAACCCTAACGTTACACGTGCCACGTCAGTAGAGATAGAGCTATACGATAGAAAGGGATGCAAGGTGTAGGTTAATATAAATGTTAGGCACTGAGTTCGGTGCGAGCTGAATAGCACTTTATTGCGTAGCAGCTAAAGTCGCTATTTATTTAAATGATTGCGCGGAGTGAAGCTTCTGTCCTTTCTGTATTCTGTGCTGATAATCCAACCTGGGTGGTAAACGCTCCGTCCATGACGTGCTCCTCCCTAACTGTCCGATTTCCTGTCCTACAAAAAGTCGGTCGTGTGCGGGGAGCGACCGACTTTTTGTAACGTGTATTATTTTTAACTTTTTTAGTGCGACGTTACTGAACCGGTCAAACGAACCCTTATGGTGCCGCTTTGTCCGTCCGTCCGTCTGTCTGTCACAGCTGATTATTTCAGGAACCACATATGCTACGGACTTGAAATTTGGTATAGATTTAAAATGCACTGACTGAATAAGATTGCGAGTAAAAAAATAAAAAATATTTTCATTTTCATCCCCAAAAGGTCCAAAATAGGAAACGTAAAAATTTTAAACTGGTGGCAATAGGTCGAGTGGTATATCATATGAAAGGAGTCAATTAGCCCAGTTTAAAGTATTTTTTTATACAATGCTTGGTTTTCATTTTAAGATCAAAATTGTCCAAAAAATTACCATAATCGAGTCAACTCGCACTTAACCGGTCTTGTTTTTTAATGAGACAGTTTAAGGAAATCTGATACCATAGAACATACAGAGATACTGTCTAAACCATTTAGCTGTTATTTTTAAGAAATATTTAATTAAATAAAATTTTTAAATTTCATCATTTATTTATAATGTGAATCTACGTTTCATATTAATACTTTTTCATTATCTAAATCGGAGTCTTATTCAGTCAGTGGATTTTTAAATCTATACCAAATTTCAAGTCGTTAGCTTATGTAGTTCCTGAAATAATCAGCTGTGACAGACGGACGGACGGACGGACGGACAAAGCGGCACCATAAGGGTTCGTTTGACCGGTTCGGTAACGTCACCCTAAAAAAATCCCTTTCCCTCCTAAACTCTGAAGCTTGCAAAGCTAAAAATCTGATATAGTAAGGGTTGATACAAATACTGCAAATCTTACTGGAAAAATAAAAATAAGTTTTGAATAGATTTTTTAGAAATCTGCCTTGTATGTATTCCGAGTTTACCGCTCATAAAACTAGATGGCGCTTCTAAATAACATGAATGTAGGTGTACGAAGCCATCTGAAGAGCGAGGCACTCGAGACCCACTTGGTTTTGTTTAATAATTTCTTCGTCGCTACACGTTAACATTATGTCTATGCATCCTAGCGAATGCTTCTTTATAGTGATAATAATATTTACATTACAATTTATAAAATTCGCAATATCTATTAAATTAATTCAATGCAAATAATACCTTTTTTAATGTTTAGGAACAACACACCAAGGAGATAACTCAAAATTTAAAGGTGATAACTCACAGTGTGTAGCCATGTCGGCATGTGCATCAATTTTGTCCGTATTTAAAAATCGGGATCTAAATCATGATGATATCGATGTCATTCTCCAAAGTGGAGACGCGCTGTATATGACTCTAAAACCTTTTTTGGATTCAATTGGCCAAAGATATCTTAAGCCAGATGAGTTGCCTACGGCGATTTGCGTCGGAAAATATTTGGCCCAAATTGAAGACCTGGACAACAACTGGATAAGTAATGGATTGTTCCCTAATAGTCCACAACAATATGATTTAATAATTAAAACACTAGAGATTTTATTGCGGGATGATGTTTTTAACTCGCTGCACAACGATGATACAGATAGTATTTTATTCACCGGGCAATATTATACGGTTTCGTTTTGGCGGTATAATAACGTTTACTATTTATTCAATAGTCATGCGGTCGATGAAAATAATAAACCTACTCCATCAGGAGTAGCACGTTTATTTAAATGTGAATCACTATCGGACTTGGCCAAGTTACTTTTGGCACGCAAAATCTTTGACGGTGACGAGTATACATTAAATCGGTTGCGTGTTATTAATTATAATTCCAATCACTTAGTAACGTCAACACAATCGCAGTCTGTGCTTGATGGAATACAGTTGGTAGAACCCGTAATTATTATAAAGGAGTCTATCAGTCAATCATCGCTATCGCCATCCATACTGCAATCCGTTCAATCAGTTGTTTGCCGCAATTCATTAGTAGTAAATGAGTCTATCAGTCAGTCACCGCAGTCGCAATCCATACTGCAATCCGTGCAATCCGTTGTTGGCAGCAATTCGGTAGTAGAAAAATCTTCGCCTTTGTCAACCACGACTAAATTGGAAACCGCGCAATTAAACGATAAAAAATCAATATCGAATGCTAAAACAGTGGTTCAGACAAAATATGTGGAAAAAATAAAGAAACCAGTTGTTGTTCGGCAAAATAAAGAAAGTTCTGAAGTAATAATCGTGGACAATGTTGAAGTCACTGCGACTTCAACGAAAAGAGGTCGACCCAAAAAAATAAAACGAGGCGTTAAAAAAACAAAAGCTAATGCACATCTTGATGCCGTTTTAAAATATAGAACTAAAAACCCTCAAGTACATCGCGATGCCGTTTCGAAATATAGCGCTGAAAACCCAGAAGTAAATCGCGATGCCGTTGCAAAATATAACACTAAAAACCCGACAGTGCATCGCGATGCCGTTGCAAAATATAACACAAAAAACCCGGCAGTGCATCGCGATGCCGTTTCAAAATATAATGCTAAAAATCCACAAGTAAATCGCGATGCCGTTTCAAAATATAGCGCTAAAAACCCTCAAATTCATCGCGATGCCGTCACAAAATATAACAATGCAAAGCCAGAGATACATCGAGATGCGGTACACCGTTATACCAAGCAAAAGCCCGAAGTAAATAAGGTCGCATCAGACAAATACAATAAAAACAGCCGCAATGTAGACGTTCCGCTACGTTCGTCTAAATTAATAAGTCAAAAGAGGGACGCTGATCTTAACGTAATAAAATTGTTTTCTTTAAAAAAAACCTCGTTGCTCGCTCCTGACACTTTTACCTGTTCAAATTGTAATGCCCGCCTTTTTGAAGAAGAAAAATCTAGAAAACAGTGGTGTTGTGGATCGGGCGCCTTTAACGTACAAAATTTTACGCCACTAACTGAGGAGTTTTACACTCACGCGTCGTTTGTCAATAGGCCGCGAGCGTATAATAACCTATTTGCCTTCAGTGCCTTGGGTGTTTCTCACGGGTACCAACAACCAGCTGGATTATCATTTCTTAAAATTCAAGGGCGAGTCTACCACAGAGTTTTTGATTTAGCTTACACTGGTAGTGTAAATAATTTAGGATTATATATCAGTGATTCCAACGAACGAGAACAGTTAGCAGCACAAAATAAACTTGACATGCAGGTAGTTCGCTGCATTAAAAATTATTTATATAATGTAAATCCATTTATAGAATGTTTTAAACGATTAAGTCAGGAGCCATCTGACCAGGCTTACATTAAATTTCAACAAACGTCTCGGTCAACTCACGGAAACATTCTAGGAGACGTACCTGTTGGTAGAGAAGTAGCGGCTATCATTAGTACCGAAAGAGAAAATTATACACCGCATTGCATAGCTGTGTGGAAAGTCGGTGATAAGAAACCACACACTGTAGATATCATGCACCCGTTGTATGAAAGTTTTCAATATCCGCTACTTTATCCCGAAGGTAATCCAGGTTGGTACCCAAATAAGGTTGATAATAACGGCAATAAACTAACACAAGTAAAATATGTGCGATGTTTACTTATCTCAGAGCCGCGATTTTCAGAGATTGGACGACTTTCCGAAGAATGGTTAGTTGATATGTACTGCAGGATTTCTGAGGAAAGGTTACGGTTTTTAAGTAGTTTACAAAAGCATAACTCGAACAACGCTTTAAGGTCCGCGCCACTACAAGAAGTTGAAATGAGCATCGAAATCTCGCATCAAATTCATCAGGACGAAACCATTCAGGGAGAAGGATTCGTGCCAGGTCGCGTTTACTTGCCCATGTCTTTTACGGGTGGTCCGCGTTACATGAAAGGAAAATATAGTGATGCAATTGCTTTAGTAAGCAGATTAGGCAACCCATCGTTTTTCCTTACATTTACGTGTAATCCTAAGTGGCCTGAAATTCAACAATCTACTTCAAATCAAGGTAACAATCCCCTTGTTTGTGCTAGAGTTTTTAATTTAAAGTTGGCGGAATTGTTAAGAGATATAAGATCTGGTCGTTGGTTTGGCAAATGCATTTACATGATGCATGTAATAGAATTTCAAAAGCGAGGTTTACCACACGCTCACATTTGTTTTAGGGTTGAAGGTGGTGGCCCTGTCTAAAATTTAGATATCGATAAATTTGTAAGAGCTGACATTCCTCATGCATCAGAGGCTGAGGGAAGATTACAGAAGGCCGTTTTAAACCACATGATTCACGGCCCCTGTGGACCTCCATATAGAACTAATTTACCTTGTTGGGATAATGATAAAAAGAAATGTTCAAAATTTTTTCCAAAACGAGAAACCACCACTACATTTTGTGATGATAAAGGTTATATAAATTTACGTAGAAATAGTAAAAATGAGGGTAAAATATCATATCGTGGCCAGGATATCACTGTAAATGATACATGGGTTGTACCTTATAACGCCGGTCTTCTTCTAAAGTACGATGCTCATATCAACCTAGAAGTGTCTTCGCAACGTACTATAGTTAAATATTTGTTTAAATATATAACTAAGGGACCTGACGAATCGCGTGTAGCTGTAGTATCCGAAGATAATCAAAATAATGAAATCGAACAATTTGTAACAAAACGATATATAGGTTCTAGCGACGCTGCCTGGAGAACGTTAGAATTTGATGTAACTGCACGCGAACCCAACGTCAAACAATTATCAGTCCATCTCGAAAATCAACAATCAGTATATTTTAAGCCTGGCACTGAAGTAGAAGCCGCGAAAAAAGCCGGTTCCGATCTGATAACGTATTTTAACCGCCCCGTTGGAGAGGAATTCGATAGCCTTACATACCTTGACTTTTACGAAAAATATATTGTCCATTCCAAGCGTCCCTCTACTAAAAATACGGAAATAATTGAAACATCAAATAATAAATTCATTACAAAAAGACAACGGGGTGAGCTTGTCGCGCGTCTTTTTTGGGTCGCACCTAACAGAGGTGAACAGTTTTATCTTAGAATTCTTTTAAAAACTTACCCGTGTCGTAGTTACACAGATCTTAAATATCTTGGTGGTCCAAATTGTACAACTTTTCAGGAAGCTGCTAAAATTGTTGGTCTAGCTGATGACGAAGTCGAATACGAAAGGGCTATGTTGGAAGCTTCAACTTTTTTTACAGGACCACGCCTGCGTAGCTTTTTCGTACTTTTGGCTGTAAATGGTGTCCCAGTCGCGTCTCTCTGGGACACTTTTAAAAATCAATTAAGTGAAGACATTTCACACCGGCTAGGCAATGAAGACAGCGATAGAGTATATACATTGTGTCTTATACAACTCAATAGAATGCTTCGCAAACACGGATCGACACTTGCACAGCACGGTTTGCCAGAAGTCGTTGATGACATTACCGAGTTAGGTAGAGAGCGCGTAGAGTACAATCACGACACGTTGAGAAATTTCGAAAATGAATGGGTTCCTCGCCTGTCTCCCGAACAACGAATAATTTTTGATTACGTCACAAAACTTTGTACCGATACTAATTATCGCGATAATAATAATACTGCAATTTTCATTGATGGTCCCGCAGGAACTGGTAAAACGTTATTATTAAATGTAGTTTCAGCCCACGTGCGCGGTAATTTAAAAGGAATTGTTTTGTGTACTGCCAGTTCCGCTATTGCCGCGCAAAATTACGAGGGAGGAACCACGGCGCATAGCATGTTCAAATTTCCTTTAGAACTCTTAGATGACCTTGGCTATTGGAATATTACAAACGGTACTCAAAGGGCTGAATTAATATCTCACTCGGACGTAATTATTTACGATGAAGCGCCTATGGCCCATAAATATTTGATTCATCTGCTGGATAGATCGTTGCGTGATCTGATGCATAACAACATAATCTTTGGAGGCAAAATTATTATATTCGCAGGCGATTTTAGACAAATTCCGCCTGTAGTTACAAATGCTAAAACAAATTCAGATATTTTAAATGCATCAGTTAAGACATCACCCCTCTGGCAAAATTTAAAATCATTTTCACTAGCCACATCGCAAAGATGTAGGGAAGATGTCGAATTTGCAGAATTTTTACTAAAGTTAGGCTCAAATAAATTACCTTTACATGCTATAGATAATAGTAATAATATTCAAAATTTTGTAGATTTAAGCGGTATTGGTATTGTTTCGGAATTAGATGAATTAATTGACTTTGTTTTCCCTTTTATTGATGAGGCTTGTGCTTGCATACACAGAGCCATTTTATGTACGCGCAACGACGCTGTTAGAGAAATAAATAATATAATATTAGAAAGATTAGAAGGCGAAGTCCTGCACTTCTATTCAATTGATAAAGTAGAAAATGATACTGCAGATGAATTGTTTTTAGGGCCAGATGCACTAAATCGCATGCAACCGAGAGGTATTCCGGAGCACGACCTTAAATTGAAAATAGGGTGCGTTTGCATGATCATGCGTAATCTTAGCTTTGCTGACGGTCTCGTAAACGGCACTAAAGTTATAGTAACGAATACTTCGCCGCGTATAATTACTGTTCAAAAATCGGAAAATACCCAAGAATATTTAATTCCTCGAATACTGTTCAAAGGTCCTATTGATCCCAACAGTCCTTTCGAGATGTGCCGCCGTCAATTTCCATTACAGTTATGTTACGCAATGACAATTCATAAAAGTCAGGGTCAAACAATAAGCCGCGTAGGACTAGACTTAAGATCGGATATGTTTAGTCACGGGCAGTTATACGTTGCGTTAGGTCGTGTAACTAAAAAAGAACACATACAAATTTTAATTCATAAAGATCGTATTGTAAATGGCAAACCGTACGCGAAAAACATAACGATACCGGAATTACTATAATCATGAATTAACACGCGGCTGTCTTCATTAGGGACTAAAAATCAATTTAAAATTTAGAGCTACCTGAATAAGTTTTAAGCTGTTCACCTCTGTATCTCTGTAGGCACTTTAAAAATCAAGTTTTATAATCAATTAATCATGTCGACATGGCTATTCCGTGCGTTATTTTAATTTACTTTTTTACATATTTAATTTATTTTTTACATCTATACTATTGTATTTTTACGTATACATTACACTAACAACGGGGTTTTTATTATTATTTAAATTATGTGTTTTTAACAAAATATACAATAAGCATTATGTTCAGTGAAAGATCGAATCGTAGCAACTATAACTTTTAATAAATAAAACGTATAATGTGGTATTTTTGTTGAAATATGTGTTGATGTGAAATCATTTTAGAGCCATACTACTCATCAGAAGCAAATCTTGTCTGATTGTGAGATATGAGAAATGAGTAATCGTTAGGTCAATTTATCCGAGAAGCACGAATCTGGATTGTACTCGGTGTCAACTCGTCGCCAAGTACACGGTTTATGTGGAATCAGTAAAACTGAGTGTTGGTACGAACTCGTCACTGAGATAGGTTACCACAACAATGGCCAGTCAGTTTTAAGGTGATCAGTATCAGCTCAATACTGGAACACATAACGTTGTCCGTAATGTGTTGGCCTGAGCGGTAGTCGATGTTGAATTGTTCAAGGAAGTGCAGGCTGACCTGTAGTCCGACTATGTTGGGTTGGTGCGGATGTGTGGGGATTCACTTGGAATCATGACACGGTGGATCCACGTCCTCAATGCGTGATTTGCTACGAAATATTAGCGAACTTAAGTATGAGTTTGAGTAAGTGGACGGGTCATATAGAAACGAAACATTCCCATTTCAAAAATAAACCAGTAGAATTTAAAAATAATAATTGACAGTTATCAAGTTTTCAAAAATATTGTTTCACATTTCATTTTTGTCTTTGAATTTGATTTTGTGAAAAGATATTTTCAAGCAGTTGTAGATTTATCTTAACATGATAGTACCTGTGTGTGAGTGAAATAAAAATTTGAATGTTGTCTTTTCTGAAAAATCTATACCGCCAGCTGTGTACGACACTTCTTTTATTGCTGTCCATTACTACCTATTTTCCGATCACAATGTTTTTTTAAGTACGTACGTAAAGATATCTACTTAGAATTAAGTACATAATAATGTTAAGTTTAAATGAAATATCTAGAATCTCTCTCATACTATTGTAATGCCCATCATCAGGGTCTTACCCATATCCTTGTATACCTACCTACATAATATGGAAACAATCATCATATGACAGTCATCAGTAACTGGAACACTTACTCCTCGGTCGTGCATAAAATGCAGGTGAGAAAATAATTTATACAATTAATATTAATATTAATATTAAAAATTTGTTTACTAAGTAGTTACTCACAAAATTATTTCAAAAGTGTTTTTGCATTGTGTTGATATGTATATCTTTCAAAGTTTTTCTAAATGCATTTTCTATTTTCTTCAGAGCACGCAGTGGAGGCAGATTTCCTCAATACTGAGAGGCAGCTGTTGGTGTTACTAAATGAAGAGAAAATTCCACGCAATTTAAATACAACACATCTTGCATTGATCTAAGAAACACCAAATTTCATTATCAGACACAGAAAAAAAGATTAAATCAATGTTGCTAACGCTGCCAATCCAGCAACACCTACTCGATTTATAACTATGAAGCGGTGAACAATAAGATGCATGCTATATCAAGTCGCAATCTAATATCGAAGTAAGATTTATGAGGAAAATATATGAAACAGTGGATTCATAAAAAAATGAAACATAAATTCAGCAATGGAACTTAATTCATCTACCAAATACAGAAGAAAACTGAGAATAAAATCAATAAGTATTACTAACGCTGCCGTTTCAAACATCTGTGCCATACTACATGTGCATAAAGAGCAGGTGAGACAAATATTTTTTCTTATATAACATGATTATTTAGTTATTCTAAAATGAAACTATTATTTAAAAAAATACTGTTTCAGAGCGTGCACAAGTAAATAGTTCGTTCAAGAACAAAGTATCACCCTTGGATAACACAAGAAACTAATGTGATGATGTTATTTTATATTAAGGGAGCAAGAAAAAGAAGATTTAAATAAATATAAGAATAAAAAAGAAAAAATGAATACGAAAAAAAAAAGTCGTAATCAAAATGCATGAAAAAAAATTAAACATGCTAAAAGACAAAAAAAAGAAACAGAAAATGAATACGAAAAAAATGTCGTAATCAAAATGCATTAAAAAAATAATATGCAAACAAAAAATACAGATTTATTTAAGTTTACAATTACTTATTTTTAAGCTAAGATTAAAGAATTTCGCGAATTCTGATATCACATTTGTTACCAAAAGTTTCACAAAATGTAAAACACCATAGAATAAATAAAAGCCATTTTCGAAAAACATTCGTCTTGTATGGATATCATAATTTTATATTCTGTATTCAGTCGAATTGTACGTAATATTCGGCTAAACACTAGATAGTTATCGAATATTCTTGGCATCACTAATAACAACAGGTCTTGCAGTAATGTCATGACTTGAATAAAATTAGAAACAACTGAACGTCTCAGAATGTAATTTATTTATATTATGAATAATAAATAATACTAAACTTAATCTGGAATGGTATTTATTTTAAGTTCTCGGAGTAAACATGACAGCAATAAAAGAACTAGAAAAAAGTAAATTATAAAATATTATAATAATAGTGTAATGTATCTTTCAGGCACCACAAGTGTCCATACAAAAATGTATTCGCGTGATTCCTTATTGGTTAAACATCATAGCGTATAAGGCGAGCCTATAAATCGATGCTGGAAAGATAGATTATCATACACAAACACAAGTTTTCATTTGAAGGAATTATTTAGACTCTTTGAACACTGCGAAAACTAATTACGTCACTGAGCATCCAACACACCGTAACTGTTACTCGGCTCTCTTCTCTCGGTTTAGAGTTGTTGGCGTCATACACAAACAACATTACACATTCACACGACTGACCCCGTCTCTTCACTCTTTGCTCAATGCAGAGAGTGACTGAGACATCGGGCGTCATACACACAAACAACATTACACATTCACACGACTGACCCCGTCTCTTCACTCTTTGCTCAATGCAGAGAGTGACTGAGACATCGGGCGTCATACACACAAACAACATTACACATTCACACGACTGACCCCGTCTCTTCGCTCTTTGCTTAATGCAGAGAGTGACTGAGACATCGGGCGTCATACACACACCAACATTACACAATCACACGACTGACCCCGTCTCTTCACTCTTTGCTCAATGCAGAGAGTGACTGAGACATCGGGCGTCATACACACAAACAACATTACACATTCACACGACTGACCCCGTCTCTTCACTCTTTGCTTAATGCAGAGAGTGACTGAGACATCGGGCGTCATACACACACCAACATTACACATTCACACGACTGACCCCGTCTCTTCACTCTTTGCTCAATGCAGAGAGTGACTGAGACATCGGGCGTCATACACACAAACAACATTACACATTCACACGACTGACCCCGTCTCTTCACTCTTTGCTCAATGCAGAGAGTGACTGAGACATCGGGCGTCATACACAAACAACATTACACATTCACACGACTGACCCCGTCTCTTCACTCTTTGCTCAATGCAGAGAGTGACTGAGACATCGGGCGTCATACACACAAACAACATTACCCACCACACGACTGACCCCGTCTCTTCACTCTTTGTTCAATGCAGAGAATGATTGAGACTTCGGGCGTGTCATACACACGACTATCCTCGGCTATATACACTCTTTGTCAATGAGTGATTGAGACATCGGGCATCCCACATACACCAATCTACAAAAATGTAATGTGAAACAATATGTTTGAAAACTTGACAACTGACAATTATTATTTTTAAATTCTACTGGTTTATTTTTGAAATGGGAATGTTTTGTTTCTATATGACGCGTCAACTTACTCAAAATCATACTTAAGCTCGCTAATATTTCGTAGCAAATCACGCATTGAGGACGTGGATCCCCCGTGTCATGATTCCAAGTGAATCCCCACACATCCGCACCAACCCAACATAGTCGGACCACAGGTCAGCCTGCACTTCCTTGAACAATTCAACATCGACTACCGCTCAGGCCAACACATTACGGACAACGTTATGTGTTCCAGTATTGAGCTGATACTGATCACCTTAAAACTGACTGGCCATTGTTGTGGTAACCTATCTGAGTGACGAGTTTGTACCAACACTCAGTTTTACTGATTCCACATAAACCGTGTACTTGGCGTAGAGTTGACACCGAGTATAATCCAAACTCGTGTTTGTCGGATAATTTGACTTAACAATAACTCATTTCTCATATCTCACAATCAGACAAGATTTGCTTCTGATCAGTAGTATGGCTTTACAATGATCTCACATCAAGACACATTTCACCAAAAATTGCCCGGTACGTTTTATTTCTTAACAGTTATATTTAGCTAAGATAAGATTTTTGATTGTACCTAATGCATATTGCATATTGCGTTAATTTCACAAATTTCAATATAAATAATTTTCTCGTACATACACTAGCACGCGCAGTATATTTTATATTAGTTATAACTATGTAGTTTTGTGTTTTTTTTTTTAATAAATACAGAGTTGACAGCCGATAGCAGTGAATGGAGAATGAAAACGGTGTGCTAGAGTGGGATAAGGGGAGGGAAATGTATGTTATGGAATGGGCGTTAAGATGTTGGTCTCGGCTTTTCAGTTGTTAAGCCATGTCGGAGGCCTTCAGGCGGCCTAAAAACTCCGACACCAGAGTTGGCCACTAACTCATACGAAGAAGAAGGAAGGAAGGAAAGGAAATGAATGAAAAGTATATATGGTTAATGAATGTAAGGTAATTATTTTAGTGGTAATTGGTAAATAGTATGGTATTATATTTACTATCATATAAATCACACTCATTCAACTAAACTTGCCAAATAAATATGTATATAAATATTTAAATATTTTATAAAATAGATTTAATTTTTTGTGTATTATAGATTGGTACTTTAGCTGATTCGCTACATACATTATTTGTTCACATTGTTAATTACTGTAAGTATTACATTTACTAAACTCAGGATAAAAGGGGATAGACCGAGCTGTGGATGAAGATGAATAGTGAGTATGAATGAAATAGACGTAGATAATTAGAATCACACACACCCAGTAGTACAAAGTAGCTAACTTTTTACTTTCTTAATTAGTGTTAGTATTCCATTACTAAATCTAGGCAAGAAGGGGGTCTATATCGAGCTGTGGATGAAGATGAGTAGTGAGTAGTTAAAACATTCATCAAATGTGCCTGGACGTAGCTGCGTAGATATTAATTAGAATCACACACACAGACACACACACCCAGTATATACATATATATTTATATTATTTATTATTAATATCAGTTGTTAAAAGTACAGCTTTATGTGTAGAGTAAACTAACTTATTTTGTTATTAGATGTATTTAGCAAGTGTGGACTAGGCCTCCTGGGGATACCACCAAAAAAAAAACGCACTCATAGTCATACCTCATAGGTGGTGTGGAAAGTGACTCCATTATTATTATTATTAGAATCCTAGCAGATATAACTACAACTTCGCGACAAGCGACGGGGCTGTGCTACTGGTGACGCGGCGGCTGCGCGACGAGCGATGCGGCGACTGTGCGACACGGCAACGGCGCGTCAAGCGACGCTACGACTGCGACGCGCGGCATTGGCGCGGCGTGCGACGCGGCAACGGCGTGGGTACAGCGCGATATTTTTGTAAATTCATACACATATTATACATAGAGAACACCCAAACCTGGGATAAATATATGTAAATATTGCAATAATTTGTTCCGCAGCGTGTGCGACGGCTCTGCAACGCAGCAACGGCGCGACACAGTAACAACACGACGAGCGACACATTCACATTAAACGTAGAAAAGATCCAGACCTGAGTCTAATATATGTAAATACTGCAAACATTTGTCCCGCGACGGGAATCGAACCCGCAACCTTCTGCGTCTCAGACGGACCTTAGCCTACTGAGGGCTTACCACAGGTTTCGATAGTTTTCGAAAACTTTATAAGTTTCGGTATCTTTCCATACATTTTCGTAGTTCATGCACGTTTCACTAGAGGCGCTGCACTGAAAATGTATGGAAAGATACCGAAAGTTTTCGTAACTATAAAAACCTGTAGCCCTCTGAGCCAGAGGCCAAACCTTATGCGATGTATGAATTATGATAAAGTGATTAAGTATTTTAGAAGGAAAAGGAGAGTCTTGGTAACAGTTCTTAAGATATTGTTCGCTCATATCAGATTGTTGTCTTCTGCAGTTGGACCGAGCGTAGTCTTCCATGCCTCTGCGGCTCCACACCAAGTTACCGGGTCGAGACCGACCCGTTGTTACGAGTTGTCACTATGGCGCGAGGCGATCGAGCGTGCCGCGGCAGGCAGCGGCCGCCGAACTACCAGAAATGCAGTAGGTGTTAGGTACGTAAGGAATACAATGTTGTAGGTATTTAGATCATTATACCTACCTACCTTTTAAAATTATCTATTTTATTTCATTTTTGATCTTTTACATAATAACCATTCAACATTTAGAACTTTCACTATTTAGAATTTAGATCAACCAACCATTAGGAGCTTAAACTTCGAGCTCAGAACAGGGCGCAATGGCGCTCATTAGAGGAAGCCTATGTCCAGCAGTGGACTGCTATAGACTGATGATAATGATGATGAACCAATAGGTATTGTAATTTTAGGTGTTTTGAACATCGACAATTTAACTGTAGATGTTTTAATTTTAGATGATTTAATACGTTCGCTAACATCTACTTTCCTCTTATATAGGCTACGGACACGAAGTCAGCAGGCGCGGGGCGGCGGCGGCGGCGGTGGCGCGAGGGACGGCGCGCCCCGCAATCGCTTACTTCGAGACCGTAGCCTTAGATAATTAGTACAGAGGGCTTACCACAAGTTTTTATAGTTTACGAAAACTTTATAAGTTTCGGTATCTTTCCATACATTTTCAGTACAGCGCCTTTAGGGAAACGTGCATGAACTACGAAAATGTATGGAAAGATACCGAAACTTATAAAGTTTCTGGTCAAGGAAATGTCGCCGACTGACGTGTTATTAGCTGTCGATGAAGTACAAGCAGCTAATAAAAATATATTATAAATTAGCTTTCCCCAGCGGCTTCGCACGCGTGGTTTGTTAATAAAAGGTGGCTTATGTCACAATCCAAGGGGGCCTAATTTTCAGCAATAGACAAAATTATCACATTAGATAAATAACGCGATAACTAACAATTTTTCATACAGTTTTGACAGTTCACGCGATATTTATCTAATGTGATAAATATATCGAATCACAAGAATCAGGGCCCATGGTCTTAATTACTAGATATATCAAACTTTCGTTTATAATTTAAGTGAGATGCACTTATAACGCCTCTGCAGTACACCTCTGCAAAATATAGGAACCAAAATATAAGAGGATCGAGAAAACAACAATTTTTATTATTAGTATGGCTACTAAACCTTATAATATGTTCTAGGTAAGCACGTGAGAATACCTCAGGGTATTACCCGGTCTTGAAAACAATATACATTAACATCTACCTACTGGACATGACTCCTACGCGTTGTCTCCGTAGTATTTCAAGACACTATCCGAAGTGAAACCAGGTAATAACATTTGCAAAATACAATCTAACTTCAATAAGCACAAACCATCTGATAAATATAATTCCTTAATATAGCGGTTTTTCGCAATTTCTTTTTCATTATCTTTCAAATCTTCACAATTAAAAGAGTCGAGATAGGTTTGGGTTAACATAATTAATATTATGTAATAACCTGTACGTACACGTACAGGTTGACTACCACACCCAATGTGGCATTAAAATAGTTATGTTAATGAATAAAAAAAAACAGAAAACTTACATAAATGACATAAAAGTCTTATGACTAAAACCATATCTCATATTTCATTTTGTTTTCGAACAGATAACAACTGAACGACGAGCATCTCATTGCGGCTGAAAATGGTGGTAATGGTCAAGTCAAGCAAGATGATTTGAAAAGTATTACCAGATACAGATATATGACACAGTATTTATTTTATTTTGTCAATATATGTTTTTAAGTGGTTTAATAAAGTTTTCTTTCTGTGTTAAACAAATTTAATCTAATTATTATAAAAATTCAAAAATAAAAATTGTGTATACCTATTTCGAAATTGTTTTATTTATTTAATAGCTACAATGGCAGTAGGCGGGGTACATAGTCCACAAACCTATGTACTCATTACAGAAGAACCTCAAAAATCCGGCTCTAAAAAACCTGGTGGTGCCGGATTTTTGGAATATTCAGCTGGGTACGGATAGCGCGTATATTGGTACGCGTAGTCGGGTTACGCGTATATTGGTACGCGTAGTCGGGTTACGCGTATCTTGGAATGCCATGTCTGTACTTGCAGCTACGCGTACACTTTGGGGAACTTTGAGCCGTGGTTAGTCGGTTTCGGCTCGCGTAGCGTATGGATCGATTGACCTCGCGTTCAGGTTCGCGGCGATCCACAACAACACGTATGCACGTATCCACGTATATACGCGTGCCCAGCGAACTCCGACTACGAGAATACAGGAACGCGCCAGTCGTACCCAGCTTTAGGATTACTACATTGTTCAAAAATAAAATACTTATGTTAGTATTGTAAACTTAATTTATTGGACAGCTTTTAAGTAAGACATAAAATGAAGACAAAGGTATAAGTAGTGATAACGACAATCAGGTAGTAGGGAGGTAGTAAAGGTATCTAATGTTAAATTTCAAATAAGTATCCTGAGCCTCAGTTGCCTAAACTCGGGTGGAAAGCCTGTGCGATAAGTCGACTACTGCGCTCCCCCGTTTATTGTAAACTAGCAGTCCGCCCCGGCTTCGCACGGGTAGTTAATAAAAAAAACAAAAATTATAACTTTTTACACACACACATACACCCTTTATTTCTTGATAATAAGTATTGACTTCCCTTCCGTACCCCCGTAACGTATTTCATCGCTTTGCTGCCTAGCTAGCCGAGCGGGGTAAGCAGTGACATGACCACGCAACTTTTTTCAAATACATACTATTTTAAACTCGTGATATCTTTTGAATGGAATGTCTGAATTTAATGATTTAAAAAGTTATATAAAGTTACTGAAACAGTCTTGAATATAAAGTTTTTTTTTTGATAAGTATTAACACCGTGTGACAAATAAAAAGCCTTTTCCAGTGCCGGCAGTTCAATTAATTTTAAAAAATAAATTAACACTTATTGTGACATAACTATAATAGCTAGATATATGCTGTCGCGACACTTATTGTAGATAATGATGTGTTCTAAATAGTCATAGTACATTATTTTATCATCAATAGTTTTCACATGTTATGTAAGGAATTTTTTTAAGTCATTTTTTTACACCTCGGGTTACATTATTGAAATTTTAGTAAGGAACCCTAACTTTTTGAAAATAGAATTTAGCCTATAACACCCGGGGACAGTGTAGCTACCCAACGGTGAAAGAATTTTTTAGATCGGTCCAGTAGTTTCGGAGTAGTTCCTCTTTATAATATTAGTGTAGATAAAACGTTCATGATGACAACCGCGCGGGCGGAGGTTGCCGGATTATTGGACGTATCTATTGAAGTGCCCGATTAGTAAAAGTCTACTGTATTTATGGATTAAGAGGAATTTTTGAACAAAACAACCCTCGCGAGCTGCGTGCAGCTCGCGCACCACCCAACCTCTAGTTATACTATATATAGCTCGATTACCACTGACTGACTCACTGACTGATTCACTGATTGACATGATTGTTCTCCCAGATGCCACCTCGTAGGGTTAAAATTTTTGGTGGATTTGTATAGAGGGAGTGGGGGCGACCTCAGGAAAAATCTGACATTTCCACTTTTCACCCCCTTTCACCCCCACCCCCCATGTATCTCGGAAACTATAGGTCGTAGAGGGTTCGCGCTCAAACTAATATTGCTCAGGGTGCTTTTTAATACAAAGATCCGAAAAAAAAAATTAGGGTTCCATACAAAAAAAAATTATCCCATACAAAATTTTCACCCCTTCATACAAAACTTTTTTTTCTTTACTTTAATGACATGTGTCGATGTTTGGTGGAATCGTATAGATATTTAGTGTAGGTTAGGTGAAGGTGTAGGTGTAGGGTAGTTGTAGGGTAGTTGTAGGGTAGTTGTAGGGTAGTTGTAGGGTAGTTGTAGGGTAGTTGTAGGGTAGTTGTAGGGTAGTTGTAGGTTAGGTGAAGGGTAGTTGTAGGGTAGTTGTAGGGTAGTTGTAGGGTAGTTGTAGGGTAGTTGTAGGGTAGTTGTAGGGTAGTTGTAGGATAGGTGTAGGATAGGTGTAGGGTAGGTGTAGGGTAGTTGTAGGTTAGTTGTAGGGTAGTTGTAGGATAGGTGTAGGATAGGTGTAGGGTAGGTGTAGGGTAGTTGTTGGTCGATTTCGATTTCGATTTCGATTTCGATTTCGATTTCGATTTCGATTTCGATTTCGATTTCGATTTCGATTTCGATTTCGATTTCGATTTCGATTTCGATTTCGATTTCGATTTCGATTTCGATTTCGATTTCGATTTCGATTTCGATTTCGATTTCGATTTCGATTTCGATTTCGATTTCGATTTCGATTTCGATTTCGATTTCGATTTCGATTTCGATTTCGATTTCGATTTCGATTTCGATTTCGATTTCGATTTCGATTTCGATTTCGATTTCGATTTCGATTTCGATTTCAATTTCGATTTTTGTCTTCGATTTCTCTTTCATCAATATCCTCTGTTATAGCATCATCCTCTTAGATATGCTCTTTGATTGATTCTTTACCATCGATATTCTTTTTGATTGCTTCTCTTACATCAATATCCTCAATTTTAGCATCTTCTATTTCAATGTCCTCTGAGATTGCTTTTTTCACTTCTAAATCCTCATCGATTGCTTCTTCTACTTGGATAACTTTTTTAATTGCTTCTTACACTTCAAAATCCTCTTTGATAGCTCTTCAATGCAACACCAAAACCGCGAGCTGCGTGCAGCTCGCGCACCACCCAACCTCTAGTTATTATACTATATATAACTGGATTACCATTGACTGACTCACTCACTCATTGACATGATTGTTCTCCCAGATGCCACCTCTTAGGGTTAAAATTTTTGATGGAATCGTATAGAGGGAGTGGGGGTGAGTTCAGGAAAAATCCGACTTTTCCCCTTTTCACCCCCTTTCACCCCCACCCCCCATGTATCTCGGAAACTATAGGTCGTAGAGGGTTTGTGCTAAAACTAATGTTGGTCAGGGTTTATTTTTATGTAAGGATCCGAAAAAAAAAATTAGGGTTCCATACAAAAAAAAAATAGTCCCATACAAAATTTTCACCCCCTCATACAAAACTTTTTTTTTTTACTTTAATGACATGTGTCGCTGTTTGGTGGAATCGTATAGATATTTAGTGTAGGTTAGGTGAAGGTGTAGGTGTAGGGTAGTTGTAGTTGTAGGGTAGTTGTAGGGTAGGTGTAGGGTAGGTGTAGGGTAGGTGTAGGGTAGGTGTAGGGTAGTTGTAGGGTAGTTGTAGAGTAGGTGTAGGGTAGGTGTAGGGTAGTTGTAGGGTAGGTGTAGGGTAGGTGTAGGGTAGGTGTAGGGTAGGTGTAGAGTAGTTGTAGGGTAGGTGTAGGGTTGGTGTAGGGTAGTTGTAGGGTAGGTGTAGGGTAGGTGTAGGTTAGGTGGTTTTCTCAAATTTTTGATTTCGATTTCGATTACGATATTGATTTCGATTTCGATTTCGATTACGATATTGATTTCGATTTCGATTTCGATTTCGATTTCGATTTCGATTTCGATTTCGATTTCGATTTCGATGTCGATTTCGATTTCGATTTCGATTTCGATTTCGATTTCGATTTCGATTTCGATTTCGATTTCGAATTCGATTTCAATTTCAATTTCGATTTCGATTGCTTCTTCTTCTTTGATATCATCGTTAATTGCTTCTCCCACATCGATATCTTCTTTGATTGCTTTTTCCTCATCGAAACCCTCTCTGATAGCTTTACTAATTAAAACATAAACCGCGAGCTGCGTGCAGCTCGCGCACCACCCAACCTCTAGTTTTTGTATATATAGTAGATTAATAATGTTTTAATAAGATACCAAATGAAATCAAATTATTAAATAACTATTTATTTAAAATCAAATTGTATAAGTGGCTGAATGACATGAATTTCTATGACGTTAATGAATTGTTTAGTTAGATTAGGTAATTAATTTAGATTATTGCATGCTAGCATTATAGTGAGACATGAGTGCATTATTTAACGAAGACCACCTTTATACCATTTTTGACGCAATAAATATACCCTCGAGAGCAATGAATCCGGGTCACTCAAAGAATCCAAAAAATCTCGGAAAGTAAGAATGCTAGGTTAATGCAATAAATTGTATTTAATAGACAATTTAATACTCCTTAAATGAAAGTATTAAAACTTCTTAGTTATTGTAAAGTTATATCATAAAAAAATCAAATTTGAAAAGGGAACACTGTCGAAGATGGAACTACGAAATTACAGGATTTGTTTTTGCTTTTGTTTGTTATCTGTCATTTATGTTGGTACATAAACCAGGTTGATAGTGCTCAATATTCATTATTCAAGCTGAAATCATGTCGCTTACACTTGAAGAATGCACCAGAATACTTACATTGGTGGAAACCGGCCGGAGTCAGCGCGATACAGCCAGGACTGTCGGTGTGTCGCTGTCAACAGTACAAAGAGTTCTCCGACGTTACGAAGAAACTGGTTCTAACCTACGCAGACCAGGAACGGGCAGAACTAGGTGTACCACAGCACGAGAAGAACACCATGCTTCGAAATCGCTTTCTCACAGGAACTGAACTCACAAATCAGTTTCGACGCCTCGGAGGAAGTAACCCAAGTGCATGGACAGTAAGACGTCGGCTTGCTGAATCTAACTTAAAACCCCTTAGACCTGCAAACGGCCCTAAACTGGAGCGTGGCCATCGTATTTCAAGACTAAGATATGCCCAGAACCACGTAAATTGGAGTATTGAAGATTGGTCGAAAGTTATGTTCTCCGACGAATCAAAATTTATGCTCTACAAGCACGATGGAAGACACAGAGTGTATAGAAGACCAGGGGAAAGATTCAAGCAAGCATGCATCGAAGAAAAAGTAGCCTACGGTGGTGGGTCTGTACTTGTGTGGGCCGGAATTTCCTCTGAAAGTCGCACAGAGCTGGTGATCATAGAAAACGGCTCTTTAACTAGCGTAAGATATGTGGAAGAAATCCTCAACGAACACGTTGGTCCATTTATGGTCAATTTGGGTGAGGATGCTATATTTATGCATGACAATGCCCGACCTCATACAGGTAGGATTGTGAATGACTACCTTCAAGAGATGAACATTACTTGTATGGAGTGGCCAGCGCGCAGCCCGGATATCAACCCGATCGAGCATGCTTGGGACGAGCTAGGGAGATGCGTAAAACAACGAAACCCTCCCCCAATCACGCTTCCTGAGCTCAAAATTGCTCTCACAGAGGAATGGGAGAATATTCCCCAAAATCGTATAAGGAACTTGGTGTACAGCATGCCAAACCGCGTAAACGCAGTAATGGAAGCACGAGGAGGTAATACGAAGTATTGAAATTCAAGAAAATCGTCATAAAGTTCAAAAATTTCATGTTTCCTATTTTTGTTTTAAGGAGAGATCAGCAGTTTTTTTTCTTTATGTAATTTTGTGTAAATAAAATGTATGGTGACTCATATTTTTTTAACTTTCATTTAAGGAGTATTAAATTGTCTATTAAATACAATTTATTGCATTAACCTAGCATTCTTACTTTCCGAGATTTTTTGGATTCTTTGAGTGACCCGGATTCATTGCTCTCGAGTGTATTTGAATCTTGAATCTTGAATCTTTGAATCTTGAATCTTTAAATTTTATAGTATAAAATGTATTTTTGATGAGTTTTAAAATGAATAAAGTGATATAAATAATAATAATTATTAAATTCTTTATTGCACTTTACAAAAAATAATTTACAATTGGTGGATTAATGCTAGAAAGCATTTTCTGCAGTCAACCATTACAGGTAAAAAGTTGTGGTAAAAATATACGGGGTGGGGCAAAATTTCACCTCCTCAATGAGAACACAAGAAAAGAAAAAAAAAGAAAATGTGGCCTGCCCTCAAAGGCAGCTACCTTTTCATTTGTAGTTAGAAGGTTTTGTTCTGAGGAAACTATAGACTTATTTTAAAGAAAAAAACAATAGAATTTTCGGCTTTTTTTTTACAAATTTACAGTCAGCCTAGAATTTTTTTTCTTTTCACCTTTCTTTAACCGAACCGTAGAAGCGCTCGTGGCGTGGTTAACTTATCTGAGCGCTTTCATGCTTCGAAAGGCACGTTAAGATGTTGATGTTGTCGTTAAGCCATGTCGGAGGCCTTCAGGAAGCCTAAAAACTCCGACACCAGAGTTGATCACTAGCTCATACGAAGAAGAAGTAAAGAAACCTTACACATTATATATTATTATTAATTTATTTTTCCTTAGTCATTATTTATTATACAATTGGTCTCACAAGGTCTAGTGACTGTAGGAAGGTTTCGGCAGAACACCAGCGCCTAGCTACTTCTCCGTGGCAAGGCATTAATGCTGAGTCGAGGCCTTTTTGCTGCTGTGGCACACAACTACATGCCAGGACTGTTTACTTACTATTTAACTACTTTCTTAATTCTGTTGTTGTATGTACTGTGTGCCAAGTGGTAAATAAATGTTTGTCTATTGTCTATTATTTAGAATTGGGACTTTAATGCCTAGTTAGACAGGGTATATACAATATTCAATCTATATTATTTAGTAAGTGAAATGTTCTAGTTAAGTGTTATTCATAGCTAGGTTAGTAACAGTGCGGAACAATAAGCGAATGTGAGTACCAATACAAACCAACTCAGGGTTTTTGGTACAAGTGTTAGGCCGGCTCCACACGTTGGCGCCAACGTTTGACTGTAAATTTTGGTGAGGCATACACACGTCGGCAATTACACCAGGTGTCTGATCTGACGATTCGATATATTTGATTCTATTAGATATATATCGCGGAAACTGTCAACACTGTATTAAATTTGACAGTCCTCGTGATATATAATAATAATAGTAATAAATTTTATTTCAGGCACAAAGAAAAAGTACAAGATTCTAATTTACTTAATCTACAGCCCATAGCACGCAGCTCGCGGTTTTTGTTTAGAATCATTAAGCTATAAGAGAGGATATTGAAGTAGGAGAAGCAATCCATGAGGATTTAGAAGTGAAAGAATCAATCAAAGAGGATAGTAAAATAGGAGATGCTAAAACTGAGGATATTGATCTAAGAAAAGCAATCAAAGAAGATATTGATCTGACAAAGCAATCAAAATGAATATCGATGTTAAAGAAACAATTAAAGAGGATATCGTAGAGGAAGAAGCAATCGAAGAGGATAACGATGATAAAAACAAAAACCAAATCAAAATGGAATCGAAATCAAAATCAAAATCGAAACCGAAAATTTGAGAAATTTGAGAAAACCACCTACCCTACATCTACCCTACAACTACCCTACACCTACCCTACACCTAACCTACAACTACCCTACACCAACCTTACACCTACCCTACAACTACCCTACACCTACCCTTCACCAACCCTACACCTACCCATACAAATACCTTAGAGACTAACATACATCTACACTAATATTATAAAGAGGAAAACTTTGTTTGTATGTTTGTTTGTTTGTACTGAATAGGCTCAAAAACTACTGGACCAATTTTAAAAATTCTTTCACCATTCGAAAGCTACATTATCCACGAGTAACATAGGCTATATTTTATTTTGGAAAAAAATAGGGTTCCGTAAGATATTTGGGTTTTTCGGACACAAGGTGTAAAAAATCAACCAGAAAAGTTACTTATTTTGCGTACGCTGCCTAAACTATAAAAGATAGAACCATAAAATGTTCTAATTAATTGTAGATCTTATAAATATCTACAAAAAAGTCCGCGACACACTATACCCATCTATGTCGAGTGAGGCACAGCAACCATTTTTTTATTTAAAAATCTTGAATTTTTTTTGGACTACATTTAAACGCGTTTATTTTACTCATGCTATTAATCCTTATCAAAATAAATGATTTCATCACTAAGAACAGTTTATGGAGATAATATTTGGTCTTTGAATGATTAAAATTGGACGTTTGGTTTTGAAGTTATGGCGAAATTAAAATATTACGATTTCTGCTGCACGGCCCGTTGCGAAGTGGGCGTCACCAAGGCGGGGGTGCGCGTGCGGGAGGGGAGTTTAGATCTATGAGTAAGGTACCCGCGCGGCTCAGTCGCGAGGTCGGCTCCCTACGCAGCGGTCGTGCGCGAAGTCTAATAATTTTCGTGCGATTTTTTTTAGATTTCGTTCTTAAAACTACACCTACGCAAAAGTTCTTCTCAGAGCTAAACAAAAGTTCTTTTCAGGGCTAACCAACAGTTCTTTTCAGGGCTAACCAACAGTTCTTTTCAGGGCTAAATAACAGTTCTTTTCAGAGCTAGACTATTACACGCTATTAACATTTTCTTAAACATTTGAAAATGCCTAAGAGAGCCAGGTCTCAACTTTCTAAACATAGTTCTCAAGCACGGGCAGCAAGAATACGTCGTATGGGAGAATCTTCACCTGAACGTTCACAACGCCTTGCTGAACAAAATCAGAGAAACTCTCAGGTACGCGCACGAGAGTCGAGTGTCGAACGTTCGCAATAATACATATATCTAAAACTATTTGCTGACACGTAATGTCTGCGACGTGTGACGCACTTGCGCTTGCTTGATATATATCTAAAGGAATCAAATATATCAAATCGTCAGAATCAAGCCCCAGTTCTGTCCCGTTAGGGCCAATTTGAAGATGTCCGATACAGAAATTGAATTTGCTCTATGCGCTTCGTGCCGCCAACGTGTTGACAGATCGCGAGCTGCACAGATTCCTTTGATGAAACCGACACGAGCCGGCCAACTACCAACGCTCACCCCAACATTGGGGCCAATGTCATTTACTAGATCCACACGTTAAGCCGGCTGTACACATGGGGCCAAGGGGTTGGGCCAACATGTTGGGCCAAAATGATGCATCCCGAGTGGCTTTGGAGCCAACTTTGGCGCCATCGTGTGGAGCAGGGGTTAAATGTAAAAAACTTTTTATGGAATAAATGTAATGAATCAATCTATCTTCTCTATCTATCTATCTTCTCTATCTATCTATCTTCTCTATCTATCTATCTTCTCTATTTATCTATCTTCTCTATCTATCTTATGTTTATACATACCTTTTTAGTTTTGGAGGTTTCTGCGTATGCTTCGAGTTAATATGCTTCTTGTACAACGCCACACTGGGATACTGCTGGTCACACTCGACACAGTAACACTGTTCGGGATCCACGCCAATGTTCAGTATCTCAGGATGTATCTCGCGACAATGCGATCGGTACAGTCGGTATGAATCGAAGATTTTGGCGCAGGGTTCGCATGACTGTGGTGTGTGATGGTTTCTGAAATAAAAATAAATAATGCTGGACTATCACACAGCATCATGTAGCCCCAAACTAAGCAGAGCTTGTATTATGAGAATCACATCACTGATATACTATTTTACTGTTATTTTTTTGTAAATACATACATTTTTTTTACATTGGATGTACCTTCGTTTGACCACGAACTCACCTGATGTTAAGTAACGGTGTGATCTAAGATGGAGCACGAAGGTACAGAAGACACCTGTTCACTCTGGACTTAAATAGTCCGAGATAATAGTTATCAAGAAAGACAGAGGCCGGTAGACAGTTCCAATCTTTAGCAGTTCTCATAATAAAAGTAGAAGAAAACCGCTTTTTTATTTTATTTTTATTTTAAAAAGTTCACAAAACAGAGTAAAATACATTAAAAGCTAACTTAACAAGTTTGTTTTGACCTAACCTTTACTCTAATATGTAAACATGTCAAGATTGAGCAGAAAAAAAAATGTTGCTAGCTCGAAATTATGATTAACCTAAAACAGGAAAAAGAAATGTACCTACTTATTACACAATAAAACTACTATGTTACACAATAAAACTACTATAATTCGCAATAAAGCAACCAGATAACGCATCTCTTGAATCATATTTGGGTCGAAAATATCTAACTCAGCATCATTGGAAGCCAGTTTGTTACATAGACGACACGCTCTATAGAGAGGGGAATTAAAGGAAGTGTTATTTCTAAGTATATTATTGCTTTGTATGAATATGTGGTATATCGACTAAGTAAAGATGGCATTGAGCTGAACGTCTGCTTGTACTGAAGTGGAATGAAGATGGTGGGAACAGTTCATGCAGATCCTGAGAGCACTCGCCGAAATGTAGCCTATAGAAGATGGATAAGCAAGTAACCTTGCGGCGATGTTCGAGACTTTGGATCTTCGTTTTCGAAAGGTACTGCTCTCCAATGAGTCTGAAGGCTCTTCGTTCAATCGAGTCTAGAGCTCCAAGCTGGTATTTAGCCGAACCATACCAAACGTGGCCAATCGAGTCTAGAGCTCCAAGCTGGTATTTAGCCGAACCATACCAAACGTGGCCAATCGAGTCTAGAGCTCCAAGCTGGTATTTAGCCGAACCATACCAAACGTGGCCAATCGAGTCTAGAGCTCCAAGCTGGTATTTAGCCGAACCATACCAAACGTGGCCAATCGAGTCTAGAGCTCCAAGCTGGTATTTAGCCGAACCATACCAAACGTGGCCAATCGAGTCTAGAGCTCCAAGCTGGTATTTAGCCGAACCATACCAAACGTGGCCAATCGAGTCTAGAGCTCCAAGCTGGTATTTAGCCGAACCATACCAAACGTGGCCAATCGAGTCTAGAGCTCCAAGCTGGTATTTAGCCGAACCATACCAAACGTGGCCAATCGAGTCTAGAGCTCGAAGCTGGTATTTAGCCGAACCATACCAAACGTGGCCAATCGAGTCTAGAGCTCGAAGCTGGTATTTAGCCGAACCATACCAAACGTGGCCAATCGAGTCTAGAGCTCGAAGCTGGTATTTAGCCGAACCATACCAAACGTGGCCAATCGAGTCTAGAGCTCCAAGCTGGTATTTAGCCGAACCATACCAAACGTGGCCAATCGAGTCTAGAGCTCCAAGCTGGTATTTAGCCGAACCATACCAAACGTGGCCAATCGAGTCTAGAGCTCCAAGCTGGTATTTAGCCGAACCATACCAAACGTGGCCAATCGAGTCTAGAGCTCCAAGCTGGTATTTAGCCGAACCATACCAAACGTGGCCAATCGAGTCTAGAGCTCCAAGCTGGTATTTAGCCGAACCATACCAAACGTGGCCAATCGAGTCTAGAGCTCCAAGCTGGTATTTAGCCGAACCATACCAAACGTGGCCAATCGAGTCTAGAGCTCGAAGCTGGTATTTAGCCGAACCATACCAAACGTGGCCAATCGAGTCTAGAGCTCCAAGCTGGTATTTAGCCGAACCATACCAAACGTGGCCAATCGAGTCTAGAGCTCCAAGCTGGTATTTAGCCGAACCATACCAAACGTGGCCAATCGAGTCTAGAGCTCCAAGCTGGTATTTAGCCGAACCATACCAAACGTGGCCAATCGAGTCTAGAGCTCCAAGCTGGTATTTAGCCGAACCATACCAAACGTGGCCAATCGAGTCTAGAGCTCCAAGCTGGTATTTAGCCGAACCATCCCAAACGTGGCAGCAATACTCCATACCTGACCGGACTTGAGCTTGATAAAGTGTAAGAAGCTGTTCCGGTGTGAAGTATCGCTTAACCTTGTTTAGAATTCTTAGCTTCATGGCGGCTGAACGTACCAAAGTTGAGAGCTGGTGTTAATGTAATGCCTAATAGATCCAGTTGATCCCCTACAGGTACTTGTACATCTCGGAAGATAGGAATTTGGAGAAATTGACTTTTCTTCGCTGAGAAGAGACAAGCCCGCGTTTTTGAGAACAAACACACATAATAAACATAAAATCGAAACAAATATTTGCTGATCATACAATATTTTATCTCGTGGCAGGAATTGAGCCCACAAATTTTAACGTCTCAGGCTAGCATTCTCCCACTGCGCCGCAGAGGTCGTCGGAGAAAGTTTTTTTTTTATACACATTCAAAATGCAAGTTCAAATTAGAAAATATATAAATATTCAGTTATAATAACCATTTTTCACCACTTTATTTACGAGAGAAGAATTGGTAAGAAACTCTACTTGACATAAAAAAATTAAGTCTTGTTTTTTACAAAGTTTATTATTAACTATTACATTGTTTTTGAGGGAGTTGGAGACAGTTTCATCCCAAGCTTTTTTGTCATCTAAATAACAGGAATTTTATAATCTGCTTTATACAAAGACATAATTTCAATACATTTATGAAATTATTTACAGATAGTTTTAGCACTTCACTCAGGATTTTGTTGTAAAATTGTACAAATTGCCCTTTAAATTTAATACTGTAAGGCTCTATAAAAGTTTGTCAATCCTTTAGGATTGACAAACTTTTATAGAGCCTTACAGTAGGAAAAGTTAGTTTATATTTCTAGTGAACATTATGATTATCGCACTTTATTTTTAAATAAAAAATTTTTTTACGGACATACATAAAATAAGCTATTGGTTATATGGGTAATTCTCATTTTCCCAGGCCATGGAAGTGACATAAAAATCGATCTCAAACTTAATGTCAAAGTTTATGAATTTCTTAGTAAATTTTGATACATACGTTTTATTTGCACACTTTTTTTACAAATTCACTTTGACAAATAAAACTCGGAATTTTTACTTTATGAAACCAGTGCAGAAACATGTCATATCCACGGAAGTGACAATTTTGATGGTTAAAACGTAAATATAAAAAAAACTATGAATTACTTATATCCTTTTTTGTACTAGAATAATAGTATGTTATCCATATTTTATTAAGACAAAATATGATAACATTATTTTCATATTCATCTTTGACACCTCGGTCAGACCGTAAACTGTGTTTATGAGAGCTCCGTAAAACATTACGTGAATAAACCGTGTTAAAGTGCCTATAATTATAATATTTTTGATGTAAAAAATTGTCCCGTTGTGAAGTTGCAAAAATCAAATAGTGTTAGACCAAATAAGAGTGAATAATAAGCTAAAACTACTAAAGTGATAAAACAATCTATCGCAGTCAATATTCAGTGGCGAGTGTGGGTACATTGTAGCCGGGCATGCTTGGCGCATAGTGCAAGGGATTCTCGCGGTTATTCGCACTACGGAACTCCTAATATTACGTGCAACCCTGCTGTTGCACGGTGTTCGTCATAGACTAAAAGTACAGATTGGAACTTTGGACGCTTCGAAATCGCATTACTCCAAGAGGCAAATATAAGTATTAACATATTAACTGTTTCGTGGAATTGATAAGATACAGGCGGTCGATATGAAGTGTGCTGGCTGTTTAAAGACTGGCAAGGACACGGATATTATTAAATGCACTGCCTTGACATGCAAAAAGAGATTTTGTTCATTGTGTATAAATATAACATCGCTAACGAACGACCGCATAAAAACCTGGAAGTGCCCAGACTGCTGCGCTACTCTAAAAAAAGGAGGAGACAATAGTCTCACACCGGTGCGTACTAACTCGGAGACAGAAAATGTCACCGTTCGTAGAGTGAAAATCGACGCTGCACCTAGTAGCTCAGAGTCTGAAATTGAAAAACTCACAAACACTATGACTCGTTTAACCAACGAGTTTTCATCTCTAAAGACAAAGCTCGAAGAAGTCACTTACTCACTCACGCATTGCCACGAGAGGATGGATGAACTGGTACGTGGTATGTCCGCAAACGATGCAAGACTCAAACAACTCGAGAAGCGCGATCAGGAAGTCTCAAATCTCCAGGCGACTGTGATGGTTCTCCAAAACGAACTGAATTCGCAGGCGCAAAATAATTTGCGAAACGAAATAGAAATCGTGGGCATACCGGAAAGCACCTGTGAAAGTCTGGACCACATACTCAAGATTGCAGCTCTAAAAGTGGGAGTAGAGTTGGAGGACAAAGACGTGGATTGGATCAGCAGAGTCGGATCTCGTCGACCGAACGCGACGTCGGTACCGTCCAGTCTTCCAGAAGGAAGCAGTAGGATGCCTCGACCTGTAGTTGTGCGGCTTTTGCGGAGATCTAAACGGGATCAGATACTTAAAGCAGCTAAGTCGAGGAAAAACCTCTCGACAACTGATCTTGAAATGAGTGGCGCGCCAGCCCCCGTGTACTTCAACGAAAGGCTCACAAAGGACAATAGGATCTTATTTCGTGAGACCAGAAGTAGGTCGAAAAGCCAGGGTTATGCTTACTGCTGGTGCAGTCAGGGAGTCATTTACATTAGGCAGCGCGAGGGTAAGCCGGCTGTGCCCATTAGGTCGCACCATGATCTGGATCGCACCCTGCCACTTATATCGGAGAACAGTGACTCTTAATTACTGTATCTTTTTATATACCTGCATTTTACATCTTTTAGGGGACTTTTTCTTTTGGAACTTTTCATATTGTGTGACTTTATTTAACTGGATTTATAATATTTTTTATGTTATTTTAGTGCATATTTCTTTATATTTTTTGTCTACATTTTTATACTATACATTATTTCTTGAACTTTCTCAAAGCATCAAACACCAGCCTACAGTAGCTGTCATCAATAATCATGGTACACCTGAATTAGGAATTAGATGGATTCTAAACAAGGGTTTGGATAAAATTTGTCATCAAAAATGATTTTCCCTATAGAAGTTCATAATGAACTGGATTTACTAAAGATTAATTGTAATGTTATAACTGAAATTGAAAAATGCAAAACAACGTTAAAAATTGATCACAATTTTAAATTAATAGCGTTAAATATTAGAAGCATCCATAAAAACTTCGATTCACTTTTAGTGGCTCTCAAGCGTATGGATATCGTTTATGATGTTCTTATCCTTACAGAATGCTGGTTAAATGATTGTACAATAGTTCCACAAATATCAGGATACAAGTATTTTAAAACAGATAAAAATAAAAATCAAAATAGTGGCGTTGTTGTATACATCAGAGATATTTGGTGTGCATCAACAATTGTATCTGAGCCTGATGTGGATGATGCCGACTGTTTGCAAGTAAACATAAGAAATGTGATCAAAATACTAGCTATTTACCGTTCACCGTCTCATAGAAATATTGAACCTTTTTTGTCTTCTTTAGAGTCGTACATAGATACTAAAGATAGGCTACCTTTGGTACTCGCTGGTGATATAAATGTAAATATACTGGACACTAGTAATGCACAGTCGTTAGAATACCAGTGTTTTATGGCGGAATACGGTCTGATACCAGCTATCACAGAACCTACAAGAGGTCAATCCTGTCTCGACCATATTTACGTTTCATCTGGTCAAGTAGGAATGTCAGCCTTAGGCATTGTCTGCGAGTCTTGTATTACTGACCATTATCCTATTGTGTTAGGGATCAATCTTAAGAAAAGGAAAACCTCGAGACCTAGCAGAGTTGTGCTTAAAAGGGACACTGAGTCTATCAAAAATGAACTTCTGGAAGCTAAATGGGACAATGTTATTGATCTTGATAATGTTAATGAGGCTACTAATAATTTTATGAAAGTAGTAAAAGACACGGTCACAAAGCATTCAACTGAAGTTCGCCTAAGCCGAACTCAATACAATATCAAGCCCTGGATTACTCCAGGGCTCATACGATGTATGAGACACCGTGACCGACTGCATCAACAGGCTAAGTTAGCCCCAAAAAACAAAGTAGCTCAAATATCATACACGAGGTATCAGAACTTCTTCAGAGGTATCTTACGAAAAGTAAAGCTGGACTATGAGAGAAGGGAACTAAAAGAAAATAAAGGTAACTCAAAGAAACTGTGGAAATCCATAAAAAAGATTACTAATCTAAGTGAATCAAACAAGCAACCAACGGAACTGCTATCATTAGTTGGCGCTACAAACTCACAACATGCTCTTAACTTATGCAACGATCATTTTTCCACAGTTGGTAAATGCCTGGCAAATAAAATTTTAGCCAACTTTGACGGGACAGAAACTGATCTTGCGAACGAAGTAAGATCAAACGCTACTCCTTCAGAGTCCTTCTTTATGACGCCGACGGATTGCAACGAGGTAGAGAGTCTAATTTTAAATCTTAAGGTTGATAAAGCACCAGGAGTTGATGGATTAAATAATTACTTAATTAAATGCATTAAGGATGCAATAATTACCCCGTTAACGCATATCTTTAATCTAAGCCTTGTAAATGGCATTTTTCCACATGCATGGAAAGTAGCATCAGTTAGTCCTATTCACAAAGGAGGCCCTAGAGACTGCATTGAGAATTACAGGCCTATATCTCTACTAGGTGTTTTCTCGAAATTGTTGGAGAAAGTAGCGAACAAGCGCTTGGTTGCCTTTTTAGATTCTCGAAACTTACGATCACCTAGGCAATTTGGATTTCGCCAGGGGAAGAGTACCGAAGACGCGGTGTCACTTTTAACATCGGTGGTATCATCAAAGCTAGATAGGAAGCATAATTGCGTTGGGGTCTTTTTAGATTTGGCCAAGGCTTTCGACACTGTCTCCGTCCCAATACTCTTAAATAAGCTGGAAACCTTAGGAATTAGAGGCATTGCTTCAAAATGGTTTAAGAGTTACTTAATGGAGCGGAGACAGTGTGTTAAGATTGGCCAGTCTCACAGTAACTTCCAAACTGTACCCTTTGGGGTCCCACAGGGAAGTATTCTTGGCCCTACGCTTTTTACAATTTATATCAATGATATTCATGATCTACCCCTAGTAAATTCAGAAATTATATGTTATGCTGACGACACCGCTATAATTTTTCATGGACCCACTTGGTCTGAAGCATTTTCATATACTGAGCAAGGTATGAGACAGGTGTCTAAATGGTTACAGAAAAATATATTGACGCTAAATACAAAGAAAACTGAATACATATGTTTCTTTAAGACATCTGCCTCAGCACCAACTTCCCAAACCGTTCTTAAAATTCATACAGAATCTTGTGATAAACAATATTGTCTTTGTGAAACCATTAATCGAACCAAAGTAATTAAATATCTGGGCGTTCAAATAGATGAGAAGCTAACTTTTGAAAAGCATCTTGAGGTACTCTCAAGTAGGATGCGTAAGATGGTGGGTGTTATGAGAAACTTGCGAGAAGTGGCAAGCTGGGATACTCTCAAGGCGGTGTATTTTGGATTATGCCAATCCCTTCTAACATACTGCATTACTTGTTGGGGCAGTGCTGCTAAAACCTTTTTAATTAAAGTTGAAAGAGCTCAGCGCTCTATCTTGAAGGTAATGCTAAAAAGACCTTATAGACACCCAACCACCGAGGTCTTTAAAGAAAGTGGAGTACTCAGCGTGAGACAACTTTTCATATTGAAAATGTCAGTATTAGTTCATAAAGCCGTACTTGCATCCGATGATTATGATGGGTTGATAAAACGAAGAGTCTATAAAGTGCCTACTCCGCCTGTTAACACTGGTTTCGCCCAGCGCTTTGGGCAGTTTGTAAGAGCGCATGTTTACAATATTGCAGTCAAGCACTGTGACATAAAGGGGAAGTCTGTCAAAGAGACTAAATCAATTATACAAAATTGGTTGGCTACTCTCAACTATGATGCTACTGAGGAGATGCTAAAAATACATGGTTAATTTGTTATAATTATAAAACATATATTATTTATTGTATCTATATATACTTTATATACCTACATCATACTTTTATATAATTTTTATATCTATGTACCCAAATTGTTAGCACGCTCTTATTAAAAAAAAAAAAAAAAAAAAAAAAAAAAAAAAAAAAAAAAAAAAAAATTATACATTAATTTTAGACTGATGTGTCAATCAGATATTATTTTAGAATATTGTAACTCGTAGACTGGGTCTTCACGATACAGGCTAGCCTAGTGTGAAGACCATAGAAAATCCTAACACAATTAAGTTTTTTTCTGCAGCCATAAGGACACAATTTTGTTTTAGTTGATAAGTTTAAGTTTAGATAATATCTTTTTGTTGTTCTTAAAGCTGAAATAAACCTTTTTTCATTTTTTCATTTTTTTTCATTTAGCTGATATGTCAGAAAATCCACAGTCAAAGTGCTTTTTTTACAAAATGAGAATGACCCATGTACAGGGTGGAAAAAATCAATGGGCCCTGAAGGAGAAACAAACTTACTTGATATGCTTCTCTAAGACGGACCGCAGCGCACATTTCTTGTTGCAATAATCGCAGACGAACGGATGATTCTTGTTGTAGTGCTCACTGAACAACACTAGGGTACTGAAACAAAATAATATCATTAATTTAACTGAATCAGGAGTCATATGGCGAAACAAGGTCAAATAACTCAATTAATAATGTCTTATGTTTTAGTTTTAAAGTCTAGATAATATTATAATGTTGTTCTAAATACTGAAATAAACAGTTTTTAACCCCCGACGCAAAAATGACGGGGTGTTGTAAGTTTGACGTGTCTGTGTGTGTGTGTGTGTGTGTGTGTGTGTGTGTGTGTGTGTGTGTGTGGGAGGGAGGGGTGTCCGGGGTTCCAACACCCATCATCGGAACCCAAGCCAACCCCACCTGCACGTGGTGCACCCTGCTAAACAACGAACGGGGCTCTGGCGGCCGGCTGATTGCGGCATAGCACAGCCTACATCGGCACATCTAAATTCCCTGGCCACCGACGGGTAGCAGCGTCGGTGGTGCGAGAAGCTGTGCCCTGCGATCCCCAACCCGTATCCCGGGGGATATACCCATAATCCCCCCGCCCAGCGTGGAGATTATGGGTATATCCCCCTTTATTAGGGGAGGTCTATGTCCAGCAGTGGACTGATATAGGCTGGTGTGGTTGTTTGCCAAGATGGCCGCCGCCACAAAATGGCGAATTACAATATTTTTTTCACTAATCCCTTCAATATAGGTATCAAATGAAAGAGCTTGACCAGTTGAATACTATATATTATGATAGAGCTGTCGCAGGATATCCAGCACACTATTAGGTACACTGTTAAAAAATGTTAAATAAAAATTAAATTAAAAATTTTAAAAACCCCCGACTCAAAAAGCAAACATATAAAAAGTCAAAAACAATGAGCCATCAAATTCAATTGACTAATTCGCGTCGGGGTACCGCTAAGTTTAAAGTTATAACTAAATAGCTAAAATAAGGAGATTACAAACTCATAGCGCTCCCAGATTTAGGTCGGAAATGCTAGTAAATTAATAAAAAGTCAATCAAATGAAGGGTCTCACTTACAAAGCGTTACCCCGACGTAAATTAGTCAATCGAATTTGATGGCTCAACGATGGTATTGTTTCTGACTTTTTAAATGTTTACTTTTTGAGTCGGGGGTTTTTTAAATTTTAATATTATTTTTTTTACTTACCTAAAGCTGAGCGTACAGCTAGTACACTCATACACATTGACGTGACTCCGACTGAGATGCAAGGCCAGACTGCACGGAAACACATACACAGAACACACGACACATCTATAGAAAACGGAGTGGGTACGCCAATGTTCCTTCAGAGATTCGTGCGAGGGTTGAGATTCCTGGCAATACTGGCATTTGTAATCCGTATCCGGCTGAAATAGCACCCAACAGTAGGTAATTGTCCTATTTATTTATTTAATCGAAAAACATAAATATTCACAGAAACTGAAGTTCAAAGCAACACTAGGCGCTTGACTTGACGCCAACCGGAATAAAACATACATATCATACATAGTAAACACCCAGATATAGACAGACAGACCCAGAATATATTTGTAAATACATACATATCATACAAAGAAAACACCCAGACCCAAGAATCAGCCAGTGCTGGGTATAGATTAGGTCGCAAACCGGGATCCCGAATCCCGAAAATACCGGAATACCGGACCGAAAAGAACGCTTTCAAATACCGGCATTGAGAAAACGGAAATTGGGATTTACGTTATTTTCGGTATTTCACTATAAATCTATATTAAATAATATTATGTCAATAAACAATTAAAATAACTCAGCAGCAGCGAATTATTTATAATACTTTCGTAATAAATGATTGTTTTTTTAAAATAAATGTGATTTTCTTATCATAACGCACTTTTATTGTTTGGCTGGTGACTATTCCCTTACGAAAATTACGATTCCATTACATATTTCAAATATTTTTCTCACTATATTGAAGATACCGAAACTACCGGAATATCGGTATTCATTTCAAAGTAATACTGAAAACACCGATTTTTGAAAAGAGGTCCGGTATTGCGACCCCTACAGCGAGCTAAGGGAGATCTGATCTCCCTTAGCTCGTGCCTCCTATGCTCTGTGCTTCTGTCATCCAGGTATGCTTTTAACGCGACTTTCGCAATTTTGTCGACATTTTTTTCAAAAATACGAAAATGGGTTTTTTTCTTCAAAATAAACTTATAGTTTCCTAAGATTATTTTTATTAGTATGTTTTTCTTTACCTTATGATGATTAAGATCATTGTGTCTATCCAAATCTATCTGCCTCGCATATCCCAGCGAACACACTCTACACTCAAACCGCATCTTATAACCTTGTCTCTTTCTATCATTCTTTAAAAAGCATTCCTCTATCTCTTTCTCATCAAGGTGTACTTTCTCGAAATACTGTGTGTAGGGTTTCTCCCAATCTTGATGTGTTAGAATTGCATAGTTTTTGTACTCTTGCTTCGTTTTCTTCAAATTTTCAGATTTTGTACGTTTACTCTTTCTTTTGTTGGCGATTTCTTTTTTCCTTTTCCTATTTTTGTTAACTAGTTCATGTTGGCTTATGATTTTATTAACTGTATTAGTTTTAACGTTTTTGTTCGACGTCCTATCGTAATGTTTTCCAAATTTACTCTTTCTTTTATTGTCATTACCACTTTTGTGAGTTTCATCGCAGTTATTACTTAAATTCCTTTTTGTATTCTTAATTGACTCTTCGTCTATCTCATTTTTATCATTTTTATCTTCATCAATGCTGAAATCTACAGAGTCATCTACGCTATTTTCTGTTATTTCATCCAATTCTAAGTTTTTTACATCTATATTTTCTTCTTTTATATCTAATTGTTCTTTATAATTAAGATTATCTTCGTATGCATCTAGATGCTTTATATCTTGGTCATAGTAATCTATTTTAGATGTCGTCAGTGTAGATAATGAGATATAGTTGTAATATGTCTGTGTTAGTGTATTTTGAGCTTTTTTTAGTTGTTTTTGGAACTTGTTCAATCTTTTCAAAATAGCTAAGCATTCCCAACATAAATATACAGTTATATATTTCTGAAATCACAATAAATGTAGGTAATTTTTTGAAGTTGTAGAGCTTTTTGTTTTTGTCTCGTGGGGGTGTGTTCTACCACCATGTCTATCCACTCACTCCATGCCTATGACTCTACCACTGTGCCGTGAAGCAACATTGCTGTTGGTGTGAGGGTATCAGTGTGTGTGACATTACAAACAGATGAGGCTAACACCTTCATGCTTCAAGTTGATGGACGCTCCAAATATGCGTGATATACGAAGCAATACTTTGTTATTATATTCGTAATATAAGGAATGGTTACCACTCCTTCCTTCTCCGTATAAACTAGTGGCCAACTCTGGTGTCGGAGTTTTAAGGCCGCCCGAAGACCTCCGACATGGCTTAACGACTGAAAGGGACCAACATCTTAACGTGCCTTCCGAAGCACGGAAGCGCTCAAATCTAAATGACACTAAACGGTCACCCATCCAAGCAGTGACCGGGCGGACTGTTGCTTAAGGCGACGATACATATATTAAGAACACTATATTAAGTCTCGCCACGAGCGCTCGGCGCATGATAACCTTATTTTATAGTTACTTATTTTATTTCTCTTTTTTTATTCACCGCTTTTACTACCGTCCAGTTACTTACCGCTGTAGGTATTAACGTTATAAACGTATCGTTTAAGTCATCAAGGGGCGAAATCCTACGATCGGTGCTTAAGCAACCATGACACGTCTCCTCAACTTTTATTTTTACTTCATCCATTTCCACCAATATTTCTGAACTAAAACAATAATTAAATAACATTAAAAACGCTGTACACTATCACACAACATCATGTAGCCACAAACAAACAAAGCAGAGCTATATTTATATATGTATATTTTATAGTTAGTTAGGTAAGTGTATGATATTATTTATCCAGCTACTTTCGTATGTATGTACACCACCGTCTTTTGTTTTTCGTGCTATCCTGGACATCCAAAGGTTGTCTGGAAGGGATCGCTATTAGCGATAAGACCACCCATTGTACCTTTTCGTTTTAAATTTAATGTTTCTGCAAATTGTATTTTTTAATTTGGTGTTTAATAAAGAATTTATCTATCTATCTATCAGTGCTCGTATTATGGGAACCACATCACTGATATAATAACCTACTTAAGAATGCGGCGAACCTCGCTCGCAACTTCAATTCGAGACGCGGGCAAAGGATCGCTCCGTATATCGCATCTCTGTTTAGCTGATGGATGATTCAGCCGTGCGGGCGGGATAGCAATATTGGCCGTTCAAAATTTTCTAAGAATTTGGTTGTGTTCAGTAATACCAAAAATGATGACTGAAAACTTTATGTATTCCTTACAAGTATTGTTATTCTGTAACTAGATAATATAAGCTATGTTCTTTAATAAACGACACGTAAGATATTGTTGTTTTTAATACGAAACTAAGAGGAAGAAAAGTGGTCAAATTTTGGCATAAAAATGTGCAAAATGCTATTGGCTTTTAATTCATTTTAGGTGAGTATTTTGTAAAAAAAACCTATCCAGGAAACTAGATAAATACTATTGGAATACAAATAATATAGTGGAAATATGCTTAAATTTGAAATCATTTTGGTATTACGTTTGTATGGGCAATTCGTCCTCCGTTAGCTCCTTCAAAATACTTTTTTGTAAATACATACAATTGAATTAAAGTTCATGACATGTGTTCACATAAAGGTATTAAAAATAGTTTGAGAAAAAAAATCTTACCTTTTAATATCGTTTTTATCACAAAGTAAGTTCCTTGTAGGAACTGCACTTTTAATAAGCCTGAAATAAAATAACTAAGTTATTAATATCATGAGAGCATAGTAGCGAGTTTGTATTTCGAGTACCAATATGGAAATCAGAAATCGGACAAAAGTCCAGGACATTGGAAACTGACCTATGGAATTCAAGCTGATAAGTGTAATAGTCTTTTGTGGTAAAACGGACAAAAGTCCAGGACATTGGAAACTGACCTATGGAATTCAAGCTGATAAGTGTAATAGTGTTTTGTGGTAAAACGGACAAAAGTCCAGGACATTGGAAATTGACCTATGGAATTCAAGCTGATAAGTGTAATAGTGTTTTGTGGTTAAACGGACAAAAGTCCAGGACATTGGAAATTGACCTATGGAATTCAAGCTGATAAGTGTAATAGTGTTTTGTGGTAAAACGGACAAAAGTCCAGGACATTGGAAATTGACCTATGGAATTCAAGCTGATAAGTGTAATAGTGTTTTGTGGTAATCACGTGAACGAAGCCACGAGCAGAATCTGGTCTATTATATTAGTAGGACTAGAATAAATAAATATAAATAATGCTGGACGTTATCACACAGCATCATGTAGCCCCAAACTAAGCAGAGCTTGTATTATGGGAACAACATCACTGTTATACTACACATAGTTATTTTTTTTTGTAAATATAAGACCCGAGACAAATATCTGCAGAACATGCAAACATTTGTCCCGCGGCGGGAATCGAAACCGCAACCTTCTGCGTCTCAGGCGGACCTTCGCCCACTGCGTCAATATCAACCTCCATCTATGGAACCCAAGCCAACCTGACCTGCCCGTGGTGCACATTGCTGTGTAACAAACAGGGCTCTGGAGGCTGATTGCAGCATAGCGCAACCTGACATCGGCACAGCTACATTAGCCGCCGACGGGCAGCAGTGTCAGTGGTGCGAGAATCTATGCCCTGCAACCCCCAACCCGCACCTTCTTATAGGGGAAGTCTAATCTTATTTGAGGTTGGAGGATTGGAATTTCTGCACTGAAGTCCTACATTGAGATGTATTTTGCCCCCTTCTCATTTAATTAAAAGAGCTTTTGAAATGGTGACCTATATCCAGCAGTGGACTTCTTCTTCTTCGTCTAGTGTCGGAGTTTTTAGGCCACCCGAAGGCCTCCGACATGACTTTACAAGAGAAAAACCAACCAACATTAACGTGCCTTCTGAAGCATGGAAGCAGTGGACTGAATATGAATAGTCAGGTATTGTTTGTTGTTTGGATGTCTACGTTTTGGGGTGTACGGGGTTCCAACCTCCATCTTTGGAACCCAAGCCAACCCCACCTGCACGTGGTGCACCCTGCTAAACAACGAACGGGGCTCTGACGGCCGGCTGATTGCGGCATAGCACAGCCTTAATCGGCGCAGCTAAATCCCCTGGCCACCGACGGGCAGCAGCGTCGGTGGTGCGAAAAGCTGTGCCCTGCGATCCCCAACCCGCATGCCCAGCGTGGGGATTATGGGCATATCCCCCTTTATTAGGGGAGGCCTATGTCCAGCAGTGGACTGATATAGGCTGGTGTGGTGTGGTGTGGTGTGGATGTCTACTTAATCCTGATGATGATGTCCTCCTTGACGTATCCGTCAACGGCGAACCTTGTTAGTTTCGGACGTGAGAGCGAAGATGGCTTGCAAAGCCGAATTTTGTCTTGAAGGTCCTATTACAGGGTGCAGAATGTAACTGACCTAAGGAATTGTAGGTGTATGCGTAGGAAGGCTTAGGACGGTTCTTTTTTTATAAGGCGTTTGGAATCAAGATCATGCAGTCTGATCTGCGTGATGGCCCCAACTCTCTTTGCAGTTATTTTGCTGCTGTACTGAAAGATTCATACATGGGCTGCACCGGATAAATACATCTCAGTATGAGAAATTATTATTATTTAGTTATGGACGAGCAGCTCGACGCTAATGTGTCCATTTCAGGCAGTGTTAAAAAAACAAAATTAAGTCATTGTTTCTGTCACTTTTTTTATCACTGATTTATTGAGTCGTAGCCAGATGTCGAGATTATTTTTGAAGTTGTTTACTGATGTAGCCGATACAACATCTTCAGGTAGCAAGTTCCAATTATAGACCACTCGGTTACATAGGAAGTGATGAGCAACCATGGTGTTGGTAGAGGCTCTCATTAGTCAAAGGTGGTGGCCACGAGATGGTCTTAGGGATTCTTTCTTGCAGAAGATATCCTGAATGTAACCTGAATGTAACTTAATCCTACAAACAAAATATCTCACCCTTGGCTTAACAAGTTCTTGTTTCTAAAATACTTTGGTTCAAAATGGTCAGAGCACACCAAATATCGCTTTCGGTATAAATATGTAGAATCCTGGTTCTCTGCAAGGTCCATTAACTCATTGTTGTTGCAAGCGGCTAGCCATTTTGAGACTCTGAAAAAAAGGAGTTACAGCTAAGCATGTAAGTCTATCGCAGAACGAAACGTCTGCGCATGGGTCTCTCGCTCTCTCTCTCTCCTCTAGCTCCCATATGATACCTCAGTTATAACTTCTGCGCAATAACGGTCAGCGCTAGAGTTTAATGCTGCTACTTGTACTTATGTATGTAAAGTTTAACCGTCCTAATCATAATTCTACTTCCTACTTAATATTATAAATGCGAAAGTTTGTGAGTATGGATGTATGGATGGATAAAAGGATGAATGTTTGTTACTCTTTCACGCAAAAACTACTGAACGGATTTGGATTAAACATGTAATATACATAGTTTGTGATCTAGATTAACACATAGGCTACTTTTAATCCCACGCGAGCGAAGCCGCGGGCGGAAGCTAGTTATATATAAACGAGAATGTTTGTGAGAATGTATCTGTGGATATTTGTTACTCTTTAACGCCTAAACGGTTGAACGGATTTGGATGAAACTTGGAATATACGTAGGTAGATTTTGGACTGGATTAACACATAGGCTACGTTTTATCCAGGTATCGCGCGGGCGGAAGCTAGTAATTAATTAAACCAATACTGCAATCAATGTAATGGACGAGCAACCTGGTAAAGCAAACCTGAACAAAACAAAGGTTTATGTCCAATAGTATGTAATGGTAATGGTGACATTTTGTAACGGGAGCTTCCACTATGTTTACTCACAGAGTTTTTGTTTTAGGAAATCTGTAGAAAGCTAAATGTTTTCGGTGTTTCTGAGTTTTCTTACTAACGCATCCTTGAATCGCACACACTGTACCATTCACTGAAGACATATTAGCCGTAAAAATCGTAGGAAATTGAAAAACAAACACAAAATAAAAGATTGAGTACAATACAATGATTGGAATTGAAAAAAAATAAAAAATCCCATAGCAATATTACGGCAAACAAATAAATTAGACCATATTATAATAACCATGGAGCTCAATTTCTGAGGTATTGGTAGCTGACGCCATCTAGCGTGGAGTAGCATGTTCTATCCAAGTGTCAAATTTGACAGAAGACGAACTTCAGAGAGAACCTAGTACGAGTTGCACAATTCGAAAACTTTTATAGTATACTACAGAAGTACCATTTTTAGTTAATTTACCTCACCGTTTTGAGTGATAATTATTGCAATCTGCAAGAAGATTACACTACTTACGTTGTTTGATCAGTTTCTACGTATAACCAATTGCGTAATTTCCAAAATACTTACATTAAAATTGAGCTTGATGCGCTTTGCTCGTTCAAAGAGAAGTCGGGACCAACATCTTACTTAACATGCCTTTCGAAGCACGGAAGCGCTCAACTCTAAATGCCACTAAACGATCCCCCATCAGTTGTTCCAAGATGATTTGCCACGCCACGTTCGCTTCACTTGTACTTGATGTTCAGTTGTAGGTAGTCCACATACATTGTCACCTATGTCTTCTCGCACTGTGAGGTTCCAGAGGAATTTCCTCCCGCGAACAATCAAGCTGTGGAATGGTCTTCTTGCATAGGTTTTCCTAGCCTATGCAGCGTTTCAAAATATACGTTTTAATTTTTTTTAAGGTGACTATAAGGGTCAAACCTCCCTCTCGCTCGCACTCTGCAACACTTTTGAAGATATAAAACCTATAAAATCACTGAATGTGATCAATAAATCATTTTGATTCTATCACGTTTTCTTACCAAGATTTTTGGTAAGGAAACGTTATAGAATCAAAATTATATTATTGCTGAACCTTTGTATATTGTTATTTTCTAGGCCGTGAAGGTTTGTTATTTTGCATAACTAGGTACATTCAGTGATTTTATATCTTCAAAAATGTTGAACAGTGCAAGTGAGAGGGAGGTTTGACCCTTATAGCCGCCTTAAAGGGTCAACGCGCATTTAATAAGTAGGTACCTCTTGATGTTACAGGTCCATAGGGTGTACCCTCCAGGAACCGCTTACTATGAGTAGGACCGTATGCCTGTTTGTTAACTATTATTCTTGTTATTAGACTTTATTTCATTTAAAACTGGTCAAAACTACATTTTTTTACTATAAAACTAATATTTAGCGCCCTGCACACGTAAAGATCGGACCGCGCATCGGGACTGCGTTCCAAACCACAGTCCGATCTTTACGGTTTGGACTGCGGATCAAACTGTCGTGCTAATGGCGCGTAAAGATCGGACCGCGCATCTGGGACCGATTCCTGACGTGATGCGCGGTGAGATTTGCTTTCGCGTCGACATGCCAGATCGGACTGTCAGCCCCGCGCATCTACAGAATCTATCTTGGACATTGTTGTAAGTTAAGTAAGTGTGCTTGCAAAGTTTTCCCCTTATTGTAACTCAAACGCTTGAACAGCCAAACGTGAGCCATCCCTTAAACAGCTGATTTTCTTGAACTTTGTCCTTGACCATATGATGAAAATGTTCAGAAAAGACACAAAATCAAAGTTTATTAAATGCGTACAACCTTTATCAAGTAGGATATATGTGTCGTATATATGTTATGGACAAAGTGATTAATGCGGGCATTATTCATAGTGCCCGGGCAATATGAATAATGACCACCTACTTAGGGCAAATTGATTAATTATTACCTAAACTTCATTATTTATCACATTGACCGGTCATTATGAATAATGCTACGTGATCATCGGGCAATGTGATAATATAGCTACTTTGGGGATGGAGTGAGGGGAGGGAAGCGAACGCGTGACACGCGCTAACCAATCAGAGCCCGTCATGGCGGCGTACGAACGTCCATCGCTTCACTGTTTTGCATTCCAAGCGAATACGGACGGACGCAGACGGATAATTTCGTAATTCAGTTTCGTAACTAAAGTGAAGAAAGACTAGCGAAGTTCATAAGGCATCGCTAAAAGGAAGAAATTTGATTTAAAGTCTGAAATAAAAATAATAGTTAAATATTGTGTCTTTTATTATTCTGCCCAACAGGTGATGGGCGTTATGTATATGGCCCGGGCAATTTGATTAATTCAATATTTCTTATCACATTGCCCTCACATATTGGTCATTATTCATAATGCCCGGTCATTATGTATAATGACCAATTAATCACATTGTCCATAATAACATATATATGTATCGTGCATGTGTTTGTGTTTGTTAGGTTGGTAACTATTTTTTTTACAGTCTAAAGGCTTACGTTTGACCGCCATCTCACCTGTTGGTAAGTGATGATGCGGTTGAAGATGTAGCACGCTTGCCTAGAACTTTACAACTTTACAAGTATGAAGTTATGAACCTAACGCTATAGTAATTAATACTACTTTATTCACCAAATTATCATCATTCAGCGTGAGCGGAGGACAGGCAGGGCATAATACCGCTCATTAGGCCGTCCAGTAGTGGACTGCTATAGGCTGATGATGATGATTGATGTTATAAATGCGAAAGTTTGTGTGTGTGGGAACAAACATACTCATTTTGTTCCCACTCATCTCCATAATGGATGCACGGATTTTGACGAAACTTAGAATATATAGGTATAGGTTATGAACTGGTTTACCACATAGGCTACTTTTTATCTGAGTGCAAAGGGAGCGAAGCGAGTAAAAAAGAAACCAGTTTATTTTTATAAATATTTGTTTTAGATGGGTTTAGTTATGTTTAGATAGCTAAACGACACTATTAATATTTGCATGCCTACATGCAGGCTGAATACATGTACTATAAGACCTTTTGTGAAAATAATTTTATGTACCTATTCTAGCAAATAAACATTTGAATCTAAAAAATCAATGAAAAAAAAAAACAGTTAGAATGGGCGTAGTTATACTATATAGACAGTGATATTAGTATAATTTTATTTAGTTATGCTTATGTCGGTATTAATAATAAATCAATCAAACAGTTAGAGCGTAAATTATGCAGTGACAGTGACATTAATATTATCTGTGGTAGTATGTAGGCGGTGTGTTCGTGCGTGTGCGCACATGGCGGCTCGCTGCGAGAAGGTCGCGCCGCATGCGCATCGGAAGGGACGCTCGCCTGTATGCGTACGGACATGATTCTGAAGGATCTTGTTCGTCTGCAAATTAAAAAAAAGAATAAGATAGATAAATAAATAATGCTGGACTATCACACAGCATCATGTAGCCCCAAACTAAGCAGAGCTTGTGTTATGGGAACCACATTATTGATATACTACACATATTTATTTTTTTGTAAATACATTTTCATACGTAGAAAACACCCAGACCCGAGACAAATATCTGCAGAACATTCAAATATTTGTCCCGCGGCGGGAATCGAACCCGCAAACTTCTGCGTCTCAGGCGGACCTTCGCCCACTGCGCCACAGAGGTCGTCAATAGATAGATGAACTCTTTAATGCACACGACACCAATTAAAAAGCAAAAATTTACAAAAACGGAGAAATGAAATAGTAATATTGTAGGTACAATACGGTTTCTTCCACACAACCAAGAATGGAAAGAATATAATCAAAAGAATTGAGCGGTGATGCTTATAATACAAAAACGAAATACCTACCTAATAAGGTTAGTTTTAAAAATATATTGACGAAGATATTAAAATACTTTATTATTTGAATTGTGATTATATATTATTTTGAAATTGTATCTTTAATTTTCTAGGATACTAACTGACATTTGTATACCTATGCGGCGAAACATGGCTCACTCATCCATCACATACAGTCTTATTCCAAAACGAATACTCAAGAAAGTCTAGGTTTAAAACTGGTATTTTGTATACAAAATGTCACATTTAAACTTAGCCTAGATAAGAACTTATTTATTCGAAAATTAGATTAATACAAAAAAATAATATGGTCTTAACACTATCCCTCTCATAGGGGGATAGTGACCATATTAATTTTTTGTAATCTATTCTTCGAATAAATAAATAATTTGTATGTGTATTTGTATCGGTGAACAAAATTACATGAAACAAATGTTTTGTGTTGTTACATAAATGTTACATAATTTTACAGATTCCAATGTCAAAAACTCAGACAAGCAATTTAATTTACCTATTAAAGTTCAAAAACTCAGACAAGCAATTTAATTTACCTATCATAGTTTTATGCATGTATTCATAAACTTTTTAGGCATTCTTGTTTATTCATGTGTGTATTACCTACCTACTTTAATTTTAGAATTAATTATAGCTTTTATTTTTTAGTTTTGTATATGTTATTCGGTCTCCAACGGCCTAACTAAACGGAAGACCAGCACAGAACCCATTTGCAACTAAGATAATTTATTTGTTACTTTGTGGTCTTACATGTATTTTGTTCGTTGCAAATAAACAATTTGATTTGATTTGATTTTTTTGCGCGCACGCACCGTTTTTGTTTGTGTGCGTGCGTGCGTGTATGCACGTGTGTGTGTGTGTGTGCGCGCGTGTGTGTGTATGTGTACGCGAGTGTAAACTTTGTGACCTAGATTATCGGAAACTAGTTTCAGGATAAAAATATACATATTTATGGGGTGTTAGGGCTTCAAATTTCCGTCTTCGGGCTCTGGCGGCGGCTGATTACGACATAACGCAGCGTGACACCGGCAAAGCTACATCCCCACAGCCGCCGACGGGCAGCAGCGTCGTGCGAGAAGCTGTGCCCTGCGATCCCAACCCGCATACTTAGTGGGGTTATGGGCACATCCCCCTTTATTAGGGAAGGCATGCGATATCAGCTATCAGATACAAGTAAGTACTTAAATACAAAAGAGCGTAAGTTTGCAATTAATCATACGTGAGTAGGTAATTGAGGAGAGGGTGTCTGTAGGAATGTGTATTTGTTTGAGTGTAAAGGTGTGTGGGTCATCCTGTTCCCCCCAGTCTCTTAAGTGATCAAATTATTGTTATTTAGCAAAAAATATTAACACAAGTCAAAGTAGAATAAATAAGCTTTCTAAAAATATCCTTATTTCTGTTGTAGCTTTCATAATAAAGTCACAATATTGGTTTTTGTTACCAATGAAAATTATTTAGTACTGAAAATTTATCGTGAATTTTGATTATTTATAACTTAGGTTCTAAGTGTAATAACTGTAAATTTTTTGCGTTATATAAAAGGAGATATTATTGAAGTATAATAAATAAATAAAATCTATAGCAAATAGCTTGAGATTTTTTGAAAAATTATATCTGGAATTTATTTTCTCATGTTTCAAGGATTAATAAATAAAAACTATTGCATTTATAACTTATTTTTTTATTGAATTGTAAAGACTTATTATCGTACTACACAAAACACATCCCAAACATTACCAAGAATGTAAAAGGATGATAAACAGATGATTTATAGGACGAGCGCGCTTCGCGCGCTTTTCCCGCGCTTTTCACGGAAACCCCTGTGCGTTGGGTACCTATGTATATACCTGCGGAAAATAGATCATTCGACCGGTTAAGAGTCTGGTTATCACAGGGATAACCCATGGTGTGAATGTGTGTGTTTTAGTATGAGTGCGTATATGTCCTACAGCACTACGATAGGTAAGCATCTTGGGATCCAATAATAAAATTACTGAAGGACTGTGTATGTGAGTGTGAGTGAGTGAGAGAGAGAGAGAGATAATTAACTAATGCTGGACACTATCACACAGCATCATGTAGCCCCAAGCTAAGTAGAGCTGTGAATGTAAACTTACAGTAAAACCCCGTCCACAAATGTAGCATATTTTATTTTTGGGCGGGAGTATACCTTCGTGTATCTTACGCTTATGTTTCATCAAATCTGCGTTCCGTACAAAATTCTGAAACATAAAAACGAACAATGTACCACAACCACACCGCACCAATTCATAAAATACTGACTTGGAGACGTAAAAACTTATAAATCAACACATTCACCCTTACCGGCGCGCGTCGGAGAGCATTTTATAACATGCTAAAGGAAATTGAACCATCCACAAAGCAGTCAAGTTCCTTCATCATCATCATCAGCCTATAGCAGTCCACTGCTGGACACAGGCCTCCCCTAATGAGCGCCATTGCGCCCTGTCCTTTTTTTAAAATCAAGTTCCTTATTTGCATGCAATTTACGCATCTTTGAGCTTTGTCAAACACTGACATAAATAGATCCGCAAGTAGATTTTGCATGCAAATAAGGAACTTAACTGCTTTGTGGATGTTTCAACTTCCTCTAGCTTGTTTTAAAATAATGTTCTCATTTTAAAACAAGCTAGAGGAAGGTGTGAATTGTACATTATGCCTCATAGTTTGACACTCGCTAGGGAATCAAAACTTATAACAAAAAGTACTTCCTATTTTTTGTATTTTAATTGTTAGCCCACACTTCAGGGAAAATCTAAGATTTTTATCCACATCCACATCCACACCAGCCTATATCAGTCCACTGCTGGACATAGGCCTCCCCTAATAAAGGGGGATATGCCCATAATCCCCACGCTGTGCATGCGGGTTGGGGATCGCAGGGCACAGCTTCTCGCACCACCGACGCTGCTGCCCGTCAGTGGCCAGGGGATTTAGCTGTGCCGATGTAGGCTGTGCTATGCCGCAATCAGCCGGCCGCCAGAGCCCCGTTCGTTGTTTAGCAGGGTGCACCACGTGCAGGTGGGGTTGGCTTGGGTTCCGAAGATAGGGGTTGGAACCCTGTACACCCCAAGAAGATTTTTATATATCCCAAAAATTTCGACTCAGACGGGATTTGAACCCGCTACCTTCCCATCAATACCAAACGCGCACCAACTGCGCTACCGAGACAACTCCTCGCCTGAGTCGATTTTTTTGGGATATACAGCGTGTAACCAGGCCATTATACCGTATCTATTACAGGTATCAAAAAATTTTAAACTGATATCGAAAGTATGAAACCTAATCAGTAAAATGACATCAATAACTTTTTGAAACTCAAACGAGAAGTATCCAAATTTTTTACATTGGACATGGGAGTGTTTCAATAAATTTAGTATGAGATTAGTAGAAAGGTTCTAGTTTCCTTATTTTAAATGGTCTATTACTCATTTTACTTTAATCTCATTTAATGATTACGTATGCTATGATAATAATGATTTTCAAATCGATGGAGCCGTGGTGGCCTTGTGGGATATACCCTGAGTTAAGATCTGGATGTCGTGGGTTCGAATTCGTGCACCAATGGATTTTTCGTTTCGAAAAATTTATGTGCTCATTACCACGAGCTCGAAAAGGTGAAGAAAAACATCGTGAGGAAACCGTCATGCCCTCGAACTAAAAAGTTGTAAAGGTATGTGCTAGGTTAGTGTTCCAATAAAAAGCGGGTATGGGCTTGCAACCTGTCACGTGGAATGCTAGCTGCTTGCAACAAGTGGGCATGTATCGAACGTAATGTTCGGACTTGCCTCTGACTACCCCCGTTAAGGTATCCTCAATAGATTTGCGTACTGAGCAATATCTGAAGATATCCATAATGGAGGAAAAAGTCGTGAAGATGTTTGTTTTGTTTTTTTTTTCAAATAGATACACGTGTAGATGATTTATCTTACCACTTCAATATTGTGATTGGTAATAAACCTTATTGCAATACCTATCGTATAAATTTGAACTGGCTGAAAAGCAACACTACAAAAATAACAAAAAAAATATACTCTTCGGTGTTCGTTCTAAATTAAAAACCTTTATCGCGTAGTCATTCCCGCCAATCTACACTTTTAATATATTAATTAAATTTTGTGTGTGCTACTGTGCCGGTTTCAAAAATTCTTTCACCACTGGAAAGCTACATTCACCCTGAGTAACATAGGCTATATTTAATGCTAGAAAAGATTAGGGATCCTTACTAAAACCGCCGCTTGTTAATAATCGTTATTATTTCATTTATTGATTGAAAAGAGCTCGTAATTGTATCGCACAAGGACGTCACTTCGAAATTCTGCTTTTAATACAAACTTTGTACTTCTTTGATATATTCAGCCAGCCTGCATGCAGGTATGTTAATATTACTAGTGTCGTTACAGCAAAACTAATTATTTAAATATTCATTCATTTAGGCTACAAAAACAATTAATAAGTAACCAATTATTTAGCTTTTATAAGGTATTGAATAAGGTTACATCTAATACTTTAAACTATAAACCTCTACGCGTTCCGGGAAAAAGGGTCTTGCACAGACAGACAGACGAACAATGAAGTGAACACAGAAGTGCTCCAATAAGAGTTCCTTTTTTTTTTTGAGGAACGGAACCCTAAACTTACATCGAACTTCCACCAATGTGAACTTTACCATATCTTTAAATAATAAATCTTTATTTATCTTTTAAATATACTTACTTTATCGCAAGCTTCACATCTGTACTTAAACACCTTCAAATGAACCAGGTTGTAGTGATCCGTCATGTATATTTTCTTAGTGAATATTTTATCACAAGCCGTACACGGAATCCTGAAACATCAATTTTCATACAGGTGTTGCTGTAATGGCGACATTAAATAAATAAATAATGCGGGACGTAATAACACAGCATCATGTAGCCCACAACTAAGCAATGCTTATATTATGGGAACCACATGATTGATATACTACACATATATTTTTTTTGTAAATACATACATATCATACATAGAAAACACCCAGACCTGAGACAAATATTTACAGAACATGCAAACATTTGTCCCGCAGCGGGAATCGAACCCGCAACCTTCTGCGTCTCAGGCGGTCCTTCGCCCACTTCGCCGCAGAGGCCGTCAAATGAACACACGGGTAGTGCTACTTGTCAGTAAAACCTAAAACTAAAGTCCATATTTCAAAATTTTATTTTTCAAACAAAATAAATCACAAGGTAAAGAAAACTTAATCTTTAATGTGGACTTTTGCTTTAGGATTTAATTTTTATGATTACTGACTACTTGTCACTATCCGTGTGTTCATTTAATGTCACCATTACAGCGACACCCTGTATACATACAGGGTGGGGCAAAATTTTACCTCATTGAGGGCAGCCTTTACTTTTGTAGTTAGAAGGTTTTGTTCGTAAGAAACTATAGATTTATTTTGAAGGAAAAAAAAAACAATAGCATTTTCGGATTTTTGAAAAAAAATTACAGTCAGTCAGAAAATTTTATTTGTCAAAAATAAAACAAGCTGGTCTCATCGGCTCTATTCCCCAACAGGAACTGTTTCCCCAATGTAACTTAAACTTACCAAATCAAATCGTCCATACAAATTCCATCAAACGTCATTCGCCATAACAAAAATGATTAGACTAATAAATAAATAAATAAATAAATAATGTTGGACGTAATCACACAGCATCATGTGGCCCCAAACTAAGCAGAGCTTGTATTATGGGAACCACATGATTGATATAATACACATATAATTTTTGTTTTGTAAATACATACATATCATACATAGAAAACACCCAGACCCGAGACAAATATCTACAGAACATGCAAACATTTGTCCCGCAGCGAGAATCGAACCCGCAACCTTCTGCATCTCAGGCGGACCTTCGCCCACTGCGCCACAGAGGCCGTCAAAAAACACTACTAAAAAACACTCTTTCACAGTAACATAAGTATATTAATCTAATTTGTTTTAATTTTCCACTTTTCTAATTATTGTATTTAAGTTCTTTTTTTTATTTTTATTCATAACTATATTCCATTAGTTTTAAGTTTTTATCCTTGGGCTGGCATAGGAACATAGATCCTATTTCTTTTTGGAGGAGGCCGGCACTACAGCAGTTTTCAACTTTTGTAGTGTTAGCGTTTCCACTGTTTTTTCTGTATACTTTGTTCCTAAATAAATCTACATCTACGCTTAATATTAAAAAGAGAAAAAAAAAATATTTTTGTTGTGTGTTTGTAATGAATAAACTCAAAAACTACTGTGCCGATTTCAAAAATTCTTTCACCATTGGAAAGCTACATTCACCCTGAGTAACTACGCTATATTTATTGCTATAAAAGATTAGGAATCTTTACTAAAACCCGTGCGAAGCCGGGACGGGCCGCTAGTACTTTATAATTTATACTTATAAATTACCTTAGTTTGTTCCTAGACACATGCTTAACACTGCTACACAGATGCCACTTCAGTCTGTATACATCAGGGTAGGTGGTGCCGCAGTCACTACAGAATGCAGGCGAAGCCGGGCGATGCACTAGCTTTTTGTGGAGCCAGAGACCATTGTAGCGAGCGAATGTTTTACTGCAAGGTTTACATTCGAAGGGAGAGTGCTGTTTTCTGAAATATAGTTTTATTTTATAAATTCGACGGCCTCTGTGGCGCAGTGGGCGAAGATCCGCCTGAGACGCAGAAGGTTGCGGGTTCGATTCCCGCTGCGGGACAAATGTTTGCATGTTCTGTAGATATTTGTCTCGCGTCTGGGTGTTTCTGTGTATGATATGTATGTATTAACAAAAAAAAAATTATATGTGTAGTATATCAATCATGTGGTTCCCATAATACAAGCTCTGCTTAGTTTGGGGCTACATGATGCTGTGTGATGCTGTCTCGCATTAATTATTTTATTTATTTGGGAAAACAAACGATACATTTTTTTTATGTTACTTGAAGATGGAACAAGCACATGGTCCACCTGATGTTAAGTGGTAACCATTACCTATCACAAAGCATTGCATCGTAGATCACGTTTTTTGAAACGTGCTCTACGATGCAACGCCCTGCGTCCATCAACTAGAGGCATGATGATGATAAGCCTCTTGTGCCTGTAATGTCACCGGCACCCATACCCTTCAAGCCGAAACACAGCACAGCTGCTTCACACAACAATGCTACAATGGTAACAATAAGTAACTGTTTAAAAAAAATAACTGTTGTAAATCCGTCATTGGCTGTAAGAATAAATATAAGCATTTGAGAATATTATTTTTAAGAGCTGTGGATTTTGATCAATAAATAAAAAAATAATAATAATAATAATAATATGTTAAGGTATTACCTACATCGTTATCGACAGCTTACAATAGGCTAGACGACTGAAAAATTCTAATTACTCCGTTATTTACATATCCAAAAAATATTGGACACGTATTTTTTCTTTTGTCAATTAAACAAAAAATAACAAAGATATAATGCGTTAAAGTTCCGCGCGACATCACGATATAGTACATTTTTAACCTAGGCGTGACGTCACGAGCCCCCACTCCCGAACTTTCACGTTCTTTATCTCCGTCAATTTCTATTGATTCGATAAATAAAAAAATACGTGTACAGTATTTTTGTTGATCTAACAGACGGACTAATTAGAATTATTATTTTTTTACCCAGCCATCATCCCTATTGGTAATAGATGAAAAATTATTGATTGCACAAGATAAAAGGGGCGAACTTAATGTTAGATAGCATTTTCTTACAGATAACCTTTGTGGAGATGATAAATAAATAATGTTGTACACTATCACACAGCATCATGTAGCCCCAAACTAAGCAGAGCTTGTATTATGGGAACCACATCACTGATAAAATTCATATAATTAATGTAAATTGATAAATAATTATACAGTACCCGGATGACCTGTTTTTGATGATGAATGAAACCTAGCAACATCGATTTATCGCTCCCAAAACCACCTGCATACAAAATTTCATGAAAATCGTTGGAGCGGTCTCCAAGATTTGGATTATATATGTTGTATATAGGTATAAAACATATATAATCGTAGGGTGGGGGTGTATGGGGTTCCAACCCCCATCTTCGGAACCCAAGCCAACCTCACCTGCACGTGGTGCACCCTGCTAAACAACAAACGGGGCTCTGGCGGCCGGCTGAGTACGGCATAGCGCAGCCTACATCGGCACACCTAAATATCCTGACCACCGACGGGCAGCAGCGTCGTTGGTGCGAGAAGCTGTGCCCTGCGATCCCCAACCCGCATGCCCAGCGTGGGGATTATGGGCATATCCCCTATATTAGGGGAGGCCTATGTCCAGCAGTGGACTGATATAGGCTGGTGTAGTGTAGTGTATATAGGTATACATACATTTAATACAATAATTGCTCATTTAAAGGTATTAGATAGATAGATGTACAACAACAGAGCAACATTCAAACAGTTGTCTCGCAGCCGGAATGGAATCCGCAGATTTCCCATGCAACAATGACTCCTCACACTCACACCAGCCTATATCAGTCCACTGCTGGACATAGGCCTCCCCTAATAAAGGGGGATATACCCATAATCCCCACGCTGGGCATGCGGGTTGGGGATCGCAGGGCACAGCTTCTCGCACCACCGACGCTGCTGCCCGTCGGTGGCCAGGGGATTTAGCTGTGCCGATGTAGGCTGTGCTATGCCGCAATCAGCCGGCCGCCAGAGCCTCGTTCGTTGTTTAGCAGGATGCACCACGTGCAAGTGGGGTTGGCTTGGGTTCCGAAGATGGGTGTTGGAACCCCGTACACCCCGTACATCAATGACTCACCTGATATGATCTTCAATGCAATATCTCATCTTGAATGTAGTCCCGCATTGATCACAGATGTACTTCTCATGCCATTCCTTATAGTGCTTGTAGAACATACGCCTGTTTCTAAAAATATATATATCACTATCATTATCATCCACAACCTATAGAAGTCCACAGCTGAACACAGGTCTCCCCCGAGGAATTCCATGAAGAATGGTCTTGAGCCCTCTCCATCCACCGATTACCTGCAATCTTGACGATGTCGTCGGTCCATCTGGTGGTGGTCTCCCACTTCGTCTTCCAGATCGCGGTCATCTTCATCATCATCAGCCTATAGCAGTCCACTGCTGGACATAGGCTTCCCCTAATGAGCGCCATTGCGCCCTGTCCTGAGCTCGACGCATCCAGCTTCTACCAGCAGCCTTTTGCAGATCGTCAATCCACCTGGCCGGAGGGCGTCCTACACTACGTTTGCCGAGCCGCGTTCTCCACTCAAGAACTCGTTTACCCCAACGGTTATCGGTTCTACGAGCTATATGGCCTGCCCACTACCACTTCAACTTGCTGATATACCAGCGTATAGAGCCACATCCTAACGAACATGCACAGAATCTGATGCTCAAATCTACCTTCCAAAGGCTAATATGGACAATAATAGGTTTCTACGCTTGTACAAACATTTAATTTTAAAATAATCATACTTATATTGTATCGCTGTTTGTTTTTCAAATAAATAAATAGACTAAGAAGAACCCCTCAAGATCATACAACCCATGAATAACACGGAGAACGCCGAGGATATGGTTATGCCATTGGGCATATTCCATGCATGCCAAAGGAAACATCAAACTAGCAATGCACAGAAAGTTTCCAAGAAAAAAGGAGATTCATAAATAAAAATAATTTGATAAGTAATCATACACAGAAAACTAAACGCGAAAATAGGAAATACTAGCTCCCGCTCGCAAACCTCTGATTGCAAAATAGCACAGCCTATCACTCACCATCATTATCAGCCTATAGCAGTCCACTCCACCAGTCTGCTGGACATAAGCCTCCCTTAATGAGCGTCATTGCGCCTTGTCCTGAGCTCGACGCATCCAGCTTCTACCAGCAGCCGACAGCAGATCGACACTCCACCTGGCCGGAGAGCATCCTACACGATAGAGCCGCGGTCTCCACTCAAGAACTCGTTTACCCCAACGGTTATCGGTTCTTTGTCCGATATGGTCAGCCCACTGCGACTTCAGCTTGCTAATTCTCTGAGCTATGTCGATTGCGGCAAAACGCAGCCTGACACCGACACAGCTATAATCCGCTGACCGCTGACGGGCAGCAGCGAGAGAGAAGCTGTGCCCTGCTATCCCTAACCCAGGGTGGGGATTATGGGCATATCCCCTTCTTATACAACAAACAACAACAACAGCCTATATCAGTCCACTACTGGACATAGGCCTCCCCTAATAAGATGGGGGATATGCCCATAATCCCCACGCTGGGCATGCGGGTTGGGGATCGCAGAGCACTGCTTTTCGCACCACCGACGCTGCCCGTCGGCAGTCAGGGAATTTAGCTGTGCCAGTATTAGGCTGCGCAATGCCGCAATCAGCCGGCCGCCAGAGCCTCGTTCGTTAGTTAGCAGGGTACACTACGGGCAGGTGAGATTGGCGTGAATTCCGAAGGTGGAGGTTGGAACCCCTTACACACTTCTTATAGATGAGGCCTAAGTCCAGCAGTGGGCTGAATATGCTGATGTAATTGAACAGCGAAGGAGAAACTCACCCAAATTTAATTTTGCATTTAAGACACTCAATAACTCTTTTGTGTTCCTTCTTAAAGTGCCAAATTCCCATCCATTTCCGACAAACAAACTGACAGACAACACATTTATATACATAATAATGTTTCCTCATATGTGATTTCAATTCCTTTTCAGGTAAAATACATTTACATATATCACAAGTATATTTTTCAATGCCGTGCAGTTTTTGATGTAGTCTATACTTTTTTTTAGTAAGAAACACTAGAACACATTCCTTGCATTTGAACTTTTTCAATTTGAAGTAATCACTATTTCTTTCTTCATCTATACATTGAAGCAACTCTTCTTTAGTGATCAGTATTTTCTGAAAACCCTTATCAAAATCGGTGTATACTTTATATTTCGGTTTTTTGTTTTGCTCTGCTCTTTTTATAGACCATCGACTTTTTTTAAATTTCTGTTTAGGTACTTCTGTATTTTCATCGAAATCAGAATTATCATTGAATATTATAGTATCTTTTGATTCAATTTTGGATTCCTTAGTGTTAGAGTTTTTGACAGTGTTAGGTTCAAATTTTGTCTGTATGTTGCCTTCATATAAATATATTATTTGATGTGTTTGATTTAATGTAACTGATGTGAGGCTTGATAGATTGTAGATGAAGTTCTGAAAAAAAAAATGTAAATGATTAACTAACAAATAAATAATTAATGCTGGACTATCACACAGCATCATGTAGCCCCGAACTAAGCAGAGCTTGTATTATGGGAACCACATGGTTGATATATTACCTGTATACATTGTTTTGTAAATACATACATATTAAGCATACACAGAAATCAAGACATAATCATAATCATTTATTTGTAAAACCAATTAACATGTCAGCTTCATTATTAAATGTTGTCTATTAAATTGGTATTATCAGTACCTTCAAACATTAAATAACATTCAAAGTACGTATTCACCTAAGTATTCACTTAGGTGCTTTGTAAATTATAAATTCATTATAGCTATAGAACGACTGCTCAATAACCCAGTGTTTATCATATACTTGCAAGTCATACAAACATTTGTCCCGCGGCGGGAATCGAACCCGCAACCTTCTGCGTCTCAGGAGGACCTTCGCCTACTGCGCTACAGAGATCGCCACAGGGCGACGCGGTCGCAACTTGGTTTGCATGGTCTTCCTCTCCTGTCAGTCTATTGAAATATAAATATAGGCTACGAAGCTATAATATAGCCTACAAGACTATACTTATAGTTCAATAGAAATATATAAGCCCAACCCGTGGTAATGATCCCATGATCCTAGGATAAAAAGCCCAGGTCATAATCTAAGTTTATTCCAAGTTCCATCCAAATCCGTTCAGCCAGTACGGAGTTGAGTGGCAACCAACATACTAACACACAAGTTCTTGCATTAATTATTATTAGTGTGACCAGGCAACCCAGTTAAAACTTTGTTTGCATGACCAATGATCCTCCTCTTCTATCAATTGAATTATAAATGTAGCATTTAACACTCAGAGATAGGGTAGCTTTTTATCATTATCATCAGTTCACCCACTGCTTTTTGTCACCCAATGTCACTCTTTATCATTGTCATCAGTTCACCCACTGCTTTTTGCCACCCAATTACACTTTTTATCATTATCATCAGTTCACCCACTGCTTTTTGTCACCCAATTACACTTTTTATCATTATCATCAGTTCACCCACTGCTTTTTGTCACCCAATAACACTTTTTATCATTATCATCAGTTCACCCATTGCTTTTTGTCACCCAATGACACTTTTTTATCATTATCATCAGTTCACCCACTGCTTTTTGTCACCCAATGACACTTTTTGTCATTATCATCAGTTCACCCACTGCTTTTTGTCACCTAATGACACTTTTCATCATCATCATCAGTTCATCCACTGCTTTTTGTCACCCAATGACACTTTTTATCATTATCATCCGTTCACCCACTGCTTTTTGTCACCCAATGACACTTTTTATCATTATCATCAGTTCACCCACTGCTTTTTGTCACCCAATGACACTTTTTGTCATTATCATCAGTTCACCCACTGCTTTTTGTCACCCAATGACACGTTTTATCATTATCATCAATTCACACACTGCTTTTTGTCACCAGTCACTTGTCATCAGTTTACTCAACTCATCCAGTTTCAGCCCAGCTTCCTGCCAGTGAAAGAATTTTCAAAATAGGTGATATTTCTTCTTTTTTGTGTGAGTTAGTAGCCAACTCCAGTGTCAGGAGTTTTTATGCAGCCCGAAGGCCTCAGAAACTATTGTATCAAGTGAAATCGGTGATTTGAAGGAGCAACAAAGAATTTTGCCTTTATGTAGTACTTAGTAGTGGGATGAATAGGTTACTTAAATTGTAAATGATTCTAACAAGCATATTTCATCTCACTGCTTCTTCACATCAAATGACTGAACTAATTTCTTCTCTCTAACTTGGTTTAGTCCTTACCTGATTAGTTTGAAGAAGTTCATCAGCCTTTTTTACTTGTTCTTGGAATAGAACCACTTTCTTTAGCAGAGCTATGCACTGCCAACATAGCTGTATGCATTCTAACGATCCAATACCCTGCAAAATTAAGTGAATCCAATTGAATGCATAATTAATTATACTATAGTTTTAAGAGTCAAGATATATCTTTGCATATAAATATTAGTTAGTAAGTACAGGACTTATTTACAATGTTCAGGTATTGCAAATTTGGTGGGGTATATATAGGTAGCTTAGAAAGTTCAAACTATGAAATATAAACTTAATTATTTGGCTAGCTTATGGTCTGAGCTATGGAACGAGCCATGCTCAGAGTTTCTCTGAAGGATAGAATCCGAAACGAAACTATCCGACATGGAACTAAAGTTGTCGACGTAGCTCAGAGAATTAGCAAGCTGGAGTGGCAGTGGGCTGGCCATATCAGCCGAAGAACCGATAACTGTCGGGGTAAACGAGTTACGAGCACCTTAAGTCTTATAGCGGGTTCGATTCCCGCTTGTCTGGCTGGTTATTATATTTTACAGACTGTCATAATACCTACGTTCTTAGAAATGCTAGAGTTTTCGAAACTTACTGTTTTAGAAGTTATTTTCATGTAAATACCGGCTAACTCTTGAAGAGGCCTGAGTAGCCTTCCAACGCTGAGGCAAGCATGGCACTGGTGCCGATCGTCGCCTCCAAACTCATGTTTTATTTCATCATCTTCCATTATTTATTTTACAGGTATGTAGTCTTTCTTTCCATTTTCTATATAGAAAAAAATGTAAACAAAACAAAACCATAGAGAAATTAATAATAATAAAAAAAAAATTGTCGTAATAGCAGTAGCTACCAAGGAGAATAGGATAACTACGCTTGGGGAATAGAGTCACCGGTTTTTGTCTGCTACTCGACGATAGATGGCATAATAATCCAACCAGGGAAATCAAAAGCCTCAAGGCAGCGTCCTCGGATGCATACTTTTTCTAATATATATAAATGATCTCCCTAAAATTATAGACTATCACTGTACTCTTTTTGCAGATGATATATCCATAGTAATCCCTAGCAAATCTGGCTGTAACCTAAAAGAACATTTAAATACTACCATCCTAAAAATCGTAGAATGGCTTGAAGAACACAACCTTCAGTTAAATTTAAAGAAGACAAAACTTATACAATTTTATCCGTACCAAAAAAAACCATTATCTATTAATTATAAATATCAAAATAACTTGTTAGAACTCGTTGACACCTATCCTCTTCTAGGAATACAAATAGACTCGTTTATAAATTGGAAAAACCACATCAAAAAAATTTCTTCCAAACTTTCAAGATTCACATACGCTCTCTATGAACTAAAGAAAACAACAGATGTAAAAACAGCTACCGCTGCATACTATGCATATGCAAATGCTTGGCTTCAATATGGCATAACCTTATGGGGCAATAGCACTGATGCCATGAAACTGTTTGTTCTTCAAAAAAGATGCCTAAGAATAATTTACAACCTGGATACAATAGAGAGCTGCAAACCATACTTCATAAAAGAAAAAATCTTAACATTAACTGGTATTTATATACTAGAAATAGGACTATTTGTAAAAAAAAATTTAAATTTCTTTGAAAAATACTCCAGGCCACAAAACTTACGACCCCAAACAAAATTAGCCATTCCATTTTCTAATCTTAAAATATTTCATTCTGGTACTCACGCCATGGCAATCAAGATTTATAATAAAATTCCCCGAGTCATTCTAAACGAAGAAAACCTTCATAAATTTAAAACACTTTTAAAAAATTACCTAATTCAAAATAGTTTCTACTCGTTGCAAGAGTTTTTTGATGATAAATAAGCTAGGTATATGTTTTACAAAAATGTTAAAATGTTCACTTTATTATTGTTTTATTATTACTTTCCATAATTTGTATGTAAAGAGTGCGGTAGGAACTTATTAGCAATGTTATATGCTAATAAGTTAGCAAATATTAAATGTTTTATTGTTTTTTTTTTATCATGCAAAATAGTGATACATAACTTAATTATTTATAATTTGAAGAAAATTAATAGAAGCAGTAGATGGGTATTATTTAGGTAGATATTATATTATTATTAGTATTAAAGGAATAAGCTGTAAATAACATTTATAATAAAAGTTTAAAACTAAATTTAATACTTGCATAAAAAGCTGTATAAAAGTACCTATTACATAGGTAAACCTAAATGTTGCCATGCCCTTCCTGGGCTCATGTTGATACATATATATATATATAAGAACTTTTTGTACCTACACATGAACGCAATAAATAACTTTGACTTTGACTTTGACTTAAAAAGCTCTTGTACGACTGAACTAAACTGCTGAATCAGTCAGACTGACGATGGGTTTACTGTGACTGACTCACAGACTACTAGGATGTGGACTGACTGACTGACTCAAAAAAATCGTCGATTGAAGTTTTTACTCTGGCGATTTTACAACAAAAATAAAAGCGAAAAAACAAGTTTTACTTCGTATTTTACTAAAATGATTATTCTAGCTGGAATTCCATAACTTCTCACTTAATTTTTAATTCGAAACCACTTATAAAGCCAAGATGAGTGTAGTAAAAGAGGAAAACAACACAGGCCCTGTTTGCCACGGGTGCCTGTGCTCTGGCCGAAAGACTGCCCCCCTGGGAGTCTACTCCGCGATGTTCTTCACACTGGTCGGGCATCTGCAGCCTTACACTGTTCATGTGAGTACGAACCATGCAAATAAGGAAATAAACATTCGACAAGCCTTTGAATTTAAACACTGTATACAACAACACCAGCCTTGCCAGTCCACTGCTGGACATAGGCCTCCTCAATAAATGGGGTATATGGGGATCGCTGGGCACAGCTTCTCGGCCAGGGGATTCAGCTGCTAGTTTTCGCGCAGCTACTTTGCGGCGGCGCATCTTTATAGCACCAGTGGAAACGGTCACAAAGTTTCGTAGCTTAGCTTTTACATTCTCGCAGCATAGCTGCATAGCTGCATAGCACATCTCTGGTGAAAAGGCACCCTAACATTGAAACTGTACAAAGGTTCCAAAACATAATCCGAGAATCGCTTTGCTGGTACGGACATGTGATGAGGCGAGAAGATGACCATAGGACTTAGAGTTATGAATATAGAGGAGGGAAAAAGAGGGCGTGGACGACCAACAAAGACCTGGCTACGAGCAATACAAAATGACATGCTAGCGAGCAACACAACAACAGAGAAAACCCACAACCGTACGGTGTGGCGCAGAAGTACTAGGAGGGCTGACCCCAAATAACATGGGATAAAGCTAGGAGAAAGAAGAAGAGGAGAAGAAAGGTTCCAAAACATTGCCCTAAAAACTTTGTCAAGTGCACACTGGTTTGTGAGAAACAACGAATTAAATAACTACCTCAATATGCTGATTAAGGAGGAAATGCGCATACATAGCAAGAGATACAAAGAAAGGCTCAACAAACACACAAATGAGCTGGCCAAAAACTTGCTCAACAACCAAGGAAATGTTAAACGCCTAAAAAGATGGCAAATATTGGATATCTAAGAGGATGACCAAGACTCACACAGCCAATGGCGCAACTCATTGAAATTACGCCCATACGAATCACCCCCCCAGATTATCTGATTATGGCTGAACAGCCGATTGCAGATAAGAAGAGTAAAAAAAAAATGTCATGTCACTCTTCTCAAAACTGGGATACCAGAGTTGGCCGCCTAGCTTGTGTGAAGAAAATTATTTTTATTTCATTTCATCTGTTGCAGGGTATCGAAGAAGTGAAGATATGCTGGGAGTGCCGCGGCATCCTGAAGAAGTTCCAAGACTTCCAAACTCAGCTGAGGACAGCCCAGCATATGCTGCTGCAGATGAGGTATCAAGGGGTGAGTTGAAGCTCGGTGTCGTAATGTAGATTACGAGATTATTATTCTGTCCAATTTTGTGTTCCGTGTAAAATTACCATGTTCGGGAAACATTTTACGTGAAACAAAAATGTGCTTATATACAAGCAAACAAAGTTGCGGGCGGGTCAGCTAGTATACCTAGTATAACGTCATAACTAGAATTTTTTATTTCGAATAGTGAGAAGGGATGTATGGTGTTATTTAGGAGCCTGCGTCTTGAATATGTTAAAGATAAAACACAACAATATTCAATCCACTGCTGGATATAGACATCTATAAGAAGGGTGTTATGCCCATAATCTCCAAGAGGGTTGGGGATCGCAGGGCACAGCTTCTCGCATCGCTGCTGCTCGACCCCGGCCAGTGGATTTAGCTGTGACTATGTCAAGCTGCGCTATGCCGCGCCAATATAGTACGTTGTAGGTTATCGGAATTTGTACTAAATATTATGTCGTATTGCTGAAATCTATTACAAGATAATGATATCTTGTAATGGATTTTGTAGTGTACTGATAAATAATAAAGTGTAGTCGACCCGCCCGGCTCACTCTGCACGCGGCAGTCGAGGCGAGCGGACGTGCTATAGCGATATAATTTTGTGCATTGTCATTCAACCACCCTTAGTATATATTTCATGTACTCTACAGATTTCTTCGGAAAATCTATTATTTAGGACAACAAATGGATCTATATAGACACCAAAGAGAACTCTTAATTAGCGTTAGTCTAGGCACTTAATAATACTAAAACAAGTATAAAAATAACGCCAAATTTAATTAACTAAAATTATTATTTCCAGAGCTCCAATCTGATCTCACTGTCAAAACTGACAACCACAAACAAAGACTGCTACGACCATGAATTCAACCACATCGACACCCCAGACATAAAAGAAACAATTCTACCACTAGTCAAAGAGGAGTTCACCGAACCACTAGAACCTATAGATTACAACGATGGATGCGTCGACTTTGATGACTATAAAGATTACAAAGACGAGACCAAACCAGACATACCTTTAATAAAAGAGAAAAAACATAAGCTTAAACGAGAGAAGACTGATAAGAAGAAACCTAAAGAGAAGAGTGTCAGCTTAGTTACAAAGTACAGAAGATATGCAAGGTTGCTCCGAGCGGAGAAGAAAAATTGGGGAATCTCGTGCGAGAAGTATTTTACTAAAGTGTATCTAACTGAGGGGGAGATAGAGGAGCATTTGACTCAGACGGACCGGTCACAGAGAGGGTTTGCCACGGTGCCGTATAAATGTAAGGATTGTATGAAGGGGTATTTAAGAGTTGTGGATTTGTATCGACACAATGATCTTAATCATCATAAGGTGAGTTACTGAACCCTGCTAAGCAATATCATCATATTTCATATTTATTTATTGCATACAATTACAGTAAGTGGGTTGGTTGCTTAGGTCTAAGTGGCTTTAATTAGCTTTAAGTACCCTATCAGGGCGCAGCAAATTGGTTCGAGTTTGTCGTTTTTTTTTTTTTTTTATTATTATTTTATTTTTAACATAAACAATGTGTAATGTTTCTTATAACTACATCTAAAAAACCATATTTGGTTTGACAAAGATGTAAAAGGAGGTTCATTACTCCGTACCTAATTTTAACAATTACGAGTAAAAAGTGCTGTAAAAATAAAAATAAAAAATAAAGAAACTGTAAGTATACATATAAAATCTAAATATCGGTAAACAAAAAGAATCAACAAACAATAATGTAACGAAGTTAAGTAGTTGAGAGAAAATGCAAGATTATGGAGATACTATTATGTTATTTTGTGACAGTAGTAACAGTCTTCTTAGCGTTACATACAATATAAATAAAAACTAACAAAATCATCCATTTTAGAACAAAATTATTTACACAAAAATTAATTACCTATTTACTCTAATACATATTTGACGACCTCTGTGGCGCAGTGGGCGAAGGTCCGCCTGGGACGCAGAAGGTTGCGGGTTCGACTCCCGCCGCGGGACAAATGTTTGCATGTTCTGTAGATATTTATCTCGGGTCTGGGTGTTTTCTATGTATAATATGTATGTATTTACAAAAAAAAAATGTATATATGTAATATATCAATCATGTGGTTCCCATAACACAAGCTCTGCTCAGTTTGGGGCTACATGATGCTGTGTCAGCATTATTTATTATTTATTATTATTTGAAATAGTCAAATTAAATAATCAAATAGTCAAATCATAATTTATAGCAGTCCACTGCTGGACATAGGCCTCCCCTAATAAGCGCTATTCCATAATTAGGGGGATATACCCATAATCCCCATGCTTCTTTGTATGAGCAAATTAGCAACTTTAGTGTCGGAGTTTTTAGTCCGCCCGAAGGCCTCCGACATGGCTTAACGACTGAATAGCCGGGACCAACATCTTAACGTACCTTCCGAAGCACGGAAGCGCTCAAATCTAAATTCCGCTAAACTTTATACTGCCATGTAATGTGTAACAACTTTTAGGAACTCAAATTGCCGTATATTCATTAAAAATTATGTTACAAATAAATACAAATACAAATACAAATTATTTATTTGCACGAACATAATGTGAGTACAGTCAGGTCTTAAATAAATATTATTCCATTTTATGTCCTACCTTATTCTAGGCATGCAAATATTCAATCTTAATAACTACATAGATATAATGTCAAACCAATATTGATATAAAATTATTTCAGCCATCTTATATACGAAAATAATAAGAATAATAATTAGGGTCCATTGGAATAGTTCATAAATTCATTCAAGTCATAGAAACAATTGTCAGCAAGCCATTTAGTTAATTTTCTTTTAAATAATATAAATTGTAATTCTTTAAATGAGTTAGGTAGTTTATTGTATACCCTAATAGCATTTATGAAAGCATTTCTTTTATACACATCTAGCCTTATTTGTGGTACATGCAGTTTTAATGGATTCCTACATGTGGTATTCCTTAAGATTACCTCAGAGCTCTGTTTATTTTTATAATCTTACCTCGTCCTTTGTGCAAACCATGCAATAAATTAGAATAAAGATTACAAATTAAATTAAATTGACAATGGTGATAATATCTTTTCAGCCTGACACACCCTACCAATGCAGGGTTTGCAAGAAAATAACAGAATCATTGGAAGATTTGGCCGAACACTGGAGAGAGCATTGCGGGTTGTACCAGTGCAACATGTGCTCCGACTACTCCCGACCCAGGATACTACGGAGGCATCTCAATCAGCATCACACCAAGGTTTATGGCTGTACCAGCTGCAAGATGGAGTTTGGGTGAGCATTTATTAAGACAGGACGTATGTCATGATCATGAGCTCATGACATATATGATCATGAGATCATGACAAACGAGGCCAATACGTGGATACTCACAGTATCATCACACCAAGGTTTATGGCTGTACCAGCTGCAAGATGGAGTTTGGGTGAGCATTTATTAAGACAGGACGTATGTCATGATCATGAGCTCATGACATATATGATCATGAGATCATGACAAACGAGGCCAATACGTGGATACTCACAGTATCATCACACCAAGGTTTATGGCTGTACCAGCTGCAAGATGGAGTTTGGGTGAGCATTTATTAAGACAGGACGTATCTCATGATCATGAGCTCATGACATATATGATCATGAGATCATGACAAACGAGGCCAATACGTGGATACTCACAGTATCATCACACCAAGGTTTATGGCTGTACCAGCTGCAAGATGGAGTTTGGGTGAGCATTTATTAAGACAGGACGTATCTCATGATCATGAGCTCATGACATATATGATCATGAGATCTTGACAAACGAGGCCAATACGTGGATACTCACAGTATCATCACACCAAGGTTTATGGCTGTACCAGCTGCAAGATGGAGTTTGGGTGAGCATTTATTAAGACAGGACGTATGTCATGATCATGAGCTCATGACATACGAGGCCAATACGTGGATACTCACAGTATCATCACACCAAGGTTTATGGCTGTACCAGCTGCAAGATGGAGTTTGGGTGAGCATTTATTAAGACAGGACGTATGTCGTGATCATGAGGTCATGACATACGAAGCCAATACGTGGACACTCACAGTATCATCACACCAAGGTTTATGGCTGTACCAGCTGCAAGATGGAGTTTGGGTGAGCATTTATTAAGACAGGACGTATGTCATGATCATGAGCTCATGACATACGAGGCCAATACGTGGATACTCACAGTATCATCACACCAAGGTTTATGGCTGTACCAGCTGCAAGATGGAGTTTGGGTGAGCATTTATTAAGACAGGACGTATGTCGTGATCATGAGGTCATGACATACGAAGCCAATACGTGGACACTCACAGTATCATCACACCAAGGTTTATGGCTGTACCAGCTGCAAGATGGAGTTTGGGTACGCATTTATTAAGACAGGACGTATGTCGTGATCATGAGGTCATGACATACGAAGCCAATACGTGGACACTCACAGTATCATCACACCAAGGTTTATGGCTGTACCAGCTGCAAGATGGAGTTTGGGTGAGCATTTATTAAGACAGGACGTATGTCGTGATCATGAGGTCATGACATACGAAGCCAATACGTGGACACTCACAGTATCATCACACCAAGGTTTATGGCTGTACCAGCTGCAAGATGGAGTTTGGGTACGCATTTATTAAGACAGGACGTATGTCGTGATCATGAGGTCATGACATACGAAGCCAATACGTGGACACTCACAGTATCATCACACCAAGGTTTATGGCTGTACCAGCTGCAAGATGGAGTTTGGGTACGCATTTATTAATGTTCCGCTCTCCGCAATAGCCGCAATAGCGGCACCTATAACAAGCAACGAAAAAAAATGAGATAGAGTATAGAGTGTAGAAAGCGAGTGAGGAAGAGGGACCGCGCGGGCCCGATGCTACCCGATCAAGTATTGACTTTATTGCGATCGGACCTCACTCAGAACTGGGGTACGACGCCATATACGGAGCTGAAACGTAGACACAGAACAGTTTGTCCAACAGTTTAAAGTCGCTCAGCAAGCTATGGAAATAGCCATGCTCGGAGTCTCTCCTTACCCAAAGGATAAAAATGGGAGAGCTCTGCTAAGACTCACTGTTCGTCTATCAGTCACCAGGCTGTATCTCAAGAACCGTGATAGCTAGACAGTTGAAATTTTCACAGATAATGTATTTCTGTTGCTTTCTTTTCGCTATAACAACGATTTGGCTGGTTTTCTTTAAACAAAACCTATAGTTTATCAAATCAATGATTATTTGCTTCAAATAGGGTTACTACAAGGTTCTTAAATAAGATTTCTACCGTACCATAATATTTCTACCAATTTTGGCAGTTTCTCCAGAAAAAAACCTTATAACTACAAAAGAAAGGCTGCCCTCAATGAGGTAATTTTTTTCCAGATTCTGTTTATCTTTACAGCTAAGCAATTGAATGTTCTTCTGGATTCAGTGTTTCCTTATCACTCCAACTTACCGACGAATCTTATATTATACCGTAACCTGTCAAAAATTAACAACGAGTTTGAAAATCTGTCAAAAATTAACAACGAGGCGTCGAAATTTTGACAGTTTTTCAAAAGGGAAAACGAAGCGTCATCCGTAACGGTATAATATAGGAACCGGCCGTTAGAAGTCTTCAACCGAAGAGTACATAAATACGAACCCCATTAAAGTAGGAAGGCCTAACTGTCTACATTTTATTAAATGTCAATGTCATAGTGGCCGCTCTAACTTACACACAGATATAAAAAATAACTAGATGAAGTCTTCAAATTCACTATGTTCTGAACATCAACTCATACGGCTGATCTCTACTTTCTTATGTCCAATATCATCCGTTAGAAAGGGACGCATACGTGTATCAATGCGACTTCAAATGTGATCAAAAAGTCGTAACAGGGCTCGAACAAAATTCTATGCAGTTTCATTGAAATGCCCTGGTACGAAGTCGCAGCAATCGCATTGAGATAAAGTATGCATCTCTTTCTAGCAAATGATATATGGACTTAAGAAAATAAAGATCAGACGCAGGAGTTGACATTCAGAACATGTACACAATATACCGTAGCCGATTACGCTGCCATCATCAAGGTCGTCAACACTTCGACTCTACCATCTTGGTTAGGAAGTGCAGGTAAGAATCGAACGTTAGTTCTTTGCTCTGGCGTCAACTTCGAGAGCAACTACTCTCGAGTCTTTTGGTTTTGCTCTGAGTGCCACCCTAGCTCGTGGGTTGGCTTCCCAGAGGCGTTACGTTGTCCAATTTCTGGCTACGGAAGTGGATACTGGTCCGGAGAGTTGGGTGTCTCCAGGAGCTCGCGAGGTAGAGGTCGCCATGGGAAGTTAATATCGGGAGGTCGGGCGTGTAGAGGCGCGATGCCGTTAAGGTGTACGTGGCGACTGTTGTCTGCGCGGTCATACATCCTTCGCGCTAGCAATGCCAATGATTACGCTGCGTTTTCCCTTGAAAAACTGTCAAAAATTAACAACGAGGCGTCAAAAATTTTACAGTTTTCCAAGGGAAAACGAAGCATCATCGGTTACGGATAACGGTATGATATAGGAATCGGTCATTAGTTTCTTGTCAAGAAAGTAGAGATCAGCCGTATGAGTTGATGTTCAGAACATAGTGAATCTTAGGACTTCATCTAGTTCTCTTATAAGACTGTGAACTTAGAGGTCCAGTAGAAAAGCCCTGACTGTCTAGTTTTTATTTAATGTTAATGTCATCATCATATGCTATATATATATTCTTTGAATTATGGGTAGTAATGGAGCTAGGTCCCAGAAGCCATTACGGCCTTCCGACACATGAAGGGGCCGTTCGGGCCGCCTGACACACCTCTAGGCACACGAATAGTAGATATTTTGTAAAAATGTGAAACTTATATTATTTTTCAGATCCCTAACAAAATTCGCGCTTCACTACAAAGAGGCTCACGGGACGTACACGTGTGATTATTGCAACAAAATCTGCTCGGAAAAGAGGGTGCTAGAGAAACATATTACGTAAGGATAAGATTTTTATAGATTCCACAAATTTCGACTCGGACGGTTTTGAACCCGCGACCTTCCCATCAATACCGGGACGCGCTAACCAACTTGTTTTGATTAGAGAGACATCGCTACCCATCCTAATGTTCCTTTTCGTCTCCCCTCCCTATCCAACTCTCTTCGAAAAGATAACATGGTCGTGCGCACACGCAAAACCAATTAAAATTAACATGACTTCACAAAAATCAATCAAAGTGACTCCCAAGTTCCCAGACCACTATACCAAGGTTAAGTCCTTTATATTATTTTTGACGGCCTCTGTGGCGCAGTGGGCGAAGGTCCGCCTGAGACGCAGAAGGTTGCGGGTTCGATTCCCGCTGCGGGACAAATGTTTGCATGTTCTGCAGATATTTGTCTCGGGTCTGGGTGTTTTCTATGTATGATATGTATGTATTTACAAAAAAAAAAGAAGTATATATCAGTGATGTGGTTCCCATAATACAAGCTCTGCTTAGTTTGGGGCTACATGATGCTGTGTGATTACGTCCCGCATTATTTATTTATTTATTAATTTAAAAAAATTAGGCAGTGTTAAGTGAGCAGCAAAATAAAACAAAATTATAATCTGATATCGATAGCTTGTCTTTGAAAAAATCATCCAAACTGTAATAACACTTTTCTATTGATAATTCTTTTAATTTACTCTCGATCCTTCCTTTCTTTTTTTTAACACGCTTTTATTAGTTTCACCTGTATGTATGTATGTATGTATGTATGTAACCGACTCCTTTGAGCTCGATTTTGCCCTACTTTGAACGATCAGATTTGATTCAAACTTTGCACACCTGTCAAAGGTCGATGACAATGCAATAATCCGATAAAAATATCCGATTATCCTAATTAGATTCGCCAGGATTAATTAATTTCTTTCCGCATCCTTAGCATGCGAGTAAGAGAGACAGAGCTAGTGCGCGAACTACGCATGCGTGCAAGCGTGTTTTTTTAGTTTTTTTAAACTATTATTTTATGAGCAAGTGGCCAACTCTACGTACGATACGTTTGCACTTCATCACGTTTATTTGCCAGTGATGTCGATTCTGTTGTGCATTTTCCTAAACTAAACTTAATTTGACATTCTTAAAAGTGATACTATCCCTTTCTTTAAGGTGTAAATGACAAGGATAGCTATAACTTTAAAGCTGTCAAAGGAGAATGCCGAGAACCCGTACCAATTGCGTCAAAACCGAACGTATCCCACAAAAATTATTATATTTCATAAATGACATTAACATTTTCTTTAGTTTTACCCACCGACTGGATTAATAATCAAGTAAAAAAATATTTTGTTGATTTGGTTGCCGCCGCACACCGCCATTAGACTGCAACAACCAATGATATATACGTTACTATGGAAACAAACATTGATGTGAAGTGTTACTATGGCAATAACACTCATTTTTGATTATTTTGACAGTATAATGGACTAAAAACTTATTGGAGATTTTTTTGACGCACTCACTTTAGTCTTGGTACCGAGCGCCATACATCAGACGGCATTCTCCTTTAGTTAAGTTTAGAAAAGTGAACAACAAAATCGACACTACTGAACTACTTAGTCTCGCACGCCAGGTCATAAACAAAAACAATGGCTAGGTAGGTACGAAAACTTATTTTTCACTTTTCTTGCTCAAAAAGTGTATCATAATAGTGTAGCTTAGCGGGCCTAAAAGTCGAGTTTAATACCTCGGGCTAAAAAGTATTTTTTCTTTTTAATTTTTGTCTAAAATTATCATCTAAAAGCATTCGTTCTCTTACATAAAAGCTCGACTTCTTGGTGCTCCGTCAATCTTTTTTTTTGAAAATAGAACCGTCTTGGTGATGTTTTATGAAGTTTGATTAATTTTTAATAAAATTTCTGAAAGTTGTCTAATTTTGAATTGTTTTATTTTCTCGCAATCGAAGTGAAAAGTAGAGTGTTTTACTCGGGCCAAAACCACCCATTATAACTTGGTCTTGTCATCCTCGCTACGCTCGGGAGTATAACAACCTCGTATATAATGGGATGGTTTAGTCCCTTGTAAAGCAATCTACTATTATCCCCTGATCTGTCAAAATTTGCCGTTCTGTTAGCTACCAACGTCGAAATACCCGCGCGCGAGGTCGCGCAAGGTCAAGGTCATTATTTTCAGTTTTTTTCTCTAACACTATTATTTTTTTTTTTTTTTTTTTGTAATTTTACATGTTTTTAATGTAATCTAGTACTTCAATCTAACTTCCTACACGCAGAATTTTTATAATAATTTTTTGAAACGAAAAAAAAAAACAAAAAACCCGCTTTTGTTGCAAAAACACGATGATACTTCAAAAATGAAACCACTTTTGAGAAAACTAACATTTTTATTTTATTATACTATTCATTAGCTTTACATTAAAGCAAAAAAACCAACACAAATTACCTTTATTTATTTATAGTTCACAATTATCTAAAAAACGTGATTTTCACAGTATGGCAAAATGGCGGCCATTTTGTGGAAGCCGCGAACCTACTTAATCATAAGATTAAGTATCAAATCTACATCACATCTTAATGTAGTTTCTTCTATTTAATTATTATTTTTCAGGCGCAGACACGTTGACCACCGCTGTCTGAAATGCAATCGTCAATACAAAAATTACACTAAATACCGCGATCACCTCAGACTTTTCCATCCGAAGCAGCTGAACAAGAACGCAAACTTAGAACTGGCTTATTGCGTGGAATGTGACAGGCAATACCCAAGCATTTATAAATATAAGATACATATTAAGGAATCGCCTAAACATACACCTAAGATGCCCACTATGTAAGTATACCCATATTACCCCTAGTTCAAATTCCCAATATACCCCTTTAAAGGGGTAATAGTACAGAAATGGACCATTTCTTTCATTCATGTTACCCCTAGTTTAAATTCCCAACCTACCCCTAATATAATTCTAAATGGTTCATTACGATAATATACAAGCATTTATAAATAAAAATCTAGATGCCCACCATGTAAGTATAATGGCCATGTTATTGTACCCCTAGTTCAAATTTCCAATCTACACCTAATATGGGGTAAAAGTGCCGAAATGGTCCATTATAATGGTCATGTTATAAATTACCATTCTACCCTGAATATGGGGTAATAGTGCTGAAATGTTCCATTACGGTAATAGACAATACCCAAGCATTTGTAAATATAAGATATTATTAGAAATCAGAAGTGGAAAATATTTAAAAAAAGGAAAATCCAAAAACAGAATTAGCCATTTAATAAAAAAGTAACGACAAATAATTCAGGCAAGGAATACGGACTTAGAACCACAGAATACAACACAAAATAAGTCCGCAAATACGTCTGTCTAGTGCAAGATCTTGGTAACGAATGCCACGCGCGCAGGTAGGCTCGCTGCTTTTATAGGCAAAGCGAGGATTGCCACTCTTGAGTTTTGTTCTCTGCTAACAATATAATACCCATATTACCCGTAGTTTAAATTCCCAATCAAACCTAACATGGAGAAATAGTGTCGGAATGGTCCATAATAATGGTCATGTTACAAATTCCCAATCTACCCTGAATATGTGGTAATAGTAACGGAATTGTCCATTACGATAATTGACAATACACTAGTATTTATAAATATACATAATTATTAAGGAGTCCCCTAAACATACACCTAAGATACGCACTGTGTTAGTATAATTACCGTATTACCCTAATTGAAATTCCCAATCTACCCCTAATATTTATTTCTTTATTTGGAAAACAAACATATCAAACCAATTTCTAAAAAAATACCTAGTATTTATTTATTCATTTAACACTTTATTGCACAAAAACAAAATAATTTTAAAAAAGGAGGACTTAATGCAAAAGCATTTTCTGCCAGTCAACCTTTCCTGGTAGAAAACTAGATTGACGTGCTGCTTACATATATTGATGGAACTAACAAATGACCCACCTGATGTTAAGTGGTAACCATTACCCATAACAAAGTATTGCATCGTAGATCACGTTTTTTGGAACGTGCTCTACGCTGCAACGCCCTGCGTGCAACTTGAGGCATGAAGATGATAAGCCTCTTGTGCCTGTAATGTCAGCACACACACCCTTCAAACGGAAACACAGCACAGCTGCTTCACGGCAGAAATAGACATGGTGCCAGTACCCGGACAAGCCGACAACAAACAACTCTACTAATCACAAATTAAATTAAGTTAATATTATGTTCCAGAGTTCCGTGTCCGGAATGCGGGAAGCGTTTCTCCCGGAAGTGCTACATGACTAATCACTTCCGGCACGCGCATTTGAAAGTTACCAACTTCTACTGTGAACTTTGTAATAAGGTAATTACAACTTATTATAAACTAGCTTCCGCCCGCGGCTTCGCTTGCGAGGTACCGGGATCAAGTAGCCTATGTGTTAATCCAGGTCATAAACTGTGTATATTCCAAAGGAGAATGCCGAGAACCCGTACCAATTGCGTCAAAACCGAACGTATCCCATAAAATTTATTATATTTTATAAATGACATTAACATTTTCTTTAGTTTTACACACCGACGGGATTAATAATCAAGTAAAAAAATGTTTTGTTGATTTGGTTTCCGCTGCACGCCGCCATTAGACTGCAACAACGAATGATATATACGTTACTATGGCAACAAACATTGATGTAAAGTGTTGCTATGGAAATAACCTTCATTTTTTATTATTATGACAGTGGAATCGACTAAAAACTTATTGGAGATTTTTTTGACGCACGCACTTTAGTCATGGTACCGAGCGCCATACATCAGACGGCATTCTCCTTTCATTCAAATCGTAGTTTTTGCGTGAAAGAGCAATAAGAAAATAACATCCGTAACTCACAAAATTTTCGCATTTATAATATTAGTAGGATAGTAGGAAAGGATAGGTTAGGATTGTTATGGCTGCTGGTAGAAGCTGGATGTGGAGCTGAGAATGACTAAATAACCTATCTAACTAAGTGATTAATCACCCAACTTGACATAAAACGGATACTGACTTCGACATTATTATTATTGTTATTTTTATTTAATCTCTTGTCATTTTTTTTTTATTTTTTATTTTAACCTTTTTTTGAATAGTTTCTATGATGACATATTGAATTACAATTATTTATTTGTTTAAATTATAATAATAATAAATATGTAATTTAATAATAATTAATGAATAAGCTTTGAATAATTTGACACAACTTGTTCCTACATACATTTGACACTACTGTAAATTAATTATTTTCCTGCAGTGCCCTGACAGGGTCAATGTACCTTACAACCTACTCATAAGCTATACTAGACCTAAGCTATAACACTGTAATGTAGGACATTGAAGCATGAATAAATGAATATGAATATGAATATGAGGACAGGGCGCAATGCCGCTCATGAGGGAGGCCGCCGCCCAGCAGTGGACTAAATAACGTGATTAATTTTTAACCGACTTCAAAAAAAAGGAGGAGGTTCTCAATTCGGTTGTATTTTTTTCTGTAAATAAATTTAAAAATCTTAAACGTAATATCTGTATATCATATTTTCTTACCTTATTTGTGATTTAGTTTGTTTGAAAAATGGACTTTAATTTTGTATGACTACTGACAATAAGCACTACCCGTGTGTTCATTTAATTTCGCCATAGCCCCAAACTAAGCAAAGCTTGTATTATGGGAACCACATCACTTATTTATTACTTATAAATTTTGGTTTTGTAAATAATATATACATAGAAAACACCCAGACCTGAGACATATAATGCAAACATTTGTCCCGCGGCGGGAATCGAACCCGCAACCTTTGCGTCACAGGCGGACCTTCGCCCACTGCGCCACAGAGGCCGTCATTTATTTATTATTTTTAACCAAATTTGCGCGTCCACACACATCTAAAACCGCTTTGATGCGGAACAGTGCAGTTTGCATGGCACCTATTATATATAACAAAATACCAAAGAGTTTAAAATAATTAAATGTAAATTTGTTCAAAGCAAAATTGAAAAAAATGTTAGTTGAAAAATGTTATTACAATATTTATGAATTTTTTTAAACAAATTATGACATGTTTCAATTTTTAATTTTACAATTGATTAGGTACATTTTTTAATTTAATAATATTATTGACGATACACTCTAAATAGTTTTTTATTAATTTCCTACTAAATAGTTTTTATCATATTAATTTCTTTATCGGTTTAAGTTTTTATTTATGATATGTACTCAAATTTATTATTTTTATTGACGATATACTGAGAATGTTTTAAATCTTAACATTGTTTTATATTTATTTTTGTATTTTACCTGTTTTTTTTTTCATTAATAATACATTATATTGCATGCACTCTCTCAAATTTTTGCAATACCGCTACAGTTCAAGCATGTTGTGTCATATTTTAACTTTACTTAATCCTATGTTACACGTGTTTTTAAGCAAATAAATATCTTTTTTATAAAAAAAATAACTTTAAATATTTCTCTTCGCTCGTTCGATTAATTAGTTTTATTATATTTCAGTACTACGCAAATGGCTATGGTTTGCGTCAACATCGCGAGAGTGTTCATCTGAAACTGCCGAAAATGAAGGACAAGATTTGTGATATATGTGGCAGGGGATTCCACGTGAGTATACCAGCCAACAGTCACCTCGCAATTATCATCCTTAGGGCCAGGGGCGGATCTGATCCATTGATCGCCCTAGGCATATTAAAGTTTGCCGCCCTTACTCAGAAAAAAAACCCTCAAGACTGCTCTTTAGCTCTTCGAAAATCGTGATTCGATTTAAACCCACTCTGTAAGTGAAAAAACTGGTATTCAGTGCGAATACAAGTAGATAAATAAATAAATAATGCTGGACATTATCACACAGCATCATGAAGCCCCAAACGAAGCAGAGCTTGTATTATGGGAACCACGTGATTAATATATTACATAAATACATTTATTTTTGTAAATACATACATATCATACATAGAAAACACCCAGACCCGTTAAGTAAAGAGATTATATTAAGACCATATGAAGATGATTTGCTAAAATAGTTATATTAATTGCTAATATGCTTGATCTTCTCATATTTTGGTAGTCTTCAAGTTTTTTTCATTCATTATTTCACCACAACAAGTTTCACAAGTTTTTCGGCCTCCTGAATTTTGCCGCCCTAGGCCCGGGCCTACTTGACTATTGTGAATTCCGCCCCTGCTTAGGACGAATTGACCATACAAACGTAATACCAAAAGTATTTACATCTCTCATGTTCGGTAAGTAGGTTCTTATTACCTCCAAATGGGGCTTGTAGGTGACTAATTAGCGCTCTAGGGTAATAATGTAGCTAGAGAAGCCCTAGGGCGGTAAGTAATTAAAAAAAAACGACTTGTTTCTTTCAAAAAGTTAGCATACATCTAACCATCATACTGGCAATAGACATCATGCATTCAGCCCAATGACCAAAGAGGTCGCTTTGCTATTCAGCCTTGTCTTCGTGTGAGTATAATAGTCATCAATGTTAAATATCGATGGGCGAAGCTAATTTCGTTCTTGAAAAAAAAATGTTTTATTCTTGTAATGCCGGTTTTTTTCTACTTACCTCACAATCGAGATGTAAAGCAGAATAGTTAGCTCGGGTGTAAGCACCAATTGCACCCTCGAACTATAGGAGCACGAGCGTAGCGAGGGCAAATATTTCGGGCTGCAATTGATGCCTTACAGCCCTTGGCTACTAATCCACTATTGTAGCTTATAGTTACAGGATAACAATAGTATGTAAAGAATACATAAATTTTACAGTCATCAATTTTTGGTATTACGAAAAACAACCTTGAATTTGGAATTAAAACATAAATTAACTCATTAGTAACTAATTTTATAGTTATGAGGAGTTCATTAATCAAACATCTTCATCATCATCAGCCTATATCAGTCCACTGCTGGACATAGGCCTCCCCTAATGAGCGCCAATGCGCCCTGTCCTGAGCTCGATGCATCCAGCTTCTACCAGTAGCCGACAGCAGATCGACTCCACCTGGCCGGAGCGCGTCCTACACTACGTTTGCCGGTCGGTCTCCACTCAAGAACTCGTTTACCCCAACGGTTATCGGTTCTTCGGCAGATATGTCCAGCCCACTGCCACTTCAGCTTGCTAATTCTCTGAGCTATGTCTTATATATATATATAACTTTAGTTCTATGTCGGATATATTCAACGCTACTCAATAATTATTTATAAATTACCTAAACTATCAATGCTACTACTAACTATGCATCAAGTCCGCTGCAAACTTGACGGTGAACTTGATAATGAGTGGGTGGCATAAAGGTTTACTACAATTTACCGAAGTACGAAATTACGTGTTTCGTTTCTTGCGATTGGTACCCATAATCAAACGAAAACTGAAATTTCGGCACGAAGTTTGTAATGTTATTGTCCGAACGTTGCGCATCCTACTCTATTTCACTAAACATACGACCGCAATATTGGAATTGACCGTATGAAATACGACCAATCGCACGAAACGAAACACGTAATTTCGTACTTCGGTGAATTGTAGTAGACCCCCTGCTCACTTTAGGCAAGGTGTATGATGTTGTGTGAAAATTTCCAGAACAGGTATGACGATTGGGTAAAAAAATAATAATTCTAATTAGTCCGTCAGATAGATCAACAAAAAATATTGGACACGTATTTTTTTATTTATGAAATCAATAAAACTTTACGGAGGTAAAGAGCGTCAAAGTTCGGGAGTGGAGGCTCGTGACGTCACGTCAAAAGTGTACTAAGCCGTGACGTAACGCTGAACTTCAACACACTATATCTTTGTAATTTTTTGTTTAATTTACAAAAGAAAAAATACGTGTCCAAATTTTTTTGATAATATAAATAAATAATGCGGGACGTAATCACACAGCATCATGTAGCCCCAAACTAAGCACAGCTTGTGTTATGGGAACCACATGATTGATATACTACACATATAATTTTTTTTTTGTAAATACATACATATCATACATATAAAACACCCAGACCCGAGACAAATATCTACAGAACATGCTAATTGTCCCGCAGCGGGAATCGAACCCGCAACCTTCTGCGTCTCAGGCGTACCTTCGCCCACAGCGCCACAGAGGCCGTCAATGACGGACTAATTAGAATTTTTTATTCGTCATATTTATTTGTTTTTCTTATTTGCAGACAAACGGCGTTCTAATAAAACATCGTCGCACACACACGGGCGAGCGTCCTTACCAATGCCTTCACTGCAGCGCCGCATTCGCTCAAAGCACGGCTTGTAAGACGCACATGCGGACCCAGCACCGATCTCTCGACCCGCCGAGGGATAAAATGATGCAACAGAATATTATGCAAGCTAACGCGATGCATCAGATAGTGTAAGCAACAATGTTTTTACCCCATAGGCAAAGTTGTTGCCTGATCAGTCTAATAGGCAATGTTATCAGTCAACTTTGCTCGAAATTTTATTACATAGGCAACATTTGCTAGAGAGATATGACTTAGTCCGACAATATATTTAGGCAACTTTGCTAAATGTGCAATCATATTAGGTACCTTCGATAGACAGCCATCCAACGTTGATAGAATACGAAAGCTAGCTTAATTCTCATCGCCGCCTTCGCTCAAAGCACGGCTTCTAAGATGCACATGCGGACCTAGCTTAGATCTCTCTACCCGCCTAGAGATAAGATGATGCAACAGAACATTATGCAAGCTAACGCAATGCATCAGATAGTGTACCTTTGCTCGATATGTTATTACATTAGGCAACATTTGCTAGAGAGATATGACTTTGTCCGACAATATTTTAAGGCAACTTTGCCAGATGGGCGATCATATTAGGTACCTTCGACAGAGAAAGCCATCCAAGGTTGATTATAAGCTTATTGTCAGCGCCGCCTTTGCGCAAAGTACGGCTTGTAAGACGCACATTCGGACTCAGCACAGAGCTCTCGAGCCGCCGAGAGATAGGATGATGCAAGCGAACGTGATGCATCAGATACTTTTAGCGAAAAATGGTAAATGTTTTTACCCAATAGACAATGTTATTAAGGCAACTTTGCCCGATAGGCAATGTTAGGTTGGGCAACATTTGTCAAGAGGTACGACTTTTCCGACAATATTATTAGGCAACTTCGTCAGTCAGTGCCATCCAACATTGCTAGAATACGAAAACTAGCTTAGGATTTATTGTCAGCGCCGCCTTTGCGCAAAGTACGGCTTGTAAGACGCACTTTCGGACTCAGCACAGAGCTCTCGAGCCGCCGAGAGATAGGATGATGCAAGCGAACGTGATGCATCAGATACTATTAGCAAAAAATGGTAAATGTTTTTACCCTGTAGTACTAGTTTGTTTCGCAGCGGTAGGGATTACGGGTATAAACACAAATGATTAGTTTCATGATCCCCACTGCCTTAGAAATTGTGGGGATTATGAAACTAACCTATTCAAGGCAATGTTTCAGTTCTGAGCCATCAGTGACGTTTATGAAATAACTAAATGTACGCCGTCATAATCCCCGCCCGTAAAAATGTGTTTTAAAAATATATTTTGATCTCTTAATTTGTTGTTTTGTGTTGTCTTTCAAAATGAAATTAATATTATTACTATGTACAAGCTTATTAGTTACTTTGTGTTGAAGTATACTTATGTGCAGTTTTGTGGAAAGATTAAGAGCAAAGAAAAATATTTTAGTTTAACTTAAAATATGTATTTTTACCTAGAATACTGTAAAAAACATGTTTTTCTGTATAAAGTATAGGATTTAATTTATTGAATTTTTTAATTATATTTTACTGTACCAGTATTGAATGAAAATCAATTTATTTACGAATAAATAAAAAAAATAAACTTATATAATATGTTTTATTTAATTTAAAATACAATGTAGTAATTTATTATTCAGCCTTATCTTAATAAATCTTATTTTCTACTTAATCTTAATTTATCATTAATATAATGAAATATGCATGTTTTACACAGCTATGATACACAAAAACTTATATTTATGGTGTAAAGCCCATGTCTCGTAAACACCGAACATTTTAGGCCGTGGTCCCATTAGGCGAACAGTGAGCGGCGAACTGTTTGCATCTAGTTCGCCTCCCTAACTATACATTTTATAAGAAGTGTTTGTGACGTTTCGCTCACTCAGTAAGCGGCTGAGTCGCAGCGAACGATGCTCGTGGTCGGCTATATACGCTACAGTTTACCGTGCTTAGTCGACATTGAGTTGCGTTCTACGTGAGCGATCTGGATGCGAACGCGAAGCTGCGCGGTGCGGCGCGGAAACAAGAAACAGTTGATAAACTATTGAAGTGTCCTGCGTGACCAAACGCACGCAAGGTGAGATGCGACGCGGCGCGAACGCGGTTGGTTTGATATTTTCGCGCGAACTGGATGCGAGGCGATGGCGGAGGGCACATGGCGGTGATGATGTAGGACGATTCGCGTACACGCAGGGCAGAGTCGTCGCGTCGGATCGCTTCGCAATCGCGTTCGCTTTGAATCGCCCACATAGGACGCCGCGTTAGCGACCGAACACCGCTCAGAGTTAACTAGCGAACAGTCAGCCGCTTACAGTTCGCCTAATGGGGCCACGGCCTTATTCAACGAACTAAACAAAACATGACAATTTAAGTTCAACGTCCTTATTTTGTATTCCATTTCCAGAAAAAATCCGTATAATTATCCAAATATTGACTGTGAAAACATTCTGTACTCTCTCTGAACCAAAGGCCAGTTGGAATCAAAAGATGTTCTCGTTCATCCCACCAAGAAATTCAGCGTAAAGTGCCGCAACTTCCTATTTGTGGGACAAAAGAGAATGAACCTTCTCAATATGTATCCTAGGATATTGCTCAAAACTCAAATATTATATTCGCAATAGAGGGTATACTTGAGAAATATCATCATCATCATCAGCCAATAGCAGTCCACTGCTGGACATAGGCCTCCCCTAATGAGCGGCATTGCGCCCTGTTCTGAGCTCGACGCATCCAGCTTCTACCAGCAGCCGACAGCAGATCGACACTCCACCTGGCCGGAGGGCGTCCTACACTACATTTGTCGAGCCTTGGTCTTCACTCATTGTATGTATGTAAGTGAGAAAGAAACATGTTAAAAAGTATTATTTTCAAAGTTCAAAATATTGTTAATTTAATTTAAACGTTTACATAATTATATAACTAAGATTAAAGACGCTGTACTTTTAGCTTATAGCTCAGAGAATTAGCAAGCTGAAGTGGCAATGGGCTGGCCATATCTACCGAAGAACCGATAACTGTTGGGATAAACGAGTTCTTGAGTGGAGAACGCGGCTCGGCAAACGTAATGTAGGACGCCCTCCGGCCAGGTGGGGTGACGATCTGCTGTCGGCTGCTGGTAGAAGCTGGATGCGTCGAGCTCAGGACAGGGCGCAATGGCGCTCATTAGGGGAGACCTATGTCCAGCAGTGGACTGCTATTGGCTGATGATGACGATGATGCTGTGCTTTTAGGGTTCCGTAGTAAAACGGGACCTTATAACTAAGAGTCCACTGTCCGTCTGTCTGTCACCAGGCTGTATCTCATGAACCGTGATAGCTAGACGGTTGAAATTTTCACAGATGATGTATTTCTGTTGCCGCTATAACAACAAACTAAAAATAAAATAAATATTTAATTGGGGCTCCCATACAACGGTACGGAACCCTTCGTGCGAGAGTACGACTCAAGTTAAAATTTTAATTTAAATAGGTTCATAGTTCATAGTGGTCATCAATTTGAAAATTCATGGAGTTTAAATGAGTGATGAATTGATTAAACAGTAAAAAAAACGAAATCACTTATTATTAAAACAATAATAAAATAATATTTACAAAGTAAAAATAAACTATCTAATTTCCTATTTAGGTATAATACATAATCTGATAAATAAATAAAAATTGTATATTTTACGTGTGGGTTTGTAGTATACGAAACAAGTTTGAAACTAAATCAAGATAATGCTTAGCGTCTAAACACTATGCCGAAAATTACGCGACTTAAATTCCGCAGCTGATTTTAACAAGTTCGGCTGTACGCCATAACGAAACGTAATTTCAGCTTAAGTGTCATCTGTAATTCATTAGCATTGCAGGCGTAATCATGTCGAACTTACGTCGCGTAATTTCGGCTATAGTGTGTTTAAACACTTCAGTAGTGAAAATATTTTACTTTAGTTTTGAAATAACAATTCGTCCATACCATAAGGCTCTGTATATAAGCAACTTTACCCCTTAGTACAAATTGGACAATACGGAAACATTCACATTCGGAACAAGTATTAGTTTTCGAGCTCAATTTAAATGTACGTTTTTTGAAAATAACGCAACTCTTAGATTTTTGTTTTTGCTGAAGTCCTACTTGTAAAAGTATTACATTCATCAAGAGTTATATTTTAGTACCTAAGTCTGTTCACTAGTTTTTATGTTTAATGTTTATAGTGGAAACTTCACAGGTGTTAGATTTATTCATATGTATTTTTTTTTATCATAACTTTGTACCGTTTGTTTCCCAAATAAAATAAAATAAAAATTACATAGAAACTGATAGAACAACGTTGGTAATGTGCTATTATTCATGCAGGTTGCAATGTTCATCACACAAAACCGTTAGGTTAATTAAAGAAAAAAGGTACATTATAATTTAGCTAGAAAAACGTGAAAATGAAAGTTTACGATTGTGCAACGTATACTAGGGGTACTGCAATCCGCATAGATTAAGTAATTGTTGCTGCGGTTTCAGCACAGAATGGTCACAGGTATACTTGGATAGGTGACCGTTTAGTAGGATTTAGATCTGTAGGTTAATCTTAAAAATGCGAAAGACATACCTTTACTTACAAAGTTTGCGTTAACTATATTTTTTTTTGTATGGTTTCAAAGTTGATCAAACTTCCCGCAAGGGACACTGCTCTATTTTCATACAAAAATATAGTTCCTTTAAAGTAAGGTGTGTTTTTCTCACTCAAGCCACTGACGTATGTTAAGCGTAACGAAACATTTTGGCCAATGACAAAGCAGTATTTTGAATTGACACTTTCTCATTGGTCAAATTTCGTCTACGATACGAATAAATTTACACTAGTCTTCCTGATTGAGCCTTCGCGCTTCTGTGCTTCGGAAGACACGTTAGGATATTGTTCCCGGCTTTTTCAGTCGTTAAACCATGCCTGAGGACTTCAGCCGGCCTAAAACTCCGACACCAGAGTTCCCCAGTACTACGAAGAAACAAGGAAGAAGCACAGAATAAACAATAGTGAATTGAATTTACCATAATTCTACTTCTAATTTGAGGTGAAGGGAGAAACTTCTGCACTGACCTCCTGCATTGGGGTTTATTGTGCATTGCCTCCCTGCTAACCCAACCCCAGCCAGCCTCCTTAAAGTAACGGAGAAGTACTCTGGGTTGATGGCACATTGCCTGTACCTGTGAGTTTTGATCAAGCAGCTTTTGTAACCCGGAATTTGTTCTGGCTTTGTTTGTGGCAGTGCAGTATAAGATGACATGCTCCACTGTTTCTTCATCTTGAAAGCAGGCACGATAGGTACCAAGGTGAAAAATCATATGAAATAAAATATCATACGTCACACCTGTTCCGAACCTTAGACCTTAGACTGCTATAAATCACAGGTTGTGATTTCATGTTCGGGTTCCGAATGTGAAATAATGAGTGTCCGAGCATTTCATCGTGATATATCCTCGACTCAGTAAAGCGAGACACGCTTATGGTTTTTATGGCGTGTAAAAAAGAGCGAAACATACTTTGCTGATGCGTCGTCAAACGATGACCTTTGTCCGTGATTTGTGTTCAGAGTAGAATCATTATAAACTCTAATCGTATGTACGTAAAGTTCTTTCTTTATTACCTATAATGATTTGTAGCAGTTCAGATATTAAATTTGGGATATTTGAAAACAATTTCACTTCTCGCGCCATTTGTAATTATAGACGTATCTATGCGATTTGTTTATTATTTAATTTTGATAATCGAATTGTTGGAACGTTCGAAATTGTTAATGCGTGCTGGTGCGATTTGCGTGAACGTCATTTCATCAGTAGCAAAACTTCACAAAACGTGTCATTTAGGCTTTCGAAATGAAAATCATTGCCTATGATATTTCACCTGTGAAATAGCAGTGATAAAAATTATAATTTCATCGAATGAAAATGATTTAAAAGTAGCAATCATTTCCATCATTAGTCCATAGCTCCTGTCTTTACTATTTACCATAGTAACTTTTACTTATTCTATGCTGATGACTGACATTTTCACATTTCAAACTTTCGCCTTTCACATATTAGTAGGTTATAGTAAGTAGGTAGGTATTCACACTTCAACTTAAAGTACCCTTCCCTAGCACACTGGACAGCAGCAGCGTACATGTTGATATGACACTTCTAGATTTCTATGTATTTCTATCTCTTTTGACTTTGTATGTAATTTTATTTATATATTTAGTATATTTACTTCATCTATTGTTTACTTATTTAATTATTCTGTCTCTTATTAATTTTTAGAGTTAGGTAACATATTATACTTCTACTATTTCACATAACAAATTTGTAAGCACTACCATTCTATTTCCACACTACACAAAGGTTATCTGGAAGAAAATGCTTAATTAGCATTAAGTTCGCCTGTGTACTTGTTTTCTTTTGTGCAATAAAGAATTTTCTATCTATTTATCTCAAAGTCAAAGTCAGTTAGTACTTTGTATATCTTTAAAATGAGACTGGATCATTATAGCAATTACCTAGCTGCTCAACTACAAGGCACAGGCAGTCTCAAATATTCTAAGACTGAAAAGACATGGCATCCAAAGCCTAACAGAAACATTCGCACACAAGGACCAAGAGACTACTCACTGGACCAATCTCTCTACTTCGTATGTATGCATGGACCAATTTCTACCAACCCATGACATAAAAAACCATGAAGTATCTGACATCACATTGTTAATAAAAAGATTGCCAAGAAGCAGATTTGTAAAGGAAAAAAAAATTACACAAATTCATAATGTGGCCAAACAAGAATTGGCAAGAAACTTTGCTTGGCTTATATTTTTTTAACATCTTTGGTACAATTGTTTTTCTATCACTACAGAACGTACCGAAGGTATTTCATTGATACATAAATATGTTTCAATAGTAGCACAGAGGGCCTAGTACGAGTTGCACGATTCGATAACTTTTATAGTTATACTATATCGAGCTCAATTTTGAAGTACCATTTTTCGTTCCAAAAAACATGTATTTTAATTGAGCTCGATATAGTATACTATAAAAGCTTTTGAATTGTGCAACTATTACTAGGCCATAACTTTTTGAAACTATCATGGTTGTGAACATAATTATTAATATCAACGGGATATTTACCATGATTTCTTATCTTATAAATTAGAACTCAGAAATCATGGTAAATATCCCGTTGATATTAATAATTAGTACTAGGCTCTCTGGACTCATCGTCGCTGCTGCTGTCTGCCCTCGGCTGCAGAAGGGTACCTCTAATTACACATCTCACACAATTTTTACACACTTTCATGTTTATAAAGTAGGATAACATTCACATTAATCATAGTGTTAGTAGGACACGGGAGGCACATGTGGCATCATATTATGTGAGTAAACACACATGTCCTGCTTCATCGTATGCTGCATCTGTGGATGCTGCATCATCATCGTTGGCTGAATAATCTGCTGAACTTGCACTGGCTGCTGAGGTGGCGGCTGCTCCGGTGGCTTTTTATTCTTCTTCTCGCACTTCTTGAACTTAATACCTAACTTATTCAGTAATATTAGCCTAAGGGATTCTTTACCTCCAGTGTAGTTCAGCTCGTGTCTCGCAGCCGCTAGGATTTTGCCCAAGGTAGGAACTTCTTTTCGTATCGAGTAGCTGTTAACGATGCCTCGTAACGCGCATAGTTGGAAGTAGTCTAGTTGTACCTTGCATTTCCGGATTCGTTTCTTTTTAGGCCCGGTCATTTTGGTTTGGGTGGCTTCGGCGCGGATGCCGTCTCGCTTGATTCGTTTTATGGTGCTTTCTGATAGTCCAGTGGCCGCGCACGCGCGTTTGACGACATTCTCCACGGGGAATGCGTAGCCTCTGTTCTGTTTTTCGCTTTCGAAGAATTTTATGACTCGGAATATTACCTCTTTTGCTTGTCCGTCGATAGCCTCTTTTTTCTTTTTCTCTATTTTGATGACGGGTTTTTTTTCGTCGGGTGGTTGGGGCGGGTCGGGTGGTACTGGCTGCATATTGACTATCACAGGAGCATCGCCTCCTTCATGCAATTGCTGATGAAGTTGATCGTGATCCAAAACCTGGACTGGTGTTGAGTCCACCAGCACAGGCACTTCGTAAACTATGTTCATGTTCATAGTAAAGTTCTCAATTGTAACGTTTTTAAATTATTTTGTGCGGATTGCCAAGATTTTTAGCTGTAAATTGTTTATTTACCAAAAATACACAATTGATAATTGAATGAATGAGGCCACACCACAGATTAATCAAGCTAAGTAGGATCATTCAATCTGCAAACCAACATTCATTCAAAAATGCTGTCTGTGGCGCTGAAAAGTGTCTTTACTGCCATCTAGTGTTGAGTAGCATGTTTTGGATTCCGTTAAAATAGCCCAAAATAACTAGACTGTCCCCCTATAGAGTTTAAATATTCTATGGACACGAAAATAAAATTGTTTTTTTGTCGAAATATTTCTTACCAGCAATGGAGTATACGCCAAAGGCTCCACCACAAAGGCGCGTTAAATAACGGTCGATAATACCGGCATAATGTGAATTTGTTTTAATACATTATGTATTAGGAATATGACGGCTACAAATTTAAACGTTGCTGCGATATTAACGACGCATTAGAAGTAGGAGGCTTGCGTTCCTCCCCGTCCTGCGATATGAGTTCTTAGAACATTTAATTTTGTATTGGCATGCATGCGAAGGTTAAGGTTGTCTGGAAGAGATCGCTAATTAGCCATTGTAGCTTTTTTTTTAATATTAAGTTTTTGCAAATTGTACTTCTTAATTTGGTGTACAGAATTTAGAGAATTTATCTATCTATCTATCATGCGATCCCGAAATTACCGAATTTTCGCATTAACACATCCGGTATTAGCAACCTTTTTTGTCATACTGCAACACACACATACACTGTGATGGACTTTCTCACAATGATGAGTCGTACATATTGTTCTTTCAACTTAATTTTTATATTTTTCTAGATATAATGTCTTCACTATTCATATTGTATGTATACCTAATGTCAAATTACCTACTTGTTAAATCTTAAAATTGTTGTTTATGTGTGTGATTATAGTTGCAAATAAACGATATATCTATCTATCTATCTAACCGATAATAACGCTTAACCTACCAAAACACTAGAATTATCGAAAGATAAAAACAGTTGTGTGCAAGGAATTGGCACGCACTAGAGCAATAACGCATCCGTTAAGTCGACCGATAATTTGTGGGGAAATGGAAATACAGAAATGATATAAATAAAAATATTCACATTATGCAATCGCATTTTATTAATATGACAATCATGAGATTCTTACTTTCTATGTACAAACAATTACTTACACAGGTGGTCCGCTCTTTAACTGTCTAACTTTTAAAAACAATTAAAACTAGGAAATAGACAAAGTGCCGCTTATTTATCAGTACCTATGCCCACAGACTATTAAAATTGTATGCCTATGCCAACTTCAAAATAACTTCTTCTGTGTTTTTTTTTTTATTATTATTTATTTAGGGTTTTGTCGCTGAGCGACCACATCACCCACATACATACAAGAAATAAATAGAAACAACACAAAAAGGAAAGTACAAAAATAAGACATAAGAAACGAAGTTATTCTTTAACTAAACATATTTGACATAACTTAATAAAAAATTTAACTTCTTCACTATAAGGAACGGATAATATACTATTTATAGTGCCTACTTGTCCTTCTGTGTTATGGTAGATATTCAATGTTCGAGAAAAGAAAAAAGCCTCTTCAACACGTAATTATCGCCGATAATAACGCACCTAATATCGTATATATGTGTGAGGGAGGCTTAATCGTCTTGCGGCACTTAAACCACTTGTGCCACTTAAACCACTAATTGTGTCGCACTAATGCCACATGTGTCGCACTAATACCACATGTGTCGCACTAATACCACATGTGTCGCACTAATACCACATGTGTCGCACTAATACCACTTATGTCGCACTAATACCACATGTGTCGCACTAATACCACATGTGTCGCACTAATACCACATGCGTCGCACTAATACCACATGTGTCGCACTAATACCACATGTGTCGCACTAATACCACATGTGTCGCACTAATACCACTTATGTCGCACTAATACCCCATGTGTCGCACTAATACCACATGTGTCGCACTAATACCACATGTGTCGCAATAATACCACATGTGTCGCACTAATACCACTTATGTCGCACTAATACCCCATGTGTCGCACTAATACCACATGTGTCGCACTAATACCACATGTGTCGCAATAATACCACATGTGTCGCACTAATACCACTTATGTCGCACTAATACCACGTGTGTCGCACTAATACCATTTATGTCGTACTAATACTATTTATGTCGCACTAATACCACATGTGTCGCACTAATACCATATCTTATTTAATAACTAACGTAGCAATATTATCTTGCGTAGTACTATCACCACTGTACTAGTGCGACTTATGTAGCAGCTTGATGTGTGTATAGAGAGCGGCGGAGTGCGCGAACGTGGCGGTGCAGTGCGAACATCGCAATGGACGCTCGCCGGTGTGAGTGCGAATGTGGCAACGCAGAATTGCTGTAGTCTGTAAAATAAATAGGTATTATCATAAGCACAACAATATTTAAGGCGAGGATACATGTCAAACCTCCCTCTCGCTCGCACTATTCAAAAATTTTGAAGATATAAAATCACTGAATGTAGTTATGCAAAATAGCAAACCATCACGGCCTAGAAAATAACAATACAAAGGTTCAGCAAGAATATCATGTTTAACCCAACACGTTTTCCTACCAAAAAAATTGTACTAAAAATTGATCACATTGGTACAAGTTTTTGGGTAAGAAAACGTGATAGAATCAAAATGATATTATTGCTGAACCTTTGAATTGTTGTTTTCTAGAATGTGAAGGTTTGCTATTTTGCATAACTATAGTCGGTGATTTTATATCTTCAAAAATGTTGAATAGTGCGAGCGAGGGGAGGTTTGACATGTATCGTCGCCTTAATGTCAGAGACTAGTAAAAAAATCATTCATCCTCATTAGTTACGATAGGGGGGGATACCTCTGGGCGGCTCCTCCAGCGGGTTGCTGGGCACTTCAGGGCGGCTCCTCCAGCGGGTTGCTGGGCACTTCTGGGCGGCTCCTCCAGCTGACCTTCACCCACTACGTTTTAGAGCTAGGTAGAGGTCGCGTCACGTAAAAAGAACGCTGTAAGAAGTGGAGGGGGTGTGTTTGCGCACGGGTAAATACCGATAAATCGCCTAATGCGCAGCTTACTGCCAGCGTTCTTTTTACGTGACGCGACCTCTACCTAGCTCTAAAACGTAGTGGGTGAAGGTCAGCTGGAGGAGCCGCCCAGAAATGCCCAGAAACCCACTGGAGGAGCCGCCCAGAAGTGCCCAGCAGACCGCTGGAGGAGCCGCCCTGAAGTGCCCAGCAGACCGCTGGAGGAGCCGCCCAGAAATGCCCAGCAACCCGCTGGAGGAGCCGCCCAGAGATTCCCAGCAGTCCGCTGGATGAGCTGCCTTCCCAGACCCTAACATCCTCTCACTGCGGCCAAGATTCCTTTAGCTGTCAGCACCCTGATAGGTCTTGTGAGCCTGCTTGACCGGCAGTGAAAAAATAATTCCTGTGTACATTGCACGTCGTACATAGTACCCTACTTCCTACCCACCTTCCGTCTGTTACCTTGGGTCGCTTGGTAACAGACTTCCTTCACTTATATATATATTTATATATTATTATCACACACATATGGTTAGCGGTAAGCTGTGCATTATACGATTTATCTTGGGTTATATGGTTAAAATGGTATCATCATTAATAAACCATCCCTATGAGTATCGTCTCAATGAGCTAGGGCTCACAACATTAGAGCAACGGAGACAAAGGGGAGATCTAATAGAAACATTTAAGATACTAAGTAACCATTAAAATTCACCAGACTTGAAAAACCATGAATAACAATAACAGATTGAGATGACACTCGCTAAAATTGGTGAAACTACCCAGGACAAGCAATCCTAGGAGACACTTCTTGCCTAACCGTTGTTACAAATATGTGGAACAAACTACCTGATATAGTAATAAGTGCTCCCTCAGTGAACTCATTCGAAAATAGACTAGATAAACATTTAAAAAACAGTGCACAGGGTGCCTAGTGCGAGTGCGAGTTTTTTACCAGCTCGATCGCGTTTGCGTTTACGCAAATTTATATGGAATCGAGGTAACGCCATCTATTAAAAAACGCGTGGCACTGACTCCTTATCATACAAATTTCCGTAAACGCAAACGCAATCGAGCTGGTAAAAAAACTCGCACTAGGCACCCAGATTTGATATATACGCATCAGCTAGCTGCTAGTGTATTATACATAATAATAATAATATATTTACCCGTGCGCCAACACACCCCTCCCATTCTTCTAGCGTTCTTTTTATTACATGACGCGTACTGTTACAACCATAATAATAGCTGAAATAGCTGAAATTAAGCAAAGGTGGCACCTCGTGCCTCACTCACACATTGACTATTTACGTCAAAGCATTTCAGCAAGTTTGCATTAATATTCCTTTATAAACCCAACATTTTAATGATTCTTTTCAGTCAGTTCTCGGAATGTCTCTCCCCAGCTACGGACCTGGTTTTTAGCCCGCCGGCTACATCAGAGTATAGATAGCCCAAAGAGAAGTCCCACTAGCGAATTCATAAAACCCGTTGATCCACCAGAGATCCTTTATTTAAAGTTGGAAGTTGTAAATTAAATTTAGAATCGTTAATAAATCTGTGTTTCCATAAATCTTGTTTTTTTTAAGACAAGTCGGAAAGCCAGTCTAACAGTACTATACCTACGTACATAACTTACCGTAAACCCGCGTCCGCAGTAATCGCAAATCTTATCGCGCGGTGGTCGTTTCTTCTCGTGAACGTAGTTGATGTGGTTACGAAGTGTAACCGACGACTTGAATACCTGTGGAATAGGGTGCTTAAGGTCATCATCAGCCTATATCAGTCCACTGCTGGACGGCCTCCCCTAATGAGCTGCATTGCGCCCTGTCCTCAGCTCCACATCTAGCTTTAATTAATGTAATTTACATTTTCCAAATCAATTTCAAAGTTTTTAAGTTATAATGTCAATGTTAAAGCATTGATATATATTGTTACTATTGTGATAAATGATACACATTTATCTTGGGATAAGACTTTATTTTTGCTTTTGGATCCATTTTAGATACTTTCTAGACATTATTGTACAGAGGTTACTTGGAGATCATTTTGTTCAAATACTAACGAGGCTTGTGGCTCAATCTCAATTCTCAAGACGACTTGTCGCTACCGCTTCACTTTACCGAATGCCCAAGCCTCGTCATTTTTCGTTAGGTACTCTCAGACAATACCTCCCTCCAAAATCCAACCATCAACAAAACCAGAGACTTGCTCTATGCTCTATGGTTTTCGTCAGTCAGGTTCTGAGTTGCCATAATATGCATGAATAATACTTTTTACATCCGGTAATTATTATTTGCTTTTAAAATAGATTATGATTGTTAAAATAAACGTATAATATTAAAGAAATCATGACATTCGGCCGCCCGTCTTCATGCGATCTCCTGACGCATGATTGAAACAAATCAAGCCATTAGTAAGTATAACGATACGGTACTATTTACAACATTGTCCAATTGGACCTACAGACACGAGTACAACAACGATACAACTAATAGTTATTACAGTAGGTCTACTTAGTTTATAATTTAATTAAATTGGTTGTTTTGACCTTAATCTTATAATTAATTAACACCAAAACTAAGATACAACTTACAATTGCTCTTTACTGAATTGTCAATTTTGATAATACTCCCATAGAAACTGTAGAAATATTTCATTAGAAAGATACTCATTTGAATTGGAAAAGTCAATTTCTAAATATTCAAACTAAAAAAAACTAAATTTAGAATATAATTTAACACATAAAACAACGTACAAACACAGAACTAATGGCACTATCAGCTTATTACGTAGGCATATGCTACCTATAATGTAAAAACAATTGATCTATTTATTACACAACAATGTATGTACATTAATGTACCGAACCTGCCTTTCATTGCATTGCATAAGATATCTTAGCTTTTATTGTTTTGTTTTTTTTATATATTTTTTTCATTTGTTAGGTTTTATATTTTTAATTTTTTTTTATTTGTTAGGTTTTAGAGTAAAGTTATATTCTCTGCTATTTCATTTATCAAATTTGTAGCACTATCAATCTATTTCCCCACAACATAAAGGTTATCTGGAAGAAAATGCTATTTAGCATTAAGTTCGCTATATACATAATCTATCTTGTGCAATAAAGAATTTTCTATTTAATTTTATCATTATTATATTGTTTTCTTTTTTTTTTCTTTTTGTGATTAGGCACTCTTACTTACAACATGTGACTCAAATTGGTTTAGCGTACAAAATATGTTTAATTGTGCCTATAATTTAAGTACCTACTTCCTAAAGCCTGGAATTATGGCAACTTTATATTCAAACATTAGGTAGGTACCCTAATGTAATTCTAAATTCATAATGATATGTAAAACATTTACATGAAAATATTTATTTGCCAATAAATTGATTATTCCTGAATAATTCTGATTATTCCTAAAGGGCCTATGAATTTTACATAAGTTTAGTACAGTTATTTTTGTTGATTAAATGAGTTATGTGTTATTTTATTAATAGCCTACAGTGTATGTACCTACATAGGAGAAAAAGGCTTTACCAGTAACGTAATTAGCCTTTTGCTTAGCTTGGCTAGTTACAACTACAATTGGAATTTCTCTTCCTTATATTTTCAAGTTATTCGGGAGCGGCCCGAGTGCCAATATCCAACTTTAAACTATTTCTCAATATGATACCAAATAAAACATATGTGGAAATCTTTTGAGTGAAATAATTAACAACATTAACAAAACCCTTTTAAATTTTACAAAATCACCGCAATTTTGGCGACCACGATAATATCTGTATTCTCCAAGTCGTTATTGTTTCTCAAAAGATAAAATAAAGTTGTATAGGTAATACTGGTAATACCTAAACGTCCTACATCGACATGGCTAGATCAACATATTTATCAAGAGCATCACGCCGGCGGAACAACTGTGCAAAGATTCTCATCAACCTTTTTATAGATAACCAGGCTATCATCCATCAGGTCTTTCTTTATCCCTATAGAATTACGAGTAGTACAGCCTAATACCCAATTAAATTTAATTCACAACAGTCAGGGTAGGATATCAAAGAGTTCATAAAAATCATCCAATGTTTTTATTTTCTCGTCAACCTAGAGTCGTAAATAAAATTGTAAAACGATATTAATAATATGACTAAAGTAATCTGCCGATAATACCTACCTATTACCTAAATATAGACTGAGTAAAAGTATATTCACTTCAACTTATCTCTTTCAATTTAATACTAAAAAGCTGTTAACAACTGTATGTTTTCATTATGGAACGCAATAAATGACTGAGTAATGAGTATTGAGTCCAACCTTAACAGTCTCGGTCAAAAAATTCTAAAGTGTATAAATCTTTGGTTATTATATTAGCATATAAAATATCTTTTTACGATAAAAGATATAGCTCTGGCAATTAAAGTGTTTGCCGTTAAACTTATGGTGAGACCTGTCAAATTTGTCAAACATGTGACAAGGTGACGGGAGGTGTACCTAGTCTAGGTACACCTCCCGTCACCTACACTTAAGTTCCTTGATTGAAAAGATTATTTAATCGTAGTTCTATTTTTACTGACTGTGATACAATGATACAGAATTAATTTATTAATTTGGAACCTTAAGGAACACTTTTAATCGTATCATTCATCCGTTCAGCCATTCCTGAATTTAATGAGATCAAACATACTAACACACACAAAATCATGCATCTATATGGGCTGATGCTGTCCTTTATACGTGTCACTTATCTGCCTAGCAACATTAAATTCTAATTATGTTAAAAAGTGAAAATCTCTTAATTCTTCATCAAAGCTCGCGGCAATACATTAATAAGTAGATACGCTTTGTACTACTGCCTGCTGATTCCCAAACAGGGACCTAGTTGGGAGTTTGAGCTCAGCCATGGTCAATATGTATAACAATGAAAATATAACCGAGAAACTAGATTATATTTTAGAAAAAACTACTAAATGGATGGACGAACACAATCTTGAAATAAATTTCTTAAAAACAAAGATAATAACTTTCCACCCTTACCAATCTATCTTCATTAAAAATCTTAATTACACCTTCAGAGATACACCATTAGAAACCGTTAATGAATTCACTTTGTTAGGCACACACTTGAACTGGGAACCACACACTCAAAAAAGACGTGTGGCACTCGGGGACTGCCGCGGTAAAGCTATTGCATAGCATTTTGTATCAACATAAGCAATTATAATTATTTATTTATTTTATTTATGCAGTATTTCTTTTTCTTTGATATTAATTCAAGTTACACTTTTTGAGCGTGGTGACCGAGAAGAAAACATTTTTTTTCTTTTATTAAATAAAAATAAGTCTAGTTGCACGCACACAAACACCGTGTCGAAGACTGCCGAAAAGAAACGACGTTAGACAATGCACGGCCTTCAAGCCACACCTCCGTGCCCGTCGGAGTGGGGAGCGTGAGGTTTTTTTTCGTTACGGAATTTCTGGATTCGGTCCCCGCGCTCAAGGCCCTCGATAGAAGCTATGCAATAGCTTAAAAATAAAATCTAAACTATCCAGCTTGACATACGCACTCCGTGAGATTAAGAAAACTACTGATCTAAAAAGTTCCCTCGCTATTTATTACGCCTTTGCCCATAGTTACTTATCGTATTCTGTTATCTTATGGGGTAACAGTACAGAGGCATCAACAATTTTCACCCTACAAAAAAACTTATACGTATAATTGCCAACATAGAACAAACTGAGAGTTGTAAACCCCATTTCCAAAAATATAAGATAATTACCCTGCCTAGCATCTATATTCTGGAGATTTGTAAATTTGTTAAAAAGTACAAACGTTTCTATATGACACGGGAAGAAACCTACAGTACTCGTTCTCTTCGTTATAAAACCAAACTTATGTTACCTTCATCTAGACTCAAGCTCCATTCATCTAGCCCTTACGTAATGTCTATCAAATTATATAACAAACTACCCGATGTGTTAAAACCTGAGAGTAATGAGAAAATATTTGTAAAAACTTGAAACATTTACTTATTACTAAAAGCTATTACACAGATAAGGAATTAATTATTCCTTAACTGTGTAAAAGCTTTTAGTAAAAAGTAAATGTTTCAAGTTTTTACAATAAAATAATATTTTAATGACAAGTTCTACGTAACAAAAATTACTAATGATAAGCATCTACTTATAAAATAACAATATTAATAATATGACCAAAGTAATCTGCCGACAATACCTACCTATTTGACTAACGAATTGTAATATACCTACCTAAATATTGACTAAGTAAATATTGACTTTAATTTATCTATTTAAATGTAATACTATCATGTGACTATAACAATGACGTCCTCCTCTCTCCTATTTACTATTGTTGTGCCCAACAGGGTCTATAATGATCGCTATGAAAATTTGTTAACACCTGTATATTTACATTATGGAACGCAATAAATGATTGAGTATTGAGTATTGAGTATTTTTCGCACTCAAAAGCCAATGTTGAGTAATCTATATATATAAAAATGAAACCCGTTTTCCTTGGTCACGGCATCATGCGTGAATGGCTGGACCGATTTCACTAATTCTTTTTTTGTTGTATTTGTTATTATTAGGAGAAGGTTCTTACGGAAAAAAATATTAAGAAAATCTCTCAGAAATATAGATAATAATAATTTAATTTTGCATATTTAAAAAAACGCGCGTAACGAATGTCAATGTCATTCACAGCCATAGACTATATTGAAAGAGCATTGTTTGTTCGGAAACGTGGTTACTTAATTAAATTCGAGCACATACAAATACAAAATAAAGTAGTGCATCATTGCTACGCTAAGGCGGTACGAAGTTCGCCGGGTCAGCTGTTGCCAATAAAGTTACATAAATGAGCTCGAAAACGAAAACTATTAAAGTTTTCTTATTGTAAAACTGGCATGGGTTCTCGCTGGAGGGTCAATACTTACCTTTGAACATTTCACGCATTCGTGCTTGACTGTTTTCAAATGGTCCCAGTCGATATGTGACTGAAGAGCTGATTTTGTTACGAATTTAGCGTCGCATTCTCCGCACGTGAATCTATAAACATAAAACATACTAAAGCCGCCTTTTGAATATGGGATATACAGGTCGTAACATTTAGATCGGTCAGTATGGTCAGTACGGTCAGTATATTACATCATTTTATTTTATCCCTTTAACAATGTTATGTGGCGTCATCAAATTTTTAGGCTCAGACTGAAAATCAGCGCTGTTTTTACGCTGAGCAGGTGGGTAGTTATTACCTGCCTACTTTTGTGATTAAACAGCAAAAAGCTGAGTCTGGGCCTGTTTGGCTCCATCTCGCTACCACTCGGAGGGTACTTACCTACTCTTTTCGTGCCAATTACTATAATTATGTTCTTTTGTGCCTATTTTGGTTTGAATCGTCTACTTGTGAGTTCGATATGTTATAGTGTTGTGGTCAAATAAATGTATTGTTTCTTTCTTTCTTTCTTTTTTATGGGAAAGTCTGAAACTATAAGAAATACGATGATTTGTTCTTAGGAACCATGTCATCAATTTTAGGAACAAGGAAAACAGCATTCATAAATTTATAAAAAAAACTTAGACATCATGACATCATGTTTCATAGTGAAATTTACTGCTCGAGACTCGAGACCTACATAATCGATATCGAAATAAAAACAGTGTTATTTTTCAAAACATCCGAGTTTTATTCCCGAGCTGAGTACAAGTTTTTTTATAAAGGAGGATGCCGTCTGATGTATGGTGCTCGGTACCAAGACTAAAGTGAGTGCGTCAAAAAAATCTGCAATCAAAAGTCAAAAGTCAAAAAGTCAAAATTCATTTATTCAGTAGGAACTGTATAGTACACTTTGAAACGTCATTTTTTTTAATTTACCACCAATTCGTAACGTGACCAAACAGAGAAAAATTGGCAAGAAACTCTGCTTGGCTTATATTTTTTTAACGTCATTGTACTTAATATCTATTACATTTCTATTACATAAGTTTTTAGTCGATGCTACTGTCAAAATAATTAAAAATGAGGGTTATTTCCATAGTAACACTCTACATCAATGTTTATTTTCTAATGGCGGAGTGCGGCGGAAACCAAAATATTTTTTTACTTGATTATTAATCCCGTCGGTGTGTAAAACTAAAGAAAATGTTAATGTTATTTTTAAAATATAATAAATTTTATGGGATACGTTCGGTTTTGATGCAATTGGTACGGGTTCTCGGCATTCTCCTTTATGAATGCAGTTTTCCTTGTTCCTAAAATCGATGTCATGGTTCCTAAAAACAAATCTTCGTATCTCGTGTAGTTTCAGACTTTCCCATACTGACCGTTCTAAATGTTACGACCTGTATATTACCTACATCTTGAGATATAATATTTTATCGCTCATCGTACATTTTGTACGAGACACGTCCCACACCGCACCTCCTGCCTCGCCCTGAGTTTGAATTTGACGTTCGTGTGCAGAACTGTCAAATTATCACGTGTAATATTTATAGCTCAAGATGTAATATACATTACATTCCATATTCAAAAGCCGGCTTACAGCTGGTTCTATAGATAGATAGGTATATATATCTTTATTGCACACCATACAAAGTATTACAAGTTAGTGTAAAAGGCATTTGAAGTAATGGTGCAATGAGCGCCCATTAACGAATAAAGCGATATATTCCGTCGGTCATTCCCATAATCCCTACGAGACCTGGCCGACCGGTGGGCATTATGACACTTACGAAAATTTACAATGCTCATAATCCCCATCGTGGTGGAGATTATGAGCGTGATGATTCCCACCAGTGGGCACGACGTATGGTAACAATCAATCAATACCAATAGATTGATGTGAGGTGGTATCTCTACCATACCAACTAAAGAGATTTTTTAAATGATCAATTATAGTTAGAGCTTACGCAGATAATTTGGAGGACAGCTTGGGGGCGAATTAGTGCACTTTGTTAGTTTTGTTTTATTTAGTACCATAAACTTGGCATAATATAATGCAAATATAAATAAAGTATTAAGCAAACCAAGGGGCCCTTGATAGAATTGCTACAGGCCCCGCACTGTACTTACTTGTACCTTTGCTTTGCTGCGCAAGAGGTGCGGAGTGCCTTCGCAGATGGTTCTTCAGTTACAATCGGCAGCAAAAATATCTCAAATGCGTTTTTTTTAAGATTCCTGTTTTATGTATTGTTTATAATAATCAACCTTTAACAGTCAGCAACAAATTGCCTGATGAAACATTACCTTTTGTTTTGCGGCGCGAGATTCGCCGAGTGCGTGCGCAGATGGTTCGTCAGTCCGTTGGTTCAGTAGTGCGTACGGCACAGCGCACATTATGCGCCCGCTCGCTCGTGCGCGGACGCACTGTGCTTGTGTAAACCTGACTTACTACTTTATGAGACAGTTAACCGTTAGGCTTCATCACCCCGACATCTTTCAGCCGACCGTTGCAGAACCTAGGCCTCTGCTCCATTTTTATCCTTATTTCAATACATGGAGGCATGTGTCACTATGGCATTGGGCATTTAATAAAATCTTGATAGACAGGGCGTCAAAAAAAGACGTGTGGCACTCGGGGACTGCCGCGGTAAAGCTATTGCATAGCATTTTGTATCAACTTATGCAATTATAATTATTTATTTATTTTATTTATGCAGTATTTCTTTTTCTTTGATATTAATTCAAGTTACACTTTTTGAGCGTGGTGATCGTCTCGATTCGTGCGAGCTTCGTAGAGTCGTACAATACGTCTAGTTGCACGCACACAAACACCGTGTCGAAGACTGCCGAAAAGAAACGACGTTAGACAATGCACGGCCTTCAAGCCACACCTCCGTGCCCGTCGGAGTGGGGAGCGTGAGGTTTTTTTTGTTACGGAATTTCTGGATTCGGTCCCCGCGCTCAAGGCCCTCGATAGAAGCTATGCAATAGCTTAATAAAGCAAGTGTCACCTGCCAAATCAAGTCCTTAATGAATCCTTACCTTTTGTTTTGCGACGCGAGATGTGCTGAGTGCGTGCGCAGATGGTTCGTCAGTCCGTTCTTGGTTCGGAAGTGCGCACGGCACGGCGCACAGTATGCGACCGCTCGCTCGTGCGCGGACGCACTGTGCGTGTGTAAACCTGACTTACTGCTGTACGACTTGTCACAGAGAGTGCATTTGTATACGCGCGCTGATTGCTTGTGGACGTGTCTGGAGAAACATTAATAAATAAATAAATAAATAATCCTGGACAATATCACACAGCATCACGTAGCCCCAAACTAAGCAGAGCTTGTATTATGGGAACCACATGATTGATATACTACATAGATACATTTTTTTTTGTAAATACATACATATCATACATAGAAAACACCCAGACCCGAGACAAATATCTGCAGAACATGCAAACATTTGTCCCGCAGCGGCAATCGAACCCGCAACCTTCTGCGTCACAGGCGGACCTTCGCCCACTGCGCCACAGAGTGTCACACATTCACACTTTTGTTTCATAAATAAAGGTTAAAGCCGGCTTTTGACCATGAGATACATCTTGAGATATCATATTTTATCGCTCGTCATACATTTTGTACGAGACCGTTTACACTGTACTATAACATAATATTACATCCCAAACTATAAATATTTTTTGAGCGATATTGGTGTATATTTTACCTCACGTCCCCGGACCTCGCACCTCCAACTGCTTTGCTAGTTTGTGACGTTCGTGTGCAGAAGTGTCAACTGATCACGCGTTTTAAATTTTTATTTGAAACATATATCTTACAGTGCCAATAGCAATCGCTGGATGTAATATATAGCTCAAGATGTAATATACATTACATCCCATAGTCAAATGCCGGGTTGATACGCGGGACGTTGACATTGACATAAACGTAGTAATGACGACGACCAATGATGAACGATGACGAAAACTAATTTGGTTTGTTAAACCAATCAAAAGCCAAAGAAATCACACTAATCAAAGTCAAAGTCAAAATTTATTTATTCAGTTGCAACCTTGATTATCATCATTATTTTGGTTTTTTAAACTAATGAAAAGCCAAATGAATCATATTAATCAAAGTAAAAATTCATTTATTCAGTTTGAACGTTATCTATTATCATCATCATCATCATCATCATCGACGTATAGCAATCCACTGCTAGACATAGGCCTTCCTTAATGAGCGGCATTACGCCCTGTCTTCAGCTCCACATCCAGCTTCTACCAGCAGCCGACAGCAAATCCTCCCCTTCCACCTGACCACAGGGCCTCCTAACGTTTTATGAGCTGTGGTTTACTCTTAACAACTCGGAACCTAACGGAACGCTTTAAATCGTAATTTTGTTACACCAATTTGTAACGCAACCACACAGAGAACAATTGGCAAGAAAATCTGCTAAGCTTATATATTTTTAAGCCTTTCTTACAATTCTTACCTATTACATTTTCTATACTTTGTTAAATATAGGTTGATACGCGGGACATTGACATTGACATAAACGTAGTGATAACGACGACCAATAAACGATCACGGAAACCAAAATGGCTTTTCATTGGCATGACAACCAAATTGTTTTTTTGTCAGCTTCATCTAGCCCCAAACTAATCGGATGTCGAAGATATTATGGAAACACGATATTATAGTAAGTATACATAGAAAACAGCCAAACATTGAAACATATATTTTTCCCGCGACGGGAATCGAACCCGCATATTATTCGTACTGATTTGCAATCCTACTCCAATCGTATTTTCATCATTATTTTTCAAGAACAACGAAACGTCATCGGTTACCCAAGTCCAAACTAAAAGTCATCAATAGATTTTCATTTTTTCCACTTTTCTGAGTTCTGCAGATGACTTGGCCAGACTATCATCATCATCGTCTTCGGCCTACAGCAGTCCACAGCTGGACATAGGCCTCCCCTAATGAGCGCCATTGCACCCTGTCCTGAGCTCGACGCATCCAGCTCCTACCAGCAGCTGACAGCAGATCGACAGTCCACCTGGCCGGAAGCCAAACTATACATAATGTTATTTACTAAATAACAAAATACTAGTTAACTTACAACATGTGCACGCGCAGGGAGTTGACGCTGACGTAAGTGTTGCCACACTCACTGCACTGCTGCTTCTGTTTGTGCTTGTCGCGATGGTAGCGGTACACGCGGTTCGAGCTGGCAACATTCATTTTTGTTTTTTATTTTTATTCATTTATTACTTTAGAAAAATCCAGTCTTGCATTACGCAATACAACTAAGTACAGAATAGATTTAAGGCGACTATACATGTCAAACCTCACTCTCGCTCGCACTATTCAACATTTTAGAAGATATTAAATCACTGAATGTATTTATGCAGAATAGCAAACCTTCATATTTTATGGAATGTGAGATATTGCTGAACCTTTGAATTGTTATTCTCTAGAATGTGAAGGTCTGCTATTTTGCATACTATAGTCAGTGATTTTATATCTTCAAAAATGTTGAATAGTGCGAGCGAGAGGGAGGTTTGACATGTATCGTCGCGTTACCTACATATTTTAGGTAGTCAGGTAAGTAGGTAATCATTACTTAGAGGATGCAATAATAAGAAGCAAACAAATTAAAAAAATGATAACTAAAATAGCACCTCATAACAGAGTTTTTTGAAAGTAGTAGGTTAGGTAGAGTTCTTTGTGAAGGACTCATCCGGGTGCGTACTGCCACCATGCCTATTTCTGCCGTGAAGCAGCATTGCTGTTGGTGTGAGGGTGTGTAACATTATCAGGCATATGAAGTTTAACACCTTCGTGTACAAACAAATTCACAAGAAAAAATCCAAAAGAAATTGAACAATGTTTCGCCTTCCCCAAGTTATAAGCCGGCTTTTGACTATGGGTTTTATATATTACATCTTGAGATATAATAATTTATCGCTCATCAGAAATTTTTCGCGCATCCCCCTGCCTCGCCCTGAGTTTGAATGGTGACGAAAGCTTGGTATGAAACTGCCTCCAACTCCATCAAAAACAATATAAAAGTTATTAAGAATGACGTTAAAAAAATATAAGCCAATCAGAGTTTCTTGTCAATTTTTCTCTGTTTGGTCGCGTTACGAATTGGTGGTAAAAAAAAAAAAAAGTGTACTATACAGTTCCTACTGAATAAATAAAGTTTTAGTTTGAGTTTTTGACGTTCGTGTGCAGAAGTGTCAAATGATCACGATGACAACGATAGCTAAAGACGACAATGAATATATGAAAATGATGAATGATGATGAAAAAAAAAATTTTTTTCAAAGTGTACTATACAGTTCCTTCTGAATAAATGAATTTTGAGTTTGAGTTTGAGTTTTTGACGTTCGTGTGCAGATGTGTCAAATGATCACGGATAATATATAGCTCAAGATGACAATGAAAATATGAAAATGATGAATGACGATGAAAAAAAATGATGTTTCAAAGTGTACTATACAGTTCCTACTGAATAAATGAATTTTGAGTTTGAGTTTGAGTTTTTGACGTTCGTGTGCAGATTTGTCAAATGATCACGGATACAATATACATTACAATGGGATGTAATGTATATTGCTCAAGATGCAATATACATTACATCCCATAATCAAAAGGCGGCTTAACGGTCGGCGGTTTCGCAGCTTTCTCGCTTGTCTTGTTGAAGTTTCATGTTTCTTACTCGGTAGTGAAGTCGCACTGGTTGCACTGGAACTCCTGGCTGATGAGACCCGCGTCAGCGTGATGCTGGTTGAAATGCTGCGAGATCGAGTAGATATCTTGAGAGCGCTTGCCGCACACCACGCATTGAAATCTATAACAATGCTTCAGCTATTAAATCTGTAGGGGGCAAGCCACATGTAAATGACGTCGGGTGACATACCGTGAGTGGTAGATTGTACTTTATTTTCATTCAATTTGTATGAAATTTGAATGGCCATCACCTAGGTTGATCACAAAAAGTTAAACTGTCGAATCATAAAACGTATTGTGAAATTCTAGCCGATTTCAAAATGACGCTTTGTCATTGGCCAAATATCGGGTGTATAAAGACATCTATCGGAAACGAAAGGTGGTACAACACACCAAAAAAAATCTGTAGTTTGAAAAAAACGTAACGTAACTTAATTTTGTCAGTGTAACTCTACAATGTATTGATATTTAAGCTGTTGGCGTTCCTATTAAATAAATAAATAAATAAACGTATAATCGGAGAAAACAATAACTTAAGATTTTTAAGCTATTGCCACCTATTGCATAGCTTCTATCGAGGGCCTTGAGTGCGGGGACCGAATCCAGAAATTCCGTAACGAAAAACCTCACGCTCCCCACTCCGACGGGCACGGAGGTGTGGCTTGAAAGCCGTGCATTGTCTACCGTCGTTTCTCTTCGACACGGTGTTTGTGTGCGTGCAACTAGACGTATTTTTATTTAATAAAAGAAAAAAAATTGTTTTCTTATCGGTCACCACGCTCAAAAAGTGTAACTTGAATTAATATCAAAGAAAAAGAAATACTGCATACATAAAATAAATAAATAATTATAATTGCATAAGTTGATACAAAATGCTATGCAATAGCTTTAGTCGCGGCAGTCCCCGAGTGCCACACGTCTTTTTTATTTATTTTGGCAGCCAGCAATGTACGCATTACATACGCTCGTGTGCGGTCGATGACCTCGGTCTGCTGTACGTACTGCACGAGCGGACTGCTTGCTGCATGCATACATTGCTGGTTTTTTTGTTATTTGTTTTCTGCGCTATTTTAATGAGATAGATAACAGATACGATGTTACTATGATGTTGATGTGTGTGTAATTAAAATGACGTAGATAGGTTAGAAAAAAGTTGCTTTATTTTTTCGCTACCTTCGCAACCATATGCGTCTCAGGCACACACAAACACGCACACGCGCGCGCGCGCATACACACACACACACACGCACACAGAGAGAAAGAGAGAGAGAGGTCGATCATCATCATCATTATTATTATTGCGGGGGTTGATAATGATGATGATGATGAACGACCTCTCTCTCTCTCTCTCTCTCTCTGTGTGTGTGTGTGTGTGTGTATGTGCGCTCGCGTTTTTGTGTGTGCCTAAGACGCACAAGGTTGTGGGTTCGATTCCCATCGACAAATGTTTGTATAATTTACAAATACTTGTCTCGGGTCCAGACCCGTTACCCGTTACCCGTGTTTTTGTTTAGTAAACAACCAATTGTTTACTATGTATAAGTAATATGTATTCAATGTAAAAATAAATACAAATAGTAATATCATTCAAGTGGTTCACAATTCTGGACTCAAAATAGTTACCTTCTAAAATGTCTTCTGGTATGTTCTTTATATGATAACGACCCAAGAATACTTTTACAAATATCGCACTGAATTCCACCTTTTTTCTGGAATAGATAATCAAAATCAGTAAGTGTTTGAATGGAAAAAAATATATATTTGCACAATAAATGGCAGCAGGTACCTGTGTATGTTGCTTCTCTTTATGATTTTTCAGTGTGTTTTCATGGTCAAATCCTTTTACACAACTTTCACATTTAAACGGCAGTTTCAAATAAGAATCCTTCTTAGATTCCCTCTCTCTTTCTAACTCCAACTCCTCTCTGCACAAATTGTACACGATAATCTTTCCTTTGTACTTATCTTCTGTTGGATATGATTTCGCCCGTTTCGTTTTCGATCCTACCGTCCTTTTCACTTCGGATAGCGGCAAATCACTTTCGAAATTGGAACTCGAGTCATGTTCTACTTTAATGTCGGTTATGAATTCAAATGGTGAACTCTCTTTGGCTGGTTCCAGCTTCAAATCGGATTCTTTTTCAGAAAGTGTGCAAGTTGTTGTGATAGTTTGTTGTAGGTTGTTAAGTTTTGTTTTTGGTTGTTGAATCTGAAATAAATTAATAAACACCTATAAAGCCTCTTGTTGACGACCGTTTCTGTCAACGGGTAACAGGCCGGTACATACAGGTCAAACCTCCCTCTCGCTCGCACTATTCAACATTTTTGAAGATATAAAATAGCTGAATGTACGTGTCATCAACATCAGTAACAACTAATGTTGTTAAAAGGGAAAACCTAAATGTGAAAACTGAATGCACGGACGAATATGTATATCTACAGATAACATAGAAAATGATTATTCTGTTAAAGATTTGATAGTATTTGAAGACGATGAAGATGTTTCAGATTTTAAAACGCAACGGTCAATCAGGGATTTGATAGTGTTTAAAGAAGATCCTGGAGACGTTTCGAAGAATAATAATGATGGTACCCTTAATAAGACATAACAGGAACAATCAAGCTTCTAAATATAAAAAAAAAGAATTATATTAAAATTAAGGCAGAGCCTTCAAACATTGAAGCGGATTTAGTTTACCATCAATCATTTAGGGATTCCATTGTTTTCAAAGACGAACTCAATTCTGATTTGTACAACAATCACACATTTAAAGATGAGATGGTTATTGGTCCTGAAGTTATTCAGCATTCGGTTTATCCACAAGATGAAATATCAAAAGGAAATAATAATTTAATCAATGCAAATAATAATCGTAACAAAAAGAAACGCGTTAAACAGCATAGTTGTAAATGTGGGAAAAAATACTCATCCAAAATGTGGTTTAGTACACACTCATGTGACATGGTATTAATATGTGATTCTTGCAATAAGCAATTTGATGCGAAATATAAAATCAAGTGTCACATAAAATATCACATGTGGCGACTTACAAAGACAATCAATAGTTCGCCTTATGACAAAAAAAATTATTTGTGCCCAAAAATGTTTGGATTAAAGGCATCTCTAGATAAACACATAAAGATAGTACATTGAAATAAAAATCCTGAAACAGTCAATGGTGTACACAAATGTGAAATTTGCAACAACGCTTTCAACTTTTCAAGTAACTTAAAACGACATTTAGAAAAACATTTAGGCACTGCCAAAAAAACATTCAAATGTGAAACATGCTCTAATTCATACTAGTCAAATGAATCCCTCTGAAATCATATTATTTCAAAGCATGATGGTGTTTTAAAAATACAAGGAAAGCTTCAAAATCAAATTATAACTAAGAAATCAAGTAAATGCTCATACTGTGGAAAAACATTAATAGATAGGTCTTGCTTTAACAAACATGAAAAATTGTATTGTCTGAGTAATCCAAATGTGATTAAAATGAATATGACATTTGATATTTGTAAAAAAAACGTATCATCACAAACAAAGTCGACCTCTGTGGCGCAGTGGGCGAAGGTACGCCTGAGACGCAGAAGGTTGCGGGTTCAATTCCCGCTGCGGGACAAATATTTGCATGTTCTATAAATATTTGTCTCGGCCTGGGTGTTTTCTATGTATGATATGTATGTATTTACAAAAAAATTATATGTGTATTATATCAATCATGTGGTTCCCATAATACAAGCTCTGCTTAGTTTGGGGCTACATGATGCTGTGTGATTACGACCCGCATTATTATTTTTTAAGTCTTGAAGATCATTTGATGGTACACATGGCCTTAACACCAAAGAGCCATAAAAGGCCAAGCGTACAATGTGATCTATGTGACAAAATGTTCTCGAGGAAAACGAGTTTAAAACTTCACATGGAATCCGTACATTCATGGAACCGTCCGAAAATACACATGCAAATTTTGCAATGGCGAATTTAGTAGGCGGTGGGTTTTACGTAAACATATATAAATGTCAAAGCATGAAGAAAAGCTTTAGATGTGACACACGTTCGAAAAAATATAGCTCAACAAATTAGGTTGGCACAAGGAATCGGAACATTACGATTATTATCAAGTCTACTATGATATTCTGTGAGTTATGGCCAAAAGTATATAAAAACAAGAATGAATTGAAATTTCATATGGAAGTGAAACATAAAAACCATTCTCTTGTAATAAGTGTAAGACTAAGTTCACAAGGAAATTGTTGTTGCAATCCCATGAAACAAAGTGTCTTTCTGGTAATCATCAAACAAGCCTTAGTTCACAGGACAGAATTATCAGTACTCTTAGGTGACAAGAAACTAATGGCCGATTCCTTTATTATACCGTTATGCGTAACCGATGATGCTTCGTTTGCCCTTGGAAAACTGTCAAATTTTTGACGCCTCGTTGTTAATTTTTGACAGTCTTTCAAGGGAAAATGAAGCGTAATCGGCTACGGTATATTCTTAGATTACAGAAGAGAACTACATGAAGTCTTAAAATTCACTATGTCACATCTTTATATGTCTGCTATTTAGGTATACTATAAAACAGATATTTCAACTTTCAAACAAAATTCAAAACACGTGATCAGTTAACACGCCACCATTCAAACTGAGGGCGAGGCAGGGGGAGGTGCGGTGTCCGGGGATGTGACTCGTACAAAATGTATGACGAGCGATAATATATTATATCTCAAGATGTAGTATGTCCCATAGTTAAAAAGATGTATAACTCATGGCTTTTGACTGTGGGTCACATTACATCTTGAGATACAATTACGTCATACATTTTGTACGCGACCGTGTACACTGTGCAATAAAATATATTACATCCCAAACTATACATATTTTTTCGAACAATATTGGTGTATATTTTACCTCATATCCCCGGACACCGCGCCTCCTCCTGCCTCGCCCTCAGTTTGAATGGTAACGTTCGTGTGTGCAGAAGTGTCAACTGATCACGTGTTTAGAATTTTAGTTTGAAAAATATTACTTACAATGTGAAATGCAATCGCGGGATGTAATATATACCTCAAGATATAATATACATTACATCCCATAGTCAAAAGCCGGCTTGAGGGCGAGGCAGGGGGAGACTCGCTGCCCGGGTACGTGAGGTAAAATAATTAAAATATCGCTCGAAAACATATTTATAGTTTGGGATGTAAAGCACAGTGTAAACAGTCTCGTACAAAATGTATGACGAGCAATAAAATATTATATCTCAAGATGTAAAGTATTTTTATATCGCATAATCAAAAGCCGGCTTTATCCAAAAATGTTAACTAGTTTATGCATGAAAGAGTATAACAAACATCCAACCTCACAAACTTTCTTAATTTTTTAATATTAGTAGGATAAGATAGTACCTACTATATATGTAGGTACTAACCTATGAAGTAGTTACCTACTTACCAGCTTTTTCAAAATTGATGAACTCTCAAGGACTTGGTTTTGAAATAACTGTATTTTTATTAACATGTTGTGGCATAATAAGCACGCAGTCATATTGGAAAGGTCCATCTGTAAAAAAATATATGTTTACTTTGTAAATAGGTCCTACCTAACCTACATGCTATGTAGCTCCCCTGCCCTTTATAATTTGATGGCACCATAGATCTTTTATCTACTACCGTAGATTGGCAATACAGTGCTGGGGGCGAGACCAAAACAATAATACACGAGTATGCGTGTAATGTGCATGTGTGCAAAATAAATAGTGATGTTCTATGCACTGCCTACCTCAAATTCGATTATCGATACCTACAGATTGCAATGTCTTCGTCTCTGTTTTTATGATGCAATGTACCATAAAATTAATATCGTAGTGTTGAGGGAAGTAAAATAAAACTAATAAAGTTCCATGTGCAAAACTGGTTGAGTTTTTATATTCCTTCAAAAATAACTAATTTGTTGTAAAAATGTCGTAAACTTTCCTTAGAAACATTTTGCAATTTCGCTTCATACTTTAATCTAATTACAAAATAATTTCAATTATTAGTTTCATTAATAAGTGTTTATGGTTGAACAATGCTAGAGAATCATACATATGAATATCAAGTGTGTTAAAAAAAGTTTTTACAGAACACAAGACATTCATTCACTAACTTTCTAAACATATTTTCGTTAACATTTTCCCTTTAAAATGCGCTCGGAAAACTCGTTCAGACCGAATACCTTCATACACCTCTTTAGAAGGACAAATAAGGCCACCTATGTCCTTCATGTATATAAGTGAACCTTCTTTAACTTCACCGTAAAGAGTGATTACTCTTTGAACGTAGAACGTAGCTTTACTCTTTGTGCTCCACATTGAGAAAAACATTTTTGTTCAAAGTGCTTGCTGCATAAAGTGGAATATTTTTTTGGTGCCCATTCTTACTATTTATCATTTTTAGCCATTTTTGATCTACTTCAATATTTTTTGGGTAATCTGAAATATTATAAAATATGAAACAAAAATTACGGTTTTCAATCCTGCGAAGCATTACATTTGTCAGTTAGACAGATCGACAATATGTTAGGTATCGAATTGATATAATCGACTATCGATACTATCGATAGTATCAATCACTATTTCTACAAAAGTGAGGTTATAAATAGTAGGAATTCACGTATTTGATAAGATTTTAAATTGAACTTCTATACATTTAGAGCATAGATGGGATAAAATTCGATAGTTTTCCCTATCCATTTGTGTAATAAACTATGGTAGCGGTTCTAAAACATTGCAAATATAGAGCTAAACATTACAATGGTACTTACGTGTGAAACGTATAATTCTGTGGGTTTTCTTTCTTAGATAAGGCACATTCAAGTACCGCTCAAGTCACCATTATTCACGAATACTATTTTATACTATAAAATACTGAGATTTCGTAAAATATTCAGGATTTCTATCTTTCATGAATGACGCCAGGCCGATAGAGGCCGATAGCGTGTACGTGAATGGTCTCGTCTATCTATCTCGCTCTAACACACGCGTATAATAAGTTCCTTCTCTTTTGCATTGCCAATCTAACGGTAGTAGATAAAAGATCTATGGATGGCACACAAAATAATTTAGGTAGGTACAAACATTAAAGGTCGGCCATTTTGTTTTTTTTTGCTCCAATAGCCGATTCGGCCCAAAACAACTATAGCAACCAAAGTCAATAAAATAGCATAAAAATTAATCAAATCATCATAATATGATATAGAACCTATATTATAGGTAAAAACTAATAATTTACATTGCTCACCTTGTGGTAATCTCGCAAAAAACTTGCATGTTTGCAAGCTTGAAGTTTCACAACAGGTTTATTTTCAGATAAACAACAATAGCAGATTGTCTGCGTTATGCTTTCGTTTAAGTTTCTTTGAAAAACATTGTAATCCGACGATGTTGATTGAAAATCCATGATTTCTAAAATAATTTACAAGACCAACAAAATCTAAATGCCCAACCAAATGCCAATTCTTGATTTTTTGATAAAGTATAGCAACGTTTCGTTACTCGTTTTCGACGTTCAGTATACAACCTATTATGATCTCATTGATTGCCTATTCAAAACATTCTATTTTTTGCGTGAATTGGAACGTAACGACAAGACGCGGACGCAGGCCGCCTAACGTTTCGTTTTATTTGGTTTAACACGTTTATCCGACTTCATAAATAAGGTGTGGGACTCCTTCGCATTAGTTGAATTTTTAAATCCCAAAATAAGAGGGGTGTTTTATCTTTTATTTAAGTATCTGTGTGTAGCATTGTGGCATCCTACGATAGGAGTCATAGTGATTAGTGCATCCTACCAAACGGATTGACTGATTGTATTTCAGTTTTTTGTTTGAACGGTGTCTTGTGAGTGTTCTTAGTTATATTCAAGAAAGTTTGTTCATGGAGTAGGAAAGAAAAGTGAAGCTTTTATGTCAGGGGCTTATAAATTTCGAAATCATACTTATTTTTATGATTTTTAATTCAGAACTTCGTCATTTATTAATTTATCATGATGTAGGTTCCGTTTGAAAAATATTTTTTTATTTGGGCGGATAAACTTTCATTTTGGTGGTACAGAAGAAAAAATACACATTATAAAAACAAATCAGAATTTAGAATTTCCTAAGCACTCTTTACCGTAATTTGTTTTATAAATGTTTTATAATAATTAGTAATAAATGTGTAGGAAACGAAACGCATCATAGCATTCTTCTACAAATAATCAAATCTGTCAATGTCAAACAAAAACCAAAACATAATTATCGTTGTTTGTCGAGAAAATCGAAACAATTTTTCGTAAATTTTATATTATTTCTGAATGAAATGAATACTGCTATGCTGAGAATTCGCAGTAATTTTAATGATGGAAGCTCAAGCAAGTAATTTATGTAGCGGCTGCCTCGCTATTGACCGTCGAATGCTACCAATTCAAAACAGTCTAAAGGAGCAGTGTTTTTTGCAAATAATTAAAGAATTAGCGGTAAATATTTGATTCTTAGCTTTTATTTAAAGTTTTAAACATATTATAAGCTTGTATTAGGTCCTTACCTATGAAATTGGCGTTTTTTCTCTCTATTTCATTTTGCACATATTTTATTTAATTCAACAGTCATACAACAAAATTATTTTATTTTCTAAACGTAACATTATTGCAATAATTGAAAATTCAATGAAATACTATTTTTGAGGAAGTTCATCCGCAAAAAATTAAACTTAAAAACAGTTCATTTCACGTGTTGTCACTTTCAATGCTTAAATTCGTCCTATTTTTTTGTGTTAGTTTTCTTGCTTAATTAAGACTACATACTTTTCACAATGTTGTCCAATCATACACACACAATTTTAGGAGAATAGGATTAGTAGCACCAGAAAAAAATACAAACACATGTATGGAGAAATCGATTTACTCAAAATTCTCCATACAAAACGCTAATTTCATAGGTAAGCACCTAATATATTCGTTTTGGAGACATAAGGCAGTTGTTTTTGTCGGAAACTCCTTCCTTCGTATGAGCTGGTGGCTCGTGGGAGTTTTAGGTAGCCCGAAGGCCTCCAACATGGCTTAACGACTACTAAAGCCAGGACCAACATCTGAACGTGCCTTCCGAAGCTCGGAAGCGCTCAGATCTTACTGGCACTAATTGGTGACCCATCCAAGTAGTGACCGGGTGGAGTGTTGCTTAACTAAGATGATCTGCTAAAAACACAGAAGTAAACCACGCCATGGGCACGATTTTGGAAATAAGGTATTCTAAATATTTCGTTAAACTTTCAGATTTCTCTCCCGAATTCGATTGCGTTATCGCTATGCTGGGAATGCGAGGCTAATCTAACACGATTCACCAAATTCAAGCTCCAAGTCAAGCATTCCTATCAAGTTTTACAGGAATTTTCCAAACAGGTAAAAATATTCATGTTTCAAGCACCATTATTGAAAAGCCGAAAAAACGTAACCTGCTAGTGATGTTTGACGGGAATGTTGTCTCATTGACAGCCCTTACTTGTCAAGGCGTCATCAAAGATGAGACAGCATGTTGCATAATTAGGTAGTAAGTTAGTTTACTTAATTTGGAGATTTAATAAAATGTCACAGGCACAGGAGGCTAACACCTTCATGGTAACCATGACCCATAATAAAGTATGGGGTGTACAGGGTTCAAACCCCTATCTTCGGAACCCAAGCCAACCCCACCTGCACGTGGTGCACCCTGCTAAACAACGAACGGGGCTCTGGCGGCCGGCTGATTGCGGCATAGCACAGCCTACATCGGCACAGCTAAATCCCCTGGCCACTGATGGGCAGCAGCGTCGGTGGTGCGAGAAGCTGTGCCCTGCGATCCCCAACCCGCATGCCCAGCGTGGGGATTATGGGTATATCCCCCTTCATTAGGGGAGGCCTATGTCCAGCAGTGGACTGATATAGGCTGATGTGTGTGTGGATAATAAAGTATTGCATACATTACAATCCATTATTCATACAATACAATTCGTTATTTATTTTGTTAGAATGGTTTGCACTAATTTCTCTATTTATAACATTAAATATTTCGTTTAATGATAAAACTTAGATTATAATAATAGTATAGAAATATTAAGTCAGATTTTTAAAACAATAATGCCAATAATTACAATGTCAATAATCAAATTCAAATCACATGGCAAACAATATATAGACTCAGGAGCGGGCCCCATCTGGATGGCGCCGGGTGTGGACATGGCACAGGCGGTTTCCTATTCCATTCAAGAAAGATCTGTCAATTTCATACAACCTGTGACCTGAGTCCTGACCATAAAATGTTGCATCTAGAAATGACCTGTCCTAATTGATAGTTAATGCTGGAAATCATGTTCAATTAATCATTTTTTTATTAAAGCCAGAGAATTTTTCTGGGTATTTATTTTATACTTTTAGGTTACGATCGGTTAGGACCACAGGCGCCATTAAGCAAAAATTAACCAAACGCGTGCTTTGTTAGGTGTGCGTTACTCCAGCGGCATGTTGACTCGGATCGGGATGAAACTTACAGAAAAATTAGAGCACTATGTCCTGTAAATGTGCCCCAAATATTAAATTTGTGCCTATTAAGGTTCCAGAGTTATTCGAGAAAATAAGATGCCGCTGTAGTAACGCCTGAAAACGTTACTGCAGCGGCATGGTTTTTACCCATTAGCCTTAGCCAAATTTAAAGTAGCTTAAAAGATAGCTTATATTTGTGCATGTCACTGGCCAAACAGCGGCATTTGTGCGACCTGTGCTTTAAGAGTTATTGCAGATGCCGCTGGAGTAACGTTTTGCAGATTTCCGGATCTTCGAAACGGCTGAACGCACAAATATGATTTTTTGTGAGCGAATGTGTTGTAATTTGTGCCTATTTGTGCGCTAGTTGCTTTTCCGAAAAAATGCACGACATATGAATTAGACGAGTTTTTGTAAAAATCGAAAATTGCCTCTAGCTCTCGAACTACTAGTGGAAAACACTTTATGATTGCTTTGGCTGATGCCTATAAAGAATATACATCTTCTGACAACCATCTTGAAACCCAACATCTAATTTTCGACGAAATATATCAATTTTTCAACTGAAAATGGTTTACTAATTTCTAACCTCAATTAAGGGAGTTTTAACAAGTTATCGACTTTCATGATTTGCCAATAATTAGAGCGCATATCCAAATAGAAGCACGCTGAATTTCAGCTTTCTAGACCTTCAAATTAATGATTTACAACTGAAAATAACAAAACGAGGTCTCTTAGACTGTTATCCGACCAAATACGAAAGGTCATAAAAAAGCGGCCGTTCAGTACTTCGAGACTACATTTTTAAATATACAGCTTTGTCATGTTTAACGTTAGGTACACTTACGTAGACAAGTTTTAGTCTGGGATAAAAGCACCTGTAACATTGATGCTGGACAGCATTTATTTCAACCAATAACATGTTACATGTACGTACTAATAGCCCTACGCCCGTACAACAACAATTAGTTAGGGTTTTTTACTACTAAAAAGGTACTTTCGTTTAAATATTACTGTATAGTTTTGTCATCGATTTTGACTACTTCACTCTCGTCTCATCGGACGAGTATTAGATTCGATTGTTTGATCAGACAATATGAAAGAGAGCTGATGTCTAACATGGGAAAACTGAACCGATTCAGTGCGGAAGGCGTCGCAGCGGTTTCATAAAAATCTTTTTATTCAGGCGTATGGCAAATCCTAAAATGGGATGGGGTAGAGGTAAATCCTCCCTCGTTCTTGCGGTGCGATGTTGTGCCTGTGTGGTAAGTTCAATTTTGAGATTATTTAAAGGGGTACCAGGTAAATCAAAATATCTATTTCAGAATAATCAACAGCTTTATTCTTCTAAGGTAGGTACAGCAACTGAACTTAAATTCAAGATGATTATTTCATAATGACATCTTCAGACAGGCCCGTTATTAATTTCTTATACTTGTAGACCTTTGATATCCTTTTCAAAAAACTATAGCAGGTAGGCAATGAATAATGTGAAAACAAAACACTGATAGGAAGGTAGGCTTAATTTTGATTTTCATTGAAATATTCTATTTCCGTTTATATTTTAGTATACAGGTGAGGCAAAGTTTTAGGTCATTGAGGGCAGCCACCTTTTCTTATGTAGTTAGAAGGTTTTGTTCTGAGAAAATTATAGGTTTATTTTGAAGAAAAAAACAATTGCATTTTCGGAATTTTGAAATAATGTACAGTCAGCCTAAAAAAATAAATTAGTCAAAAAAAAACAAGTGGGTCTCAATCGAGTCTATTTCCCAACAGGAACTCTTTTTCCCAAAGTAACTAACCAAATCAAATCGTAAGTTTATGTATGCAATTCGAACATTTGCTGGGAAATGTTCTGTTCTTATTTCATATTGTTCTTTTATTATGTGTAAGTATACGACGAAAAAAATAATATTTATTATTAATTTCTTCGTCGTATACTAAAAAGAGACAAAATAACAAAATAACAATCGCTTGAACCGCTGTCGATTCACTTCATGGTTAGGCTCAACGCCCACGACCGATTTTTCCACCGATTTTTTGTAGGACAGTTAGGGAGGGGAACCACATGCCAACCTCGTGCAGAGTGAATACCAACGAGGTTGGATCGACGAATGAAGTAACGCCATAAGAGCTAAAATGTTTGGAATTGGATTGTACGTAATTATATAAGTATTTTATGTTCTATTACTTTTTTTTGTAAAGTTTATAGTTTAGGAGTTAGGACACTTTCAAATATAAATGAAAATATATATTTCTGGATTCAGAAAATTTGGTTTTAAGGGCTTAAATGGTTGGAATTGGATTCTACGTATTAATATAAGTATTTTATGTTCTATCACTTTTTTTCATAAAGTTCATAGTTTAGGAGTTAGGGCACTTTGAAATATGTATGAAAATTTCGTTTTCTGGATTCAGAAAGGCCTTAAGAGCAAAAATGCCGGAGGCGCTGCAGTAGCGGGGCAGCCCCAACACCGCTCTGAACGCGTTATTAAACTGGACGCGGAGGGAGCCAACCGCCACTTGAGTGTACTTAGCCCACAGGCTGCATGTGTATATTTGCAAGTGCCCTAACTCCTAAACTATGAACTTTTCGAAAAAAGTAATAGAACATAAAATACTTATATAATTACGTACAATCAAATTCCAACCATTTTTGCTCTTTAGGCCTTTCTGAATACAGAAAAATAAATTTCATACATATTTGAAAGTGCCCTAACTCCTAAACTATGAACTTTACGAACAAAAGTAATAGAAAATAAAATACTTATATCAATACGTAGAATCCAATTCCAACCATTTTTGCTCATAAGGCCTTTCTGAATCCAGAAATCGAAATATTCATACATATTTCAAAGTGCCCTAACTCCTAAACTATGATCTTAACGAAAAAAAGTAATAGAACATAAAATACTTGTATCAATACGTACAATCCAATTCCAACCATTTTTGCTCTTAAGGCCTTTCTGAATCCAGAACAATACATTTTCATACATATTTGCAAGTGCCCTAACTCCTAAGCTATGAACTTTACGAAAAAAAGTAATAGAACATAAAATACTTATATAATTACGTACAATCCAATTCCAAACATTTTAGCTCTTATGGCGTTACTTCATTCGTCGATCCAACCTCGTTGGTATACACTCTGTGCATGAGGTTCCCCTCCCTAACTGTCCTACAAAAAATCGGTGGAAAAATCGGTCGTGGGAAAGATATTAAGATGCATTGTCAACAAACATTCGTTCATTTCGTTGACGACAGACCACACATAGACATAGGTATATAAAATGCTGACGACGATAGAATGACTTTGGATAGATGCCCTCAGATCTTGCTTCACACTCACGTAATCGATTGACGAGTACTTGTAAATGCAGACCGTATTAAGAATGCGTGATAGGCACAGCCAAGAACGAGGGAGGACAATAAATAAATGAAACTTGTAACTGGTTTCGTGTTTTAAAAGAGGTTTCAAACCTCTACCCCATCACATTTTAGGATTTGCCATACGCCTGAATAAAAAGATTTTTATGAAACCGCTGCGGCGCCTTCCGCACTGAATCGGTTCAGTTTTCCCATGTTAGACATCAGCTCTCTTTCATATTGTCTGATCAAACAATCGAATCTAATACTCGTCCGATGAGACGAGAGTGAAGTAGTCAAAATCGATGACAAAACTATACAGTAATATTTAAACGAAAGTACCTTTTTAGTAGTAAAAAACCCTAACTAATTGTTGTTGTACGGGCGTAGGGCTATTAGTACGTACATGTAACATGTTATTGGTTGAAATAAATGCTGTCCAGCATCAATGTTACAGGTGCTTTTATCCCAGACTAAAACTTGTCTACGTAAGTGTACCTAACGTTAAACATGACAAAGCTGTATATTTAAAAATGTAGTCTCGAAGTACTGAACGGCCGCTTTTTTATGACCTTTCGTATTTGGTCGGATAACAGTCTAAGAGACCTCGTTTTGTTATTTTCAGTTGTAAATCATTAATTTGAAGGTCTAGAAAGCTGAAATTCAGCGTGCTTCTATTTGGATATGCGCTCTAATTATTGGCAAATCATGAAAGTCGATAACTTGTTAAAACTCCCTTAATTGAGGTTAGAAATTAGTAAACCATTTTCAGTTGAAAAATTGATATATTTCGTCGAAAATTAGATGTTGGGTTTCAAGATGGTTGTCAGAAGATGTATATTCTTTATAGGCATCAGCCAAAGCAATCATAAAGTGTTTTCCACTAGTAGTTCGAGAGCTAGAGGCAATTTTCGATTTTTACAAAAACTCGTCTAATTCATATGTCGTGCATTTTTTCGGAAAAGCAACTAGCGCACAAATAGGCACAAATTACAACACATTCGCTCACAAAAAATCATATTTGTGCGTTCAGCCGTTTCGAAGATCCGGAAATCTGCAAAACGTTACTCCAGCGGCATCTGCAATAACTCTTAAAGCACAGGTCGTACAAATGCCGCTGTTTGGCCAGTGACATGCACAAATATAAGCTATCTTTTAAGCTACTTTAAATTTGGCTAAGGCTAATGGGTAAAAACCATGCCGCTGCAGTAACGTTTTCAGGCGTTACTACAGCGGCATCTTATTTTCTCGAATAACTCTGGAACCTTAATAGGCACAAATTTAATATTTGGGGCACATTTACAGGACATAGTGCTCTAATTTTTCTGTAAGTTTCATCCCGATCCGAGTCAACATGCCGCTGGAGTAACGCACACCTTTGTTAGTGGCAGTTCTGTTTTAGACGGTTGACATTGGGACAAGAGATGCACAATGTGGATGAGAGTGCGTTCAATAACCATTATACGTTATGATATTTGTATTTTTTGTTATGGCGATCAATATTTATTATTAATTTACTAAGTATTCCGGCTTTAATAAATAAAGTTATTATAATTTCAATACTTTCAATACTCCATTACCAAGAATATTTTTACATAATTCGTATTTTTATTCGCTTCGAGTTGTAGTTAGGTCTAAAATGTCACACAGACAGCCAGACAGCAGGTTTTCTTCAAACGCTCTTGCTTGATACTTTTCCGAGCGTTTAGTTAGGGCCTCGATGATTCCCTCTCTACCCTGGATTCAACACGCAGAGGCGACTACCTCTGGGTCATTTGGTAAAAGTAGTAGGTCGACGTCAGAGGTGTTGTATATTGATGGTCCTTGCTTCATTAAGTCTGTTAGACTGGATAGGCTTAGGATAGCCTTCTGCGTCCTATATATTTCAATTTCACACAAAATGCATGGAAATAAAGCACAATTTATGATTGACGTGATTATGACGCGCCATGTCATAGCCACGTCTGCATAGACATACCGTGTTTTCTAAATTGTGCTTTAAGCCGGGTTTTCACAGTAAGAGTTGGCACGGACCGAGTGCACTCGGATGTCTACTCGGACGCTACTCGTATCATGTAAACACTTAATCCGAGCGCACTCGGACGCCAGCATCTAATCCGAGTAGAATCGGACTCTGCTCTATTTTATATTTTACTCGTACGAGTGCACTCAATCCGGGCCAACTCTCAAGCCGCGTTGACACGATCAGAGCGTGCTCGGACAAGGCTCGGACCGAGTGGACTCGTAGGAGTAGCTTCTTACGAGTCTACTAGGATAGCTGTTGATACTAACATTGTTAACTCGGATTATTTTCGTCATTCTTCGAATTATTTTTATCAGTCAACATGGAAAAATGACGGTTTTTGTGCGAAATTGTATCGGAATGGTCGCAGACTTGCTGATAGAGCAGCTAAGACGGGAAAGAGATAAGGCATCTTGCAAAAGGAAATTAATTTGGACTGTTTGATTTGGTTGTTGTCATTAGCCGCCATTTTGTTTTCCAGCTCGTATACGAGCTAGCTCGGATGAGTAGAACACGGTAAGAGTCTACTTAGATCGGACGCCGTCGTCCGAGTGGGCTCGGATTAGAGGTTGCTACAATCCGAGTTGCGTCCGAGTAGGTATCCGAGTTCACTCGGTCCGAGCTGGCTCTGATCGTGTCATCGCGGCTTCATTGTGAAAACCCGGCTTTAGGCTACGGACACGAAGTCAGCGGGTGCGGGGCGGCGCGAGGAACGGCGCATTTCAATGCATAGATTTATATGGAAGTGGTCTCGAAGCCAGCGGCGCGGGGAGCGGCGTACAAGCGATGCGCGCCAGTCTAGCGGTGCCCGCGCGTCTGCATTAAAACAATACTTCGCCGCTCTGGCGCCACGCGATCTGCCCGCTGTCTTCGAGCCTGGGTTTGCGTTGCCGCGCCACTCCCCGCGCCACCGCCACCGCCGCCTCGCAATCGCTGAGTTCGAGACCGCGGCCTTATTTCCATTTCTCTTGTTTGAAATTCGAAAGGCGTCCGTGCAATGTCCGCGCCCAACGCCATACACATGTGACCTGGGCCTTACACACACTTCTTACTGAAATTCAAGCACTCAAAATCATGTCATATCAATGTCGTACCATTTTTGTTTCATCTTCATGTATTATAAAAAAAGACTAATTCATGTTTTTTTCAGAACACAATACCAAATCGCACTCCACGATTCAGTATCCAAGCCGTGGTCGACATCACTCTATCTCCAGATCTTGGTAAAGTTGACATCTCCGATGCTGTCAGTAATAAATACCGAACTCGGATTAAATACGAGACTGATAATGATGATGAGGTTCATGATCCATATCAAGACCCTGGAGACGAAGTTACAACTGATGACCAAATGAAATGCGAACCTGATGAAAACATAGATGGTAATCAGCTAAAACTGTGCAATCCTACAACAGAAATAAATCAAGATAAATTAAAAACTAACAGTTTAAGAAAAACAGTTAATACATTTATCGATAAAATAGACCTGACAGATAAATTTGCATTAAAAGATGTAACAAAAGTGAACGGTAAAAGAAAAGACAGTAAAATAAGAAAGAAGGGTAAATTGATTAAGAAAAATACGTTTATAGAGATTGAGCTGACTGAAGAAGAGATTAATGAGGAGAGAAAGGATTTGGTTTTAAGGGATGATTATGTCAACGCTATGTTTAGATGTGAGCGGTGCCTAACCACGTTTCCTAATGAGGATGATATGAAGGACCATAACTTTAAGAAGCATGAGTTGGTATGTTTTACTTCTACTAATATAAGTTTATTAATATTCATTCATCATCATTTCTTTCCCCTTATCTCTCTCTAGGTGGGATCGGCACAACTTTCACTCTCATATCCTCTTTCACACAAACCATCCATCTCTTCTTCGGCCTCCCTCTACTCGTACATCCAGTTACATTCATACTCATCACTCTTTTAGTCACATGGTTGCCCATACCATGCTAGTCTTCCACTCCTCACCTTATCTGCCACAGGTGCTACTTTCAAGCTTCCCCTGATATACTCGTTCCTTATTTTATCCATCCTTGTCACACCACACATCCATCTTAACATTCGCATCTCAGTAGCATGAACTCTTGTTTCGTCCATCTTTTTCATTGCCCACCTCTCTGATCCATACAATGCTACAGGTCTGATGACTGTCTTGTAGATTTTCCCCTTAAGTTTAAGGGGCATTCGAGGGTCGCAAGTTGTTCCTGAGACCTGTCGCCATTTCATCCATCCCGCATTCATTCTATTGTTCACGTCCCGGTCAATATTGCCGTCATTTTGGAAGAGCGAACCAAGGTGCTTAAAATCGGACTATTAATATATATTAGATTATCGGTTATTAATAAATTTATTAATAGTCATTATATGTATTTAAGTGAAGCAATTGTGACGTAGATCGGTATAACTCTCGCAATTTGTGACACTCTAGTTCCTGAGTATTTACAAAAAACTGGGATGCAGGGCCCTGATGGCCACATATTTATACAATTATCTCAGCAAGGAGACCGTCAAAAATTTTGAATCAAGCACTGATCTCCGCCAGCAAGTCATCACTAAATCCCAGGTAAAAATTATCTTCCAAGGTTCTTTTATTGCAAAGTTATTTACCTCCGCCGCTGCAATAGCGGCACCTATTTGTCTATAACGAGCAAAGCAGCGAATAAAATGAGATAGAGGGTAGAAGGAAGGGAGAGAGGAAGGGGGACCGCGCGGGCCCGATGTTACCCGATCGATAGGTTAGCGTGTCCCCGCGCGGACCATACTGAGGGGATGATCTACCAATCAGTCTAATGTCAATGAATAAAGATAGTTATTATCTTGTATCAAATGTTTCAGCATGCGTCAAAACACAAATGTAGTACATGTGACTGTTCGTTCAGTACTGAATTAGCGTACAATTACCACAGACGTCGTCACGCGAGGAGATACCAGTGCACTATGTGTAGTGTCAGATGTACGAGCAAGCTGTCGGCACGGAACCACTGTACCACTGTGCACTTACAAAGGTATGTCTTTGACTGTCTTTTCTCTGTCTTTGTTTGTCTGTTATCTGTCTCTGTCTGTTCTATGACTCTATCTGTCTTTTATCTGCCTCTGGTTATCTATTATCTGTGTCGCTATTTGCCTGTGCATTTACAAAGGCATTTATCTCTGTCTGTGTTTGGCTATTTTTGCTACTTTACTGCCAGTACGGAATTAGCTTACAATAACGACGGACGTTGATATGTGAGGAGATACCATTGCACTGTGTGCAGTGTCAAATGTACAAGTTTAGTTTAGTTTAGTTTAGTTTATTTATTGCATTATATAACTTAATGACTAGTACAATTACAGTGTTCAGTTATATGCACCCTGTTTATAGGATGTGGCAAATACTTATCCTAAATTAATCTATAATCTAGGTAGGTATCTATACTAGGTAGGTACTTATATTATCAACAACAATTAGGAAAAATAATTTGTGTACATGGCCTTAACATTACATAATCAAAAATAAAATATTTAGGTACATTATTATGTAATGTATGTAGGAATAATAAATTATTTTCAAATAAGTAGGTAAGTGGACGTGGTATAATATTTAGACGAGCACACTGTCTTAACGGAACCACTGTACCAATGTGCATTTACAAAGGTTTGTGTCTTTGTATGTCTGTTCTCTGTCTCGGTCGGTCTGTTCTCCGTCTCTGGCTAACTGTTCTCTGTCTCTGTCGATTTATTATCTGTCTCTGTTTGTATGTTCTATGACTGTGTCTCTGCCTCTGGCTGTCTACTATCTGTTTTGCTATTTGCATGTGCATTTACAAAGGTACGTGTGTTTGTCTGTCAATCTGTGTCTAGCTGTCCGTTCTATGTCTCTATTTATCTGTTCTCTGCCTCTAGTTTTCTATTATCTGTGTTGCTATTTGCCTGTGCATTTAGAAAGGCATGTATCTCTCCGTTTCTGTCTATGTTTGCTTCGTTTCCGGCGAACACAGGCCACAGGCGACAGGCGAGGGGCCCCTCGCTTCTGTGGTAGTTGTACGCTAATATCGTACTGACGGAAACGAAGCAAACATAGACAGAAACGGAGAGATACATGCCTTTCTAAATGCACAGGCAAATAGCGACACAGATAATAGAAAACTAGAGGCAGAGAACAGACAAATAGAGACATAGAAAAAGACATGGCTAACGACTGCACTGACTGACTTAACCAAGATCATGTGCGAAGACCGTCGAATTAAGCCACGCCATGAGCGCTTCGTTAATTCGTCTATTGTACTTTCATTATTGCTATTGTTCTTTGTTGGTGTGAGTAAAATAAACAGTTTTCTATCTATATAATGAAGAAAAAAGTTTGTCTCGGAGAGATCGCTTATAAGCGGTAAGACCGACTTTGTACTTTTTTATTTTTAAGATTCTGTTTGTTGTTTTATATTATATACAATAAAGGTTTTTCATTCATTCTTTCTATCTATCACTATCTTATATTTCTATATCTCTCGGTTGTTCTCTGTTTCTATGTGGATGCCTGTTGCTTGTCCCTGTCTGTCTGTTCTCTGTCTCCACATGGTCATTTTAACTTTCTCTATCTCTCAATCTGTTAAAAATTGCTCCTTTCTGTTCCAGTGTCGCGTACGATTTGGATTTGAAAATGTGCAAGAAATCAGATGAAAAATATCCATGTGAGCATTGCCCCAAAGTGTTTAGCTGGAATACGTCTCTAAGGAAACATCTGGAGACGCACAAAATAGAAGCCGGACAGAAACGGAGGCCTTACTGCGAACCCTGCAGGTATACCAGTGTGGTGATACAATAACAGGGTGTAAGGGGGTTTAAGGGGTTCCAACCCCCATCTTCGGAACCCAAGCCAACCTCACCTGTCCGTGGTGCACCTGCTAACTAACAAACGGGGCTCTGGCGGCGGCTGATTGCGGCATAGCGCAGCCTGACACCGACACAGCTACATCACCTGTCCGTGGTGCACCTGCTAACTAACAAACGGGGCTCTGGCGGCGGCTGATTGCGGCATAGCGCAGCCTGACACCGACACAGCTACATCACCTGTCCGTGGTGCACCTGCTAACTAACAAACGGGGCTCTGGCGGCGGCTGATTGCGGCATAGCGCAGCCTGACACCGACACAGCTACATCACCTGTCCGTGCACCTGCTAACTAACAAACGGGGCTCTGGCGGCGGCTGATTGCGGCATAGCGCAGCCTGACACCGACACAGCTACATCACCTGTCCGTGCTGCACCTGCTAACTAACAAACGGGGCTCTGGCGGCGGCTGATTGCGGCATAGCGCAGCCTGACACCGACACAGCTACATCACCTGTCCGTGGTGCACCTGCTAACTAACAAACGGGGCTCAGGCGGCGGCTGATTGCGGCATAGCGCAGCCTGACACCGACACAGCTACATCACCTGTCCGTGCTGCACCTGCTAACTAACAAACGGGGCTCTGGCGGCGGCTGATTGCGGCATAGCGCAGCCTGACACCGACACAGCTACATCACCTGTCCGTGGTGCACCTGCTAACTAACAAACGGGGCTCTGGCGGCGGCTGATTGCGGCATAGCGCAGCCTGACACCGACACAGCTACATCACCTGTCCGTGCTGCACCTGCTAACTAACAAACGGGGCTCTGGCGGCGGCTGATTGCGGCATAGCGCAGCCTGACACCGACACAGCTACATCACCTGTCCGTGCTGCACCTGCTAACTAACAAACGGGGCTCTGGCGGCGGCTGATTGCGGCATAGCGCAGCCTGACACCGACACAGCTACATCACCTGTCCGTGGTGCACCTGCTAACTAACAAACGGGGCTCAGGCGGCGGCTGATTGCGGCATAGCGCAGCCTGACACCGACACAGCTACATCACCTGTCCGTGCTGCACCTGCTAACTAACAAACGGGGCTCTGGCGGCGGCTGATTGCGGCATAGCGCAGCCTGACACCGACACAGCTACATCACCTGTCCGTGGTGCACCTGCTAACTAACAAACGGGGCTCTGGCGGCGGCTGATTGCGGCATAGCGCAGCCTGACACCGACACAGCTACATCACCTGTCCGTGCTGCACCTGCTAACTAACAAACGGGGCTCAGGCGGCGGCTGATTGCGGCATAGCGCAGCCTGACACCGACACAGCTACATCACCTGTCCGTGGTGCACCTGCTAACTAACAAACGGGGCTCTGGCGGCGGCTGATTGCGGCATAGCGCAGCCTGACACCGACACAGCTACATCACCTGTCCGTGGTGCACCTGCTAACTAACAAACGGGGCTCTGGCGGCGGCTGATTGCGGCATAGCGCAGCCTGACACCAACACAGCTACATCACCTGTCCGTGCTGCACCTGCTAACTAACAAACGGGGCTCAGGCGGCGGCTGATTGCGGCATAGCGCAGCCTGACACCGACACAGCTACATCACCTGTCCGTGGTGCACCTGCTTACTAACAAACGGGGCTCTGGCGGCGGCTGATTGCGGCATAGCGCAGCCTGACACCCGTAAAACTAAATTCCCAGACCACCGTCAAGCGCCGAGAATGGGCATATCCCCCTTTTTAGAGAGGCTTTTATTATTGGACCGACCAAATAAAGGCGCCAATTGATATTCCCCTTAAGGCGACTATACATGTCAAACCTTCATCTCGCTCGCACTATTCAATATTTTTGAAGATAAAGTTCAATAGTATCATTTTGATTCTATCGCGTTTTCTTACCAAAAAAACTTGCACCAATGTGATTAATTTTGGTGCAAATTTTTTGGTAGGAAAACGTGATAGAATCAAAATGATATTATTGCTGAACCTTTGTATTATTATTTTCGAGGCCGTAAAGGTTTGCTATTTTGCATAACTACATTTAGTCAAAATGATATTATTGCTGAACCTTTGTATTATTATTTTCGAGGCCGTAAAGGTTTGCTATTTTGCATAACTACATTTAGTCATTTTATATCTTCAAAAATGTTGAATAGTGCGAGCGAGAGGGAGGTTTGACATGTATCACCTTAACGAGTGCGTCAGAAAAGCGGCGATGCAAGAGAAATGCCGAGAAATAATGTATAGGCTACTCTTTATCTGGACCGAAGCCGCGGGCTGAAGGGCTAGTTAATTTTCATGAATTTGCTGGCCAGGTGGATTGATGGTGTACAAGCTGGATGTGGAGCTGAGGACAGGGCGCAATGACGCTCATTAATAAATAATAAATAATGCTGGACTATCACACAGCATCATGTAGCCCCAAACTAAGCAGAGCTTGTGTTATGGGAACCACATGATTGATATATTACATATATACATTTTTTTTGTAAATACATACATATCATACATAGAAAACACCCAGACCCGAGACAAATAGCTACAGAACATGCAAGCATTTGTCCCGCGGCGGGAATCGAACCCGTGACCTTCTGCGTCTCAGGCGGACCTTCGCCCACTGCGCCACAGTGGCCGTCATAGCCTAGATATGGCGCTGGTTGAAATATCGTGTCGACAGTCCACACATTAGTGTTTCATAGCAAAAGTATATTATAGCACTAGTATAGCATAGACTAGTATGGTATAGCATTAGTTTAGTATAGGGGGGAGATTTTGACTATTGTCTGTACTCACTCTTTGACAGATATCCAACGGTGGACTTCTCTGGGTTGTTGATGATGATGAATCTGTTGACTCGCATGCAACATAGTCTCTGAATTGAAAAACTATTTTTTAATGAAATAATAGGCAATTAGACATACATGTACCTACGTATATTATTTATATGTGAACTCAGGGAAGCGCAATCACATACATACTGGGTTTACACATTACCCTAACACACACTTATGTACACACTTGTTTGTTGTTTTGTTGCTGACTCGTTCCGCTTGTGGCCTCAAAGGGTAGAAGATGAAAACCAATGTTTGCTCCTTGAGCAAAATTACGCGCTGAGTTATGGCCTTTTGTCATACTGCAACACACACATACACTGTGATGGACTTTCTCACAATGTTTTGTCGTATACATATTGTTTTTTCAATTTAATTTTTATATTTTTCTAGATATAATGTCTTCACTTTTCATATTGTATGTATACCTAATGTCAAATTACCTACTTGTTAAATCTTAAAATTTTTGTATATGTGTGTGATTGTATTGCAAATAAACGTTATATTTATCCATCTATCTACTCTTTTATATTGTAAAAGGCTTATTTGACAATGCGGTATTTAGTCTTGTCTTAGTAAGACTGTCTTATTGACTAATTAGTCTAGTCTAAGACTGAGGGCTTACCACGGGTTTTGATAGTTTTCGAAAACTTTCTAGGTTTTGGTATCTTTCCATACATTTTCGTACAGCGCCTCTAGGGAAACGTGCATGAACTACGAAAATGTATGGAAAGATCAGTGTTGCCGTTTTTTATTTGGAGAAAATGCTAAAACATGTTGCAAAAAATGCTAAATAACTTTTAAAAATGCTAAATAAAATGCTAAAATCTATATTTTTCTTTTGTATTCCTTACGAATTTTGAATTCCTTAGGAATTTTGAATTTTTAGGTAACGTACAAAAAAATGTTAATCATAAAAATATGCTAAATGCGAATTTTTCAAGCTAACAGACCCGAAAATATGCTAAATTTAGCATTAAAAATGCTAAAATAGCAACACTGAGAAAGATACCGAAACTTATAAAGTTTTCGAAAACTATCAAAACTCGTGGTAAGCCCTCTGTATTAATTTTCCAGGCAATCGTTCACAACGACGGCGAATCTACAGAAACATGTGAAGACGAGTTCAAAGCACCAAATACAACTGAAACTTAGGTAATACTAGATTGTGAACTGGATTAACTTTCGATCAACATACAAAGGATATCGCGCGCCGTACTATGCTCTGTGGATAAAGTGTCATATATTGCTAGCTATCTTTTGTCAAAAGCACGTGATGCTAGAAAATGATAGCTACATAGTAATAACTGCTTGCATAATTAGCTATTTATACAAATATCGCCTCTTTATTAAAGAAAATAAGACAGAAAATCTAAGTAAGCCGACTAATCAGTTTGAGCGTCTCCAAAATCTGTGTACATACGATTTTTATTCGATTTATATTCGGCTTGCGCAAATACGATCATATGTCCGAATTTCGCATTAAGCTCAAGTGGCTGCCAATCCAATTTTGTCGATTCTTGCCCTTTTATATAAAATTTTATATTTTCCAACCTCCCCGCCTTATCTTAAGGTTTGTTTTGAATTTTTACACCAGTCAAATAGGCTACACGACTGAAAAATTCTAATTAGTCCAATACTTACATATCCAAAAAATATTGGACACGTATTTTTTTTGTCAATTAAACAAAAAATAACAAAGATTTTGTGCGTTAAAGTTCCGCGTGACGTCACGATACATTTTTTACCTAGCCGTGACGTCACGAGCCCCCACTCCCGAACTTTCAAGTTCTTTATCTCCGTCAATTTCTATTAATTCGATAAATAAAAAAATACGTGTAGTTTAGATACAGTATTTTTTGTTGATCTAACTGACGGGCTAATTAGAATTGTTTTTTTTTACTCTGCCATCATCACTATTGTATTTATGTATTTATCTAGTAGTTTATATAACATAATTTTATTATTGCATTAATTTAATTTAGTTTATTATCATATATAGTATGTATCTATGTATGTATGTATATATAGGCACATAATGTAATTATTTATTTATTTTATTATATTGTAACACCGCGTCCCCTTTCGTTCTTACAATCTAGTCCATCCAACGGTTGCCTGGAAGATATCGCTTTTAGCGATAAGGCCGCCCATTTTACAACCGCGGATTAGTCTTGTAGATTTGTTTGTTTATTTAAATTTTGTAATTTTTGGTGTACAGTAAAGAGTTTTCTATCTATCTTAATGCAAACTGCTGCTGCGATGAGTTTTGGCGGAGTTTTAGTCAAGCCGCTTTCGAGCCATAGTGCAACATCCTTTGTATTGTTGATCGAAGGGATTAACACATAGGCTACTTTTTGTCCGAGGACCATGCGAGTGAAGCCGCGAGATTGATAGTTAAGTAATACAACTACCTTTGTTTCAGAAAGCTAAAAGAAAGCAATCCAGACTCCAACGACAAGCAAATAGCTGATATCAAATCCAGTGTGAATAGGTAACTAACAGCCTATATCAGTCCACAGCTGGGCATACAATAAATAAAGCCTTTATTCCCATCTACATTACAATTAACACGTCCTAACTATTTTTTTCTTACAAAAATTACAAGGGCACCCAAAATCGAGTGTAGGCCTCCACCACCACACCACATCAGCCTATATCAGTCCACTGCTGGACATAGGCCTCCCCTAATAAAGGGGCATATGCCCATAATCCCCACGCTGGGCATGCGGGTTGGGGATCGCAGGGCACAGCTTCTCGCACCAACGACGCTGCTGCCCGTCGGTGGCCAGGGGATTTAGCTGTGCCGATGTAGGCTGTGCTATGCCGCAATCAGCCGGCCGCCAGAGCCCCGTTCGTTGTTTAGCAGGGTGCACCACGTGCAGGTGGGGTTGGCTTGGGTTCCGAAGATAAGGGTTGGAACCCCTTACGCCCTACCTCCACTAGATCGTCGCACCACCTTTTCTTAGGTCTTCCTCGTGTGCGTGCCACGAAGCCATTTGTGCTCTATTCCATCGGCCATCCTGTACTCTAGCAACGTGGCCCGCCCATTTCCACTTTAATTTGCAGAGCATGCTCACTGCGTCGGTAACTTTGGTGATGCTCCTAATTTTGTCACTTCTGACCTTATCTCGGAGCTTTAATCCAAGCATAGATCTTTCTGTAGCCCGTTGAAAGGTTGCTATTTTCAATTTCAAACATCCTTCGTTAGTGGCCAGCTCTGACACACGTATAGGAAGGTCGGGAGTATGGTATTGTCCATTAATTTATTCTTTAGGTGGATCGGAAGTTTGCTTTTAAATGTCTTTGTGGGACCAATACTTTCTCCAACATATAGCAACTCTTCTATCTACCTCTTTCATAATAGAGTCTTGGAATGATATTGTTTGTCTTGTTACTGCTGGGCATAGGCCCCTAAAAAGGAGTCGAAACGTGGACACTCACAGTACGGCTAGTCCACCAGTTCAAAGTCGCTCAGCGAGCTATGGAACGAGCTATGCTTAGAGTTTCTCTGAAGGATAGAATCCGCAACGAGACTATCCGACATAGAACTAAAGTTGTCGACATAGCTCAGAGAATTAGCAAGCTGAAGTGGCAGTGGGCTGGACATATCTGCCGAAGAACTGATAACCGTTGGGGTAAACGAGTTGTTGAGTGGAGGTGGCGGTTCTAACGTAGTGTAGGACGCCCTCCGGCCAGGTGGAGTGACGATCTGGTGTCGGCTGCTGGTAGAAGCTGGATGTGGAGCTGAGGACAGGCCGCAATGACGCTCATTAGGGGAGGCCTATGTCCAGCAGTGGACTGCTATAGGCTGATGATGATGATGAATAAGAAGAGGAATACTTAATATTATAAATGCGAAAGTGTATTGGTTTCTTTGTCACTCTTTAAAGTCTTAACTACACAACCGATCAACATTAAATTTTGAATACACATTGGCAAGGTTGGCAAATTACATCCAGAAAATGTGCTATTCTCGAGGGATGGAAGAAACTTAACTTTCCTTCCTTCTTCCTTCTTCGTATGAGGTAGTAGCCAACTCTGGTGTCGAAGTTTTTAGGCCGCCCAAAGGCCTCCGACATGGCTTAACGACTCAAAAGCCAACTTAACTTTTAATGCGAGCAAAGGCTAGTTTGACGAAAATGGACACCACGAGGGGATATGAATGATATGATTATTGGCCCCGTTCTTATAAGGGTAAGAATATGTCCAGCAGAGGGGTCATTAAGGCGACTATAAGGGTCAAACCCCCCTGTCGCTCGCACTATTCAACATTTTTGAAGATATAAAATCACTGAATGTAGTTATGCAAAATAGCAAACCTTCACGGCCTAGGAAATAACAATACAAAGGTTCAGCAAGAATATAATTTTGATTCTATCACGTTTTCTTACAAAAAACTGGTACCAATGTGATTAATTTTGGTGCACATTTTTTGGTTGGAAAACGTGTTGGTTTCGACATGATATTCTTGCTGAACCTTTGTATTGTTATTTTCTAGGTCGTGAAGGTTTGCTATTTTGCATAACTACATTCAAGTGATATAAAAAATAAAATCTGTATATTCATGAATTGAGTAATATGTCTTATTGATTACAATATGTATGATAGACTTTTTTATTTATTATGTCCAGCAGTGGACTGATGGGCTGGTATAGAGATGACGACTGGGTAACAAAATAATAATTTCAATTAGTCCGACAGATAGATCAACAAAAAATATTAGACACGTAATTTTTTATTTATCAAATAAATAAAAATTTACGGAGATACAGAGCGTCAAAGTTCGGGAGTGGGGGCTCGTGACGTCACGGCTAGGTAAAAAGTGTACTAAGCCGTGACGTCACGCGGAACTTCAAGGCACTATATCTTTGTAATTTTTAGTTTAATTTACAAAATAAAAAATACCTGTCCAATATTTTTTGTTAATGTAAATGACGGATTTATTAGAATTTTTTAGTGTTGTTTTTTCTAATGAAAAATTTATATAGTGTCTAGGGCACTAAAATCAAAATAATAAATTTTTTTGACAGCAAACGTGAATTGTTTCCTTGCGCGCAGTGCGATAAGAAATTCCAATGGCGCGGAAATCTACTGAGGCATCTGCACAGCCACGCTGCCAGGTCAGTTCTTCAGTAGCACAGATTACGAAGCTAACCACACCACCACCACTCACCACACCAGTCTATATCAGTCCACTGCTGGGCTTAGCCTCTCCTAATAAAGGGGGCTAACGTATCCACATCCACATCCACATCAGCCTATATCAGTCCACTGCTGGACATAAGCCTCCCCTAATAAAGGGGGATATGCCCATAATCCCCACGCTGGGCATGCGGGTTGTGGATCGCAGAGCACAGCTTCTCGCACCACCGACGCTGCTGCCCGTCGGTGGCCAGGGGATTTAGGTGTGCCGATGTAGGCTGTGCTATGCCGCAATCAGCCGGCCGCCAGAGCCCCGTTCTTTGTTTAGCAGGGTGCACCACGTGCAGGTGAGGTTGGCTTGGGTTCCGAAGATAGGGGTTGGAACCCTGTACACCCCACAATCTGGCTAACGTATGTTAGTATATAAATAAAAAAATAAAAAAATGCAGACGTAATCACACTTCACTAAGCAGAGCTGATTGATATACTACACATTTTTTTTTGTAAATACATACATATCATACATAGAAAACACCCAGACCCGAGACAAATATCTACAGAACATGCAAACATTTGTCCCGCAGCGGGAATCGAACCCGCAACCTTCTGCGTCTCAGGCGGACCTTCGCCCACCGCGCCACAGAGGCCGTCAATATCAGAATATTCCAACCTGATTTAATTATTATATTTATTACTTGGATAATTTTTCATTGTTACTTACTTAACGGCAAAATTTTGTAGAATTGGTTAATGTTCAACTTTGTGAGTCTAGAAGCTAGCCGCCAGTTTGTTACCAGGTGGTTCATGTAATGTTACGAGTTAATTTGGTCATGTAATTTTCTATTGTTTATAAAGGAGTGTACGGGGTTCCAACCCCTATCTTCGGAACCCAAGCCAACCCCACCTGCCCGTGGTGCTGCTAAACAACGAACGGGGCTCTGGCGGCCAACTGATTGCGGCATAGCGCAGCCTACATCGGCACAGCTAAATCCCCTGGCCACCGACGGGCAGCAGCGTCGGTGGTGCGAGAAGCTGTGCCCTGCGATCCCCAACCCGCATGCCCAGCGTGGGGATTATGGGCATATCCCCCTTTATTAGGGGAGGCCTATGTCCAGCAGTGGACTGATATAGGCTGGAGTGGAGTGGTATAAAGGACTATTGCCCTTTGGTGGGCGGCATGTTGTATCTAGTTATATATTCATTCGATCATTATGTTAAAAAAGCATTCATTCCGTTCTAATTCTTGTCATTCATTTCACTCAATCGCAAAAAAAAACATATTACGTACGGGACGTCTTTCTATTCTTACAATTAAGCTAATATTCAAAGTAGACCCTAAGAACATCACGATATTTTGGTTATTTTGGTTGTAAACTTAAAGTTTTTGGAGTAAATATTAATAATAATAATATAAACTTTATCTCAGGGTACAATAGAATGTTGTTGTTGTACAGCAGATAGTGTTGTTTGCTCCCACCCTGTATATTGATATGGCCCATATATATATACAGGGTGGTGCAAAATTTTACCTCATTAAGGACAGCCACCTTTTTTTTTTTAGTTAGAAGGTTTTATTCTGAGAAAACTATAGGTTTATTTTCAAAGAAAAACAATTGAATTTTCTGATTTTTGAAAAAAAGTACAGTCAGCCTAGAAAATTTATTTTTTCCAAAAAAAATCAGGTTAGTCTCAATCGATTCTATTTCCCAACAGGAACTTTTTTCCCAAAGTAGCTTACCAAATCAAATCGAAAGATTTATTATTAAATTATATATTATTATTTAAAAAAAGTTTTCCATACCATTTCTATGAAGCGCTTTTCGCTACAACATTGAGTATGCAATTCGAACACTGGCCGGGAAATACTCTGTTCTTATTTTAAATTGATTTTTCATATAATGTGTTGGCAGAATGAAGATACCACCGATTACCACTTTGCGTCGAATTGCATAAATATACTCAATGTTGTGGCGAATGGCCACATAGAAATTGTATGGAAAAGTTTTTTAATTTTCGCGAAATCTAAGATTTGATTAAGTAAGTTACTTTGGGAAAAGTGTTCCTGTTGGCAAACAGGCGATTGAAACCAACTTGTTTTTTTGACAAATGTAATTTTCTAGGCTGGCTGTACATTTTTTCAGAATTATGCAAATGCAATTGTTTTTTTCTTCAAAATAAACCTTAACCTTCTCAATTCAAAACGAAGACTAAAGATAGTCTGAGTTTAAATCTGACATTTTGTATACAAAATACCAGTTTTAAACTATTACTACTAGTCTTCGTGTCCTCAGAACAAAAACTTCTAACTACAAAAGCAAAAGGTAAAATTTTGGCCAACCTGTATATTTTTTATATCAAATGGAAGATAGTTTTTTTTAAGCTATTGCATAGCTTCTATCGAGGGCCTTGAGCGCGGGGACCGAATCCAGAAATTCCGTAACGAAAAAAAACCTCACGCTCCCCACTCCGACGGGCACGGAGGTGTGGCTTGAAGGCCGTGCATTGTCTAACGTCGTTTCTTTTCGGCAGTCTTCGACACGGTGTTTGTGTGCGTGCAACTAGACGTATTGTACGACTCGACGAAGCTCGCACGAATCGAGACGATCACCACGCTCAAAAAGTGTAACTTGAATTAATATCAAAGAAAAAGAAATACTGCATAAATAAAATAAATAAATAATAATTATAATTGCATAAGTTGATACAAAATGCTATGCAATAGCTTTACCGCGGCAGTCCCCGAGTGCCACACGTCTTTTTTTTAAATTTATTTATCATTTAAAAGTTTTATATAATAAATGTTTATAATTATAAATAGCAACCAAAAAACCACTGAGGTTTAAACATACTTGCTATTTGAGTAGTCTTCAAATACATAAATTAATAGTTTTGATTAGGTAGGCTAAGTTACGTAGACTGGGTACTTAGATTAGTTTCAAAGCCGGACAGATTCAGCAGATTTTTGTTTATTAGTTATAAATTACTTTTAAGTTAACTGTATTCTTTTTGAGACCGACGGGATTAATGATCAAGTAAAAAAATATTTTGTTGATTTGGTTTCCGCCGCACGCCGCCATTAGACTGCAGCAAACAATGATGTATACTACGTTACTATGGAAACAAACATTGATGTAAAAACACCACACCAGCCTATATCATTCCACTGCTGGACATAGGCCTCCCCTTATAAAGGGGGACATGCCCATAATCCCCACGCTGGGCATGCGGGTTGGGGATCGCAGGACACAGCTTCTCGCACCACCGATGCTGCTGCCCGTCGGTGGCCAGGGGATTTAGCTGTGCCGATGTAGGCTGTGCTATGCCGCAATCAGCCGGCCGCCAGAGCCCCGTTCGTTGTTTAGCAGGGTGCACCACGAGCAGGTGAGGTTCCCAAGCCAACCCCACCTGCACGTGGTGCACCCTTTCCGAAGATAGGGGTTGGAACCCCGTACACCCCTGATGTAAAAACCCTCATTTTTGATTATTTTGACAGTAGAATTTACTAAAAATTTATTGGATATTTTTTTGACGCACTCACTTTAGTCTTGGTACCGAGCGCCATACATCAGACGGCATTCTCCTTTATCTATTATCTAAATTAAAACTATTGACAGTATCATTTGGTGATTTCCAGAGCGGCCGGTGATTTAGTTTGTTCTCCTTGCAACCGCACTTTCTCCTCCATCGCCACTTACAACCAGCACATGAAAATCAGCAAGAAACACGCATCGGAGAACGATTTTAAGTACGTTTAGTTTCACTGAATTAACTTAACTTAGAGTTAAAATAAAATAACAAGGCCTATATATGTATATATATTTTTTCTAAATGCATACATATCATACATAGAAAACACCCAGACCCGAGAAAAATATCTACAGAACATGCAAACATTTGTCCCGCGGCGGGAATCGAACCCGCAACCTTCTGCGTCTCAGGCGGACCTTCGCCCACTGCGCCACAGAGGCCATCAAAGATTATTGTACACTGTTTGGTTTCAATAAAAATACTTACTCACTTTACTTTACTAAAACTACTTACTAAATGTCTTTAAAATAATATTATTTCTCAGGTACATGTGCAGTGACTGCGGAAAGAAATTCTCGAATAAGACAAAGTTGAAGGATCACGTGGATTGGGAGCATCTCAAGAATTATGTGCACATCTGTACCGAGTGTCAGAAGGTGAGGGACTAGCTTCCGCCCGCGGCTTCGCTCGCGTGGTACCGGGTTAAAAAGTAGCCTATGTGTTAATCCAGGTCACAAACTATGTATATTCCAATTTTCATTCATATCCGTTCAGTCGTTTTTGCGTGAAAGAGTAACAAACATTCATCCATACTCACAAACTTTCGCGTTTATACTATTAGTAGGATTTACTAAAACTAGGCTAGAATTATAACTATGCGCTAAAAATTGTTGTATTTTCTGTCTTTATTTGCAAAAATGTGAAGAGTTCCATACGATTTTCATAGAACAATTCTCAGCCCTTCAGAGGGCCTAGTACGAGTTCTCTCAATGTGAAAACTTTTATAGTATACAAGCTTACGCCCGCGGCTTCGCTCGCGTGGTACCGGGATAAAAAGTAGCCTACGTTGCCTACGTGTTAATCCAGGACACAAACTATATATATTCCAAGTTTCATCCAAATAAGTTCTGTGGTTTTTGCGTGATACATCCATACTCATAAACTTTCGCATTTATAATATTAATGTAGGACTAGCTTCCGCTCGCGGCTTCGCCTGTATTCTTTACCGATTTTTCATAAGAGGTTGAATTTCCCAAAAACCCTTTCTTCGGTGGTTTTGCAATAAAAGGACAGTTAAAGCTACACTCCAAATTTCAGCTTTCTTGCTTTGCACAGTCTAGATGGCTAGTCCACCAGTTTAAAGTCGCTCAGCGAGCTATGGAACGAGCTATGCTCGGGGTTTCTCTGTAGGATAGAATCGGCAACGAGACTATCCGACATAGAGCTAAAGTTGTCGACATAGCTCAGAGAATTAGCAAGATGAAGTGGCAGTGGGCTGGACATATCTGACGAAGAACCGATAACTGTTGGGGTAAACGATTGGAGTATCGATCTGGTGTCGGCTGCTGGTAGAAGCTGGATGTGTAGCTGAGGACAGGGCGCAATGCCGCTCATTAGGGGAGACCTACAGCAGTGGACTGATATAAGCTGTATTTTTGTACTGAATAAACTCAGAAACTACTGTGCCGATTTCAAAAATTGTTTCACCATTGGAAAGCTACATTCACCCTGAGTAACATAGGCTATATTTATTGCTAGAAAACATTAGGGATCCTTACTAAAACTTCAGTAACGTAACCCAAGGTTTAAAAAAGTGCCCTAACCCGTGCGAAGCCGGGCCGGGCTTGTTCAATATAACTTTGTTTTATCAACAGGTATTCAAGACACATACATCGTTGTACCTACACCGGCAAGTGGTCCATAAGAAAACTGACTCGGAACATCTCTGTGAAAGCTGCGGGAAGTCTTTTCCGGTACGTTAAGAACCAATTTAAAGTAGATTTTACAACAAGTTCACAAAACTAACTATTTTTATCCGAGACTTTGAGCTGATAGTAATGTCGAGGATGTATATAATATCGAGGATGAAGTAATGCTTATAGTAGTGTATGGCTCATTTTCTTTGCCTTAATATAGATATATTTATGAGCAGATATGTTAATGCACTTGTGCACAAAATTACGTGGGGTGTACGGGGTTCCAACCCCTATCTTCGGAACCCAAGCCAACCTCACCTGCACGTGGTGCACCCTGCTAAACAACGAACGGGGCTCTGGCGGCCGGCTGATTGCGGCATAGCACAGCCTACATCGACACAGCTAAATCCCCTGGCCACTGACGGGCAGCAGCGTCGGTGGTGCGAGAAACTGTGCCCTGCGATCCCCAACCCGCATGCCCAGCGTGGGGATTATGGTTATATCCCCCTTTATTAGTTAGGGGAGGCCTATGTCCAGCAGTGGACTGATATAGGCTGGTGTGGTGTGGCACAAAACGAACCATTTTTATCCAAGACTTTTACGGCCGTTTCCTATTATATACAACGGTATATAACGGTGTATCAGTCGTTACTGATGACGCCTCGTTTTCCCATGAAAAACTGTCAAATTTTCGACGCCTCGTTGTTAATTTTTGACAGTTTTATATCCCCCTTTATTAGTTAGTTAGTTATCCCCCTTTATTAGTTTTTCAAGGGAAAACGAAGCGTTATCAGTTACGGTATATTATAGGAATCGGCCATTAGCTGATAGTAATGTCGGGGATGTATATAATATCGAGGATGAAGAAATTCTGATAGTAGTGTATGGCTCATTTTCTTTGCCTTAATATAGATATATTTATGAGTAGATATGTTACTGCACTTGTGCACAAAATTCGGTTTTGTGCAGCCTATATCCTGCACAAATGAGTACAGTTTCAGAGCATGAGAAGTGAAGACTTAATTTAATTTAACTTTATTCAACTCAAACGTAAATAATATACTCAAACTCAAAATTCTTCATTCATAACGAACCTTAAGGTACTTGAATCGTAATTTTTAGGGTTCCGTGCGCAAAGGGAAAAAATGGGAACTCTCCGTCTGTCTGTTTGTCTGTTACCCGGCTTTATCTCATGAACCGTGATTGCTTTAGTACTAGTAGAGTTGTTTGTTGTCGGCTCGTCCGGGTACTGGCACCATGTCTATTTCTACCGTGAAGCAGCTGTGCTGTGTTTCCGTTTGAAGGGTGTGTGTGCCGGTCACATTACAGGCACAAGAGGCTTATCATCTTCATGCCTCAAGTTAGAGAGTTAATAGACATCTTCTGGGAAAGCTCGCCCCATCATCGACCTCAACCTTGCCTATGCAAGCCGAGCAGGTCAAGAGCTGGCCCATCTACACTAATATTAATTAAAATTTGTATTTTTGTGTGTGTATGTTTGTAATGAATAAACTCAAAAACTACTGAGCCGATTTTAAAAATTCTTTCACCATTGAAAAGCTACATTCACCTTGAGTAACATAAGCTATATTTATTGCTAGAAAAGATTAGGGATCCTTACTAAAACTTAAATAACGTAACCCAAGGTAAAAAAAGTTGATGTATGCAAGGGTTGCATCGTATGGCACCTCCCAAACATCCGTGAACCAATACTTTGTTATAGGTAATGGTTACCACTTAAGACCAGGCGGGCCTTGTGCTAGTTCCATCAATAGGTGTAATACAAATATTTTGTTTCCAGAACCAAACCAAACTCCGATCGCACATAATAGCTCTGCATACGAGCGAGTCACCGTACAAATGCAGTGTTTGTGGTGCTCGCTTCTCCTGGCATAGCTGTCTCTCAAGGCATCTAAGGAGAGTTCATCGCACCAAATGAATAACTAGAGAGGCATAGCTGTCTCTCTAAGCATCTAAGGAGAGTTCATCGCACCAAATGAATAACTAGAGAGGCATAGCTGTCTCTCTAGGCATCTAAGGAGAGTTCATCGCACCAAATGAATAACTAGAGGGGCATAGCTGTCTCTCTAGGCATCTAAGGAGAGTCCATCGTACCAAATGAATAACTAGAGAGGCATAGCTGTCTCTCTAGGCATCTAAGGAGAGTTCATCGCACCAAATGAATACCTACCTGTTTTTACCCGACTGAAGTCCTGTTCAGTCGGGTTATGTTTTACGGGTGTATGTATGTTTGTAATATTATTTATCGGTCGCTGTAGCCCAAACGGCTGGACGGATTTTGACTAATGAGGTGTCGTTGGATTCGTCTAGATCACGAGGGTGACATAGGCTATATGAAATTTCAAAAAAATTAATATGGCGACTGTAAGAAGCCGTTTTTAATTTAAGATGAACTAAAAAGTACTAAAATCTTCCTGTCTATGCAGTCAGTTTTTTTTTAAATATATACGTATATTAATATTATAATAATTTCATTAATATTTAAAATAAAAAATCAAAAACTGACTTCAGTACTATAACTAAATGCACCTACTTAAACAGTAAATATTACACAGTATAATATGTATGTTTTAACAAAATAATATTATTTAAGGTGACGATACATGTCAAACCTCCCTCTCGCTCGCACTATTCAACATTTTTGAAGATATAAAATCACTGAATGAAGTTATGCAAAATAGCAAACCTTCACGGCCTAGAAAATAACAATACAAAAGTTCAGCAATAATATCATTTTGATTCTATAACGTTTTCTTACCAAAAAACTGGTACCAATGTGATCAATTTTGGTGCAAATTTTTTGGTAGGAAAACGTGTTGGGTTCAACATGATATTATTGCTGAACCTTTGTATTGTTATTTTCTAGGCCGTGAAGGTTTGCTATTTTGCATAACTACATTCAGTGATTTTATATCTTCAAAAATGTTGAATAGTGCGAGCGAGAGGGAGGTTTGACATGTATAGTCGCTTTAAGTAGTACATAATTATATCAGTGATGTGGTTCCCATAATACAAGCTCTGCTTAGTTTGGGGCTACATGATGCTGTGTGATAGTGTACTGCATTAGTATGTATAATTATTATTTATTACGTATAAGTGAAATACTTATACCTTACTATAGCTTGCGGCACGTAAGATTAGCGCTGAACGAAACGTCTGCGCATGGGTCTCTCTCTCTCTCTCTCCTCTAGCTCCCATACGATACCTTACTTTTGACTTCTGCGCAATTACGGTCAGGGCTAGAGTTTCATGCCGCTACTTGTATCTTGTTTATTGTCAAGTAGAAACGCATAGTTTTTGACCACGCTCTATAAGGTTGTCTGTAACCGAATTCAGAATGATAATGATTGAAACTGAAATAAAATATGTTGGAATAAAATGACTTTTCCTTTCTCTAGTCAATACTCAAAACATATTGTTAGCAGAGAACAAACCTCAAGAGTGGCAATCCTTGCTTTGCCTATAAAAGCAGCGAGCCTACTGGCGCGCGTGGCATTCGTTACCAAGATCTTGCACTCGACAGACGTATTTGCGGACTTATTTTGTGTTGTATTCTGTGGTTCTCGGTCCATATTCCTTGCCTGAATTATTTGTCGTTACTTTTTTATTAAATGACTAATACTGTTTTTGGCTTTTCCTTTTTTTTATATTTTCCACTTCTGATTTCTAATAATATATTGATTTCACATGGTGTTAAATTGCATGAATAAAAAATTTCGTGCTTTAAAGCGAGTAGAAGGGAGGCATACTTTCTTATACTTCGGGCGCCCAACGGATCAAATACGCGGGTTTGGGGATCGCAGGGCACAGCTCGCACCGCCAACGCTGTCGTCTGTTGGCTTTCAGAGAATTTTGCTGTGCCGGTTTAACTTCACTTCTTTATTAAATGGCTTCGGAGATAGTTTTCCACAATTTCGCCTGTATCAAGTATAATTGTAAAGAGGCAACGTAGTACGGTTTATAAGTCCAGTCGTCCAGTCTTCAGTCAGCTCCTGTTTTCTGCTATAGCAATGGCGACTATAACAAAAAACGATCGGCGCACAATTTTCTTCATCAGAGAGATTCCGTCCAAATCTTCTTTATTCCATTTCATTAATACTTGTGTCATATTACTAATGCATAACGGTTAAAATACCATTAATAAAAATCGATAAACATTAGAAAAACACTACAAATAAAATTTAATAAAATGACACAGCCGTCGTTCAAGATGAAAAATTTGTTGTCTTCGCCGGTTTTAGGCTGCGCTATGCCGATGGGGGTGTACGGGGTTCCAACCCCTATCTTCGGAACCCAAGCCAACACCACCTGCCCGTGGTGCACCCTGCTAAACAACGAACGGGGCTCTGGCGGCCGGCTGATTGCGGCATAGCACAGCCTACATCGGCACAGCTAAATCCCCTGGCCACCGACGGGCAGCAGCGTCGGTGGTGCGAGAAACTGTGCCCTGCGATCCCCAACCCGCATGCCCAGCGTGGGGATTATGGACATATCCCCCTTTATTAGGGGAGGCCTATGTCCAGCAGTGGACTGATATAGGCTGGAGTGGATGCCGATGTCAGCCGCCGCCAGAGCCTCGTTTATTACACAGTAGAGTGTACCGCGGGCAGGTGAGGTTGGCTTGGATTCCGAAGATCGAGGTTGGATTTCCTAACGAAATAATACTACGTTATGGGTATCAGGGGTTCGCTATTGAAGAAGTTCTGTGGACTACTCTCCAATAGATGGCGTTATCCATGCCGCAGTAGGAAATTAAATGTTTTTCAAAACGCTGGTGTAATACTGCTACTCGACAACAGATGGCACTATTAAATTTTTTCAAGTTTCGTTCAAAAAATCTATATAAATTGAGTTACATTCTCCAATGTTGATATTTGACACCTTTTGTCGAGTTTTTGAACGAAAAACCAAACGTCAAAAGGCCGACCCTTCTGACGTGTATGTTTTCCGAAAGTTTTTGAAAACGTTTGCGAAATATTCTCATGTCCACGTCCAGCGGTAATAATTATCAATATATCGCTTCGATAAGGCTAATCGTCTTCCACGTAGCGTAACCATAACAGGTAAAATCGATTTGCCATACTCTCGCTCGAGATAAAAATTGCTTTTAATTCAAACTAGAACAGTGAAAAACTTGTTTTACATTCATTAGTCTAGCATACGGCGCGATAAGTGCTAATTTTAATTGAAACTGTGATTCTTTTGAATTAAAACTAGGTTACTTTTTCAGAGTAAAAATGCTGAGGTTTTTACTTATAACTGCGGTCCTTCAGAGTGTTTTATCACAACAGTACCAGCAAAGAACAGTTCCTGGAGTTCCCCCACAAACTTATGAGGTAATTTTGAACCATAAGTTTCACTAAAACTGAATAATTACTAAATGTGTGTAATTGAGAGTTCGAAGCACTTTCCCGGTACAAATAATAATAATCCTGGGCTCCATCACACAGCATCATGTAGCCCCAAACTAAGCAGAGCTTGTATTATGGGAACCACATGATTGACTATACTACACATATTTTTTTTTTGTAAATACATACTTATCATACATAGAAAACACCCAGACCCGAGACAAATATCTACAGGACATGCAAACATTTGTCCCGCAGCGGAAATTGGACCCGCAACCTTCTGCGTCTCAGGCGGACTTTCGCCCACTGCGCCACAGAGGCCGTCATGCATTTTTTGTTGTGAATATGTTGTGTATTGCATATCTATATGTAGGCAGTATGTGGGTTATGTGGATATAGTGACAGTGCAATGACAATAATTGGCCAACTATTGTGAGGGTACCTGCAGAAGATGCTACCTACATCTACCCCCAGTAAGCAGTCTTGAATAGCCAAGTAAGTTCATAACAGTGGTGAATGTGGAAAAATCGTAATAAATTTTGAAAAACCAGTGAAAGCTTAGCTAAATACATTGTGTGATAATGGCAGATAAAAGATTCGAAACTTTTGATGTGAAAAGTGGGGACTGGGAGTCTTACAAAGAAAGATTTGGATATTTTCTTCTAGCACAGGAAGTGACTGAACAAACCACTAGAAAGGCTATATTTTTTGCATCATGTGGTAGTGAGCTTTATAATTTAGTGAAAACGTTAGTGTTTCCAAAGGCTGTGAGTGAGGTTACCTTAGTTGAAATAGAAAAAAAATTAGATGATCATTTTAGTCCGCATCCAAATGAGATAGTAGAATCTTTCAAATTTCACAATAGAAAGCAGAGTAAAAATGAAGCTATGCATGATTATATTGCATCACTTAGGAAAATGTGTAGATTCTGCAACTTTCTTGATTTGGAAAGAACTCTAAGGGATAGATTAGTCTGCGGCGTGAATGATTCTAAACTACAAGAAACTTTATTAAAAAAAGCAAACCTGACTTATAAAACAGCGGTTGAGATGGCTTTGCAAGCGGAAAAATGTGAGGAAAATCTGAAAACGTTAAATATGCCTGCTATTGAAGGATCATCAAGCTTCAGTCCGGCGAGTGGAAGCAGGGACAGTGAAGTAGAACCAATGGAGGTCAATGTAGTGAAAGAAGATCAGAAAAAAAAGTTATACTGCTATAGATGCGGAGGCAGCCACATGTATCACAAATGTAAGTTTATTTCTGCTAAATGCAACGCGTGCAGCAAAATAGGCCACATAGCAAAGATGTGCAGAAAAAAATATACTGAAACTGGTGAAGTCAAAGAGATTCGGGAACAAGAAGAATTTATGAATGGACTTTATTGTGTGGGAGGAATAAACCGTGAACCAGCAATATGGACAGAAATTAAACTGAATAATAAATTAGTCAAGTTTGAAGTAGATTCTGGTTGCTCATATACCATCCTGTCACAGGAACAGGCGGAGCTAATTTGGCCCAATGGCATGAATTTACAAGAGTGCAACCTGAACTTGCACACCTGGACTGATGCTAAGGTGCAGGTGCAAGGTAGCACCGAAGTCTTTATTGAATATAAAAATTTTAAAGGGTACCTACAAGTACTAATTGGACAGGGGCGAGGTAACCTCCTCGGAAGGAACTGGTTTAAGCCTCTGGGGATTACAGTTGAAGGTTTAAATAAAATAAATTCTGTAGATACTAAAAATGAATCTCCGACAGAAATATTGAAAAAATTTGAAGAAGTTTTTGAAGGACTTGGCGAGTATAAAGGACCGGAAGTTGTCATCAGGTGTAAGAAAGATGTACAGCCTATGTTTATGAGGAGTCGGCCAGTACCATTTGCGATAAGAGACAGAGTTTGTGATGAAATAGACAGGCTGGTAAGTGTTGGGGTACTCGAGCCGATAGCATATTCTAATTGGGCCACACCGGTTGTTCCAGTGGTTAAGAAGAATGGAAGTATTCGACTGTGTGGGGATTACCGATTGACTGTTAATGCGGCCACAGAAACTGATACGTACCCCCAGCCAACGATCAACGAATCCTTATCTGAAGTCGCAGGTGGGGTTATATTTACCAAGCTAGATTTGAAAGAGGCGTACACACAACTGAAAGTATCTGATGAGACAGGAATGCTCCTGACAATAAATACAGTGAAGGGACTGTATAAAATGAAGCGATTACCTTATGGCTTAAAAGCTTGTCCGGGTATTTTTCAACGGGTCATGTCAACAACACTGGCAGGCATTAAAGGAGTAACTGTTTTGTTAGATGACATATTAATAAGTGGAGAAGATGAAAAGCAGCATAATGCGAGACTGGAAAAAGTATTGGCGTGTCTCAAGAAAGTTGGACTCAAGCTTAACTGCAAGAAATGTGAAATTGCTACACATAAAGTCGAGTTTCTTGGATATGTTGTGGATAAAGATGGTATCCATCCAAGTGAACAGAAAGTGAAACTGATCACCAATGCAAAGAGTCCGAAAAATGTAAAAGAGCTCCAGGCTTTTTTGGGATTATTAAACTTCTATGAAAGATTCGTTAAGAATAAAGCTTCCATACTGGAACCACTGCATAGACTTCTAGATAAAGATGCTGAATGGAAGTGGGGAAACATAGAAGAGGAAACGTTCCGCAAGGCCAAATCGATATTATCAAGCGAAGATACCCTAGTACATTTCGACAATAACAGGAAGGTTACATTAACTTGTGACGCTTCAGAATATGGGGTGGGCGCAGTTCTGTCTCATACTATGGATGATGGATCAGAGAAACCCATAGGCATGGGATCGAGAACTCTATCAAAAGCGGAGCGTAACTATGCACAGATAGATAAGGAAGCAGCGGCGATCATGTTCGGCTTGGATAAATTTAATCAGTATGTCTATGGAAGACATGTCGATATATATACGGATCATAAGCCGTTACTTGGGATATTTAGCCCCAATAAAGCTATACCAAAAGTTTTGTCGCCAAGAATGATGAGATGGGCTCTGAAGTTGAATTCATATGACTATGACTTAATATATAAAACTGGCACCAGTATTGGTAATGCCGATGCCCTAAGCAGATGGCCAATTGAGTCTGAAGATTGGAAGCCAAATACTGATGATATTGAAGATGTCTTATTGCTATCAGAGACACCGAGCGCTATTCAATATTCAGCAAAGGATATTGCAGAACAGACACCAGTCTGTTCTGCAGATGAAATTTTATCTAAAGTGAAGTTCTGGATATTGCATGGATGGCCTGATTCTGTAAACGACGGGAATTTGAAACTGTATTGGCTGAAAAGAAAAGAGCTATCAATGACCAATGACTGTATAATATGGGGCACCCGAGTAGTCATACCACCACCAATGCGGGAACATATGCTGCAAGCATTACACGAGACACATGACGGCATAGTGATATCGAAGTCTATAGCAAGAAGCTACTTTTGGTGGCCAGGTCTGGACCACGAGATTGAAGAGTTGGTGGCGAATTGTAATAGCTGTCAAGTGAATAGGAACATGCCAGCAAGCACAGCTCACTCATGGATCACCCCGTCCAATCCATGGCAACGTGTGCACATAGACTTCGCAGGTCCAGTAGACTGAAAGTTATACTTGGTTGTGGTTGATCCACACTCTAAATGGCCAGAAGTCAAAATAGTGAGGTCTACTTCGAGTGAGTGCGCAATTAAAGCATTAAGAGAAATTTTTGCTGGACAAGGACTACCAGAAGTACTTGTATCAGATAATGGAACAGCCTTTACATCAGACGAATTCAAAAAATTTATGAATTGTAATGGAATAAGACATGTACTGACGCCGCCCTATAGCCCATCGTCAAACGGTCAAGCTGAAAGATTTGTGCAAACCGTGAAGAACAAATTGAAGTGTTTGGCTGGGTCTGACATGGATGTAAAACTGCCACGCCTTCTCTTCGGATTGAGAGTAGCACCAAGTTCTGTGACCGGCAAATCACCGGCAGAAATGTTAAATAAACGTCGATTCAGAACGCGTTTTGACATCATGCATCCCTTGTCCACAAAACCTATTGGTGAGAGACAAATCGAAAGTAATGCAGAAGTACCAGTAAGAACATTTAGACTGAAGGATAAGGTGTGGCTGCGCAACTATGCAAGAGGAGAGAAGTGGGTAAAAGGAGAAATATTGAGAATCAAAGGTCCAGTTCGATTCTTTGTGAAAATGAAGGATGGACCTATAGTCACCAGACATATCAATCAGTTACGACGACGTGATTCTGATGAAGCTCCAGGCCCTAGTGATGAAACGCGTAACATACTAGGCATACCAAGCCAGGCAGTGGTAACATGTAATGGAGACTTGTTACAGCGCAACTAACTAAATGTTATCAATTAAAATAATAAATCATTGTATATAGTTAAACAGATAGGATATGTAGTGAAGTAAAAAAAGATATTAACTATAGGATAGTGAAGTATGATAATAACTAAAAAGTGACTATGGGGGAAGGTATGTTGTGTATTGCATATCTATATGTAGGCAGTATGTGGGTTATGTGGATATAGTGACAGTGCAATGACAATAATTGGCCAACTATTGTGAGGGTACCTGCAGAAGATGCTACCTACATCTACCCCCAGTAAGCAGTCTTGAATAGCCAAGTAAGTTCATAACAGAATACATACATACTGAACATCAAAAACACCTAGAAGGGAGACAAATATTTGCAGAACGCATACACATTTGTCTCACGTTGGACTTCTGATAAAATATTAGCCTAACTTCGCTCAGGAGCAAACAAAGTCACAGATTTACCTAGGGGTTCTGAGTATTTGTTTGCATTGTGCTGCAAACCTATGCATTCATGCTTGGAATATACATAGGTTGTGATCTTTTGGGTACCGAATGAGCTAAGCCGCTAAATTTGTATCACTACCAATCAATCTTTACACTACACAAAGTTACCTGGAAGAAAATGCAATTTAGCATTAAGTTCCCCCTGTGTACTTGTATTTTTAAACATAGTGAAAAAAATAGGTACCGCCTAAGATAAGCCACTAAAATTTTGCATTAAGTTCGCCTGTGTATTTGTATTTTATCTTTTGCAATGGTACACCATGGTATATCTCAAACTGCCAGCTTCACCGCGATCTGGGGGTGCCAACAGTCAAACAGGACATCACAAATAAGCTCAAATCTTATGCCAAGAGATTAGAGACTCACCCCAATGCCCTTGCTAACAAACTTATGGATAAAAACATAACATTCAAAAGGTTAAAGAGGAGAGCCGCTCAAGACCTCATATAAAATCACAGAAGAGAAGGAATATGGATAACGCCACTGGGCTTACTCCATTCATGTCGAGCGTGCAGCAACCACTGAAATCTTGTTCAATGCCCACGACAGGCAGATCGCAAGAAACAAATGGAGATATAAAAAAAAAACGTGCAATAATTTTCTCTATCTATCTATACAAGCTGCAGGGAGAAGCTAGTATAGATAAATAAATAATAAACATATTAATTGCTAGAAATACCACAGAACAAAATAAGCGGCAAATATTTTGATTTATTTGTGTATTACCAATATATAATGCCTATTGTTAAAAGGCTATGCAGTAGGACCTATGACAAAAGTCCTTGACTTAGTGTACCTTGTCTGATTGAAATTATGTAAAACAAGGCAAGACAATGTTGGGGGAATGGTCTGTATGCATATGAGTTAATGGTGGTAGACTGCTAAAAATAGGGATGTGGAAAAGTTTGAAGGATGCCTTTGCCCAGTAGTGGGATGAAATGTGCTAGTTTAATAAAATGTGGTAAAAAAAAATTGTGTTGAATTGACGGTACAGGATAGCCTTGCGTGTACGAAGAGGTTAAAAGAAACAAGATATTATGATCATATTATGCAATTGTAATTAGTTTTAAAATAGCTTGGAGTGCATAATAATATTATTTATTTATTATATTTTTCAGCAAAACTATCAACCCCCACCACCTCCACCGCAGCAACAGCAACAGCAGCAACCGGTAAGGCTAGCCAGTTATTAGCCCCGGGGCTTTAGCAATGACTGATTGCAGCATAATGCAGCCTGACACCGACACAGCTTCATCCCTGCAGTCGCCAATGGGCATCAACATCAGCTGCGAGAAGCTGAGCCCTACAAACTTCAATCTGCATGGATGATTATGGCCATAATACATTAACAACACCAGCATATTCAGTCCACTGCTGGACTAATGCTCCCCTATAAAAATGGGAATATGACCATAATCCTTACGCTGGGCATGTGGGTTGGGGATTGCAGGCCACAGTGGATGTTGCTGGACAGGTGATGTAGCTGTGTCGGTGTCAAACAATAATGCATCTCGATCACAAAATTTCAAGCATTCACATCCACAAATAAGTCACACTCAGGATTTTAGTTCGGGAGAGCATTAAGAACGCGATGGTGATGTATGTTTATCACTTTATATACTAGCTTCCGTCCGCGGCTTCGTTCGCGTGAAACCGGAATAGAAAGTAGCCCATGTGTTAATCCAGATCACAAACTATGTATATTCCAAGTTTCATTTAAATCCATTCTATAGATGTGTACAGTAGTACACAGGGGTGTACAGGCTTCCAACCCCTATCTTCGGAACCCAAGCCAACCCCAGCTGCATGTGGTGCACCTGCTAACTAAAAAACGGGTCTCTGGCGGCGGATGATTGCGGCATAGCACAGCCTACATCGGCACAGCTAAATCCCCTGGCCACTGACGGGCAGCAGCGTCGGTGGTGCGAGAAGCTGTGCCCTGCGATCCCCAACCCGCATGTCCAGCGTGGGGATTATGGGTATATCCCCCATTATTAGGGGAGGCCTATGTCCAGCAGTGGACTGATATAGGCTGATGTGGATGATGTGGATTTAAATCCATTCAGTAGGTTTTGCGTGAAAGAATAACAAACATTCATCCTTACATGATCCATCCATACTCACAACTTTCTATTTATGATATTTAGTCGGATAGGTTTTCAAAAAATTATATATGTAGTTTAGCAGTAATGTACCCCTGCTTAGTTTGGGGCTACATGATGTTTGTGATAGTGTACAGCATTTTTTATTTAATATTATATTCATAGGATTTCATATAATAACGGCATTTTGTTGTGGGGGAATGCTGCAAATATCAACACCATATTTGTGCTGCAGAAGAGGGCTGTTCGTGCAATTTAATGGGCCCCAGAGAATCACTTAGAACTAAGTTTAAAGATATAAATGTTATGACAGTTCCTTGCCAATATAATTTATGAAAACTTAATGTATGTCCGAAAACATATTAATTTGTTAAAAAAAATAGCTTGTAAAATGTTAACACTAGAAATAAAGATAAACTAGCTGTTCCTACTGTAAGGCTCCATAAAGTTAGTCAATAATTTAAAGGGCAAAGTGTACGTTTCTTTAACAAAATCCCAAATGACGTGATTAATTTATCTTTAAATAAATTCAAAAATGTTGTTAAACGTAACCTCTGTAATAAAGCTTATTATAAAATTTCTGATTATTTAGTTGACAAAAAAGCTTGGGATGAAACTGTCTCCAACTCCATCAAAAACAATGTAATGATTATGAATACAAATTGTAATTATGAGTTTAAAAAATATAAGCCAAGCAGAGTTTCTTGCCAATTCTTCTCTGTTTGGTCGCGTTACGAATTGGTGTAGATTAAATTGTATTTACTTTAAAGTTCCAATTGAATAAATAAATTTTCATTTCATTTCAATATTTTTTCACCCTCAGCCAATTCAAGTGCAGCAGCAATACCAACAGCCGCCTCAGCAGCAACAGTACCAGCCGCCGCCGCCGCAGCAACAGCAATACCAGCCACAGCAACAACAGCAACAGCAATTTCAAGCGCATCCGAGTCATGGAGGTTGGTTATATACCGGGTGTAATCTTTAAGTATGATCAGGCAATTATTCCGTAACTATTAGATAGATAGATATAGCATTTATTTACAAGAATAACTATTTATGTGGTTTAAATTTTACATGCAGATGACCCTAATAGATATACTTAAAACTATCTACAAGATGTAAGGCAGGTGCAGGTTTATGTAAGTAACTTAATACACAAAATAACATCGAAATAAAAATAAATAACTTAAACATTACAAGAACCTACTTGCCTACCTATTTTTTCATCATCCGTGCATGTTTAGTTGTCATGTGAGGCAGTGAGTGATCTTGGAAATCAGGTTCTTGCTAAGCTATGTGCTGCATAACCTGGATATAGCGTAGGGATGCGCTTTTTTGACGTTCGATCCGATTTCTTGGATCGTAATGGATCGTAACGCCTCGATCCGATCCGCGGATCGGATTGCATGCATATGATCGGATTTTCAAAAGATCGATCTGAAAAATCGCATTGAAAATTAACATTGAAATATATAACATTTACACAAATACATTACATTTATTTCAAACAAAATAGCTAACCACAAATAAAAATCATCAGAAATTACATGGAGCTAAGAAAATACTTATTTTTATACTCAAAAACATGTTTGTAATAATTAAGGTTAGCATCTATGATACGATAGCAATCACCAATCATAAATAAGATTTAAAGTACCGACACTTAATTTAAATTTGAAACATAATACAAACCAAAGTTTTACATATAACTTTGATTTTGAATTTATAATGACTTACATGATCTAAAAACCATGATATTTGGAATACGATCCGATTTTAATGGAGTTGTATCAATTCGCGGAATAGATCACATGGATTCGATCCGATCCGAAAATTGATCGGATCGTATGCTTACGATGCTTCTTTATTCCATTTCACTAATACTTGTGTCTTATAACTATCGTATAACGTTTAAAATACCATTAATAAAAATCGATATGTATACACAAGAATATAAAATTTAATAAAAATGACAACCGTCGTTTAAGATGAAAAATATGGTCTCCCTCGTCAAGGTCATCATCGCCGGGACATGACATTAATAACTTTTTGAAAATCAAATGAGAAGTATCCAAAATTATGACATTGACATTAAACAATCCATAATAAAATTCCTAACTACATAAGAGAACTGTCCACTAGTAAATTTAAGACAAAACTCAGCTAGTGGCTCATATAAAAATGTTTTTATGACATTCAAGAATTTAATAACAATAAGGGTCTCCGCAGACGATCGACTTTACAACCGATTTTTAGTAGCATCATAACAACCGGGAAGAAAGAGCGAATACCAATCAGGTTGGATTTACGAAGGAAGTAAGGCCTATAGAGCTAAAATGGAAATACTTTCTGAATCCAGAAAACGAAATTTTCATACATATTTCAAAGTGCCTTAACTCCACAACTAGAAACTTTACGAAAAAAAGTAATAGAACATAAAATACTTATATCAATACGTACGATCTAATTTCAACCATATTAGCTCTCATGGCCTTACTTCCTACCTACCTAAATTACATACCAAGATAGATAAGTTTAAAATTGTACGTCTATATTTAATAGATAAACTGTTGATCCACCCGAGCTTTTAAGATCTTTTTGTACATAGTTTCGATGAGATTAGTAGAAAGGTTTTAGTTTCCTTATTTTAAAAGGTTATTTTAGTTTAGTAGGTATTAGGTGCTTACCTATGAAATTGGCGTTTTGGATGGAGAATTTCGAGAAAATCGATTTCTCCATACATACATTTTTGCTCAGGGTCAGCTAGCTATATATATTTAATTATTTTGTTTCAGATCCCCAACTCCTGAATCCAACTAATATTAACCAAGAAAGAGAGTAAGTGTTTGAAATCATTGACCTCTGATGACGGCCTCTGTGGCGCAGTGGGCGAAGGTCCGCCTGAGACCCAGAAGGTTGCGGGTTTGATTCCCGCCGCGAGACAAATTTTTGCATGATCTGCAGACATCTTTCTCGGGTCTGGGTGTTTTTTATCTACACTACTAATATTATAAAGAGGAAAAATTTGTATTTTTGTGTGTGTGTATGTTTGTAATGAATAAACTCAAAAACTACTGTGCCGATTTTAAAAATTCTGTCAACCATTGGAAAGCTACATTCACCCTGAGTAACATAGGCTATATTTATTGCTAGAAAAGATTAGGGATCCTTACTAAAACTTAAGTAACGTAACCCAAGGTGTAAAAAAATTGCCCTAACTCGTGCGAAGCCGGGACGGGCCGCTAGTTTTTAATATGTATGAATATATATTCATAAAAATAAGTATATATGTAATATATAAATCATGTGGTGCCCATAATACAAGCTCTGCTTAGTTTGGGGCTTCATGATGCTGTGTGATAGTATCCAGCACTGTTTATTTATTTATTTATCTGTCACTGTTGATCATTAGCAAACAGTGATAGGTGACTTTAAAAAAGTATTGAGGCAATATGATGCTATTTCAGTAATTTACCTTTTGCTTATGCTAATCGTCACAAATAATTGCTTTTTAGGGTTCCGTACCTAAAGGGTCCCGTAAAAAACGGGACCGTATGGCTAAGACCACTAATCAATAATCATTTAATTTGTAAATTGCAAGAATGAAACGACATTTCCAAATTTTAACAAATAAAATTAACATAAATTGGTCATTGGTTTCTATATCAGAATGAAAACTTTGTCAGTGTAACTCTACAATGTATTGATATTTAAGCTGTTGGCGTTCCTATTAAATAAATAAATCAATAAATAAAAACATAAAAATAATATAAATTTTAACATAAACTGTCCACTGTCTGTCTGTCTGTCTGTTACCAGGCATATTTATCTCATGAATCGTGATAGCTAGACAGTTGAAATATTCACAGATGTTGTATCTATAAAAATAATTACTAAAAACAGAATCTCCACTCGCTACGACCCTGAGATACCTCTTGCTTCATTCCCTCTCCTCACATTGTTGATACTCGCTCGTCGGTTCAGGTACTCCTGACCTGACCTTTCCCAGCACGGCTCCGATCTGATCACAGAACGTACGTACACACAGCGTCACGATCTGGTATACCCCTTTCAAGTATAAATTTAAACTGCTGCCGTGGAGGCTACCATATTCAAATGGCCAAAATCTTATACAAAAATATTTATACTTGGCTGGGGGATCGAACCAGTAATTCATTCACACCAGTTTATGAATCAGACGCTCTAACCAACTGAGCTATCGTAGCGGTTGGCGATAATGGCGAAATTATAAGTTACGGTATACGTTTATTATTTTGTCTAGGTATTCATGGATGCGTCAGCAAGTAACTTCTTCATTTGTTTAACACGGTAGTGCGCAACTACTTATAATTATTTTGTGCAGCACTGGACTATTGAGGGTAGTTGTGTATTAAATGACAGTTCAGAACAAAAGGTTACTTGTTTCGTCTTGGGTGTGTGTCGTGTGTCATTGAATTTGTATATGAAAAATGTTGCATATAAAAAAGCTAGTCCGAAAAATTGAGCTAAAGAGTGCGTTTTGCAAAATAAAACTTTTGGAACGCTACAACCCAACAAATAATCAATGTCAATGTTAATCAATGTATGGAATTGGAAATGGCAGAATAACATTAGGTAAGTGGTATGAGAATTATTAGTAGGATAAATAATAATAATAATATAAACACTGTTCTTAGTAGACCTATTCCATTTTATATTATATAAACACATCTTATGCTTATAATATTATGTTTTTATTTTCAGGTTATTGGCGATGGATGTCATCAATGAGCAAAGTTTTGCAAGAAATAATGCAGTCAACAGTGCAAGTTGCTTATCCAGAAGGAACGGTGTATTTAGTTTATGATAACTGCGCGGTTCATCGTTCGCGAATTCTGACCAATTGGCTCGCTTCTCAGACGGGCATTATCACCATATCATGGTCATCTAAAAGTCACGATTCAAATATGTGGAGAATGTGTGAGCATATGTGGGGTCAAATTGTCCTAACTGGGACACGAGTGAAGTGTTGTGCACCTGTAACAGGAGGTCATGAGAACCTAGGAACTGATGCGTCGTAGTGGTTTTGGTTGGACTTTGATTACCCAAGTGAAAAGAAGGCTTCAACAAATAATTTAAAGTTTTGGACATCCATCCCATTTGGTATTAAAAAATATTTAAATACTATAAAATGTTTTCAATTATAGATAAAATACCAGACTAAGTATTTGCGAGTGATCTAAATTGTTTATTGGATTTTTATACGGCAAGTATAACCTGTTCCAATGTTAACATGTTTGTTCACTCGTTAATCTTATATGGGTAAATAAGTATTAATCTATCATTTAAAACATTATTGAAAATTCAAAAAAATAAGTTACTATCTATATTCTATTATGTTAAATGTGGTATTTTAATAAATTTGTTATAACTTTTGAACATTTTTTTTATTTTTTAAGCTTAATTTAAATAATTAGGTAACTTACTTACTACACTTACCGCGTAACGTAATCCATTGTTAGTAACAAAAAAAAAAAAAAACATTACCAATATGTTTTTTTTTTAATTTTTGAGGGATTTGAACCCAGTACTCTTATAACGTTTCGGTTTATGTCGAGTGTTGTAACCGCCACTCCATTGTGTCGTATAGTAATATGATTGAAATTAAATATTCGTAGGCAAGGAGGAGAAGTTTTATAAAACACATTTGTGCAAAAAGTTGAGATCCACGAATGACGCCGCGACGCTTTGAACCTACTAACATTAACTAGGGGGGTTACCAGACTCTGACGCTGTCTGTACGTCGAGCTCTTCCCCTTACAACTGTCCCATTCACACTCGCCTCATATACTTTTTTCTTCAATCTTCTTTCATCCATCCTTTCTACATGCCCAAACCACGGTCGTAAATGGGTAGTTCTCATTTTCACAGACCATGGAAGTGACATAAAAATAGATTTCAAACTTAATTTAAAAAATAAATTGTATATTCCAGATAATATTTTATTTTATTTTGGGGTGTACGGGGTTCCAACCCCCATCTTCGGAACCCAAGCCAACCTCACCTGCACGTGGTGCATCCTGCTAAACAACGAACGGGGCTCTGGCGGCCGGCTGATTGCGGCATAGCACAGCCTACATCGGCACATCTAAATCCCCTGGCCACCGACGGGCAGCAGCGTCGGTGGTGCGAGAAGCTGTGCCCTGCGATCCCCAACCCGCATGCCCAGCGTGGGGATTATGGGTATATCCCCCTTTTATTAGGGGAGGCCTATGTCCAGCAGTGGACTGATATAGGCTGGTGTGGTGGATAATATTTGCACTCTTTTTTCACAAATTCACTTTGACAAATAAAAACTCAGGATGTTTCTTTTCGTTATGAAACCAGTGCAGAAACTTGTCATAGCCACGGAAGTTTTTTTTTTAATATGGGCCAGCTCTTGACCTGCTGTAGGCAAGGATGAGGTTGACGATGGGGCGAGCTTTCCCAGAAAGTGCCTATTAACTCTCTTTTTGAAGCCGTTAGGGTCATAAGTCAATGGAAAAACCGACGCTGACAGCTGATTCAATATTTCAGCAGTGCCCATTATAAATGATGTTTGGAAGCGCTTAGTGCTGTTAAATGGAATATCAACTTGATTCGGATGGTGCGTCTGAAGTGTCAATTTTGATGGTTAAAACTTAAATAAGAAAAAACTATGAATTACTTATATCCTTTTTTGTTCTAGAATCATAGTATGTTATCTATATTTCTTGAACACAAAGCATGATTACATTATTTAGCTGCTATATGTTAGAAAATGTTATCTACATTTTATACCACAATGTAGATAAGCATTATTTAGCTGCTATACGTTAGAAAATCCACAGTGAAAGTGCTTTTTTTATAAAACATGTTTATTTATTGCCAGGACCTACATATGTTTATTTATTGCCAGGACCTACATATGTTTATTTATTGCCAGGACCTACATATGTTTATTTATTGCCAGGACCTACATATGTTTATTTATTGCCAGGACCTACATATGTTTATTTATTGCCAGGACCTACATATGTTTATTTATTGCCAGGACCTACATATGTTTATTTATTGCCAGGACCTACATATGTTTATTTATTGCCAGGACCTACATATGTTTATTTATTACCAGGACCTACATATGTTTATTTATTGCCAGGACCTACATATGTTTATTTATTACCAGGACCTACATATGTTTATTTATTGCCAGGACCTACATATGTTTATTTATTGCCAGGACCTACATATGTTTATTTATTGCCAGGACCTACATATGTTTATTTATTGCCAGGACCTACATATGTTTATTTATTGCCAGGACCTACATATGTTTATTTATTGCCAGGACCTACATATGTTTATTTATTACCAGGACCTACATATGTTTATTTATTGCCAGGACCTACATATGTTTATTTATTGCCAGGACCTACATATGTTTATTTATTGCCAGGACCTACATATGTTTATTTATTGCCAGGACCTACATATGTTTATTTATTGCCAGGACCTACATATGTTTATTTATTGCCAGGACCTACATATGTTTATTTATTGCCAGGACCTAAATATGTTTATTTATTGCCAGGACCTACATATGTTTATTTATTGCCAGGACCTACATATGTTTATTTATTGCCAGGACCTACATATGTTTATTTATTGCCAGGACCTACATATGTTTATTTATTGCCAGGACCTACATATGTTTATTTATTGGCAGGACCTACATATGTTTATTTATTGCCAGGACCTACATATGTTCATTTATTGGCAGGACCTACATATGTTTATTTATTGGCAGGACCTACATATGTTTATTTATTGGCAGGACCTACATATGTTTATTTATTGGCAGGACCTACATATGTTTATTTATTGGCAGGACCTACATATGTTTATTTATTGGCAGGACCTACATATGTTTATTTATTGGCAGGACCTACATATGTTTATTTATTGGCAGGAACTTCATATGTTTATTTATTGGCAGGACCTACATATGTTTATTTATTGGCAGGACCTACATATGTTTATTTATTGGCAGGCACATACAGGAGCACATGGATGTGCCCATAGACACTTCCAAGATGTCTGAACAGGAGCTGATGTTCCATTACTTCAAGATGCATGACGCCGACAACAATAATAAGCTAGATGGATGCGAGCTCATCAAGTCACTGATACATTGGCACGGTAAGGCACTATCCTAACACACACACACACACACACACACACAAATATCCCCACACACACACACACCAGCGTATATCAGTTCAGTGCTGGACAAATGCCTCCCACAAGGGGGATATGGATTCGAGCTGATCAAGTCACTGATACATTGGCACGGCAAGACACTATCCTAACACACACATAGACATACACCCACCCACACACACACATACACGCACACACACACACATATATGAATTGATAGAAAGAAATAGAATACTATAGTAAGCCTAAATAGAAAATTTAAAGATAAAAGATAAAAAAATATATGAGTCACAAATTAAGTTTACAAATAAACAATAGTAAAGTGCTTAAATATAATACGAGAAATAGTCGAGTAGTTAAAAGATTCTTAAACTGATGGACTTTTATATAAACTTTCATCCCCTATTTCACCCCCTTTAGGGGTGTAATTTCTAAAAATCCTTCCTTTGTTATCTATGTTCAAAATTTCAAGTTTGTAAGTCCAGCAGTTTGGGCTGTGCGTTGGTACATCGCCCAGACAGTTCACTATTTAATATATTAAGATTTATAACAGCGCTTATTGAAAGACGCTTTGTTACGAGAGTTGAAAATAAACATACATACACTAACTTTCTCATTTGTGTGATTTGTGTAATGTGATGTGATTTGTCTCGCGGCGGGAGTAGAACTATTAACATGCAATATAAGGAATAATATTTTAATGTTTTTGTGTCTTTATGTTTGTGTTTTTGTGTAGATGTTTTGATGTCTCTCAAATCTGTTTCAACATAACTCATTTGTCTTTTGTATTCGTTGTGAAAATAGTCTTAAAAGCGGTTGCGGGTTCGATTCCCGTTGCAATAATAGAGAAAAAAAAGAGTGCTGCCTCTACAGGGTGGCGCAAAATTTTACCTCATTGAGAGGACCTTTTCTTTTGTTGTTAGAAGCTTTTGTTCCTATGAAACTATAGGTTTATTTTAAAGGAAAAACAATTATATTTACGGATTTTTAAAAAAATTACAGTCACTACTAAATTATATTTGTCAAAAATAAAAAAAGATGGTCTCAATCGACTCTATTTACCAATCGAACTTTTTTCCCAAAGAACTTACCAAATCTAACCGTAAGATTTTGTGAAAATTGAAAATGAATCCAAAAATGCAATTATTTTTTCTTATTTAAATTTATAGTTAGGAAACGACTTTTCTTAGGAAAGAACAACAACTTCTGACTACAGAAGAAAAGGTAGCTGCCCTCAATGAAGTAAATTTTGCCACACCTTTTATATTCAGTAAGGTTAAACCATTTTGGGTGGTTTTTATTGTCTGTCCTATATCATTGTGTTTGTTTCTTTCATGTCATGCGACGGCGGCCATCTTGGTTTCATTTCTAAAGCAGAACAAGAACATAACCATAAGAAGGAAACCACAGATACACCACAGGAGAAGATATTTAAAGACGATGAATTAATAAATCTAATAGATCCTATATTGAATATGGACGACCATAACCGAGACGGTTATATAGATTACCCTGAGTTTGTAAGGGCACAGGCTAAGAATACTCAACAGAAAAATCAACAATAAGTTTCAGTTTCAGTTTTTACTTTCGAACACAAATCGCAACTTATCTTTGTTTCTCTGAAGCTAAAGACCAATTATAGCACGCTGTATTTAGTCTGTCTTAGTTAGACTGTCTTACAGTTAGCAAATGATATGTCTTTTTTATAAAAGAGTAAGCCACTAAGTCTGTCTTAGGCTTGACTAATTAGTCAGTAAGACAAACTTACTAAGTAAGACCACAGATAACATAATACTAATACTATTACAGATACCTCTTCCCATACAAAGAAACCGGACCGCTCTAACTCGGGCTATTTTGTTTCAGTAGAGTGGGCTCTAGATGGCGCTCGCTATAGCACCGCTGCGGTGGATAGCGAGCGCCATCTAGCGCTTCGGGCTATCGTGTAAATTTTTTTCTGACGTAAAAAACTTAAAAAACTAAGATACCTTTCACAACGTAGTACCACTTGTTGCCACCAAAAGAATGACGACATTATTGAGTTTTGTAAAAATACTAAATCTGATTTTTTTTTATGGATTTTTTCCATTTCCTGTACTTATATTTTTTTTAAGTAGAACGTTCATCTTTCATAGACTTAGTTTTACTTTTTTGTGAAATTTACGCAGTCATCAATAAGAAATCGGTACCTGTACCGCCATCTATTGAGATTTAGTATGAACTAATTGTTCGATGTAAACTCGAACACTAATTTTCGTTTCTTCGGGATGAGACCCCATGGTAAGACTGAATATCGCGTGGTTTAATAAGCCTTTTAAGGTAACCAAATCATTCAACTCTATAGAGCCACCAAGTGAAAACTGTCAAAAATCATCCGACCGTCGTTGAAAACTTCAAATAAAAATTCACAGTAAGACTGTCTTACTAAGAAAGACTGAATCAAATAAAGATTCGCAGTAACACAGTCTTACTAAGACAGACTGAGACAGAGAATACCGCGTGGTCTAGCCTTTTAGGGTCACCAAACCATTCAACTCTTCTTCTACTTCTTTTTTTATTTATAGCCAACCATTCAACTCTATAGAGCCACCAAGTGAAAACTGTCAAAAAACATCCGACCGTCGTTGATATAAATAAACTTCAAATAAAAATTCACAGTAAGACAGTCTTACTAAGAAAGACTGAAACAAATAAAGATTCGCAGTAACACAGTCTTACTAAGAAATACTGAATACAGCGTGGTCTTTGAAGCCTCCAAGTGAAAACTGTCAAAAATCATCCGACCGTCGTTGATATAAATAAACTTCAAATAAAATTTCGCAGTATGACTGTCTTACTAAGAAAGACTGAATCAAATAAAGATTCGCAGTAAGACAGTCTTACTAAGAGAAAGACTGAATACAGCGTGGTCTTTTAAGCCTCCAAGTGAAAACTGTCAAAAATCACCCGACCGTCGTTGGCATAAATAAACTTTGCAACGCCACATTTGCACGAATTGATGCCGGGTACAGACTGCTGTAACGTAACATGCTGTGTAACATGAAGCATTTAATGTGTGGACTCAGATCGCGGCGCGCACGATTTGAAATGCTCTGTTCGTGCGCATAGTGTGCACGGTTCGTGCGCGCAAGGCGTCCACACTATGGGAATTCTGTTACATTGCATGATAAATTTCAAATGATAATGATAAAATCAAAAAATGTGGACGGTAAATTGTTTCATTGCATGTTATGTTACAGCAGTCTGTACGCGGCGACGTTATGTTACTTGAAAGGTTCGCTCCCCGATTTGCGATAGCCTTCAAATTCAGTGCAGTCCTTCCTTGTTCTGTGGTGCCCTTAGAATACCTGTAACTGAACTTCTACACAAGACAAATTAACTTCACTTCACTTTTTTATTAAATGGCTTCTGGGATAGTTTTCCACAATTTCGCCACTGTCAAGTATTGGTCGTCTTCATCACTAAGTCTATCGCTTTCGTTCGACATCGTCAGTTCCACCCCCACCGTTTGAGGCAGCCACAGCTGCCAACCAACGAAGTGTCCTGAGGAGCCACCTAGAAAACCGGGGAAGGCCTCATTGGATATAACCAAGTGACCCGGGGATAGTCCCTGTGAGTAGACGCCAGGGTGATCGGGAAAATGCTCGAGGCCCTTACCTGCAGTTCCGCACACACACACACACACACACACACACACACACACACACACACACACACACACACACACATACACACACACAAACACACACACACACACACACACACACACACACACACACCGCGCGCGGCGCGCGCGCAAAGAGAACTGTAGACGACCTGGATTGATCAGTTTCTCCCGTGATCATGGCGCATGCAACTGCGTCGAAATATCGGGAAACAAATCATGCAAAATATCTCGTTGATATTAATAATTATCGTTCATCATTGGTCGGACCAACGAAGAACGAAGACGAAAACCAATTTGGTTGTCAAACTAATGAAAAGCTATTTTTGTTTCGTGATGTTTCATCATTTGTCGTCGACATCACTACGTATGTCAATGTCAATGTCCCGCGTATCAACTTAGATTTAATAAACTTTAGTACCTTTTTGGGGGCACATTGAGATTTTATAAAAATAATAAAATACCTTATATAAAATATTAAGCGCCTACTCTACCTATTTATACATATATACTACATAAATACAAGTATGAACTGCCATCTCGCGGAAGTTGCTGGTTCGAATCTCGCTATGTGTCAAAAATATTGATCTGTAAGTAAAGGTCGCGTCACGTAAAAAGAACGCGAATTAGGCGATTTATCGGTATTTACCCGTGCGCAAACACACCCTACTTCTTCCAGCGTTCTTTTTACATGGCGCGTACTATATTTTATAAATTATACCGGGTATAAAATTATTTAAGTGAAAAATTTCAATGTTTTAATTTTTTTTTATCTGAGTGTCGTAAATACTTATTTATTTTACTTATATATCATGTTATTAAGTATAAGTATATAAGAAGTTTAGGTGAACTTGAATTTGTATGGGGTGTAAGGGGGTGATTTGGGTCACGGTTATGTGCATAGCGTAGAGCTAGAACAGCACGGGTTAATACGTTTGACTTTGAATGTGCTGAACATATTTTTACAATTTTGTATGGACTTGTTAGTATCCCCGCTATTTTAGCTCAGGCCTATAAACTCGTGCCGGAACTTACTTAAATAATTTTATACCGGGTAGTATCATAGTTACACTGCCGCAAGTATGAGTTGGCGGTGGCGTTTTTAGGAATTAAATCTGGAACTGTAACGCCTGCTAGTTTACCGACGGCAACATTGTGATAAATCTGCGAATCATTTGGGTTTTAAAATGCCGAAAGTGATTAAAAGTGGTTCAAGAGAAACCATAATCAAAGTGCATTCATTTTTTGATTTGAAGCACAGCGGTGCATTGCCTCACCAAGCTATACTTGTGGTGCTGTATCATAGTAATCTTAAATTGATATACAGGGTGTATATATCAATATAACTTATGATGGCAACTGTTTAGAAAACTATTCTACATAAAATTTACTCATCTCATTTATTTTTATTTTTCGCAACTTTATGTTTCAATACATATGAAATACTCTCATAAACCACCCTGTATATGCAATTTTTTATATGAAATTATTCCATTTATACTTACTGTGTGTATATGTTTGGTTGTTTGAAAATTATTTTTAATGGTTGTATATTTTTTTTAAATAAAAATTGTGCTCAAATAAATGTTCTTCTTTAAGAAGTATCTTAATTATTCGAATAAATCGAATGTTGTACAATAATTAGTGTGTTTTGGATCCTACAAGGTGAGTTAGAAGGCGTATTTTACCCCAAAAGGGGTAAATCTATCTACCTACTCCCAAAGAAATATATCAAAATATTTCTGTCTACTCCCGTAGATGAACAACATTATGATATAATATAATAATTTATTTCATATCAAGCACATAATTTATTTCATGTTTTCACATAGTATACAATTATTCTACATAAAAAAATGCATTGTTACATTATACATCGAATCACGAGAATCGGGACCCAGGTCGGTACCTGAGACCTAATTTTCGTGTTTATTGACCCCTTATGTACGATTGTCACTTAATGGTGCGCGTCGGAGGGCATTTTATAACATGCTAAAGGAAATTGAAACGTCCACAAAACAGTTAAGTTTCTTATTTGCATGCAATTTACGCAGCGGCTCTATTTATGTCAGTGAATGTTTGAAATTCCTCTAGCATGTTTTAAAATGCGCTCCGACGCGCGCCAGTAGGTGTGAATCGTACACACACACGGTTGTCAATAAATAGGTGTAGGTAGGATAAAGGTCTATGTGTGAAACACATAATTGGCTGTCAAAACCTATTCACTTATTTACTCATGTACCTAGCTGTAAGTTTTCCTTGAGAACAAAATAGAATAAAACTTACAAGATATTTGCTCCTTCAGCAAACCACAGATATCTTTCAAGTATTAAAATAAATTATTGAGAATTATAAATTAAATAACTTTAGGGTTTTCAAATAATACGTAAATAATGCTGTAAAAATTAACTTGTTTATTGCAACTTTAAAATAACACGATTACAGCCCTTTTTTTAGGTCTACCCGCTACGACGGGCCGAGCCGGAATGGCCGTCTCTCATCTGTCGACAATTATTTTAAACAACTTCAAAAATTGCGTTTAGCAGTTCTTGAATCGCCATTACGAGTAAACTTAATATGAAAGCCGCGGCCTTTAGCCCTCTACAATTCCACGTGCGTTGGGTTGCTTTTCATGGTGTAGGTAATGTTTTTCTGTCTGTTGTCCGAGCTTGGGAGATAAGACTACCTATCATTACCTAGGTACTATGTGGTTCCACGGGATCATCATCATTAGCTTATAGCAGTCCACTGCTGGACATAGGCCTCTCCCGATGAGCACAATTCGTCACTCCACCTTGCCGCAGAGCTGTTAAGTTAATCAAAAAGTGCCATTGCAACTGCAATCACTACGCGTTACGTCGAAAAATCGTATCAATTGTAATTAATGAACAAAAAAGTTATATTACGTATGAGTTACGGTTACGGTTAAAGATTATTTATTTCTCTTATGATTATAAACTACTCACTTACTGAGAAACATGACTACTCAGATGAGTAATTTACAAAAAAAATTACAGTGAGCATTAATACAGTTACGAGACCAATACAAAGATAATACCATACTATACCAATAGCAGATCGCTCGCATAAGATTGGAACGTGGAACGTACACACAGAACACTAAATACACTTATACCTACTGGTGTCGATTCTGTTGTGCATTTTCCTAAACTAAATTTAATTTGACTGTCCTAAAAGTGATACTGTCCCTTACTTATAGGTGAAAATGACAGGGATTGCATAAAACTTCAATGCTTTCAAATTATGATAAATTTACAAAGGTAAACAACAGAATTGACACCAATATTACTGAACATAAAAAAAAATATAAGTTGTATTGGTCTTGTAACTCTTCTTCTCTTCGTAAATGTAAAACGAATAAATGTAACTTTCGACCGATCGCGTATTGATTGATATCGCAAAGTTTTAAGTAATATAACTGCCGAAAGTGTGTTGGTACTTTTAATTACACTGGTACTAGACTGGTTAAAACGTACAAACAGGGACAATGCATAAAGCTTTCTATGTATAACAAATTGCCTCTTGAAACAACTCGGTTGCCTTTATACCAATTCAAAAATAAATTAAAATTTGATTTTTCAATGTCACCCATTTTATAGCATCTGGCATCAGCGAATTCATGAGTAGCTCATTTATTTAATGTTATGTCATCTTCTGATCTGTAGGATGTGTGGTCGGCACATTATAATATAAGGTAGTATCTAATTGTAAATATTTAATTCTTTAAATTCAAATTGTAAATATGTTTTGACTTGCTTGTTATGTTATGTAACGTTATGAATATATAACGTTATATATAAATAAAATCTGAAATCTGAAGTTACTGATACCCACTGAATGGAAAGTGCTAGTAGGTATTAATTGATTGTTTTGTTTATAATGTGATTGTTTAAAGTAAGTTAATTAGTATTTCCAATTATTATGTATATTCAACAGGGTAGCATGTTCTATTTAGAACAAACCCTTTAAATAAATGATTTAAAAAAAAAAGGTATTGGGTTGGATTATTTTATGTGATTGTTGTCGAATGGATGTCGATGTAGGTATATTTATTGTGTTTAGTAAAGTGGTTTAAAACATCTAAAAGTCGATGTGTTTGGTGTGCTACTCAAGTGAAAAACCAATTTTTTTACTGTTTAAAACATTTAGACGACGATGGTTTTGGTGAGTTGCTCGAGTGTAAAACCATACGTTATTACGGTTTAAAATATCTAAAAGTCGATGGTTTCCGTGTGATGTTTGAGTGAAACTGAAAGCCCTACGTTATTATTGCGTGATTTAAAACATCTAAAAGTCGATGTTTTTGGTGTACTGCTCAAGCGATAAGCCATTAGTTATTACTGAGTGGTTTAAAGCATCTAAAAGTCGATGTTTTTGATGTGCTGCTCAAGCGATAAGCCATTAGTTAATACTGAGTGGTTTAAAACATCTAAAAGTCGATGTTTTTGGTGTGATGTTCGCGTGACAAACCATAAGTTATTAGGTACTGAGTGGTTTAAAGCATCTAAAAGTCGATGTTTTTGGTGTGCTGTTCGAGTGGTAAACCATAAGTTATAACTGAGTGGTTTAAAACATCTAAAATCGATGTTTTTGGTGTGATGTTCGATTGAAAAACCCCTACGTTATTACTGGGGTAAGTGTGATTTTGATATTTCAATAGATTCAAATTCGTAGGTTAATTTAATATTTTGTATTATTATGACAAAATAATTTAAGTTCCTAGTAGGTAAGTAAGTACCTAAGTATATCTCAGTCATGTGGTGTACATAACAATACTGTACACTATCACACAGCATCATGTAGCCCCAAACTAAGCAGAGCTTGTATTATGGGAACCACATCACTGATATGGTACCTACTATTTACATATTTTTTTTTATAAATGTAACCTACATGTTATACACAGAAAACACCCAGACTAGAGACAAATATCTGCAAATAATGCAAACATTTGTCCCGTGACGGGAATCGAACCCGCAACCTGCGACCCACTGCGTCGCAGAGGTCGTCAATAAGACAAGCACTTAAATAAATTCACAATGACTTATGGCCGGTCTTAAATTATACCGTTACCGATTACGCCTCGTTTTCCCCTGAAAAACTGTCAATTTTCGATGCCTCGTTGTTAATTTTTGACAGTTTTTCAAGGGAAAACGAGGCGTAATCGGTAACGGTATAATATAGAAACCGGCCGTTATTTTATCGGGCAGTTGTGATACCACGATACCTGTGTGCATTTGCGTGTAAACTACAATACCTACGTCGCCATTTGCAGCCAACTACAAAAAGCCATGTTGTTCCTATCTTCTAACGGATTGGTCGAAACACTTACTGAGAACTTCGGGGTGATCAAAGATCCCTTGTGAGTTGATGCTTACTCTTTGTATTATTTACGGTTTTTTACCAGATTTTTTTATACTTCTCCAGGTAAAATGGACAAAAGCAACAAAGTTTACTCTGATGAACAGCTAGAGGCCATATTGGAGCGAGCACTCACACACACCGACATCAATAAGGATGGCTACATCGATTTCATAGAGTATCGAGTTAGTGCGATACGCGCGAAGTATGCACAGGATAAAAATGAAAATAGTGCCAAATAGTCTATAATAGTGCTTACCTTAGCGCTAAATAATAATAATAATAGTCCGAAAATTCCTACAGACGGACGTTGGTAGTGAGAACGCATCGCCCATTAATTATACTGATATACACTTGGCTTAGGCCCGTGCATTTCAGATCATGCCGGTTTAATACCGAGAAAAAAATATAGATACCAAATAATAATTATATAAACTTTATTTCAGACTACAATAGAACAAATACAGATGGTGTTTTACTTATCCTACGGCCCATATAAATATATACCTTAGTGACTAACGTACATATTAATAAAACTATAATTAAAACACAATCTATTATTATTTGCCACGTAAGATACACAACGTGGGTAGTCCACAATATTGCTAAATAGTCTACAATACAGTTAAATAGTCCACAACATTGCTAAATAGTCTACAATAGTGCCAAATAGCTGAGCTGGGGTCCTTTTTGCCACTACAATTTAATTTGTGTATTTAATTTTACTATTTTAACACACTAGTAATAAGTACCATAGTGTTAAGAATATTTTTGTTTTTATTTTACTGTTTTGTGATGAATAAATGCCTCTCTCTCTCTCTCTCTCTCTCTCTCTAAATAGTCAACATACTGCTGAATAGTCCACAATATTGCTTTTTAGTCTACAATAGTGCTAAGTAGTCAACAATATTGCTAAATAGTTCACAATATTCCTTAATAGTTCACAATAGTGCGTACTCCTCTTATAAATGTGCATTATAACTATATATTACAGAATGAATAGGTAAATGTGTAAAACCTATCCATAAAATTTATTATCATCATTATCACGAAATAAATAAAGTTTTTTTACATTTGTTTATAATAATTATATAAGTAAGATATAAATAAAGTTTTTTTATTTACAATTTAAGTACCTATCTACCTACTATACAGGGTGGGGTTGTAATGGCGACATTAAATGAACCCACAGGTAGTGCTACTTGTCAGTTATCATAAAAAAATAAATTAACTAAGATTACTGACAAGTAGCACTACCTGTGTGTTTATTTAATGTCGCCATTACAGCCCCACCCTGTATATTTATATAATGAAATGCATCGTCACGGCGCAGACCACGTAGAAGATGGCGTGACGAACTAGACTCCTTCCAAAAAGACTGGGAAGCTTTAGTGCAGGATCGAAGTGGATGGAAAAAATGGGGAGGCCTTTGCTCTACAATGGGATGATTTAGGCCGACAGTGACAGTAAAAGTAACCTACCTAATTACCTATACTTACCCACCTAAGTAGGTATCTTAGTCTTAAATATTTTTTAATAAGTTTACGTACATACATAGTTAATTATACACCACTCGATTTTGATAACCAAAAAAAAAAGACGTGTGGCACTCGGGGACTGCCGCGGTAAAGCTATTGCATAGCATTTTAAATAAATAAATAAATAAATAAATAATGCGGGACGTAATCACACAGCATCATGTAGCCCCAAACTAAGCAGAGCTTGTATTATGGGAACCACATGATTGATATACTACACATATAATTTTCTTTTTTTGTAAATACATACATATCATACATAGAAACACCCAGACCCGAGACAAATATCTACAGAACATGCAAACATTTGTCCCGCGGCGGGAATCGAACCCGCAACCTTCTGCGTCTCAGGCGGACCTTCGCCCACTGCTCCACAGAGGCCGTCAATTTTGTATCAACTTATGCAATTATAATTATTTATTTATTTTATTTATGCAGTATTTCTTTTTCTTTGATATTAATTCAAGTTACACTTTTTGAGCGTGGTGATCGTCTCGATTCGTGCGAGCTTCGTAGAGTCGTACAATACGTCTAGTTGCACGCACACAAACACTGTGTCGAAGACTGCCGAAAAGAAACGACGTTAGACAATGCACGGCCTTCAAGCCATACCTCCGTGCCCGTCGGAGTGGGGAGCGTGAGGTTTTTTTTCGTTACGGAATTTCTGGATTCGGTCCCCGCGCTCAAGGCCCTCGATAGAAGCTATGCAATAGCTTTAAAAATTATCTGCTGCTGTTACTGAATAATTATTAGCAAAAAATTCAATGTTTACGTTTGACTAAAATTCGCTATTTTTTGGGATAAATTATTTGTAAACATTGAATCATTTTGGTATGATCATTGACCTTTGCGTCGTATGTCATTGGCCATACGCATGCACTAATTGCCATTTCACAAACTACCCGAACCTTCAATCATCTACGCGGCAAACTCGCGTCTAGGCTCAAAAAAGTGCGGTCTGGGTATTCGTATAATCTCGCACGGTCTCATGCGCTTCTTGGAAACAAATCTAGGTCAGTCGCTCACTCCAGTAAACTATAGTACTTGTACTTTTCACTTCGATTGCGAGAAAATAAAACAATTCAAAATTAGACAATTTTCAGAAATTTTATTAAAAATTAATCAACCTTCATAAAATATCACCAAAATGGTTCTATTTTCAAAAAAAAAGATTGACGGAGCAGCAAAAAGTCGAGTTTTTATGTAAGAGAACGAATGCTTTGTACGGGCTGATGATTTTAGACAAAAATTAAAAAGAAAAAATACTTTTTAGCCCTAGGTATTAACCTCGAGTTTTAGGCCCGCTAAGCTACACTATTATGATACACTTTTTGAGCAAGAGAAGTGAAATAGTAGATTGTTTTACAAGGGACTAAACCATCCCATTATATACGAGGTTGTTATACATATATAGGATGACAAGACCGAGTTATAATGGGTGGTTTTGGCCCGAGTAAAACACTCTACTTTTCACTTCGATTGCGAGAAAATAAAACAATTCAAAATTAGACAATTTTCAGAAATTTTATTAAAAATTAATCAACCTTCATAAAACATCACCAAGACGGTTCTATTTTCAAAAAAAAAGATTGACGGAGCACCAAGAAGTCGAGTTTTTATGTAAGAGAACGAATGCTTTGTACGGGCTGATGATTTTAGACAAAAATTAAAAAGAAAAATACTTTTTAGCCCGAGGTATTAAACTCGAGTTTTAGGCCCGCTAAGCTACACTATTATGATTATGTAACCTTTTCGTTATTCACATAACTTTGGCAAGTCATTATAAAAACTCCTTGTTCCGAATTGACTCCTTGAATGTAATCATTGAGATTAATGTTAGTAACAGTACCTTATCGAATGTACATTTCAGACTATGATTTCAGATGCAAACGGCAAAGAGTTAGAACACACGATCACCTACAAGGACGATGATCTAGCGCAGATGGTGGAAGGAGCGCTCAAACAGGCAGATAACAATAATGACGGCTACATCACGTACGCGGAGTTCGTGTCGACCACTGGAAGATAAATAAATAAAAAATAAAAAGAGTACATATCTCATTTATTACTTTTTAATCCTCTCCATTTCTTCAATCATTCTGTAACCACGATCGATGCAACACGATCTAAACGTCGGGTATATATAAAAGGTAAAACGCAAGGAAAACCCGTTTAACAATAATAATTGTGTTTAATTTATTATTTTTTCAAAAACCTACTGCTAACATGTTTGATAAAAAGGTATGTACCTACATAATGAAGGTAACTAAGCATTTGTTCATTATAATGAAATACTTAATTGCGTTGGTTCTTCATTCCCAATCGACTACTGGAAGATAAATAATTTGAATAAAATAAAAAACCGTCTTCAAAAAAATACTAAAAAACAAAAACTGCACAAAAAGTAAAAATATTTGCTTATTTTTTTGTTTTTACAACTTACAAGTAACTTTTTTTTCTATTCAATTTATCCTGCACGGTATGCGTTTACGCGTGTATGTTACGTAATTTGAACGCGGGATAACCCTTAAAAATAATTATAACCAGAGTGAATTTCATGATAATTTGAATAAGCCCTAAAATGGCTAGGATACGGTGTTTTCGACGAATGAATGAATGTTTTTTATTTGCAAAAAAGTATGGTTGTACAAAGGTCTTAAGATTCAACATTGGTATCACACACCTTACCGAATAATACGGCATGCAAAAACAAAGAATTATTTATTAAATTAATGATTTGATAATTAAAAGTACAAAGGTTGTATAATTCATACTAATTTGACATTAATAAAATACAAAGAAAAAATTTAATTTATAAATGTCAACGTCAAATAGAACACAAAGAAGTCAAAAATACAAAGATAAAAAAGGAATTTATAAATGTCAAAGTCAATAGGTATGAGATAGAACAAAATCAAACATTGAGGGAAGCCTTGGGGCAACAGTGTTTGAGTGAGATCTTTGAGTTTTTTACGATAAATTGCGTTAATTCGCATATTTTCAAGTTGATTTGTTATTATCTAGTGGTGGTGGATTAGTTATACGTGTGGGTAAGGTTTATTTCATGTTTTAACACTGTAAATAGCTTTTGTAAAACTAACCTATTGTCAAAAACTTTTACCGCCGACCGGGAAAATGGAGGTAGACGTGGCGTCGCCTCCAAGTCCCGATCCGCCTCCTCTCCCACCGGATCCTCCGGACCCGTCTTCTGCGGATCCTGCTAATCGCGAAACCCGTCCGGGCGCTAAACGCAGGAAACAAGCGGGAACGGAGGAGTCTGGTGCATCAACCAGTAAAATGTCTGCTATAGCAGCAGATATAGATGTTGCTCCGACTCAACCATCCGTCCAAAATATGTGGTTGCATCCGACCCTAGTAATTGGAGTGAAAGAATATTCTACAGATGATAAAGGTCCGTTTATTGTACAAGTTTCGCGAGAAACCCCTGATCCATCCGCAGGAACGACCATCCGACCAATTAAATTTGGTCAATTCTTAACGAACCATCATGTTACGAATATATGTTCTGATGGCATAAAATCAGTTGGTCGAAATAGAGTCTCAGTTGAGTTCCGTACAGCCGCTGCAGCCAACAAATTCTTGGACTGCACCACTCTTCTCAGTCAATACAAATATGTTGCGTCAATCCCTACATTCAACATAACTCGAATGGGTCTTGTTCGGAACGTCCCTATAGATATGTCGATGGAGGAATTTGCAGAAAACTTACAAGTCCCCAATGGCTGCGGATTCGTAGCTAAGGCCCGCAGACTGAACCGTAAGTTGATTGACGATGGTAAAGTCTCGTGGATCCCAACCCAAGCCGTCGTCCTTACCTTTAGAGGTCAAGTTTTGCCTGAAAGAGTTTTCTCTTTTCACACCTCTCTTCCAGTGGAAGTATATCAACTGCCAACAATTCAATGCCAAAACTGTTGCCGCTTTGGTCACGTTAAGGCTCAATGTCGCTCGAAGCCGCGCTGCTTTAAGTGTGGTAAAGAGCATACTGGGGAAAGCTGCGATATCACAGAATCCCAGGCCTTCTGCCTTCATTGCACTGGAAATCACTTCGCCTCCAACAAAGTATGCCCTGAACTCGAAAGGCAAAAATCCATCAAAGCGTTCATGTCCCATAATGGAATTTCCTATGAAGAAGCCTCTACTCATTTCCCCAAGGTGGGAAGATCATTCTCTGAGGTTGCTCAGGAAATGTTTTCTCCCTCTCCCCCCTCCTCCCAACAAGAACCCCCTCGCTCTTCTAATCCCTCAACTTCCCGGTCTTATGTCAAGATGGTTTATGCCAATCCTCGCTCCCGAGCGCCGTTGGCTAAATCCTATGACAAGACATCCCACCAAGAAATTATCTCCACTCCAGCCTCATCACTTCCTAATGGACATGCTTTGTCCCAATGTCAAACTCCTGAGTCCACTTCCAACCATCAGAGCTTCCTCATAGAAACTCTTCTAAATATTTTAATAGAGTTGTGTTCAACAACCAACTCATCCTTACCGTCCAACGTTGCCCAAAAACTGTCCCAGATCTTCAAATTAACTGGCAATAATGGATCCAGTGTCCATTATCCAGTGGAACGTGCGAAGTCTTCACAGACGCAAGTCTGAACTCCTTCACTTAATTACTAAATTCAGCCCGTCAGTCATTGCCGTCTCGGAGTCATGGTTGAGACCAGGAGATTCATTCCGAATCCCAGGCTTCTCCTGTCTCCGGGACGACAGGTCTGACGGGCGAGCAGGTAGTGCCCTGCTTGTCAGGCGCACACTGCCTTTCTCCCAAATCCCCCTCCCTCCCCACTCCATCGACATCAATTTAGTAGCAGCTAGAGTACTTGACACATCACTTATTTCAGTTTACATCCCCAAAGGTAAACCTTGCCTGATTCCCGAAATTCTTCTTGCATGTGCATCTGTTCCAGCTCCCATCATCATTCTTGGCGACTTCAATGCTCACCACACCTCGTGGGGCTCCGGCCACTGTAGTACATTTGGTCGCTTGATTGCTGAGCTATTTGATGAGGCCAATCTTTGTGTTGTAAATGATGGATCTATTACCCGTAGAGTCCTCCCTTCACAAGACCCACTGAGTGCTGTTGACCTAACGGCCTGCTCCCCTTCCCTCTCCTCCTTACTTTCTTGGGAAACTCTGCCGCTCTCCTATGGGAGCGACCATTTCCCAATAATAATTACCAAGTATAACTGTGTCTCTCCTCAGCAAAACTTTAACCCTAGCGTTAAATATAGACTTACAGGAGCTTCTAAAGATAGCTGGGAATCTTTTGCTATATGTTTGGATGAATCAGCTGAAAGCTTCACCCCTATTAACCTAAGCAGTGCACTTTCAGCTTATTCAATGCTTGTGAATTCAATTACTACATCCGCAGATAAATGTTTTCCATTAAAAAAACAGGTAAGAACACTATGTAGAGTCTCAAGTCCATGGTGGGATTCAGAGTGTACCGCTGCAATCAGGGATAGGAAAAATGCAGAAATTGAATACAACAACTCTATGACTTCCGAAAATTTTGTTAAATATCAACGCTGTGCTGCTAAGGTTAGACAAGTCCTGTCTAAAAAGAAAAAGCTTGGTTGGAAAAACTTCTGCGAAAATCTTTCACCTAGAACTCCATCATCAGTAGTGTGGAATCAAATCAAACGATTCAGAGGCTCTTGTAACACACCTGACATACCCTCAAACGATCCCTCCTCATGGCTACAGTTATTTAGTGATAAATTATCTCCAATCTATGTCCCCAATAATGATTCTCTCCCTACATCCCCTTTATTCATACCATCTTCATCCCTATATGATAATGATTTTTCCATGAATGAATTAAATCTATCTTTGGATGGACTAAAAGATTCATCCCCAGGAATTGATGGGATTCCGTATTCATTTATTAAAAATTCTCCTGATAGTGTCAAAGCCTACTTTTTAAAATTAATCAACACTTTCTTCGAGAATGGTATTGTTCCTGAGGAGTGGAAAACTCAAATCATTATTCCCATACGCAAACCTGGAAAAAATCCCTCTGACCCAAATTCTTATAGACCCATAGCCTTATCTTCAGTATTGGCCAAGATAATGGAACACTTAATAAAATTTCGACTTGAATGGATAGTAGAGAGCAAAAATATTTTAGCCAAAACACAGTTTGGATTTCGTAAAGGTATGAGCACTATGGATAGTTTAAGTTTAATAACTACTGATATTCGCATAGCATTCTCAAAGAAAGAAATTCTAACTGCTGTTTTCCTAGACATTGCAGCGGCTTATGATAACGTCCTTCTTCCGATACTCAGGAAGAAACTTCATCAGCTGAGTATTCCTGTGAGGATTGTCCGTTACATGTGCAACTTACTGATGGATAGGAAAATTTTAGTTAAAAATCTAGGCTCATTTTCTCCTACGCGAAGTGTCTATAAAGGCCTCCCACAAGGCTCAGTGCTAAGCCCCCTTTTATACAGCATATACACTCATGACCTTGATCTCTCAATCAGTCCTCTCTGCCAGGTCCTCCAATATGCTGACGACTTAGCTCTTTATATCCGATCAAATTCCCTTCCTGATGTTAAAGACAATCTTAATACAGCTCTTACTCTTTTGAATGAATGGTTAAAAGATCATGGCCTTTCCCTTTCAGCTTCCAAATGTAGCTGTGTTATTTTTTCTAAAAAACGTATACCCCCTGCTATTGATTTATATATCGGGAATGAAAAAATCCGTCAACTTCCCAGCACAAAATTCTTGGGTATCCACTTAGACTCGAGGCTATCAGGAATTACACATTGTAACTACATTTCAGATATCTGCGAAAAGAATATTAATGTCCTCCGCTCATTGTCGGGCGTTTGGTGGGGCTCACATCCGTACTGCCAAAAACTTCTGTACAATGCTATTGTTCGGAGCCATCTGGATTATGGATCTTTTCTTTTAGACCCAAGTACCAAATTGGCTCTGGGTATTCTGGATAAGGTCCAGTCTCGTTGCCTTAGAATAGTAATTGGTGCAATGAAATCATCTCCAATCAATGCAATGCAAGTCGAGTGTGTTGACCCACCACTCTCTCTCAGAAGACAATACTTAGCAGATAGATTTTTCTTCAAACTTGTCCAAATCTCCCATCACCCTCTACTTCAATTACTAAATAATTTATTCTCTTTAATAGAACCAATCCTTGATGACAACCAGGATAAAATTCCCTGTCTAATCCGAAGTTTCAGAAAGTACTCCCACCTTCCTTATCCTGTGGTCCAATCCCAAATATTCCCTCTTTTTAATACACCGTATGAAGCCCTAACTTATGTGCCCAATATAGTTTTGGATTTTGGTGTTCCTAGAGGTTCAAGTAATGCTAAAAATGAATTCTGCTATCAGTTAGGTAGCTTATATAATGGTTGGCGTGCTATTTACACTGATGCCTCTAAGTTGAACGACACCACTCCTGTTGGTGTTGCAGTCTGGATCCCGTCATCAAAAATAATTTTAAACTACAAATGTCCATCAGTTACTACAGTATTTACAGGTGAATCAATAGCAATTCTCGAGAGCATTCTTTATATTATTTCCCATAATCTCCATAATTCAATTATCTTTTCAGACTCCAAAAGTTCTCTTCAGTCTATTTTATCCAATCCTTTCCGCTCTAAGTCAAATTTCCCAATCATTCTTAAAATACGTGAATCCTTATATAGGTGCCATGAACTTGGAATAGATGTGGTTCTGGCATGGATCCCTGGTCATTCCGGAATACCCGGTAATGAATCAGCAGACTCCTATGCCAAACAAGCTGTCCATACCGGATCAAATGATCATCTTAAAATTTATTCCCATGACCTCTGTTCAGTTCCTAAATCCCATCTGTCCATCTCATGGTCTCGTATGTGGGTCGCGTCCAGGTCTTTGAAAGGCAAGCACTATGGCGGTATTCAGCCGGAGATTCCATCTCGACCCTGGTTCTTTAAATTCCGCCTAGCTGACAAAACTACTACATCTACCATTTGCCGTCTTCGTCTGGGTCATGCTTGCACACCAGTTCACCTAGCAAAAATAAGGATCAGGGATCATTCCATATGCGAATGTGGTCTAGACGAAGGCACTGTTGAACATATTCTTTTTTCCTGTCCGAGACTACGTCTATCCCTGTATGATGTCACCCCTCCCGATATCCCACGTCCTCTATCCTCCAAATTCCTATTATCGCTAGTATTTACCCCTTTTGCCAAAACTTTATGTAAATTTATATGTGTAAATAAAATCAAATTGTAAATATGTATGTACATACCTACATTATGTATATATTTAATGTTATTGTGTTTGTTTGTTTTTTTTTTTTTTTTTTTTGTGTGTTGTCTTTGTTTCAGGAATAAATCAACTTGTAACTTCTTGTCTCTGTTTGAGTCTCCCTTTTTTTTATACCGAACATTTTTTATTTTTTGTTGCACTCGGATCTCCGCTTTTTTGTTTTAAGGCTCTAAATCAAAACTATAAATACTGTCATTGGCAAACTCGTGGACAACCCATGAAAAGCCACAAAAGAAGAAGAAGAAGAAGAAATCAAACATTAATTAATAATCATCTACATACACTTATAAATCGCTTAAAAACTCCGAGACAGTATAATAACATTTTTCTTTTAACCACATTTTTAATTTCCTTATAAAAACATGATAGGGCATATCTTTAAAGTCACTATTTGGTTAAATATGCGCCCTCGATGACTTCATCATCAGATCAGCTTAAATTGGCTTCATCATAGTCGCCTAATCTATCATCAGAAATTTCAAATTTATACGGGACTAAATGGAAAGTATACTCTTTTCAACGAAAAAAGAATTTTCCAAATCGGTTTACATATGACGGAGTTATTTGGTAACAAACATACAAAATAATTCAAGCCTATAAAATTTTCATCCCCCTATTTTCTCAGCCTTACAGTTGAAATTTGTCTTCAAACTTATATGGAGCCAAATGGAAAGCATACTTTTTTCAACGAAAAAAGAATTTTCCAAATCGATTCACAAATGACGGAGTCATGAGGTACTCACAAATATAAAAAAAACAACCGCAATGAGATCCTCCTCCTTTGTAACCGACTTCAAAAAAAGAGGAGGTTCTCAATTCGGTTCTTTTTTTTTTCACCCACGCACGCCAAGGTAGGTAGGTAACTATTGTACGGGCGCGGGCGCGACGCGGCGGTGCGCGGAGGATATGCCCAAGGTGGTAGGGGTATAGTTGCTTTATCGTATTTCCTTAGCTGACTCCGACTCCAAAAATAACAGGTAGGTATATAGATCTACCTACGTGGTAAACGCATAGATCGTACTGGATAAATTGACTAGAGTGAAAGGTTAATTGTTGTAGCAACGTTGTATTTTTTAAGTTTTCAGTTTTGCTGTTTTTGTTTTTCAATAATTGTTGAGTCTGTTTTTTTATTTTAAATTATTCTGAAGTCAGTTAAAAAAGAAAATTCAGTATTTTATTGTCTTTTCAAAATATCTATTAGCTGCAGGTACTGTAAAAGTGTTTGTTAGTTATAAAAAATAATGTAGGTATACATTTGTTCATTAAAATGCAATGCTGAATTCCATTCGTTCAATTACCTGATCATAATCATTTATTCAATGTTCATTAGGTTCATTAACCTCAAGTTATAAGCTGGGATTGATTCAATACAAGTTCTGTATCGTGAGAACGTCACACAAAAAAGGTTTAATAACTACCTACTCATTATTTCGTAATACTCATTAACTCTTTATTAACATCATCATCTTTTTTATCCTTAAAAATATCTTCAATTTCTTGCAAAGTTTTATCTTTAGTTTCTGGCAAATATTTAAACAGGATCGCTGCAATTAAAAACGAAGATACCCCATAAAATAAAAAAGCTCCAGACATAGCAAAAGTTTTAACAATATATGGAAATATTTTCAGCAAAGTTGACGTTGACATTACAAAGACAAACGCTGAAATCATTGTGCATGAACTTTTGTATCTTAATGGGGTAATTTCCCCGTATATTGAAGTAGACAGAATCATTGGACCACAACTAATAGATACGGAAAATATAGTCAACAACGATATAGTTACAATTCTATTCTCTGTTACAAGTTTTAAATCAACTAAGTATAAATAACCGGATGTAAGGAATAAAAATAAAATAGCTATGATACTACAAGAAAATAGTAGTTGACGTCTTTTTAATATTTTAGAAAGGTAACAGCCTATATACATTCCCGTAACTGTTACCCCGTCTAAGATAAGCATGCCTGCGTAAGCTGTGGATTCACTAGATGTTATTTTCTTAATTATATCTATAGAATAAACCATACACACAACTTTCCCAGAGAAATGATACTGCATCATCATCAGAACAGACAACAGCATTGGCTTATAAAATTCCTTTTTTGCATAACTTTTTAGTACATTTCTAGAACTATTTTCTTTACTGTTTACTGTTTGTGATTTTATTAACTTTTCCAGTTCTTTTTCTGATTCAGCATCTGTACCCCTTAGCCATCTATGTGCAATAATACAATCGTCAAACCGTCCCTTACTTGCTAACCACTGTGGGGATTCCGGCCATAAGAAAACCGAGAAACAGAAAATAGATAGGACCATCCCTAGTAACGGTATATACTTCCAATAAAAAAACGTTCCCATCGCGTTGGCAACCCAGACCCCCCAAAACAGTGTTGCCGATTTCATAGCTAAAAATACCCCTCTGTATTTCGGAGAGCTGTATTCCGAAACAATTATAACAGAAAGGGTCACATTAGATGCAACGTTCATTCCTTGCATTATTTCGCTGATCAAAATCTGTGTTGTGTTGACACTGAAGTAAAGCACAGTGTAATAGGATGTCGTGTTTAGGGAGACGATGGCGAATGGTAACTTTCTCCCAAATTGACGGGTAAATATGCTGATGATGAAAACCCAGGGAAGCGCGCTGTAGCCGAAAATTGAAGCTGAAAATAACAAAAATGAATATACTGCTTTATTCTACTGAGTTGTACTTAGAAAGAAGTCCCACGGCAATCTGCGGAATTAAGGCGATACATGTCAAACATGTCTCGCTCGCACTATTCAACATTTTTTAAAATATAAAATCACTGACTGTACTTAGGCAAAATAGAAAACCTTCACGGCCTAGAAAATAACAATACAAAGGTTCAGCAAGAATATCATGTTGAACACAACACGTATTCCTACCAAAAAAATTGCACTAAAATTGATCAAATGATCACAATTGGTACAAGTTATATGCCTAAGTTATAGGAAGAAATTGTATTTTATGCTGTTATAAATAAATTTCAGGACTGACTTTGAACTTGGCACGCATTTAGATATCACATTTTTTGTTGTTGAGGTCAACAACATATTATAATATTGAACTTAGCTCTCATTTTACATTTATGTTTTGATGGGATCGTATTCTCTATGCCCATGTTAAATTACTTAACGTGACGCGATGGCGTGTTTTGGAATCGCGTTTTTGTTTGAAGCATCTTATGACGTCACACGTTATCGGCAAATATTTTTTTGTGTCCGATTCACAGCTGCCGGTGTGCGTCGGAGAGCATCGAAGCTCATTTTATAACATGTTAGACGAAATTGAAACATGCACAAAGCAGTTAAGTTCCTTATTTGCATGCAATATCTATTTCCGGATCTATTCCTACTGTAAGGCTTCATAAAGTTAGTCAATCATTTAAAGGGCAAAACGTACGGTTCTTTAACAAAATCCCAAGTGACGTGATTAATTTATTTGTAAATAAATTCAAAAATTTTGTTGACCGTAATCTCTGTAATAAAGCTTATTATAAAATTTCTGATTATTTACATGACAAAAAAGCTTAAAAAGTCTCCAACTCCCTCAAAAACAATGTAATAGTTAATAATAAACTTTGTAAAAAACAAGACTTTAAAAAAAATTGACGTTTCAAAGTGTGTGCCCTCCGGCCAGGTGGGGTGACGATCTGCTGTCGGCTGTTGGTAGAAGCTGGATGCGTCGAGCTGAGGACAGGGCTGGACATAGGGGAGGCCTATGTCCAGCAGTGGACTGCTATAGGCTGATGATGATGATGATGATGATGAAAGGGTGTAAGTGTGTGTGTATGTGCTTATTGAATAAACTCATTTTGATTTTGATTTATGTCAGTTTTTGACAAAGCTCAAAGCTGCGTAAACTGCATGCAAATAAGGAACTTAACAGCTTTGTGGATGTTTCAATTTCCTTTAGCATGTTATAAAATGCTCTCCGATGCTCTCCGACGCGAGAGCATTGGAGGCCGGAGTCCTAAACAAGGCTATGTTTTAATAAAATGACAACAAATTTGACTTTGACTTACACAACCAACTGGCCATCTCCTCGCTGACAGCTTCCGTAGAGTTAGCTTCTCGTATCAACTGTGGTATCATCACGGTGGGAATGCCGAAGGACAGACCGAACAGGAAATATACCAGGCATGTTGTGGTGCAGATGAACACCTGAAACAACGTTTTGACGATCTGGATCTATTCAATCACTTTGGGGAAGGCGTGGGGCGCGAGCCGTGGTCAGTCGGTGTCGGTTCGCTTAGCGCTATGGATCGATTGAGCTCGCGTTCTGGTTCGCGGCTCTACATTAACTTTACTCGTGCACAGCGAGCCCCGACTACGCGTTTACAGGAACGCGCTATTTGTACCCAAGTTAAGATTTCAATGTATTATGCGTTCATACATCTTCCCATTACGAAAAAAGGAAGAAGGGCAGCTGAATTAAATTAATAACAATTCTAAAAAACTTAACTACTTTGTGGATGTTTCAATTTCCTTAAGCATGTTCTATAATGCTCTCCGACGCGCGCCGTTAAGTGTGTATCGTACATAATGCGCAGCTTACCGCTAGCGTTCTTTTTACGTGACGCGACCTATACCTACGTCAGATAAATAAATAACTAAAATAAATGATCCTGGACGTTATCACACAGCATCATGTAGCCCCAAACTAAGCAGACCTTGTATTATGGGAACCACATGATTGATATACTACACATATAATTTTTTTTTGTAAATACATTCATATCATACATAGAAAACACCCAGACCCGAGATAAATATCTACAGAACATGCAAACATTTGTCCCGCAGCGGGAATCGAACCCGCAACCTTCTGCGTCTCAGGCGTACCTTCGCTCACTGCGCCACAGAGGCCGTCAAAAACTGATTTGTGGATGTTTATAAAATGCTCTCCGACGCGCGCCGGTAAGTGTAATCGTACTTAATTAGCAGCTTACCGCTAGCGTTCTTTTTACGTGTCGCGACCTATACCTAGGTCTGAGATACCTACATACCCGAGATTTTCACTGTTATGTTCCCCTTTCCGGGCACAATCATTAAAGTCAAAGTCAAAGTCAAAGTCAATTTTTTTTTATTCAGTAGGAACTGTATAGTACACTTTGAAACGTCATTTTTTTAATTTACCACCAATTCGTAACGTGACCAAACAGAGAAGAATTGGCAAGAAACTCTGCTTGGCTTATATTTTTTTAACATCATTGTTCTTAATAACTATTACATTGTTTTTGATGGAGTTGGAGGCAGTTTCATCCCAAGCTTTTTTGTCATCTAAATAATCAGATATTTTAAATTAACATGTTGTATTCATGACTTACTTGTCGCATAAAATGTTTCGAAGTCGGGATCTTGTCTCCATTATTCTCTGGACTGCTCTGGACTGCAGTGTAAGTATTCATGGTCCATTAGTATTCTTTAAATAAAACATCATTATTTTTAACGACTTCAACAAAAGGAGGTTATCAATTCTCCACGATATTATCAGCTTTTTCTTTTGTATGTAAATTAGCACATTTTAATTTTAATTTTAATATATTGCATTTATATTTACAAATAGATGTATTATTATTATTATGTAAGAAGTTATAGTATATTATATTTATATGCCACCTAACTTGTCGTCCGTAGCGACAATTGCTTTATGGTTTTTGGCTGAAAAACAGCGCTGAACGTTGATCGTTCAGCACATGCTGAGCCAACCCCTTTTTCGACGCAGGGTTATGGGGGCTCATCAATTTACATTTATCAATAATATAAATTCTGTTTTTGATCGCTCCTTTATTTTGTACCTAAGTATTGATACATTGTTGTGTAACCGTGTCGAAATAAATGTTTTTCTATTTCTATTTCTATCAGAACTGTAAAGGTTCTTCCAAACAAATTTAAACAAAATGTTATAGGTTTATATATGTAGGTAGGTACCTACTAGGTAATTTTAAGTGTAGCCTATATTAGTTAGGTGTGTAGGTAATATACCTATGTTTGTCTGCCCGTTTTGAGATACCCCTGATAGTCCAGGAAAATTAGGGATTTCACCTCGGAATGAGAGATAGTCGGCTATAAACTTGTATAAACCTTTATTTGAGCACGCTAGAAATGGTCTCAAAACCTACTTAACGTAGAGTGTTAGCTTCTTTCTGTGAAAGAGTCCTCAAGATCTGTGGAAGAGTCCTCAAGAGCACCCATGGTTTTGGCATATGGCACTAGGATGGAACATCGTGGTGGTTTTGGCCAGTAGGAGTCCGGCATAATCATTCTGTTACCCTGTAATGGAAGGGTATCAATGAGGATTTCCCCACGTTAAAAAAAGGGTGTTAGCTCCTTCAGATATTCCAAATAAAAAAATAAAAAAATACAACCGAATTGAGAACCTCCTTCTGTTTTTTGAAGTCGGTTAAAAAATCTATTTATTGCAAATATCATGTTTCCTATGGGTTTTAACCTAGGTATTTACATCTTAATAAATATTGTAGAACATTTTTTTTTATTTATCGTCGAATCAACAGCGCTCAAGAAAGTCGTGTTAGTTACACTGTATATAACTCAAGAACGGCTGAACCGATTTGGCTGAAAATTGGTGGGGAGGTTAGAACCAGGAGACGGACATAGGATTTTTATCCTGTTAATATTTAAAGTAGGGGTAGGGGTAGGGGTAGGGTTAGGGGTAGGAGTAGGATAGGGGTAAGGTAGGGTCTTCGATACCCTCTTTGAGACAGGACAACTTCTGTCGGGTCAGCTAGTATCTACTAAAAATAGAATAAAATAAATACCTAGGTACTTATTTAAGTGGAGCTCCATTACAACGGTACGGAACCCTTCGTGCACAAGTCCGACTCGCACTTGGCCGGTTTTTATGTACTTCAACTTAGGGAACAGTGCAAGTTTCATCAAAATCAGTTCAGGACTATATACGTGTCATTAATTGTGACGGCCAGGAGCTACAGGTGCGGTGTCAAAGAGAAAAACCTCTGAAAAACCATGGTTAAATTCTAGTGCATGTGAGAAAGATATAGAAAAAAGGCATAGACCTCAAAAAAAAATTAGGACCTTAATTTTTTTCGTAAACTTTTTAACGTTACTTTTAGGTAGGTTAAAGTGCCTTTTCGTACTTTTAATTTTAAGTTAATTTCTTTTTGAAGTTTATTGAAACTTTTTTGTTGTAATTTCTGCTTTAAGCGATATTAATAAATTTATTAACTAGGTTAATACTTATTACAAAACAATTGGGTAGGTATTCCAGTGTTTAAGGTACTTAAAATGTGCTTAAAAGTAAAAATAACGAAATAAAAAAAGTAAAATAATATCATCTTCAAAAGGAAATTTACTATAAAAATTAAGAAATAATATCTAAATATTATAAACGAAATTAACCATCTAAAACGAAACAGTAGGTACAAAATAAATTAGGTGCCTACAATTTTTTTACCAGCCCTTATTAAGAAATATACCTATCTACACACAGTAGGTAAGTACCTGCCTACCCCCTTATTCATAACCAGTTACGATAGTTACAATATATATATATGAATGCAAATACCAATTAAATATCTTTGATAATAACAATAGACTATTTTATATGTTTTCGCATTAAAAAAGCTTGAACAACTTACATGAATAAAAAAGCTAAACAGGCAAGAAATATAAAAAGATAAAACTGATTTTAGTAATGTACACGGACAAAGAAATAAGAAACAAACTAAAATATTAAACAAAAAATAAATAAAAAGCGACACCCAACGCATAAACGTCAAGCACTTAAATAAATCGGTCAAGTGCGAGTTGACGTCAAGTGAATAATGTGCTATGCCTGATTGCGGCATAGCACAGCCTACATCGGCACAGCTAAATCCCCTGGCCACTGACGGGCAGCAGCGTCGGTGGTGCGAGAAGCTGTGCCCTGCGATCCCCAACCCGCATGCCCAGCGTGGGGATTATGGGTATATCCCGCCTTTTTATTAGGAGAGGCCTATGTCCAGCAGTCGACAGATATAGGCCGATGCGGTGGTGGTGGTGTGGTGAGTAATCAACGCCATCTATTGGCGCGGCTGTGCCTAGCTGACCGCAAGCAATCCCCATTATTGTTTTTCATCAAATTCAAAACCTTTTTTAATTTATTCCAATTACTAGGCGTTACCTGTTCATTAATGTAGGAAAATCATGATATATTTTGTGATGTAACTTAACTACAAATCAATGGTATCTAGCGTCTTCATTTGCTTGACCTATACCTGATTCTTGCCAAATTTTATTATTCTAGGGCAACGGCAAGTACCTACCCAATAGGCATGACGTCTGGGTAAAAAAAAAAAAATTCTAATTAGTCCGTCAGTTAGATCAACAAAAAATACTGGACACGTATTTTTTTATTTATCGAATCAATAGGAATTGACGGAGATAAAGAACGTGAAAGTTCGGGAGTGGGGGCTCGTGACGTCACGCCTAGGTAAATAATGTACTATATCGTGACGTCGCGTGGAACTTTAACGCACTATATATTTGTTATTTTTTGTTTCATTAACAAAAGTAAAAAATACGTGTCCAATATGTTTTGGATATATAAATAATGGACTAATTAGAATTTTTCAGTCGTCGAGCCAATTGGTTTGATTCGAAATAAGCGGCTTAAACAGCCGTATCTTTTGATTGCGTTATTTTAGGAATTCGAATTTTTTTATAGTCTCCAAAGATAGCAAACCTGCGTATTTGATATTAATTTTATCGCGGTTCTGAGATAAATGTCTTGACAGACACACAGACAGACGAACAACAAAGTGATCCTATAAGGGTTCCTTTTTCCTCTTTAGGAATGGAACCCTAAAGTTGTTGTTTAAAAATGATAATACTTAAGAAGACAACCAAATGTAAATAATATTATGCATATAAATAAAAGATGCTAAACCAGTTTTTAGGTAAGTAATTCTTAGAAAACTGGTTTAGTATTTAATGATAAATATATTTGCACGAACGCATGTAATACCAGTAATACAGTAAAGATCTTAAAAATAAATCAGTCAACAACAACAACAACAGCCTATTCAGTCCACTGCTGGACATAGGCCTCCCCTATAAGAAGGGGGATATGCCCATAATCCCCACGCTGTGCATGCGGGTTGGGGATCGCAGGGCACAGCTTCTCGCACCACCGACGCTGCTGCCCGTCGCCGTCGGCGGCCAGGGGATTTCTCTGTGCCGGTGTTAGGCTGCGCTATGCCGCAATCAGCCGGTTGCCAGAGCCCCGTTTGTTAGTTAGCAGGGTGTACCACGTGCAGCTGAGGTTGGCTTGGGTTCCGGAGATGGGGGTTGGAACCCCTTACACCCCAAAAAAAATCAGTCCAGTTTATGCTAATAATCCTATGCCTTGAAGATCCTGGGTAAGTAAGTCTATTCATCGCCGGATGAAGGACTACGAGTAGGCATTTTTTTTCTTCAAAATAAACTTATAGTTTCCTAAAAACAAACCTTCTAACTTCAAAAGAAAATGTAGCTGCCCTCAATGAGCTAAAATTTTTGTCCCATCCTGTAACGTAAGCTATAAGAACAAGTAGGCAGACCAAACAGTCCGTACAAAATTGTAAAAATTAGTTTTGCGCTATGTGCTCTATGGCTCATCCGGGTGAGTACTACTGCCATGCCTATTTCTGCCATAAAGCAGTAATGCTGTTGGTTTGAAGGGAGTGTGTGTGACATTACAGGCACATGAGTGAGTCTAGCATTTAAGCCTCAAGTCAATAGCACCCTGCACACGTAAAGATCGGACCGCGCATCGGGACTGCATTCCAAACCGCAGTCCGATCTGTACGGTTTGGACTGCGGACCAAACTGTCGTGCTAATGGCACATTTGGGACTGATCACTGACGTGATGCGCGGTTAAAACTGTGAGATTTGCCTTCGCGTCGACATGACAGATCGGACTGTCAGCCCCGCGCATCTACACGTACGTTTTGGAGTGCGGGTTGGAATGGCGCGTGCTGTTTCTCGTGGTCTGAACTTTACGTGTGCAGGGCGGTTATCACTACACCACTAGTTAGTGTAAAACAAAGTCGCTTTCCACTATCTGTCTCTATGTAGGTATGCTTAGATCTTTCAAACTGCGGTTGCCGTGCAAAAACGGATTCTGATGCAGTTTTTTTTAAATAGATAGAGTGATTCAAGAGGAATGTTTTTATATCAGCATTGTACCCGTGCAAATACGGGGCGGGTTGCTAGTAATGTATAAAGACAGATGGGCCACGAGCGTGTTCCATCTTCAAGTATTCCATCTCTTCGTAATTCATAAGAGGTCAACAATACAATACAATACATTTTTTTATGGTACTTGAAAATGGAACAAGCACATGGCCCACCTGATGTTAAGTGCTGTAGCAGTTTACTGCTGTAGCACACATAACAACACTACATATAGATTTGTATTGTCATAATATAGGTACTGTACTCTTTTTATTTTTTAATTTTTCTATACTCTTGTTAATAGTAACTATGTATGTAGGTACTTAGGTTAAACATAAACTGTTTTAGTGATAATTATTCTGTGTGTGCTTACGTAGTAAATAAATGTATGTCTATGTCTAAGTGGTAACCATTACATATTACAAAGCATCGCATGTTCACGTTTTTTTGAAAGTGCTCTACGATACAACGCCTTGAGGCATGAAGATGATAAGCCTCTTGTGCCTGTAATTTCACCGGCACCCACACCCTTCAAACCGAAACACAGCACAGCTGCGTCACATCGTAGAAGTGGCCAAGACCCACAAAGAGTTGTAGCGCTGAAGAAAGTAAAGTAAGTAAGTACGGAACCCTAAAAAAGGTTGTTATTGTGAACCCTATATAAATTACTTATCTTTAAGATAAACTGACCTGTCGCGACGGCAGCTGGAGATGCATTAAATGAACTAAGTAGGCAGTATTCATTTGCATTTGTACAAGATTTAGACAAAGATACATCCGAACTTGCTGTTTAGCGAAAAGGGACACGTTTTGTAAGTTGTGTTGACGTTCAGGGCATAGTGAATTTTAAGGCTTTATCTAGTTCTCTTCTATATCTGTGATTTTTGCTCGCTTTTATTAATTATAATCCCAAATTGAGAGTTGTTATTAACATTAATAACAGTATATAACGCGCCGACAAAAAAAACTCTCTCTTTCTCTCAATGTGTTATTAACAGTATTTAACGCGCCGACAAAATAATCTCTGAATTTGGAATTATAATTAATAAAAGCGGATAGCTAAAATCATAGATATAGAAGATGTTAGAGATATTTTTGTATGGTATCCCTTCTTTGTAATGTAACCTATAGTATCTGTATTTACGTTGACGTTGTCTGTGACATAGACTTTCTCTCTCTCTCTCTCTGTAATTTGATTGCTCGGTCATGTCTGTATTTTATTGTCCATCCGTGTTTTACAAATAATCTAACGTAATCATAAAATATGCAAGTGTAATTGTACCTGGATATTTCTGAGGAATACACAGACAATTCAAGAAACTATCTCTGTTGTTTATTTGCTGAGCTCCAAGCTTCCCGGAGGCCATACGCCGCATACAATTCCACGCAGGGCAAACCTTGTCTCTCTACAGAAGAGAATTAGATAAAGCCTTAAAATTCACTATGCTCTGAACGTCAACACATACGTCTGATCTCTACTTTCTTATGTCCACATATCATTTGCTAGAAAGAGATGCATAGATAGGTATATTATCTCACTCAATGCGATTGCTGCGACTTCGGACCAGAGCATTTCTATGAAACTGCCTAGAATTTTGGTCGACTACTCGGGCGCAGACCGGTTGGTTGCTCTAAATATAGTTGGATTGACAGGGTGGAAGCTGACCTTCGCGAACTTGGAGCCGACAACTGACAAGAGATCGCAAAGGATAGGGGAAAGTGGAGAGTTCTCGTGTCGGAGGCCAAGGCTCACTTTGGGTCCCTGTGCCGATGGAGTAAGAGTAAGTAATATCTGTGTCAGTTTTGTTGCGGCAAGGATTTCCATGTAGTTATAGAAAAAACCTTTTAACCGCGATTTTCGGGTAGTTATAAAAAAGCCTAATAACCATACATAGCATAGCTCGTAGATTGCCCCACCCTAGTACTCCCACATCCCCCCTCTCCCGATAGTGTGTTGTGGCGTACCTATATTTATTACATACTTAACCTCAAACTTATTTTTTAACTAATGCCTTAAGTAGGTAGGTATGCTTGCTGTGGGGTTTGTAACAGGCCCTGTTTTAGCTTAAATTCAACTGTGCCTTTTTACAAATTATTCTAAGGACACAGTTTACAGCGATCTTTCGCATGATGACTTGTCTAGCGCTGTTTTTGTGCAGGCTTCCCGGCGCACGCGCATGCGAGGTTTTTGGGAGTTTCGCAACCGCTTGGTGCATTGTACTGCATCTAATTAACATTATTTGACCTGACGACCTCTGTGTTGCGCTGTGGGTGAAGGTCCTATTATTACCTATTTATTTATTTATAAATACTTTATTGCACATTAAATGTAACAAAAAGGTGGGCTTAATGCTACGAGCATTTTCTACCAGCCAAACCTGTGGTTTGTTTTTACATCTTATCATCATCTTAAAATTATTTTAAAACTATAACTGTATAACAAACTATTTTATGAATCAACTACATATAAAATTACATACCTAGATTTATACAAGTTATGTATTTACAAAAAGTATTTAAATAGTATATCAATCATGTGGTATCCACAATACAAGCTCTGCTTAGTTTGGGGCTACATGATGTTGTGTTACAGTGTCCAGCATCGTCCAGCACAATGTTGATTTAAACAGTTCTTCGTATTGACGAAGAACTGTTTAAATCAACCGAAAAGAGCAGTAGGTTATGCAAAAACGCATTGGCGTTTTTGCATAACCTACTGCTCTTTCCGGCTCGAAGGACCACCTCGCGGCAACGCGAGTCAGTCCATATTGTCCTCGCGGCTCATTAACATCCTTCATCAATGTAGTATTTTAGTTATGCGATAAATCGTGTGTTGTGTCAAATTGATTGAATTTCCATACAGGTATTATACATAACATACTAAAATAACCAGCCTATATCAGTCCACTGCTGGACATAGGCCTCCCCTTATAAGAAGGAGAATATGCCCATAATCCCCACGCTTATTACTTTGTGTTGAAGTATACTAATTATATGCCGCTTTGTGGAAATAAACTATATGAATAAGCTGGGCATGCGGGTTGAGGATCGCGAGACACAACTTCTCGCACCACCGACGCTGTTGCCTGTCGGCGTTCAGGAGATTAAGCCGTGCCGGTTTTAGGATGTGACTGTGCTATGCAGAATCTGCTGACATCAGAGCCCCATTTGTTAGTTAGCAGGTGCACCACAGGCAGGTGAGCTTGACTTACACCCTTTTGCATCTGTTCTAGATTATTTATGCAGTGCCAAGGGGTACATTTTACCTCATTTAGGGGCGCTGTATTGCCTGGAACATGGTAGATTAAGGGGTGGAGATATGGAGTAGGCTTCAGCACCTATACCATCCTCTCAGCCTACTCGGTACCACAGTCAATGAATTCATTCATTATTTTAACAGTTGTTTTCTTGAGTTACTTCTAGTACTTGTGCTCAATGTGTTTCCATAGTTTTCCCTTGTTGATATTTTCGAATATCGTTGTTGCGGCCAGATCGAAGGTCCTTTCAAAGAAGAAAGTTCCTGCAGCACCAGCCAGAAGGAAGGTGGATACAATACGTGTTCAATACACGTAGCTTAGCCAAGGGTTTCCTCAAGATGTTTTCCTTCCCCATTTTAACCACGTGATAAGAGAATATAATTTTATCGAAACGAAAATCCTTCGGGGCGCGGTCGAGATTCGAAACGACAACCTCCTTCTGCTAATTTATTCAGAATAACCTACCTTGTCGACATGGCTCAGAAAATTAGCAAGCTGAAGTGGTTTGGCCATATCTGCCGAAGAACGGACAACCGTTGGGGTAAACGAGTTCTTGAGTGGAGACCGCGGCTCGGCAAACGTAGGACGCCCTTCGCCAGGTGGAGTGACGCCAAAGGATGTAGAAGCTGGATGCGTCGAGCTCAGGACAGGACGCAATGCCGCTCATTATGGGAGGTCTATGTCCAGCAGTGGACTGATATAGGCTTCTGATTTAGAAACTATGCTTAGTACTTAGTCCGGAATCCTAAGTAATTAAAAAGATAAAAAGATATTTATTTGCTTAAAAACACGTGTAAAATAGGATGAAGTGTACAAAAGTTAAGATATGACACAACATGCTTGACCTGTAGCGGTATTGCTAAAATTTTGAGAGAGTGGCATGCAATATAATGTATTATTAATGACAAAAAAACAGGTAAAATACAAAAATGAATATAAAACAATTTGTCAAGATTTAAAACTTTCTCAGTATATCGTCAATAATAATTATATATTACAGTACAGAAAATTACAGATTTAATCATGTCATAATTCTATACATAAAAAAAAATTAAACAGATAAAGAAATAATTATGATAAAAAACGTACCTAATGTCATAATTTGTTATAAAAACTTGTCCATAAAAAAGTCATCAATATTGTAATAACATTTCGACAAAAAAAAAATTAACAATTCGGTATAATATTATCAAAGATATGAGTTTGTGTGGATGTATGGATGTTTGTTACTCTTTCACGTAAAAACTACTGAACGGATTTGGATGAAATTTGGAATAACAGTTCGTGAAGTGGATTAACATAGAGGTTCCTTTTATTTAGGTATAATTTTTTTTATTAACCTGTACTGTCCCTCTGCTGGGCAAAGGTCTCCTTCCAAGACTTACGATCGCTTGCTGCCTCCCACCAGTTAGCACGAAAGGCATCGATGTCGTCACGCCAACGCGTCCGAGGCCTGCTCCGGCGTTTTCGCCCATCTGCAGGTAACCATTGGGTGACGATCGATGCCCATCTATCAGGGTCCATACGGCTCACGTGACCCGCCCAATTCCACTTCAGTCTACAATTTTTGTCGCCTATATCCGCTATACCAGTTCTTAATAGCAGCGTCGTGTTGCGGATCCTATCTATCTATCTATTTTATTTATTACTAGCTGACCCGGCGAACTTCGTACCGCCTTAGCGTAGCAATTTTCTTAATATTTTTTTCCGTAAGAACCTTCTCCTAATAGTAACAAATACAACAAAAAAAGAATTAGTGAAATCGGTCCAGCCATTCACGCGTGATGCCGTGACCAAGGAAAACGGGTTTCATTTTTATATATATATAGATTATTTTATTATTTATACTTTATTGCACATTAAATGTAACAAGGTGGGCTTAATGCTTCCTTTATTTATAATATAGGATTTTATTTATTTATATGTATATATGTCCAGCAGTGGACTGTAAAGGTTGGGGTTGTCGTTAAAAACAGGTAATATTTTACCCATCTCCCTAATGGTCTTTACAATGACATCGGAAAGATAGACATTGAAATAAGTTTAAGTATACGTTAATGTGTGCAAACAGCCCTAGATAGAGAAAACTGGGGTTCCTTGGTGGAGGCCTTCACCTGCGGAGGGGTTCTTATAAATATATAAGTACAATTAAGTAAACTACCTTGTATCGAAATAGGATTTATTTTATTTTTGTAAGAAATTAAAAGGCTTTTTTATTTTTATTTTATTTTATTTTGTTTATTTTTATTTTTATTTTATAATACGTTATTGTAGGTAAGTATTTATTTTATTTTCTTTGCCGGTTTCGGCATCACTTGCTCTTTCAAATCTTTCTTCCCGCTTACAGAAACTTGCAATACTTTATTTATTATGATCGGTTCTACAGTCTTAGCTTCATTTTCTATGCTGTTATCAGAATTCCTAAAATCTTGCTTGACACTTTCAGAAAAATCTAGAGTCTTATTGTCTAAGTTCAGAGATCTTCTTAAATCTTCTACTGCTTTGGCCAATCTGTCATTATGGTTCTTCACAACGTATGTAGTCAATAAATCTAATGATTGATGGAGTTTATTTTTAGCCTGATTGTCCATTTTATTGTAACGATCGAAAATAAATTTAACCGTTTTCTCCAACGGTTTCAAAAACTGTTTACTTTTTTTAGCTTTAACGAATTTCTTGAGCAGTTTTCTGAATTTCTTTTTATCGTTATCAAAGAATCTGTTTAGATTTCTGAAGAACACAACGAAAGGCGTTACTTCCGTGCTAGTAATGTACTTAGCTATTTCTACTTTGAGAACTAGCGGCTCCGTTTTTGACCATTCTCTCACAGTGTTTTTTATAAACATCTGTAGTTTTGTATCTTTGAACAATTCATGGAATTTTGCGTTTGTTGCGTAATTTCTCGTGACTACATCATTCAAAGTCTTCGCCAAGCTTTTGACGTCTTCATCGCTATAATTTATTACAACACTGCCGAGGTCAGTTAGGAAATTAGTTAGATCATTTTCAGGTTTCGTAGCTAAGGTTTTTGTTTTAGCAGGTTTAATATTGGTTTCATTGCTTTCCTGAGCTCTGAAAAATTGAGTGTCTTGCTCGGGCCTCAGAATTTTTTCGATTTTGTCTAAGAAACGACGGACGTTGTTTAAGATGGTAATGTTTTGTACCATATCTTTAGGTTCCAGTAAGAACGACGTTTCTACAGCCAGGTTTACGCTTTTCGGAGGTATTGGTGACGCGTTGCCTGAAAATATAATATTTAGTGCACTTATACTAACAGGAAGTTCATACCTATCTATCTATCAGCGGGGTGATCGGCTAACTCTATTGCAAACAGAAATTATTGACACCGATCCTGTATTAACAAACTGTGACAGTTTGTCAATTGACGTTCATTGAATTTCCACGAATGAAATATCAAAGTTTGTAAAAACAGGATCGGTGTCAATAATTTCTGTTTGCAACAGAGTTAGCCGATCACCCCGCAGAAACCTGAGAGCTTAACGACCAGACGAATGGATCTTTCGAGATGTGTTGGCGAAGAATGCTGCGAATCCCTGAACAGCGCGAAGGACCAATGTAAAGGAACTCAGAATAGCAACCAGGCTATCTTCCATCTGCCTTCAACGAGCCCTTGAGTATTTTAGCTACAGTACGGAACAGTGGTGACAACCTTCGTCACTGGAAAAGTGAATGGGAAATATACCTAAATAAGCCTATAATCAAAGAAAAAGTGATTCATGGATTTCACGACTTTTAGCGCTGAGGAGAACGATATAGGCGGAAAACCTAATTGAGAAGCACTGGGTAGTTGCTATCGTCCAATATTTTATTTTTATTTTATTTTATTTTATTTTAATAAGGTACACAAAACAGAATACAATCAAAATATTATATAACATTATACCCAAGTTTAGAACTATATCGCATTCCAAAATATATGAACACATCATGATTATTAGCAGTTATAATCTATGTGCGAAGGAAAGAAAAGCGAAAAATGTATATTAAGAAATATATATATAGTAAATTGAAAAAGTACATCACTCTTTTGTAAGAGTGACAAGAATTGCTTTTTTAAATTTATATCACAGATATAGGAAGACAATTAGATAAAGTCTTAAAATTCAATACGGCTGATATCTACTTTCTTATGTCCAATATCATCAGTTAGAAAGGGATGCATACATATATCAATGCGACTTCAAAAAGTTAATCGTACCAGGGCGCTCGAACAAATTACTATGCAGGTTCATACAAATTCCCTGGTAGGAAGTCGCAGAAATCGCATTGAGATAAAGTATGCATCTCTTTCTAGCTAACATATATGGACGAAAGTAGATATCAGCCGTATGAGTTAATATTCAGAGCATAAATACATTTTAAGACTTCTTCTATGCTTTAGTCCTATTTCTTTGATTTATGTATATAAATCATTATTGAATACATCAACATAATCACTATAACCAATTAAGAGATCGTTGTATAAATACAATAGACGATGTTACGTTACACCTAAAGTACCTAGAAGAGATTTATGAAGGAATAAGTATATTTAGAGGTAGAAAAAATGTTTTGTAATAGTACAATTCGAAACATTTAGATAGAGCGTGGAATTTAAATACTTTTATTTTTATTAAAACAAAAGTTACAGAACAATAGTTGTTCTTTTTATGGTAGGTAGACGTTTATGTACCTGTTTATGATGGAACAAGCACATGGCCTAATTATAGTTTCACCGGCACTCACACTCTTCAAACCGAAACACAGCTCTTTGGTCAGCTCCAAAGAAATAGGACTAAGAAAGTACAGATCAGCCGTATGATAATGATCAGAGCATAAATGAATTTTAAGACTTCTTCTATGCTTTAGTCCTATTTCATTCTTTTTCAGCTCGATTAATTTTCTTTATATTCCTATGGATACTTTTTAATAAATGACATCCCATGACAAGACAGCATTTTGTTTACAGCGCTTTTCTTTAATAAGCATAGAGTTCATAGCATTGCCTAAATTGGCCTAAATAGGTAGGTACAACCAAAGAGGTTGGATTTTTTTTATAAACTAAATCTATGGGTACAACAGTGTATTTTATTATACAGCAGGGTACCTACAATTTAAATTAAAAAAATTAACTGCGTTGAATTAAAATATTCATAGCAGTTATATGAACCTCAGATAGCTAAAATGGCGTTAAAATATGAAGTAACCTCTTTTAATTTACACTTTTAAGAAAGCTGACCGCGCCGTTATAAAATGACATTTGTTTATGCTTAATTAAAATCTGATGAATCTAAAAAACAAATAATGTTAATGATGTTAAATGTGATCATTTTTTTATATTAATAATGCTGAGCAATGAGAGGTTGTTTAGGTAGTGTTTTGACAATTACCCTGTACTGTACCTACTTCAACATTATGGCAATTTTCCGTTTAAATCTCCCACAGTTAATTATGAAGTCAAATCGTGTTCGATCTTGGATTATCATAAAATAAATACCTAGGTATTATACCTACTTTAAACTTGTTTATGGTTCCTACTAACTAACTATTTAATTATCGCGTTCGTTGTTGTATTTTAATAGTCACAACGATCTTTGTTCTCGAAACGATTCGACCAATCCTAGTAGACCTACAAATCCGACACGAAAATAGGAAATATAGGTAATCATTTTCAAGAAAAATGTTCCACGGCAATTAGCGAAACTACAGCTCAATCCCCATTACCTATATTAGGTATACAAAAAACGGGTTCACTACGCCTTTACTAAACATATTTCAACTTTATGATTTTTTGTATTTTAAGTATTAGGTCACACTTCGAGGAAAATCTAAGATTTTTATAGGAGTTGACTTGGTAGCGCAGTTGGTTAGCGAGTCCCGGTGTTGATGGGAAGGTAGCGGGTTGGTAGCGCAGTTGGTTAGCGAGTCCCGGTATTGATGGGAAGGTCGCGGGTTCAAATCCCGCCTGAGTCGAAATTTTTGGGATATATAAAAATCTTATAATTCAACTTGTTACATTTCACCTATGACGACTCATCGACCATTCAATAGAAATATAATTCAATTGGTAAAATGTTTACAAAAATGTTTTGACTATGTTTGGTTATTCCAAGTTATTCAGTGCTGTGTTGTTTTTAAGTCCAGCAAAGCATATTTCATCGGAAGCACTTTTTAACTACTATTTTGATCTTGTCTTTCCTATCCATATCTCCTAATGTAGAGCTTGTACACAAAACGCGACCTACCTAAGAGCCTTCCCAGATAGGTGATTTACGCGCGACTGACATGCGTATCCAATCAGGGGCCTGATTCTGACGACTCGATATATTTGATTATATTAGATATATTTGATATATATCGCGGAAACTGTCAAAACCATTAGTAACAATATATATCAATGGTCAAAACTGTATGAAAATTGACAGTTCTCTTGATGTATATCTAATAGAATCAAAGAACTATGACTAAAGCATAGAAGAAGTCTTAAAATTTATTTATGCTCTGAACATTAACTGATACGGCTGATCTCTACTTTCTTATGTCCATATATCATTTGCTAGAAAGTGATGCATACTTTATCTCAATGCGATTTCTGCGACTTCGTACCAGGGCATTTGCATGAACCTGCATAGAAATTTGTTCGAGCACCCTGGTACGATAAACTTTTTGAAGTCGCATTGTTATATGTATGCATCCCTTTCTAACTGATGATATTGGACATAAGAAAGTAGAGATCAGCCGTATTGAATTTTAAGACTTTACCTAGTTCTATTCGAAATCTGTGAATAGAATCAAACATATCGAATTGTCAGAATCAGGCCCCAGGCTTGCTGAATGTGCACACCATTGATTATGAAAAAAAGAGAAAACTTTTATTTTAGAGAAGAATGCACATAGGAAATTTTGGTCGACAATTTGAAGTTAAGCTTTTCGAGCCATTCACCTAATATCCAAAAATCAGCTTATTTGTTAACCGACTTCAATATGGAGGACTTTTTTATTTTTTATGTATGTTCACTGACAACTCCGGCAATTGTGGACCGATTTTCAAAATTTTTTAGCGCAAGAAGTAAGAAGTTATTTTTTTGAAGTCGGTTTATTTTATTTTCACTTTAATTTCTAGGCCGTTTTTTCAAGGTAGATAGGTAATGACTGGGCTATTTTCTAACATTTCGGTAAGGGTGACGAGAAAACTCGACGAAGTTTCCCAAATGATGCCCAACCCAAGCTGTTGTTTTTGTTGAAGAAGCTTAATGACGAAAAAAATAATGTAATATATATAATGTTTCTATGTAATATGTCGTTCTACATATTTTCTTAAAACATTAATTGCACCGATGCACCCAGATGACGAAATGAATGACACTAAAAAGTTACTTTTGAGGTATTTCAATCATCGATATACTCTCACACCAGCCTATATCAGTCCACTGCTGGACATAGGCCTCCCCTAATAAAGGGGGATATGCCCATAATCCCCACGCTGCTGGGCATGCGGGTTGGGGATCGTAGGGCACAGCTTCTCACACCACCGACGCTGCTGCCCGTCGGTCGCCAGGGGATTTAGCTGTGCCGATGTAGGCTGCGCTATGCCGCAATCAGCCGGCCACCAGAGCCCCGTTCGTTGTTTAGCAGGGTGCACCACGTGCAGGTGGGTTTGGCTTGGGTTCCGAAGATAAGGGTTGGAACCCCGTACAACAATATACAGGATGGGGTAAAATTTTACCTCATTGAAGGCAACTACCCTCGAGGGGCTATATCCGTTACGTACTGACACATGAGCTACGGGCGGAAAGACAAATGCCAGTAGCTCGTTTTTACCAGTAACTAGCATGCTTTTGTGCGAGTAACAAGCATGTGAATTCCTGGCTTAAATCTAATCAGGCAGGTTACCTACCTACACAGCGCTGTGGTATTCTATTGACTCCAGGATAAATTACCCCTTTACCTTATAAAAAAAATATTGAAAAATAACGACTACAAAGAAATAGATAATCAGATATTATAATCACTTCAAAGAAATTGATAGTCAGGTATTTAACGTCAAGGAAATTGATAAATTGTATTTTTCCTTAAAATTTTAATAGAACTTAACGGAAAGTAGGTATAACCCTTCTAAACGAAAAAATATTTTCCAAAATCAGTTCATAAATGACGGAGATAACGAGGTAACAACATAAAAAAATTACCAAATTCAGAACCTCGTTTTTTTAAGTCGGTAAAAAATAACCGATTTGAAAACCTCATTTTTTGAAGTCGATTAAAAATAAATAAGTACGCACCGATCATCAGATAAAACAAAACCACATTCGCTTGTTTAACAATAGCAACCATTTTAAAGAACGTTTCGCAACTGTATAATAAAATAAATCGAATTACTTTATTTTAAGCTCGGTACCTGTTCGGTTCTGATAACCGCGAAATGTACAGGGCGATCTATTCACCTACAAACCGTAGCAACAAATCTGAGCTACTAGATATTACGTAGGTTTGTGACGTCCATAATACCTATACCTACCTACCACTACCACACCAGCCTATATCAGTCCACTGCTGGACATAGGCCTCCCCTAATAAAGGGGGATATGCCCATAATCCCCACGCTGGGCATGCGGGTTGGGGATCGCAGGGCAGCTTCTCGCACCACCGACGCTGCTGCCCATCGGTGGTGCGAGGATTTAGCTGTGCCGATGTAGGCTGTGCTATGCCGCAATCGTGAGCGTCAAGATGGCGGGACCACCTCTCGGAGGTATCTAGTTAGGTACTAAATCCTAGTGTGATAATTATAATCATGCGCGGTTGCAATTAAAAGAAACACAGGTGGTCCCGCCATCTTGACAGTTGCATCTGGCGGGACCCCTTTCGATCCTGAATAACTAAAGATTCCTTGAGGTACAAATTATTTCACTAAAGGTAATAAATAGTACCAATTAGGTACTAAATCCCTATGGTAAAAATAATGAAATACAAGAGGTGGTCCCGCCATCTTGACGCTCACCCGCAATCAGCCGGCCGCCAGAGCCCCGTTCGTTGTTTAGCAGGGTACACCACGGGCAGGTGGGGTTGGCTTGGGTTCCGAAGATAGGGGTTGGAACCCCGTACACCCCACATACCTACCTACTTCGTCCAAATGGAGGACGCCAATTGTCTGGATACAGAAAATCTAGTCCAGCTATTAGCGCACTCATTTTAACATAATCCTAATTAAGATAATTAAGTTTCATGTAGCTATCAATGTAGAGGAGCTGATGGTATCTGTGAGGGTGTTGGTAATTTTCGATAGAGGCTGTCTAAGCTACTATTTGTTCGAGTATAACGCAAACGAAGCCGCGAGCGCGAGTGAGTTTATAAATTACATGAAACCAAAACCAACTGACTCACATAATCCTATCCAGACGTTCGAGAGGTTTTCTGGCGATCTAACTGTAGGAATATTTCGAATCATCATCATCAAGCTATAGCAGTCCACAGCTAGACATAGCTTACCTAAGGTACGCCACTGAGCCCGATCCTCGGCTCTTATGTATTAGTCTATTACGAATACATATAGTTTATTTATTTATTATTTAGCCATTTTGATCCCACTGCAGGGCAAAGGCCTCCCTCCCCTCCTTCCACTCCTTGAGATTCGTCGCTACTACAGGCCAACTTATTAAATGGGCGTCAAGGTCATCTATCCATCTTTTTCTGGGTCTTCCACGTCGTCGTCTAGTGTTGGGTGGTATCCAATCTGTGGTGGTCTTTGGCCACAAGTCGTTGGACATTCGGTAAACATGTCCGCCCCAGTTCCACTTCAAGCTAGCGGCTTTATGAGCAACATCGGCGATTTGTGTTTTGGAGCGCAGTATGCTGTTTCTTACGCGGTCAGACAGCTTGAATCCTAAGGTACTGCGCTCCATGGCTCGCTGGCACACCCCTATGGCGTGTTTACATAGTTAATGAATATTATTATTATGCGGATACAGCTTTACAAACTCATCTAATACGTACGGCTGTCGGCGAGGATACAAAACCGAAATACATTTCAAGGACCATTTAAGTTATTACTAAAATAATTAACGTGACGATCGTCCGATTTAAGAAACAAAAGTGAATAATTTTTAAGAAGCACGCCCGGCACTCAAGTATTGGGAAATCATGAACCCGTTTTCCCAGTTTTTCGCGATAGCTCTGAACACTTGGTGTGGCTTATTCCACATCCACATCAGCCTATATCAGTCCACTGCTGGACATAAGCCTCCCCTAATAAAGGGGGATATACCCATAATCCCCACGCTGGGCATGCGGGTTGGGGATCGCAGGGCACAGCTTCTCGCACCACAGACGCTGCTGCCCGTCAGTGGCCAGGGGATTTAGCTGTGCCGATGTAGGCTGTGCTATGCCGCAATCAGCCGGCCGCCAGAGCCCCGTTCGTTGTTTAGCAGGGTGCACCACGTGCAGGTCGGGTTGGCTTGGGTTCCGAAGATAGGGGTTGGATCCCTGTACACCCCCTGTGTGGGCTTATTGCGAAATGCGAATTCTTCCTGGTTCCTCCTTGGAGAATGCGGTTGCTTAACAATCTCATCAATTCATGTTGACTGTACTGAAACATTTAGTGTATGCGAATGGGAATCTTTTTTGGTGTGATTGTAAGGACCCAATCATTGATCAGGATAAAACTTTATCCCTCCAGTTAGTGTTTTAGAAATTCATCTGACGACCCCTGTGGCGCAGTGAGCGAAGGCCCGCCTGGGACGCAGAAGGTTGCGGGCTCGATTCCCGCCGCGGGACAAAAGTTTGCATGTAGATATTTGTCTCGGGTCTGGGTGTTTTCTATGTATGATATGTATCTATTTACAAAAAAAAAGTATATATAGAAATAGAAATATATTTATTGCTGTAATGTAACCAAATTTACATACATGTGTATCTAGGTTGGGATCTTTCTTTAAGCAGACAATGCTTGTGTTAGATGACACTACTCTTCCATATCCACTATTAGTAATTTGAATAGGTACAGTTCACTAACATGTTATAAAAGACAAGAAAAAAAAGGTTTAAGCTGGGTATGTACAGTAAATACTATGTAATTCGAAACGGGTGAGTGTAAGTGTGTTTGTTGTCTGGTTATATATACAACTAAAGTTGTCGACATAGCTCAGAGAATTAGTAAGCTGAAGTGGCAGTGGGCTGGCCATATCTGCCGAAGAACCGACAACCGTTGGGGTAAACGAGTTCTTGAGTGGAGACCGCGGCTAGGCAAACGTAGTTTAGGACGCCCTCCGGCCAGGTGGAGTGACGATTTGCGAAAGGCTGTTGGTAGAAGCTGGATGCGTCGAGCTCAGGACAGGGCGCAATGGCGCTTAATTAGGGGAGGCCTATGTCCAGCAGTGGACTGCTATAGACTGATGATGATATATATATATATATATATATATATATATATATATATATATATATATATATATATATATATATAGTATATATATATATATATACATATGTATTATCCCTACTACATACTATACATTTGTATAAGTAGTATATTAATCATGCGATTCCCATAATACAAGCTCTGCTTAGTTTGGGGCTACATGATGCTGTGTGATCGTATTATATATTTATAACTAGAGGTTGGGTGGTGCGCGAGCTGCACGCAGCTCGCGGTTTATATTTTGATGGAAGAAGCAATCAAAAAAGATATTGATGTGGGAGAAGCAATCAAAGAAGATATCGATGTGGAAAAAGCAATCAAAGAGAATATTGATGTAAAAGAAGCAAATCGAAATCGAAATCGAAATCGAAATAGAAATCGAAATCGAAATCGACCAACAACTACCCTACAACTACCCTACACCTACCCTACAACTACCCTACACCTTCCCTACAACTACCCTACAACTACCCTACAACTATCCTACAACTACCCTACACCTACCCTACAACTACCCTACAACTACCCTACAACTACCTTACAACTACCCTACAACTACCCTACAACTACCCTACAACTACCCTACAACTACCCTACACCTACCCTACAACTACCCTACAACTACCCTACACCTACCCTACAACTACCCTACACCTACCCTACAACTACCCTACAACTACCCTACAACTACCCTACAACTACCCTACACCTACCCTACAACTACCCTACAACTACCCTACACCTACCCTACCATTAACCTACAACTACCCTACAACTACCCTACACCTACCCTACCATTACCCTACCACTGACCTTCCACTACCCTACACTTACCCAACACCTACACCTACACCACACTTAATATCTAAACGATTCCACAAAACAAAGAAAAAAAAAGTTTTGTATGAAGGGGTGAAAAATTTGTATGGGATATTTTTTTTTTTGTATGGGACCCCTAATTTTTTTTTCGGATCCTTTTATTAAAATGAACCCTGAGCAATATTAGTTTGAGCGCGAACCCTCTACGACCTATAGTTTCCGAGATACATGGGGGATGGGGGTGAAAGGGGGTGAAAAGGGGAAATGTCAGATTTTTCCTGAGGTCACCCCCACTCCCTCTATACGATTCCACCAAAAATTTCAACCCTACGAGGTTGCATCTGGGAGAACAATCATGTCAATCAGTCAGTCAGTCAGTCAGTCAGTCAGTCAGTCAGTGAGTGGTAATCGAGCTATATATAGTATAATATATCTTGTACGGTCCAAGCGTACAATAATGCTTTTGCATTCCCACGCACGCGACTAGGCTCATAGCTAAGTTGGTAGTCACTGCCTTCTGAGCTGCAGGTCGCGAGTTCCCGCCCAGAACAAACATTTGTGTGATGAACATGGATGTTTGTTCTGTGTCTGGGTGTTGTATAAGTATATATGTATGTTTATCAGTCTCCGGTACATAGTACAGGCTCTGCCTGCCTAGTTTGAGATCAGTTGACCGTGTGTGAGATGTACCGTATATTTATTTCTTTACCTACTGTATGGAATCCGGGCGTCTCGAGGCAACCCGAATCAGTCGACATTGTCCTCGCGACTCTTCAACATTATCCCATTAAATTAGTTTTTTTTTATTTATTTATAATCACAGAATAAAGTAGACTAATCTTAAGAGGTGTTGCGTAGAAATGGCATGCAATGTTTCCGATGCAGACGTCAAAGATAAAGCGAAGTGGAAGAAAAGTTGTAGGAAGGCTGACCCCATCATGTGGGATAAGCCAGGAGAGAGAGAGAGAGTACACTGTTCTTAATGCCAATAATAGATTCATACTATGTAGGTAAACAAGATTTTTAAATAATCTTATTCTTATATAACTTTTGAAACTATCATGGTTGAGAACATAATTATTAATGTCAACGGGATATTTAGTAGTGTCGTTCGTGATAAAAGACTGAAAAAGAGGGTAGATCGATTCGTCTGCCAGTAACTACCCACTCGCACAGACTTCAGTTCTCCCGTGATCATGGCGCATGCAACTGCGTCGAAACATTGGGAAACAATAGAACTCACAAATCATGGTAAATATCCCGTAGATATTAATAATTCAAATCTTATTCTTAGAGAAAAAGATAGGTAAGGGTTATACATTATTTGCGATACTATTTAGAGATAGCAGGGACCAGGTTGTACTTGTATAACCTTGTCCCTGGAGATAGATACGTATTTTTGTGGGTGTAAGAAATGTAATGTGTGAAGGTGTGTTAGTTTGAGGGGTGAGTTTCCATGTTCCACCCCACCGTTATGTTATAAATCGTGTGTTGTGTTTAACTACCTTTTGATTGATATACCATACACATATGAAATTGTAACCGGAGGGATAAAGAGTTATCCTAACAATAACAGCAAAATAGCTTCTCTTTTATTTATACTTTATTGCACATTAAATGTAACAAAAATGTGTGCTACGAGCTATTTAATGCTAATACTTTGTTTTTAGATGGTGGTAGGCGTTATTGCACGCCTACCACATACACACCATTCAATCTTAAAATTACAACTGAATAGTATTCTTTTTATAAATAAACTAAATATTAAGTAACATACACCTAGGTACATAAATACTAATAATATACAAATAATATGAATAAAATACTTACATACCAAGATATATAATTTTATTTTTAACAGACTTCAAAAAGGAGGTTCTCAAATCGTCGGAACCTTTATTTTTTCGACTTTTTTTATGTATGTTCACCGATAACTCCGTCAATTGTGGACCGATTTTCAAAATTCTTCTTTTGTTTGAAAGAGTATACTTCACAGGTGGTCCCATATAAATTTTATTCCTGAGGGATTGATACTTTTCCCGGAAAACTCAAAAAACCACATCCTCACTTGTAATTTTCGCCCTATGATCACCAATATCTCCGTCAATTGTGAACCGATTTTCAAAATTCTTAAGGGCAAGAAGTAAGAAGTGATTTATTTGAAGTCGATTTTTTTAAAGTCCTACTTGTATATAAAATAGTAGGTACAAATAGAAAATATTAAAATATTTAGTATAATAAATATGATCAGAAATTTTGACCTAGAAAGACCTACTTATGCAGATGATTAGGATTGCTAAGTATATAACATTTTAAGGTAGTTCTCTCGGCTTAATCTTTTGAAACATTCCTTTGACTCTACTTTTCTAATAACGAATGGAAGATCGTTCCAAACACAGATTCAACTGAGAAAGAGTTGCCTCGGAAGCAGGTGCTATGCTCAGGAATATCGAGTTGTCACTCTTAATAAAACTACGTAATTAAAATATTTAAAATAGTTTAATGTTTATGGGGTAGGCTAACTTTAACAGACATCTTAACATTATACTTATGCTTAAGGCGACTATAAGGGACAAACCTCCCTCTCGCTCGCACTATTCAACCTTTTTTAAGATATAAAATCACTGCATGCAATAGCAAACCTTCACGGCCTAGAAAATAACAATACAAAGGTTCAGCAAGAATATCATGTTGAACCCAACACGTTTTCCTACCAAAAAATTTGCGTCAAAATTGATCACATTGGTTCCAGTTTTTGGGTAAGAAAACGTGATAGAATCAAAATTATATTCTTGCTGAACCTTTGTATTGTTATTTTCTAGGCCGTGAAGGTTTGCTATTTTGCATAACTGCATTCAGTGATTATATATCTTCAAAAATGTTTAATAGTGCGAGCGAGAGGGAGGTTTGACCCTTATAGTCACCTTAACTTGAAAACAACATTTATCAAATCATATAGCCATTTGTAACAGATTTACCATTCAAACAAATATACAGGTTAAAATGTACACACAGCGTCACGATCTGGTATACCCCTTTCAAGTATAAATTTAAACTGCTGCCGTGGAGGCTACCATATTCAAATGGCCAAAATCTTATACAAAAATATTTATACTTGGCTGGGGAATCGAACCAGCAAATTATTCACACCATTTTATGAATGAGACCCTCTAACCAACTGAGCTATCGTAGCGGTTGGCAATTAGGACGAAATTTTAAGTTACAGTATACGTTTATTATTTTGTCTAGGTATGAATGGATGCGTCAGCTAGTAACTTTTTCATTTGTTTATCACGGTAGTGTGCAAATACTTAAAATTATTCTGTGCAGCACTGGACTATTGAGGGTAGTTGTGTATTAAATGATAGTTCAGAACAAAAGGTTACTTGTTTCGTCTTGGGTGTGTGTCATTGATTTTGTTTATAAAAAATAATTGCGCATATATAACAGCTGAAAAATTAAGCTAAAGAGTGCGTTTTGCAAAATAACATTTCTGAACGCTACAACCCATCAAATGTAAGAGGAAATGGCAGAATAACATTAGGTAAGTGGTATGACAATTATAAGTAGGATTATCATAAACATTGTGCTTAGTAAACTTATTCAATTTTATATTATATAAACACAGTCATACGTTTATAATATTGTGTTTTTATTTTCAGGTTATTGGTGATGGATGTCATCAATGGGACCAGGAGAAATTGTTGAAGTGAGTGGACGCATAATTGGCCAGTTTTGCAAGAAATAGTGCTGTTAACAGTGCAATCAGTGAATAAGCGTCCAGAAGGAACAGTGTATTTAGTTCATGATAACTGCGTGGTTCATCTGTCGCGAATTCTGACCTATTGGCTCGCTTCTCAGACGGGCATAATCACCACAGCATTGGTCATATAAAAGTCCAGATTTAAATATGTGGAGAATGTGTGAGCATATGTGGGGTCAATTTGTCCTAATTGGGACACGAGTGAAGTGTTGTCCACCTGCAACAGGAGGTCCTAAGAACCTGGGAACTGATGCGTCGTAGTGGTTTTGGGCGGACTTTGGTTACCCAAATGAAAAGAAGGCTTTGACAAATAATTTTAAGTGAAAGACATCCATCCCATTCGGTATTAATAAATATTCAGATATATAATGTTTTCAATAATAGATAAAATACCAGAGTAAGTATTTGCGAGTGATCTAAATTGTTTATTGGATTTTATACGGCAAGTATAACCTGTTCCAATGTTACCATGTTTGTTCACTCGTTAATCTTATATGGGTAAATTAAGTATTATTCTATCATTTAAAACATTATTGAAAATTCTAAAAAATAAGTGATAACTATCTATATTGCGATATGTGAAATGGTGTTTTAATAAATTTGTTATAACTTTTGAAAATTATTTTATTATTTTACCTTAAATAATTAGGTAACTTACCTACTACATTTAAAACGTAGTCCATTGTGTTAGTAACGAAAATTAAAAAAAACAAAAATACATTTAGGCATTGAGGGATTTGAACCCAGTACCAAGTGCTCTTATAACGTATAGATTAATGTCGAGCGTTGTAACCGCCACTCCATCGTCTCATTTAGATATATGGACGAAATTAAATATCCCTAAGCAAGGAGGAGAAGGTTAATAAAACACACATTTGTGCAAAAAGTTCGAGATCCACGACCGACACCGCGACGGTTTGAACCTACTAACGTTAACTAGGGGGGTTACCAGACTCTGACGCTGTCTGTACTATAGAAATTATAAGCTACTATATTCAGTAAGCAGCCGGATTACAGTTTGTTAAAATAAAAAGGTTTATACGTGGGACATTGATATTCAGGGGCGGATTTCTCAATAGGCCAAGTAGGCCCGGGCCTATGGCGGCAAAGTTTAGGCAGCAAAACTTGGTGTTTTTTTTTTTATTGAAGTATGTACCAAAAAGTAGAGACTCAATCCATATATGCCGGAACGCGAGGTGTATATTAACCTCGCGAGAAATTAATTTATTATAACAAGGTTATGCTCGCATGGATAGTAGGTTCTCGAAAAAGTTTGCAACTCTAGTAAAGTCAAGCGCACCTTTCGAAAAGCCAAAGCAAAGGCAAAGAGCAGGCTCGGGGGGGGTTGGTTTTTTTCGTGCTTTACAGCCAGTAGGGGGGCGGCAATCTTTCATATGCCTAGGGCGACCAATGGTCCAAATCCGCCCCTATTGATATTGTTGAAAGTAGCAAAGAACTATGACTAAAGCATAGAAGAACCCTTAAAATCGATTCATGCTCTGATCATCAACTGCTGAGCTCTACTTGATTAACAACTTAACAATTATGAACAACTTAAAAAAATGTTAGGCTATGTAAATGACAAATATTGCAAATACAATATAATACTTGGTGGTGATATAAATATTAATATTTTAAAAAACAATAAAAAAACACATGAGTTTCTAAATCTAATGTCAGAATTTAACCTAATCCAACACATAAAAACACCTACTCGAATAACAGAATGTTCTGCCACATGTATCGACCTAATATTTACAAATTTTAGTGACCTAAATCTATCCACTTCTGTGGAAGAAATAGGTCTCTCAGACCACTGTGGTACAACATTGTGCTTAACACTACCGAAACAAACAGAACAAATAACTTGGTATTCAGAAAATAGACTTTTTAATCATAAAAACATGGAACAATTTAAAACAAAGTTAAAACTAATAAATTGGCAAGAAGTAATTTTACCTCATAAAAATATAAATCAAAACTATAAAGAATTTCAAAATAAGCTTCTGGAAATATTAGAAGAATGCATACCTAAAATTAAAATAAAACTAAAAACAAGATTCCAAAAATATTGGCTAACGGTAGGTATTAAACAGTCTTGCCAAAACAAAAGGCTCCTAAAAGTACTCACACTTAAATCTAAAAATGACATTTTAAATGCATATTATAAAAAATATGAAAAATTACTAAAAAAAATTGTAGCAACAGCAAAAAAATTACAATATATTAAAAAAATTAACAAATCTAGTAATAAAATAAGAACCATGTGGAGTATAATAAATGAACGAACAAACAAAAAAAGAAAAAAAGATAAAACTAACCTTAAAATAAAAATTCAAAATGACATAATTGATAATCCAAAACAAGTTGCAAACTATTTTAATAACTTTTTTGCTTCCATAGGTGAAAAACACAAGGAAAATAAAAACAATCTTACAAAAAGTTGCCCTGTAATGCATTCAACTGAAAACAGCATGTTCCTATGCCCAACCAACATATTAGAGGTCTGTAAACTTATAAAACAACTGAAAAATAAAAAAAGTCATGGAATTGATGAAATTCCTCCCATGCTTCTAAAAATATGTGCAGAAGATTTGGCATTTCCTCTTTGCACTTTAATAAATCAGTCATTCAATGAAGGGACCTTTCCTGATCTATTAAAAATTGCTGTGATAAAACCTATACACAAAAAGAATTCTAAAACCGACGTTAGTAATTACCGACCAATAGCACTCCTACCTACCGCTTCTAAAATCTTTGAGAAAGCTATGTGCAATCGCGTTTATGCCTTCTGCGAAAAATATCAAATATTTGATGAAAGCCAAAATGGCTTTCGCAAAAACCGATCTACATCACTTGCGGCATACCAGTACATACAAGAAGTTCTTAATATAATAGACAGCAAAAAATACGCAGTAGGCATACTACTTGATATGTCTAAGGCATACGATAGGGTTCAGTATAAAATATTACTGCAGAAACTTTATGGGATAGGGATCCGTGACTTGGCTCATAAATGGTTTGCATCTTATCTACACAACAGAGTGCAGTACGTAGACATTGAGCACTATAACCATCAATATAGTCAAATAACAAATGTGCGATCGGACATCAAAAACATAAGTGCATCAATTCCTCAAGGTAGTGTCCTTGGGTGTCTGTTATTTATTATCTACATCAATGACCTCCCCAAAATCATGAAGGAACCATGTGTTCTATTCGCTGATGATATTTCCTTACTTACATCCTGTCTTAACAATCTTCATATAAATCAAAATCTTAATTCCCTTCTGGAGCAAACTACAAATTGGTTAAGTGAACACAATCTAGAAATAAATTTTTCTAAAACTAAAATTATCACTTTCTACCCTCATCAAAAACAAATTTTAAATATAAATTTTAGCTATAATGGCATTCAAATAGAAACAGTTAAAGAATTCACATTGCTTGGTTTGGTCATTGATACACATGTAAATTGGGAACCTCATATTAAGAAACTAATTGCTAAAACATCTAAATTTACTTATGCACTCCGCGAACTTAAGAAAACAACAGATTTACAAAGTGCCTTAAGCACCTACTATGCATATCCTTATGCATATTTTACTTACTGCATTATTCTATGGGGAAACTGTTCAAGTATAGGTACCTTATTTATACTTCAAAAAAAATTAATCAGAATTTTAGCCAATATAAAACAAATAGATAGCTGCAAACCTTATTTTCAAAAACTAAAAATACTTACTCTTCCTTGTATCTACATCCTGGAAATATGTAAATTTGTCCATAAAAATAATCACCTATTCACTACCCGCGAAGAAAAACATTCAAAAAATTATTCTCTACGTCACAAAAATAAATTAATGATACCTACATCCAGACTACAAATGCACTCATCAAGTCCCTATGTCATGTCAATAAAAATATACAATAAATTACCGGATATAATTAAAAATGAAACAAACTACAGATCATTTACAAATCAGTTAAAAATACTGTTAACTTCAAAATGTTACTATGACCTAAATGAATACCTCGATGATAAATTATTAGCAAAATACTCACCTAAATCTAACAAATAAAGAGTTTGTTCAGTCCTTTTCTTTTTTAAATAAATGTTCTATTTAAATTTAGTAATAAGAACTATTTTTGTTAACTCCTTTAAAGTTTAATATGTTTTATAAACCCTTTAAAGTTTATAAATTTTATAATTATGTACCTACATAGAATTAAGTAATAATTTAAGTTTATTTGAAATATTTAAGTCCTCTCTCTAACTATTCTAACTATTGTAGTGCCCATCAGGGTCCATAAGAACTTACCTACATACCTTACCACCTGTATACCTACTTATGGAAACAATAAAAATATTGAGTATTGAGTACTTTCTTATATCCAATATCATCAGTTAGAAAGGGATGCATACTTCTCTCAATGCAACTTCAAATGAGTTCAAAAAGAAAATCGTACCAGGGCGCTCGAATAGAATGCTATGCAGTTTCATACAAATGCCCTGGTACGAAGTCGCAGCAATCGCATTGAGATAAAGTATGCATCCCTTTCTAGCAAATGATATATGGACATAAGCAAGTAGAGATCAGCCGTATGAGTTGACGTTCAGAGCATAGTGAATTTTAAGACTTCATCTAGTTCTCTTCTGTATCTGTGGAACATTGTCATTGGTTTGAAATTGATTTTTATCGTTCATCATTGGTCCTCTTCATCACTACGTGTATGTAATGGTAGTGATTCTGAATGATTTTCACTAAACTAAAGCTGGCTCTTTCGTGTTCATGGATATAATACGAGACGAAATTACTTTAAGCTTTTTTTTTATGGTATTTGAAGATGAAACAAGCACATGGCCGACCTGATGTTAAGTGGTAACCATTACCTATTACAAAGCATTGCATCGTAGATCGGTTTATGGAACGTGTTCTAAGATGCAACGCCCTGCGTCCATCAACTTGAGGCATGAAGATGATAAGCCTCTTGTGCCTGTAATGTGACCGGCACCCACACCCTTCGAACCGAAACACAGCACAGCTGCTTCACGGCAGAAATAGACATGGTGCCAGTACCCGGACGAGCCAACAACAAACAACTCTACTAGTACTGTAGTTGTAACTAGTTTTAGCGATAAACCCCCTTACTTATGAACGCTACTTAAATTTAATCAATGCTCAAAGTTAGCCCTGTCACTGTTTGTCATTATCTAATGAAGAGATGGAAGTAGTCTAAACATCGTTTATCTTTTGAAAGATGTTCATAAGTAAGGCCAAAATAGTGTTACTCAAATTCAAATCATTTATTGCGTACATTTTGCTTACAGAGGTCCTAAATTCTATGTATAATAAAGTTTCAACATGAACCCTGTTGGGGCAAAGCAAAATTTATATATTATATAAATTTTACTAGGCATATTATTAGGTAATATAGTATTTAAAAAATCTTACCAACTAAAATATTTAATACAGCTTTCTTTTATTTATTTATGAACACACATAAATACATTTTTGTAATTGTTGTACCTAAAAACATTGTTAGGTTTGACTAGGTACTAACATTCGTCGTTAATAGGCTAGATGCCTGAAAAATTCTAATGAGTCCGTCATTTACATTATCAAAAAATATTAGACACGTATTTTTTCTTTTGTCAATTAAACTAAAAATGACAAAGATATAGCGCGTTGAAGTTCCGCGTGACGTCACGGGTAAGTACACTTTTTACATAGCCGTGACGTCACGAGCCCCCACTACCGAACTGTGACACTATAACCAGGCCTCTTTCACTCCGCAGAATAGGTATAAAAATATACCTACGCATCGCCGGCCTTCCTAGCGTGGTTCGTTACGTCGGTTGCCGAGTTCTGCCCGGAACGAACGTGTCCTTGAGCAGCCGCGGCATTTTAGTTTGTTTTTGGTAATGTACCTATATTTTTCGCCAAATGAAGGCAAAAAAAGTACTGCATAGCATTTGGTTGCCTGAATAATAATAAGGACCGGCATCTCACGTTTTTCAAACTACCTAATGACAGCGAAAGGTAAGAAAATGTAAATAATACCAATAGTAGGTACAGAACTGAAAGTTTTTCTACGAAAGTTTGTCTCCCGTATTTACTTAAGTAAGTAGGTACTTAGGTACAAGTTCTATTTGAATGCGGTACCTACCTACATAAATAAACGTAATATTATAATGTAGGTATTTTTTCATAGACAATTTTTGTGCCATTGGTAGGTATCTACCTACATAGTGCTGCCTATGCCTAGGCATAAGCAGCACTTAAGTAGGTATTATGATTTTGATTATGTAGACTGAGAGCAATATTAGAAACCCAACCTAGGTACATTTTTATTTGATTTAACTTTAAGTAGGCAGTGTAGGTTAACTACTTAAAAACAGTCGGGTAGGTAGGTGTAGGTAGAAAAATCGATGTGGTAAGTTACCTAAAGGTAGGCGTACTAACAACTAACAACAAGATACCTAGGTTACATACAAACCAAATGTTGTTTTTTTCTCTTGCAAATATCTAGGTAGATACCTACCTACTAAAATTTCTCTTATGATTTAGCATGATATACCTACCTACCTTAAACAGTGATTATTCAGTTTTCGTACACAAGACACCTAAACACTTAAGTAGGTGTTAAGGACCCAAGTACCTACCTAGTAGGTATGCCTATTTTCTGAGTTCTTAATGCAGCCAGCCAGTGTAAAATAGTTTTCTGATTTAATACTAGGTAGGTAGATATTATTTGAATTATCATTGTTCCTTAAAATAAATAGGTGGCTAGGTAACTGGATAGTAAAAGGTTCAACAACAACAGCCTATTCAGTCCACTGTTGGACATAGGCCTCCCCTATAAGAAGGGGGATATGCCCATAATCCCCACGCTGGGCATGCGGGTTGGGGATCGCAGGGTACAGCTTCTCGCACTGCCGACGCTGCTGCCCGTCGGCGGCCAGGTTATTATTATTCGTCACAGAATAATTCTCAAGACAACCCTAACGTTACACGTGCCACGTCAGTAGAGATAGAGCTATACGATAGAAAGGGATGCAAGGTGTAGGTTAATATAAATGTTAGGCGCTGAGTTCGGTGCGAGCTGATTAGCACTTTATTGCGTAGCAGCTAAAGTCGCTATTTATTTAAATGATTGCGCGGAGTGACGCTTCTGTCCTTTCTGTATTCTGTGCTATAACTTTGTCGATTTCCATTAATTTTAAAAATTAAAAAAAAAACGTGTCTAATATTTTTTGATAATTTAAATGACGGACTAATTAGAATTATTATTTTTCTACCCAGGCATCATCCCTATTGTAACTGTTGTTAGGTAAAAACGTGTGCGTATTCTTTACGCCAGCATAGTCCGTCTCACTCACACAACGCTTTACATACAATGTTGGTAGAAGATGCAATATTTGCAAGCGGGTAGGAGTACGCGTTGGTAAATAGCACCACTACTAACTGGTTAACAAGTCAAGCAGATACAACTAAAATAATATAAAATACTTAAATTGCACAAAAAAAATCAAAATAAGTAGGTAATCCTAATCTGAGAAGGAGTTATGTACGATTCTCACTAACTGGCGCGCGTCGGAGCGCATTTTAAAACACGCTAAAGGAAATTGAAACATTCACAAAGCAATTAAGTTCCTTATTTGCATGCAAATTAGGCATCTATTACTACTTTATCTACTTACAGACCTATTTATGTCAGTGTTTGACAAAGCTCAAAGCTGCGTAAATAATAAATAATGCGGGACGTAATCACACACCATCATGTAGCCCCAAACTAAGCAGAGCTTCTATTATGGGAACCACATGATTAAATACTACACATTTTTTTTTATAAATACATACATATCATTCATAGAAAACACCCAGACCCGAGACAAACATCTACATAAAATGCCAACATTTGTCCCGCTGCGAGAATGGAAACCGCAACCTTCTGCGTCTCAGGCGTACCTTCGCCCACTGCGCGACAGAGGCTGTAAAAAAAACCCTTAAATTGCATGCAAATAAGGAACTTAACTGCTTTATGGATGTTACAATTTCCTCTAGCATGTTTTAAAACGCGCGCCAGTAAGTGTGAATCGTACATAAGTTACTCAGTTAATCACTATGCCAATTTCCAGTGTCAACTTAAAGAAGAACGCGGACCAATTGCGTCAAAATCAAACGTATCCCATAAAATTTATAATCTAAAAAAACAAACATCTTCACGACTTATTCCCCATTATGGATATCTTCAGATATTGCTCAGTACGCAAATCTATTGAGGATACCTTAACGGGGGTAGTCAGAGGCAAGTCCAAACATTACGTTCGATACATGCCCACTTGTTGCAAGCAGCTAGCATTCCACGTGACAGGTTGCAAGCCAACGACGCCTTTTATTGGAACACTAACCTAGCACATACCTTTCCTACTTTTTAGTTCGAGGGCATGCCGGTTTCCTCACGATGTTTTCTTTCACCGTTTTGAGCTCGTGGTACCGCACATAAATTTTTCGAATCGAAAAATCTATTGGTGCACGGCTGGGATTTGAACTCACGATCTCCACATCTTAAGTCGGGGTACATCCCACTAGGCCACCACGGCTTAATTTATTATCTATGTATATGAAAGAAAGTCGTGTTAGTTACACTATTTATAACTCAAGAACGGCTGAACTGATTTGGCTGAAAATTGGGGTAGGTCCCATTTGTTCTATGGAACATGACGTCATCGAACAAAATGATACATTTTCTTCCCTATTTTTTCCATAGAACTACATACTAGCTTTACACCAGTTTCATGCCACAGAACAAAATGGGAATAACATTTTCCCAAAATCTTCCATGAGAAGCTAAATGACACTGATAATGACAATTATACAGTCTTATCATTGATCAAACATCTGCCTGGGTCAAATAATCCTACAAATGAATCTTAAAAATCTAAAAACGCATATTCGTAAGAAGCAACAGGAGGACTCTCCAGATTATATAGAGGATTCTCAGTCTCACTATAATTTTTGTGCCTATCACCCGTTCACAAAAAAATTTAAACGACAACCTTCACCAATAATATGAACCTGAAGTGTGCCTGAAGGAACATCACCGGAGATATAAGTGAACTGTGCTGATTGCGTCGAAGAAAAATAACACAAGAGCAATTAATATTTCGGGCTTTATGTTTTAAAGATAACCTTAAAGAGGTTTTATGTACCTTGTCCTATAGAACAATTTGAGAAATAGAAGTATTACATGTTCCATAGTACAAAATAAGAAAAAAATATGTTATTCTATTCGATGACGTCATGTTCTATAGAACAAATGAGACCTACCGGAAAATTGGTGGGGAGGTAGCTTAGAACCAGGAGACGGACAAAGGATACCGTTAAATTTTATCCCATAAATAAGTATTGAAGCGCTCGCGGCGTGGCTTACTGTGTTCTTAGAAAATCACCTTGGTTAAGCAACGATCCGTCTAGTCACTACTTGGATCATCATCGGCCTATAGCAGTCCACTGCTGGACATAGGCCTCCCCTAATGAGCGCCATTGCGCCCTGTTCTGAGCTCGACGCATCCAGCTTCTACCAGCAGCCGCCACTAGATCGTCACCCCACCTGGCCGGAGGGCGTCCTACACTGCGTTTGCCGAGCGGTCTCCACTCAACAACTCATTTACCCCAACGGTTATCGGTTCTTCGGCAGATATGTCCAGCCCACTGCCACTTCAGCTTGCTAATTCTCTGAGCTATGTCGACAACTTTAGTTCTATGTCGGATAAACGTGTTACGGATTTTATCCTTCAGAGAAACTCCAAGCATGGCCATTCCATAGCTCGATGAGCGACTTTAAATTGGTGGACTAGCCGTACTGTGAGTGTCCACGTTTCGGCTCCGTATGTCATGACGGGTAAGTACGTTAAGATGTTGGTCCCGGCTTTAAGAGTCGTTAAGCCATGTCGGAGGCCGATCCGACACTAGAGTTGGCCACTAGCTCATACGAAGAAGAAAAAGAAGTATTATTTTAAAAAAAATTATAATCTTTAGGCGTAGGGGTAAGGGTTAAGGATAGGATAGGGTAGGGATAGGGGTAGGGTAGGCTAGGGTGTGGTAGTGAAGTAGTTGTTGTTTTATCCTCATTGATTGCTTTTTCAACTTCGATACCATTTTTGAGACAGACCAAAGTCTGTCGGGTCAGCTAGTATTTTATAAATGACATTAACATTTACTTAAGATATACAAACTGACAGGATTGTTATTCAAGTAAATGATCAGATCGGATTCGCAATACCGATGTTCGTAGAAACGAAGAGCAAATATCTGCGGTATAGAGGCAAATCTGATGCGGCGCTATTTGCGCTGGTGTGGGCACCTTGTTCGAATGTCCGACGAGAGAAAGGCTCTCCTCTTTTCTGAACTAGAACACGGTAAACGGAAAAGCGGTGGCCAGTTCTTGCGGTTTAAAGATGTTCAAGAGGCATCTGAAAAGATGTAATATTGAACCATCCCGTTGGGAGACTCTTGCTAAGAACCGTGTGGAATGGAGACACTGTGTGCAGAAGAAGGTGTATGCGTTTGAAGATGACAGGAGGCGAGAACTTGACATAAAACGAGACCAACTCAAATGTAAACCGCCTTCAAACATTATGTATAATTTTGTAAATAATACTTTAACGTGTGCTGTTTGCTTAAGAACATTCAAAGCCAAGATAGGATATATCAGTCACTTAAGGACAATCCAAGCACGTTGGACAAAACGTAAAAGTCAGTCACCGAAGCCGAAAACGGTTTCTGCTGCACGCCACCATTAAACTGCAGCAACCATTGATATATACTGTTACTATGGCAACAACTTTAATCTTTAATTATTTAGTCAGTAGAAACGACTAAAAACTTATTGGAGATTTCTTCACGTTTGTATTGACGCACTCACTTTACTCTCCGAGCGCCATACATCAGACGGCATTGTCCTTTCAGGTTCGCTCGCTCGCTCTATTCAACATTTTTGAAGATATAAAATCACTGAATGTAGTTATGTAAAATAGCAAACCTTCATGGCCTAAAAAATAAAAATACAAAGATTCAGCAAGAATATAATTTTGATTCTATCACGTTTTCTTACCAAAAAACTTGCACCAATGTGATCAATTCTGGTGAAAATTTTTTGGTAGCTTATGTAGTTCCTGAAATAATCAGCTGTGACAGACGGACGGACGGACGGACAAAGCGGCACCATAAGGGTTCGTTTCACCGATTCGGTAACGTCACCCTAAAAATGAGGGTTGTTGCCATTCTAAGGGGGCGTCCATTAATTACGTGAGGTGATTTTGGCGATTTTTCGACCCCCTCCACCCCCCTGGTGAGATGTCGTAAGGTTTTGCTCGACCCCCTCCCTCCCCCCAAAATCTCACGTGAGATGTTTCAAAATGTGAATTGATGATAATAAGTTGATTGCGTTGGATTTATTAAAAAAAAACTACTTAGTTTTTTTAAGATTAGTAAATTTCAAGATTTCGAGAACAGTGAAAACAAAAGAACATTATTTAGTACCTAAACTGTATACTGAGGCGAGGAAATTACCGGTTCCTATCAAGTGTGTCTCAAAAGCTAAAAGTTATGCAGGTGCCAAGATTCGCGGTCATTTTATTTATTTATTTAAGCTTACAAAATAAGCACTTAGACAAGTCAAATTTTATACTATCTAGCCCTTCGTCGCAGCGTAAAAACGTACAAAAATATGCAAGATTTTAAAATAAAGAGTTCAATTAAAATTATGACATCAAATTACACTATTAATGCAAATAAATGTCATATCACACTAATATTATAACCTAGCACTGCCCGCGGCTTTGGAATTGACGGGGTTTAATTTATTTTTCTTGACGAAAAAAAAATACGTGAGATTTGCTGGGACTCCCCCCCTCCCCCACGTGAGATTTGGTGAGATTCGGCTCGACCCCCTCCCTCCCCTAAATGCCTCACGTAATTAATGGACGCCCCCTAACAGTATAAATGGTTAACAGGTAACAGGTTGTTGTTCTAATGGTGGCGTGCGGCGGAAACCGAATCAACAAAACTTTATTATACTTGATTTTATCAGTCCTGTTGGTGTGTGAAACTAGAGTAACTGCTATATAATTTATAAAATATTATGTAAATAATGATGACTGAAAACGTTATGTATCCTTTACAAAGTATTGTTATTCTGTAACTAGATAATATAAGCTATGTTCCTTAACAAACAGCACGTAAGATATTGTTGTTTTTAATACGAAACAAAGATGAAGAAAAGTGGTCAATTTTGGCATAAAAATGTGCAAAATGCTAATGGCTTTCATTTCATTTTCGGTAAGTATTTTGTAAGAAAAACTATTCAGGAACCTAGATGAATACTATTGGAATACAAATAATACAACAATACAGTGGAAATATGCTTGAATTATAAATCATTTTGGTATTACGTTTGTATAGGCAATTCGTCCTCCGGAGGCCCCTTAGCAACACTCCACCCGATCATTAATTGGAAGTGTGACCGTTTAGTGACATTCAGATTTGAGCGCTTCCGTGCTTCGGAAGGCACGTTAAGATATTGGTCCCTTTCAGTCTTTAAGCCATGTCGGAGGCCTTCGGGTGTTACAGCAACCGCTTTATGACGGCGACCCGTCTCCGCTTGCCGTCACCTTCCTCTTCAACCACGAGGTGTGAGGTCGCCGCTATATGACGGACGCAAGCAACCTCGTCCGACAACAGACCGATAGGCAACTCCACCTGAAACAAGTATATATAAAAATCAATTAGCGTGCGTTATGATTGTTCTTGTTTCGCAAAATGAAATGGCTCGACAGATTTCAATAATTTTATTTTTTGTTCGCCTCAATTTTGGATTAGGCAAAACAAAATTTAGGAAAAAACAGAAAATCGAATAAGATATTTGACGATCTCTGTGGCGCAGTGTGAGATGCAGAAGGTTGCGGGTTCGATTCCCGCCGCGGGACAAATGTTTGCATTATTAATCTTTCTGTAAATAAATTCAAAGATGTTGTTAAACGTATGTTAGCTCTGTAATAAAGCTTATAATAAAATATCTGATTATTTAGATGACAAAATTTTTGAATATGATAATTTTGTTAATAATTAAATAAATAATAAATAATGCGGGACGTTATCACACAGCATCATGTAGCCCCAAGCTAAGCAGAGCTTGTATTATGGAAACCACATGATTGATATATTACATATAATTGACCCATCTCAGTAAAATAATTATGGTATATTGACCAATACATGATTGATAAACATACCTTAGTATACTCTGTTCTCTTCTCAAGGTCTGAACAAAGCTCTCTCACTCCTCTCTCGAACTCATCGTCAACTCTATAGCTAACCCTCTTCCGGTCCGAGTTGAAAGCTCTTCTCCACATGTTAACTTCATCGTCCGCCGACTTCTTCAATCTCGCATCGAGTTCCGATAGAAGGGTACCTATCTCTTTGTTATTCGGTTCGAGTTTGAGTGCCTTTTTGTAGTATTCGAGTGCGTCTTCGAGTTTCCCTAGTTGTTCGTACGCCTTGCCTTTGTAGAAGAGCGCCTTGCAGTGAGTTTCTATGTGGATTATCTTGTCTATGTTTTCGCACATGTCTATGACGCGTTGGTACTGAAAAGTAAAAAAAAAAGAAAGAAAATTTAACTATATACACTATTTGAGACGACTGAACAGTACATGCATAAAAACCGAAAAGAAATATTAAGCACAGAAAGTATTAATGTATAACGACCTCTGTGGCGCAGTGGGCGAAGGTTCGCTGAGACGCAGAAGGTTGCGGGTTCGATTCCCGCCGCGGGACAAATTTGCATGCAATTTTGCATATGTCTCGGGTATGGGTGTCTTCTATGCATGATATGTATGTATTTACAAAAATATATGTGTATAAGCAATATATAAGTCATGTGGTTCCCATAATACAAGCTCTGCTTAATTTGGGAATACATATTTTTTTTTATAACTATAAATGTGTGCTATTTTGTGCTAAATAAAATATTCTTGGTCTATTATTATTATACAGTTTGTTAAATATATGTTGATACACGGGACACTGACATTGACATACACGTAGTGATGACGACGTGTATGTCAAAGTCCCGCGTATCAACCTATGTCATCGTTCATCATTAGTCTTGTCATCTTTACGTGTATGTCAATGTCCCGCGTATCAACCTATGTCATCGTTCATTATTATTATTGTCATCTTTACGTGTATGTCAATGTCCCGCGTATCAACCTATGTCATCGTTCATTATTATTAAAATCATCTTTACGTGTATGTCAATGTCCCGCGTATCAACCTATGTCATCGTTCATTATTACTATTGTCATCTTTACGTGTATGTCAATGTCCCGCGTATCAACCTATGTCATCGTTCATCATTACTCTTATGTCATCGTTCATCATTGGTCTTGTCATCTTTATGTGTATGTCAATGTCCCGCGTATCAACCTATGTCATCGTTCATTATTACTATTGTCATCTTTACGTGTATGTCAATGTCCCGCGTATCAACCTATGTCATCGTTCATCATTACTCTTGTCATCTTTACGTGTATGTCAATGTCCCGCGTATCAACCTATGTCATCGTTCCATCATTGGTCTTGTCATCTTTACGTGTATGTCAATGTCCCGCGTATCAACCTATGTCATCGTTCATCATTACTCTTGTCATCTTTACGTGTATGTCAATGTCCCGCGTATCAACCTATGTCATCGTTCATCATTAGTCTTGTCATCTTTACGTGTATTTCAATGTCCCGCGTATCAACCTATGTCATCGTTCATCATTAGTCTTGTCATCTTTACGTGTATGTCAATGTCCCGCGTATCAACCTATGTCATCATTAGTCTTGTCATCTTTACGTGTATGTCAATGTCTCGCGTATCGACCTATGTCATCATTAGTCTTGTCATCTTTACGTGTATGTCAATGTCCCGCGTATCAACCTTTATTTTAGTTGTAAAAAGTATTAAATTAAAACTGTAGTGTACCTTTTTAAGTTTGTAGTAGCACACAGCGAGGTTGACGAACTGCTTTATCTTAAGATTCTTAAGCTCTCGTGTCTCCTGCTCCGTCTCCGGGCGAGAGAGAGACAGCACATACATCGCTTGCTGGTACGTGGTAATAGCTCGCCCGTAGCGCTGCAAACAAACTATTACTTATACAATTGAACTAAGGATTTGTACAACAGACAGACAGACAGTGGAATGTTAGTAATAAGTAGGGGTCGCAAACCGGGATCCCGAATCCCGAAAATACCGGAATACCGGACCGAAAAGAACGTTTTCAAATACCGGCATTGAGAAAACGGAAATCGGGATTTACGTTATTTTCGGTATTTCACTATAAACCTATGTTAAATAATATTATGTCAATAAACAATTAAAATAACTCAGCAGCAGCGAGTTATTTATAATACTTTCGTAATAAATGATTGTTTTTTTTTTTAAATAAATGTGATTTTCTTATCATGACGCACTTTTATTGTTTGGCTGGTGACTATTCCCTTACGAAAATTACGATTCCATTACACATATCAAATATTTTTCTCACTATATTGAAAATACCGAAAATACAGAAACTACCGGAATATCGTTATTCATTTCAAAGTAATACCGAAAACACCGATTTTTGAAAAGAGGTCCGGTATTGCGACCCCTAGTAATAAGGGGTGTCACCAGCTCGACTGATGTTAGGCAGGGAGATAAGGAACAGATTTAGTTTATTACACCCCCAATATCAGAAATGGTTTGGGAGAAAATGGAGAAGAGAAAACAAAGGTAAAAGGGAAACTAAAGGTTGGACAGAAGGTAATGGTTAAAGATTATAGAAAAGGACGTCGGCCAGGGGTTCAGGGATTAATTGTGGGAGAATCAATACCAGGTATAAGTTATTTTATTGATGTAGAAGGCTTAACATGGAAACGCCATGTTAACCAAATGCTAGGGTACCGGACATGGATGAAACTTAACACGTTGAATGCTGTATAACCCCATCGCGCCAGCAGTCAACGTTTTAAAGTTGCAAAAGTTACTTGTAAAAAAATAATAATTGGAAATTAAGTATATTTAAGTTAACTTTAGAATAGTCTAAGTTATAAATATGTGCGGGAGAGTGTGGTATCCCTAATCACTCACTCGTACATTCACTCACTCGTACATTCACTCACTCGTACATTCACTCACTCGTGCATTCACTCACTCGTACATTCACTCACATCCTCTTGCATTTTTGCCTCCATCGATAACGTGTGCTCGCTGATAATAATAAATGCGTATTAATTAATTACTGTGTTTACTTAAGATATCACAGTCCTGTTTTCACCCTTTAGGTATGAAACCCTAAAAACCCGCCATGTTTATACCATAGTGCCAACCTTGATTCCAATCGTCCTTAAAAAGTTCATTTACATTATTTTTTTTATTATTTATAAAATACTTACGCGTAATTTTATTTCCATAGAACGTTGAAATGTTTATTCAATAGTATTTATAAAAAAAAAACCCGAGCATAGACAGGAAAGGAGAATGCCGTTTGATGAGTAAGAGTGCCGTAAGAGAGTACTCACTGGCCATGGATGAATTACTCAAACTATCTCACAGCAACCAGGAGCGGTTTGACTCCCTGGTGGCCAATCACAGATGTGAATGTCAGTCTTTTGAGTCACCAGAACCAGTCAGTGCTGCCTTATCGTCTCCGCTGTGTGTCAGTTCACCACCATCTTGTGTCAACACAGTAATGTTCAGCGATGAAATTGGAAAAGACATGGGCCATTTATTGGGTATGAGAATGGGACATTCTGTAATGAACAACTGTTTGCCAAACTGCAACATGCATGAGATCATGCTATCAGTAATAAAATACAAATTCAACACTGAGTCAAATCTTATAATAATGCTAGGAAATAGGGGTGATATAAACAAAACTGAGTTAATTAAATACTTAGATACATTATGTTCACTAAAAGTAAAAAAAGTTGTGATGTTTACATTCCCCTATAGCAACAGCTTGTCACAAGCAGAAAATGACATACGATATAAGCTAAATATGACCTTGCATACCATATCATGCTATAATAAATTAATTCATGTGATCGACTCTAACAATATTGTTAGTAAAAAAAAATATTTGACTAAAGGTAGATATTACCTTTCTAACTTTTTTAAGCGACAGATAGCTATTTCGCTATCTTACTATTTTTGTACAACAGCCAAGAACTTGGCTAAAAAGGCTGCTTTTATTGAGCACTGTTCTGACTTACAAAAAGAGAGATTGGAATTTGTTCCAAGTCATTTAAATTACTAGATCAGACAATAGAGGGAGCCTCTAGCATTATCAATTCAAATAAGTTTAATAAACATTGTAAAATAAATCAAATAAACAGAACTGTAAATCATACTAACTTGGTGCATCAAAATATTCAAGGATTGAGTTGCAAATTATTAGAATTAGAATTGTTCATGAACTCTGATAATATAGACATCATCTGTATTACAGAACATTGGCTAAAAAGCTATGAGCTCATGTTCAATTTCAGTAACCACCAAGTTGGTAGTTCTTTTTGTAGAACGCATGCTATAAGAGGCGGCTCATTAATAATTTTAAATAAACAAATCCAATTTAAAGAACGTAAGGACATTGTCCATTTGTCTGTTGAAAGCCAAATTGAAATAGCATGCGTAGAGTTGGAGCGTTTCATTGTTATAAGTGCGTACAGCCCACCATCCGCCTCATATGATATTTTTGAAAAAGTCATGGATGAAATATTATTCAAAATATCTAAAACAAACAAAAATATTATAACATGCGGAGACTTCAATATAAATTTTCTAGAAGTTTATTCATTAAGTACTAAAATTACTAGTTTATTCAAATCATATAGTCTAAAACCTCTCTTTATGGAGCCAACTAGAATTACTGACACTTCAGCTAAATGCATAGACAATATTTTTACAAATTCAAATGTTAATATACTAAGTAAAAATGTAATTAGTAACATAAAATCAGACCACCTTGGTCAGTTAATTAAAATAGAAAATCAAATAAAGAAAAATGTAAAACGGCAAATAACTTTTGTACCAGTGACTGTGCATCGATTAGAAAAATTTAAATCTAATTTGTTAAATAGATCACCCTTTTCATATCAAAATAATAATCCAAATTATTTATATAATTCTTTTTTTAATAATTTTATCAAAGAATTTAGCTCAATATTTAAACCTAAATCGATCATGGTCTCTGACAGTCCTACATTCTGTGAGTGGGCAACAGTAGGAATTCACATAAGCAGACAAAGAATGTATGAGCTTTACAGTGAAAAACAGTATAATTTTAGTGAAGAGTTTAAAGATAAAGTTAAAAATTACTCAAAAAATTTTAAAAATGTATGTCGCGCGGCTAAGTCTAATTATATTAGTTCAAAAATTAGAAGCAGTAGTAATAAAATTAAAACCACTTGGAAAATAATAAACAGTGAGACTGGAAAAGTCAAACATGACATTAAGGAGTATAAATTAAATATTGGTAATACCATCATCAAACAAGATGGTGATGTTGCCAAAGCATTCGAATCCTTTTTTACAGACATTCCAGTTTCTACCACAAGATCCTTAAACTCTTCTCCAATAATTGCGGATTCATTACTAAACAAAAATGTACCAAAATGTGAAATACCGTTTTATTTTAAATATGTAAACAGTAATGATATTATTAAAACATTCAAACTGATAAATGTCAAAAAAACTACGGATCTCTGGGGCATTTCTGTTAGCGTTGTAACATCGTTGATTGACATTGTCGCACCAGAACTAGCGTTTATATTTAACGAATGTATTGACTGTGGTGAGTTTCCTGATTTAATGAAACATAGTAAAATAACACCTTTATTTAAATCCGGTAGTAATTCTGACCCTACTAACTTTAGACCGATATCAGTACTGCCAACATTTAGTAAAATTTTTGAAAAGCTTATTCTTAGTCAACTGCAAAGTCATTTTAACTTTAACAACTTACTAGATGTCAAACAATTCGGATTTACGCGGGGCAGATCAACAACTGATGCCGGTGTTGAGTTGGTATCGCATATCTACGATGCCTGGGAGGACTCACATGATGCTTTAGGCATCTTTTGTGATTTGTCTAAGGCATTTGACTGCGTACACCATGAAACATTAATCAGGAAACTAGATCACTATGGCGTCAGGGGTATGGCTTTAGCCCTTCTCACTTCTTACCTATCTGACAGAATACAGAAAGTAGACGTAAATGGAAAATGTTCTCCGGGATCTGTAGTAAAGATGGGTGTTCCGCAAGGGTCAATACTTGGACCATTTTTATTTTTAATTTACATCAACGACCTACCTCAACTTGTGAGAGACAACCACGAAATTGTATTGTTTGCGGATGACACGTCACTTTTATTTAAATTAAAGCGACGGCAAACCAATTTTGACGACGTGAACAATGCAATAGCGAAAGTTGTTAACTGGTTCGATGTAAATAATTTATTACTGAACGAGACTAAAACAAAATGTATGAGATTTATATTACCAAATGTTAAACAAGTTAAACCTAACATTAAAATAAAAGATGAAGATCTAAATCTTGTGGACAGTACTGTATTTTTAGGCATAACTTTAGATAATAAGCTTCAATGGGGCGCTCACATAGATGGGTTGTCGAACAGACTCAGTTCTGCAGCATACGCAGTCAAAAGAATCCGTCAACTTACTGACGTAGAAACGGCTAGACTAGTTTATTTCAGCTACTTCCATAGCATTATGTCGTACGGAATTTTGTTGTGGGGGAATGCTGCAGATATCAACACCATATTTGTGTTGCAGAAGAGGGCTGTTCGTGCAATTTATAATATGGGCCCCAGAGAATCACTTAGAACTAAGTTTAAAGAAATAAATGTTATGACAGTGCCGTGCCAATATATATATGAAAATTTAATGTATGTCCGAAAACATATTAACATGTTCAAGAAAAATAGCGACTATCATAATGTTAACACTAGAAATAAAGATAAACTAGCTGTTCCCACTGTAAGGCTCCATAAAGTTAGTCAATCTTTTAAAGGGATGTCTGTACGATTTTTTAACAAAATCCCAAATGATGTGATTAATCTATCTGTAAATAAATTCAAAAATGTTGTTAAACGTAATCTATGTAATAAAGCTTATTATAAAATATCTGATTATTTAGATGACAAAAAAGCTTGGGATGAAACTGCCTCCAACTCCATCAAAAACAATGTAATAGATATTAAGTACAATGACGTTAAAAAAATATAAGCCAAGCAGAGTTTCTTGCCAATTCTTCTCTGTTTGGTCACGTTACGAATTGGTGGTAAATTAAAAAAAAATGACGTTTCAAAGTGTACTATACAGTTCCTACTGAATAAATGATTTTTGACTTTGACTTTGACTTTGATGTATGGCGCTCGATACAAAGACTAAAGTGAGTGCGTCAAAAAAATCTCCAATAAGTTTTTAGTCGATTCTACTGTCAAAATAATTTAAAATGAGGGTTATTGCCATAGTAACACTTTACATTAATGTTTGTTGCCATAGCAACGTATATATCATTGGTTGTTGCAGTCTAATGGCGGCGTGCAACGGAAACCAAATCAAGAAAATATTTTTTTACATAATTATTAATCCCGTCGGTGTGTAAAATTAAAGAAAATGTTAATGTCATTTATAAAATATAATACATTTTATGGGATACGTTCGGTTTTGACGCAATTGGTACGGGTTCTCGGCATTCTCCTTTGTAACTACTTAGTAAGTTTAGTACTTTTTAGTTCATCGTAAATTGAAAATGGCTTCTTACAGTCGCGCAACAATTTCTTCCAAGCAACTTTGGACGGAGAAGAACATAAGGGGCCATCCCTTATGTTCTTCTCCGTCCATTGACGACCCTAATGATGAAGGATGACATAAGTTGATAAGCGGGACATTGACATACACGTACAGATGACAAGACCAATGATGATCGATGACTTAGGTTGATACGCGGGACATTGACATACACGTAAAGATGACGAGACCAATGATGAACGATGACATAGGTTGATACGCGGGACTTTGACATACACGTCGTCATCACTACGTGTATGTCAATTTCAGTGTCCCGTGTATCAACATATATTTAACAAACTGTATAATAATAATAGACCAAGAATATTTTATTTAGCACAAAAGTTGCTGTTCAAAGCTAGTCATCATCATCATCATCATCATCATCATCATCAGTGGACTGACGGCCTCCCCTAATGAGCTGCATTGCGCCCTGTCCTCAGCTCCACATCCAGTTTCTACCAGCAGCCGACACCAGATCCTACACTACATTGCCAAACCGCCACTTCCCCTCAACTCCACTCAACAAATTTAGTATTACCTGCTTATTATAAAGCTCCTTTGCTGTAGCCCGTAAGCCTTGTACAGTGCGAGTTGTCACCGCGAATTTACTCTGCTCCTCGCTAGGTAGAGAACTGAAACTGACATACAAAATACCATCGTTACGTTAAGTTAGATTATGAGACACTGAAATTGGTTTTCAAATCATAAATATCATATATTTATTTGCTTTAAATGTAGGTACAATTTTCATTTCATTTTATCATCAATCAATCAATCAATCATTTATTTATTTGCATGAATATATGTACTTGTGAATAAAACGACGGCCTCTGTGGCGCAGTGGGCGAACGTCCGCCTGAGACGCAGAAGGTTGCGGGTTCGATTCCCGCTGCGGGACAAATGTTTGCATGTTCTGTAGATATTTGTCTCGGGTCTGGGTGTTTTCTATGTATAATGTGTATGTATGTACAAAAAAATATATATATATGTAGTTTATCAATCATGTGGTTCCCATAATACAAGTTCTGCTTAGTTTGGGGCTACATGATGCTGTGTGATTAAGTCCCGCATTATTTATTTATTATAAAAGTTATTATAAAAGTTATTATATTCGATTATGTCCAATTATATCCTAACTCCATCATGCGTGCAAATTTTCAACCAATTCGCAATGCGACGAAACAGAAAAGAAATCGGCAAGAAGCTCTGCATAGCTTATATTTTTTCAAAGTATTTTTTTAAATATCTTTTCTTAATAACTATTACATTGTTTTTGAGGGAGTTGGAGACAATATACACGGCACTAGATAGGAATTTAGAAGGAATTTATTTATTTAAATAGTGCGAGATTATACGAATACCCGCATTCAGCGTAGACGCGAGTTTGCCGCGTAGTTTATGAATGAAAGTTCGGGTAGTTTATGAAATGGCAATTAGTGCATGCGTACGGTCAATGACATACGACGCAAAGGTCAATGACCATACCAAAATGAATCAATATTTACGTTTGACTAAAAATTCTCTGCTTTTTGGGATAATGATCCGACATAGAATATACAATTATTTTTTTGGCTATAATAGGCTGGATGCTTAAAAAAATCTTATTAGTCCGTCATTTAAATTATTAAAAAATATTGGACACGTATTTTTTATTTTATATTATTTTATCAATTAAACTAAAATTGGAAAAGATATAGTGCGTTGAAGTTCCGCGTGACGTCACAGGTAAGTACACTTTTTACATAGTCGTGACGTCACGAGTCCCCACTCCCGAACATTAACGCTCTATAACTTTGTTAATTTCTATTGATTAAATAAATAAAAAAATACGTGTCCAATATTTTTTGTTAATAGATAGATAGATAGATAAATCATTTATTTGTTACTTCAGGCACACAATTTACATTAATAACAAGATACAACCACAAAAAAATAACATTATTAGAAAGAAAGAAACACAAACATTTCAAAGTACCTAAGTCCATAGGAATTATGAACTTTATGCAAGTTTGTGTGTGCTGCAAGCAAGACAAGAAGGCCTTGCTTCAGTGAAATTTTTTGCTTTAAAGCAAAAACACTGATTTTCAGTCAAGACCTGATCGAGAACGAGCAGAACTGAAAGTTAACCAAACTGACGGACTAATTAATTTTATTCTCTCTGTAATAAAGCTTATTATAAAATAACTGATTATTTAGATGACAAAAAAGCTTGGGATGAAACTGCCTCCAACTCCATCAAAAACAATGTAATAGTTATTAAGAACAATCACGTTAAAAAAATATAAGCCAAGCAGTTTCTTGCCAATTCTTCTCTGTTTGGTCGCGTTACGAATTGGTGGTAAATTAAAAAAATGACGTTTCAAAGTGTACTATACAGTTCCTACTGAATAAATGAATTTTGACTTTTGACTTTTGACTATTATTTGTTTACCCAGTGATCATCCCTATTATTCAGTAACAGTAGATAACGCAATTTTTTTTTGGTAATTAAAATTATTTCGTAATATACTAACGTGTTATGTCCATGTGTATCTTTGACCCCATACAGGGCGATTACGAATAACGCAGGCTCGGGTCTGATACGGGGTAGAGCGCCCGCTTTACCCCACGCCACCTGGAAACAACACCAGCCTATATCAGTCCACTGCTGGACATAGGCCTCCCCTAATGAGCGTCATTGCGCCCAGGGGGTCTAATCTAATTCAACGAAGTACGAAATTGCGTGTTTCGTTTCTTGCACCCCAAACCTCTTTCTGGTACTCGATAATCTAACAAATAAACCAAGATTTCAACACAAAGTTCGTAATGTGTGACAGTCCAAACATTGCGCACCCTATTTCACAAAACATACGACTGAACTATTGGAATTGACAGTTCAAAATTCGATCAATCGCATGAAATGAAACACGAAATTTTGTACATCGGTGAATTGTAGTAGGCCCACTGGCCCCTCAGGCACGTAGATACGCTAACACTTACTCTTATTATACCATGCCTAGATAGATAGATAGATAGATAGATAACACTTTATTGATCACCACATTAATACAAGGAAAAAATAAGAGTAACTTAGGTCTATGCATCATCAAGGTAACACAATTGGCGGCCTTATCGCTGAAAGCGATCTCTTCCAGGCAACCATAGTAAGGAAAGGAAGAGCAAAGCTTTAGAGGATGGCGGTGCACTTATGCAAAATAAAATACATAATTAAGTATTACATTTAAATGCAATGTTGAGAAGACTGACTATACACAAAATATTAATAAATTATGCTATTAAATCTAATCCTAATACATACAATAATAATAATAAGAACATACTAATACATAGTTTATAAAAGAAAAAGAAAAAAAGAGAGTGACAGGAAATAAAATACTAACATTAAGAAAGTGATAAGTAATGTTGGTAAACTTTGAGTTTACCAACAGTTTGCCTAGTGTAAGACAGTCTTACTAAGACAGACTGAAAACCGCATGTAGACCATGCGGTTAATAAGCCTTTTAGAATGTAATTTACCTCTGGCTGCAGCAATGCCAGCAGTCTCGCAGTCGGTCCTCGCACGTTGGTTATAGCTATTTCTATTCCAGGCAGGCATCGCCCCTCGCTCAGTCTAATATTCTGTAAAGCGAAAAGAGCTAATGCACAACGGGTTACAATAAAACATAATCAAATCGCTATTGTTGTTATGTTATTATTCGTTGGGGCAAACGAGTTCTTGAGTGGAGACCGCGGCTAGGCAAACGTAGTGTAGGACGCCCTCCGGCCAGAGGGATTACCACAGGTTTTGATAGTTTTCGAAAACTTTATATGTTTCGGTATCTTTCCACACATTTTCGTAGTTCATGCATGTTTTCCTAGAGGCGCTGTACTGAAAATGTATCGAAAGATACCGAAACTTATAAAGTTTTCGTAAACTATAAAAACCTGTGGTAAGCCCTCAGGTGGAGTGACGATCTGCGTAAGGCTGCTGGTAGAAGCTGGATGCGTCGAGCTCAGGACAGGGCGCAATGGCGCTTATTAGGGGAGGCCTATGTCCAGCAGTGGACTGCTATAGCGATCATCAGATGATGATGCAATCGCTATAGGTATGGGTAAAATTGTATGGTGACAGGTGGGGGTAAAATTTTACCTCGTTGAGGGCGGCTACCTTTTCTATTGTAGTTTTTTTATGATACTTGAAGATGGAATAAGCACATGGCCCACCTGATGTTGAGTGGTGACCATTAACTATCACAAAGCATTGCATCATAGATAACGTTTTTTGGAACGTGCTCTACGATGCAATGCCTCCTGAAAGCTTCTTGTGCCTGTAATGTGACCGGCACCCACACCCTTCAAACCGAAACACAGCACAGCTGCTTCACGGCAGAAAAAGACATGGTGCCAGTACCCGGACGAGCCAACAACAAACAACTCTACTAGTACTAAAGATAGAAGAATAGAAAAAACTAGCTTTTGTTCTGAGGCAACTATAGGTTTATTTTGAAGATAAATATACTGGCATATTCTGATTTTTGAAAAATGTACAGCCAGCCCAGAAAATGACATTTGTAAAAATAACACAAGTGGGTCTCAATCAACTTTATTTCCCAACAGGAAAATTTTTCAAAGTAAATTAACAAAACAAATCGTATGATTTCGCGATAATTCAAAAAAGTTATCCATATTGACAAATGTTATTACGAATTAAATGATTTTTTTACAGATAAAATTAAATAATTTAATGACACTACTTTATCACAATACTTACATAAAACCTAAGATAAAATTAAAACCTACTCATAAAAATAACATACCTATTGGTTATTAGATATCTGCGGCGCCAGATGCAAAATAAAATAATATATATAATAAAATATAATGACGGCCTCTGTAGCGCAGTGGGCGAAGGTCCGCCTGAGACGCAGAAGGTTGCGGGTTCGATTCCCGATGCGGGACAAATGTTTGCATGTTCTGTAGATATTTGTCTTGGGTCTGGGTGTTTTCTATGTATGATATGTATGTATTTACAACAATAAAATGTGTAGTATATCATTATATTATGTACTTTTCATGTCTCATTGTAAAATAAGTATATATGAGAATTAATGTCTTTAAACCTAATAAAGATTCCGACGAATTGAGAACCTCCTTCTTTTTAAAGTCTCTTAATACATTATTTTAATCGACTTGTGTTTGAATTGTGTAAATTATATTACTTATGTATTTAATTTTTATTATGTAATTATTAATTAATAGGGTTGACGACTGAAAAAATATAATTAGTATCTATGTATTTAATTTTTATTATGTAATTATTAATTAATAGGGTTAACGACTGCAAAAATATAATTAGTATCTATGTATTTAATTTTTATTATGTAATTATTAATTAATAGGGAAGACGACTGAAAAAATATAATTAGTATCTATGTATTTTATTTTTATTATGTAATTATTAATTAATAGGGATGGCGACTGAAAATTTATAATTAGTCCGTCATTTACATTATCAATAAATATTGGACACATATTTTTTCTTATGTCGATTAAACAAAAAATGGCAAAATTATAGTGTGTTGAAATTCCGCGTGACCTAGCCGTGACGTCACGAGCCCCCACTCCCGAACTTTGACGCTCTTTATTTCGGTTAATTTTTATTTATTTGATATATAAAAAAATACGTGTCCAATATTTTTTGTTGATCTATCTGACCGACAATTTTTTTTTTACCTAGTCTTCATCCCTATTGTTCGTGTTACCTACGTCTCGTCAATCTCTCTCAATCTCGTCAATCTCGGCACACCGACATTCGGTAAAACATGACACCCACTATAATGCAACCTTAATTTAACACATGTTTATGCAAATAAATAATATTTATCTTTATTTTGAACAGACTTCAAAAAGGAGGATGTTCTCAATTCGTCAGAATCTTTTTTTTCGACTTTTCTTATGTATGTTCACTGAAAACTCCGTCAATTGTAAACCGATTTTCAAAATTCTATTTTTGTTTAAAAGAGTATACTTCACAGGTGGTCCCATATAAATTTTATTCCTGAGGGATTGGTACTTTTCCCGGAAAACTCAAAAAACCTCATCCTCACTTGTAATTTTCACCCTACGATCACCAATATCTCCGTCAATTGTGGACCGATTTTCATTTTTGTTTAAAAGAGTATACTTCACAGGTGGTCCCATATAAATTTTATTCCTCAGGGATTGGTACTTTTCTCGGAAAACTCAAAAAACCTCATCCTCACTTGTAATTTTCGCCCTATGATCACCAATATCTCCGTCAATTGTGAACCGATTTTCAAAATTCTTTAGGGCAAGAAGTAAGAAGTGATTTATTTGAAGTCGGTTTTTTTTAAAGTCCTACTTGTTATCTTTATAATTACCAATGGCTTCCTGTCGTTGATTGTGAGCGAGGAGTCGAAGGGTACCTTCGCCTTCTCCCAGTAGGCCGCGTAGTGGATTGTCACTTCTGCATGCGGAGGTACTAGGGGACCATCACCTGAAAATAAAACTTATAATGGCACTTCACACATATAGCTATTTGTGTTTGTTGTATTTGGCAAAATATATGACGTGCGTAAGCAATGGCAATCCAATACTAGAGGTCTCATTTAATAACTTAGTTGCACACCAAAATAGTCGGACCTTTATTTGCAAACTTTAACATTTCATCTGTCAAAATTGTTGTTTGAACAACGTCAATTGACAATCTGTAAAAGTTTATAAAAACCACAGATATAGAAGAGAACTAGATAAAGTCTTACAATTCACTATGTTCTGAACATCAACTCATACGGCTGATCTCTACTTTCTTATGTCCAATATCATCAGTTAGAAAGGGACGCATACATATATCAATGCGACTCAAATGAGATCAAAAAGTTAATCGTACCAGGGCGCTCGAACAAAATTCTATGCAGTTTCATTGAAATGCCCTGGTACGAAGTCGCAGAAATCGCATTGTGATGAAGTATGCATCCCTTTCTAGCAAATGATATATGGACATAAGAAAATAGAGATCAGACGTATGAGTTGACGTTCAGAAAATAGTGAATTTTAAGACTTCTTCTATATCTGTGGTTGAAATTTAAACAACGTCAATTGACAATTTGACAAAGTTTATAAAAACAGGGTGGGTGCCTTTCAGTAGAAAAATGAGTTACTTTATGCAGCCTCAGGGTGAATACGTGTTTCGCAATCATTCATACCAAGCGTGCAGCTACCGCGAAAGATTGTCGGAACGCTGATTTGTTTGCTGAATGTCTGAAAACCAGCGTTGCATCGGCACGTAGGTATCTATTTACGTGTCGATGCGGCATAAAGCTGAGACAGGGACCTGTTTTTACCCAATTTAATAGCATAGGATTGATAACAATTAATAACACGTGATCGGAATGGTGTTTTCTATTTGGGACGGATCAGCCTTGCTATCCAACGTGGCAATGCAGCCAGCATTCTGGACACTCACCCGTGTGGTGACGGTCTGGATTTTTGTTAGGCTATTTTATTTTAGTAATAAGTAGGTATACATATTTTGTCAAATATATAGGTATAACTATGAAATATTTAATAAGAACTTGTTATTGTATATACTGTTGCGAATTATTATCGTAAGTTACATATTTAATAGCATAGGTATTTATTAGATAAATACTTAAAGACGTTATTAGTTTAAGTAAAAATCCTGTTTTTATTTTTTGTACTATGTATTGGGTAAAAATAAATAATTTACTTTTTTAATACTTTTTTGCGGTGCCCTGATGCACATAGCTACGTAAAATAGCACTAAAATAATAATAATAGTTTAAAAAAAACTAAAAAAACACGCTTGCACGCATGCGTAGTTCGCGCACTAGCTCTGTCTCTCTTACTCGCATGCAAAGGATGCGGAAAGAAATTAATTAATCCTGGCGAATCTAATTAGGATAATCGGATATTTTTATCGGATTATTGCATTGTCATCGACCTTTAACAGGTGTGCAAAGTTTGAATCAAATCTGATCGTTCAAAGTAGGGCAAAATCGAGCTCAAAGGAGTCGGTTACATACATACATACATACATACAGGTGAAACTAATAAAAGCGTGTTAATGAAACAGAATGCCCTTGTTCTTGATGGTTCTAGAAGGAAACCGTTTTATTTTTGCCTGATGTGTTTCTTGACAAATTATTTAGGAATCTGTTCCCACCCCTTTTAGTTTTAGTTTAACGGTCGTAGGACCATCTATACGTTACGTAGGTACTTTATGGTTAAGGTGCCATGTAATATTGTATCGTTGATATTTTTAAATACCTATGTAAACATCTTTATGGTCCTCAATAAAGTTATTATTATTAAAGAAAGAAAGAGAATACAAAAGCACAGAGGCCATTCAAGTATTACGTAAGCTTAAGTAAGACTTGGAGATGCCAACGGTTAAGGATGACATAACCCACAAGCTCAGATCCCATGCCAAACTTACAGAGCTACATTCAAACGAACTGGCACAGAATCTGATGCTCAAATCCACCTTCCAAAGACTAAGGAGGAGAACACCTCACGACCTCATACAACCCATGAATAACGCGAAGAACTCTGAGTATATGGAAATGCCTTGTGCATATTCCATGCACGCCAATGACAGAGCAAACATGAAAACTCTAGCTCAATGTACAGAATAGCAGATTGCTAGAAAACAGGTGATAACAAAAAGAAAACTGGTGCTAAAGCGGATATCGGACGATTTTCATGTATCATTTGATAAGAAATTAAATGTAATTTTTGAATATGTAAATTCAACCAACAGATTCAACATCGAGAGCAGTTATACGTAATTTAAATAAATAATAAATAATCCTGGACGTCATCACACAGCATCATGTAGCCCCAAACTAAGCAGAGCTTGTATTATGGGAACAACATGATTGATATACTACATAGATACATTTTTTTTTATAAATACATACTTATTATACATAATTTACAGGCATACATGCAAATACCATCCACACATGACACTCAGCCAAATAACAAACACACAGATTTGGCAGAAGGTAATGTGTTCAGTGCGTCCTACCCGTCATGACATACGGAGCCGAAACGTGGACGGAGCCGAAACGGCTAGTCCACCAGTTAAAGTAGCTCAGCGAGCTATGCTCGGAGTTTCTCTGAAATCTAGAATTCACAAATAAAGATGTCGAAGCTCAAAGAATTAGCAAGCTGGAGTGGAACTGGGCGGATCATATCAATTGTCAATTTAATTTCATTTGTAATTTTATTCTTATTTATTTTATAATTTATTGATCTTGTAATTTAAATTAATTTATTTTATGATCTTGATTTATTTATTTTGTAATTTGTATTATTTATTTTGTAATTTTAACTTAATTATTTTGTAATTTTTTATTAATTTATGTTTTAATTTGAACCATTTTTATTCACGTACTTTTATGGACTCTGGTCTGAATTAATAATTTTTATTTTTTTTATTTTAGAAGAACCGACAACCGTCTGTGAGAATCGAGTTTTTGAGTGGAGACCTCGGCTCTAACGTGGTATAGGACGCCTTCCGGCCAGGTGGAGTGTCGATCTGCTGTCGGCTGCTGGTAGAAGCTGGATGTGGAGCTGAGGACAGGCCGCAATGCCGCTCATTAGGAGAGGGCGTCCAGCAGTGGACTGATATAGGCTGATGATGACCATAATAGAACACTTTGACGACCTCTGTGGCGCAGTGGGCGAAGGTCCGCCTGAGACGCAGAAGGTTGCGGGTTCGATTCCCGCCACGGGACAAATGTTTGCATGTTCTACAGATATTTGTCTCGGGTCTGGGTGTTTTCAATGTATGATATGTATGTATGTATTTACAAAAAAAAATTATATATGTAATATATCAATCATGTGGTTCCCATAATACAAGCTCTGCTTAGTTTGGGGCTACATGATGCTGTGTGATTACGTCCCGCATTATTTATTGATTATAATTTTTTACTTACATTGATTGATCACACATTACATATGGCGACCTCTAAGAAAAGTTTTGGATCACGTTTTTGGACGTTTCACGTTGGACCCTCTTTTCTTGGGATAGCATGTTAAATTCTTAATAACCTTGTTGCCGAAGAAAATTGCGGGTTCGATTCTCGCTGCGAGACAAATGTTTGCATGTTCTGCAAATATTTAACTCGGGTCTGGGTGTTTTTTATTTATGATACATATACTATTTACAAAAAAAAAGGTGAATGTAAATAGTTTATCAGTAATTTGGTTCCCATAATACAAACTCTGCTTAGTTTGGGGCTACATGATGCTGTGTGATTACGTCCAGAATTATTTATATATAGATATTTCACAAACCTTCTTCAATGATAGTGATTTTCACAGCACCACTGGGAAGGCACGGCACATCCACCATCTTGGCTGCCAACTCCTCAAAGTTCAGGTACTCCGGTGAGGACAGCAACATCTCCTCTGTTCTCTTCTCCACATTCAGGAATATATCTTCCGTGTCGCTAGGAATAACAAAATATTTTTAAAGGATTCCGTTTTTGAACAGACTAACAAAAAGGAAGAGGCTTGATAGCCTCTTCCTTTCTTCCTTCGGTTGTAATTAGGGTTCCGTACCCTAAGGGTAAAAACGGAACCCTAATACTAAGACTCCACTGGCCCTCTATCTGTCTGTCTGTCACAAGGTTTCTCATGAACCGTGATAGACAATTGAAATTTTCGCAGATGATGTATTTCTGTATATACCACTATAACAACAAAGAAATCCCAAAAACAGAATAAAATATATATTTAAGTGGGGCTCCCATACAAAAAACGTGATTTTTTTGCCGTTTTTTGCTTGATATTAATAACGGCAACAGGTAGACCCTTAAAATATTCACAGATTAGTTGTATATTCACTTCAAATATAAATGATTATTTAAAATAAATATATAAAAATGAAACCCGTTTTCGTTGGTCACGGCATCACGCGTGAATGGCTGGACCGATTTCACTAATTCTTTTTTTGTTGTATTTGTTATTATTAACAGAAGGTTCTTACGGAAAAAAATATTAAGAAAATTGCTACGCTAAGGCGGTACGAAGTTCGCCGGGTCAGCTAGTTTAAAATAAATTAAATTAAGCTAAGCCTATTAATGTATTATGATACGGAACCCTTCGTGCGCGAGCCCAACTCACGCTTGTCCGTGTATATCTGTAATAACTACTTTAACCTACCAAATTTTTGACAAAACCAAGTGCGACATTGCATACCTAATTCTAATTTGAAGTGGAGGGAGAAAGTTCTGCACTGACGTCCCGCATTGGTGTGTATTATGCATTGCCCCCCTGCTAATCCGACCCCAGCCAGCCCAACTCCTTAAAGTAACGGAGAAGGACTCTGTGTTGGCAACATTGCTCTAGAATTCCCGACGCTGCCCGCGTCTGTGAGTTTTAATCGAGCAGATTTTGTAACTGGGATTTTACACTGGCTTCGTTTGTGGCAGTGCAGTGTAAGACGACATGCTCCACTGTTTCTTCATCTTGAAAGCAACCGCGACAGGTACCGCTGTCCGTCGCTCCATCTCCTCCTCCACTAGGTGGTGGTTCAGGTCGCAGTGGCCTGTGATAACACCAACCAGTATGTGTAGGTCTTCACGCTTACTTTTGCATTGACATTGCATACCCATGGTGGAAATGAATGAACTAAACTATGAACTATGTGGTGTATATGTATGAACTATGGGGGTGTACGGGGTTCCAACCCTCATCTTCAGAACCTAAGCCAACCTCACCTGCACGTGGTGCATCCTGCTAAACAACGAACGGGCCTCTGGCGGCCGGCTGTTTACGGCATAACACAGCCTAGATCGGCACAGCTAAATCCCCTGGCCAGTGACGGGTAACAGCGTCGGTTGTGCGAGAAGCTGTGCCCTGCGATCCCCAACCCGCATGCCAGCGTGGGGATTATGGGTATATCCCCCTTTATTAGGGGAGGCCTATGTCCAGCAGTGGACTGATATAGGCTGGTGTGGTATGTGTGGATGAACTATATTACCTATCCTCATCATCTTCAGCATCAGGCATCATGTCTCCATACTCGGTGAGGTCTATCCCATTCTTGGTCCGTTTGAAGTCCAGGTCTAGGTGGAACTCGGCTTGGTTGTTCATAAGATCACTGAAGAAAATAATTATTATTATAACACTTTATTTCATTTAAAACTGGTCAAAATACATTTTTTTACTACAAACTTATTATTATATATACATAAATAACATCAAAAACATTATAGTAAAATATGTATAAAAACGGGAGACCATCAAACCCTGGAGCAAAGCTCAAACGGTGGCTAGGGCTGCAGAGAGAGGAACCTTCGCACAATGCGTGCCGAGTCCAGGAGAGCCGCCTTCTGTATCTGACCCTTGATCCAGCTGCCTAGCGAGAGCCTCTTAAGATATTGGTCAAGGCTCTTCGCTATCAGCCTGTTCAATTAAACAACTATAGGAACGATAATTGTTGAGTCGGTCAAGTCAAGGTGCTAGCTAAGCATGTCTTCGCTTATGATTATTTATCTATTTTTTATTTGGAACTTTTGTCGGTTTCCAACCATGTCAGTTTCATATATGCTATAGAATTATGCATTTTGAACCAGCCCATATATGGAGTGGTAGAGCATGTTGGCTGCCTCTGAAGTAGGGGCAGATAATACACTCTGGAACAGATCTACTTCCATCAAATTAATATTAATTGCTCTCCCTAACTCTTCCCTTATATTTATCCCTCATTCATTGTAAGATCCCACAGACTGCACTCTGAGCATATGCCTTTGAGAGGATTCATGTTTATGATGAAAATAATAAATATAACCAACTGTGAGACATGTGGCGTAAAGGAGGATGTATATCACCTCTTAAGGCGACAATACATGTCAAACCTCCTCAAAAAATTTGCACCAAAATTGATCACATTGGTGCAAGTTTTTTGGTAAGAAAATGTGATAGAATCAAAATGATATTATTGCTGAACCTTTGTATTGTTATTTTCTAGGCCAAGAAGGTTTGCTATTTTGCATAACTACATTCAGTGATTCAGTGATTGATATCTTCAAAAATGTTGAATAGTGCGAGCGAGAGGGAGGTTTGACCTGTATAGTCGCCTTAATGGAATGCTCCTGCAGCACATCTATTAGGGAAGAGTTAGGGAGAGCAATAAATATTAATTGGACAGAAGTAGATCTGTTCCAGAGTGTATTATCTGCCCCTACTTCAGAGGCAGCTAACATGGACTACCACTCCATATATATAAGAGCGGGTTAACAATACATAATGTTATAACATATATATATATGTATTTCAGCCCCCTATTTTATATACAAGGGGGTGCTCATTGAATAAAAAGTTTCAGAAAAAAGTTCAGGACTAATTTTTGCTTTGTTACCAAATTTGGTTCACATTTAAATACTTGGTATACTTATTTGACTAAAATACTTGTAAGTAGAAGCTGGATGCTTCGAGCTCAGAACAGGGCGCAATGGCGCTCATTTGGGGAGGCCTATGTCCAGCAGTGGACTGCTATTGGTTGTGATGATGATGATGAAGCCATGTCAAACTGCCTTCATTTCGTCCTCTCCTGCATGCCTAAGAAGGCAAGCCTCTTTTTTTCTTCTTGTAGAATAGGTCTTCGCCAAGAGGAGAAGGTATGCTTTTGAAAGAAATGGAGGAAAATCGTTGAGGAGGCAAAGATCCACTAAGGGTAAATGTAAATGGACTCCCTTTTCCGCAATTGGACTCCAGTTGGTCCATTGTGCGTGTCGGAGATCTGGCTAAATACTTAGCCAGCCTAACTCCGCCCAGAAGCACAGAAGTTTCCTGGGGTCTTCGCAGGCTTCGCGGAGTGACCTCGGTGTTCCAAGGATTTGTTCACGTTGTGATGCAGCTCCCACGCATTCCAGGATTACGTGGGCTGCTGATTCTTATTCGGTCAGACACCCTCTGCAGAGTGGGCTGTCAGTTGCTCCGATGTTGTAGAGATGTTTGTTCAAAGGAGAGTGTCCCGTGAGGGTACCAACGATGGGGCGAAGATCTTGTCTTTTGAGTCTTAACAGACGACGGGTCAGCCGCGGTGAGGTGGCCGGTAGCGCTGCTATCCACTAAGGGTTGTAACGCCACAGGAAGAGTAAGCCGCAGGGCGGCCTAAAAACTCCGGGTCTAGAGTGTGTTAAACATTGATCGATGGTAGGTAATATAAGAAAATGTTAGCCAGGGTCAGGTTTTGTAGAGGTTAGGGTAGGTAACTTACTTTAGATTTATGCCCTTAGAAAACTGTACGGGATTTTTGAATAAATCTTCCATGGTTTGTAACAAAATAGGCCGTGCTGTGCTGAGACAGCAAGTTGTTTTGTTTTGATACAAGACCTAAAAAAGTTTTGATCCGTCATCCGGTATAAAAAGTATACTCTGTGGTTCTGATTATCTGATTACATGCTCATTGGTTTTGCTTGTCAAACAATTTTTTATGATGTCGACTTATGCTTCTACCAAATGACCCAGAGGTAGTCGCCTCTGCGTGTTGAATCCAGGGTAGAGAGGGAATCCTCGAGGCCCTAACCAACCGCTTGGAAAAGTATCAAGCAAGAGCGTTTGAAGAAAACCTGCTGCTGTTGACAAAATCTTAGAAAACTGCTGCTACCTAAAACCGGCACGCGTTATGGGATAGAAAATCATATATTGCTGTCTCACTTATTTACATGAAGGACGCATATGTAGTTCTCTTTCTTGAAAGAATGCGATGGAAGATATCTATTAGTCTATTGTTTTCTCTGTCAAGGATAAAAAGTGTACTCTGTGCATCCTAGACAGAGAAAGCTATAGACGACGAGATAATTCATCTCATTCTTTCAAGAAAGAGAACTACTTATGCGTGCTTCATGCAAATAAGGGAGACCGCACTATAGATTTGCTGTCCCTTATCGCGTGCCGGTTTTTTCGTTGTTTAGCGCAACATTGCGCTAAACAAACTTTGGCAGCTAGCAGCAGTTTCGGAAGATTTTGTGAAAAACTTGCTTGAAACTAAATTATTACCTGGATAAATTATGTTTCATCTATTGTAAATCAATAATAACAAATGAATGTTATGGATTTCTCTATCAAAATGGATCGGTGTAGTGTATTTTGGTGCAAAAGTGGCAGTGATCAAAACATTCCGGATTTGTCTTTTCAAGTGTAAGTATCGTACTTTTGACGAGGTATTTATTCAAAAATGGATTATTAACTAGACTTCCACAATAAATAACAACATTTAGAGCAGAAATCTGTAAGAAAATAAGCCAAAAAGTGAAATTCAATTTTGTTTTGTTTTGTTTGGTGTTGCCGGCATTTGAAATGAATTTTGCCCACTGCACATTAATTTTTGGCTCAACTTTCATTTATTTGTAGTGAGCTAGGCGGCTGGAACTTTTGTCACAGATAGGTCTATATCTAGGAAGCCTAAATCTAAAATGGCGTAGTGCGGAACCAAATAGTTTTTGAGATATGATTATTTGAAAATTCATCTTCTTTTTATTTATGGCCTCTGTGGTATTTTTTGGTGATTCGACATTGACAATGATATTTCTCGTTGTTAGTGTAATACGTTGAATAGACAGTCGGTTATTAGATTTTTTACAACCACCTGGAAATGCTTCTCGCAGCAGTAGGTTCTAGGACACCCCAACTTGAGTAGCAATATCACAGAACTGACGCAGATCACCCCGATGCCACGTAGTCTTGTGGTCTGTGGTCCTATGCGTAGATTGGATATAAAAAATGTGGAACCAGAAATTCCCGTGGAAGATCCTGAGTGGAGCTAGCCCGCGAGGATGAGTGGACGAAGCGACACTCAGGGCCGACGAGGTCAAATACCCGAATCAAATATCTATTTTTATGATTTGAAACTGTTTTTAAACTGATCATAGGTCATAGGACCGTAGTAGTCCGGTAGTGTGTTTTGGCGTATATTGTTTAATTTTTTTTCTCTCGTTAACCTCAAAACGTAATTCATTTTTTCTCGGAAACTGTGAGTTTCCCCCTTTTAGAGGAAGGGTCCTCACTCCCTCCCTGCCCTTCCCCACCCCATAAGCTATAAGCTATAAGCATATAAAGAAAAGTCGTTTCATTTTTTATTAGAACTTTAAATAATATAATTTCTTTGGTTCATTATTATTTGCATAGCCCAGTTTAAATATGACGTTTTAATTTCAGGATAAAAAACCAAAGGCCACGTAATTTAATGGATGGTAACTGAAAATACACCTTTATGTCTCCAGTTATGTGAATCTTCCACAGTATGTATAAAAATCTTTAATCTATTTTGATACTGATTTTATCGTTTAAAAGCCATGTGCTATATTTGGTCAACCTTGACAAACCGAAGTTTTAATGAATGTATAGGAAAAAAGACCACGAAAACCAAAGAATTCATTATTTTTATATATGTTGTGCTATTAAATGTTAGGTTATTGTTATTATTATTATTATCATACCTACAATGATAGAATTCGTTCATTTCTGTTTTGGTTTAGAACTGTTTTTTTATTTCAGACTAGAGAACCAAAGGTTACGTTAAATCAACGGATCATTCAGATTTAAAACGGATTCGGGATTCGTCAGTCACAACTGACAGCATTTTTTGACAATACACCTATATGCCCCCAATTATTTAAATCTGCCACAGTAAGTAAGTATCAAAAAGCCTAAGCTATATTTTATCAAAACCGGGTAAGTGAAACCCAAGATACTACTTGCCTTCTCCGAAGTACCCGCAAATTAAATTAGCTAGTTGTGGGTTCAATTCCCACTGCGGGGCAAATGTTGCATGTTCTGTTTGGGGCTACATGATGTTGTGTGATTACGTCCCGCATTATTTATTTATTTATTTATTTACAATGGACTTTGACTGACAGGAAAGAAATACTTTAATGTTAGCTCCATTTTTCATAAAGTTTTCACTAAGATTTTATACTAGCTTCTGCCTGCGGCTTCTCACACAGCTGGTGTAGCTCTACATAATGTGTAATGACAATTTGTTATATAGGTACACCTAGTTAACTACCTACAAAGCCTCGGTCTACCTACTATATAACCATATTGCTAAATTTACCCTTAGACAGGGTTTATGTGAGATACCTTACCTATAACCTGTAACATAATGCAATTTGACACCATGTAAATAATTTACTCCGGTGATCTTCGCAGATCATCTTGGTTAAGGAACACTTCGCCCGGACACTACTTATATGGGTGATCTGGATGGCATTTAGATCTGAGCGCTTCCGTCCTTCGGAATGTACGTTAAGATGTTCTTCCCGGCTTTTTCAGTTGTTAGCCATGTCGGAGGCCTTCGGGTGGCCTAAAAATTCCGACATCAGAGTTGGCCACTATTTCATACGAAGAAGAAGAAGACCAATATATTCCATGCCTCAATTCATATGTTTCATCATCATCATCATCAGCAGCGCCATTAATAGCTTGTTATTTTTCCCAGCCAGAACGATGTACGTGTGTAACTTGTAAAATAAATTTATTGTATTGTATTGTATTTTGTATCTTAATTTTGCGTGAGGGAGAAATAAACAATACTCAATACCTTTCGCCTTTATTATATTAGTTGAATTGCTAGCCTTCTATGTACGCATTTTCTACAGATTACATTTGTTATGTTTAAATACTGAAATTAATTTTTGATTACTGTTTATAGGGTAAATCACCATCATACACACCTAGAAGGCTGCGAAAAAATTTGCGTTGGACTGCTGAGCTATTAGAAGATACGCGAAAAACTGCGAGCTCTTGGGGAAAAAAGTTGGTGTTTAATAAAAGAGTAGCGAATTTAGAAAATATGATTGCAGAATCGAAAGCATAATTTTCTAAATGTTGAAGTTTTTGAGAAATAAAAATATATTTCCTATGACTCTATTCTTTTTTGCATGTAGGAATTTTGAAAGCTTATACAAGAAACATAAAGACATGCGTGAACGACAACTTAGGACACAAATAAATAATAGGATATTTTTGCCGTTCTGTAAAAAATCAATGCAAAAGATATCTTTATTCATGTCCGTTAAAATATTCAATAGTCTCCCCGAAGACATGAAAGATTTGACACTTAGCCTTTTTAAAATAAGACTTCACAAATGGCTTGTAGATAAATGCTTTTATACGATCAAACGAATTTATTAAAACTAAATAATAATAAAATTACTATTTTTATTTCTTCTTTTGAATGGTTAGTTTTCATTTTGACATATATTTATTAAGTAATCTTGATTGTCAACTTAATTATTGTTAATTAAAATTAACCGATATCAATGATAATTAATGACATATAAACATATAACAATTTAATATTTGCACGCTTCTGTAATGAAGTATAAGTATGCGATCCACATAGCCTTTAAGATCCTTTCCTTTGTAATTGCTTGTAATGGCTTGTAGATAAATGCTTTTATACAATCAAACGAATTTATTAAAACGAAATAATAATTTACTATTTTTATTTCTTCTTTTGAATGGTTAGTTTTCATTTTGACATATATTTATTAAGTAATCTTGATTGTCAACTTAATTATTGTTAAGTAAAATTAACCGATATCAATGATAATTAATGACATATATACATATAACAACTTAATATTTGCACGCTTCTGTAATGAAGTATAAGTATGCGATCCACATAGCCTTTAAAATCCTTTCCTTTGTAATTCTGCTCGCAGTTTTTCGCGTATCTTCTAATAGCTTAGCAGTCCAATGAAAATTTTTTCGCAGCCTTCTAGGTCTGTATGATGGTGATTTACCATACTTTTATGCAATTAAATATAATTAGATTTGAAAATTATATAGGTGGTGCATTCAATCAAATTTGCTAAACATCCTTCCTTCCCTTACATATTATCAAAAGTCATTATAACTTGTTAGTGAAGCAGATTATAAAAGAAAAAAATTTTCGTCATGCAGGTCAGTATAAATTGATAGATTAATCGTTTACCTGCATGACAATAATTTCTTGTTATATTTGTTTGTCATTGAATTCCTTGTGCAATATGCAAATATTTTACCCATTATCATCATCAGCCTATAGCAGTCCATTGCTGGACATAGGCCTCCCCTAATGAGCGCCTGAGTCCCTGTCCTGAGCTCGATGCATCCAGCTTCTACCAGCAGCATTTCGCAGATCGTTACCACCTGGCCGGAGGGCGTATTATCAGTATATTTTACCCAAATCTATGGAAATTTTAATTATGTGGCAACCCTGCAGTGGAAATGAGAAAGACTAGGGTGGCCACGCAAACTATAAATCTATATATATACTTAATCTATGCTGTGCATAGATTATGTAGTAGTCTCTGTCTAAGACTCTGTGGTTCCTGATTACATCCCGATTGGCCCCGATTGGTTTTGCTTGTCAATCAGCTATTTTGTTTTGTTTTGGTGCGCCCTCTATTATCTAGTAGCTGTACTCAGAGATGTAAACAAAACAAGTATAGGAAAATTCGAAATCAGGCGAAATAGCCCCTGAGAAAGAAAAGCAAAATAGAAATGCAAATCAACTCAAAACGAAACGTCAAAAAAAAAATAGATTCCAGCAGCGTTGCCACCTTAGCCCTTTTTGGACGAGATCTAGCACTTTTTACTTAGTAGGTGAACTCGTTTTTTGATGATTTAGCCCAGAAAGAGCAATCTAGCCTTTTTCATATTACGATACAAAACTTCAAAATTTCGCACAATACGCTCTACTTAGCATAGATTTCGTCAGTTACACTCATCATCTCTTTCAATCAGCTATACCCCAGCAAGAGACAGAAAATGATAATGAAATAAATATAGTAAATCAAGAAGAAACCAAAACACAAGATCCGGTAACAAGAGGGCTTACCACAGGTTTTGATAGTTTTCGAAAACTTTATAAGTTTCGGTATCTTTCCATACATTTTCGTAGTTCATGCACGTTTTCCTAGAGGCGCTGAACTGAAAATGTATGGAAAGATACCGAAACTTATAAAGTTTTCGTAAACTATAAAAACTGTGGTAAGCCCTCTGGACACAATATTAAACAAGATCAGGGAGAGAAGAAAAGCAACCAAAACATACATCATTAGATAAAACCAGAAAAACGAGAAATTAAATACGATTTTCGAAGATTCCGATTAAAACTCCGATTTTTAGCCCATTTCATGACAAAATTAGCCATATAATCTAGCCCTTTCTAGCTTGTCAAATTGCCCTTTATCTAAAACCAAGGTGGCAACATTGGAGTCCAGTTGCGCGCGCCTGTGATTAAAAAGTACTCTGTAAAGTACTCTGTGGCCTGTGCACATTGCATTGAACTAGCTTTGCTGTGCGCAGGATTTTATTTATCCTAATTTTTTTAAATCAATTTTTTTCAGCAAAATCAAAATTAAATTATTTGAGATTTTTTGCTGACGTCCATTTTGCACCAAATCGGTAAGTTTACAAAAAATATTAGAGATCCTATCGAATGAACGGCTAATACGGTTCGTATTATCTCTTGAAGAAGTTGAAAGGATTTTGGGTGGTGCATTTTCTCTCCAGCTATTTTAAAAAGATAATCACACCAGATGCTGTGGATACTAGTCTATTTTTAATTGCTTATTCTGCAAATGCAACTTGTTTTAAATAATAAATTTAAAAAAAATTATGCAAAAAAAAAATGGTTTCAAATATTCAAAGTTACGGAAATTTTAACTAAACATAGTTATCACATATCATAACATAGATTTTGTTTTGCTATCGCCGTGAAGGAACATCTCATTGTCCACAGTTTTTTTCTGATTATTCTTCCTTCTTAGTACAAACATCTCATTGTGAATGCTCATTGCTTAATACAGTTTCTGATTCATCGTAATTCATCATCATCATCATCTTAATCATAATGCTTAGCCTATAGCAGTCCACTTGGAAGCGCTTGTGGCGTAGCTGACCTCTGTGTTCTAAGCAGATCATCTGACCGTTTAGTGGCATTTTTATCTGAGCGCTTTCATGCTTCGGAAGGTATGTTAAGCTGTAAAAGCTGGGATCAGCTTTTTCAGTTCTAATGCCATGTTGAAAGACTTCAGGCAGCCTAAAAACCAGAGTTCGCCACTATCTCATCCACATCCACATCCACATCAGCCTATATCAGTCCACTGCTGGACATAGGCCTCCCCTAATAAAGGGGGATATACCCATAATCCACACGCTGGGCATGCGGGTTGGGGATCGCAGGGCACAGCTTCTCGCACCACTGACGCTGCTGCCCGTCGGTGGCCAGGGGATTTAGCTGTGCCAATGTAGGCTGTGTTATGCCGCAATCAGCCGGCCGCCCGAGTCCCGTTCGTTGTTTAGCAGGGTGCACCACATGCAGGTGGGGTTGGCTTGGGTTCCGAAGATAGGGGTTGGAACCCTGTACACCCCACTATACTACACTATCTCATATTAACTATCTATTATCTCATGTGAAGTTTGAGGCCATCCAGCTCCTCAACAACACGGACATAGTGAGAAGACTCAAAAGAACCAAGCCTTTTGAGCTAGTGTAGTGTTAATATTAGTAAAATTAGTCCAATAGTACTTTATAAAGAACACAAGAGCAACCTGTCGCCTTAAGTAAATAAAGACAGCAAGAAAGTTTTGATTAACATATTCTTAGAATTACTTCATTTTATAAAACTAGATCATTGTTAAGTTACTTATTAGTCTATCATAAGGCTAGATTGTAATATTTTTAGTGTACATTTCAAATACCAATATGCACTAGGTAAAAAAAAACTCATTATGAAGGAGAAAAAGAATCGACCTCCATTGCATCCCATTTCTGAATTCTGTCTTTGATAGTTATAGAAAATGGCAGATCTCGAGCCCTGATAGATGATGGTTTGTCCTTACTTATGGTGACAATAAATAAATAAATAATCCTGGACGTTATCACCAGTGATCGGAATTAGGTGAGCTAAAATACCTAAAGTTCGAAAAATAACAGAGACTAAGTGGAGACGCCTTGCGACTAAATATTTTTCCGGGAAAATTTTCCCGGGTTTCGAGAAATTACTTAGGTCCATCTAAAATTAATACAGTAAAATAACAATCGAATTAATTTCCTCTTCTTATTATTGATAACAAGAAGAGGAAACGAATTCGATTGTTGTAAAAAACGGTAAGCACGATTTTTATTGTTTTCAACAAATAAAATGAACGATGTAAGTAAGCGCGGAAGCTAATGTGATTTATAAACCAGCTTTAGTAAATAGCTATAGTAATAAAAACATTTATTTAAGCAAGGGAATAAAAAAGCCATTTTATAGTTTTTGTACCATTTATTCATTTTGTACAGATAATGGAACTCAAAATCAATAATTAAGAAAGTAACCAGTCCTACCTAAGATACACAGTCGGAACTCTAAACATTATTTCCATTGATGTTGAATTTGTCCCTTAATCTGAATCGCTAACGTTTTCATCATGGACGGAGTATAAAGAAATATCTTCGTCCGGAGAATTAAAGAAAATCATTAGGAGTTTTTCCATATTATCTATTTTCAAACGATTTCTTTTTGTACTTAAAATCCATTTATACGTAGAGAAGGACCTTTCAACATCAACTGAAGTTACAGGTACATATTTATAGAATGACAATAATTCATTTTCATTATCTAATCCTTTATCTATATTTTCACAAATGTCTCTTAATGCATCTAGATCGGGATTTCTGTCCATAACGTTTTCTAATTTTTGTTTTACTGGTTCAGAAGAACACCAGCTTAGAACAATTCTTGCTTCATCAAAAATATGGAAAGATTCCGTCAACAATAAGTTAGACTTTTGCAATTTTTTTAATGAAATTTGAATTATTTTAAAATATTCGTCAATGTAATCTAAATCAGTTTTTAAACTTTCTTTTCCTAGGACAGTTTTAGCATGCCTGATAGACAAAGAATCAGAACTTCTTAGAAGTCTTACAATAGTTTTTATTTCTTCGTAATATTCAGCATAATACGAAGCTGCTTCTAGCCATGTACCCCACCTTGTTATGACAGGTTCAGGTGGCAATGGCAGGCTCGGAAATTTTTCCCTTAACAATTTTACTCTATTAGGAGCCTTTAAAAATATTTTTTTTACATTTGAAATTAAAGTATCCACATCCGCATATTGTGTCCGTATTTTTTCTGCAACGCGGTTAAGAGCGTGTGCTAAACAGGTAACATGTATCATATTTGGCAAGGAGTTCTTTAACATTCTTCCTGCTTTTAACATATATGCTACGCTATCAGAACATAAAACTAAAACATCTCCTACTTTGTCTTCATACGAGTCTCCCCACATATTTTCTAGGCATCCAATCACAAAATGAGCTATTGTCTCTCCATTTACTTTTTCTAACATTTTGCAAGCTATTAAAAATGGTTTGTTTGTTGCGAGATTTAAAGGTTTTACAAGAAAATTTACAATATAACGACCTAAATAGTCGGTAGTTTCATCTAGAGATATCCAAAGTTTCTGATTAAGAACATGGTCATGGATTAATGCAATTTTTTTTTTAAAAACTACGTCTAAATAAACCTTTCTCAATAACGATTCATCGGGAATCCTTTTAACATTTGTACATTTACAACACATATATTTCATTAAAAAAGTTTTAAACTCTGGTCGATTTACTCGTGACCAGGGTATGTTACACAATATAAGAAATTGTATTAAATCTAAATAAAATTCTTCGTTCACTTGCCTAGCAGTACCTTGATGTTTTGGTCCGTCAATATGCCTCTGTATATTGCTTTTTTTGCATACAATAGAATTCTCACATTTAGAACAAAATATCGTGTTGCTAGCGGGGTCGTGGTACAATTCGGGGTGATCTCTAATCCACGACTGTACAATCCCGTCGGTAGGTTTGGTCGCCATTTATTTGCTAGTTGCGTTGAGGCAGAAAAATTACTGAAAACAATGAGACAAATATATAGTTTCTACACTTTTCCAGGGACGTCTTCGCGTAAAATATAGTTTGATGATAGAATTGCCAGTAGCTCCAACATTTGTGCACGAACTCAAATATAAAACACTGAATAAAATTCCATAAATAAATAGTTGCATAAAATTGTTTGAATTTGGTAAATTTATCAAAAGCAGTCTAATATTTAGAATGTTTTAAAAGTGTAGTACAAATCAAAGACTTACCAAGTAATTTGATTGCCGTAAAGCGCAGTAAATTTCTGGTTGCAGTAAATCGTAGTCCGTAAATTCAAGCCAAGGTAGATAGGTACAAGTAGTGATATGGTTGCAATAAATCGCAGTCCGTAAATTCAAGCCAAGGTAGTTATGTGAAGCAGATCCAATAATCGATACGAAAACAGGTTAATAAAATATTCACGAGTCTAAGATACACACGCTGCCGAGGTAACTACAGAAGTGATGCACGCACGCATACAAGTTATGACGCCGTTTGGATGCAAAACACCCTCACCCTTCAACCCTTTTGTCATTGTTTACTTAAACAATGATTCGTTTCCCAGAATAGCCAAAGCATGCTGTCCCTTTCTTAGCGTTTGTTGTTGTTGTTTATCACTGGTTTGCTGTGTATTGCTACAAACACTTAAAGGGACAGCATGATTTGGCTATTCTGGGAAACGAAAACATAGGCGAATCCAGTTTTTTACCTGAGTTAATAACAAAATAAATCTTATTGAAGTTTGTTAAAAAGGAAAATTAATTCAGTTAGTTTTCTGTATGAATAACATTAATATTAAATGTACTTAACTGATATCCTAAAACTTGGAACAAATTCCCAATTTCCGGGAAAGATTTCCCGGAAAAAAATGTTAATGGTAAGGAAGTCTCCATTTTTTTTGACTCTATTCTTTGAACTTTAGGTAAATTAGCTCACCTAATTCCGATCACTGGTTATCACACAGCATCATGTAGCCCCAAACTAAGCAGAGCTTGTATTATGGGAACCACATGATTGATATACTACATAGATACATTTTTTTTTTGTAAATACATACATATCATACATAGAAAATAAATACATATCAAACCTCCCTCTCGCTCGCACTATTCGACATTTTAGAAGATATAAAATCACTGAATGTAGTTATGTAAAATAGAAAACCTTCATGACCTATAAAATAACAATACAAAAAATCCAGGTATTAAACCATGTATATTCCAAGTTTCATCCAAATCCGTTCAGTAGATTTTGCATGAAAGAGTAACAAACATTCATCCATACATACTCACAAACTTTTACATTTATAATATTAGTGTGATGTGATGTGATGTGATTATGGATAGGCAACTTGATGCTGATGTGTCCATTTCAGGCAGTATTAAAAAATAAAGTCATTGTTTCTGTCACTTTTTTTATCACTGATTGATTACGCTGTAGCCAAATGTCAAGCTTAGTATTATTATTCTGTCTTTGTCTAGAAAAATGGCAGATCCGAAGCCCCGGCAGATGATGGTATGCCCGTACAACAAGGCACATCAAGTTGAGCAGTACAGAATGCACATCCATCTGCAGAAGTGTCGGAAGCAGTATCCAAATGAAGCCGTGAGCGTCTGCCCTTTCGATGCAACGCACATCATCCGTGATGTAGAGATGGAGGTAGATCTCTTATTTAAACCATTAAGGTGACGATGCATGTCAAACCTCCCTCTCCAGTGAACTCCTTTAAAAACAGACTGGACAAATACTTAAAGTGCACTGAAAAATAAACCCGATATACACGTATCAGCTTTAAAGCTGCCTGTGTATTTTTTTCTAGTCCGTGAAGGTTTGCTATTTTGCATAACTATAGTCAGTGATTTTATATCTTCAAAAATGTTGAATAGTGCGAGCGAGAGGGAGGTTTGACATGTATAGTCGCCTTATTAATATCCCTTCCTAAGGGCCGTTCAAGTATTACGTAAGCCGGTTTATTACAATGTTTGACCCCCCTCTCCCCCTTGGCAGCAAAAGTAAGCAAAGCTCTACAGCTTTGCTTACTTTTGCCCACAAAATAATGTTAACGTTTAATCCCATGGTTACGTAAGCATTGGTACCTGTGGGTATTCATTTTCAATTTAGAATAGCGTGCGGTTATTCCCCTACTCTCTTCAAATCGAGTACATAAACATATTCATTATTTGTTGGATTCCCGGAAATGCGTTTTGTTTTCAAACATTGACAATGTGTGGGTTGCCAATGTGTAAAAACTAAATAACTACTGCTGACGTAATCACCGTCTATACCCGCCTACCCCCCATGTTATCAAAAATAAGCAAAGCAAAGACTATAGTGTATATTTAATAAAATAACTTGTATGGCCCCTTAGGTGGACAACTGAATTTAAAGTTCTTGCAATACTAAGTTAGGTGCTGCTAAGAAAAGACACCTTGTAGCATAGTATATAATATATGATACGTATATATATGTTATGGACAAAGTGATTAATGCGGGCATTATTCATAGTGCCCGGGCAATATGAATAATGACCAGCTACTTAGGGCAAAGTGATTAATTATTACCTAAACTGCATTATTTATCACATTGACCGGTCATTATGAACAATGCTACGTGATCATCGGGCAATGTGATAATATAGCTACTTTGGGGATGGATTGAGGGGAGGGAAGCGAACGCGTGACACGCGCTAACTAATCAGAGCCCGTCATGGCGGCGTACGAACGTCCATCGCTTCACTGTTCACTACACTGCTCTCAGTTTTGCATTCCAAGCGAATACGGACGGACGCAGACGGATAATTTCGTAATTCAGTTTCGTAACTAAAGTGAAGAAAGACTAGCGAAGCAAAGCGAAGTTCATAAGGCATCGCTAAAAGGAAGAAATTTGTGTTTTAAATTTTGATTTAAAGTCTGTAATAAAAATAATAGTTAAATATTGTGTCTTTTATTATTCTGCCCAACAGGTGATGGGCGTTATGTATATTGCCCGGACAATTTGATTAATTTAATAGTTCTTATCACATTGCCCTCACATATTGGTCATTATTCATAATGCCCGGTCATTATGTATAATGACCAATTAATCACATTGTCCATAACATATACATATGAAAATCTGTCGATCTACATGAAGGAGGAGCTCTGGCCGAAGGGTGTCCTGTTCCGACGATTATGTGGACGAATAATGGACACCACGCGACCCACGTCGTGTATATTACGTGGCAAATAAATATAATTTGTGTTTTAATTATAGTTTTATTAATATGTATGTTAGTCTCTAAGGTATATATTTATATGGGCTGTAGGATAAGTAAAACCCCATCTGTATTTATTCTTTTGTAGCCTGAAATAAAGTTTATATTATTATTATTAATATACTTTATTTAATTTACAACTCGTCAAAAATATTTGTTTTTACTATAAACCTAATATTATCTACTATAATACATAAATAACATCAAAAACATTATAGTATGTTAGTCTCTAAGGTATATATTTATATGGGCCGTAGGATAAGTAAAACACCATCTGTATTTATTCTTTTTTTAGCCTGAAATAAAGTTTATATTATTATTATTAATATACTTTATTTAATTTACAACTCGTCAAAAATATTTTTTTTACTATAAACCTAATATTATCTACTATAATACATAAATAACATCAAAAACATTATAGTAAAATGCATGGCTCAAACGGTCGGTGGCTAGGGCTGCAGAGAGAGGAACCTCCGCACGATGCTTACCGAATCCAGGAGAGCCGCCGCGTGTATCTGACCGTTGATCCAGCTGCCTAGCGAGAGCCTCGCTAGATATTGGTCAAGGCTCTTCTATCAGACCGTTCACTGAAACGACTATCGGAACGATAATTGTTATTATTATTATACATGATGCTGTGTGATAGTGTCCAGCATTAATTATTTGTGTAACAGCAGTCTCCTCTTTTAACAGTACCATGTCCGCAATTGTCCAAAGAGGATCCTACTGGACTCACAAATTTACATCACGGATGATGACCACCGACCGGTGGTGGACTTACCGGCCCCTCAAACTTCCACTTCCTCAGAGAACTGGGATGATGTAAGTCCTACTTCCTAGTTTCCTACTAATAAAGATAATATTCCTACTAATAAGGATAAGATAAAGGAGAATGCCGTTTGATGTATGGCGCTCGGAACCAAGACTAAAGTGAGTACGTCAAAAAAATCTCCAATAAGTTTTTAGTCGGTTCTACTGGCAAAATAATTAAAAATGAGGGTTATTGCCATAGTGACACTTTACATCAATGTTTGTTGCCATAGTAACGTTTATATCATTGGTTGTTGCAGTCTAATGGTTGCGTGCGGCGGAAACCAAATCAACAAAATATTTTTGACTTGATTGTTAATCGAGTCGGTGTGTAAAACTAAAGAAAATGTTATTGTCATTTATAAAATATATTAAATTTTATGGGATACGTTCGGTTTTGACTCAATTGGTACGGGTTCTCGGCATTCTCCTTTATTCACAAAACTTTACCACTACTTTGTAACAAAATATCACTGTCTAGTTTAACAAATTAAAATCGTAACATTAAATGTAGGTACTTCTATAAAAAAAACTAGACTAACACATTCTTATGCCGTTTGTACAGTCAAGTGACTACCCTCGAGTGAGGCTCCATTGAATCAGAAATATAGTCGAGTGACTACCCTCCAGTGAGGCTCCATTGAATCAGAAATACAGTCGAGTGACTACCCTCCAGTGAGGCTCCATTAAATCAGAAATACAGTCGAGTGACTACCCTCCAGTGAGGCTCCATTGAATCAGAAATACAGTCGAGTGACTACCCTCCAGTGAGGCTCCATTGAATCAGAAATACAGTCGAGTGACTACCCTCCAGTGAGGCTCCATTGAATCAGAAATACAGTCGAGTGACTACCCTCCAGTGAGGCTCCATTGAATCAGAAATACAGTCGAGTGACTACCCTCCAGTGAGGCTCCCTTGAATCAGAAATACAGTCGAGTGACTACCCTCCAGTGAGGCTCCCATACAATGGCACGGATGGTGCGCAAGTCCGACATATGAGGCTATTTGATGTTGTGTGTGAAATAGCATGCAAATAAGGAAATTAACTGCTATGTTTCAATCAGAAATACAGTCGAGTGACTACCCTCCAGTGAGGCTCCCATACAATGGCACGGATGGTGCGCAAGTCCGACGTATGAGGCTATTTGATGTTGTGTGTGAAATAGCATGCAAATAAGGAAATTAATGCTATGTTTGAATCAGAAATACAGTCGAGTGACTACCCTCCAGTGAGGCTCCCATACAATGGCACGGATGGTGCGCAAGTCCGACGTATGAGGCTATTTGATGTTGTGTGTGAAATAGCATGCAAATAAGGAAATTAACTGCTATGTTTGAATCAGAAATACAGTCGAGTGACTACCCTCCAGTGAGGCTCCCATACAATGGCACGGATGGTGCGCAAGTCCGACGTATGAGGCTATTTGATGTTGTGTGTGAAATAGCATGCAAATAAGGAAATTAACTGCTATGTGGATGTTTCACTGCTATGTGATTTCCTTTAGGATGTTTTAAAATGCGCTTCGATGCTGTCCGACATTATAGTTCTTATTAAATAAATAAATTTTGATTTTGATTTTCATTAAATATATTATTTAAAATGCCATTAAAAGGTCAAACATCCATTGACTGGGCGGAGTGCTGCTAAAACCAAAATGATCTGAGCTTCAACCTGACATATAATAAACATTACTATAAATGTTGGCCAGTGACTAATAATTTTAATTTATTCCAGGACAATGTAGAGACATATAATCCACTGCAAGCGAAGCTGGGTGCTCATATCATCAAAAAGAGCATCAAAGGGGCCACCAAGTCCCAGAGGAATGCGGCTCGGATGGAAGGTAAAAACTGTTCAACACCAAAACCAGTCTATTCAGTCAGCTGCTGGACGTAGAAGGAAGATGCATACTTTTGGTCGTACAACGAACCTGCAGACAAAATATTCAGATCTACTCATAATTGTAATACAACACCAGCCTATTTTGTCCACTGCTGGACATAGGCTTCCCCTATAAGAAGGGGATATGCCCATAATCCCCACGCTGGGCTGGGTTGGGAATCGCAGGGCACAGCTTCTCGCGCCGCCGACGCGGCCAGGGGATTCAGCTGTGCCGGTGTCTGCGCTATGCCGCAATGAGCCGCTGGCAGAGCTCCGTTTGTTAGTTAGCATCACCATGGACAGGTGATGTAGCTGTGTCGGTGTCATGCTGCGCTATGCCGCAATCAGCCGCCGCACTATGGGACCAAACGGTGTTTTTCATCTCAAAAATCGATAACTGTGGTGTTTAGTGATTTTACTCCTTGAAAATTTTTCACGTATTAATGAATATCTAGGCAAGAAAATAAATCAAAAATCATAATTTTAAAAATTATATATTTTTCGTAAAAAAAAATGACAATGATAAAGTTATACGAAATTACATACAAAAAATTATACAGTTATAGTAAAATAGCAATAAAAGTTACACTTTTGGTTAAAATAAGTTTAAAACTAAATCATTATTATAACACTTTATTTAATTGTAAACTCGTCTAAAATACTTTTTTTACTATTATAATTAATACTACTTATGTACATAAATAAATGTCGAAAACATTATTATTATTATTATTAAACAGACATGCTATAACATTACATGATAAAAAAAAATGCGCTTATCCTATTCATCACTTTCTATTTCCAACAATTCTTTAGCTTCATCAAACAATTCTTTGGATATAAGAAAATTGGGTTTATTTAAGCTAGATATATAAGGAAATATGTATATAACAAAATATGTATATAACAAAATATGCAGAACGTCTTCGTTTGTTGCTGATCTGGAACACTTCCTAGCGTGATGTAACCTATATTTCTTGTAATCTTTATTTCGGGCTCCTGGGCATCTTCGGATAATTGGCCTATAGGCAAAAGTGAGTAATGCTCTATTATTTTAGCACCATGTATAAGTACTTTATGGACCGAAGATGGCATGAAGTACCAGTTATATTTCACATCCACCACATCCACACCAGCCTATATCAGTCTGGACATAGGCCTCCCCTAATAAAGGGGGATATACCCATAATCCCCACGCTGGGCATGCGGGTTGGGGATCGCAGGGCACAGCTTCTCGCACCACCGACGCTGCTGCCCGTCGGTCGCCAGGGGATTTAGCTGTGCCGATGTAGGCTGTGCTATGCCGCAATCAGCCGGCCGCCAGAGCCCCGTTCGTTGTTTAGCAGGGTGCACCACGTGCAGGTGGGGTTGGCTTGGGTTCCGAAGATAGGGTTATATTTGCTTACGTATAATTGCGCGGTTATCAATGTATACTGGCAGAATTTGCTGCGTTTATAGGGAATCCCGATGACATAGTTTGAAGAATTACATGTAATCTATTGATTAATTCTTCATCAATTCCGGTTATTCCTGCAGAACATTGGTAATTTTGTAAGAATCTCCTTGCCGTATTTCCGTCATTGCTATTACCGGAACCTAGACGTGGTTTATCAATGTGCAAACCAAGCACTTCTCGGAATCGTTTTTGGACATATTTTTTCTTGTCTTCTTTAAGTTGCTTGTTTGCTGGAGTTGTTGCTGACCACTTCTCAAAACCTAAATTGTAAGAAATATGGAGGATCATCTCCATACCTTATCCATGCATGAAGTGTCGACAATCCGTATTTAAACGCATCTTCATTTTCAACTCTCGTTGTAACTTTTGAAAGAGCATTCATTTGTCTGGGAGTTGCTCCACAAACAGTGAAGGTAACACTGGATAATGTGTTCGTTAACACTTGAGCAACTTTCCCATATAGTGTAAATAGTACTGATTGTAATGAATTACCACAAAAGATAAGAACTTCCGCAGCAATATAGTTTATCATACTTGTGGTTAAGGTAATCACCGCTAACAAAAGTGCCATGGGAAGATTCTTGTATTCTATTAATTTGGTTGCTTATATCATAGAAATGAAAAAAAAAAACAAGATAGACATCAAAATAAATTAATTAAATATTATATTTCATAATAAAAACGAAGAACCGTAACTTTCGGAGATTTTTTTATTTTCCCTCGATTGACATATAGCTTATAAATCACCTCTTGCGCAAAAAACGCGCAAGTTTTTTTTAAATCCTCATATTACTGAATGCTTAAGGTCTCTAATAGAGTGATTAACTTGACACCGGCAGCCTTCGGCAACAAGGAAAACTCCAATTGAAATAAACAAAAACGAAATTTTCTTTTACTTCACTAAATTTTTTTTTAAAAATAAAAATATTTTTTTACAAAAACTGAGCGTGGTTGTAAAGTGTACATTCTAAGCTATCTAATGATGTATAACACTAATTAATTCTGTGTTGAACTTCCATAACGGTAATTCAATTGGCATAAATATATTTATTTCCCAATGTTTGAGGTTTATTTTATATACGTAAAACTAAGTTATTTTTTTTTTGTAATTAATTCTTAAGTTCCATCCTTTGAGAGTATAAAACCATAAAGGGATATGGAATTACGACTTTCGTCAAAACCATTTTTGAGATGGAAAATACTGTTTGCCGCCAGAGCTCCGTTTGTTGGTTAGCAGCACCACGGACAGGTGATGTAGCTGTGTTGGTGTCAGGCTGCGCTATGCCGCAATCAGCCGCCGCCAGAGCCCCGTTTGTTAGTTAGCAGGTGCACCACGGACAGGTGATGTAGCTGTGTCGGTGTCAGGCTGCGCTATGCCGCAATCAGCCGCCGCCAGAGCCCCGTTTGTTAGTTAGCAGGTGCACCACGGACAGGTGATGTAGCTGTGTCGGTGTCAGGCTGCGCTATGCCGCAATCAGCCGCCGCCAGAGCCCCGTTTGTTAGTTAGCAGGTGCACCACGGGCAGGTGATGTAGCTGTGTCGGTGTCAGGCTGCGCTATGCCGCAATCAGCCGCCGCCAGAGCCCCGTTTGTTAGTTAGCAGGTGCACCACGGACAGGTGATGTAGCTGTGTCGGTGTCAGGCTGCGCTATGCCGCAATCAGCCGCCGCCAGAGCCCCGTTTGTTAGTTAGCAGGTGCACCACGGGCAGGTGATGTAGCTGTGTCGGTGTCAGGCTGCGCTATGCCGCAATCAGCCGCCGCCAGAGCCCCGTTTGTTAGTTAGCAGGTGCACCACGGACAGGTGATGTAGCTGTGTCGGTGTCAGGCTGCGCTATGCCGCAATCAGCCGCCGCCAGAGCCCCGTTTGTTAGTTAGCAGGTGCACCACGGACAGGTGATGTAGCTGTGTCGGTGTCAGGCTGCGCTATGCCGCAATCAGCCGCCGCCAGAGCCCCGTTTGTTAGTTAGCAGGTGCACCACGGACAGGTGGGGATGGCTTGGGGTCCGGAGATGGGGATTACACCACTTTACACTGAAAAACTGTTCAGTTTGTTAAAATATAGGTTGATACGTGGGAATTTACATAGCGAAAGAACTGCGGCCTGATTCTGTCGATTATATTTGATTCTATAAGATATATATCGCGGAAACTGTCAAAACTGTATGAAATTTGACAGTTCTCTCGATATATATCTAATAGAATCAAATATATCGAATCGTCAGGCGTGAAACTACTTTCACGGCATTAATTTAGCCATCAATTTGTTTTTTATCAACGTGTAAACAAATGTCTAGTTTTACAATGCTTGTATTAATTCCATGACATGAGTTACTTTCGTCCCACGCGCTGTGTTTTGGTTTAACTAATGGCATGAAAGTAACTTTACCTTGTAAGTGCGACGCGAAACTAGTGTGGCAAAAGTGCGTGCGTTATGTAGGTTGTTAGTTTTTGACCCTATGCTAAGTTTTCACGTATTGAGATCTTGATCATTTTAATTTTATATGTATATTAGCTTGCGCCCACGGCTACGCTCGCGTGGTATTCTGATAAAAATGTGTTTAATACTAACTCACAATCTATGTATATTCCAAGTTTCATCCAAATGAAAATCGCTATAATAGCCTTACGTAATTAATGGATGCCCCTATAGCGACAAATTAGCGTGTTTATAGGCCTTAGGCGGCGTTCTAATTTGGCGCGATGCGTTTTGGTCGTCCGATGAAAATGTTGGTCTGTGCTCGCGCGGTGACTTGCAAGCTTCAATTAGGCCACTAAATAAATGTGTGTATTTAATCTCGTCGTACGACGAAAACACATCGCGCCATCGTTTGATCGCTACCAATTAGAACGCTGCCTTACACCATGAGCTATGCGTTCATTCCACTCGACAGCACGAGAACGAAACCACCGGTGGTGTCGTTTGGAGTCACTATTCCGTTCGACACTAGCGACTGTTAGTGATGTCCTGCAAATCATAGGTAGGTGTATTCTATATACCCTACAGTAGGGGTTGCAAACCGAGATTCTGAATCCCGAAAATACCGGAATGCCGGACCGAAAAGAACGCTTTCAAATACCGGCATTGAGAAAACGGAAATCGGGATTTACGTTATTTTCGGTATTTCACTATAAATTTATATTAAATAATATTATGTCAATAAATAATTAAAATAACTCAGCAGCAGCGAGTCATTTATAATACTTTCGTAATAAATGATGGTTTTTTTAATAAATGTGATTTTCTTATCATAACACACTTTTATTGTTTGGCTGGTGACTATTCCCTTACGAAAATTACGATTCCATTACATATTTCAAATATTTTTCTCACTATATTGAAAATACCGAAACTACCGGAATATCGGTATTCATTTCAAAGTAATACCGAAAACACCGATTTTTGAAAAGAGGTCCGGTATTGCGACCCCTACCCTACAGTTATTACCCTTAACTTCATATGTTTACAATTTGTGGCCGGTTCCTATATTATACCGTTCGATGACGTCTCGTTTTCCCCTGAACTGTCAAAATTTCGACGCAAGGAAGCGTCATCGGTAATGTATGATTCTCACTTACTGGCGCGCGTCGGAGCGTATTTTATAACATGCTAAAGGAATTGAAGCGTCCCCAAAGTAAGTTCCATATTTGCATGCAACTTACGCAGCTGATCTATTTATGTCAGTGTTTGACAAAGTTCAAAGCTGCGTAAATTGCATGCAAATAAGGAACTTAACTGCTTTGTGGATGTTTCAATTTCTTGTAGCATGTTTTAAAATGCGCTGCGATGCTCTCCGACGCGCGCCTGTAAGTGTGAATCGTACATAACGGTATAATAAAGAATTCCATGGTAACTGTACTTGATTGTTGATAAGTTTGATAACTCGAGTAGGTCAATTCAAGGAGTTTAATTGTAAGTAGCTTGCTATTCAAGACATTACTAGGGTAGTGTCAAACGGAATAGTGATTCCAAACTCAAAGTTCTGCTGATATCGAGTGGAATGAAAGGAGCTATGGCTTCACCTATAAGCTTGAACTTGTGGTATCTTCGCAGGTCGGCTTGCTTACTGTGCTGCCATGAAGAATCAAGAACAGAAAGAATAAATTGCCAACCATCATTGACTTTTTTTTTAAAGAAAAGTTTATACCAAGTCATTGTTTTTAATGGAGGAGAATCATCGAGTTACTACTCTATAGAATCAGTCTCCCAGTGAAAACTGACAAAAAAATTCCGAGCGTCGTTAACATCAAAATTCCTTTTATTTTTATTTTTATTTAAACCAGTCGCTTGATAAGTGTTTAATGGTGTCGATTTAATTGTGCATTTTCGAAAATAAAACTGAAACTTACAGTTTTAAGAATGTTACTGTCTCTTTCATAAAGATGGAAATGAGAAGGATCGCTATAATTTTAGAGCTTTCAAATTAAGTTAAGTTTAGAAAAGTGCTCAAGAGAATCGACACAATTGTTGGCGCAATAGGCAGCGCGCACGAGTTTTGTTGCGGACATTTTTTTGTTAAAATTTGTGTGTTGTAAAATAAGTTTGTGGATCTAGATTCTAGAGTATTCTATCTCGATGAGGACAATCTTTAGCATTGACTGCTGGCTTGAGAATCTGAGGGTCTATTTAGTAACTCAGGGGCCTGCAGAAATGATAAGCACCGGTCCCGTTTTACGAACTTATTTTGTCAATTGACGTTGTTGGAATTATGACAGATGAAATGTCAAAATTTCAAAATATAGGTCCTCAGGCAGGCAACTGAGGCCTCATTTGGGGACACCATTTTTTTCATCTTGAACGACGGTTGTCAATTTTATTAAATTTTATTTTCTAGTGTTTTTCTAATGTATGTCGTTTAATATTCATGGTATAATAACCGATAAATGTTAGATAAAAGACACAAGTATTAGTGAAATGGAATAAAAGAAGATTAAACGGGAATTCTCTGATGAAGAAAATTGTGCGCCGATCGTTTTTTGTTATAGTCGCCATGGCTATAGCAGAAAACAGGACCTGACCAAAGACTGGACGACTGGACTTATAAACCGTACTACGTTGCCTCATATTATTATGAACAATTATTATACTTGATACTGGCAAAATTGTGGATCACTATCCCAGAAGCCATTTAATAAAGAAGTGAAGTGAAGTGAGGCCTCATTTAGTAACTCAGTTGCACAACGAAATGGCATCGGACCTTATTTGCAATCTTAGACATTTCATATGTTGAAATTCAAAGAACGCCTATTGTAAAAACAGGATCGAGGCTGACTCCGTATGTGCCACGTGATTTTGTTAAAATTGTCTCGATTTTGTTGATAGACGAATTTTTGTTATTATTTAATGCCTCTTCTACCATCCTCAATTAAAGTTCCCAGTAGGCTAATCACCGATTAAAGTCACATGTAACTTCTCAATCGCATTTCACGACGCTCTAGTAACACTACTCAGAGGTTAAACTGACCTGTAAACTATTTGGAACATCATCTGGCCCTCAGAATAAAGAAAAGAAATAGCAGAAATCTTAAATTTCCCCATGCGCTGAACATCAACTCATACGACTGATCTCTACTTTCTTATGTCCTTATATGTTAGCTAGAAAGAGATGCATACTTTATCTCAATGCGATTTCTGCAACTTCGTACCAGGGCATTTGTATGAACCTGCATAGAAATTTGTTCGAGCGCCCTGGTACACGATTAACTTTTTGAAGTCGCATTGATATATGTATGTATCACTTTCTAACTGATGATATTGGAAATAAGAAAGTAGATATCAGCCGTATTGAAATTTAAGACTTTAGTTGTCTTCCTATATCTGTGCTTGAAACACTGACATATTTTCGACGTCTCGTTAGTTTTTGACAGCTTTTCAAGGGAAAACGACACGTCATTGGTTACAGTATAATATATGATTACATGGTAATTGAATTTATTAAGATAAAACTAATGAAGCTTATTTGAAGATGGTGAAACAGGCTCTTAATTTAATGATATGTGTCAAATTCCGCTCAAATACTGAATCTCTACTCGACATTTGAGACGTATCTATCTATCCTTCAGAATTTGTACTGTGACATCAATTAGACCACATAAAATATCATTTATTTGAGAAATTATTTAGTGGTAGCTTTCCAGTGACTTTAGAGCCTTGTACACGGGTAGAGTAAATGGTAGAGTCAACAAGCGTACAAGTAGAGTTTCGTACTCTAGCGCTGACAGTTATTGCGCTGAAGTCAAAAGTAAGGTATCTTATGGGAGCTAGAGGAGAGAGAGAGCGAGAGACCCATGCGCAGAAGCTTCGTTCAGCGCTAGACACGTGCTGCTAGCTGTACTATTTCTTACTATGGAATTAATAATAGTACTTCGTATTTGGGGAATGCGGGCTTTGAATAAAAATCCGTGACTAATTTTTCTTAATAAATATACCCAAATTTAGGATTATGTCTCGTTTCCGCTTATGTGTAACACTAAGAGGAAACGAGACAACCCTAATTTGGGAGAATAGATTAGGCACAGATTTATGTTCAAAGCGCGCCCATACGAAACCTTGCTTCACTTGTACTTTGGAACACTCGGGTTCATCAAATTCGTAGATTTTCGAGAAGCGGCTGTCTATAGGCCTTGATAATTTCAAGTTTTATTATTAGAAAAAAGATCAAAAACAGATTATTCATTCAGCTTTGCAATAAACAAAACAAGGCAATACACAAAAAAATAATGTTACATTCCCAAGTACTTTACCAGTTTTAGTTGATTACTCTAATGCTGTAAACATGATCGTACTCTACCGTGATACTATACCAGTGTACTCTAGGCTTAATAAATGCAGGTTCTGTTTCAACTGAACTAAAATAATTTGAAAAATATAAAAATAAATATTTATATTAAATTTATTTGAACCAGATGGGATTTGAACCTTATCTCTTTGTACGCGACATCAACAAATCAGAAGGTTTTATGTTCAACTGTATGTATTTTTTTATGTTAAAGACTTAAATTTGCTACAGAATTGCCGCTATAGTATTTTTGTTGTGGAAACTTAGTACACTACCCGTGTACTATAGGCTTAATAATTTAGATTATATTTCACCTAAACTAAAATAAAAACTTAAAAATAAATAATTACATTCCAAGTTTTAGAATCAGATTGGATTTGAACCTTGTCTCTTTGTAACCGACTTCAATAATACAGAAGGTTTTATGTTCGACTGTATGTATTTTTTTAGAATGTTTAGAATTTTTATTTGTTACAGCCTTTTGCATTGCCACCATAGCATTTCTGTTGTGGATAGTTAGTTCTCTACCGTTTACTCACCCCAAGCTTAGTAGTGGAGGTTCTGTTGCACCTAAATAAGTCATAAATAACGACCTAATCATAAATAAATATACGCAATTAGAACCACATGGAATTTGAACCCAGTCTCTTTTTAGAATGCAAATTCGCCAAAGAATTTTCGCAGGCTTTATAGTGTAGATTCTGTTGCACAAACTATAATAGATCTATAATTAAATAATTATACTCATATTATAACCAGATAGAATATGAATCTAGTCTCTTTTTAGAACGTGAATTCTCCATAAAATTGTCCTAGGCCTAATAGTGCAGATTCTTTGCACCTAAACTAAAATCATTTGAAAGTCCTATAATTAAATTATTACATTCAAAACATGTTTTAGAACCAGATAGGATTTGAACCCAGTATCTTCTTAGAACGTGAATTCTCTATAGTACGATTATAGATGGGATTTGAACCCTAAAGTGTTGCACCTAAACTGAAATAATTTAAAAGATCTATATGTAAATAATTATATTCAAAATATTAGAACTAGATGGAATATGAATCCTGTCTCTATTTAGAAAGTGAATTACCCTATGCTTAATAGTGTAGATTCTATTGCACCTAATCTAAAATAAAATTTGAAAGACTTAAAATTATTCAATTTGTTAGAACCACATGGAATTCGAACCGTAACTTTTTAGAATGTTAATTCGCTACAGAATCGCCACCAAAGTCTTTTTATTCTGGCTGGCTACAGGTAAACCTGCATTTACACCATCTAAGTACAGAAACAATAACAACAGTTAAGTCCACTGCTGGGCATAGGCCTCCCCTGTAAAAGGGATATGCCCATAATACCCATGCTGGGCATCGCAGGGCATTGCTTGGGTTCCAAAGGAGTTGGAACAAGGACTTGGGAGGTTGGAACCACGTAACCCCATTTATGGGGTTCCAACCCCCCATCTTGGCAATCAAAAAGTCGATCAAAGTACACTTGACGTTGTGATGAAAACTTAAAAAAACAATACATTTTTGTGTAGCTTTGTAATTGCGCGCTATTCATAAATGTTAAAATTAAGCAAATGTTATCGTGATGATTGTAAAATTTCTAGCCTATTTTATAATTAATAGAGTAATTTGACGTTGCCAGTGTGAAAACTTTTCACGAACCTTAATAAAAAAATAGTTTTTTGACGTGACCCTTTTTACACGAAATTTAAATAATGTTGGGGTAAAATAATTAACTCGAGCATATAGTTTTAGTACATTTTTTAAATTCCCTATATCGTCTTTTTCAATCTTCGGAATGTACTTGTATTGTAACCGATACTTCAATGAAAGTTTTAAAAAGTAATAAGGTATAAGCTATGTTAAAGGGTTGAAATTGATCTGACACAAACAAGATGAAACATTTTGAAAACTCAGTTGTGTCGCGTAAGTAACAGAGCTTGACAGCCCAAAGTGACTGAATTTTATGAGGTGGAATTTCCTGTCCCATATTTTTATATAAGCATTTTTAAATGTAGTGTAGATTTATCTCTATTTCTTAACAATTTTGACAGCCAGCGACGGGGTGTTTAAATAACAGCTGGCAGGATTTCGGATGATGGTCCACAAATATTTAGACCAACATTTCGTGAGTAACAAAAAAAAATGGCCAAAAGCAGGGTTTGAATCAACGGGAACTGTCAAATTTTCGAATTGTGAGAAGGGACTGTCAAATTACTCAATCTAATTATAAAATAGACTTAGTAGGTAGGTGTTTTGAGTTACCAATAAATATTATTTTCTTAGAAAAATCTCGTTTATTAATAAAAATGCCTTTAGCCTTAATACATAAATTATTATGATTAGAAAATGGAAACTTGAGTAGGTGTAAGGGCGAGGAAGATGAATGACTAAAATTAATATTATGTACAACTTTTAAGTCATATTCAAATTATTTACATAGGAATCATTCAGTTGTGTATTCCCACACTAGATAACCTACACAAGACAATAGAATTTTCTATTGTGCCTGGAATCTTATGACCATGGTATATTCAAATGTTGTCAATGTCAAGAAGAATCTGCCAGTGACAGTGGCTTGCATCTTTCAGAATACCCTTCTAATTCTAAGTGGTTGAAAAAAGTTCTGCACTGACGTCCCGCATTGGGGTGTATTGTGCATAGCACACCTGCCAACCTGACCTCAGCCAGCCCCAACCATATATTAAAATATACATCATGTTTGAGATTTCTTCTTTTTCATCAGAAATCTAAATTGAATTAAACAAAAACTCATGGACTTTTTGAACATTTAAAAATACAGAGGCAGTAGTTAGTGCTCCATCAGTGAACTCTTTCAAAATAGATTGGATTATTTGAAGTGCACTGAAAAATAACCCCAATATGCACATCAGCTTTGAGCTGCCTGTGTATTAACAAATAATAATAATATTTATTCCCCAATATGCTTAAATTAAGATTTTTCCACATCCTCTACATACTGATTGTCCATTTCTTTAAATTTCTTTACCATATCTTCGGGAACATCGACCGTTGTAAAATCGTTTGCCCCAACCTCATCCTCTGTCTGAATCAAAATATCTACAACGTTCTCGCAAGCGAGGAGCGCTTTCGCATCTTTCTCCCATTTATGGTATTCTCGTAACACGTAATAAACACCATTATCTCTCAAAACCTCTCGGCCATGTCTCTTTATACACAATTTGTTTAATGTCTCCAAAATCATTTTGCGGATGTCAACATCTCGGTCTCTCTGTTTCTCTTGTGGCAGGTATTGGAGTGCTATAGGTAGCTTGTCCATTTCATCGTCAGCATAGTCCTCATTGCCCATGATTGGGTTAAGCAGGAATGTTAATAAATCTAGATCGGAGCTGAGTAAGAAGTCGTGGAATTCTGTATCGAAGGATAAGTTTCTGATTATGCCGATGACACCTCCCCGACGGATAGAAGAAGGTTCATAGTTGCAGAATGGAAGGAGTTTTATCAACGGGATGTATGGGTTTTCGTCTGTCAGCCATTTTCGTATCCTGTGACTGCAGGAGAGGTTGCTAACCATAGGTGCTAAATAGTTTAGGTTAGAACCTTTTTTGTTGTAGCTTGTATCAACAAAAGAGTTTAGGATATCGTTGAGGCGGGGTAGGATGACGTTAACACACGTTTCTAGTTCATCTTCGAGTCTTGTGATGTTAGATAAAATCATACAAGCAGCGTCAGCATCCTTTTTTTCGGGATTCAAAACATAACCTATAAGTAGCTCAAGAATGTTTTTGTAATTGGATGATTTGATTATAATTTTAGCACCAAAAGTACTGGATGTGACATTAACAAGCACAAGTAATGCATTTTTAGCGATGTCATCGTATTTATCATCGGTTAGATCAATTATGTGTTGGATTATTTGGTCGTTTTGGAGCAGAGTTTTGACGCCGTCTTCACTCGCTGATAGTCCCACTAAATGGTCTAATGCAATATGTTTTAGATCCAGGCGGGATTCGCGTTTGAGGAATTGCAACAATTCTTCCAGGGGATCCTTAGACATTTTGGTAAAACTACAAAAGTATGATGTAAGCAAACAGTAATACGAGCAAACGAAACATGAAAAATCCGCCCCCACGCACGTTCGACGTTTGTTTGACACTGACATTTGGAAGGTAGTTGGCGTAAATATCATGATAGCAGCGGCTATTTTCACGAGAAAATATGACCTTATATTTACGCCATCTAGCGTTCAATAGCAAAATTAAGTATATCTCTAACCAGTGAAAATCAATGACTAAAGAAATTTATGCCATCTAGCGTTGAGTAGTTAGAAAATGTTTTTTTCTGTTTGGAAGAAACTGGAATGCGGGAACTGAAAGAAAGAAAACAAATTGTTAGCTTTTAATTTCAGATTTATTGCCTCTGTACTTTTATTGTTTAAACCATATTAAACACATTCTCTGCTACCATACAAAGCTGCAAGCTGCTCAATTTACGTTAATTATGAAAATGCAATCCAATAAAAAAACATATCCAAAATGGTGGACCACCGACCGCGGGGCAAGGCTCAAACGGTCGGTGGCTAGGGCTGCAGAGAGAGGAACCTCCGCACAATGCGTGCCGAGTCCAGGAGAGCCGCCGCGTGTATCTGACCCTTGATCCAGCTGTCTAGCGAGAGCCTCGCTAGATATTAAGGCTCTTCGCTATCAGACCGTTCACTGAAACGACTATCGGAACGATAATTGTTGAGTCGACATCCCACATAGCGGTAATCTCGTGTGCCAGGTCAAGGTACTTGCTAAGCTTGTCCTTCTCGGCCTTCACGAGATTAGCGTCGTGTGGGATGGTGATAACAAGTATCGCCCGGCGTTTCGACCGGTCTACGTCGGACCTATTTGACTAACGGATTTTAATATACCTACCAAAATATTGACTTTAATTTATCTATTTATATGTAATACTATCTTGTGACTATAACTAAGTATGACGTCCTCCTCTCTCCTATTTACTATTGTTGTGCCCAACAGGGTCTATAATGATCACAATGAAAATTTGTTAACACCTATTCTACAAGACAAAATATTCTACAAGACAAAATATTTAGTACAAATTCCGCTAACTCAACACGTCTGCGGAGTTCTGCGTCGTTGTTGTTTTTTAGCGTCGTCGACGTTGGTGGTCAGCCAGTCGATCATTCCTGAGGATGCCTTATGGGGAAGGCGAAACATTGTCGAAATTCTGTTGAGTTTCTTGTGTATTTATGTGTGTGTCGTTTCTCCAAGCTAATTACAGGTTAACGTGTTGTTTTTATTGGTGGAAGAGTAAGTTGACGGTTGCATTTATTAATGATTGCATGTTTGCTTGTTCTTTCTCTGATTTGTATGTGAATCTGCGGGCGGGAGGGCGGTGCATGCGTATGCATTTTGTGGAACTTAGGAGAAAGTTAGCGGAATTTGTACTAAATATTTTGTCTTGTAGAATATCTTGTAATGGATTTCCGCAAAGTCACGCCTGAGTCAATTAATTATTATTGTTAACACCTGTATATTTACATTATGGAACGCAATAAATTATTGAGTATTGAGTATTGTCTATCAGCACGATATCAGGTTTATTCGCTAGAATCATCCAATGTCCGGATGCAACCTTATAGTATGTTTTTTGAGCGCGGCTTGCTGTCTGAACGCGCGGCCACAATGCAAACAGACAAGGGGCCGCGCGCCCGTATGTCGCCAGATGTGTTCAGTCAATGTCCTTTTATCCTGAAAATAACAGGGATGATGTCTGGGTAGAAAAATAATAATTCTAATTAGTCCGTCAATTAGATTATCAAAAAATATTGAACACGTATTTTTTTATTTTTAATATCAATGGTAATCGACAAATTTATAGAGCGTCAAAGTTCGGGAGTGAGGGCTCGTGACGTCACGACTATGTAAAAAGTGTACTTACCCGTGACGTCACGCGGAACTTCAGCGCACTATATCTTTGTCATTTTTAGTTTAATTGACAAAAGAAAAAATACGTGTCCATTATTTTTTGATAATGTAAATGACGGACTAATTAGAACTTTTCAGGCTTCTAGCCTATTGCTGGCTGTATTCAAGTACTTAGAATATTGTTATTCACTTCATAGTATAGTAGAGCCGTGGCCTAGTGGGATGTACCCCGACTTAAGATCAGGGTGCCTAGTGCGAGTTTTTTTACCAGCTCGATTGCGTTTGCGTTTACGCAAATTTGTATGGAAAGGAGTCAGTGCCACGCGTTTCTCACTAGATGGCGCCACCTTGATTCCTTATAAAAATGCGTTAACGCGATCGAGCTAGTAAAAAACTTGCACTAGGCACCCTGGAGGTCGTGGGTTCGATTCCAGCCGTCCACCAATGGATTTTTCGATTCGATTTTTTTTGTGCGCAGCTCGAAACGGTGAAGAAAACATCGTGAGGAAACCGGCATGCCTTCGAACTGTAAAGTAGGAAAGGTATGTGCTAGGTTAGTGTTCCAATAAAAAGCGGGTATGGGCTTGCAACCTGTCACGTGGAATGCTAGCTGCTTGCAACAAGTGGGCATGTATCGAACGTAATGTTTGGACTTGCCTCTGACTACCCCCGTTAAGGTATCCTCAATAGATTTGCGTACTGAGCAATATCTGAAGATATCCATGATGGCGAAAAAGTCGTGAAGATGTTTGTTTGTTTGTTTTTGGTTTACATAGTATAAAACAAAGTCGCTTTCCGCTGTCTGTCTCTATGTATGCTTCATCATCATCATCATCAGCCCATATCAGTCCACTGCTGGACATAGGCCTCCCCTAATGAGCGGCATTGCGCCCTGTCCTGAGCTCGACGCATCCAGCTTCTACTAGCAGCCTTTCGCAAATCGTCACTTCACCTGTCCAGAGGGCGTCCTACACTGTGTTTGCCGAGCCGCAGTCTCCACTCAAGAACTCGATTACCCAACGGTTATCGTAATCCCTAACCCGCATGCCCTACGTGGGGATCATGGGCATATCCCCCTTCTTATAGGGGAGGCCTATGTCCAGCAGTGGACTAAATAGGCTGGAGGCTGGTGTTGCCGACTTACAGTAAACACAATACCGCAGTAATCGCACATTTTGTCTCGTGCCTTCTCTTTCACTCCATGATGGGCGCGTTTCACGTGACGAGTGACGCATCTTCGTGTCGCTAACAGCTGTCAAATTGAAAACAAACATATATTAATATAAAAAAATGGGAGAGAAATGTTTCATCTTGAACACATTATAATAATATATATATAAGCATGCTAAATATGTTACTAAATAATAACTGTTACATACATTTATTGGTTAAAGTTTATTAAGTATTCGTTTTTTAGTTTTAAATGTTTTAAATATTTTAAGTTCTAATAATACATATGTACCTATTGATCTCTTAGTTACCATAAGTACCTACTACTTAGTTATTATTATTATTATGAATGCTGTGTCCGCCTGTAATTGGTTTCTATATCAGAATGAAAACTTTGTCAGTGTAACTCTACAATGTATTGATATTTAATCTGTTGGCGTTCCTATTAAATAAATAAATAAATAAACACCGATATAGAAGAGAACTAGTTTTATTATTTATTTTTTTATTTTATTTTATTTATTTAACAAAATCCACAGCCCTTAAATATAACAAACAAATCTTATACTGTCTTATTCCAAAACAAAGACTAAAGATAGTCTAGGTTTAAAACTGTTATTTTTTATACAAAATGTCAGATTTAAACTCATTAGTCTTCGTTTTGGAATAAAACAGATATAGTTTATCTTACAGCCAATAAAGGATTTACTTTTTATAAACAAAAAATACACTATGTTCTCAACGTCAGATCAGTCATACGTCAGATCTCTACTTTCTTATGTCCTTATATCATTTGTATTTATTTTAGTACCTATATATGCCTACCTACACTATAGGTACTTCCTATTTCAATTATTTTAATTTTAAGCCAGTGAGCATGTACAGTCAATGTACATTTTATAGCGAACGCGGCATTTCACACGGTGCTCGCAACATGTACTTATCATTGGAATTAGTTTTAATAAATCAGTTCTCGTTCAGACACGGACTCGGGTGGTCTCATTTCAAATCCCATCCTTATTATCATTTTTATCAATATCAATAGCATTATGTATCATTTATCATATCACGGAAGTGTAGGGACATCACCTTACATTTCTTTGGTCCTTCGAGCCGGATACCTACCTACTTTTAAATGATAATTATTGTTTTGGTCTGTTCTTTTAGCTCTGCTTAGTTTGGGGCTACATGATGCTGTGTGATAACGTCCAGGATTATTTATTTATTTATTTATTATTATTTTTATTTTGTATTCGTGACTTCACTTACTGGGGCCCTAACTGAAAACCAGCGCAGCATCTAAGCTTGATCTTTGATGCTGCCAATGCTGAGAAAGGGTCCTTTTTTACCTTTTTGTATGTAGTAGAATAACTTATTTCTAATTTTATGCTAATTGTTTTTATTGGATACCTAATTTAGTTACTTACGTACTTGTATATCTTGGGTAAAATAAATAACTTTCTTTCTTTTTTTATTTGCTAGAAAGGGATGCATACTTTATCTCAATGCGATTGCTGAGACTTCGTACCAGGGCATTTCAATGAGACCGCATAGAATTTTGTTCGAGCGCCCTGGTACGATTAACTTTTTGATCTCATTTGAAGTCTTTGGAATAAAATGACTTTTAACTAATTACATGGTCCTACAGTTCTTTAAATATATTGACATACAAAATTGGTTTTTCGTCATCGTTTATCATTGGTCGTCGTCATCACTACATGTATGTCAATGTCAAAGTCCCGCGTATCAATCATTAATTCAAAAATTCATATGATTTATTCAATGAGCCCTGTAAAGTACTTGAACTCTTTGAAACTTTTTTTTTTGTACACTTTGAATCGTCAATTTTTTTATCTACACTAATTCGTAACGTGACCAAACAGAGTAGAATTGGCAAGAAAACCTGCTTGGCTTATATTTTTTTAACGTCATTGTTATTACCATCTCCATTCTAAACTATTTCATTGTTTTTGAGGGAGTTGGAGAAAGTTTCATCCCAAACTTTTTTGTCATCTAAATAATCAGAAATGTTATAATAAGCTTTATTACAGAGGTTACGTTTATCAACATTTTTGAATTTATTTACAGATAAATTAAGCTTAGGATTTTGTTAACATCAATCGTACACATTGCCGTTCAAAAGATTGAATAACTTTATGGAGCCTTACAGTACGAACAGCTAATTTATCTTTATTTCTAGTGTCAACATTATGATTTTCGCTATTTTTCTTAAACAATTTGATATTTTTTCGGACATACATTAAGTTTTCATAAATGTTTTGCCACGAAACTGTTATAATTTCTTTAAACTTAAATAATGAATAATGCGGGACGTAATCACACAGCATCATGTAGCCCCAAACTAAGCAGAGCTTGTATTATGGGAACCACATGATTGATATACTACACACATATATATATTTTTTTGTAAATACATCCATATCATACATAGAAAACACCCAGACCCGGGACAAATATCTACAGAACATGCAAACATTTCTCCCGCAGCGGGAATCGAACCCGCAACCTTCTGCGTCTCAGGCGGACCTTCACCCACCGCGCCAGAGGCAGTCACTTAGTTCGAAGTGATACTCTGGGGCCCATATTATAAATTTCACACATTATAAAAATATATTTTATTTTTTATTTTTATTTTATTTTGAAAACAAAATCCACAGCTCTTGAGTATAATATAAATTAAACTTATCACCTTAACTGAAAGCCAAAGTCGGATTTACATTTTACGAGTATTACATATTGACATCGACAGTATCATAAAATATCTCGCCTAATTTTACTTATATTATTATAAATACAAGGTAGTACACCCAATAATAATACACTATTTCACACTTCAACAAATCACTCAAGCCTAATATTTCAACTGCCAGAAAGAATAATTTACGTTCCCGAATTTATTCTGCGAATTAGCTATTTACTAGATTGTCTCCTACAATATATATAACAAACTGTATTGGATAGTCTTTTCACCTTGTCGCATACTGGGCACTTATGTCGCGGTCGTTTGTCGTGTATGAACGCGACGTGGTCGCGCAACTCGCCGCGAGATGAATACTTTTTGTCGCACAACGAACAGTCGTACCTGACGACAAAATATTCAGGTTTCGGCTGCTCAATGCTCGCCAACGTCACAGGGTCTAGTAAGAGTTGCACAAATCGAAAACTTATAGTATATCGAGTTCAATTTTAATGTACGTTTTTTGGAAATTACGCAACTGGTTTTAAGTAGAAACTGACCGAACAACGTATGAATGTAATCTTCTTGCAGATTGCAATAATTATCACTAAAATTCAAATTCAAATTCGTTTATTATTAATACAAGATATAAAATTACAGATTAATCCAATGCGCTATATCTATCTAATTTTGCAACTTTTAAATAAACTTCAAAATAAACAAATATTAATATTAATTATACACATGCTGGCAATCAATGGCTAGTTAAAGTTTCATCATCATCATCATCAGCCTATAGCAGTCCACTGCTGGACATAAGCCTCCCCTAATAAGCGGCATCCTGTTCTGAGCTCGACGCATCCAGCTTCTTCCAGCAGCCTTTCGCAAATCGTCACTCCACCTGGCCGGAGGGCGTCCTACACTACGTTTGCCTAGCCGCGGTCTCCACTCAGGAACTCGTTTACCCCAATGGTTGTCGGTTCTTCGGCAGATATGGTCAGCCCACTGCCACTTCAGGTTACTTATTCTCTGAGCTATATCGACAACTTTAGTTCTATGTCGGATAGTCTCGTTGCGGTTTCTTTCCTTCAGAGAAACTCCGAGCATAGCTCGTTCCATAGCTCGCTGAGCGACTTTAAACTGGTGGACTAGCCGTACTGTGAGTGTCCACGTTTCGGCTCCGTATGTCATGACGGGTAGGACGCACTAAATAGACTACTTTAGTTATAGTTTACTTTAGTTATAATATATATATATATATATATATATATATATATATATATAGTATGCCATATGTATATGCTATATATAGTTTAGTCATAGGGTAGTTAAAGTTTATACATTACATATTATAAGCATTAACATTAATTAAAACTTTTATAATGGTAACATAAAGTTGGTATATCTAAATACTTTCTCCAGGTGCCAGGACGACAAAAATATAATTAAAAATCAACACAAAAATGGGTAGGTAATCTAATTTACAAGCCTTCGCAATAACCGAGACATTTATGTTCGATCGTCGTCCATCCGCAAATATCAAACTGAAGATACTTGGCTTACTGATAATTGCTTTCGACGGCCTCTGTAGCGCGGTGGGCGAAGGTCCGCCTGAGACGCAGAAGGTTGCAGGTTCGATTCCCGCTTCGGGACAAATGTTTGCATGTTCTGTAGATATTTGTCCCGGGTCTGGGTGTTTTCTATGTATTATACGTATTCTATGTATTTACAAAAACAAAAAAATTATATGTGTAGTATATCAATCATGTGGTTCCCATAATACAAGCTCTGCTTAGTTTGGGGCTACATGATGCTGCGTGATTACGTCCCGCATTATTTATTATTACTCAAAAAGGTGAAGAAAAAAGGCACTTCAAAATTGAGCTCGGCATAGTATACTATAAAAGTTTTCGAATTGTGCAACTCGTACTAGGCCCACTGGCCTTTTGTAGGACCGTTAATCGGTCCGATTTTTCCTGCATTGTATTTCTGACCTACTTTTTGTAGGACGTGCGCAAAAAGTGCGTTCCATTTTTCTCATACAAAAAATCGGTTACAGATTATCTATCGTGGCCAGTAGACTCATTCTTGTAATACCAGCTTATTCAGTCCACTGCTGGACATAGGGCTCCCCTATAAGGGGGATATGCCCATAATCCCCACGCTGGGAATGCGGGTTGGGGATCGCAGGGCACAACTTCTCGCAAAAAGCAAGAAACATTCATCCATCAATCCTCAAAAAATTCACATCTTACTTCAGACTAATAATAAACATGAAAGTTTGTGAGGATGTATGGTTATTACATTATACTCTCTTACGCAAAAAATACTGAACGGATTTGAAACTTGGTATATAGAGTCTAAACCAGAGGTTCCCAAACTTTTGTTTCTCATAGACCACTTGAAAGCTGGGTACGGATGGTGCGTACATTTGTACGCGTAGTCGGTTACGCGTATCTTGGAACGCCCTGTCTGTACTTGCAGCTACGCGTACAGTTTGGGGAAGGCGTGGGGCGCGAGCCGTGGTCAGTCGGCGTCGGCTCGCATAGGCACTTTATTGCGTCGCAGCTAAAGTAGCTATTTGTTTCGTTTTTAAATTCTGTTAACTTTTCTATTCTGTGATATTAGTAGGACTAACCTGTGTATCGAAGTGACATGCGCGGACGCACCTTTCATATGTGCGTCGTAAGTCGCACGCGACACAAAGTCGCGTCCGCACGGCGCGCAGGTAAGTCGCGCGCGCGGCCCGTGCGTGGTCGCGTGTCGCGCTAATAACTCTGCGAGAACTGGCTTTTGACAAACGGGGCATGGAGCTAAAGGACGGTCGGTAGAGTGGGTCCTATAACAATATAAACATCATCATCCGCCTATAGCAGTCCACTGCTGGACATAGGCCTCCCCTAATGAGCGGCATTGCGCCCTGTCCTGAGCTCGACGCATCCAGCTTCTACCAGCAGCCGACAGCAGATCGACACTTAATTAATAATGCATGACGCAAAACGTGGCCTTGAACTAGTCATTTTTTATCTGCTAATATCAACCAAATAATTAACCATACATAAACCTTGGTCCTGGTCTGGTCGTTTCTGAGCCCCCTATCAAAGAAAAATTTATATCTGGATATCAACCTAATAATGATTGGTTCTGGATTGGTCATTTCTGCGCCCAACAGAAAATAAAACTACGATTTATATCTGGATATCAACCTATGGCCTTACTTATGAACATCTTTCAAAAGATAAACGATGCTTAAACTATTGCCATCTCTTACCGTTCGATGATGACAAACAGTGACAGGGCTAACTTTGAGCATTGATTAACTTTAAGTACCGTTCATAAGTAAGGGGGATTATGATTAATGAATACTACCATGACCCAAACCTTGGTCCTGGTCTGGTCATTTCTGCGCCCCCCAGGGTCTGCGCCCTGTGTTTGAGCACCAGTGGCACCGCCCTATTAACGGCACTGTCTATAAGAATGTTTAAAAAGTGACTCACAACTGATGCCTCTCCAAGTTATGTTTGAAGCTGAACGCTTTTTGACATGTTGAGCACCTGTGACCCTCTCGATGACACCTCTGAACATGCTTCCATTTAACGCCCTTGTTCCTAAAAATATACTACTAATAATAGAAAGAAAGAAAATAAAATTGTTTGCGATGGTAAGCATACAGCTAATAGCTGTAAAACCTGAGGGTGAGAAAACAGGGAATTAAAAGAAGATCGGTCAGTTTCATACAGCCTGTGACCTGAGACTTGACCATAAAATGTCGCGTCGCGAAATGACCTATGTCCTAATTGATAGTTCTTATTGTAGGATGTCATGTCAATTAATGTTTTTTTTTATTAAAGTCGGAGAATTTTTCTGGGTATTTATTTTATATTTTTAGGTTACGATCGATTAGGAACAACAACTAACCAAACGCGTGCTTTGTTAGTGGCAGTTTTGTTTTATACGGTTGACATTGGGACGAGAGATGCACAATGTGGGTGAGAGTGCGTTCAATAACCATGATACGTTATGATAAGTATTCCGGCTTTAATAAATAAAGTTATTAATTATAATTTCAATACTCCCTTATCAAGAAAATTTTTACATAATTCGCATTTTTTGTCGCTTCCATTTATGGTCAGGTCTGAAATGACCGGCCTTCTTTATGTTTGCTACCTCATAACTCCGTCATTTATGAACCGATTTAAAATTATGTAAAATTACAAAAAATAAAATAAAAATAATAGTGTTAGAGAAAAAAACTTAAAATAATGACCTTGACCTTGCGCGACCTTGCGCGCGCGAATGCCTGACAGTGGTCCCCGGCCATTTTGAAAATCCTGACAGCCGCTAAGTTTTTTTTAAATACTTTTGTGTAGTACATTGTACAGTGTCCCTGCCTTCTTGTGTCGATGTTAGTTTTTTCTTCTTCTTCTTCTTCTTCTAATTAATAATAAATCAGACATACTCACACGAACGTCATATCGCACTCGGCACATGGGTATTTTCTTATTTGGTTCGGTTTAACGCATTTTTTCCTCTGAAACACAAGCACATAATTGTTCTCAAAAACATATTTTTTGTTCACTTTACTATGTTTCCGGACTAGTCGTTTTCCTTATTCATTCCTTATTAGTTTTTTCTTGTGTCAATTATCAATGTTAATCAGGCCCGGATACAGGATTTGGTTTTGGGGCAATTTTTGTGTTTGGCAATGCTCTTAATTATTTTTCATCGGCGAGCGGAGCGAGCCGCCATTTTTTTTTGTTAGAAAATGTGTTATTTTGCCTAGGTATACTAATAATTATTATTATGGACACAAACAAAACACGAACTTTATAATATTTTTATACTATTATAAAAACAAAAACATAATATATATTGATTTTTATAGCTACAAACCTGCACAATTAACAAATTAATAAACAACGTGAATAATCCTCATGACGGAAACCGGATAACGTTCCATTACTGGTTTTTTGTATGGACACAGTCAGTGCCGTACGCTTCGCATAGTGCGTAGTGCGAAATTTTTCTATCAAAGGTATACAAAATATGAAAAATAAAACTACGATTTATATCTGAATTTCAACCAACCTATATGTATTAGGTTATAATTTATCAACGAAGACTTGGTCCTGATCTGGTCAGTTCTGAACCCCACCAGAAAAGACAACTCAATTTAAATCTGGATATCAAACTAATAATAAATTAATACTACTATTCATGACCCAAAACTTGGTCCTGGTCTGGTAATTTCTGTGCCCCCCAGAAAAGAAAAGAAACATTTATTTCCGGATATTAACCTAATAATTAAAACTTGGATAAACTACGATTTATAACTGGATATTAACGAAATAATTAATGAATGCTACCATGCATGGACTGCGCCCTGTGCCTGGGCACCGGTGGCACCGCCTTATTTTCGGCACTGGACACAGTATAATTAATAGCTAATAATTAGTTAACACATGACAATGATCGTTCCAAATTAACCTAGGTACATCATAAGTACCTTGTGAATTACTAACAATTTAAAAATTTTAAAAAGTTCTTAATATCTAATGTATTTTGCCGGAGTTGAGGGGGGGGGCAATTGCCCCTATTGCCCCCCCCCGCCCCTGTATCCGCGCCTGATGTTAATTAACATAGGTACAGCAGCACGTAAGCCTGGCGCTGAACGAAACTTCTGCGCATGGGTGTCTCGCTCGGTTTGTCTAGACGCGTAATAGGTTTGTCTAGACGCTTCTAGACAAACCTAACAAAGTTTTTAAGACATTACTAACCAGGGTACTAGAGCCGTGGCGGCCTAGTGGAATGTTCCCCGACTTAAGATCTGGAGGTCGTGGGTTCGAATCCCAGCCGTGCACCAATGTATTTCTAGTTTCGAAAAATGTATGTGCGCATTACCACGAGCTCGAAACCGTGAAGGAAAACATCGTGAGGAAACCGGCATGCCCTCGAACTGTTAAGTTCGAAAGGTATGTGCTAGGTTAGTGTTCCAATAAAAGCGGGTATGGGCTTGCAACCTGTCACGTGGAATGCTAGCTGCTTGCAACAAGTGAGCATGTATCGAACGTAATGTTTGGACTTGCCTCTGACTACCCCCGTTAAGGTATCCTCAATAGATTTTCGTACTGAGCAATATCTGAAGATATCAATAATGGGGGACGAAGTCGTGAAGATGTTTGTTTGCATTTTGTGGAACTTGTCAGAGAAAGTTAGCGGAATTTGTACTAAATATTTTGTCTTGTAGAATATCTTAACCAGGGTTTGTTAAAAGATTATCCAATAAATAAATATGTATGTAACAAAGATTAATGGCATGCTTTAACGCTTTGAATGCTAAAAATAAAAACAACTACTTGCCGTAGGATTGGCATGGCGCATAGCGTCAAGACAAAGGCCCGCAGTCAACATGTTAAAGGGCCAAGGTATGACACTTCCAAGCAGATGTAACTAGGGGTACCTCCCAACTTAGGAACCCAAGCCAACCTCTCCCGTGGTGTCCCTGCTAACTAACAAACGGGGCTCTGGCGGCGGCTGATTGCGGCATAGCGCAGCCTGACACCGACACAGCTACATCACCTGTCCGTGCTGCACCTGCTAACTAACTAACGGGGCTCTGGCGGCGGCTGATTGCGGCATAGCGCAGCCTGACACCGACACAGCTACATCACCTGTCCGTGGTGCACCTGCTAACTAACAAACGGGGCTCTGGCGGCGGCTGATTGCGGCATAGCGCAGCCTGACACCGACACAGCTACATCACCTGTCCGTGCTGCACCTGCTAACTAACAAACGGGGCTCTGGCGGCGGCTGATTGCGGCATAGCGCAGCCTGACACCGACACAGCTACATCACCTGTCCGTGCTGCACCTGCTAACTAACAAACGGGACTCCGGCAGCGGCTGATTGCGGCATAGCGCAGCCTGACACCGACACAGCTACATCACCTGTCCGTGCTGCACCTGCTAACTAACAAACGGGACTCTGGCAGCGGCTGATTGCGGCATAGCGCAGCCTGACACCGATACAGCTACATCACCTGTCCGTGGTGCAATTGCTAACTAACAAACGGGGCTCTGGCGGCGGCTGATTGCGGCACAGTTATATCCCCTAACCGCCGAAGGGTAGCAGCGTCAGCGGTGCGACAAGCCTGCGGCCCCCAACCCGCATGCCCAGTTTTTTTTATGGTACTTGAAGATAGAACAAGCACATGGCCCACCTGATGTTGAGGTAACCATTACCTATCACAAAGCATTGCAACATAGATCACGTTTTTTGGAACATGCTCTACGATGCAACGCCCTGCGTCCATCAACTTGAGGCATGAAGATGATAAGCCTCTTGTGATTATGAGCATATCCCCCTTTTTTATTAGGGGAAGCCTATGTCCAGCAGTGGACTTATATAGGCTGGTGCCTGTATGTGTGTGTGCATACAACTAGCACATGTTTTTTAACACGCTTTTATTAGTTTCACCTGTATGTATGTATGTATGTATGTATGTATGTATGTATGTATGTAACCGACTCCTTTGAGCTCGATTTTGCCCTACTTTGAACGATCAGATTTGATTCAAACTTTGCACACCTGTCAAAGGTCGATGACAATGCAATAATCCGATAAAAATATCCGATTATCCTAATTAGATTCGCCAGGATTAATTAATTTCTTTCCGCATCCTTTGCATGCGAGTAAGAGAGACAGAGCTAGTGCGCGAACTACGCATGCGTGCAAGCGTGTTTTTTTAGTTTTTTTAAACTATTATTTTACTTGCTAGTAACTAGCAAGCTAGCAGTTATACCTAACCTATTTATATAAATTATAGTACATATAAGCAAATAAATAAATTGTGTATCTGTACCATATCTGTACCTAAAATGTACTAACCTCTTCCTTTGTTACAAGTTTTGAATGAATTTTATTAGTTTTCTTTCTCTTTGGTAATGCTGTCTTGGAATCTTCATTATGATTGATATTTTCATTCTTAGAGTCATCTTCATAACTGTTTGGAGTATCAAGATTATTAATTTTGTGTTCATCTACACAACTGTCAATAATTTGGTCATTTTCAATACTATTTGTATCTCTCTGTCCATCTTCAAGACTGTAATTAATATTCTGTTCATCTTTAAGAATCTTAGTAATTTTCTTTTCATCTTCAAAACTGTTAGTAATGTTTTGTTCATCTTCAAAATCATTAGTAGCCTTCTGTATACCTTCAAAATCGATGATAACTTTCTGTTCATCTTCAGAATTATTATTAAGGTTTTCTTCATTGATTTCCTGTTTGATATCTGCTCCACAATTAATAAAATCCGTCTCAATTATTAATGTTGGGTTGTTTTGTGTTGACAGCTTTGAGAGAGTTAATATTTTCTGAAAATTATAATGTTTATGTAGAACCCAGAATACATTCTACATTAATACCATCCCAATGTATAGAGAACATAATTATTTTTAGATGAATTTAATTTTAATAATACTCTAAGTAACAAATATAGTGTGCTTTATTTTCTAAATTAAATTTCAATGCCTTTGATAGTTGCGCATAGTGTGAAATCTGTAGATTTTTTTATATGAAAAATCCATTGGCCAGGATTCAAATCCACAATCTTTGGATCAGTAATCAAGATACATCGACACAAAGGCCAATTTTACATTAAAATTAAAACAGCTGTATGATCAGCGATCACCCTAACCACCTGGCTTCACAGATAACCACCATCAGCTACCCAAAGGCTGCGTAGACAAAACATCATGGAACTTGATGCATCATGAAAATGAAAGGGGAAATGATCGCTGGACCAATTCTCTTACATGCCTAATTATGCCAACACTAAACCTGCTGAAGATCGCAGATAAAACAGTACAAAATAACAGAGGTGCAAAGGGTTCCAACCTAAATCTCCGGAACCTGCTTGGGTTCCGGAGATTTAGGTTTAGGAACCTTAACTGCACATGGTACACCCTGCTAACTAACAAACGGGGCTCTGGCGGCGGCTGATTGCGGCATAGCGCAGCCTGACACCGACACAGCTACATCACCTGTCCGTGCTGCACCTGCTAACTAACAAACGGGGCTCTGGCGGTGGCTGATTGCGGCATAGCGCAGCCTGACACCGACACAGCTACATCACCTGTCCGTGCTGCACCTGCTAACTAACAAACGGGGCTCTGGCGGCGGCTGATTGCGGCATAGCGCAGCCTGACACCGACACAGCTATATCACCTGTCCGTGCTGCACCTGCTAACTAACAAACGGGGCTCTGGCGGCGGCTGATTGCGGCATAGCGCAGCCTGACACCGAACAGCTACATCACCTGTCCGTGCTGCACCTGCTAACTAACAAACGGGGCTCTGGCGGCGGCTGATTGCGGCATAGCGCAGCCTGACACCAAACAGCTACATCACCTGTCTGTGGTGCACCTGCTAACTAACAAACGGGGCTCTGGCGGCGGCTGATTGCGGCATAGCGCAGCCTGACACCGACACAGCTACATCACCTGTCCGTGCTGCACCTGCTAACTAACAAACGGGGCTCTGGCGGTGGCTGATTGCAGCATAGCGCAGCCTGACACCGACACAGCTACATCCCCTGTCCGTGCTGCACCTGCTAACTAACAAACGGGGCTCTGGCGGCGGCTGATTGCGGCATAGCGCAGCCTGACACCGACACAGCTACATCACCTGTCCGTGCTGCACCTGCTAACTAACAAACGGGGCTCTGGCGGTGGCTGATTGCGGCATAGCGCAGCCTCATACTGGCTCAGCTAAATCCGCTGGCCGCTGCTGGCCAGCAGCATTGGTAATGCGAGAAGCTGTGCCCAGCGAGCCCTAGTGGGCTGAATGTTGTGAAATAAATAAAATGCCAGCCTGTTGTGTTGTGAAAGTAATAAAATGCATGACATGAATAGATGCTGGAACAAGCTTCCTGAAACTGTAATTAGTGCTCCATCAGTGAACTCCTTTAAAAATAGACTGGACAAATAAACTTAAAGTTTACTAAAAAATAACCCTGATATACACATATCAGCTATAAGCTGCCTTTGTATTAACAAATAATAATAGATACCTCATCTCTGTCGACAATGTCCCTCAAATGTTTGTGAGCAATGCATGTTTGAGCTTGGAACTGTATTATCTTTGTAATGATAGCTCGACATTCCCAACATACAACACAGTCTTTGAAGAATCCTTCCTAGGGAATAAAGGAGTGAAGTGAGAGACATTACTGGTAGATGGGTCCCTTACTTTATTTATTTATTGTTAGAAATACCAAAGACAATTCGCATTACAGAACAGTAAATATCAAATATTATCAGACCGTGTGACATTGCCATTACAGGCATTTACAAAATATTTATTTATGAAATAATAAAGATACTTAAGTCTTTAGGTAGGTACTAACATACAACTTAGCATTGCAGACAAGGCAACTTAATAACTTAATACTATTCAGCTGAGACTAGCTCATAGCTAGTTTTAATTTTCTTCTTAAAACTTAGGAGGGAATTATGGAAGATATTAATATCTGTATTATTTATGTTGATTTATGATTTATCTATCAGACATGGTCTTCGGCTTGAAGCCACCATGGCAGATGGAGGATAATTACCATAGAAGCATCTGTATTGTAATGCAAAAGCTTAGTTAGGAGGTTCACACCATCTGGGATTCTGTTTAGCTGAAACAACTTTCTTTCTCCACTCAAGCAAGTGCTGCATACTCGTTTGGTATCTCTGGAGGTCATTCTTTACTGTGATTTTGGAGCTACCAGGTGTTTTAATGTTATTCATCAAGTTTTCTGTGATTTTTATGCCAAATTGAATTGAGAACTTTTACAAAATCAAATCACATCATAACAGTAAACAAAAACAAAATCCAAAACACAGATTTTTAACCACAACAAAAAGACCAAAGAGTTAATAAATAATAGACAACCCAAGAACGACGAACAGTCAACGAAACAAAATCGTCTAAAGCTATTTAGACAATATTTTATTTGATTCATTCACCGAATTATTTTACTACTCGACAACAGATGGCGTCGGTTGTTCATTAGACGATAAAAATCATGATTGTGTGCATATATTTACTACGAATAGAAACGCATTAAATATCTTTAGCCATTATTATCATCATCCCTTTGTAGCAATCCACGCCTGGATTATAGACCTCCCTTATTGAGTTGCATTGCGCCGTCCTCAGAGGGCTTACCACGAGTTTTGATAGTTTTCGAAAACTTTATAAGTTTCGGTATTCGGTAATGCTAAATTTAGCATATTTTCGGGTCTGTTAGCTTGAAAAATTCGCATTTAGCATATTTTTATGATTAACATTTTTTTGTACGTTACCTAAAAATTCAAAATTCCTAAGGAATTCAAAAGAAAAATATAGATTTTAGCATTTTATTTAGCATTTTTATAAGTTATTTAGCATTTTTTTGCAACATGTTTTAGAATTTTCTCCAAATAAAAAACGGCAACACTGATCTTTCCATACATTTTCGTAGTTCATGCACGTTTCCCTAGAGGCGCTGTACGAAAATGTATGGAAAGATACCAAAACCTAAAAAGTTTTCGAAAACTATCAAAACCCGTGGTAAGCCCTCAGCTCGACGCATGCAGCTTCTACCAACAGCCTTTCGCAGACTCAACTCCACCTAGCCGTAGGACGTGCACAGACTTAATATTATTTATTGAATTCAAAGGATAGCTACTTAATTGTAAACTATAGGTACCAAGAAAAGAGAACATATTTAAAAATAATATTTACTATATTTTACTGCGATAATTCATTATTTGGATCAAAAACATTTTTTCGTAGGTATTATCATGAAGAACTCATCTATTTCACGAAGTTTTGTATGATGACTTCGAACTCTAGGTACCTAAATTAAATGTAATTTGTTTCTTTAGTCATTGCCTCCTAGACAGAGAAAGACTACTGAATCTATGCATTGCCTAGTAGTAGTAGTAGTGTATTCTGTGGTAGTAGTCAAACAAACCAAACAAACAATCCAGACCACAACCAAAGCTATTGCAATTCTATGAACCACGACAAACAAAATAAAAAAAAAAAACAAAACAGTTTTGAAAAACGGCAAAATTTAAAAGTCTAAAGCGATTTAGACAAGATTTATTTTCACCAAGTTTTTATCTACTCGGCAACAGATGGCGTTAGTTGTCCATTATGACGATAAAATCTTAGGCGTTTATCTCATTAAATCGATTTATTCTCATTTCGTTTTGTATTCTATTCTGTGTACTGTTGGCGTTGTAAACTATATAAATAAATATATCAGCCTGGTAGCAGTCCAATGCTGGACAAAGACCTCACCTAATGAGGGCATTTTCGCCTTGTCCTCAGCTCAACGCATTCAGCTTCTACCCACAGCCTTTCGCAGATCGTCGCTCCACCTAGCTGGAGGACGTCCTAAAACACGATCTCTAAATCTTTATTAGGTATAAACTGACTTATAAAGCTCCATATTACCAAACTACCTACAGGAGAAAAAAAAGGACAATTTTTATTTATAAAAATAGTATAATATTACTGCGATAATTCATAGATTTGATTAAAACATATTTTTCGTATCATTATGTATGTACAATAAGAACAATAAGAAAAAGTCAGAGGCATATAAAACAAAAACAAACCATAGGTTTGGATGGTAGAAAATGCTTGTAGCATTAAGCAGACCTTTTTGTTGCATTGAATGTGCAATGAAGTATAAATAAATAAATTTAAGCGGTTAGATTGAAAGCTCCAAGGCCGCCGTTAGGTCGCGGCCTATACATACATATGTTTAACATTGTCAAGAAAAGCGCATTCACACCACTGACCACTGCATGCAACCCTTTCAGTGTGCACTTGCTATTTCCCCGTGTGTATCAGTGTTCCCTATACATGCTATTCCCCATAAGTGTCAGTGTACGCATAGGTACTAGAGTCCGTGCCAAGTCCATAGACGCGACGCTGCTATCACAGAACTATAGTAAATAAAACAAATATTTGGTTGTTATATCTTCTAAATAATTAAGCAAATCTTATCACTCTTACAAAAGAGTGTACTTGTAAGTTATTTCATAATATTTATTTTTTCTGTTTCTTCTTCCCTTCACACATAGTTTTAAAATAAAAACTGCTTTCCTGGTCTGAGAGGTCTTATTCCGGACATCAGACTTAATTCTGAAATAATCGTAGATATCCATGATTTCAGGATTATTTCATAAAAGGAATCGAGTTGTACCCCTTTTGCCGTCAAACTTGAGTCGTAGCATGGACTTTATTTCCCTGTCTCAATGTATATACAGGTGCAATTTCCCCGCCCGTTGTCATTACTCATTCCCCTTGCGTTTCAGTGTTCACGTCTTTTATTATTGTTTTCGATAAAAACCGTTTTCTGTTGCAACTAAAAACCTATTCATCACTAACTTCTTGCTTATGGCTTCTGTGTCTGTCTGTCACAATTCTGCCAGTTTTTGTATATGCTAGTCATAAACCTTTACGGAGAGAGCAAAAGTAACAAGTAACAGGCAAGATCGGTGTTATAAATGGGAGAATAGTTCAAAAGTAGGAAGATCCAAGAAATGAAATTACTCCGTATGTGTTAGTGTACGTGTGCCAATTGCCTGTGCGTGTCAGTATAGTGTTATTTCCCCATGAGCGTCAGTGTAATGATGTTTCCCCGTGTGTGTCTGTGTAAATGGCAGGCGCTGCCTCTGCGGCTAGGCTCTGCTGGCACGGCCGGGGCGTGGCTTGATCTTGAGATGTACTCCGCGCATATGCGTGGTGAGAGAGCTCTTCTGGCTGAACGCAGCAGAACACAGATCGCATTTAAATGGCTTTTCTCCTGTGTGAACGCGGATATGATTGCTGAGAATGTGTTTAGCCTGAAAGAGGAGACAAGTAGCTTTATTTACATATTTTTTATAACATTTATAAATTCTTAATTTTTCATTAATTCCTTTTTATCCGACTTCAAAAAGGAGGAGGTTCTCAATTCGTCGGAACATTTTTTTTTCCAAATTTTTCATTAATTCCTTTTTTTTTCGACTTCGAAAAGGAGGAGGTTTCTCAATTCGTCGGAACCTTTGTTTTCGACTTTTTTATGTATGTTCACCGATATCTCCTTCAATTGTAAACCGATTTTCAAAATTCTTTTTTTGTTTAAAACACACTAAACTTCACAGGTGGTCCCATATAAATTTGATTCCTGAGGGATTGGTACTTTTTCTGGAAAACTCATAAAACCTCATCCTCACTTGTAATTTTTGCCGTATCACCAATCACGCAAGAAGTAAGTGATTTATTTGAAGTCAGTTTATTTTTTATAAAAAGTTTATACTTGTTTCGTTTGTATTTTAATAACTTTTGTTATAGGTTATTGGTATTGACTCTGACATTTATAGATTCAAAATGTTTATCTTGTATTTTATTGACTGTTTTGTATTATGATTAACTTTAACATTTATTAAGCAACAAGGTACAGTTCAACACTTATATTTCATTTGACTTGTGATTTCTTACTAACGTTGGTTAACGCCATTAACTTTCCGCAACATCACTTTTTTATTATTTATTATGGGCCAGTTCTTGACTTTCTCGGCTTGCGTGTACAAGGATGAGGTCGACGATAGGGCGAGCTTTCCCAGAAGATGCCTAACTCTCTTTTTGAAGCCGTTAGGGTAAGTCAATGGAAAAACAGACGCTGCCAGCAGAATGATGTTTGGAAGCGCTTAGTTCTGTTAAATGGAATATCAACTTGATGCGGATGGTAGTTAGCAGTGCGTCTGAAGCTCCTATGGAAGAAAGGTGAAGGTGGAATAAGGTCATTTATCTCCTGAAGTAGTACTCTTTTTAAGTCGTTGTTATTTTCTTTTTAATGTGTTTTACATATACATATTTCTATTATATTATATTCTTACAATTAATATTAATAAATTTGGATGTTTTTATAAAAAAAAAACTATCAGGTATAGGTATATATTTTTCTTTTTAAGGAGATTTTTTTAAAAGTTAGTTGTTGTTTGTGTTTTATGCTTAAGTTTTCATTTATTGTTCTTTTGTATATGTTGTTCATGCACGCCAACCACAACTTTTTACCTGTCATGGTTGAATGGCAGAAAATGCTTTCTAGCATTAAGTCCTCCATTTTTAACTTTATTTTTTGTAAAGTGCAATAAAGAATTAAATAAATAAAATAACCTTTAAAATACCGACAAATACGCAACCTCGCAATTAAAACAATAATCAATTAATCTTCATTCTTCAATTCAATCAGAAAAACAATAGAAAATAAATGAAAACAAAAAGCGCATTGTCGTTCTAGATGAAAAAAAAAATCCAACACAGAGAAAAATATACGTAATGAGTTTAACTTACATTAAAACCTTTTCCGCAGATATGACATACTTTGTTCTTAGGTTTCTCAACTCCTTCGTGTTCGTGCAGAACATGCTGTTTTAGTCTAAACTTAGCATCGAAGCCCTGAAATAAGAAAGTACATATATATTTCCGTAAGAACCTTCTCCTAATAATAACAAATACAACAAAAAAAGAATTAGTGAAATCGGTCCAGCCATTCACGCGTGATGCCGTGACCAAGGAAAACGGGTTTCATTTTTATATATATAGACTAGAGGTTGGGTGGTGCGCGAGCTGCACGCAGCTCGCGGTTTATGTTTATAATTCGAAAAGCTATCAGAGAGGGTTTCGAAGAGGAAAAAGCAATCAAAGAAGATATCGATGTGGGAGAAGCAATTAACGATGATATCAAAGAAGAAGAAGCAATCGAAATCGAAATCGAAATCGAAATCGAAATCGAAATCGAAATCGAAATCGAAATCGAAATCGAAATCGAAATCGAAATCGAAATCGAAATCGAAATCGAAATCGAAATCGAAATCGAAATCGAAATCGAAATCGAAATCGAAATCGAAATCGAAATCGAAATCGAAATCGAAATCGAAATCAAATCGAAATCGAAATCGAAATCGAAATCGAAATCGAAATCGAAATCAATATCGTAATCGAAATCAAAAATTTGAGAAAACCACCTAACCTACACCTACCCTACAACAACCCTACAACTACCCTACACCAACCCTACACCTACCCTACAACTACCCTACAACTACCCTACACCTACCCTACAACTACCCTACATCTACCCTACAACTACCCTACAACTACCCTACACCTACCCTACAACTACCCTACAACTACCCTACAACTACCCTTCAACTACCCTACAACTACCCTACACCTACCCTACAACTACCCTACAACTACCCTACACCTACCCTACAACTACCCTACAACTACCCTACAACTACCCTACAACTACCCTACACTTACCCTACAACTACCCTACAACTACCCTACAACTACCCTACAACTCCCCTACAACTACCCTACACCTACACCTTCACCTAACCTACACTAAATATCTATACGATTCCACCAAACATCGACACATGCCATTAAAGTAAAGAAAAAAAAAATTGTATGAAAGGGTGAAAATTTTGTATGGGATAATTTTTTTTTTGTATTGAACCCTAATTTTTTTTTTCGGATCCTTATATTAAAATGAACCCTGAGCAACATTAGTTTGAGCGCGAACCCTCTACGACCTATAGTTTCCGAGATACATGGGGGGTGGGGGTGAAAGGGGGTGAAAAGGGGAAAAGTCGGATTTTTCCTGAGGTCGCCCCCACTCCCTCTACACGAATCCACCAAACATTTTAACCCTACGAGGTGGCATCTGGGAGAACAATCATGTCAATCAGTCAGTCAGTGAGTGAGTGAGTGAGTCAGTGGTAATCGAGCAATATATATTATAACTAGAGGTTGGGTGGTGCGCGAGCTGCACGCAGCTCGCGGTTTTGGTGTTACATTGTAAAGCTATCACAGAGGATATTGAAAAATAAGAAGCAATCAAGAGGATATCGAAGTAGGAGAAGCAATCGATGAGGATTTAGAAGTGGAAGAAACAATCAAAGAGGATATCCAAGAGGATGATGCTTTAACAGAGGATTTGGAAATCGAAATCGAAATCGAAATCGAAATCGAAATTGAAAACGAAATCGAAATCGAAATCAAAAATTTGAGAAAACCACCTGACCTACACCTACCCTACACCAACCCTATACCTACCCTACAACTACCCTACACCTACCCTACAACTACCCTACACCTACTCTACACCTACCCTACACCTACCCTACACCTACCCTACAACTACCCTACACCTACCCTACACCTACGCTACAACTACCCTACAACTACCCTACACCTACCCTACACCTACCCTACAACTCCACTACAACTACCCTACAACTACCCTACACCTACCATACAACTACCCTACACCTATCCTACACCTACCCTACAACTACCATACAACTACCCTACACCTATCCTACACTTACCCTACAACTACCCTACAACTACCCTACAACTACCCTACACCTACCCTACAACTACCCTACAACTACCCTACAACTACCCTACAAAGTGTTTATATCTCGGGATCGGGTGGTCGTAGACCATTGGGGTTTTGACTATAGTGGATGGGAAGAAGTCCTCTTTGCTCCTGCTCCCACTCTGGGCACAATTTGTTGTCGACTCTATCTCTTCCCGGAATTAGTCACCATACCCCTACTTACCCCCTCTACCCGAAATCCCGACTTCCTGGGAACGTTTGTCGAGATACGTCACTTGCGCACAACTCCCCCATCCCCCACTGACCACCCCGCCCCCTTGACTCAACCCAGAAACTTCAAACGTCTGTAACTTGGGATCCTGTGATCTTGGCGAGTTGGGGTTTCCACTATTGGCGTCGGGGAGTGTTCCTCTACGTTGCTGGCCAGTATTTGGGTAGAAAATTTTGGCCACTCTGCTTCTTATCAAATTGGCCTCCACACCCCTTTTTTCTTGCGCCTACTCAAAATTCCGTCTTCATAGGCCTAAAGGTTACGGAATTACCCTAACTTCCTCTCCGTTGGCCTCTTGTTTCAAAGCTCTATAACTCGGGAACGGCAGGTCTCAGAGAGTTGGGACTTTCGCACTGGTCATCATACTCCTCTCTGTAGATAAGTTTTGCGGTTAGGGTTGTTCTCTTTTGGATTGGATTGGATTAGAATAGTCATGTCGGTGAAGTCACATTGTTCTGTATCTTCCGGGGCCCGGAGTAACGCCTCCAAGGGTCTTCGGAAAAAGGCCATAACACAGGCCATGGAAAAGAAAGATGTAGCATCCGCTGAACCAGTGTCGCTTCGCTCAATTATAGGACCAGGCACGTCAAGGGCTCCGGAGCCCACCATACATGTACCGGAAGTTCAAGCACCGATTGCTGTTACTGCGTGCTCGAGTGTTTCCTCAGCGTACGATGTCGACGAGGAACTGGATAAGCTTGGCATCGCGCGACCATGCCCTAGAACCGACGATGACTGGTCAGACGTGGAGAGCACCACAAGCAGACGCACCAGTATCTTGCCGGCTACCTCTAAAAGATCCGGTGTCTCTATGGACCTAGCCTCTCAGAGAGCCAATGACCTGTTACAGGCGGGGAAAGAGGCACTGGAAAGAGCTGGCAATATGAAGCGGGAATGTAAGGTTGAGGCGTTGGAGAGTCTGCAGGCACTTTACGAAATAGTCCTTTCTGTGTCGGATTCTCGCTCCCGCCATAGAGTATCGTTAGAGCAGGAACGAACACGTGCCGCAAAGGAGCTAGTGAGGGCGGAAAGGGCCCACTCTAAGCAGTTGGCTGAAGTTAATCTACTTCACGCGACTAAGCTTAGAGAGGCCCATGACGCCATACTCTCCACTCACAAGACTGCTGAGGGGATCCGTGGCTGGCTTAATTTTGAGCTTGATGGGCCTATTAAAGGTATAGCCACCATCCAGAGCGAGCTACGAGCCCTCGCATGTCGAGCCCCGGCACTTGAGGGGAGAGCGGCCGTTTCTAATACCGGCAGTACGGGCTCTGTCGCGGAGGCGGTCGCTGGGCTTGCTCCGATGGGCTCTGTCGCGGAGGCGGTCGAAGGTCTTGCTCCAAAGTTCAATGCGGTACAAGACCAACTCCGCACTGTCCAGTTGGCGATTGATGACCTTACTGGTCACCTCGCGAGAACCGATAGAATCCACCCTTCTACCAACGCTCCGGGAAATGACTCGGTTCCTCTTGACGTTGAAAGTCTGATGGCTCGAATAAGAGAAGAGCTTGCCCGGTCTGGGCCGATTTCAGGAGTGGACTCGATCGTGGGTTCTGCGGATGAATCACGCGACACGGCTGCCTTATCGGCCATTCTTGAAATCAAAAAGGAGATCGCGGTCCTTGCTGGCGAGGTGTCTGCCACTAGATTATCCGGCGCGTCCATCACCGAGGGTATATAGCAACTTAGAGCGGAGTTAAGAGAGTCAGTAGACTCAATGGTTGAAACGGTGGGCCCGGTAAGAACGGCAGTAGAGCAGCTACGGCGGGACGTAAGTGACCGATCTCCCCAGACACCTTCGCCAGTTGCAGCACCTCTATCTACCTCTGGTAAGGCTAGTCGAGCGCAAGCATACGTACATACCCAGGTTGCGAGACGGACAATGGTGGTAGAGTCCGATGACCCCGCGCAGTCTAGCGAGGATATTATTCACAGCATTAAAAAGGGGGTTGACGTGGCCCATCTGGGAATCGCTGTGCACGGAGTAAGGAAGGGACGCAATAGCAGGGTCGTTTTAACTGTCGAGTCGGACCAAGATAGGAGCGCGATGGGGTCTGCAATCCGCAATCTTAATAAGGGCTATACTGTCTCGGAACCTCCGCCAAAGCTCCCTCAGCTGAGACTCGTAGGCGTTACGAATGACATGGTCAACGACAAAGTTGTCAAAGCCATACGCCACCAGAACAGGGCAGCTCTTGGTGACCATATAGAGGAGCACATAAGAGTGCTGAGAAGAGCGAAGCACCGTTCTGAGTATCTCAGTAATGTTATTTTAGAGGTAAGCCCTGGAGTTTGGCAGATTCTGAGGGACCAGAGGATCAAGATCGGGTACCAGGTGGTGCAATCGGTTGACCAGTCTCCAATTAGGCAGTGCTTCAAATGCCTAGGTTTTGGGCATGAAGCTAGACACTGCACTGGTCAACCCAGTTGTGGCTACTGCGCTGGGGAGCACGACACCAGGTCTTGCCTGCGCAGTGGAAGACCAACATGTACCAACTGCAAGCCTGGTAGCGATCGGTCCCACCCCGCGTACTCCGACCAGTGCCCTGAATGGCGGAGGTTTGACCGCCTGGCGCGCTCAGTAATAAGCTATTGCTGAGGTTCTCCCGGGGAATACATCTAGAACTGCAACCCACAGCATTAAAATGATCCAGATAAATTTAGGCAGAGGGGTCGTGGCCTCGCAAGAGTGCCTTAGGGAGGCTCTGGATCGTAAATCTTCTATCCTTCTAGTACAGGAGCCATATGTGGGGAACCGGGGTTTTACAACTTGGAGTACTTATAAAGTAATTCAGCGATACCGTGGTGTCAAACCGGTAAAATCTGCGATCGTCATTGTCGACAATAGGCTAAATATCACTGAATACCCTGACTTATGTACCGAAAATATAACTTGTATTGTCTTAACTCTAGGTAATAAAAGGATCGGTATAGTCTCCGTGTACCTTGAAGGAAATGAAGACATCGAGCCATACCTCCTGCATATTCAGCGGGTCTGCGAGCATCTCTTGACACCCCATATCATCCTGGCGGGGGACGTGAACGCCAAAAGCTACTGGTGGGGGGAAGACAAAGAGGACTCTAGGGGCACTTCGTACGCGGAACTGCTTGCACAACTGGACATGTCTGTCCTGAACTCTGGAAGAACACCAACCTTTAGTGCTTTCAGGGATGGCCGAAGCTACGGGAGTATCGTCGACGTCACGGCTTGCACAAACGCAATCTTGGATGACATGGCCCAGTGGCAGGTAGATGTGGACCTAGTAACGACGTCGGACCACAGGGCCATCACATTCGAAATAACGGGGAGCAGGGCGGATCTAGTAAAGAGGCATACAACACGTAGATACAATACGAAGAGAGCTTACTGGGAGAGATTTGAGAACTGCCTTAGGAACGAACTGCAGAGTCGAGGCTTGGGTGTTGACACAGTAGAGGCTGCACAGTCCCCTGAGGCTCTGAATTCCATCATCGACACCTTTTCAGACTGCGTAGAGTTAGCTTGCGCCACGTCCATCCCTAGAGTCGGGGAAACCAAACGAACGAAGATTGGGTGGTGGACTAAGGAGCTATCAGAACAGAAAGCGAAGGTGATTAGGCTTCGACGTAGAGTCCGTACGGCGAACGCGGCTAGGAGACCATACATGGTGCAGTATTATTTGGAAGCCCTGGACAAATACAAGGAAAAACTGATCAACACCAGGCTGTCCAGCTGGAAGGAGTACTGCACAGGACAGACAAAAGCCTTAATGTGGGAGAATGTCTATAAGGTGCTCACCATGACTCGTCGCCAGAGTGACTGCCTCCTAAAAAATAACGCAGGTAGCCCTCTTACTCCGCATGAATCTGCATCGCTGTTTGCGGACACATTTTACCCGGAGGACGACCACACTACGGACAACCAGGAACAGGCTAATGTACGGGAGGAAACACGCCGTCACATGACATCCCTGAGACTGAGCCATAATCCAGAAATCACGGTTGGCTTTGGTGAGGACGAACTCCTCAATGTCATCAAGAGAATCTCCCCTTCGAAGTCACCTGGTGAGGATGGCTTTACCGCGGACATCTGCCAAAATGCTATCACAAGCTCTGGAGGCCTGTTCCTTGGAATCATGAATAGATGCCTGAGACTCGGCTACTTCCCTAGACGATGGAAAAGTGCCGTCATAAGGATAATACCGAAGCCACACAAAGAAGACTACTCGGCACCCAAGTCTTACAGACCCATAGGGCTGCTGCCCGTCTTCGGTAAAATCCTGGAGAAACTCTTCACCACGAGACTGATGTGGCATTTGGGGGGCCCAGGTTTTATGAGCAAGAGGCAATATGGTTTCACGCCACAAGTGAGTACAGAGGACGCACTTTACGATGCTATTAGCCTGATAAGACGCGAGCTTGCAGCCAAAAAGATCGTGGCAGTAGTGTCCCTGGACATAGAGGGGGCCTTTGACGGCGCTTGGTGGCCTCTCATAATTAAGCAGCTCATCTCTAAAAATTGCCCACATGACATCCTGCTTCTTATCAACAGTTACCTGTCCGAGAGATCAGTACGCGTCCAATACGCAGGGCAGGAGGTTACGAGACGCACAAACAAGGGATGCATTCAGGGGTCAACGTGCGGGCCCATCATGTGGAATATACAACTCGACCCCTTGCTGCAACAGTCCGAAAAGCTCCAGGTCCATATACAGGCGTTTGCGGACGATATTCTGATTATCGCCTCAGCTCGTAATATAGTGGAACTGAACAGTTGTGTCAATGGCGCTCTGGACATGGTCGCAGAGTGGGGCGGAAGCAGCAAGATGCGGTTCGCAGCTCACAAAACTCAGGCTATAGTGGTGACCAGGAAGCGCAAGTTCGACACTCCCACTTTTGTCCTAAATGGAGTAAAAATCACCATCACGAATGAGCTTAAAGTCCTGGGGCTAACAATTGACTCGAAGCTGATCTTCCGCACACATCTCCAGAACGTCTGCAGGAAGGCTGTGACAGTATTTCGAAAGGTCTCATCCGCTACGAGAGCTAACTGGGGACTCAATCCCAGTATCACCAGGATGCTCTACATGGCTGTGGTCGAACCCATTATCCTCTACGCCTCGAGTGCTTGGGCCCCTATAACAGATAAGAAATACGTTATAACTAAACTGAACCAGATCTCTCGAAAGTTCGGTATTATGGTGGCCAGAGCACATCGAACCGCTTCACTGAGCTCGGTCCTATGCCTGGCCGGAATACTCCCTCTGGATCTCAGGGTAAAGGAAACTGCGGAGCTCTACGAACTGAAAAGAGGAAAACCTTTTAGCGAGCTTCCCGGGCGGGAAGTGGAAAGGAGAGTGGAAGTTTTCCAGCTGCCTCCACCTTCAGAGAGGCGCCCAATACCGTACGGTCTCCTTAATACTGAGGAGGAAGTCGCTGAAATAAACAACTACCCTAAGCTATATACTGACGGAAGCAAGATCGAGGGCAGGGTCGGCGCTGCGGTGACTTGGTGGGAGGGCGGAGCAGAAGTGCGCTTCTCGACTTTCATCCTGGCACCATATTGCTCCGTCTACCAGGCGGAGATGGCGGCTATCCTCAGGGCACTGGAGATGATCGCGAAGGCAACGACACCAGTTTCAAACATCATAAGCGACTCGAGATCGTCCCTGGAGACCATTGCTGATCCTAACACCACACACCCCATCGCAGTGGAAATCCGGAGTCGCATTCGCCAGTTAGCTGCAGAGAACAGACGTATACTGCTCTACTGGATCAGAGCACACGAAGGTATCACCGGTAACGAGAGAGCTGACGAATTAGCCAAGGCAGCAGCACTCAAGAAAAAGACCAGTCCCGCGTACGATAGAGTCCCTATTTCCTTCCTTAAGTACTCCCTCCGCCAGAACACCATCGAACTGTGGAATCGACGCTACATAGAGGCAGAGACTGGCAGAATTACCAAGCTCTTCTTCCCTAATATTCGTGATGGATACAAACATATTCGGAAAATCAGGATGACGAATATACTTGCACAGTTGTTCACCGGTCACGGTGGTTTTAGGGAATATCTGCATCGATTGAAGTTGGCTCCAACACCGTTCTGCGTCTGCGATACAGCTACACAGGAGACTATACCGCACCTACTCAATGACTGTCCTAGGTACGGCGCTTTACGCCAGCAAGTTAGCACTAGGTTAAGACTGGACATTACAAGTTGTAATTATGTAAAGCTTATTGCAGGCAGTGACAATCGCAGTGAATTCTTAAAATACGCAGAACGCGTAGTGAGATCAGCGGCTAAAGCTAATGGCGCAAAATTTTGCTAATCACTCCAACTTAAATAGTTGTTTAGATATAAGAAAAACTTCAATGTAGGTTAACTATATAATTGTTGTACCTCTTAAGAAATGTAAGGAAAAAAAAAAAAAAAAAAAAAAAAAAACAGAAATATAGTAATAGCAAATATTTTAATTTAATTATATGTTAAAATTATAACAATATGCCGATGAGTTGCAATGTAATTAATTAATTATTTAAGCTATTATTTATTTATTTATTATTAATTTACCGGAATTGTAATATGAAGTGAGTGTATAAATGTAATAGAGTATAAATGTTTAATTTGGATTAATTAATTTGAAATTTTGCCTAATATTAGATTTAATTGTAAATGTATATGGATAAAAAGAATACCTTAAATGAATTGAATGAAATAAATGAATTATTAATAAACTATAATATAAATAAGTTTAAATCGCTACAACTACAAACTAAGAATGTATTAAATATAATATGATTTATCGATTCATAAATAAATAATAATGTATACATAATTGTAATATACCATATAAGATAATCAATGTAATTGTATAATTATAAGATTAAAGAAAGAATGGGTTGGGTGGGCGGACTATCTAGATATTAAGTTTTTTAGTACAAAATAAAGAGTTTAAATCACCGCAAAATAAATAGCGGTGAGAGAACGAGAGGCGTTTTTACGCCAAAAAAAAAAAAAAAAAAAAAAAAAAAAAAAAAACTACCCTACAACTACCCTACAACTACCCTACACTTACCCTACAACTACCCTACAACTACCCTACAACTACCCTACAACTACCCTACAACTACCCTACACCTACCCTACACCTACTCTACAACTACCCTACAACTACCCTACACCTACCCTACACCTACCCTACACCTACCCTACAACTACCCTACAACTACCCTACACCTACACCTTCACCTAACCTACACTAAATATCTATACGATTCCACCAAACAGCGACACATGTCATTAAAGTAAAAAAAAAAAGTTTTGTATGAGGGGGTGAAAATTTTGTATGGGATATTTTTTTTTTTGTATGGAACCCAAATTTTTTTTTTCGAATCCTTATATTAAAATACACCCTGAGCAACATTAGTTTGAGCGCGAACCCTCTACGACCTATAGTTTCCGAGATACATGGGGGGTGGGGGTGAAAGGGTTGGGATGGGTTTAGAAAGAACCGTTCCACCACACTAGCAGTCTTTAAATATATCCAAGAAATTCTAAATATAATTAATGACAAAAACTACGCAATCGGAATCCTACTTGACATGACAAAAGCTTACGACAAAGTCAAATATAATATATTGCTAAATAAACTTTACGGGATAGGAATACGCGGAATAACCTATGACTGGTTTAACTCGTACCTAAAAAATCGAGAACAGCTTGTGGAGCTTGAACATTTTGACAATGAGACGGGTAAAGTAAGCAGGATTAGATCCCAAACCATACAAACTCATAACTCGATCCCACAAGGAAGTGTCCTCGGATGCATCCTTTTTTTAATTTATATAAATGACCTCCCTAAAATCCTAAATGAATCTTGTATACTTTTTGCTGACGACATATCTCTATTGACATCAAATAAAAATGACATAAATTTATATAATAAACTAACTGACATATTTAATTTAATACAAAACTGGATGACTAATCACAATCTTGACATTAATTATTCAAAAACTAAAATAATGCAATTTAGACCATATCAAAAAACTCCTCTTGACATAAATTTTATTTATAATAACACTAGACTAGCATGTGTAAACTCTTTTTCATTACTAGGATTAAACATTGACTCAAATGTAAACTGGAAAAGTCAAATAGAAAAGTTAAAGTCCAAGTTATCAAGCTTCACATACGCCTTGAGGGAGCTAAGAAAAGCCACTGACCTAAAAACTGCGATATCAGCTTATTACGCTTATGCATATGCCTGGCTTAAAAATGGAATCATACTCTGGGGGAATAGTGTAGACATTCAAGATATATTTATACTGCAAAAAAAATGCGTCCGTATTTTAGTAAACATTAAAGAGCCAAATAGCTGCAGACCACACTTTTGTCATCAAAAAATATTAACACTCACAGGTATTTATATATTAGAAATAAGTAAATTCGTAAGAAAATATCCTAACTTTTTCCAGAAAACCAACGACTTGCCGCGACGTTACCCTAGTAGACAAAAACATAAATTAGAACTACCTAGTTCAAAACTGAAGATACACAGTTCTGGCCCAAATACAATGGCTGTAAAAATTTATAATAAACTCCCGGAAAATCTAAAAGACGAGGAAAATGACAAAACTTTTGAACGACGTCTAAAAGAAACGTTAATAAATAAATGTTATTATAGCTTAAAAGATTTTTTCAGTGACTCACTTAAAATTCCAGAAATTAACAATCAAATTGAGTTAAATCTATAATTCACTTTACATACTTTTAACGGGCTGACTCCTACTCCATACCATTGCTGTGCCCAAAATTGGGCTCATAGTGTTATACTAATCATCCATGTTTTGTACCTAACATTATGACTGCAATAAATAAATGAATATGAATATGAATATGAAAGGGGATGAAAAGGGGAAATGTCAGATTTTTCCTGAGGTCACCCCCACTCCCTCTATACGAATCCACCAAAAATTTTAACCCTACGAGGTTGCATCTGGGAGAACAATCATGTCAGTGAGTGAGTGAGTCAGTGGTAATCGAGCTATATATAATATAACTAGAGGTTGGGTGGTGCGCGAGCTGCACGCAGCTCGCGGTTTTGGCGCGCATTGTAAAGCTATAAGACAGGATTTTGAAGTGAAAGAAGCAATTAAAAAGGATATTGAAGTAGGAGAAGAAATCGATGAAGATTTAGAAGTGGAAGAAGCAATCAAAGAGGATATCGAAGTTGTAGAAGCAATCCAAAAAGTTAACTGATGTGAACAAAACAATCAAGAAGGATAACCAAGAGGATGATGCTATAACAGAGGATATTGATGTAAGTGAAGCAATCAAGGACGATTCTGAAGAGGAAGAAGCAATCAAAGAGGATATCGAAGAGGAAGAAGAAATCAAACAGGATATCGTTGGTGAAAACAATATCGAATTCGGAATCAGAATCGGAATCGGAATCGGAATCGGAATCGGAATCGGAATCGGAATCGGAATCGAAAACGAAAACGAAAACGAAAACGAAAACGAAAACGAAAACCAACACCTACCCTACACTTACCCTACAACTACTCTACAACTACCCTACACCTACCCTGCAACTACCCTACAACAACCCTACAACTACCCTACAACTACCCTACAACTACCCTACACCTAACCTACACCTACCCTACAACTACCCTACACCTACCCTACACCTACCCTACAACTACCCTACAACTACCCTACAACTACCCTAGAACTACCCTACAACTACCCTACACCTACCCTACACCTACTCTACACCTACCCTCCACCTACCCTACACCTACCCTACAACTACCCTACAACTACCCTACAACTACCCTACAACTACCCTACAACTACCCTACAACTACCCTACAACTACCCTACAACTACCCTACACCTACCCTACACCTACCCTACAACTACCTGACACCTACTCTACACCAACCCTACACCTAACCTACAACTACCCTACAACTACCCTACACCTACCCTACAACTACCCTACATTTACCCTACAACTACCCTACAACTACTCTACAACTACCCTACAACTACCCTACAACTACCCTACAACTACCCTACAACTACCCTACAACTACCCTACACCTACCCTACAACTACCCTACACCTACCCTACAACTACCCTACAACTACCCTACAACTACCCTACACCTACACCTTCACCTAACCTACACTAAATATCTATACGATTCGACCAAACATCGACACATGTCATTAAAGTAAAGAAAAAAAAAATTGTATGAAGGGGTGAAAATTTTGTATAGGATAATATTTTTTTTGTATGGAACCCCTAATTTTTTTTTACGGATCCTTATATTAAAATAAATCCTGAGCAACATTAGTTTGAGCGCGAACCCTCCACGACCTATAGTTTCCGAGATACATGGGGGGTGGGGGTGAAAGGGGGTGAAAAGGGGAAATGTCAGATTTTTCCTGAGGTCGCCCCCACTCCCTCTATACGATTCCGCCAAAAATTTCAACCCTACAAGGTGGCATCTGGGAGAACAATCATGTCAATCAGTCAGTCAGTCAGTGAGTCAGTCAGTGAATGGTAATCGAGCTATATATAATATAACTAGAGGTTGGGTGGTGCGCGAGCTGCACGCAGCTCGCGGTTTATGTTTTGATTCGTAAAGCTATCAGAGAGGGTTTCGAAGAGGAAGAAGATTTAGATGTGGGAGAAGCAATTAACGATGATATCAAAGAAGAAGAAGCAATCGAAATCGAAATGAAAATCAAAATCAAAATCAAAATCAAAATCGAAATCGAAATCGAAATCGAAATCGAAATCGAAATCGAAATCGAAATCGAAATCGAAATCGAAATCGAAATCGAAATCGAAATCGAAATCGAAATCGAAAACGAAAACGAAAACGAAAACGAAAACGAAAACGAAAACGAACCGAAATCGACCAACAGCTACCCTACAAATACCCTTCAACTACTCTACAGCTACGCTACAACTACCCTACACCTACCCTACAACTACCCAACAACTACCCTACACCTACCCTTCACCTACTCTACAACTACCCTACAACAACCCTACAACTACCCTTCACCTACCCTACATCTACCCTACACCTACCCTACAACTACCCTACAACTACCCTACACCTACCCTACACCTACCCTACAACTACCCTACAACTACCCTAAAACTACCCTACAACTACCCTACAACTACCCTCCGCCTACACCTTCACCTAACCTACACTTAATATCTATACGATTCCACCAAATATCGACACATGTCATTAAAGTAAAGAAAAAAAAGTTTTGTATGAAGGGGTGAAAAATTTGTATGGGATATATTTTTTTGTATGGAACCCTATTTTTTTTTCAGATCCTTAAATTAAAAAACACCCTGAGTATTATTAGTTTGAGCGCGAACCCTCTACGACCTATAGTTTCCGAGATACATGGGGGGTGGGGGTGAAAGGGGGTGAAAAGGGGAAATGTCAGATTTTTCCTGAGGTCGCCCCCACTCCCTCTATACGATTCCATCAAAAATTGTAACCCTACGAGGTTGCATCTGGGAGAACAATCATGTCAATCAGTCAGTCAGTCAGTCAGTCAGTGAGTCAGTGGTAATCGAGCTATATATAGTATAACTAGAGGTTGGGTGGTGCGCGAGCTGCACGCAGCTCGCGGTTTATGTTTTGATGGAAGAAGCAATCAAAAAAGATATTGATGTGGGAGAAGCAATCAAAGAAGATATTGATGTGGAAAAGCAATCAAAGATAATATTGAAGAGAAAGATGCCATCAGAGCAGATAGCGAAGTGAAAGATGTTATTAAAGAAGATATCGAAATCGAAATCGACATCCTACACCTACCCTACAACTACCCTACAACTACCCTACACCTACCCTACAACTACCCTACAACTACCCTACAACTACCCTACAACTACCCTACACCTACCCTACACCTACTCTACAACTACCCTACAACTACCCTACACCTACCCTACACCTACCCTACACCTACCCTACACCTACCCTACACCTACCCTACAACTACCCTACAACTACCCTACAACTACCCTACAACTACCCTACACCTACCCTACACCTACCCTACAACTACCCTACAACTACCCTACAACTACCCTACAACTACCCTACACCTACACCTTCACCTAACCTACACTAAATATCTATACGACTCCACCAAACAGCGACACATGTTATTAAAGTAAAAAAAAAAAGTTTTGTATGAGGGGGTTAAAATTTTGTATGGGACTATTTTTTTTTGTATGGAACCCTAATTTTTTTTTCGGATCCTTACATAAAAATAAACCCTGAGCAACATTAGTTTTAGCACGAACCCTCTACGACCTATAGTTTCCGAGATACATGGGGGGTGGGGGTGAAAGGGGGTGAAAAGGGGAAATGTCAGATTTTTCCTGAGGTCGCCCCCACTCCCTCTATACGAATCCACCAAAAATTTCAACCCTACAAGGTGGCATCTGGGAGAACAATCATGTCAATCAGTCAGTCAGTCAGTCAGTCAGTGAGTGAGTGAGTGAGTGGTAATCGAGCTATATATAATATAATAACTAGAGGTTGGGTGGTGCGCGAGCTGCACGCAGCTCGCGGTTTATGTTTTGATGGAAGAAGCAATCAAAAAAGATATTGATGTGGGAGAAGCAATCAAAGATGATATTGATGTGGGAGAAGCAATCAAAGAAGATATCGATGTGGAAAAAGCAATCAAAGAGAATATTGATGTAAAAGAAGCAAATCGAAATCGAAATCGAAATCGAAAGCGAAAATTTGAGAAAACCACCTAACCTACACCTACCCCACAACTACCCTACAACTACCCTACACCAACCCTACACCTACCCTACAACTACCCTACAACTACCCTACACCTACCCTACAACTACCCTACAACTACCCTCCAACTACCCTACACCTACCCTACAACTACCCTACACCTATCCTACACCTACCCTACAACTACCCTACAACTACCCTACATCTACCCTACACCTCCCTACAACTACCCTACACCTACACCTTCACCTAACCTTCACTAAATATCTATACGATTACACCAAACATCGACACATGTCATTAAAGTAAAGAAAAAAAAGTTTTGTATGAAGGGGTGAAAATTTTGTATGGGATAATTTTTTTTTTTGTATGGAACCCTATTTTTTTTTTCGGATTCTTATATTAAAAAGCACCCTGAGCAATATTAGTTCGAGCGCGAACCCTCTACGACCTATAGTTTCCGAGATACATGGGGGGTGGGGGTGAAAGGGGGTGAAAAGTGGATATGTCAGATTTATCCTGAGGTCGCCCCCACTCCCTCTATACGAATCCACCAAAAATTTTAACCCTGCGAGGTGGCATCTGGGAGAACAATCATGTCAATCAGTGAGTCAGTGGTAGTTTAATTATATATAGTATAACTAGAGGTTGGGTGGTGCGCGAGCTGCACGCAGCTCGCGGTTTATGTTTTAATTAGTAAAGCTATCAGAGAGAGTTTCGATGAGGAAAAAGCAATCAAAGAAGATATCGATGTGGGAGAAGCAATTAACGATGATATCAAAGAAGAAGAAGCAATCGAAATCGAAATTGAAATTGAAATCGAAATCGAAATCGAAATCGAAATCGAAATCACAACCAACACCTACCCTACACCTACTCTACACCTACCCTTCAACTACCCTACAACTACCCTACACCTACCCTACACCTACCCTACAACTACCCTACAACTACCCTACACCTACCCTACACCTACCCTACAACTACCCTACAACTACCCTACAACTACCCTACACCTACCCTACACCTACCCTACAACTACCCTACAACTACCCTACACCTACACCTTCACCTAACCTACACTAAATATCTATACGATTCCACCAAATATCGACACATGTCATTAAAGTAAAGAAAAAAAAGTTTTGTATGAGGGGGTGAAAATTTTGTATGGGACTATTTTTTTTTTGTATGGAACCCTAATTTTTTTTTTCGAATCCTTACATAAAAATAAACCCTGAGCAACATTAGTTTGAGCGCGAACCCTCTACGACCTATAGTTTCCGAGATACATGGGGGGTGGGGGTGAAAGGGGGTGAAAAGGGGAAATGTCAGATTTTTCCTGAGGTCGCCCCCACTCCCTCTATACGAATCCACCAAAAATTTCAACCCTACGAGGTTGCATCTGGGAGAACAATCATGTCAATCAGTCAGTGAGTCAGTGGTAATCGAGCTATATATAGTATAACTAGAGGTTGGGTGGTGCGCGAGCTGCACGCAGCTCGCGGTTTATGTTTCAATTCGTAAAGCTATCAGAGAGGGTTTCGAAGAGGAAGAAGCAATGAAAGAAGATATCGATGCGGAAGAAGCAATCAAAGAGAATATCGAAGTAGAAGAAGCAATCAAAGAAGATATCGATGTAGGAGACGCAATCAAAGAGAATATCGAAGAGGAAGAAGCAATCAAAGAAGATATCGATCTGGGAGAAGAAATTAAAGAGAATATCAAAGAGGAAGAAGCAATCAAAGAAGATATCGATGTGGGAGCAGCAATCAAAGAGGATATAGAAGTTGTAGAAGCAATAAAAAAAGTTAACTGATGTGAAAGAAACAATCGAAAAGGATAACCAAGAGGATGATGCTAAAACAGAGGATATTGATGTAAGAGAAGCAATCAAGGACGATATTGAAGAGGAAGAAGCAATTAAAGAGGATATCGAAGACGAAGAAGAAATCAAACAGGATATCGTTGGTGAAAACAAAATCGAAATCGGAATCGGAATCGAAAACGAAAACGAACACCAACACCTACCCTACACCTACTCTACACCTACTCTACATCTACTCTACACCTACTCGACACCTACTCTACACCTACTCTATACCTACCTTACAACTACCCTACAACTACCCTACATCTACCCTACAACTGCCCTACACCTACCCTACACCTACCCTACACCTACTCTACACCTACCTTACAACTACCCTACAACTACCCTACAACTACCCTACAACTACCCAACACCTACTCTACACCTACTCTACACCTACCCTACACCTACTCTACACCTACTCTACACCTACTCTAAACCTACTCTACACTTACTTCACAACTACCCTACAACTACCCTACACCTACCCCACACCTACCCTACACCTACCCTACACCTACCCTACAACTACTCTACAGCTACGCTACAACTACCCTACACCTACCCTACACCTACCATACACCTACCCTACAACTACCCTACAACTACCCTACACCTACCCTACACCTACCCTACAACTACCCTACAACTACCCTACACCTACCCTACACCTACCCTACAACTACCCTACAACTACCCTACAACTACCCTACAACTACCCTACAACTACCCTACACCTACCCTACAACTACTCTACAGCTACGCTACAACTACCCTACACCTACCCTACACCTACCATACACCTACCCTACAACTACCCTACAACTACCCTACAACTACCCTACAACTACCCTATAACTACCCTTCACCTACACCTTCACCTAACCTACACTAAATATCTATACGATTCCACCAAACATCGACACATGTCATTAAAGTAAAGAAAAAAAAGTTTTGTATGAAGGGGTGAAAATTTTGTATGGGATAATTTTTATTTTGTATGGAACCCTAATTTTTTTTTTCGGATCCTTGTATTAAAAAGCACCCTGAAAAATATTAGTTTGAGCGCGAACCCTCTACGACCTATAGTTTCCGAGATACATGGGGGGTGGGGGTGAAAGGGGGTGAAAAGTGGAAATGTCAGATTTTTCCTGAGGTCGCCCCCACTCCCTCTATACAAATCCACCAAAAATTTTAACCCTACGAGGTGGCATCTGGGAGAACAATCATGTCAATCAGTGAATCAGTCAGTGAGTCAGTCAGTGGTAATCGAGCTATATATAGTATAATAACTAGAGGTTGGGTGGTGCGCGAGCTGCACGCAGCTCGCGGTTTATGTTTTAATTCGGAAAGCTATCAGAGAGGGTTTTGAAGAGGAAGAAGCAATCAAAGAAGATATCGATGTGGGAGAAGCAATCAAAGAGAATATCGAAGAGGAAGAAGCAATCAAAAAAGATATCGATGTGGGAGAAGCAATCAAAGAGAAAATCGAAGAGAAAGTAGCAATCAAAGAAGATATGGATGTAGGAGAAGCAAGTAAAGGGAATATCGAAGAAGAAGAAGCAATCAACGATGATATCGAATAATAAGAAGCAATCAAAGCGGATAGCGAAGTGAAAGATGTAATCAAAGACGATATCGATGTAAAAGAAGCAATCAAAAAGGATATCGTAGTGGCAAAGCAATCAAGGAGGATTTCAAACTGAAAGATAATATTAATGAGAATATCAAAGTGAAGCAATAACAAAGATGTTCGATAAGAAAGAAATCGAAATCGAAATCGAAATCGACAAAAAAGACAAAACATACAAAAAAGACAAAAAAGACAAAAAAGACAAAAAAGAAAAAAAAGACAAATTAGACAAAAAAGACAAAAAAGACAAAAAAGACAAGACAAAAACGACAAAAAAGACAAAAAAGACAAAATAGACAAAATAGACAAAATAGACAAAATAGACAAAAAAGACAAAATAGACAAAAAAGACAAAAAAGACAAAATAGACAAAATAGACAAAATAGACAAAATAGACAAAAAAGACAAAAAAGACAAAAAAGACAAAAAAGACAAAATAGACAAAATATACAAAAAAGACTTCTTCCCTACCCTACCTACCCAATTCCTACCCTACACCTACCCTACACCAACACTTCACTAAATATCTATACGATTACACCTGGGAGAACAACCGTGTGATCGTCGAAAAGAAGAAAAAAATTTTGTATGAGGGGGTGAAAATTTTGTATGGGATAATTTTTTTTTTGTATGGGACCCCACTTTTTTTTGTCGGATCCTTTTATTAAAATGCACCCTTAACAACATTAGTTTGAGCGCGAACCCTCTACGACCTATAGTTTCCGAGATACATGGGGGGTGGGGGTGAAAGGGGGTGAAAAGGGGAAATAACAGATTTTTCCTGAGGTCGCCCCCACTCCCTCTATACGAATCCACCAAAAATTTTAACCCTACGAGGTGGCATCTGGGAGAACAATCATGTCAATCAGTCAGTGAGTGAGTGAGTGAGTGGTAATCGAGCTATATATAGTATAATAATAATAATAATAATATACGGGACATATTGCCTGAAGAATTTAAAGTGTTAGATAGAACCATATTCAAGAAAAAGTTAAATAATTGGTTACTTAGTAATTGTTTTTATAACACACACTCTATTTAATATTTGCATGCCTGCAAGCAGGCTGAATACATGTACTATCATAGCTATAGACCTTTTGTGAAAATAATTGTATGTATTCTAGCAAATATACATTTGAATCTTGAAATCTCACACATGGTCAACTGATGCCAAACTAGGCAGAGTGTGTACTTTGTACCGGAGACTGATAAACATACATAGATAATATACAACACCCAGACACAGAACAAACATTCATGTTCACCACACAAATGTTTGTCCTGGATGGGAATCGAACCAGTTACTCACCAGGACGACCTCTGTGGCGCAGTGGGCGAAGGTCCGCCTGGGACGCAGAAGGTTGCGGGTTCGATTCCCGCCGCGGGACAAATATTTGCATGTTCTGCAGATATTTGTCTCGGGTCTGGATGTTTTCTATGTATGATATGTATGTATTTACAAAAAAAAAAGTATATATGTAATATATCAATCATGTGGTTCCCATAACACAAGCTCTGCTTAGTTTGGGGCTACATGGTGCTGTGTAATGTGTCCAGCATTATTTATTTATTTATTTATTTATTTACTGTTACTACCAACTGAGCTATGAGGCCAGTCAAAGATAGATCTAGTAAGTGCCTCTCAGCGTCTCAGTCTGCGTATACACATGGGGATTATGGCCATATCCCCCTTATTAGGGGAGTGCCTTTGACCAGCAGTGGTCTATATAAGCTGGTGTTGTTGTTGAGGGTGTAAGGGGTTCCAACCTTCATTATCGAAACCCAAGCCAACCTCACCTATCCGTGGTGCACCTGCTAACTAACAGACGAGGCTCTACTGGCACCATGCCTATTTCTGCCGTGAAGCAGCTGTGCTGTGTTTCGGTTTGAAGGGTGTGGGTGCCGGTCACATTACAGGCACAATAGGCTTATCATCTTCATGTCTCAAGTTGATGGACGCAGGGCGTTGCATCGTAGAACACGTTCCGAAAAAACGTGATCTACAATGCTTTGTGGTAGGTAATGGTTACCACTTAATATCAGGTGGGCCATGTGCTTGTTCCATCTTCAAGTATCTACCATTTAAAAACTATAATTTAACATAAATCTTATTTTTAACTAACTTTATTTTTTTGCGGTATATTATATATTTAGAATTAAAACCTGACCTGTCAACCGCAAAATCGTATGCAATCTGCAAACGTAACGTACAAAGGCTTCCTCGATACAGGCTATGCCCCGTGAGAAATCCACCAGATAACCCCACTGTTATTTTATTTGTCAGTAAAATACATGAAAACTTGTTCCCAAATAGCATTATATTAGTTATTACGATTTCGTTAAGCTGCCATGTTTATACTGTAATAAACATTTTTTCATTTTCATTTTTTTTTTTCATTTTCACCATAAAAAAGTAGTGGATTGATATAGGCAGGTGTTGTTTTTGTTTTGAAAGAGCGAGTTGCTAATAGTGGCTATGGGACTCAATCTACTTAGTTATTACGCTCGTCTTGACTTGTGACCTTCAGGATCATAGCCGAAAATCAGTGTTTGCTCAATGAGCAATATCATCGCTGAGCTATAACCTATTTGTAACGCTGCAACACACAGTGCTTTTAGCTGTAAGTAGGCAAATAATGTTATTGTTTTTTTATGTACCTACCACCCACAACTACAATAGATAGGTAAGTAGGTACTCACTCAATATGTATAATTTTTGTTATTTTTTGTTATTGTATTCTACCTACTAAGTGCCTAATGTCTTTAGTGTTTACCTACTCCTATATAAATGTAGTGTTTAACTACTCCTATATAAACTCCGTTAAGAAGGAAAAAGAAATCAAGGAAGACAGAAAAAAAGATGGAGAGATTTATTCAACCAGCGATGCGGACCGGATTGGATGAGGAAAGCACGAGAAAGGGACTTGTGGAGGCATTTAGGGGAGGCATTCGCCACTGAGGCGACTACTACAAAGGGAAGAATAAAGAATGAGGAGATTTAGTGTTAATAATTTGGTTGTTTAAAATGTTTGAAGCGTGTTATATGTATGTAGTAGCAATAAAGGGCATTTTTATTTATTTTATTTATATAAATGTACGTGTCTGCTTGAAACAAAATTAAATGTTTTATCTATTCTAATGTGATAACATACTGTTGGAAATATGTAAATGGAAATGTGTAGTATATCTAAGAAATGTCAATGTCATTGTCAGACTGACTGACAGCTGCCTGCTGTGACGGATGTTCCGGCTCTCTCCTCCGGCTGCCACCATTGCGTTACAAGTGCTGTGTATTGTGCCGATACTTTTATCTATTTTAATGACAGTGAATATAAACCTAAATAGTTATCCGGGCTTTTATTTCAACACATACCTTTCCACATCGATCGCATTTGAAAGGACGCACGGTAGAATGGCTCGCTTGCATGTGCATTCTCAATCTCGTCGAATTTATAAATTTAGCGTCGCATGTTCTGCATACATGTCTGAAATTCATAAGTCGGGTGTTAGACATTTAACGAAAACGAAAGATGGTTGGTATAGCACACCAAACCCAGCCAGAAAAAATCTGTACCCTGAAAAAAGGAGAATGCCGTCTGATGTATGGCGCTCGGTAACAAGACTAAAGTGCGTGTTTCAAAAAAATCTCCAATAAGTTTTTAGTCGATTCTACTGTCAAAATAATTAAAAATGAGTGTTATTGCCATAGTAACACATTACATCAATGTTTGTTTCCATAGTAACGTATATATCATTGGTTGTTGCAGTCTAATGGCGGCGTGCGGCGGAAACCAAATCAACAAAATATTTTTTTACTTGATTATTAATCGAGTCGGTGTGTAAAACTAAAGAAAAATTTAGTGTCATTTATAAAATATAATAAATTTTATGGGATACATTCGGTTTTGACGCAATTGATACGGGTTCTCGGCATTCTCCTTTTTGTTTATTGCAGCCAGCAAAGTACGCAGTACATACGCTCGTGCGCGGTCGATGACCTCGGTCAGCTGTTCGCACTGTACCATTTACAGTAATACATTGCTATTTTTTTATTTTATTAATTTTCTGCGTATTTTAATGAGATAGTTAGGTAGATATGATGTTATTATGTCGTACTATGTGTAAAAATAAAATCAGTTCAGTAATTTTTGCGTGAAAGATTAACAAACATCGATCCATCCTCATACACTTCCACTTTTATAATATTAGTAGGATTTATGTATTTTAAGACTTCAATAAAAGCGCCCTTCACACGTAAAGATCGGACCGCACATCTGGGACTGATCACTGACGTGATGCGCGGTTAAAACTGTGAGATTTGCCTTCGCGTCGACATTCAGATCGGACTGTCAGCCCCGCGCATCTACACGTACGTTTCGGAGTGCGGGTTGGAATGGCGCGTGCTGTTTCCCGCGGTCCGAATTTTAGGTGTGCAGGGTGCTAATACCTGTGTACGGGGTTCCAACCCCCATCTTCGGAACCCAAGCCAACCTCACCTGCACGTGGTGCACCCTGCTAAACAACGAACGGGGCTCTGGCGGCCGGCTGATTGCGGCATAGCACAGCCTACATCGGCACAGCTAAATCCCCTGGCCACTGACGGGCAGCAGCGTCGGTGGTGCGAGAAGCTGTGCCCTGCGATCCCCAACCCGCATGCCCAGCGTGGGGATTATGGGTTTATTAGGGGAGGCCTATGTCCAGCAGTGGACTGATATAGGCTGATGTGGTGGTAGGTTGCTAATATGTTTGAAGTCAGGTTGAAACGTACCATAAGTCGTTTTCGTATGCGAAACATGATAATCGGTTCGATAACGTTAAAGCGTAATACGCTTTTAGGCTTACGCTCAAACAAATTCACTTTCACATTTATAATCATTATTATGGCTATGAGTATATTAATAATAAGTTAGGATAGTCAAGATTAGTATTATTACTTGAGTACGTCCGGCGAGCGATGTGGCGTCGCGAATTTAAGATGCATCTTGTAAGAGGCTGTGGATGTGAATTTTTTGTCGCATTCAGTACAGTAAGCGGCCTCTGGTACGGCACTGTGCTTGCGCATATGACTTTTCATGAAGCGGACCCGAGTGCCGCAAACTGTACATGGTATCTTTGGCATGAACGCGTGCTTTTGTCTGAAAAAAAAAATTAAGGTTCATAAGTAAGGTATCTAATTTGTAGTGAAGGGAAAAAGTTCATATTTCATAATCATGTATTTGCAAGGAACATGGGTATAGCAATAAATTAACAGTTCTCATGTCATTTTAAAAACAGTTCTACCATATACTACTGTAAAGAGCATGTTTAGAAGATTTTTTTTATGTTATTTGAAGATGGACCAAGCACATGGGCCATCTGATGTATAATGGTAACCATTCCACCAACTATCACAAATTATTGCATCGTATTTTAATGAGATAGTTAGGTAGATATGATGTTATTGTGTCGAGTACGACACATAGTAATGTGTAAAAATAACATCCGTTCAGTAATTTTTGCGTGAAAGATTAACAAACATCGATCCATCCTCATAAACTTCCACTTTTATAATATTAGTAGGTTTTATGTATTTTGAGACTTCACATAAAAGCGCCCTGCGTTCCAAACCGCAGTCCGATCTGTACGGTTTGGACTGCGGATCAAACTGTCGTGCTAATGGCGCGTAAGATGGACCAAGCACATGGGCGATCTGATGTATAATGGTAACCATTCCACCCAGGCGCGGATACAGGGGGGGGCAATAGGGGCAATTGCCCCCCCCTCAACTCAGACAATATACACTAGATATTATGAACATTAAAAAAAAATTTAATTGTTAGTAATTCACAAGGTACTTATTATGTACCTAGGTTAATTTGGAACGATCAATACATTGTCATGTGTTAACTAATTAGCTATTAATTATACTGTGTCCAGTGCCGAAAATAAGGCGGTGCCACCGGTGCCCAGGCACAGGGCGTAGACCATGCATGGTAGTATTAATTAATTATTTCGTTAATATCCAGTTATAAATCGTAGTTTTCTGTTCTGGGGGGCGCAAAAATTACCAGACCAGGACCAAGTTTTGGGTCATGAATTTATTATTAGTTTGATATCCAGATATAAATTGAGTTGTCTTTTCTGGTGGGGTGCAGAAATGACCAGATCAGGACCAAGTATTCGTTGATAATTATAACCTACCTAATACATAAAGATTGGTTGAAATTCAGATAAAAATCGTAGTTTTCTTTTTCATATTTTGTATTTTTGATAGAAAAATTTCGCGGCTCGCTCTGCTTGCCGATTTTGTTACCACCTTTTGATTGTGAAAGGTACATAACTAGGCAAAAAATGTTTTTATCCAATCTATAAAGTTTGCAACAATGACGAATTAGAACACAAAAGGCGCTAGTTAGAATGATTTAAAAAAATTGCGGCTCGCTCCGCTCGCCGACTTCCTTTTTTATATCTGTTGGGCCTAGGCCTAGGTGTTACAAAAAATTCCACCGTTTTCTTTGTCTTTTTTCCTTTGTGCACCAAAAGTTTTGGGGATCCCTGCGCTCGCCGATTTTATTTCTATAATAAATAAAGCAACTAAGCACTGAGACGTCAATTTTAACTTCATGTATACTGAAACGCCAGATAGATTTTCTATTATGTCTGGTATCCAGGCTTAACAATTATAGAAGCTCGCACCGGGGCGTAAAATGCTATTTACGGCACTGACTGTGTCCAAAAAACCCAGTAATGGAACGTTATCCGATTTCCGTCATGAGGATCATTCACGTTTTTTGTTAATTATGCAGATTTGTAGATATAAAAATCAATATATAGTATGTTTTTGTTTTTATAATAGTATAAAAAATGACCAAGATGCAAAGGTTTTAGTGTAAAAATTTCGCGGCTCGCTTCGCTCGCCGACTTCATTACTATCCTTTGCATTACAGATTTCCTATGAATATATAAAAAATCGCAGTTTTCTTTTCGTGTTTTGTTTGTGATCATAATAATAATGATAAGTATGCCTAGGCAAAATAACACATTATCTAAAAAAAAAAAATTTCGTGGCTCGCTCCGCTCGCCGATAAAAAATAATTAAGTATATTGCCAAACACAAACATTGCCCCCCCCTAAACGAAATCCTGTATCCGCGCCTGATTCCACCACCTAACACAAATTATGGCATCGTAGATCACTTTTTTTTTGGAACATGCACTATGATGCAACGCCCCGCGTCCATAAACTTGAGGCATGAAGATGATAAGCCTCTTGTGCACTTGTCACGACCCCCCTCTCCCGAACTTTGACGCTCTATAACTTTGTCGATTTCCATTGATTTTAAAAATAAAAAAATACGTGTCCAATATTTTTTGATAATCTAATTGACGGACTAATTAGAATTATTATTTTTCTACCCAGCCATCATCCCAACGAATTACCTACCTATGAGGTTAACAAACATCTCACCCAATTAAGTGGTCATTCATTCTAACTTACTGAGTGTGGACTCTGAGTGAGTTTTTGTTATTGAAAACTTTCGGGCAGGACTCGCACTTCAGTGGATCTTCGTGTTTCGACTCGCGGTGGAAACGAAGACTTGATGGAGACCTGCAATAGATAAAGACATCATCATCACCCGCAGTCAATTTCATATTGTATTAATTTCATTACCCGCAGTAGAAAGAGCGTTCAATTACTATTATACGAACGGTCGAGCGTATTTCGATCAATATTTAATATTAATTTACTGAGTGTTCCGGCTTTAATAAATAAAGTTATTAGTTATAATTTTAATACTCCATTATGGAGAATATTTTTACATAATTCGCATTTTTAGTAGCTTCTATTTATGGTCAGGTCTGAAATGAGCGGCCTTCTTTGTGACACAACAGTTTGTCCATTTCGGACATACAATACTTTCTAAAATTAAGCTAAACTTAAGCCACAACATTGAATTAGGAACTTATACCACAACACAGTAACTACGTTTAAACTAAACTTATGATACTTTATTGGTACCTAATACTAAATTATATGACTAGCCTTAATAGTCTTTAAGGCGATTATAAGGGTCAAACCTCCCTCTCGCTCGCACTATTCAACATTTTTGAAGATATAAAATCACTGAATGTAGTTATGCAAAATAGCAAACCTTCACGGCCTAGAAAATAACAATAGAAAAGTTCAGCAAGAATATCATGTTGAACCCAACACGTTTTCCTACCAAAAAAAATCCACCAAAATTGATCACATTGGTGCAAGTTTTTTGGTAAGAAAACGTTTTAGAATTAAAATAATATTATTACTGAACCTTTGTATTGTTATTTTCTAGGCTGTAAAGGTTTGCTATTTTGCATAACTACATTCAGTGATTTTATATCTTCAAAAATGTTAAATAGTGCGAGCGAGAGGGAGGTTTGACCCTTATAGTCGCCTTAAGGTCCTTATTTTTTTTTTTTTTAAATGTTCCATTAAGCTCTTTCAAGTCTGTAGGCAAGTGATTATATACCTTAATGGCTGTGTAATAAGCACTTTTGTAGAACATTGTGTAATTTACCGGTAAGTCGGGATCTACTTTGACATTAACTTTGACTTTTGATACTCACGGGAACTCAACATGACACACTTTGCATATAAACCTCAACACGTTATGCTGCCTCGCATCATGCGACACCATTTCCGAGAGCTTATAACCGACGTATGAGCAACTTTTACAATGATACTTTTTGTAATGGCTCTCGATATGGTCTTTGTAGTAATTTATCTTTGTGAATCTGCATTTACAGATCATACATACATGTCTCCCGGCTGACTGGAAAGAGAATTTTATTGAGATGAGTAATATTATGGGGCGTGAAGGGTCCAGGTCCAACCTCCATCTTTTGAACCCAAGCCAACCTCACCTACCCGTGGTGAACCCTGCTAACTAACAAACGGGGCTATAGCGGCCGGCTGATCGCAGCTGAACGCAGCTTAAGGCGACGATACATGTCATACCTCCCTCTCGCTCGCACTATTCAACATTTTTGAATATATAAAATCACTGAATGTAGTTATGCAAAATAGCAAACCTGAAGGTTTAGGCCTAGAAAATAACAATACAAAGGTTCAGCAATAATATCATTTTGATTCTATCACGTTTTCTTACCAAAAAACTGGTATTAATGTGATCATTTTTGGTGCAAATTTTTTGGTAGGAATACGTGTTGGGTTCAACATGATATTCTTGCTGAACCTTTGTTTTATTTTCTAGGCCGTGAAGGTTTGCTATTTTGCATAACTACATTCAGTGATTTTATATCTTCAAAAATGTTGAATAGTGCGAGCTAGAGGGAGGTTTGACATGTATAACACTAGCACAGCTAAATCCCCTCGCTGCGGACGGGCAGCAACGTCGGCGGTGCGAGAAGCTGTGCCTTGCGATCGCCAACCTGCATGCTTAGCGTGGGGATTATGGGCATATCCCCCTTATTATAGGGGAGGACTCCAGCAATGAACTAAATGGCTATGTATTTGTTAAAACACAGGTAGCTTAAAGCTGATATGTGTGTATCTGGATTATTTGTCAGTACACTTTAAATATTTGTCCAGTCTATTGTTGAAAGAGTTCACTGATTTAGCACTAATTACTGTCTCTGGAAGCCTATTCAGTCGTATGCAATACGGTTGGGCAAAATGTGCTTTCATGGGTTGCTTGTACCTGGCCGGTACAGCAGCTTAAGTGAGTGCCCTTAGCTTTTTATTATTTTCATGTTTCTATGTAATTTAGCTTGAATGAGTGTATAGAAGCGTTTAGACAAACCTCTTACAGGTTTTATAGTGTTTTTTATAAATAAATGTTACTGTACTAAAAACAAAATGTCAGATAGGTTGAATTAAGGTACAGATACCTGCTGGCTCATATCAAAATATGTTCAAAAGTAGGCTTAAAAACCTATTAAAAGTGTTAAGCTACAGTATGTCACAATTAGCCAGCCATTAGAACCCTGTTTGTTAGTTATCAGGGTGCACCACGGGCAGGTGAGGTTGGTTTGAGTTCCAAAGAAGTGAAGTAAAACAGTTAAAAAAATATTTATTTAAATGGAACCACAAAGAACACTTTAAAGTTATTTTTTTGGAGGTTGAAACCTTTTAAATCCCTTTATTTTTTGTATAAACAAATAAAAGAAAAATGTACCTCTGAATGCCTGGTTTTTATATGCTTCTCATATATATCTTCTTGGAAATATCCAACAATACAAGAATCGCATCTAAACTTAACTTGGTTCTTATATCTATCTGCCTCTCTGTCTCTATCCCTCTTCGCTAGCATCTCATCTTCTGTCATCTCTGTCACAATATAATTATCTTTTCTAACTATATGTTTTCTCACAGTAGTCCTGTTGTCTATTCTGTCAATAGTTTTTCTTTTGTCAAGCTTTTTTTGATCTTTTATTACTTTTTGTTTATTATTTTTTGTATATTCTGTGACCGTTTCATTGTAGTAATCATGTTCATGCTTTATTATGTCTATATTGTCTATTGAATTATCTTTATCACATTGTATATTGTCTATTTGATCGTCATTAACTGAATTGCTAGTATCATCTTCTAAAACATTTTCTGTTTTGATTTCATATTCAAAATCATTTTCTTCTGTTTTAATTTGTTCTGTTAAAGACAAATCAGTTTCTGATTCTTCATCTTTTATGTGTCCATTTTGATTGCAACAGACATCAAAATAGTTTATTTTAGAGAATGTCAGATGAGTTAATGGAGCCAGAGCAACCTGGAATGTTTTAAGGTAAAAAATTAATGGGTTGAGTAATTTAGAATATTTTAAAATAGGTTGACACTTATAATAAAGTAACTTTATATGGTATATAATATATTATTACTCATTTAGGGTTGGAACCCTAAATGAATAATAATATAATAGGATAAAATAATAGGGTCCCTTTTTTACCCTTTGGGTATCCATACCCAAAGGGTAAAAACGGGACCCTATTACTAAGAATCCACTGTCCGTCTGTCTGTCTGTCACTGTCCGTCTGTCTGTCTGTCACCAGGCTGTATCTCATGAACCGTGATAGTTAGACAGTTGAAATTTTCATAGATGATCTATTTCTGTTGCCGCTATAACAACAAATACTAAAAATAGAATAAAATAAATATTTCAGTGGGGCTCCCATACAATGGTACCCAACACTTCGTGCGCGAGATCGACTCGCACTTGTCCGGTTTTTCATTTCCACCCTTGGTAACATTGAGGTTAAAAATAATTTCGTCAAAATTTTATATAAAATAAAATTGAATACTTATTGTGCATATTATAAAATCTCAAGAAAAAACAGACACTAATACACTAACTTTATTTTTAAATATAAAAGTTTCACGATAATTTTTAACATTGTGTATCAAAGGTGGAAATAAAAAACCGTACAAGTGCGAATCGCACGAAGTGTTCGGTACTGTTGTATGGGAGCCCCACTAAAATATTTATTTTATTCTGTTTTTAGTATTTGTTGTTATAGCGACAACAGAAATACATTATCTGTGAAAATGTCAACTGTCTGGTTTTCACGATTCTTGAGATAGTTCTGACGGAATAGAAAAAACAAACAGACTGTTTGCATAACTATAATAAATAACGTCACCCTAAAAGGTAAGTCTAATAATAAAACACAAATTTTTAAAACAACATATGCATAATGCATATAAAACATGTCCAAAATGATGATGTCAAAAGAAGTCAAAAAATAACAAATTCAATTAAATAAAAATAATTATTATGACACTTTATTAAACTTTAAAACTCGTTAAAAAATTATAAGTTATTATTATGACACTTTATTTAATTGTAAACTCGTCTAAAATACATTTTTTACTATAATTACCAGTGATCGGAATTAGGTGAGCTAATTTACCTAAAGTTCAAAGAATAGAGTCAAAAAAAATGGAGACTTCCTTACCATTAACATTTTTTTCCGGGAAATCTTTCCCGGAAATTGGGAATTTGTTCCAAGTTTTAGGATATCAGTTAAGTACATTTAATATTAATGTTATTCATACAGAAAACTAACTGAATTAATTTTCCTTTTTAACAAACTTCAATAAGATTTATTTTGTTATTAACTCAGGTAAAAAACTGGATTCGCCTATGTTTTCGTTTCCCAGAATAGCCAAATCATGCTGTCCCTTTAAGTGTTTGTAGCAATACACAGCAAACCAGTGATAAACAACAACAACAAACGCTAAGAAAGGGACAGCATGCTTTGGCTATTCTGGGAAACGAATCATTGTTTAAGTAAACAATGACAAAAGGGTTGAAGGGTGAGGGTGTTTTGCATCCAAACGGCGTCATAACTTGTATGCGTGCGTGCATCACTTCTGTAGTTACCTCGGCAGCGTGTGTATCTTAGACTCGTGAATATTTTATTAACCTGTTTTCGTATCGATTATTGGATCTGCTTCACATAACTACCTTGGCTTGAATTTACGGACTGCGATTTATTGCAACCATATCACTACTTGTAGCTATCTACCTTGGCTTGAATTTACGGACTACGATTTACTGCAACCAGAAATTTACTGCGCTTTACGGCAATCAAATTACTTGGTAAGTCTTTGATTTGTACTACACTTTTAAAACATTCTAAATATTAGACTGCTTTTGATAAATTTACCAAATTCAAACAATTTTATGCAACTATTTATTTATGGAATTTTATTCAGTGTTTTATATTTGAGTTCGTGCACAAATGTTGGAGCTACTGGCAATTCTATCATCAAACTATATTTTACGCGAAGACGTCCCTGGAAAAGTGTAGAAACTATATATTTGTCTCATTGTTTTCAGTAATTTTTCTGCCTCAACGCAACTAGCAAATAAATGGCGACCAAACCTACCGACGGGATTGTACAGTCGTGGATTAGAGATCACCCCGAATTGTACCACGACCCCGCTAGCAACACGATATTTTGTTCTAAATGTGAGAATTCTATTGTATGCAAAAAAAGCAATATACAGAGGCATATTGACGGACCAAAACATCAAGGTACTGCTAGGCAAGTGAACGAAGAATTTTATTTAGATTTAATACAATTTCTTATATTGTGTAACATACCCTGGTCACGAGTAAATCGACCAGAGTTTAAAACTTTTTTAATGAAATATATGTGTTGTAAATGTACAAATGTTAAAAGGATTCCCGATGAATCGTTATTGAGAAAGGTTTATTTAGACGTAGTTTTTAAAAAAAAAATTGCATTAATCCATGACCATGTTCTTAATCAGAAACTTTGGATATCTCTAGATGAAACTACCGACTATTTAGGTCGTTATATTGTAAATTTTCTTGTAAAACCTTTAAATCTCGCAACAAACAAACCATTTTTAATAGCTTGCAAAATGTTAGAAAAAGTAAATGGAGAGACAATAGCTCATTTTGTGATTGGATGCCTAGAAAATATGTGGGGAGACTAGTATGAAGACAAAGTAGGAGATGTTTTAGTTTTATGTTCTGATAGCGTAGCATATATGTTAAAAGCAGGAAGAATGTTAAAGAACTCCTTGCCAAATATGATACATGTTACCTGTTTAGCACACGCTCTTAACCGCGTTGCAGAAAAAATACGGACACAATATGCGGATGTGGATACTTTAATTTCAAATGTAAAAAAAATATTTTTAAAGGCTCCTAATAGAGTAAAATTGTTAAGGGAAAAATTTCCGAGCCTGCCATTGCCACCTGAACCTGTCATAACAAGGTGGGGTACATGGCTAGAAGCAGCTTCGTATTATGCTGAATATTACGAAGAAATAAAAACTATTGTAAGACTTCTAAGAAGTTCTGATTCTTTGTCTATCAGGCATGCTAAAACTGTCCTAGGAAAAGAAAGTTTAAAAACTGATTTAGATTACATTGACGAATATTTTAAAATAATTCAAATTTCATTAAAAAAATTGCAAAAGTCTAACTTATTGTTGACGGAATCTTTCCATATTTTTGATGAAGCAAGAATTGTTCTAAGCTGGTGTTCTTCTGAACCAGTAAAACAAAAATTAGAAAACGTTATGGACAGAAATCCCGATCTAGATGCATTAAGAGACATTTGTGAAAATATAGATAAAGGATTAGATAATGAAAATGAATTATTGTCATTCTATAAATATGTACCTGTAACTTCAGTTGATGTTGAAAGGTCCTTCTCTACGTATAAATGGATTTTAAGTACAAAAAGAAATCGTTTGAAAATAGATAATATGGAAAAACTCCTAATGATTTTCTTTAATTCTCCGGACGAAGATATTTCTTTATACTCCGTCCATGATGAAAACGTTAGCGATTCAGATTAAGGGACAAATTCAACATCAATGGAAATAATGTTTAGAGTTCCGACTGTGTATCTTAGGTAGGACTGGTTACTTTCTTAATTATTGATTTTGAGTTCCATTATCTGTACAAAATGAATAAATGGTACAAAAACTATAAAATGGCTTTTTTATTCCCTTGCTTAAATAAATGTTTTTATTACTATAGCTATTTACTAAAGCTGGTTTATAAATCACATTAGCTTCCGCGCTTACTTACATCGTTCATTTTATTTGTTGAAAACAATAAAAATCGTGCTTACCGTTTTTTACAACAATCGAATTCGTTTCCTCTTCTTGTTATCAATAATAAGAAGAGGAAATTAATTCGATTGTTATTTTACTGTATTAATTTTAGATGGACCTAAGTAATTTCTCGAAACCCGGGAAAATTTTCCCGGAAAAATATTTAGTCGCAAGGCGTCTCCACTTAGTCTCTGTTATTTTTCGAACTTTAGGTATTTTAGCTCACCTAATTCCGATCACTGATAATTACACTTAATACAACTTATGTACTTACACAAATAAATATCAAAAACATTATAGTAAAAAATGTATCAAAACGGGAGACCTTCGACCGCGGGGCAAGGCTCAAACGGTCGGTGGCTAGGGCTGCAGAGAGAGGAACCTCCGCACGATGCGTGCCGAGTCCAGGAGAGCCGCCTTCTGTATCTGACCCTTGATCCAGCTGCCTATATAGAGCCTCTTAAGGTATTGGTCAAGGCTCTTCGCTATCAGACCGTTCACTGAAACGACTATCGGAACGATAATTGTTGAGGCGACATCGAACATAGCGGTAATCTCGTGGGCTAAGTCAAGGTACTTGCTAATCTTGTCCTTCTCGGCCTTCACGAGATTAGCGTCGTGTGGGATGGTGATGTCAACAAGTATCGCCCGGCGTTCCGACCGTTTATTTTTATTATTATTACACTTTATTCATTTTAAAACTCATAAAAAATACATTTTTTACTATAAAATTTAAAACATTATTAATCTACTATGTACAAAAATAATATAAAAAACATTATAGTAAAAAATATATCCAAAATGGTGGACCACCGACCGCGGGGCAGGGCTCAAACGGTCGGTGGCTAGGGCTGCAGAGAGAGGAACCTCCGCACAATGCGTGCCGAGTCCAGGAGAGCCGCCTTCTGTATCTGACCCTTGATCCAGCTGCCTAGCGAGAGCCTCTTAAGGTATTGGTCAAGGCACTTCGCTATCAGACCGTTCACTGAAACGACTATGGGAACGATAATTGTTGAGTCGACATCCCACATAGCGGTAATCTCGTGTGCCAAGTCAAGGTACTTGCTAAGCTTGTCCTTCTCGGCCTTCACGAGATTAGCGTCATGTGGGATGGTGATGTCAACAAGTATCGCCCGGCGTTCCGACCGCTCTACCAGGACGATATCAGGTTTATTCGCAAGAATAGTCCTGTCCGTGATGATAGAGCGGTCCCAGTAGAGCGTAGCACGACCATTTTCGAGAACCGGTACCGGTGCGTACTTATAGTACAAGCTGCTGATGGATGATCTTTGCTACTTGGTTATGTCTGTGCAAGTATTCAGTGTTAGCGAGGTGCGAACAACCCGAAAGTATATGTCTGAGGGATTCACCGGGACGATGACAAGCTCTGCATATGTCAACGGTTCCATCCTTCATGATATACTTTCGGTAGTTGTTCGTCTTTATTACCTCATCCATAATCGCACAGACAAAACCTTCGGTTTCTCCAAAGAGGTCACCGAAACGTAGCCAGTTCACGGATGCGAGTAGGTCTACATCAGGCCCTGTAAGGGCTTTGTAGAACCGTCCGTGCAGCTCCTTACTCTCCCATACAACCTTGCGGTCGAGGGCACTCAGCACCGTAGGTTTGTGCCAATTCTCCTTAGGCGGTGAGAGCGGGGTAAGGTTCTTATCAACTGCTACGACATCACGATGCATCTCACTGTCGGCATGGAGGAAGTATTCTCTGAGCTTGCACACCTCGCGGTTATGGAGGGTCTTGGCATTTAAAAAGCCGCGGTCCCCACATTTCCGCGGGATGTACATCCTCATTACCGACGAGCGTGGATGTTATTATTATTATTATTAATTAGCCACCACTGTCCCACAGCAGGGCAAAGGCCTCTCTTCCCTTTTTCCACTCTTCACGATTTAACACGAATAATGAATTAAATAATTGACTAGCTGCTGTTTAGGGGCATATAATATTATATACTTTAAAGTAATATATAGTTCACATACCAAAGCTCTGCGATTAAATAACTTTTGAGCCTTTAATACTCGCAGTTTAAATGAGTGCAGTTTTTGGAACATTGCTAAGCATTCCCAGCAGACCGAGTCAGTATTCATAATCTGCAAAATAATTTAGTGTACAGTTTTTTAAATATAGGTATCTAATAAATAAATAATGCGGGACGTTATCACACAGCATCATGTAGCCCCAAACTAAACAGAGCTTGTATTATGGGAACCACATGATCAGCAGATCGTCACCCCACCTGGCCATATCAATATGGCCAGGTGGGGTGACGATCTGCGAAAGGCTGCTGGTAGAAGCTGGATGCGTCAAGCTCAGGACAGGGCGCAATGGCGCTCATTAGAGGGGGCCTATGTCCAGCAGTGGACTGCGGCGATAGGCTGATGATGATGATGATGATGATTGATATACTACACATATATTTTTTTTATGTAAATACATACATATCATACATAGAAACACCCAGACCCGAGACAAATATCTACAGAACATGCAAACATTTGTCCCGCAGCGGGAATCGAACCCGATACCTTCTCCCACTGCGCCACAGAGGCCGTCATATAATAAGCAGCACATGACGATAACTAATGATGAACAATGAGAAAACAAATATATCTACAGAACATGCAAACATTTGTCCCGCAGCGGGAATCGAACCTGCAACCTTCTGCGTCTCAGGCGGACCTTCGCCCACTGCGCCACAGAGGCCGTCATATAATATGCAGCACATGACGTTAACCAATGATGAACAATGAGAGAACCAATTTGTCGGTCAAACCAATGAAAAGTGATTTTGGTTTTCATCACAACTATGAGTTGTTGCATTCATATAAAGCATCAGCCTATAGCAGTCCACTGCTTAATTTATTTTTTTGTTTCTTAGCCCAATTTGGGCAGTCTTAAGTCTTTTGACCATACTGTCAAGTATTCCGTTTTATTTTGTGAGTGTTTTTCTTCCTCTATTCCATTTCTTCCGTCTTTTAGTCCAGTCGTCAGTCTTCGGTCAAGTCATGTTCTGTTATATGGCGGCTATAACAAAACAAAGCAAAAAATTCCTTCATCAGAGAAGTCCAGTTTATAACTTTTATTTCATTTCACTACACTTGTGTCTTCTTACTAACATAGGTTGGTTAAAGCGCCATAAACTTTACGCAACATAAATCAGAAAAATAAAATAAAACGAAAATAACACTGTTGTTCTAGATGAAAAAAATTCCCGCCTCCACTGCTTAAACATAGGGCTCCCCCAATGAGGGTAATTGCGCCCTGTCCTAAGCTCAACGCATCAAGCTTTTAGCAACAGCCGACAGCAGAAAATCAGTTAGTCAGTTTGAGTCAGTTTATTTATTCAAGAACAATTAACAATCGTATTTGAAATGAAGGACTGAATTATAACAAATACATACAGATAAAAATAAAATAAAAAATAACATAAAAGAGAAACAAATAAATTACAATGTCAACAAAAATAAAATGAAATAAACTATAATTACTATTCTAAATTTTTGCATGTCACGAATTCATTAATTGAGTAGAAACATCCCTTCAACAAAAACTTTGTCAGTCTCATTTTAAATAAAGAATGGCTATCGATAACTTTCATACCAATTGGCAGTGCGTTAAAAAGTTTTACAGCTTGATACCGAGAGCCATGCCTAGCAATATCGAGCTTTGGGCATATAGGCACCTCGAGATCTTTACGTCTTGTGGTTAACCTATTTATTCTTTCTTCCTTAGTCTCGTATTTAATGGATTTTTTACTATATCCATAAGAAGCACTAGAATATATAAACTTGGCACAGTCAAAATTTGCAATTTTGTAAAATGTTCTCTGCAGGACTCCCATTGTGGAATACGTACAATGAAGAAGATAACAAGGTTAAAATATTACACTTTTACGTACGTAGATTCAAAGTCTAGACCGTTCACATTATTCTAGTTTTTATTTCGCATCGATCGGTGCAATATTACCGAAGTTATAAGCATGGGAAGTTTACGTAGGTTTTTTAAATCTCGCTAGTGATCGCGAGTAGCGCATGACGTCATCGCTCGGCGGCGGCGGGCGTCCGTAGTACATTTCGCTGTTAAGTTGTTTGCTCTCGTGCGCTCTGGTTATTTTTATTAATTTAAAAGAATGCTGATTGAGTGAGTGTATCGTGTAAATGATTGTTTTAGAACTAAAATGGAAGAAGGATTTAAAAAAGGCCAATCTAACAACCTTCCCATAGTTCACGATATGATGGTGGCAGAATATTTTATAAAAATAAAGAAATCATTAACCTTGGAATGGTTCAATAAACTGCGAGTCGAGTACCATACATACCTACTAATATATAAATGCATCGGGGAGCCCCCCTTAATTCATTTTAATTTAATTTAATTATTTATTTTTGAAGTAAATATATAAACAAAATATTCTGTGCATATTTCAAGCGTCTACCTGTTGCTGTTATTAATATCGAGCAAAAAAAGGCAAAAAAGTGGCAACAGAAATACATCATCGGTGAACATTTCAACTGCCTAACTATCACGGTTCAAGGGATACAGCTTGGTGACAGATAGACGGACAGACAGACATACAGACGGACAGCGAAGTCTTAGTAATAGGGTTTCCGTTTTTACCCTTTGGGTATGGAACCCTAAAAAGCATATTACTAGCAATAACCAAGTACCTACCTAGTTTACCTACCTACCTACCTAGGTACTTAGTTAGTATTTCACATGGCAAGGTTAAGTACCTACTACTTAGTATTTCACATGGTATTTGAACAATTGACATAGAAATGATCCTCACAACAATATATATGCTGTTGTTTTTGGCCCTAATGGATGTGCTCTTCTCATAGCATTTGTCAATTTTTTCTGATTTTCGCATCCTTAGGAACGTAAAAAAACAACTTTTCGGGTGTTTTTGTGGCCCTATTTTTACACTGAGACACAATACAACATTTATTTTATGAACTCATGTAGTTTTTATTGATTCTTATTTAAAATAAACAAAGTAGTTCCGCGCGCGACGGGCACATTGGGGTAAATGCTTCCAATCCCCGAGTCACTCGCGCGGAGGCAGGATCCGTGACGTCATCAACGATATCGCGCTCGGTCCGCGGCTTGGACCGAAAATGTTAACTTTGCACTTTGATATCTTGGTCAGTTTTAGAGATAAAAAAATAATAAAAACACAGTTGTTCTCGTAATTTTTTGTAGATTTTTTTGGCATATATAACAAAAAATGGTTTTCTTCTTGATTGTTCTAATAGCTCTTTTTTGAATTACAAATGCTTTATTCATATTATATTCGTAACTGCCTCCCCAAAACTTTACACTGTACCTTAATTTTGATTCTACCAGAGCATAATAAACAGTTTTAAGCTGTGAGACACTCACCTCATCTCTGAGGCTTCTTAGTGCATAACAAGCAGAACTAACATTTTTCCTTATGGACTCCAACTCGTCTTTCCAATTCAAGAAGTGGTCTAAATTTACACCAAGGAACTTAACACTTTTAGCTAACTCTATCTTTTCACTCATATGGAGGATTTCTACTGCTTCAGAATTATGCGCTGTAGATCTGAAAAGAATAGCTTGCGTCTTCTTTATGTTCAACATAAGATTATTTACGTTAAACCAATGATCAAAGACTCTAAGTGCATTTTCAATTTTTAATTTAAGTTCCAATACAGTCAAGCTTGAGATGACTGCATTGGTGTCATCAGCATAAGCAACTAAATTTATGTCAGGAAATAAATTCTTAGCGTAATTAAAAAGATCGTTAAGGAAAATAATGAAAAATATGGGCCTCAAAATTGAACCCTGTGGCACTCCGCGCTTAATATCAATCACTTTAGACTTGGCTACCACTTCTACCCCCTTAACAATATTTTTAACCTCAACATATTGTTTTCTACCGCTTAGGTAAGATCTAAATAGTGACAAGGCATTACCTCTCACTCCATAATGCTCAAGTTTAGCTAGTAGAATACTGTGATCTACCATATCAAAAGCGGAAGAAAGGTCCAAGAATAACCCAGCTACCTTCTTTTTACTATTAAGATTGCTTAATACTTCATTTAAAAGATGATCTATTGCGTCAATAGTTCCGACACCTAGTTGATAGCCGAATTGTTGTTCATTCAAAATTTTATTATTCTTTAGATGTGAAACTAATCTTAATTTTATAATTTTTTCAAAAATTTTAGAAAAAATTGGCAATAAAGAAATTGGTCTATAGTTTTTCGGATCATTCTTATTTCCTTTTTTATGCAATGGTAGAACTCTAGCAATTTTTAGTTGTTGTGGGAAAATGTTTAAAGTTAAACAATTATTATAAAAATTTGATAGTGGTTCAGCAAGCAGATTAATATTGTCTTTAATTATTGTAATGGGTATTTCGTCATATCCATAGGATCTTTTAATTGCCATCCTTTTAACAATTATTTTAATCTCATTCCTATTTGTTGGTTCCATTTCTATATCCTTATCAACTCTTTCACAATTTTGTAATAAGAATGTCAGTGCAAGATTATTTTTATTGTTAATGTCATCAAGTTTAAAATTAAAATTAAATTGTTCCGCAAAAATATCGGCTATTGCATGGCCATCGTTATGGATTACATTATTAATTTTAAGTTGTAAATTGTCTGAGTTTCCCACGTTGCTTAAATTTCTATGCCTATTAATAACTTTCCAAATTTGTTTCGATTTGTTATTGGCTTTTTCTAATTCATCTTGAACTGCACGCTTCTTAGATACTGTTAATTTTTTTTTATAAAGCTTTATATATTTATTTCTATAAGTACTTAACGATTCATGATTATTCTTGCATTGTGAATTCAGAAAACGTTTCATTCTGCTTGATGTTCGGATTCCTTTCGTGATCCATTTTATTTTATTTTTCTTATAATCAATCCTCCTGGATTGAATATTACATAAGTAAAGTCAGTCATAGATAAAGTAGATTACTTTCATTATAAATGCGAAAGTTTGTGTGTGTGAGTATGTTTGTGGTCACTTCACTCCATAACGCCTGAACAGATTTGGATGAAACTTGGAATATACATAGTTTAAGACATAGACTACTTTTTATCCTGGTAAAACGCGAGCGAAGCCGCGGGCGGAAGCTGGTGTAGTTATATATTAGTATTGTAAGGATTATTAATAAAAATAAAACTTACAATTTTTTTTGGCTAAAAAAACATATTTATTAAAATAAACCTTACAATTTATTTACAATGCTATGAAGAATTTGTTAAAAATAAATATAGAAATTGATAATAGGAGTACTTACTATTTCATGACCGAATATTGCAGCATACATAACTTTGTCCAATGTGAAAAGATTCCGATCTTGGCTCAGACAAGTAGGGCATAGTTCAGACATTTTTATTTCCAATATCCTAAGGATAAAATGAGTTTTATTTCTTTACCTAATTAACATTATGAAAATAAACAAATGACATAAGCTCCCTAAATAAATGCATCACCGAAAGGTGTTCGTCACATCACTATTATTTTTCAACTTGCGAATCTCTGTACGAGGGTCAATCTGTTCAGCTGTTGATTTTATTTTGCACTACTAGTCTACTTCACAATTATACAGGCTCGAGCCGGAACATTTAAATAAGTAATTATAATTATTTATCACACTAGAAAGAATGAAGTAAGATAAAGTCATCACTATTTATTTTGCAAAACAACAAGACCACAGACTACTAGGATGCTAACGCATAACAAGATTAAACAAAATCCTACCATACATCCATTCAACCTCAACCATTGCTGAATAGACGTACGTAGTTTATTTTCTTTAGGAACACAACCAAAGCTTGGCAATTGGCAAGGGCAAAGTTATTGCAATTCTACGAGGCAAGGCAATTAGGCATTTAGGCAACTGGCAAAGAGAAAGAGAAAATGCAAAGCAAAGATTTTTTTCATTTCGTTTGACAGTGAAGTGACTGACATGTGACACATACTTGTTCCACTGGTAGTGGCTATTTGCAAGTAAAAATGTTTAGGCTTTTCAACCATAGATGGCAGGTCATGTGAATAAAATTTTAGCTTTAGCTACTTAACAATAGATGGCATTACAAAATGGCCGTCAGTTTGTTGAATTATCAGAGTTCGGTAAAACAAAAAGAAACAAAACTCTTGGATAAAACCTGTGGTGTCACAAATATATAAATAAGTTTCAAGTAAAGTATTAAATCTCGGCTCAAACTTTTTTTTGCTGTAGCTTCATAACGTTTCGATGGAGGTCGGAACTGCTTATCCTGTGCTTATCCTTAAAACTCGATTTTGGGTCGGCTATGTTTATTTAAATAGGTACTGGCTTTGGACGGTCTATGTGGCGCAGTGTGGGAAGGCCCGCTTGAAACGCAGAAGGTTGCGGGTTTGATTCCCGGTGCGACACAAATGTTTGTATGACTTATCTTGGGTCTGGAGGTTTTCTATGTATAATAAACAAAACATGTATATAAGTGATCTGTATGTTATATAAGTCATGTGGTTTTTTTAATTAGGTCTGTTTAGTTTGGGGCTAGATGTTACTGTGATAAGCTAATGTCCAGCGTCTATATATTCTTAAAAATATATTTAAAAATATTTTGCCTGCAGCTTCGCATTATTTATTGATTAATTTCATTGAGGCGACTATACAAGTCTAACCTCCACTATTCAACATTTTTAAGATATAAAATCACTGAATGTAGTTATGCAAAATAGGAAACCTTCGCGGCCTATAAAATAAACAATAAAAAGGTTCAGCAATAATATCATTTTGATTCTATCACGTTTTCTTACCAAAAATCTTGCAACAATGTGATCAATTTTGGTGCAAATTTTTTGGTAGGAAAATGTGTTGGGTTCAACATGATATTATTGCTGAACCTTTGTATTGTTATTTTCTAAGCCGTGAAGGTTGACTCAACACATTGAGTGCTGAATACACAGATGTGATTCTCCAAGGCGGGCGTCGTCGTCGTCCTCCTCGTGAGACTAGCAGTCAACGTGTTAATGCTAATTACTGTTACCTTGCCCCTACTTTTGGAGCTAAATTGTTCTGAGTAACTTGTTGACTATAAGGTTTCTCCTCGTGCATGGCGCGTAGCGTCACGTTGAGCAGCAGTCAACGTGTTAATGCGAATTACCTATTACAACCTTACCCCTACTTTTTGAGGTAACTTGAACGGTTTCAAGCTCATTATAAAGGAGACAACAGTCATGATTTTTAAGAAAATTACACTTTACCATTCAAAAATCTTTATTAGATAAATCAGATAAGCAAATACCTAGGTAGGTAGGTATATTATTATTATTACCTACATAAAATACAAAGTATGGTAGAATAATAAAGCAAGAATTATTTATACCTTTGTGTGTACAATGCCACTATTTTGAAGGTAATTTAGAAAATAAATATAAACATAGATTCGGTACCTAACCTACGCCATAAAAATCTTTCTACATTCAAAAAAGTGAAAACTACATTTAGTTACCTCTAAGTGAAAATGTGCATTTTAATTCATAAAAAACGAGTAAAACTCGCGCTCCGAGGGTTCCGTAAAAACTTGTAGGTATTTTTTGTCATGTAAGCAGATTTTTATATAATTACTTGCGTAAGACATTGCGACTTACCAAATTTCATGATTCTAGGTCATCAAGCGAGTAACCTTGCCAGGGTAAAAATATTTATATAGTTTTTTTTACGCTTATTCATATAGTTTATTTCCACAAAACGTCACATATCAACTTCTTTAACACAAAGTAATAAGCTTGTTGCGCCTACGCGGGCACCGCACACTTCATGGCTTGCCTGCGCGTCCAAGGCTCCAATATGCAGCAAAAGCGGTCGTATTTTTTGATTATGTTGACTAAGATGTTTGATATTTTCACAGCTCTAAGGGATTGCAGACTTGAGTAAGTTTTGAATATTAATTTCAACTTGATATCTCATCGCACCTACCTAACGATTCCCACCTACCTGCGTGCATTGGAACGCGTTGAAGCCCATTTTATAACATGCTAAAGAAAATTGAAACATCCACAAAGCAGTTAAGTTCCTTATTTGCATGATCTATTTATGTCAGTGTTTGACAAAGCTCAAAGCTGCGTAAATTGTATGCAAATAAGGAACTTAACTGCGTGGTTGATGTTTCAATCTCCTCTAGGATGTTTTAAAATGCGCTTCGATGCTCTCCGACGCGCGCCGGTAAGTGTGGATCGTACATAAGAAAAGGATCGGCAGACAGACTGGCAGACAGAAAGACAATATTATCCTTTGTATATATTTTTTTTAAGGTACGGAACCCTAAAAAATAATTATTTAACTCATGAAACTAACGTGAATTAACTCATTCATATTGAAAAATTTCAGTGTTAGACGGGACGGAGAGCGTCGCGTTCATTCACCCTGATGAAGACTCTCTTAACGAGTCGAAACGCCGTCGGTGCCTTCACCGACGTAACGGTACATGAAAATTGCCGTTTTTCAATATGAATCAGTATTACTAAATATTTACAAAGGACGGATTTTCGTGAGCTCAAAAAACGTTTGATATGTATTTAAATAATTTTTATTCGTAGTTAATATTTCTAAACACTTGCCTGTTATATATAATTTATTATAATTAAATTTTTAGAAGATGGATAAAGAAGAGGATCAAACATGTTTTGTTACTAATGATTAGTTTATAGTTTATTTTAAATTACTTAATATACTTATATCTAATAATAAAACAAATAAGTTTCTAAACGACTAATAATACTATGTATTTAAGAACTATTCTAAGTAGTGCAAAGGACATTAATTTTTATTTAAATAAAAATCTATAATTACGGACGGATCAATGGACGGATTTATTTATTAGACAAAGTTATCCTTATTATCTACAAAATTATAACATATAATTATGTATTACAACTAAGATAAAATAAAATGGTATTAGATAAATGAGCGAGAAAATAACGTAATCATTTGATTGATTGACGTTGGAAATCACACAGAGGCTCGTTTACGAAAACATTTAAAGTATTTTTTACGAAAAAAGTCCCACGTGAATTAGCGGAACTAAAGCCGAATCTCAAGTAGGTAACAACATACGTAACAATTATAAACGTTTTATAAATCACATCTTACTTCTTGCCCTGAAGGATTTTGAAAATCGGTTCACAATTGACGGAGATATTGGTGATCATAGGGCGAAAATTACAAGCGAGGATGAGGTTTATTGAGTTTTCCGGGAAAAGTACCAATACCTCAGGAATAAATTTTATATTGGACCACCTATGAAGTATATACCCTTTTGAACCAAAAAAGAATTTAGAAAATCGGTTTATAATTGAAGGAGATATCGGTGAACATACATAAAAAAAGTCGAAAAAAAAGTTCCGACGAATTGAGAACCTCCTCCGTTTTGAAATCGGTTAAAAACACCGAACATTTATCAAGAAATTCTAGACAGAACATATTATTGACATCGATTTTCTCAATAAAGCAGGCTTTTGGCCAATATTGACGATGGGATGTGATGTGATGTATATTACATCTTTACACGTGATCATTCGACACTTCAAACTCAGGGCGAGGCGGGGAGAGGCGCGGGGTCCGGGGAGGTATGTCTTCAAAATGTATGATGAGCGATAAAATAGTATAGCTCAAGATGTAATATATATTCCATAGTTAAAAGCCGGCTTAAGATTGGGAGACCGAGTCAAAAGCATTTGATAGGTCCAGAAAGATGCCAATAGACCGTGGGAGTATTATAAATGGGAAACATGTTAATTTTGCTTTTCTTTTCATTTTATTTCCATTCCATTTTGAATTTCACAAGAAAGTGGACTTCTTTCGCAAAAAGGACTAATATTAATACCTATTCGTATCGACGTAAAATTTCGGTCAATGAAAAAGCTTAAATTCAAAATATCGCTGTCATTGGCCTAAATTTTCCTTTACGCTGACGATACCTACGTCAGATTTTAATATTCGTGATCGTCGAACTATACAAAGGATGTTGCACTAGGCGCCCGAAAACGGCTTGTCTAAAACTCCGCCAAAACGCATCGGAGCAGCAGTTTTCATATAATCTGCTTACTTAGATTTTCTGTCTTATCTTCTTTATTAGAGAGGCGATATTTGTATGACGTGCTTATCGGAGCAGCAGTTTTCATATAATCTGCTTACTTAGATTTTCTGTCTTATGTTCTTTATTATAGAGGCGATATTTGTATAACGTGCTTATCGGAGCAGCAGTTATCATATAGTCGGCTTACTTAGATTTTCTGTCTTATCTTCTTTATTATAGAGGCGATATTTGTATGACGTGCTTATCGGAGCAGCAGTTTTCATTTTAGTCGGCTTACTTAGATTTTCTATCTTATCTTCTACAATAAAGAGGCGATATTTGTATGACGAACTTATCGGAGCAGCAGTTTTCATTTAGTCGGCTTACTTAGATTTTCTATCTTATCTTCTACAATAAAGAGGCGATATTTGTATGACGTGCTTTTGACAAATGATACCTAGCAATATATGCCACTTTTTCACAGTGCAACGCGCGATATCCTTTGTATAGTTCGAAGGTGATCGTATAAATAGTGATGTATGAAAATTGAATACATTTTTCTAAGCTATGTCCACACTGTGCCCTTTTTCGTTAATCCTCACGTGCGCTGTGACGCATGCCCGTAACGCATGCCTCAAATCAGTTGAATTTCGGTGCAAGCACAGCATAAATAATATAACCAGTTCCCATAACACAAGCTCTGCTTAGTTTGGGGCTACATGATCCTGTGTCCAGCATTATTTATTTATTTATTTACTAGCTGACCCGACAGACGTTGTCCTGTCTCAAAGAGGATTCAAAGTAAAACAAACATTCAAAAAAGTTATCGAAATGGAAAAAGCAATCAAAAAGGATATTGAAGAGTACTAAGCAATGAATGGGAATATCAAAGTGGAAAATGCTATCAAAGAGGATATGGATGTTAAAGAAGCAATTAAAGAGGAAATCGATGTGGGAGAAGCTATTAAAGGGAATACTGAAGTTGAAGAAGCAATCAAAGAGTACATCGAAGTGGAAAAAGCAATTATTGAGGATAAAACGTCAACAACAGCAACTACCTACCTTACCCCACCCTACCCTACCCTACCATAGCTTTTTGTGGGCATACCCTTTTTTTTTCATCTTTTGTATGGAGATAGTCTATATTTCTCTGTTGTCTATGGTTCATGCCTTCAATATCAAGATGGCCGATTTTCTTCTCACTGTTATCAAGCTGACAACCCAAACCACTTTGCAATGTTTGCTGTCACTGACACATGAAGCAATTCTATGGCGTAAACGGCGAAAGGTCCACCGCCTGAGACGCAGAAGACTGCGGGTTCGATTCCCGCTGCTGGTCAAAAGTTTGCATTATCTTTTGATATTTGTCTCAGGTCTTCTATGTATAATGTTGTTTAATATGTATTTTTTATGTATGTATTTACAAACAAAATGTATAAAACAGTCATGTAGTCCTCTCTCAAGCTCTGCTTAGTTTGGGAGTTTTTAGGGCTACTCTACGTGATGCTTTGTTATAGTGTCCAGCATTATTTATTTATTTTATTGGAATCGCCAATCGAAAACTGAATAGAAAGGTGCAACGAAAGTTAAAGATGAATGGGACAGTGTAGACATAGCTAAGGGCAATGGCAATCAGTAAACGAGCCAATCTAAACATTGTATGAAAAACAAAATGGCGGAATATTTCTGTCAAAACATTTCACCCTTTTCGAGTATTTTTTTAAATTACACAGTGTGCATTATAACTATAGATATAAATATATCACACATAGATACATACTGAATTAAAATTAGGCAAAAAAAAAGTTACGTTTCCAACCATTTTAAACCTAACGTGCATTGCAATCTATCGTGGTCAACTCATAAGCTGTGTATAGATTATTTGCAACGCAACATGCAATACAACATGAGTCTAGTGTGGACGACCGTCTCGCTCACACTGCGAAGGTCTACTGCGAAGGTTCGCGGCAGACTAGCACGTACGCCATAGAGCCGCTTGACTTGATTTTAAATTCTCCATCAAAACGGGTCCGTACGAGTAAGTGCTTGTTCGCGTGCACAGGTCCGATACTAATGCATCTACAGATCAAACTGCGCGCACTCAAAGAGTGAAAGAAAACCCGTCAATCAGCGGGAACCAGTGTTTTTAGTGTGTTCGCGATTATTAAAATGTATGAGAAATGTTGCACGTTGTATTGCATGTTGTGTTGCAAATAATCTGTACGCACCTGACCTAGTGTTTCGACCTAGCAAGCTGGATCGCCACGACTAACGACCCAGCGCTGGAGCAAGTCACTAGACAACTGGAACAAGCCTAATAAACAATCATTTTCCTGATAAGAGTCACTACAATGACAGCGAATACAGATGTCTTCAAAATATCGGCATCTGAAAAAAAAAATACAATACGTTTAATTTTTTTGTTAACTAAAACCCATATAAGAAGTAGGTTTAAGAACCATACAAAAGAAAATAAAAAGTTGATATTCCATTAGAACAACAGGACTAAACGCTTACAAAAGCGTTTTGGAAAACTACGTCAAATTTTCCCTTCACATATACCTACCGCAGTTTCTGAAAAGGAAAGTTTTCAACCTGTGCGTCTTGACATGACATACGGAGCCGAAACGTGGACACTCACAGTACGGCTAGTCCACCAGTTTAAAGTCGCTCAGCGAGCTATGGAACGAGCTGTGCTCGGAGTTTATCTGTAGGATAGAATCCGCAACGAGACTATCCGACATAGAACTAAAGTTGTCGACATAGCTCAGAGAATTAGCAAGCTGAAGTAGCAGTGGGCTGGACATATCTGCCGAAGAACTGTTAATAAGTTCTTACATAGGATGCCCTCCGGCTAGGTGGAGTGGCAATTTGCGAAAGGCTGCTGGTAGAAGCTGGATGTGGAGCTGAGGACAGGGCGCAATGCCGCTCATTAGGGGAGGCCTATGTCCAGCAGTGGATTGCTATAGGCTAATGATGAAGCGCTTCCAAACATCATTTTATAATGCTTTTATAACGTTAATTGACGTGACTCTATCGGCATCAAAAAGAGAATTTATATCCTTTGCTATTATGTGTAACTACTGCCTAGTGGACTACTGAAGGTTGTATATCCTTTACTATTATGTGTAACTATTGTCAGAGTATGTTATTATTGGTAATGTGTGTAACTATTGCTACGTGTGCCGACCACTGCAAGTATGCCCCTTCTCCTTAAATCCGTTCTCGGCGTTGCAGAGGCAGATCTTATCTTGAGCGTACCTAAAAGTTACCTAACCGATGCAATTATTGTATATCCTTTGCTATTATGTGTAACTACTACCTGTGTATGTAACAATTGCCAGTGTGTGTGATTATTGCTAGTGTGTATGTGTATATCTATTGCTACCTGTACCCACCACTGCAAATGTGCTCCTTCTTAAATCTGTTTTTGGCGTTACAGAAGCAGATCTTATCTTGAGCGTAACTATAAGTTATCTAACCAGTGCAATTATTGGTATTGAGGGTTGTATATCCTTTGCTATTAAATGTAGCTACTGCTAGTGTATGTAGCTATTGCCAGTGTCTGTGACAAGTGCTAGTGTGTGTAGCTATTGCCAGTGTGTGTAACTATTACTAGTGTGTGCTATTATTACCTGTGTGTAACTATTTCTAGTGTATGTAACTATTTCTAGTGTGTGTAACTGCCAGTGTGTGTGGCAAGTGCTAGTGTGAGTAGCTATTGCCAGATTGTGTGATTATTGCTAATGTGTGTTACTATGGCCATTGTGTGTAACTATTGTTAGTGTGTGTAACTATTTCTAGTAAACTGCCAGTGTGTGTGACAAGTGCTTGTGTATGTAACTATTGCCAGATTGTGTGATTATTGCTAATGTGTGTAACTATTGCTACGTGTACCCACCGCTGCAAGTAACTACTGCCTAGTGGACTACTGAAATTTGTATATCCTTTACTATTATGTGTAACTATTGTCAGAGTATGTTATTATTGCTAATGTGTGTAACTATTGCCAGTGTGTGTAACTATTGCTACGTGTGTCGACCACTGCAAGTGTGCCCCTTCTGCTTAAATCCGTTTTCGGCGTTGCAGAGGCAGATCTTATCTTGAGCGTAACTAAAAGTTATCTAACCAATGCAATTATTGGTATTGAGGGTTGTATATCCTTTGCTATTAAATGTAGCTACTGCCAGTGTTTGTAACTATTGCCAGTGTCTGTGACAAGTGCTAGTGTGTGTAGCTATTGCCAGTGTGTGTAACTATTACTAGTGTGTGCTACTATTACCAGTGTGTGTAACTATTTCTAGTGTATGTAACTATTTCTAGTGTGTGTAAACTGCCAGTGTGTGTGACAAGTGCTTGTGTATGTAACTATTGCCAGATTGTGTGATTATTGCTAATGTGTGTAACTATTGCTACGTGTACCCACCGCTGCAAGTAACTACTGCCTAGTGGACTACTGAAATTTGTATATCCTTTACTATTATGTGTAACTATTGTCAGAGTATGTTATTATTGCTAATGTGTGTAACTATTGCCAGTGTGTGTAACTATTGCTACGTGTGTCGACCACTGCAAGTGTGCCCCTTCTGCTTAAATCCGTTTTCGCCGTTGCAGAGGCAGATCTTATCTTGAGCGTAACTAAAAGTTATCTAACCAATGCAATTATTGGTATTGAGGGTTGTATATCCTTTGCTATTAAATGTAGCTACTGCCAGTGTTTGTAACTATTGCCAGTGTCTGTGACAAGTGCTAGTGTGTGTAGCTATTGCCAGTGTGTGTAACTATTACTAGTGTGTGCTACTATTACCAGTGTGTGTAACTATTTCTAGTGTATGTAACTATTTCTAGTGTGTGTAAACTGCCAGTGTGTGTGACAAGTGCTTGTGTATGTAACTATTGCCAGATTGTGTGATTATTGCTAATGTGTGTAACTATTGCTACGTGTACCCACCGCTGCAAGTAACTACTGCCTAGTGGACTACTGAAGGTTGTATATCCTTTACTATTATGTGTAACTATTGTCAGAGTATGTTATTATTGCTAATGTGTGTAACTATTGCTAATGTGTGTAACTATTGCTACTTGTACCCACCGCTGCAAGTGTGCTCCTTCTCCTTGAATCCGTTCTCGGCGTCGCAGAGGCAGATCTTGTCTTGAGGCGCGTGCACACGGAGGTGTGGAGGCGCCGTGCCTGTGATGTTCGGCGTGCCGCAAACTAAGCCATCGTTGCATTCATCGCTGTTCGCGCAAACGTGGTATAGAGCTGGAATTGATACACAAATTTATAATACCACTGAAAAGCAGCTGTGCTGTGTTTCGGTTGGGGTGTGGGTGCCGGTGAAATTACAGGCACAAGAGGCTTATAATCTTCATGCCTGAAGTTGATGGACGCGGGGCTTTGCATCGTAGAGCACTCCAACAAAACGTGATCTACGATGCAATGCTTTGTGATAGGTAATGGTTACCACTTAACATCATTTGGGCTATGTGCTTGTTCCATCTTCAAGTACTTAGTATAAAAAAAAGACGTGTGGCACTCGGGGACTGCCGCGGTAAAGCTATTGCATAGCATTTTGTATCAACTTATGCAATTATTTTATTAATGCAGTATTTCTTTTATACGTCTAGTTGCACGCACACAAACACCGTGTCGAAGACTGCCGAAAAGAAACGACGTTAGACAATGCACGGCCTTCAAGCCACACCTCCGTGTCCGTCGGAGTGGGGAGCGTGAGGTTTTTTTTCGTTACGGAATTTCTGGATTCGGTCCCCGCGCTCAAGGCCCTCGATAGAAGCTATGCAATAGCTTAAAAAATAATAATAATAAAATAAAAAAATATCTATAGTGTGAGTAGATTTGATCCCCCGCTCGTCGTATCGCAGGCTCACCGTCTAAACCTCAACACCACCCGTCCTTGTCAGTAGATTTTGAAAATAAGTATTGGGTTGTAGGCTAATGAGTTGATATAATTGATTTAATAGAGTGGGGAGCGTGAGGTTTTTTTTCGTTACGGAATTTTTGGATTCGGTCCCCGCGCTCAAGGCCCTCGATAGAAGCTATGCAATAGCTTAAAAGCATCCTAAGGAATGCATAGGGCTGACATAAACAGTCAATCACGAAGAAACATATAAACAGTCACCATGTCAAATTAAATTAATTACCTAACTAAATATAATTATGATACGGAGTATGATGTAATGTGATGTTTTTGTTTGTTTTTTAAAAGTTTTTAAGCTATTGCATAGCTTCTATCGAGGGCCTTGAGCGCGGGGACCGAATCCAGAAATTCCGTAACGAAAAAAAACCTCACGCTCCCCACTCCGACGGGCACGGAGGTGTGGCTTGAAGGCCGTGCATTGTCTAACGTCGTTTCTTTTCGGCAGTCTTCGACACGGTGTTTGTGTGCGTGCATGCATTGCATAGCATTTTGTACAAAATGCTATGCAATAGCTTTACCGCGGCAGTCCCCGAGTGCCACACGTCTTTTTTTTATTTATCATATAAACATACTTAAAATATATACAGTCAACAAACCTATAAAACTCTTTAAATAAAAATACTATATATGAGTTTATTAAATAAACATTGTAAATCAATAAAATTAGCATAGTGCAATCTATGCAAACAAACAATGAATTTAACTATGAGCACATTGTATATATTTTTATAAAGATGTAATGTGGTGTGCTGTGATGACGCGCTATCAGGTATTTTACAGTGCTTTTTTGAGTTGCTTGTACCAATTTAAAGAAAATTGTATGTAAAGAATATTGTCATATTATAATTGTAACTTTGTAGGTACAATAAGTATACTGAAATCCACTTCTAAACGTTCAAATTAGCAGCACTTAGGTTATAACTATAAATGAGTTACCTAAATAATTCTTAGACGATAAGCTGGTTATTTGAGCATGGCACGGGAGGTTAATCGCTGGAGCAGCACGAGATTTCCTGTTCGTATTGATTATAACGTAAACTTGCGTTTTTTGTACCATTGTTTTGAACTCAACGGCGTATTTATAGTGACTGAGTTGGAAACATTACAAATTTTTGGCCATATCTGCCGGAGAAACAGTAGTACTAATCAGTGACACGCCGGGGTCACCAATTTAGAAGATGATGGTGCCTGCCACTTTTAGGTGAGTGGCTAGTGGGTGGAGACTTCGAAGTAGGTAGGAAGAATAAATAGCGCCCTGCACACGTTAAGTTCGGACCGCGGTAACATCACGCGCCATCCCAACCCACACTCCGAAACGTACGTGTAGATGCGCGGGGCTGACAGTCCGATCTGGTATGTCGACGCGAAGGCAAATCTCAGTTTTAACCGCGCATCACGTCAGTGATCAGTCCCAGATGGTCCGATCTTTACGCGCCATTAGCACGACAGTCCAAACAGTCCGCAGTCCAAACCGTACAGATCGGACTGCGGCTTGGAACGCAGTCCCGATGCGCGGTCCGATCTTTACGTGTGCAGGGCGCTAATAAATAAAACGCAGATGTTGATCGTGAGATCAAAAGTAATGGAGATACAGGTAATGTGGTAAATAGGTTCGGTTGGCGTATCTACTTTGCTAGGGAGTAGATTCGCCACTGGTACGAAGACGGTGTGTGCGTAGTTTGCTAAAAAACAATAACCGTTGGGGTAAAAGAGTTCTTTATAAGAGACCACGGCTCAGCAATCGTTATGTAGGCGCCCCTCGGCTAGGTGGAGTGACGATTTGCGAAAGACTGCTAGTAGAAGCAAGATGCGTCGAGCTCAGGACAGGCCGCAATGCCACTCATTAGGGGAGGCCTATGTCCAGCAGTGGACTGCTATAAGCTGATGATAATGATGACCCAAAGGGTAAAAACGGGACCCTATTACTAAGCCTCCACTGTCCGTCTGTCTGTCCGTCACCAGGTCAGGTCACAGGCTGTATCTCATGAACCGTGATAGCTAGACAGTTGAAATTTTCACAGATGATGTATTTCTGTTGCCGCAATAACAACAAATACTAAAAAATGAATATAATAAATAGTTAAGAGGGGCTCCCATACAACGGTACAGAACCCTTCGTCCGTGAGTCCGGTTTTTTCCCAGTAGCCCTTGGGCCGTTAGAGCCCCCTAAGATGCAAAAATATAATAATCTAGTTTTCTTTAGGGGTGGCTGAGTAGGTACCTGAAGCTTATGAATTATTTAGGACCCTCATGATCGGTATACTCATGAGGGTCGAGATTTAAGATGAGAGTACCTACAGATCGACTGTCGACATTCATGTCAGCTCATTTCTGGCCGAAGGGTGTTAAGAAATTTGATTGGACGCCTAATACGTGATTCCACGCGTGCGGTACATGATAAGCATTACATAAGTGTACAAATTAGTTTTAGTTTTATTTTTATATGTACCTATCTAACTAAAATAAAATGTACATAAGTATATTAGGGCCGATATTGTTTTGCTGCGTAACAATTCGATGTCTGAATTATGGTTATTATATTTTGCGATGCTTGGAAAAACAAATCTAACTTATTATGTAAGCCCCATAAAAAAATCATTATGACTTTCTTTCGCCATTTTGCAAGTCTTCCGAGGCTCAATCACGAAGAAAAGGGAAAAAGTATTCGTATCGTGATATTTTGACCAATGAGAAAACGGAGATTCGAAATAACGCTTTGTTGGCCAACATTTTTCATTACACTTACGATAGGTTCGTCAGGTTGAATAATTTGTGATCGCGCTACAGTTTTACCGAGGACGCAAAACTATAGAGGCGTTGACAGGGGCGGGGCAAATTACATTTCCTATACAATTTTTTTAAGGCGACGATACATGTGTAGTTATGCAAAATAGCAAACCTTCACGGCCTAGAAAATAACAATACAAAGGTTCAGCAAGAATATCATGTTGAACCCAACACGTTTTCCTACCAAAAAAATTGCACCAAAATTGATCACATTGGTGCCAGTTTTTTGGTAAGAAAACGTACTAGAATCAAAATGATATTATTGCTGAACCTTTAAATTGTTATTTTAGGCCGTGAAGGTTTGCTATTTTGCATAACTATAGTCAGTGATTTATATCTTCAAAAATGTTGAATAGTATCAGTGAGAGGGAAGTTTGATGTGTATAGTCCTTATGAGGATTAGCATTCCACAAATCCACAATTCTGAAGACGAGTTAGGTTAATAAAAAATTGTTTGTTATATCTTGATGACATTGCGAAAGTCACTGTGCATACGAGGATGAGAGAGGCACAAGACGGAGGAGGCTGGCAGGAAAACTAAAGGAAGGCCTACACCCAGCAGTGATGAAGATATCCTAAAGGGAACTGATCGTCAATCTTTTTCTTCACAAGTGTTTTTTTTTTGCTAATAAAACTAGATTCGAAACAGCAAGTTCACTCCACTATAGCTAGCTAATAGCTGCGTGTTGTTCGACACGCAACGCCGAAAATGTCGCGTAATTAATGTGTCGTGTCGTGCGCCATAAAGGTCAATCTTTTGTTTCTTTCTAGTAGTTTGTACTACATATTCGATCTGTAGGGCTTTCGATCTGTATCATAACGAAAAAATGTTTGCCAAAGACAACGCGTTATTTTAGATCTAGGTTCGTGGCTTAAATGCATATTGCCTTAAAACATGTGTAGGTATGGTAAGTAGGATGAGGTATGTGTAGGATTAAGTGTACAAAAGTTGAGTGAAAATATAACACAACATGTTTACGATATTAAAATGACACTAATTCGTTTTCGCGTCTATTTTATCTAAACTAATATTATAAAGAGGATTTATTTTTATTTTTGTGTGTTTTTATGTTTGTAATGAATAAACTCAAAAACTACTGTGCCGTTTTCAAAAATTCTTTCACCATTGGAAAGCTACATTCACCTTGTGTAACATATGCTATATTTATTGTTAGAAAAGATTAGGGATCCTTACTAAAACCAAGTAACGTAAACCAAGGTGTAAAAAAAGTGCCCCATGCGAAGTCTGGCTAGTCATTTATAGATTTATATATTTTTATTATATTATATTTACTTATATTTTTTTTATCACGATAGAGCCTCCGAAATATAGCTACATTTTGGTTATTGAAAGTAGGCACGTTATATTATTTACGAACTTTTTATATGGCTATCAATCGACACTTCAATTCTACCATCTTGTTTGAGTCGTAGTGTTGATGACAATAGGTAGAAACAAACATAAATAAATTCAAAAATAAATTATCTTTATGTTTATCTAAAGATTCAAATTATATTTATCAGATAAACAGTAGAATAGATGGAATGTACAATTAAGTATACATGTCACAACATGTTTTACCTGTATTCCGAATTGTAGAGAGAGAGTGGCATGCAAAAATCTAATTAGAAAATAAGCAGTTGATCATAATAAAATATTTTTTTTAATCAAATCACATCAAATTAATTTAAGTAAAACACAATCAAATGAAATATAATAAATCAAATTAATGTCAAATTAAATTATGTATTGAATTCGCCCTACTTTTAAAAAATACTATTTGTTAATTTGTTGTTATTCTTTGTTGTTAATTTGTTTGTTACTTTGTTAGAATGAAAATAAATCAAATGAATGTCAAATTAAATTATGTATTGAATTAGCCCTATTTTGTTGTCATACTCACACACACACCCACACCCACACACCCACACACACACACACACACACACCCACACCCACACACACACACACACACACACACACACACACACACACACACACAAACACACACATACAATTTCTCGCATTTTTAATATTAGTGTCACTATACTTCTTAAATTATTTGGTACTAGCTTCCGCCCAAGACTTTGCTCGCGTGGTACCGGGATAAAAGTAGCCTATGTGTTAATCCAGGCCACAAACTATGTATATTCCAAGTTTCATCTATATCCGTTCCGTAGTTTGTGCGTGAAAGAGTAACAAACATTCATCTATCCATACTCACAAACTTTCGCATTTATAATATTAGTAAGATGTTTTAGAGTACCTAGCTAAGGACACTTAGAACTAAAGCTTGCTGAAAACTGCTGGGTTATATCACAGTACTTATATTAAGACTGTAACATGCAATTTCAATATGCCAGTCACGACTTTTGTATAACTTTATTACTACTTTCTTTGCAACTGGCAAATTACTTCGACGATTGTATCAAATACAAGAAGGTTTTATGAAATAGGTCAGCTACATATGACATTATTTAACGACCTCTATGGCACAGTGTGAAGGCTCGCCTTAGACTCAGAAGGTTGCGAGCTCGATTCCTGCCGCGAAACATATGTTTTCTCTCTAGATATATGTCTCTGGGTGTTTCTTATTTTACGCTAACGCAAGCTTGCCTAGAAGGAGCCGATATACACTGTATCGATTTGTAGACTCCATTAAAAAAACCAATTCCAATTTTAAAATAAAATTCAAGCCTATAAAACTTTAATCCTCTATTTCCGCACCCGTAAGGTTGTTATTTTTGCTTCAAATTTATATGAGACTAAACGGGAAGTACCTTTACCCTCCCCAACGAAAAAAATTTTTCCGAATTCATAAATGACGGAGTTATGAGGTAACAAACATAAGTAAAAAATACAATCAAATTTAGAATTTCCATTGTTTGAAGTCGCACGTTTGAACACACACGCATGTAAGCTGGTGTAAAAAAAAAACTGAAATAATAGTAGATTGTTTTACAAGGGACTAAACCATCCCATTATATACGAGGTTGTTATACTCCCGAGCGTAGCGAGGGAGGATGACAAGACCGAGTTATAATGGGTGGTTTTGGCCCGAGTAAAACACTCTACTTTTCACTTCGATTGCGAGAAAATAAAACAATTCAAAATTAGACAATTTTCAGAAATTTTATTAAAAATTAATCAACCTTCATAAAACATCACCAAGATGGTTCTATTTTTAAAAAGAAGATTGACGGAGCACCAAGAAGTCGAGTTTTTATGTAAGAGAACGAATGCTTTGTACGGGCTGATGATTTTAGACAAAAATTAAAAAGAAAAAATACTTTTTAGCCCGAGGTATTAAACTCGAGTTTTAGGCCCGCTAAGCTACACTATTATGATACACTTTTTGAGCAAGAGAAGTGAAAACGTTATTTTTTAAGCTTTTCGTAATCGACGTACCTTTAGTCTGGGATTCGCACTGGCCGTTCAGCGGCGGCAGGTTATCTCCGCATAGACAGCGCGTGACCGAGTCGTAGTGCGTACGCACACAGGAACTGCTGCTGATTCCCGCGCATTCTGCTTGGCGGGAACACGGTCGGGCTGGAAGTTGCACATTTTATTTTGTAAATCGAAGCCTCTTTTGTGTTATACTCTTGGGATCACTGACTTATTTTAGTTCTCTGAACATTGTGGGAACTAAAGTAATGTAAAATGAACGCTGGAAGAAGTGGAGGGGGTGTGTTTCCGCATGGGTACTAATAAATACCAATATATAAATACCAATAAATTGCCTAATGCGTGGCTTACCGCCAGCGTTCTTTTTACGTGACGCGATCCATATCTAGATCGACCTACCTTCATTGTTTTACTTATGTATTTCAAACTATGTCTGCTCATTTTAAGGCTTTTCGTGAGTAATAAAAGTTCTTTAAACCGAAGTCTAATAACAAAAGCAAAAATGATACTTTTTTTAATTAAAAAAATGATTTCTTTTACTATCTTAATAAAGAAGTAAACTAGGGTCATTTGTTATTTAACTTGATATTATTGACCAATAAACCGACGAGAAATAAAAGTTTTAAACTGACTGAACGGAAAACGGACAACAAACTATTCATTTTTTAAATCAGTGCTAAATATCTAATTCCTTTTTTGAAAGTCGGTTAAATTTAAGAAGTTTCCTACCATAACGCAGATAGCCTTTAACCCTACCTTTCTCCCTAATTGTTGTACAATTTTTTGATGTACTTATTAAAGGTATAGCAAAATTGTTTACTAACTTTGAAATAGTTATATAGAGTACCTACACTGGTATGTATGTATGAACATAAATGTATACATAATATATATACCTAATTTCTATCAAAACTCATATGTAGGATTATAGGTACACATATACGTATAAATATTAATTATTTAATTAGGCATGAACACGAATTCATGTTTTGAATTTTCGTAACATAAAATATTAATTTATTTATGTAGAGTTAGTTATACCCACGTCTTATGCACGTCATGGCATTGAATACGCCATTTCAGTACCAAGTTAGGTAAGTTTTCAATGTTCACAACATAAAAATCTTAATTCACTTGAATATGCCCCCTGCTAGCCAGCGGTATTCAATGCTACACTCGCGTGACCGACCATGCAAATGAGGCCTACGTAACTTATATACTCTGTGGTATGAATGACAACACGGATTCGCCAAAGGTTAGCAAAGAGGCTAACCTACAGTTTTTATAGGTTGGCTTGAAAGAGGTTTTTACCTTTTATTTTTATCGTTTTGCGCCAATTGTTGAGCATCTATAAAACAAGACACACAGAAGAACTTACAAATCTGCACCAAAACTCAGCGCATGCTGTCAATTGCGCCGACTTTTAACACTTTTCAAGCGACATAAGGTTGTAGGTACATTAAAATAAATAAATAAATAAATAATCCTGGACGTTATCACACAGCATCATGTAGCCCCAAACTAAGCAGAGCTTGTATGGGAACCACATGATTGATATACTACATAGATACATTTTTTTTTGTAAATACATACATATCATACATAGAAAACACCCAGACCCGAGACAAATATCTGCAGAACATGCAAACATTTGTCCCGCAGCGGGAATCGAACCCGCAACCTTCTGCGTCACAGGCGGACCTTCGCCCACTGCGCCACAGAGGTCGTCGTAACATTAGTTAGGCATTTTGAAGTGTACCTATTTCAAAAACGCTTGGACGATTTTGGTCAGTTTTCACTTGAAGACTGTAACTCTATAGTAGTAATATACCTAATATCTCAACGGGTTAATAAAAGGAACCTATATAATACCTAGGCAACTCACCTTTCTAAAATTCTAAAGTGCTGTTCTCAATTCAAAACATTGATTTCAGCCAGCACGCATGGCCCGAACGCCTTAACCTACTTTATAATAGATGGCGTTGTCAGATATCATTCGGAAGTCCAGATTTACACTGGCAATTACCATTCTATCTAGAGCCGCGAAACGAAAGGTCGCGGGTAGGGCTGCTTCGTACCACCTGAGGTCACATATAGGCCTCATTTAATGAAAATGAGGCCTTACGAATTATATATATCATGATTCTTTATTCTCTAAATTAACATACAAGTTCACAAATGAGAATTAAATATAAGATAGGTACAGGGCGTAACATTTAGATCAGTCAAACCCAATCAAATCTACGAAATGTTTAACGTCACCTTACCAACCAATAGGTAATGAAGCAGACGATTAAACTGGCAAATACCAGGACCTGTAAGAGTAGGTCTTGCTGCCGAGATGCAAAGTGCACCCCGGTACTCAGGTGAGTTACTCGTGCGCTAAGGACGCACTACCATTTGTCCATGAATGGTACCGGAGCTGTTATGTCACTCACTACCCGCTAACCACTGAAGGATAGCTAACTTGTAACCCAGCTTAGGCCTTCGGTGAAGCCGACTACTATTTTACCATGAATAGTAGGTAACGGAGCTGTAAAGCACGCTCACTTCTCGGTACACATATGCGCACCTCCCCAAACTTACAAATTTAGATCGGTCAGTAGTAATAAATTGCTATCATGAAGTATGAGATTCTTCTTCTTTTTCGTATGAGCAAGTGGCCAATGGTGATGTAGTTTTTGGCCGCTTAAAGGACACGGCTCATTAAATTTGTCTGTTCGGGTTCTACTTAAAACAAAGAAAACGAGACGTAAATCAAATGGCAAAGAGACATAGATCCATTGTGACGAATTGTTCAACTGTAGGAGACAATCTAGTAAATAGCTAATTCGCAGAATAAATTCGGGAACGTAAGTTATTCTTTCTGGCAGTTGAAAAATTAGGCTTGAGTGATCTGTTGAAGAGTGAAATAGTGTATTATTATTGGGTGTACTACCTTGTATTTATAATAATATAAGTAAAATTAGGCGAGATATTTTATGATACTGTCGATGTCAATATGTAATACTCGTAAAATGTAAATCCGACTTTGGCTTTCAGTTAAGGTGATAAGTTTAATTTATATTATACTCAAGAGCTGTGGATTTTGTTTTCAAAATAAAATAAAAAATAAAACAAGTATCGCAACGGAAACGAGACAGCCCTATCAGAGAGGTCAGGTTAGGCCGGCCGGTTTCCTGTTACCGTGCCGGACTCGGCTATCTTCATCCATTTCGATTATAATGTTTCTATGCAACTGTTTGGCAGTTCAGCTTAGCCGTAGTTATACTATTCGATCCAAAGGGTAAAATGTGAACTTTGAACCAATTAATAGGTACAGTTTTTTGAATAAGGTTGATACGCGGGACATTGACATAGACATAAACGTAGTGATGACGACGACCAATGATGAACGATGACGAAAACCAATTTGGTTGTCAAAACCAATGAAAAGCCATTTTTTGTTATAGATGAATAAAATCCCGCCTCCTGGCCGGTTATACCTAACTTTTCTAATCAAAACATAATATACTTGAAGCTAGAACAGTACAAAAAGAAAGAAAGAAAATATATTTATTGATAGCTTTAACAAAGGTACAAATACAATTAAAAGATGACAAAATAAAACATTAATTCAATACGCCTTGGTTAAAACTAAAAACTAGGATACGGCTCAGCATTATACGCCACGTACAAGAACGCAGTGCGCTGATCTTCCGCCGGCTCCTACAGACAGTATCAGATAGCTGTCGATCTTAATAATGTAAGTAAGTAATAAGTTAAATTAAAATTACAATGAAATAGGACAGAACTTAATACCCAATTATTAACGACATTTGAGTATGCCGCTAAGCATCCAATGAGAGCTGGGCCATTGATTCAATACAAAAGTTTGTTTACCACTATTCTAATATATTTGCGAGCTGGCAGTACCGTCGGAAACTATAGTTTTAAACTACCTACTTAGACTGACCTTTCCTTATCAAGTCAGTTTGTCAAACAGTTTGATCGTGTATCCAAACAAAGCGGAAGTCAAAACAGCCACTAGCACGAATATTATTAACATAATTGTGTGCCTCTAAATCTTGCGCATTTCCCTTGAACTGTAAAAATGTAGAAAAGAATTTTAAAATACAATAAGAACATGCTTTCTGTAATTACAAGTTATGAGTATTTACATTAGTTGGTTGAGTCGGGTATTCAGTGTTGGCGCGAATCCTGAATTACAATTGAATTTTTGAACAGAGAACATTGAGGTAGAATAAAGGTACACATACTAAGTGTGAAAAAATTCGTTTTATTTAAAAGTGCCAACGGGTGAAAACTTTTGCAAATGGAATGCTATATAATTATTAATATCAACGGGATATTTACCATGATTTGTGAGTTCTGTTATTTCCCGATATTTCGACCCAGTTGCATGCGCCATGATCACGGGAGAACTGAAGCCCGTTGATAATTGATATTAATAATTATGTTCTCAACCATGATAGTTTCAAAAGTTGGAATGCTATAGTTTGTTAAATATAGATTGATACGCAGGCATTAATTTAGCATAAAAATCACGCCCTTTTGTGTAGTGACATTTAGATATTAGCACTTCCATGCTTCGGAAGGCATGTTAAGATGTTTTGGTCCTGGCTTTTTCAGTCGTTAAGCCATGTCGGAGGCCTTTGGGCGGACTAAAAACTCCGTCACCAGAGTTGGCCACTACCAACTTACTCACTGACTGACTAACTGGCTGATTGACTGGATTGACTAACTAACTGACAACGTGACTGACTAATTGACAAATGAACTGATTGACTGGCTGTATGTAGTCATATAGACTTAGTTTAGAGAGTAAGTTCCTTGCATAGAGTAGAGTTGCACTACGATGTTTTCGTAATCGATTTCAAGTTCCTATCTCTTTTACCTAGGCACGAGGTAAGTTCAAAGGTCAAAGTAATAATTCTCCAAGTAGATAAACAACCCTGCTTACCGCCGATTTCGCTCATCGCATGTCACAAACTACCTACCTATATACCAAGAAGGTAATAATACTCTTTTTTATTGATATCCGACCTTACGGCAATAAATTATGATAAATCCGGTATCTGTCTATTGTCTACGGTTGTAACCTCAAAAAGGTTAGGTTTTATTCCAAGGACGATATTTGAATTTGGAATTGATTACCTGAGTAGGTAAACTTAGTACGTAATGAAAATTAGTTTAACGTACGACAACCATCAAGTTTTTGGTGTAGGTACATAAAATAACTTTCAGCTATTTGACAGCCTCTGTGGCGCAGTGGGCGAAGGCCCGCCTGAGACGCAGATGCTTGCGGGTTTTATTTCCGCCGCGGGGCAAATGTTTTTATATTCTGCAAATATTTGTCTCGGGTCTGGGTGATTATTATGCCTATGTATTTACAAAAAAAAAATGTATAAAAGTAATATATCAATCATATAGTTCCCATAACACAAGCTCTACTTAGTTTGGGGCTACATGATGCTGTGTGATAGTCCTGCATTATTTATTTATTTACCTAAAATTATTTTGAATTTTTTTTATTTTATTTTTTGCCTTGGATTTTAATGATTTGAATTTAAAGATTATTAGTATATAGTTATATAGTTTTGAATGAATTGAAATTGAATATTCCTATTTGGCAGACAGGTGAAAACACCGATCTTTTGCTAAAAACTAAAACAACGTATTAAGAAAACATGCGATTAAGATAATATTTATATACCTAGTACAGTATATGCTTTGAACGACGACGAGGAAGGCCATCAATGCAATGGACTGATCGAGCGTAGGTAGGTATTTATTACAAACGCAAAAGCATCATCCGTGGGAGAAATAAGCTACCTACCTATGTGTGTGTTGTCAGCTCAAAGTAAGGTTAAAGTATCCAAAAATACCACCACCCTACAAAAATGGCGTGGGGCGAAGATTACTATTTCCCCTTTTACGCATAAAACGTTGCTAAATTACGAATAAATTACCCAAAACGTGTTACGTCGATCAATGTAAGTATAATGTTTTAGGTTAAAAGCTTTTGGCTACAATAGGACACTTTAATTACCTTTTTTTCATACGTAGCGAATAATGCGTTGTAAGTGCGTACCTACTATTATTTATTCTGTGACATGATAAAATAAATAGGTCTTTGAACTTAGACGTTAAATGTTACGTGCTATAGTTTGTTCTAAAATTAAGTTTTAAGTTTTTAAAACACGCGCGTCGTCTTTTCACTAAAGAAGTCCGTGGCAATTTGCGGAACTATAGATGAATCTCCAGGTGCGTAAAAACACAGAACATTTATCAAGAAATTCCACACAGAACAGATTATTGGCATCATATTTAGTGGAAGACGTTCATTTTGCTTAAAATATGTTTTTATTTCCATTCTTTTTTTAAATTTTGAAATTCCGCGTCTTCGGGACTTTTTTGTATAATACTGAGTTATCAAACAGGCATGGTAAGCGGTTTCCGTAGTCTATGGACTGCTGTCACATCAAGAGGTATTACATGCGCGTTGCTGACCCTTTAAAAAAATTTAAAACGCCCTTTTTGAACCGCTGTATATTGTAATCTCTGTGGAAAACCTCGGCAGGGAGACAATTCCACAGCTTGATTGTTCGCGGGAGGAAATTCCTCTGGAACCTCACAGTGTGAGAAGATAGAAGACAATGTATTTGGATGTTACCTCTGCCAATATAGACCGATTCTTTCGTGAAAAGCACTCTAAACTTATTTTTCGAGGTTCCTTATCAGTCCGTTGATATATAAATTGTAAGTAAGGCCTTATGTAGGTACGATTTGTTTTAAGTTTCCCAAACCCATTTTTCCTTACAACTAATAAACTTTTTTTAGAATATTTTGATAATGACTGCAGTTAAAACGGATAATGAAATACTTAGACAATGCCTCTATACAGCATAATTAAATATATTTGATTATAAATAAAATGGGAAACGTTAGTTCAATAGGTAGGTAGGTACCTCACTAAAATTATTGTTTAAAGATCAACATATCAATCGTTTAACTTAACCTTGACATTGATAGTCCCAAAAATAATATGGTTAGTAAACATCGAGATATTATATATTACGGCTATAGAGTCACTCTCTTCAAGTTCAAGTAGAAACTGACAAAAGTAGTCCAAACGTGATATAAATAAACTTCAAAATTACAAATTGGCACTAATTTAGACCTTATGTCGCTTGAAAAGTATCAAAGTCGGCGCAATTGATGGCGGCGCCAAGTTTTGGTGCAGACACTTTTTCAATAATTTAGACCTTATGTCGCTTAAAGACTATTTAAATTCAGCACAATTGACGGCGTGCGACGAGTTTTGGTGCAGACACTTTTTTCCACGTTGATGCGTGCATGACTCTAGAGTATATACCTAAGATCGCGATGGTTAATACACATTTTCTTTGATTACACAGGACCTAAGCATTAATCATTTCTAAAAATATCCCATTGTGTAATGTTAGTGTATTCAATAAGTTCTATTCCATCCATCAATGTCACTGTAAATATGATTAATGTACCTACGTCTTTATTCAACCGACTTCAAATGTGGTGTTTGGTCATTTTAGCATTGATAGCGAGAACTTTAAGTTTTTATTATAATTAAAATATTGCAAGTAGAGTTTCTTGCCAATTCTTTTCGGTTTGGTTGCGGTACGGATTGCTGTCAATAAAAAAAGGGGTTTCTAAGTGTACTTTAATTTCCTACTGAATAAATTAATATTGACTTTAGAAAAAAAAAAATAGGATAGAAAAAACATTTATTTCGACATAAGGGGCAGGGCAACACAAATCACAGAGACAATACAACATACTTTGACTTTGACTTTGACCACCAAAAGCACTGCCGGTCATAGACGTCCCTTAACAGGTGCCATTGCGCCTAGCAGTCTTTAAATGTATTTAAATACTTTTAATATTATAAAAGAACCGAAGAACTTTCTAAATATTAGCACATTAAATTGTTATCATTTTATCATTATTATTGACTCGCTTCCGCCTGTGGTTTCTCTCGCGTGGTACCGGGATAAGTGTAACCTTTGCAGGTTCAACCGGTGCAAGTTTCAACCAAATACCTTCAGCCGTTACGGAGTTGAGTGGGAACAAACTTACTAACACAAACTTTCACATATATAATATTAGTGTAAAAACCCTTACTTTACTTAAATTACTTTAGTTAAATACTACATTTATTTTAAAATTTAAACATTACTTACCAAAGGTATAAAGAATACATAAGTACGTACTTTTGATTACATTTTTTTTTGGTATAAACAATGAAAAAAATATCTAATTAATGATAATAAATTCATAAAAGGCGTAGATTTTATAGATAGGTACTGAAAAATACTACTACTATGTAAGAAAAAACATCTTCAATCATAGATAAAAAGATTGTTAATATTTTAACAAATAAAGATACTTATAATAAAAGTCAAAGAAAAACTAGAAACAACAACAAATTTGTTAATAAAAAATACAAAAATTGTGCTGGAAATAGAAAAGCGTGTCAAGAAGAGAAGTGTTAAGCAAGCACGTTAATTACAATGAAAAAAAGGCCAGGCCGTGGAATCTTTGACAGCACGAAGCGGTGGCGACGCGTCACATATTATTTTCGTAATTGTTTAAAAAGTATTTGCTTCCGTCGCCACCGCGCTGCTCCCTGCAACGCTAACCTTTTGACATTTTGACTTTATACAAATAGGAGCTAGCGAATGCGTTAAATACAGGTCAATAACAGCGTAACTGAGATTTTAACAAGATTATTTTGTTTGTTGAGTTTTTTTATTTTATTTTATGCGGAACATTGACAATGACATACACGTATTGATAACAACGACCAATGAACGATGATGAAAACCAAAATGGCTTTTCATTGGTTTGAAAGACAAATTGGTTTTCGTCCTCGTGTAGGTATGTCAACCTATATTTAACAAACAAAACTTATCGCACACTTAAGAGAAAAATCGGTATTGATGGAAAGGTCGCTGGTTGAAATCCCACCTAAGTTGAAATTTTTTAGATTCATATTATCTTAAAAATTTACCAATTTTTGTAAAAAAAATAGCAATTTTTGTAAAAAATTACCAATTTTTGTGAAAAATATACCATTTTTTGTAAAAAATATACCAATACTTGCAAAAAATTTACCGATTGATATTGGTCAGTATTTTACGCACACGCTAGCGTCTTGTAAATCAAAACTTGCTGTCGTAATGCCACGTCCAACGTCATTTTCGAAAGCTTTACCTGGCGGAGCGGTCGGCGCGGCGTCTTTAGGTGCCTGGGTGTTGGTCTTCCCAAAAGTGGTGAGAGCTTCCGAGGACTCGCCCGTCAGCCAGCCAGCAAGTAGCAATGGCAGAATAGCCGCGGCCGCTTGCCGCCTGCACCACATCTCGATACGCCAAAACACACGCATGATTGTCTATGCCTCTACGTTCTATTGTTCCTCTCTGGCTTAATATCTCAATTATTTTTTCTTCGTGCTTCTATGTATTTGGTGGAATTAAATTTTGAATTGCAGCAATGTTTTGAGGTGACTGCTATCAGATTTAAAAAAAAGTGATTTATAAAGGGGGAAAAAATTGATTTTATTGTGCTGATTCGTGAATTTTTTTTAAATAGACTCAAAATTAAAAGTTTTATTTTGGAAGAAGATTGTGTAAAACATTAAATAGTTCTAACCTTCAATCAATTAACATAGCAATTCGCCTTTCCAAATTATATAATTTCTCTTTTATATAAGTTTTCGTAAACAGCGTGTTTTTCGTAATATATAAGAGTACTTAAGTACTTACAATACTTACCTATTAATGAAAGATAACGTCTTACCTACATAAAAGAGGCTTTTGGTGTTATATTCCGATCAAGATGTGGTGTAGAGCAGTCTAATTGGAGTTCTTGAAGACATTTAAAATATTTTCAAAATCCAAACTCACCTTGAAGTTTTTTGGTAGAGTATATTAGCAAAAATAATTTTTGTTTTTTTCTTTCTACTCATCAACTAGTTCATGCATGTTCTTTTGTATTCTAGAACATTGCTTATTCTAACATTAAATTGTGTTTACAAGAAGCTTTTAAAAAGCTAATTCTTTCAGTTCAAGTTAGTCTACCATGACTGTTTTATATTCGTCAATGTTTTTGTAAATTAAACATTTAAGTCATTTTCGTGTACCTGTTGATGTAAATAAAACTGATGTATATTGACTTGATTCATCAATATACATCAGTTTTATTTATAACAATGATGTATAATGGCTGTATTCGTCAATATACATCAGTTTTATTTATATCAACGCGTCACACTGGAAGTTGTTCATAATTTACAAAATCATTGACATAATATTTTTGGCGACTGAACAGCAATCTCATGAGCCGCTTATACGAGTCGCTTGCGCAGTATGTAGCTCAAAACACATTGTCAAAAGTGGCTCATGCTTTGTAAGTCGCTCATGCGAATGAGCGGCTCGTACGTATATACATGTTGTGTTGTGTGCATGGCCAGTTCCTCTTCTCGAAGCAGCTAGTCTCATTATATAAAATGTCTTACCAGGAGGTGCAGTCGTCGTCAAAGGTTTCGGCGGATCGGTTTGCGCTTTGCCGAACGACGAGATACCGAAACAATCTGCCGACTGTACGGTTAGCCAACCGACCAGCAGCGCTGCTGCAAGCTGACGGTGGCGCATTGCTTTTAGCATTTTTAGTTTTATGAGAATAAAATAGGGTATTTTTATCAAGTTTCAAGTAACAGCTTCTGTATATTTTACTCTTATAACTCTGTTTTGTATGTTCTAAATTATGTGAAAGCAGTGTGATGTTGAGGCATTCGTTGGGCCAGCCCCATGCAAGAGTCGTGTATGCGATGATCTTACACCCATAAGCCAAAATACAGGTATTAAAAATTACTTAACTAAGTAGTTATCAAATCACAATAATTAAAACAAATATACACTAACACTATAAAATGTATATTAGGTTGTATATTACCTATTACCTATGGTTGTATAAACCTTACCAAATTGATGAACACTTTTATATAATGAGACAAAAACTGCATATAAAAACGTTTTGAATATATTTTGTATATTTTTTGCAATATATACAGGCCAATCAGGATATTAAACGGTTTGAATGAAATAAATTGCCCCATTATATAAAATCTTACCGGATGGTGGAGTGGGTGACGGCACAAAGGGGGTTTCAGTTTTTACTATTCCAAAAACGGGACTGTACACTCCAAAAGACTGTCCGTAAAGGAAAAAAGACAGACATATTGGTAGAATAATTGATTTCGACACCATTCTAAGATTTCACGATTGTTCTGAAAAAATTTAAATATTTAATTGAAATGAAACTTTGTAGAGTTCAAAAATTATTATTATTATATTTTATATTAGTGTATATTATTGTGTACGTATACAATTATTGTATTATATTGTATACATTGTATATTGAAAAATATAGAAAAAATACTTGGGAGCGAATAAAAATACCTGTATTGAACTAAATACGTATTTACAAAAACCTTAGGTTTTACACAGACCAAGCCATCGGTAATTTCTATACAATGGGACTATTTAATTAATTTATTAATTTAAAAATCCAGTCATAAATAGATTTTTTCATGTGCGCATGATTTTGTGTAACAACAACATCGAATTTGTAATAATTTTGTGTTTTCACACCATGTGATCGTGTACAGTAATACCCCAAAAGTTTGCGTTGGTTGACAGTTTTTAAAAAATAACCTATAAATGTACAAACTTTATTTATAAAAATATTTTATATAAATAAACATTGTACAAATTTCATTTCGAATCTTAACTAAATACCTACATTTATTGTTTATAATTTAGCTCAAAAATCCAGGGTATTACTGATAAAGTGCACTACTGGCATAAGTGTCCCATTATAAAAAAATTACCAGGTGGGCTGGTTGGTTTCGGGGACGGCGGTCGCGTGTTCGACACCCCGAAGGTACTTAGCGCCTCGGACGAGTCGCCAGTGAGCCATGACAGCACCAGTGGTATTATTAACGCTGCAGCTTGCCTCCGAAACATCTCGAAAATCCGAAACATGAACATTACGATTCGAATGAACGGAACACTTCGTTTGATGGACGCTAAGATTCGAATGAGTCGATACGGAACACTTCCTTTGATGGACGTTAAGATTCGAATGAGTCGATACGGAACACTTCCTTTGATGGACGTTAAGATTCGAATGAGTCGATACGGAACACTTCCTTTGATGGACGTTAAGATTCGAATGAGTCGATACGGAACACTTCCTTTGATGGACGTTAAGATTCGAATGAGTCGATACGGAACACTTCCTTTGATGGACGTTAAGATTCGAATGAGTCGATACGGAACACTTCCTTTGATGGACGTTAAGATTCGAATGAGTCGATACGGAACACTTCCTTTGATGGACGTTAAGATTCGAATGAGTCGATACGGAACACTTCCTTTGATGGACGTTAAGATTCGAATGAGTCGATATGGAACACTTCCTTTGATGGACGTTAAGATTCGAATGAGTCGATACGGAATACTTCGTTTGATGGACGTTAAGATTCGAATGAGTCGATACGGAACACTTCGTTTGATGGACGTTAAGATTCGAATGAGTCGATACGGAACACTTCCTTTGATGGACGTTAAGATTCGAATGAGTCGATACGGAACACTTCGTTTGATGGACGTTAAGATTCGAATGAGTCGACTTTAAGATTCGAATGAGTCGATGCGGAACACTTCGTTTGATGGACGTTAAGATTCGAATGAGTCGATACGAAACACTTCGTTTGATGGACGTTAAGTTTCGAATGAGTCGGTACGGAATACTTCGTTTGATGGACGTTAAGATTCGAATATTTCGAATTAAAGATTCCTATGAGTCGATACGGAACACTTCATTTGATGGACGTTAAGATTCGAATGAGTCTACTTTATGATTCGAATGAGTCGATATGGAACACTTCGTTTGATGGACGTTAAGATTCGATGAGTCTACGTTAAGATTCGAATGAGTCGATACGAAACACTTCGTTTGATGGACGTTAAGTTTCGAATGAGTCGGTACGGAATACTTCGTTTGATGGACGTTAAGATTCGAATATTTCGAATTAAAGATTCCTATGAGTCGATACGGAACACTTCATTTGATGGACGTTAAGATTCGAATGAGTCTACTTTATGATTCGAATGAGTCGATATGGAACACTTCGTTTGATGGACGTTAAGATTTGAATGATAAGTGAAACACTTTCTGTTTATTACGGACGTTAAGATTCTAATATTAGATCTTGAAACGATTGATTGTCTCTACGAAAAACTTCTACGAATTTCATAAATTTAAAAATTGTTTATTTTTGTGAATTGTAATTTGGAATTTGGAACAGTTATGTTTTAAGTGTATAAAAAATATTTACATTTAAGTATTAGTAAATTTTGAAAGTAGGGTGTTAAATGATTTTTTTCAAAAGTTATTAGTTACATTCAGTGTAATAAACAAGTGAACACATAATGTTATTATGTACAATGGCTTTAATTAATGTAATTATAATTTAAGTAGAGTTTATTGATATATTTACAAGTAATTTTAGTCTTAAACTATTACAAAAACACCACCAGCCTATATCAGTCCACTGCTGGACATAGGCCTTCCCTAATAAGAAGGGGAATATGCCCATAATCAGCGCACTGGGCTTGGAGAACCTATTAACTCTACTTGAATTAAAATTGAATAAACCTGTATGTACCTTTATTGGTACGTAAATAGTTTTTATTTACTAATTATCATCTAAAGACGCAAAATTTTACGTTCTATGCCGTTTATGGTTTTCAAAATTATAGAATTTGGAACGGGCGAGCTCAATGACAGATTCAAAATTGGAATGTTAAAAAAAAAATTACCACAATACATAATTAGGGCTGGCTCTAAAAGTCAAAGAAACAATAAAATATTTTTGAGATCTTTTCCGTATCTCGTACTAGCTGACCCACCCGCAACTTCGTTTACATGTAAATTACAATGTGATCAATGATTTCGGAACGCATAGAGGACAAATATACAACATCGATAAATATTTTTAACCGATTTCAAAAAGAAGGAGGTTCTCAATTCGTCGGTACCTTTTTTTTCGACTTTTTTTATGTATGTTCACCAATATCTCCTGCAATTGTAAACCTATTTTCAAAATTCTTTTTTTGTTTGAAAGAGTATACTTCACAGGTGGTCCCACATAAATTTTATTCCTGAGGTATTGGTGCTTTTCCCGGAAAACTAAAAAACCTCATCCTCACTTGTAATTTTCGCCCTATGATCACCAATATCTCCGTCAATTGTGAACCAATTTTCAAAATTCTTCAGGGCAAGAAGTAAGAAGTGATTTATTTGAAGTCGGTTTTTTTAAAGTCCTACTGGTTATTCTATTATATTAGTTGTTGAAGACTATCTTCGCGAATATAATATAAGTAGGTTTGGAGCACATTGGTTAGATGGTTTCAATGTTTATAACGGACATAGGTAGGTAGAAACCACTTTTGTGTTTTATTATCTATTATTTTCTCAATTTTCCTGAGATTGTTTTATAGTTAATATGTACTGTATGTTTAGTCCTATGTCATATCTACTTATTTTGCCATTTCTGAGTCAATGTCAGAGCATTGACTGAGAAATGCCAAAATAAATGCTTATTTCATTGCCACATTCAATTTATTTTCAATTTCTTAAAAGGTTACTGTTTAAGCTCTCAAACTAACCGTCCTATTCATAACAGTTCTATAAACCTCAGATAGCTAAACTGCTGTTAAAATATCATGTAACCTCTTTTTATTTGCATTTAAATGACAGGGACAAGCTTAATTTATCGAGCGTTATAAAATAACATGTGGTTGTGAATAAAGGGGTAAGTATTATATTAGTTTTAAAGACATCTATTCTCATACAAACATAATAGTTCTCTTATAAATGAGATATAAAAAGTGCTAAATAAATTTAAGATTGTAATCATAATAATTCATATTTTGCCTCTTAAGTATTTGCCTTAAGTATTCGTTATGGTTTTTTATTTTATTACTAATTTTAATGAACAAAATGACGGAGTAATGAGCTAAATAACATAAAAAAAGATACAACGGAACTGAGACCCTCCTCCTTTTTTGAAGTCGGTTTAAAAGTGTAAAAATATACCTACAAACTAGACAGGAATATGTATGGAAAGATGGCCTTCCTACTTTTACCGAGCAATCCAACGAGCTCTTTAGACTAGATTATTACTTAGGTATTACAAAATAATTGTTGTAAAAAAGACATGGAATTCCGCACTAAAATTAAAAACCTTTATTCGGGGACATATTTAACTGAACGTGAAAAAATTCAAGACGCAAACGAAGTTGCAAGTGGGTCAGCTAGTACATATTATGTTTTCGGTAAAATTTAAAACATTAAAAACTTCTCGTTATATTTTTATTATATTTGGTGAATAAGAATTCGGTTTGCAAGCCATAAAAGACTGACCCGAATTAAGAAGTACGGTAATTAAAAGGCTCTTGGCTTTTAATTTATGTACAGTAAATTATGTTTCGTATGATTTATATATCAAGCACTTATATTTAACGATTTCTAAGTTTACAGTGCAGAGGTTTAGCGAAATTATTATTTTTATCAGAATAACGAAGATTATGACAAATAAATACTAATAAATTTCAATCAAAATAACATTTCAAATTATATAAATGTATATATATAAATATAATTTATCTCAATTACTAATACATGAATATAAATTATTCTCTCTATTGCAAAATTGTTGATTTAAATTGACAATTAAGTTTATTCGTATATGAGGGCAATTAGGATAACAAATAAAGTTTTTCCAAGAAAATTTTCTCTGAAAAATATTAAAAATATATTTAATTTTAAGCTCAAAGCTTAAATATTATCATCATTAATTATATTCGTATGTGTTCAATTATGATAACAAACAAAGACTTTCTCCAAAAAAGATTTAAATTATGTTAGATTTTTACTCCAATAATAAAAGTAAATATTTTTTAAAATTGTGTTCACATTAAACCTTTTTTAAACAATATTAAATATCATTAGGCAACAATGGAAATCGTTAGAGGAGGTCTTTGTCAATAGGAATGCCGAACTTCGAGACATTTTGTAGTTTTTATTTTGTACTGTTATAAGATCGGAATAAAGGGCTTTATTATTATTATTATTCTAAATATTATTATCTTCACGAGGTAAGTCTGAGGTCAATATTAATTTCGCAAAACTATTTTAAGCCAGTGAAGGTCAGTGCGGAAAGCGGCCGTGAGGTGTCGTGCATAAATTAAACTAATACATTACTATGCTCTATGGTCATTCCATAGACATTTTCTTTTTTAAGTCATTTTTTGTAAAATGATTTATAATATGTACGTAACACGTATATTTTAAATAAATTAAATTTAACAAGGCGATCTGTTTCTTAATTCACGAAATAATTTTAAACTAATTGATCTTTACGCTAAAACAAAATAATCTTATTCTGTAAAATAATATATATATATACGCAATTAATAAATAAAAAAATGTTTAGTTAAATATTAATATCGTTTGATAAATTAACACGAACAATAATTTAATACAAACCTTAGTTTTAGCAAGAAAAAAATGTAATTGCAAAATTACATAATCACCAAAAAATGACTTAAAAAAAACTTACATTACTTAACAATGAAACTAATAGAATGCGTGCAAAAGCGAGTGCTTTAATCGATTTTTAAATCCGCTTTAGAACTTCGAACGTAGTTTTTTAAACTTTTTTTTAATTGTTCTTTTTAAACACTGCCGGTGACTGGTAGAATAGATAGTTACTGTTGGTAGAATACGACTGTTGGGTAGTTGTCTTCGACACGGCCGACGCGGGACTGAGGTTCGCTTGCTATAAGTCTTGAGGTACGGGTATAGGGTGGTTAACCAAGGAGGCGAAGGTCTTTAGAATTAATACTCTTTGCAGTGTAATGTTGTAATTGCGGCCAGGTACATAAATTCAAAAAAATGTAGAGGGAACTAAAAGTGGGTAATTCATTTGATGTTTTAATATTTTTGACGCAGAAAGTTGCCAGTTCCATTCCCGCCGCAAGACAAATGTTTGCTTTATTTCAAGATATTTGTCTCAGGGGCTAGATTATGCTGTGTGATAGTCCAGAATTATTTATTTAAACAAATATTTATAAATGTATTCAGATAGACTTTGCAACCAGAGTCTATCATTAAAAAAATACTATTAATGAATAAAATAAAAATATTTAAATTGTTTTAATAAGAGCAAGTGAGACACAATACATAAGCTGCAATGTAGACATAGTTTTTTGTTCAAAACGCATACTCTCATGATAAAAACTTCTTAAGTGCAATAAATTAATAATATAAAAAAAAAATATTCAGTAGGTAACTATAAAGTACACTTTGACACGTTATTTTTTTATTTATACCATATATAAATACTGGACATTCTGTAATTCTGTAATTCTTTATTGTACACGGAAAACATACAAACAAAGAGTTAAAAAATATGTACAGAGGCGAGCTTAACCCTTTAAGAGTTTTCTTCCAACAAACCTTAGAGTAGAAATACGACGGTGACCACTTTCCATCAGGTGGCCCGTCTGTTCGTCTGTCAGCTTTGGGATAAAAAAAAAAAAAAAAAAAAAAAAAAAAATACGGCATAATATAGCCTCAAACTAAGCAGAGCTTTTAACATGGGAACCTCATGAGTTATGTGGTAGATTAATATAGATACTATTTTTTGTTCATACATATCATAGATAGAAACACCCATACTAGAGATAAATATCTGCAGATAATATCAATATTTGTCTAGCGACGGAAATCGAACCCACAACCCACTGCGCCATAGAGGTCGCTGCTTAGGTACAAATATAGCAATAATTCATTTTAGAGCAGCCTGTTTATAAACGAAATTAGGGATCGTGTTACCCCCTCCCCGAAATTACCATGTTGTGAGCCGCGAGGGTCGAAGAAAATCACTAATTTTACTTTGTTATAGTATGTTGGTTACGGGATACAGATTATTCACTTGGGTGGTAATTTTAATTTATAGAAAACATGGCGATATATTATTCCATACGAATACGAAGACAGACACTGCTACGATGCGTATAGTGGCTACGGCGAAAGCTGCGTAGAGAAAGTCAGGGCTACGCTTTGAGCTGCGTAGACAGTGCTACGGCGTAAGCGTCTGCGTAGAAACGAAGAGTGCTACGCTGCAAGCTGCGTAGATAGTGCTACGGCGTAAATGGCTACGACTACGAGCGCAAGGAGTGCTACGCCGTAAGCTGCGTAGACGAAGCCACGGCAAAAGCGATTGCGTAGCAGCAGACGCTACGCCGAAAGCAGATAGTGCTACGTCGTAAGCCCCTGCGTAGTAAGTTGAGTGCTACGCCGCAAGGTGCGTAGACCATGCTACGCTGTAAGCGGCTGCGTAGAAAAAGTTGAACAGCTGAAGCGTGAAACCGTACCAAACAAACAAACTCGCAATTGGCTTATAAGTTAGGATGAACTGCAAATATTATTTACTAATCAACTTATAATTGAATATTGATTATTATTATTAAAGATGTAAGATTTCGCATTGCTGCTAACGCTCATTAGCGGAGGTCAGCTTACACTGGTCGTTATAAAGCTATAAATAAACAATGTTATATTACTTACTTACTTATGATCTTGGAGGTTCGGTCGTAGTTATAGCGAAATTAAACTGCTAATAAAATAATGATCAGCTTATAATTTCCTGGTCCACCACCATCACCACACAAGCCTATATTAGTCCACTGCTGGACATAGGCCTCCCCTAAAAAGGGGGATATTCCCGTAATCCCCACGCTGGGCACGCGGGTTGGGGATCGCAGGGCACAGCTTCTCGCACCACCGACGCTGCTGCCCGTCGGTGGCCAGGGCGTTTAGCTGTGCCGATGTAGGCTGTGCTATGCCGCAATCAGCCGGCCGCCAGAGCCCCGTTCGTTGTTTAGCAGAGTGCACCACGTGCAGGTGAGGATGGCTTGGGTTCCAAAGATGGGGGTTGGAACCTCGTACACCTCCATTAATTTCCCTGTCGACTGCTCCTAATTATCTTTATACTGCTTACTTTAATTAGATACTAGTTTTTGCCTGCGGCTTTGCTTGCGTGGTACCTGAACAAAAAGTAGCCTTTATGTTATTCCTGACTAAGAACTACTCAGGTGTATAATATACAAGTATAAACTTAAAAAAAAATTAAACCGACTTCAAATAAATCACTTGTTACTTCTTGCCCTAAATAATTTTGAAAATCGGTTCTCAATAATTGACGGAGATATTGGTGATCATAGGGCGAAAATTACAAGTGTGGTATTTAGAGTTTTCCGAAAAAAGTACCAAACCCTCAGGAATGAAAAATGAAAAAAATGAAAAATATATATATTTTCTGTATAAGCATACATTATGTTTAACAAAGTGTGTGGAAATAAAAAATATATTAGTCTTACATAACTTATACAGGACCTCTGGTTGTCCAATAACAAATATGTTGTCTACTGATCTCCACACTAGGCAAGCCTGTATCGCGGAGATCTGATATACGATTAAACATTATAGGTAGGACTATGAAACCGTCTGGCACAGTACCACTATTCATTGTGGTTAAACATTGATAAAGAGAGGTTAAGACTAAATTAAATTTAAAATATAACAAAAAAAAAAAGCAAACTACTTACATAATTTAAAAATTAACTGTAGGTAAAGCTAGACAATACGATCAAGAATATCCTCTGTGTCAGAGTATGATAGTGACAGCAACCACTTTCTAACCAGTAATTTCAACTCTAAAGTAGATTTACCACTAATGTCACAGTGCTTAGCTATAAAAAAAAAATATATATATATATGGGACCACCTGTGAAGTATATTCTTCTAAATAAAAAAAGAATTTTGAAAATCGTTTTACAATTGAAGGAGATATCTGTGAAGATACATACTTTTTGAAGTCAGTTAAAAATTTCAACTCAATCCGTTCGTTTCATGTATTTGTCATTCTGGTGAGTTGTATTTATCTTGTGTTGAACATACATTTATTTACCGACTTCAAATAGAAGGACGTCCTCAATTCGTCGGAACCTTTTTTTCGAAAATTTCAACTCAATCCGTTCGTTTCATGTATTTGTCATTCTGGTGAGTTGTATTTCTCTTGTGTTGAACATACATTTATTTACCGACTTCAAATAGAAGGACGTTCTCAATTCGTCGGAACCTTTTTTTTCGACTTTTTTATGTATCTTCACCGATATCTCTTTCATTTGTGAACCGATTTTCAAAATTCTTTAGGGCAAGAAGTAAGAAAAGATTTATTTGAAGTTGTTTTTTTTTAAACACCTACTTGTATGTTTCTCTTTCACGCCACGATATGACGTACCTACCTCTTCAAATCTTTTTTACAAATATCCAATTCATAATACCTACTTGTTTGTAGGATTTAGGATTACTGGAGTTCTTGAGTGCAAACTCCGTAACGGAAATGTAGTTTAGGACGCCCTCCAGCCAGGTGGAGTGACGATCTGCGAAAGGCTGCTGGTAGAATCTGGATGCATCGAGCTCAGAAAAGAGCGCAATGCCGCTCATTAGGGCAGGCCTATGTCCAGCAGTGGACTGCTATAGGCTGATGATGATGGGAAGGCTATTAGTTTCTTAATCTACCAATGAATTGATAATGTTTTTGTTGCAAATAAATAGTTATTCTATTCTATTCTACTCTATCTTCTACCATCTGCAACAAACCTCGAAAACACGACGCTTTATCGTCGCGCTTAGTCGCGAGCGTCTGTCATATCTTGCTGTCGCGATTGTCGCCGTGTGTGCGGAGCTTTGAACAAAATGAATGAAAATTGTCACCCGCTTGTCGTAGCGTCTAATCGCTGACGTTTGTAGTTCAATGTGCGCAGGCTGTAACAGTAAGCAAACCCCACAGAGTATATTGTAAGTCAAGTCGTTACTAACATGCAACGTACAACTTCGTCACTATTGATAACTACCTTTGTACTACGAAAATCACTACAAACAATAACAAATGCAGTGTTTTGTTCATTTGTACCTACACAAAAATGTATTCACCTATTCTCCTTCCTTTGTTTTAAGCGCCCTCTACCCAACCTAATTTGCGATGCCTGAAAAGGGTAAATAAGTCGTGTACTTTTAAAACTAGTCCTAAGACCTAATGTTATCTACACTTATTTGTTCAAATAAATATCTTGTATCTTGTATCTCTTCCTTTGATTCTAATTAGGGGAGAACTATGTCCAGAAAAGGACTGATTTATGCTACTGTTGTCTTTTCTGTAATCTATGAAGGGCCTAAGTCCTAAGGGATTCAAAACTACTACATTTTAAGACATTGCAAATCTTAATCTTAGTATCAAAATATATACTAGACATACTAAAATATGTGAGAAAAAATATGGACAGATATAAATTAAGAAAACTAATAGTAAAAGAAACGTTAGAAATAAGATCATATTGGAATCCCCGGAACAACGTTTGAGAGTCTCCAACGAATTGCCAATCGCCATGGGTCAAAGGCTATATAATCACCAGCCTGAATTCATTAAGTATTGCCCAATGAAGGATTATTTAATAATCACGTTAAGACTCTCTTATTAGATAAGACATTGTGCAGCATAAAAGAATATCTTGAGAATGACTACAGTTATATGTTTTTTATGTACTTGTAATATTGAATAAATAATTTAGTTTTTTTTTTTTTGTGTTATATAAAACCGATAATGAAATACTTACATATGGAAAATGCCCCTATACAGCATAATTAAATAAATTGTATTATAAATTAAATTAAATTATACTTACATTAGTAATATTTATTAAAAACTATTTACCTAATAGTTTAATTGTCCAATTGCACTAACTCACATAATATTCTATGACTAGTAAAGAATTCTATTTCTAACTCTACTTACTAGATGTTTTTAAATAGGTTCCACAAGGCAGTAATTATGTAGATAGGTTCTTTATACCTAAAGACCTTTACCTATAGCTGTTTGACAAGCAAACAGTATGGCGTGTAATAAGTAAGTGATAATAGAGTCAGCACCACCCTTTAAATCTTTATAAGACATATTCATATTCATATTCATTTAATTGCTTACATGTACAAAATAACAAAGCTTAGATAGTAGGTAGCTGTTTAAACATGCACCCTGTTAGGGTATTGCAATATTGTCATCAATTTTGCGGATCTTGTGCGTCAAAGTCAAAAATTGTTTTCTTCCTTTTCACGAAGTCCCGCGGTTTTGCAACGCCATCTGTGCTGCAACTGCTGACACACACAAGTATGTAAGAGGTGCTCAGACGCGCCGCGCCGACTACGCACACGCGTTGTGCCCGCCCCAAAATCAGCGTATGCATCGCGCACGCCTCACGCACGCCTCGCACCCGCTTGTACTCTTGTGCTACTAGTGACTGGACTACTTCGTTCGTGAGCGCGGAGTTGGCATGAGGCGGGCGCGAGGCGAGCGCGAGGCGTGTGCGGTTAGACTTTGATAAATGCAATTTGAGATCTATTGGTGTGTCATAAGACTCAAATTATATACTCCGATGCGGGCACTGTAAGAAGCTATAAAATCGAAGATGGCGCATGGCGGCTCTGGGCGATCTCATTCCGTTTTTGTATACTTCTCCAAAATGGATCCCCCGCGTCAGATATTTTCTGGATTTTATTTTTTTATATTTAATTAATAATTATTTTTGTCTTAGGACGCCATGTTCCCCGAGCGAAAAAAGCTCTTATTTAAAGACAAAGAAAGATTACAAGCTTCCGAACGCGGATTTGCTCGCGTGTTATCCGAATAAAAAGTCTAAATGTTATTCTAGGTCTAGAACTACGTGACATTTCAAATATTTTATACAAAAGTAAGCATTAAAAATACAGAGCCACAAGTAAAACTTGGCGAGGCAGAGCGTCACCGTACTCCAAACCAGAAAATGGATGTATGTACCGTGATTGCGGTTTCTCTTGAACAACTTTTAATACTTTCGGCATTTTAAAACCCAAATGATTCGCAAATTTATCACAATGTTCTTGTCCGTAAACTAGCTCGCGTCAAACACAAAGACACAAGTCCAGTTTTAGTTCCTAAAAACGCCACCGCCAACTTATATTAGTGTAGTAATATCAATGAGGTCCGTAAGCGTGCAGTGCCCGCTCTATCTAATTTGACGTGCTGTCAAGCTGTCAATGTCACTCTTCCCGCGTAAACGTTTTACCGTAATTGGAAAAACAAGTTGAGGATTTGTGTCATCAAGTGAATGAAACCTGCGTGGTTTTTTCAATTATTTTCCTATCGATATACGAAAGTGAATCATATGCTTACTTACGCAGGTTAACTTGTTCATGAATTGTATATTTATTATTGCTAGACACTATCACACAGAATCATGCCCCAAACTAAACAGAGCATGTATTATGGGAACCATGACTGATATACTACTTATGTACCTACATTTTTATTTTTATTTTCGCATATTATACATAGAAAACAGACAGATCCGAATCGAATTAGCAAATTGTGTCTCAGGCGAACCTTGGCCTACTGCGCCAGAGGAATTTTTTTATGGTACTTGAAGATAGAACAAGCACATGGCTCACCTGATGTTAAGTGGTAACCATTACCTATCGCAAAGCATTCCATTGTAGATCACGTTTATCGGAACGTGTTCTACGATGCAACGCCCTGCGTCCATCGACTTGAGGCATGAAGATGATAAGCCTCTTGTGCCTGTAATGTCATTGGCACCCACACCCTTCAAACCGAAACACAGCACAGCTGCTTCACGGCAGAAATAGGCATGTATCGTCTTAAAGAGACTTAATGTAGGTTAGGTTTTATACCTATAGGTATGTCTCCAGTTCATATTTACCCCCTTTAGGTATTCATAACCAAATGTCATTTTATGACGCTCGATAAAGTAGGCTTGTCCCTGTCATTTAAATGTTAATAAAAAGAGGTGACATTATATAATAACGCCATTTTAGCTATCTTGAAAAAACTGTTATGAATACCTACTTAATTAGCTTAAAATGTAATTTCCCCTAAATTCTGTCCAGAAAAGGCGAGAAAGGTACAACATTCCAAATTCAAATATAGCGTGAGAAAAATACCTAAACGTATCGGGCAACACTAAACTGACCATATTCCAATAAATAGTAACCATAATACGCTAACTATGTGACCTTTGGCATAACACGAAACATTCTTTGCCTGAGTTTTAAATAAAAAAAAATAACATCTACCACTCAAATCTACACCCTATCACATCGGACTAAAGCTGAGATTCCGTAAACAAAACTTCAAAGACGTTTTCCTTATTTTTAATCGACCTCCTTTCGTGCTGAAACTTCGTGCGTGTTCGCCCTTTACTGTTAATTTGAATTTCGGTTGCGAGGATTTGAAAATGCTTAGAATCTTTTGTTTGGACATCAAGGAAATGTAAATTATATAAATTAGGGCTGCATTTTGTAGCGGAGCTGTAATGCGAAGGTCGTTGAAGGTCATGGCAGACAATGGCTATTCTTGGCTGTTTCAATGGCGTCTTTGGTTCTTGGTTTTGTCGTATCCATCAAATACATAACCTTCAAAAATGGTAAATGAAAATCTTGGCTTCTTTGATTTTTTTTATTTAGTGTTACCTACACTTTAGGGAATATCTGAAATTTCTGCCGTGAAGCAGCTGTGCTGTGTTTCGGTTTGGAAAGTGTGGGTGCCGGTGAAATTACATGCACCAGAGGCTTATCATCTTCATGCCTCATGTTGAACACAAATCAGACATCGTAGAGCACGTTCCAAAAAAACGTGATCTACGATGCAATGCTTTGTGATAGGTAATGGTTAACACTTAACATCAGGTGGGCCATTAACTTGTTCCATCTTCAAGTACCATATAAAACCATTTAAAAAAGTCTAAGTAGGTATTTATTTACAAAAAGGGTTAAGAGATTTTGATTTTTTGGTTGACCTGCGCAGTGGACGATATACTTAGTTTCAGAATATCTTCTGCGCAAGATGGCGTAGGCCATGGCATAAGTACCTATTTAAGGGCCAACGCACAGATTCTTATCGAGACAGGCACGCGATGGAAATTATGTTAAATTTTAATAATTTAATAGTTCCAATGACCTTCAGGTATCAAATAATTTTATCTTCATTAGTGTTTTCAAGAAATAATTAGAAAATTAAAGAGAAATCGTTACTCTATAGCTGGTAACACCTATATATTTTTACCTATACTTTATTTCTATACTAGCTTCCGCCCGTGGCTTCACTCGCGTGGTACCCTTATCAGCTAATTTACGATCCACACTTACCGGCGCGCGTCGGAGAGCATCTGAGAGCATTTTATGTATAACATGCTAAAGGGAATTGAACCATTCACATAGCAGTTAAGTTCCTTATTTGCATGCATTTTACGCAGCTTTGAGCTTTACAAACACTGACATAAATAGATCCGTAAATAGATATTGCATCGTAGAACCTGGATGCGTCAAACTGAGGACAGAGCGCTAATCACGAAAGCTAGCGAAAAAGTATTGAATGCCGATAACCCGTACCAATTGCGTCAAAACCAAACGTATCCTATAAAATTGCCTTTATTTTATAAATAACATTAACATTTTATTCAGTCTTACACACCGACTCGATTAATAGTCACGTAAAAAATTCTTTCGTTTATTTGGATTCCGGCGCACGGCGCCATGACATTGCAACTACCCTCACTTATAATTTTAGACAGTAGAATTTACTCAAAACATTGGAGGTTTTTTCACTTTGTATAATCGAAGAGGTTGGATCAGAAACTTTTTTGTGGTTCTACTAAACTATCTCCTATCTTTATGTATTACTAGAGTGTTCTGTGGCATTGTGTAGCAGTTTTTATTCTGTAAATAGATATTTTATTAGACATCATCACAATAATGTACGATAAACAATCGTGGCATCAACAGTTTGCTAATAACCGGTGACGCGAAACCAGCATAGTTTGGAAGAGGCATCCATGGCCTTTTCGTGGTTGAGATGAATGTGTTAAGATCTTGGATCTTAGCTTGGATTTCACCTTCACCAGTAAGTACTAATACTTATAATGATGTAAATGCCTATCTACTTTCTCGTCACTATCATTATTTGAAAATAATATAAAGTAGAACACAGTAGTAATGTATGTAATGTCCTACCTACGAAGTAGAAGTTAAAACACCCTTTTACCTATCTGTGTGAGGTATATATGCCTTTTATTATAGATATAGTATCATAGTTAAATGTTTATAGTGTAATACTTATAATTATGTAGACAAAACTGAACACACAAGGTCTCGGGAAAGCATTTTTTAAAAAACAAACTCTAAAACTAACATCAAATAATAACAATTTGTTTACGTTTATTATAAAAAAGACTTAGTATTCCATGAATAACAGTATAATATCTTTCAAAAACATTAGGTTTCGTTTTGACGCAATCACTTTAGCATTTGTACCGAGCGCCATACATCAGACGGCATTGTCCTTTTAGCCTATAACAAAGCGTAGAATTGCTGTAGGTATTCATTAGAAACCAACAGTATCAAGAAGGAATTTAGGACTTGACCTCAGAAACTCCGAGACCCCAGATAGGTACTGTCGAAATTGTGGAAAACTATCCCAGAAGCCATTGAATAAAGAAGCAAGTATTTTATTTTTGATAATTAATGCATTCGATTTTCAAACTATCTAGGAGGTAACTGTTGATTGAAAGAATGCCTAATGTTTGTAGTTAAGTGTAAGCACCGCATATAAATGAAGTCATTAAAAACAAATTTATATTGATTATTCAAAGTAACACAGCTATTTACATGATTTACAAGTCAAATTGCAGTATAGCCAGCCAGGACATTAAAAATCTATTAAAATATAATTTGCATGTCGCGTCAAAAAGAGAGCGTCCTCAAAGAAAGAGACAAAATATATGGCCTTGAATTATTTTACGGCTGAACCTAATATTTTGAAAGATTGCTGTTGCAGTGCAATAACAGTCTAAAAACGTCTTTGCCCACTAAAGTGCCTACATAATAGGTCACCTAAATGTTGCCATGTCCTTCTTGGGCTTATGTTGATACTTGAACATTAGGTGCAGGCCACATATAAATGGCGTCGGGCGCGGACATGGCACGGGTGGTTTTGTAATCCATTCAAATGACATACAAAATTAATGGAAATACAGCACGTGGACTCCACGTCCAAGCATAACCAAGCCCAAACTTGTCTACCCAAACCTCATATTTGTGTTGTTTTCTGTTTTAAATCTTGTTATTTTGTTCCTTTACCTATCTTGTTTGTGCTGTTACTGCGGACCGGTTTGTTTACCTATCAGTGTTTAGGTTACTTACCACTTTCCGCTTGTCTACCCAAACCTCCTATTTGTGTTGTTTTCTGTTTTAAATCTTGTTATTTTGTTCCTTTACCTATCTTGTTTGTGCTGTTACTCTTGTGTTAGTTTTGTGTTGATGTGTGCCAAATAAAGACTTTATCTATCTATATAAATGTGGCTTATGCCTTAGATTACGAACTTTTGGTAACTTACTTCAGACGAAGACACGTTGCGACAGACCACGCTGTATTCAGTCTGTCATAGTAGGACTGTCTTACTGACTAATTAGTCAAGCTTAAGATCGACTTAGTGACGAACTGAATGCCGTGTGGTCTATTAAACCTTTTCATCCCATCATTCGAAAAGAGCCGATGTGTTCCGAGGGAGCAAAGTGGGTCATTACAGCGCACTTACAATAACAGTGACGAAATGACTTGAATTTGGAACACTGTTTAATTCATACATAAGTTTGAATGCAATTCGCTTCGATAAAGTCCTGGCCGGTAATAAAAAAGGGCGCTTGCCGTCACGGCATTGGCTAACTAAATTTAAAAATAAATACGCGGGATCTTAATCGTTTTTTTGATTTTAGAATACTTTTTATCAAAATATTACAGGCATTAAATTAATTTAATTCACACAAATAGAAGATGAGTTCAGCAGTGTAAGTGAAATATTAAAACCAGAAAGTGTAAAATTAAAAGCAGAAACAGTCACAGGCAATTTTCTCATAGAGCAAAGAAAAGCAGAGTGTATAACACGGTACCAAAATTATTACACCTCGAGCGAAGTACTTTGAATCCCTCGCTACGCTTAGGATCCTACTCTAGAATGCTTCACTTCGCTCTTGATTCAAACAATCGCTCTCGCCTTCAATACATCATTTTAAGCCCTTGTGACACAATATTTAGTCTTTATTCATTGTTGAGTTGAAAAGGGTAAGAAAAATACATAATAAAAAATACCTTATATTTTATTAATTATCATTATAAATTAACTTAAAACGAAATACATTAAAGTTGTGGCAATCGTGATGGTGCTTCCAACGATGCTGGTGGCTGATGAAACTGAAATAAGAGTAAAAACTGATTCAAAACGACTTTTATGTTAAAAACAAACGTTTGAAGATAACCATTGTTTATGATAAAAGAATATGACATTTTTAGGGTTCCGTACCCAAAGGGTAAAAACGGGACAAAAGAAACACAAAAAACCGGCCAAGTGCGAGTCCGACTCGCGCACGAAGTGTTCCGTACCGTTGTATGGGACCCTTAAAAATTTATTATGTTTTTTAAACATTGATTATGTTTTTAGTATTTGTTTTTATAGAGGCAACAGAAATACATCATTTGTGAAAATTTTAACTGTCTAGCTATCACGGTTCATACAACCTGGTGACAGACAGACAGACGGACAGCGGAGACTTAGTAATAGGGTCCCGTTTTTACCCTTTAGGTACGGAATCCGAAAAACGAAGTTGCGGGTGAGTCAGCTAGTATTAAAATATGTCCGGTTACCGGTAAAGGAGAATGCCGATAACCCGTACCAATTGCGTCAAAACCGAACGTATTCCATAAAATTTATTGTTAAATGAAATTAACATTTTCGTAAGTTTACACACCGACGGGATTAATAATCAAGTAATAAAATATTTTGTTGCTTTGGTTTCTTCCGCACGCCGCCATTAGACTACAACAACCAATAACCCTCATTTTTAATTATTTTGACAGTAGAATCGACTAAAAACTTATTGGATTTTTTTAAACGCACTCACTTAAAAGGCTTATTACACCACGCGGTATTCAGTCTATCTTGGTAAGACTGTCTTACTGACTAACTAGGTTTACTATGGCCGATTCCTATAATATACCGTTACCGATAACGCTTCGTTTTCCTTTGAAAAACTGTCAAAAATTAACAACGAGGCGTCGAAAATTTGACAGTTTTTCAAGGGAAAACGAAGCTTCATCGGTAACGGTATGTTATAGGAACCGGTCATAAGTGGCTTCCTCTTATTTACACTACGCTAAGTGCCAGACGAAGACTGTCTGTCTGTCACTTAGCGACTGAATACCGCGTGGTCCGCCTTTAATACGCCTTTTAGTCTTGGTACCGAGCACCATACATTACGGCATTCTCCTTTATCGACAAATCACCATCCTTATTATTATTAGCCATCTCATAATTCCGTCCGCCATTAGCAACTGATCCACAACCAATAGCAAACGAGCTGCAATTACGGCTATCATAGACAATTCTGATTTGTAAAAAAGTATTCTGTTTTGTTCCTTGTGTTGCCATATTTATTACTTTACACCTTTATTTTTATGTAATTAGAAACTTATTTTATAATAGCATTATTATTCACTTTTATTGTCTGCTTTCTTGTTATGTTTCACTATCTCACTTGTAAAGGGCCCTTACTGAAAATCAGCGCAGCATCTGAGCTTTGTCTCACATGCTGCATATGCAGAGTGAGGGTCCTGTTTAAAAAAAATAAAAAAAAATGTAATTTTTGTAATTGTTGTTTTGTTAGTGTTAAGTACATTGTTTAATTTGGGTGAAATAAATATATTTTATTTCTTTTCTTTTCTTTCTTTCTTATTTTTTCCCTCTCTCTTTAAAATAAAATGGCCGCCATATTGTTTTCCTTTCCTCGAAGCACGGGTGATTGTACTGATCAAGCCATAGCTACCCATGTAAAAGTCCTAGGAAGACAAAAGACGATTCATTTGATAGCTAATAATGTAGAAAATAAATGAATTATAGAATTTTGCAATATTTTTTTTAAAAGCGCAATAAATTAATTTCTAAACCAAAATACAAAACTGTTCGAAGCACTAGATGTAACTTTAAATTAGTTTCTCATATTATGTGAAATGTATATTTCTTGTTTGAGAAAATAAACATCTTTAACCACAAATAAAGACTTTTTTCCATTGATTTTTTTGAGTTATTGCCTTTTTTCACTGCCCCAAAGTCTCCGATACCGGTAACTGGACCTAATGTTTAAATAGAGGGTACTTACTGCAGGTATGCTCCACCTCCGAGTAAGGGTACTCAAAGTCGCACTGGCACAGACTGTTCCTACATACAACTCGCTCTGACATTGCGGGTAGATAGCACTCACTCGTTCGACTGCAGCCTTCAAACAAACCTGGAGAAAAAATATTAAAATAATACAAAAAAAACCCGAAAATAAAGGCAAACGTTTAAAAAGTCTAGGGTAGGGATGGTATCGCTAAGTTTAAAGAAAACAACAAAAATAGGACGTTTTAAAAAAAACCGACTTCAAATAAATCACTTCTTACTTCTTGCCCTAAAGAATTTTGAAAATCGGTTCACAATTGACGGAGATATTGATGACGGAATTTTGATATTGGTGATCATAGGGCGAAAATTACAAGTGAGGATAAGGTTTTTTGAGTTTTCCGGGAAAAGTAACAATCTCTTAGGAATAAAATTTAGATGGGACCACTTGTGAAGTATACTCTTTTATATTCCTGAGTATACTCTTTTATATTCCTGAGGGATTGGTACTTTTCTCGGAAAACTCAAAAAACCTCATCCTCACTTGTAATTTTCGCCCTATGATCACCAATATCAAAATTCTTTAGGGCAAGAAGTAAGAAGTGATTTAATTGAAGTCGGTTTTTTTTTTAAGTTCTACTTGTTTTACTCGTGAAACTAACGTGAATTAACTGATTCATATTGAAAAACGGGAATTTTCACGTACCATTAAATCAAAATAAACCGTTTGATTTAACGATTTGATGTAACGGTGGTTTAAAATAAACCGTTTAATCAAAATAAACCTATAGTTTCCTCAGAACAAAACCTTTTAACTACACAAGAAAAGATAGCTGCCCTCAATGAAGTGGAATTTTGCTCCACCCTGTCTGTATAGTTAAGGCCTGCGCAGCATGCCTGGCATGGCAAGGGATTTCAATTTTTACCAATGATATTCAAACCTATCCTAGAAGGCTAGGCATGGCTCTCGGTATCAAGCTGTAAAACTTTTTAACGCACTGCCAATTATGAAAGTTATCGACAGCCATTCTTTATTTAAATTGAGACTGACAAAGTTTTTGTTGAAGGGATGTTTCTACTCAATTCGTGAGATGTAAAAATTTAGAATACTTAGTAATTGTTGGCAGCCCAACGTAAATCTATAATCTATCATTATAATATTGTACTAATTGTCTATGGGACAAAATATCACTTCGTTCAAGATGGTGGAATTGTAATGTAGCCAAGAATAAAAATTATTATGTGTGTGAACTCTCAGTGTTTTCATCAAATCTAATTGCGTAAAACTAATATAACCAGCGCAGCTCGCTCCCTACAGTAATTATAGTTTATTTCATTTTATTTTTGTTGACATTGTAATTTATTTGTTTTTATTTTATGTTATTTTTATCTGTATGTATTTGTCATAATTCAATCCTTCATTTCAAATAATATTGTTAATTGTTCTTGAATAAATAAACTGAAACTGAACTGAATAGAAATACGATACAAATTCCTATGCTTTAAAATAATGCCGTGACGTTCCTTTCGATGCCGCAGGATTACTTTAAAGCATAGGAATTTGTATCGTATTTCTATTTCGATAGGTTTGAATGTTCATTGGTAAAAAATTGAAATTCCTTGCCATGCCGTCCCGGTCTGCGCCGGCCATTATTGTTGTAAGAAGATTTACCAGTAATCGGCCAGCAGTTTCCGTCCCTGTAGTGGTAGTTAGTTGCGCAGCGACATCTCCCGCTCGTACACTGTCCGTACTCTCCCATGAAGGCGGTACACTGCGCTGTTATCTCACAGCTATCGCCGTGCCCGCTCGATACTATACAATACAATCAATATTTAGGCACACAAAACAGAATACAATCAATATTTATTTATTTATTGGGTCGCCGACAAGAGATACATAGTTATAATAGTTTTTAATCTTAAGTTAGATGCAGGTCACATTTATATGACGTCGAACGCGGACATTTATATTTATTTATTTTATACACTCAAAAACTAACAGCTAAAGCCAAAACGTTTAAGAGGCAGTATTCAAATAGGCACATAAATAAAATACAACAAATAATAAAACAGCTTAACTTAAAAAAGATAAACAGGAGGCAATAAATTGATTGCGATTCATGTAAAACACATCAACATTTGGTTCCTGAGCAATGATACTCCATAATACACGGCAATAAACGACAATTTAGGATACACGGTATGTCATTGCTCGGTCGCGATAATGACGCGCCCCTTACGTTAGTCTGAGGACGCGCCATATCATAATCACGTCCGAGCAAAATTGTGCTTTATTTCCATTCCTTTTGTATGAAATTTTAATGGAATAGGAATCCGCTCGTGCCATGTCCGCGCTCGATGCCATTTACATGTGGCCTGCACATGCATGATTGCAGTTTGTATACAGTCCTTTTTGAACACATGTACAAAGTGACTTCACCTTAAATAGAAACAGTAAAAAAGTGTCAATGGACATAATGTGGTGGACAAATTCTGAGTGACACTATTCATCGCTAAAACTATTTATAAATAGCTAAAAGTCATTTCGTCTCGTATTATCTTCATCTACAAGGCTTAAACAGGATTTTGACTTATATTTTATCTTGAAATGTAATATTTTATCATAAGATTATATTTAGATATATTTAGATGGAGATAATACGAGACGAAATGACTTTTAGCTAGATATAAATATTTTTAGTCACTCAGAATCCACCATATTGTGTCCATTAAGGTGACGATACATGTCAAACCTCCCTCTCGCTCGCACTATTCAACATTTTGAAGATATAAAATCACTGAATGTAGTTATGCAAAATAGCAAACCTTCACGGACTAGAAAATAACAATACAAAGGTTCAGCAAGAATATGACGTTGAACCCAACACGTTTTCTTACAAAAAAATTGTAAATTGATCACAATGGTACAAGTTCTTTGGTAAGAAAACGTGGTAGAATCAAAATTATATTATTGCTGAACCTTTGAATCGTTATTCTCTAGAATGTGAAGGTTTGATATTTGGCATAAGTATAGTCAGTAATTTTATATCTTCAAAATGTTGAATAGTGCGAGTGATAGCGAGGTTTGACATGTATATAGTCGACTTAACACTTTTTTTCTGTCTCTATTTAAGGCAAAGTCACTTTGTTACACAAACTATGTAATATTCCAAGTTTCATCCAAATACGTTCAGTAGTTTTTGCGTGAAAGAGTAACAAACATTCATCCATTCATCCATACATCCATTCATACTCAAAAACTTTCGCATTTATAATATTAGTAGGATTAATTGCCGTGGAACCGCAAACATGACGCTTTGTCGTCGCGCTTAGTCGCGAGCGTCTGTCATATCTTGCTGTCGCAATTGTCGCAGTGTGTTGAACAAAATGTATGAAAATTGTCCCCCGCTGCTTGTCGTAGCGTCTAATCGCTGACGTTTGTCGTCCAATGTGCGCAGGCTGTAATCGTGAAATAGACTACTTGTGGACTTGTTATTAATATTACCCGGCCAACATGTCTCGTTGAACGCGACGTATGTGTCTTGGCACTGACAGGTAAGAGCATTAGAGCTGTCAGAACAGACTGTGTTTTCGATGACACAGTCGCTATCGAGGGCGCAGCTACCACCGATAACTGAAAACAAAACAGATGATATTTGTACATAATCTTTTTATTTATTTTACCTGTGGCCTGATTCTGACAATTCGATATTTTTGATTCTATTAGTATACTAGCTGACCCGGCGAACTTCGTACCGCCTTAGCGTAGCAATTTTCTTAATATTTTTTTCCGTAAGAACCTTCTCCTAATAATAACAAATACAAAAAAAAAAAGAATTAGTGAAATCGGTTCACCCATTCACGCGTGATGCCGTGAGCAAGGAAAACGGGTTTCATTTTTATATATATATATATAGATATACATCTATATATATATATACAGTTTTGACAGTTATATATATATATATAGATATACATCTATATATATATATACAGTTTTGACAGTTTCCGCTATATTTATCTAAAAGAATCAAATATATCGAATCGTCATAATTAGGCCCCTGTACCTTTACCTTACCTTTTAGTTTTTACCTTTTCATTTAGTAAGGGTGTTTAGGGGCTCTAACATACAAAATATAAATACAAAAATCTCTATCTACACCTTATAATTTAATATTATAAAGAGGAAAAATTTGTATTTTTGTGTGTGTGTATGTTTGTAATGAACTCAAAAAATACAGTGCCGATTTCAAAAATTCTTTCACCATTGGAAAGCTACATTCACCCTGAGTAACATAGGCTATATTTATTGCTAGAAAAGATGAGGGATCATTACTAAAACCCGAGCGAATCTGGGACGGGCCGCTAGTTCATCATAAATTCATAATAAAATAATGTCTCATTCTATTAAATTTTCTTTTTCAGTAGATTTGTTTGGTGTGTTAGTTGTTGTTTGTGTTTTTATGTATAATTGTCTCTTTTGTTATTCTTTTTGATAAGTTCATGCACGCCAACCACAATTTTTTACCTATCATGGTTGACTGGCAGAAAATGCTTCCTAGCATTAAGTCCTCCAATCGTATTTGTAAAAGTGCAATATATAAAATAAATAAATAAATAATGCGGGACGTAATCACACAGCATCATGTAGCCCCAAACTAAGCAGCGCTTGTATTATGGGAACCACAAGATTGTTATACTACACATATATTTTTTTGTTGTAAATACATACATATCATACATAGAAAACACCCAGACCCGAGACAAATATCTACAGAACATGCAAACATTTGTCCCGTAGCGGGAATCGAACCCGCAACCTTCTGCGTCTCAGGCGGACTTTCGCCCACTGCGCCACAGAGGCCGCAATAAAGAATTAAATAAATAATGAATAATTTGCAATGAATGTCCCATCCCTAACAACAACTTATACTAAAGATGATTTTATCCCGCAATGACTGTCCCATTGAATATAAATGGATGAAAATTGACATTGCCGCAATGAATTTATTGGAACGAAGTTCCTTATCGCGCGTTGCGAAAGGGGGCTAGACGGAATAAATTAAGATCAAAAGTTGTAACGACACTTTGTAATAGGCTAGATGCCTAAAAAATTCTAATTAGTCCGTCATTTAAATTATCAAAATATATTGGACACGTATTTTTTATTTTGTCAATTAAACTAAAAATGTCAAAGATATAGCGTGTTGAAGTTCAGCGTGACGTCACGGGTAAGTACACTTTTTACATAGCCGTGACGTCACGAGCCCCCACTCCCGAATTTTGACGCTCTATAACTTTGTTAATTTCTATTAATTAAATAAATAAAAAAATACTTGTCCACTATTTTTTTTTAATCTAACTGACGGACTAATCAGTTTTTTTTTTACCCAGTCATCATCCCTATTGTCAAATGGTTGGGCTGATGACGTCATGGTATAACGAGTAGTGCGTTTATTTCAACCATTTGTGCTAAGTGCTCGTTATCCTCGCCGTATAGGCTTGGGTATTTGAATTTATGTATTATGATCTGTATTTCAATGAAGCCGCGCGGCGTGCGCGTGTTTCTCTGTCTCTCTCTCTCTCATAGAAAGCTACTTCGTTCCATCCGGGTGTCCCTTGACACCTCTCAAGTTTATTTTATTTTATTATTTGTGTTTTTAATGTTTAATTTTATTTTTAAGTGTGACATTTTAATTAGCTTAATTTAAGTATCATATGGATATTATCTGAAATAAATAAATTAATAATAATAATAATAGCTACATCCCCGCAGCCACCAACGGCCAGCAGCGAGCGAGAACCTGTGCCCTGCGATCCCCAACCCGCATGTCCAGCGTGGAGATTAAGCATATCCCCCTTCTTATAGGGGAGGCCTATTGTCCAGTAGAGAACTGATATAGGCCGGTGTGGTGTGATGTGTTTCACTTACTGGGAGCGCAGAAGTCTTCGCCCTGCAGTTGGTATCCGTCCCCACAAGCGCAGACTCCGCTGATACAAGCTGTGTTCGGTGTCTCCGTACATTCGGGTGTCGCTTGACACTCATCGCCGATTGCTATAACGAAAGAATCAATCAGCCATCATAGACGTATTTTAAAAGACATGCTTCGCAAGAAAAAATGTTATGATAAAACAAAGTTTACACCGATGCAAATGTCCTAACCGTCAGACTGATAACATTTTTATCATGTATTCATTTTAAAAATTCACAAGAATATTGTTATTGGCCGTAATCAATTTGAAAAAAACTAAATCAACCCTGTTTAAGAATAGTAAGTACGTCTCTCGAAAGAAGTTCCGCGGTGGTCAGCGAAACTAAAGCCGAATCTCCACTATACGTGTAAAACAACGAATATTTATCAAGAAATTTTAGGTTATTTGCATCATATTTAGTGGGAGACGTGTACATTTTGTGTTTCGTTTGATTTTATTTCCATTCCATTTTAATTTTTTTAAGACAGTGGCGCCGCATCTGCGGGACTTAATATCTAAAACGTGGCGTACGTATTATACTGTATTTTAATTAATTGACTCAGGCGTGACTTTGCGGAAATCCATTACAAGATATTTTACAAGACAAAATATTTAGTACAAATTCCGTTCTGTCCTGTTTGGCGCTCGGCGGAGCAACACGTCTGCGGAGTTCTGCGTCGTTGTTGTTTTTTTAGCGACGTCGACGTTGGTGGACAGCGAGTCGATCATTCCTGAGGATGCCTTATGGGGAAGGCGAAACATTGTCGAATTTCTGTTGAGTTTCTTGTGTATTTATGTGTGTGTCGTTTCTCCAAGCTAACTACAGGTTAACGTGTTGTTTTTATTTGGTGGAAGAGTAAGTAGACGGTTGCATTTATTAATGATTGCATGTTTGCTTGTTCTTTATCTGATTTGCATGTGAATCTGCGGGCGGGAGGGCGGTGCATGCGTATGCATTTTGTGGAACTTGTCAGAGAAAGTTAGCGGAATTTGTACTAGATAGATAGATAACGTTTATTGACAAAAAAGATTACCTGTTTTAAGTTAATAGTGCCTTAAATCCTAAGTTAGGTTTATTAGATACTAGAGTTCTCTAAAAAATATCATCAAATAATATAACAAATACAAAAACTTATAAGCACAGTATGCAGTTACCGACACAGCGGTGTCACCCTTTTGTTGTCGTGTGGCTGTAAATATGTATATGTATTTATATTCGAATATATGTATATTTATTCAGAAACATTCAAGAATCTTGGTATATACCTTGACATTGCGTTGGTTTGGTTAATTGATTTCTAAATAATACACCTATCGATCAACTAAACTGTAGGCAACAGAATTAATAGAATATTAAACATTTACAACAGCCAACTGACCTCAATGTAAGCAAAGTATCAGCGTTATAAAATCGCTGAACTATCAGCAAACTGAAGATCTTTTAAAAAATCTGCATAAATATAAAATTAAATATACATTGACAAATTAGTTTATGAAACCTTACGTTCGAGGCTAATAGTAATTTTAGCTAGAAACTAGCTGCTTACCACGGCCTCAACATCAGATAGGTACGGCGTAATATTTTGGGGAAAGTCCACAGATGTTAAAAAGGTTAAATACCAAAAAAGATGTATCAGAGCAATGTTTCATCTTAAATCAACAGATACATGTAAACCTTATTTCAGTAAATATATCTTATCTTATCTTATCTTATTAGCCTGTCTGATCCCACTGCAGGGCAAAGGCCTCCCTTCCCTCTTTCCACACATCCCGATCTTGGGAATTCCCAAGTAAATATAAAATCTTAAAAATTCCTTCACTGTATATTTTTGAAACGGCAATGTTTGTTAGACATAATCCCGACTTGAGTAACATATGCTATATTTATTGCTAGAAAAGATTAGGGATCCTTACCAAAACCCGTGTGAAGCCGGGACGGGGCCGCTAGTAAAACATAATTTATAATATTGTTATGTTCTTGGTATTTTATACTCGCATTTTAATTTATTATAACATTTATAGTGGTTATTCTTTAAATAATTGTAAAATTACTCTGTTTTTAGATAACTATTTTATTTAATTGGTACATTTGTGTGAGAAATGCTGGCAACACTGACGATGGTTTGATAAAAAAAAAAGATGGCGCGAGCACGGCGAAACGAACGAGGGGTTCGTTAGCGCGCCACCGTGACTTTGCTCCGAGTCGCCGACAGTGTTGGACGCATGCTAAGCGCCGCTAGTCTAAATAAGAAAAACCACGTGGTTGTTGTGCAAGAAATAAAGTGGATAATATCAAGGAGAACGAGAGAGTTTTATTACAATATATAAATCTCTTACCAAGTCCAGTAGTTAGGCAGAGTCCGTCCAAGAGCAGGTATCCCTCAGGGCACGCGCAGTACCCCTGCCCGCTCTCATCCAACACGCATTGGACCTCTAGCTCGCCGGCCAAACAGTCGCTGTCTATCTCACACGCCTCGCCGACACCTACGAGTGAGAGAGATAGATTATAGTGTTTTTTATCCTAACTTATAATATCCTATTTAAATTGTCAAACCTCTCTCTCCCTCGCACTATTTAAGATTTTTGAAGATCACTGATTATAGTTATGCAAAATAACAAACCTTCAAGGCCTAGAAAATAACAATACCCATTGTATTAAAGCAAGAATATCATGTTGAACCCAACACGTTTTCCTACCAAAAAATTTGTACCAAAATTGATCACATTAGTACAAGTTTTTTGGTGAGAAAACGTGATAGAATCAAAATTATATTATTGCTGAACCTTTGAATTGTTATTCTCTAGAATGTGAAGGTTTGCTATTTTGCATAACTATAGCCAGTCTTCAAAAATGTTGAATAGTGCGAGGGAGAGGGAGGTTTGACATGTATCGCCTTATGTAGACTTACGCAATACTTATGTAGACAACGCAAAAACTACTGATCGGATTTTGATGAAACTTGGAATATACATAGTTTGTGACCTGGATTAAAATATAGGCTATTTATTATTTTTACCACGCGAGTGAAGCCGCGGGCGGAAGGTAGTAATATTATAATTGTGAAAATTTATGAGAATGGATGGATGGATTACTCTTTCACGCAAAAACTATTGAACGGAATTGGATGAAACTTAAAATATACATCGTTTGTGATCAGTATTAACACATAGGCATCTCTTTAGCAGGGTACAAAGCAAGTGAAGACGCGGGCAGAAACTGTGATGAATCATTTTATGACCATTGACAAATCCAGCCCTATAAGTACCTATAAGTACCTAAGGCTCTATGTACTATATGGCTGCTGGTAGAAGCTGGATGCGTCGAGCTGAAGACAGGACGCAATGGCGCTCATTAGGGGAGGCCTATGTCCAGCAGTGGACTGCTATAGGCTGATGATGATGATGATGATGATGAAGTACCTTTAGTTTATTTTCTTCACCTGTGTCGTGTTATCAGCAGTTCACGTCACATTATAAGCCACAATATATTTGATAATATGAGTCATTCTTATCATAGTTTTTCTGATAATCATTGTCCTAACTTAGATAAACATAACTATTGCAATACCATTAATATTCAATCACTGAGTACTTAAACGCACCCTGCGCACATTGGACGACAAACGTCAGCGATTAGACGCTATGAAAAACTATGGGGGACAATTGTCGCCGCACACACGGCGACAATCGCGACAGCAAGATATGACGCTCGCGACAAAGCGCGACGACAAAGCGTCGTGTTTGCGAGGTCTGTAATTCGAACTTTATCTAGAGTTACAGTTACTCTAGCTAGAGCTAGACGTTAATTTAGCAGTGATTGGTTTCGTAGTATTGTCATATTTATAGTTTGGATACGTTGATACATGGGACATTGGTAGTGATGTGCTCATCACATAGTATCGATATCGTAGTGTGCGTTGACGAAAACCAATTTGAAAAAAAGAAAGAAAAGTCTTTTATTCTGACAAATACATAACACGACAATGATTTAAAAAAAATTGTCAAAAAAGATAACATGAAAAAAAAAAAGAAATACAAAAAACAAGAAGTTCTTGTTTGAAAGAAAGTTTTGAAGTTCTTGTAGAACTTCTTGTTTTTTTTTAATTTGGTTGTCAAACCAATGAAAAGCAATTTTGGTTTTTGTTATCTATAAAAATTTACCATCGTCATCAATACGTGTATGTCAATGTCAATGTCATGCGTATCAGCCAACACTTTGACATAAATTTATACAGAAAAAAAATACAAACTCATTGTATATACACAAACTGTAATTGGTACAAAAATTTTTTGGAAGTGAATCATTTTATGCGGCGGGAGAGACCGGCTCTTGAGGTGGCGACGCGTCGCTAAGAGCTAGAGTTAATTAGAAACTACGAAACTCACTTGCAAAAAGTCTACACATCTGCTTGTCTCCGTCCCACACAGATAGGTCAGGGTTGTAGGCGCAAGTCTGCATCCCCCACTGCCCCGCGGAGGGCGAGCAGTTAGAATAGTTCACTCTTATGCTAACTCCAAACACTCTAACTCTTGGTGACGCGTCACCACCTCGACAGCCAGATAATTATTTTAACTCGTTACATAATTGGTACCAGATAATTTTTAATCTTGTGTGTTAAGACTGGCTGATGAGGTGGCGACGCGTCGTGAAGAGTGTGAGTGAGATAGAAACTATGATACTCACTTGCAAACAGTCTGCACATCTGTCTGTCTCCGTCCCACACAGAGAGGTCGGGGTCGCAGGCGCAAGTCCGCATCCCCCACTGCCCCGCGGGGGGCGAGCACACGGCGGCCACTCCAAACGTGTGGCAGTTCTCGTCGAGAGTGCACGAGTCGGTGATACGACGAGTTACTGGGGAGATTAAGATATAGAGATAAGAGATAAATCATTTATTCACTGAATAATAAAAAAAAGTTTACACTGGTCTTAGTGTTAAAAGTACATAAATTCTGAACAATGTACATTCTACCTGTTGTTGTCATTCATTGAACAATGTAACATTCATTTTGTTCAAAGCTCCGCACACACAGCGATAATCGCGACAGCAAGATATGACAGACGCTCGCGACTAAGCGCGACGACAAAGCGTCGTGTTTGCGAGGGCTGTTAAGTGTTATCGATTTGATAAATATCTTACCTTTGACGCAATCTCTCATGTTCTCCTCGTAAAAGAAGTTAGCTGGGCATGAACACACGCCATCGATCACTTCGGCCAAGAGTCCTCCACATTGCTCTGCGGTGGACGTTGAACCTAGCTCTGTAAATAAAAAATCATATTTAATAAATAATACGACGATTAATAGTGACGACCTCTGTGGCGCAGTGGGCGAAGGTCCGCCTGTAACGCAGAAGGTTGCGGGTTCGATTCCCGCTGCGGGACAAATGTTTGCATGTTCTGCAGATATTTGTCTCGGGTCTGAGTGTTTTCTATGTATGGTATGTATATATTTACAAAAAAAAAATGTATCTATGTAGTATATCAATCATATGGTTCCCATAATACAAGCTCTGCTTAGTTTGGGGCTACATGATGCTGTGTGATAACGTCCCGGATTATTTATTTATTTATTTTTATTTTATTTATTTTTATTTAATAATAATAAATAGTTGATTAATAGTTAGCAAGTACCTTGACTTGGCCCACGAGATTACCGCTATGAGGGATGTCGACTCAACAATTATCGTTCCGATAGTCGTTTCAGTGAACGGTCTGATAGAAGAGCCTTGACCAATACCTTAAGAGACTCTCGTTAAGCAGTTGCATCGGTCGTCGGTAGCTAGGGCTGCAACAGCTGTTGCAGCTGCTGTGTGTCCCGCGGTCGGTAAGATTTCGCTTTTAAAGTAATAACAAAGTTTACTGTTTTTACTGTATTAAATGGAATAATAAACTATCCTTACCAGCCATACATTCAGCTCCATCTTCACTGGCGTAGTAACCCACGGGACATACACAGGAACCAAATGGAGAGCACTTAAACGGATCATCGCAAGCCACGGTTAAACTACATGCTGTACCGTGTAGCCTTATAGCACGGGCTGACGTCACCACTGATGACGTCAGGTTAGCACGGGAAGTAAATGACGATGATTTAGTGAATGAAGAGATTCTGGCTGAAAAAAAATAAACAAATCAGTGTTCAGTATTCAGTGTATTTAAAAGCTGTATCAGGCAGCATCATATAGCTTCAAACTAAGCAGAGATTATGAGAAACACATGACTGTTATACTATATATTTACATTTTTTTATAGCACGGGCTAACGTCACCACTGATGACGTCAGGTTAGCACGGGAAGTAAATGACGATGATTTAGTGTACGAAGAGATTCTGGCTGAAAAAAATAACAAATCAGTGTTCAGTATTCAGTGTATTTAAATGCTGTATCAGACAGTATCATGTAGCTTCAAACTGAGCAGAGATTATGAGAACCACATGACTGTTATACTAAATATATACATTTTTTTATAGCACGGGCTGACGTTACCACTGATGACGTCAGGTTAGCACGGGAAGTAACTGACGCTGATTTAGTGTTTGAAGAGATTCTGGCTGAAAAAAAAAACAAATCTGTGTTCAGTATTCAGTGTATTTGAATGCTGTATCACACAGTATCATATAGCTTCAAACTAAGCAGAGATTATGAGAACCACATGACTGTTATACTACATATATAAAAAAAAAAAATAGCACGGGCTGACGTTAACACTTATGACGTCAGGTTAGCACGGGAACTAACTGACGCTGATTTAGTGTTTGAAGAGATTCTGGCTGAAAAAAAAAACAAATCTGTGTTCAGTATTCAGTGTATTTGAATGCTGTATCACACAGTATCATATAGCTTCAAACTAAGCAGAAATTATGAGAACCACATGACTGTTATACTACATATATAAAAAAAAAAATATAGCACGGGCTGACGTTAACACTTATGACGTCAGGTTAGCACGGGAACTAACTGACGCTGATTTAGTGTTTGAAGAGATTATGGCTGTAATTATAAAAGTTAAACTAATCAGTATTCAGTGTATGTAAATGCTGTGTACTATCACACCGCATCATGTAGCCCCAAACTAAAAAGAGATTGTATTATGAGAACTACATAACTAATATTTTGCTTATATACTTTTTTAAATACAAAACATATATTCATAGAAAATACCCCAAGACAAATATGATCTATTCAAAATTAAATAGTTAGATTCACCTGTGTTGAGTTGACACGTTCTGGATTCTATCTCGCAAACCCCGTTCGTGAACTGGCAGTCCTCATCGAGAACGCAGCCATCACCGACAGCTGTATATTGACAGAAATAAGTATGTTTATGTATGTATGGTGTATCTTTAAGCCGGCTTTTGACTATGGGAAATATATTACAACTTGAGCTATAATATTTTATCGCTCATCATACATTTTGAACGACACCTGCCCCTGCCTCGCCCTGAGTTTGAAGTGTCGAATGACCACGTGTAAAGATTACATTCCATAGTCTAAAGCCGGCTTTAATAATGCACTATCCGTGGAGTGTGGTCACCAGTAACCTGTAACCACATGATCCTTGCCTATCTCGGGTACAGGCTTCTCACAAAACAGGTTTTTATACGTATTACATTTAGCTACCTAATAATATGCTAAACCTTTGGGAGAGAAAATAAATAAACTAAACTACACATGTATTTTTATGGTCAAACTATTATTTCATTTTACACGAAAGGAGAAGAAACATTGTAATGAAAAATGTTTCAAAAAATATTATCCGTTCGATTTGGTCTAGATTCATTATTAGGATCACAATTTTTTTGTTCCCTCGAAAGCCATTGACTAAGTCAATCATGCTTTAAATTGTCAAATAACGCATGGTATTTTTAGTAATAAATGCCATAAATTCCTTTACAGGCCTAAGAGATTTGAGTTATGAGTGACATCTCAGTTCATTGTAGTAAACTGATCATTTGAGCATAAAATAGTCAGTGCTAGAAACGGGGGATTACCTCAAGGCTATACTTTGGGGTCCTTGCTGTTAACTGTTTCATAAAGTTTACTCGTACCTATTACAAACCATTGATAAACATTTAAATAGATAGATAGATTAGATAGATAAACTCTTTATTGTACACTAGAAAAAATAAAATATTATGCAACATTTAAAATTTAAAAAATTACAATTTGCGTTTTTCTTATCAATTAAGAAACGATCTCTTTCAGACAACTAACTACTCACTGTGATTGTAACACTTTCATCGCTAAAACTTTTAAATATTTAAAAGTCATGTAGTCTAGTCCATCTACAAGATAGGAAATAAGAAATGGGTAGCTCCTTTAAGTACTACTTAGTGAACATTTTTCAGAATCTCTGCAACTAGATTTTAGATATTTTGGAATATCTTGCTGAGCAGTCAGACAGGTTCAGGTTAAGGTTCATTTATTGACCATCTAGTTATACACATACCCATGTCAAATTTAGAAACATTTTGATAAAGGTTATGGTACCTAACTTAAAATAATTACCTGATAATTTGATAACATTTCAAATTATGCTACTCTGCATGCATATCAGAAAATGAACAACTTAACCATTAGCCATTTAGTTATTACCATTAACACAGATAACGAGAACGTCTTTCTTACCGTATCCGATCTTCCTGCACTCGCCTCTTTGACGTAAGTAGTAACCTTCTGCGCACACGCACGTGCCGTCGCAACGCAGACTGTACGGGTCTCGCGGCACATCTGTCAAAATATAATCAAAACTAGTAATACCTGTATTGTTTGCAATACCTAATTTTTAATGCAATTTCCCTCCAAGAGGGTAAAAATAGGTTTTTAGGGTATTGTTATTTTATTAATCACGAGATAAACCTAAATATAAAAATGATAAACTGACTGACTGGGTATTATATCAACGTACAGCCCAAACCTTATATATGTATAGTGTAGGCATCCACTAAGCTAAAAATTAGAAATTCAAACAGAGGACAACAACTAGAGGAGTTAACCCACCAGATGGACCGATGACATCGTCAAGATTGCAGGTAGTCGGTGGATGGAGAGGGCTCAAGACCGTTCTTCGTGAAATTCCTTGGGGGAGACCTATGTTCAGCAGTGGACTTCTATAGGTTGTTGAGGATGAAAGGGGTAAAATGGGGTAAGAAAGTTTGTATAAAAGTCCGTCAGTTTCGAGGTTCTTCAATGCGGTGGTTTTATTTTTATGTAAGCTGACGATTGAAATTTAATACGTCTCTCAGCGTTTTTGATAATTCCACCTCTAAACAGGGGTGAACAGGGGGAAATTATTTGACAAAATCTACATAGCCGAAGCTAGTAATAAAATAATAATGCTAGACATTTTTCACAACATATGGCCCCATATATGCAGAGCTTAAGCTTCGCCAAGTGATCATGGATGCGACTTCGGGAGGCCTATAACCAGCAGTGGATAAAGTCGATGAAGATGATGAAACCACCGTTTCGTGCGATTGGTCGTATTTCATACTGTAAATTCCAATATCGCGGTCGTATGTTTTGTGAAATAAAGTAGGATGTGCAAGGACTGTTACATTACTAACTTCGTGGCAAAATTCCAGTTTTCGTTTGAATAAGGGTACCAATCGCAAGAAACGAAACACGTAATTTCGTACTTCGGTGAATTATAGTAACCCCCTTGTTATGGGTACCACATAACTGATTTAAACTACTTTACTTCAGATGTTTACCTATACACTCCTCATCATACGAGCAGGTTGCTCCAAAGCCGGTGGACCGCCAGCAGCGCCCGAGGAAGTAGTGGTAACCATCCTGGCACCGGCACTCTCCTTCTGCAAGTTGGTACATGTGATTAAATAACTGTTTGAAAGAAATAACTGTTTCTTTCTATTTCTTTCTTTCTGTCTTTCTTCCTTTCTGTCGTTTTTGTCTTTCTTTCTCTCTCTTTTGTCTTACTTTTTTCTTTCTGTCTTTCTTTCTTCCTTGCTGCCTTTCTTTCCTTCTGTCTTTATTTCTTTCGAAAGAAAGAGAGTAAGAAATAAAGATTTCAATTGTTAAATGTTTCGAAAGAAAGACAGAAAGAAAGATGTCTCTCTTTTTCTTTCTTTCTTTCTGCCTTTCTTTCTTTCTCTCTACCTTTCTTTCCTTCTGTCTTTCCTTCTGTCTTTCCTTCTTTCTTTCTTCCTTTATTTTGAAAAAATACTTGGAACATCTCTTTCCACGAGTCGTTAGAGCCTTCACTGATTGAACGGCGTGTGATTTTTCTGTTTTTTCAATGTGAATAGGTCCTATAATACGTGTTGTTGCCTTGGACGCGCGGGCAAGCCATAGAGCCTGCAGTGTCCGCGTGGGCGCAACAAGCTTATTACTTTGTGTTGAAGTATAGGTACATACTTGCCGTTTTGTGGAAATTAACTATTAAACTATATGCATATAATTATTATTTACAAGTATACGGTTGTACAAGTTATGTACAGTAAATGATGTAATGCTGCCTATTTATAGCAAATACCTTCTGCATCGCCTTCCCGCCGACACTCGAAGAAGGCAAAAAGTCGCGAACACTGGTGATCCGCAACACAAACTGAAGTGTGGTACGTAGCCACTGCAATCAAAATAAATAAGATAGTTATTTAAGTAGACCACTATCACTAAAACCGGCATTTGACTATGTATTACTTCTTGAGCTATAATATTTTATCGCTCATGATACATTTTGAACGACACCTCCCCCTTCCTCGCCCTGAGTTTGAGACAAAAACAGTAACACTACATATTATAAAACAAGGTCCGCCGCTTGGTCTGTGTGTCTATTCGCAATAAACTCAAAATTTACCGAACGGGTTATCAAACTGTTTTCACCAACAGACAGATATTTATGAAGAGGTTTAATTGTTTAATTTATTAACGTTTTGTGTTTTGTTGAAATATGACGATTATTCTTGAAACTGTCGGAAATGTCAAGTCGCCTGGGAACTTTATAGAGCAATAGCGCACTAGCGACCAGACCGCAGCGGCCAGGTCGCGGCGGCCATCGAGATAGATACATTAGTATGAAATCGCCATAGAGCACGCGCACCTGGCCGCACGCGGCCAGCGGCCACACCAAGCCGCAGCGACCACCGAGATCGAAGCGACGCATTTGCGGCCCGTGTTCAGTCGCTGGCCGCTGCGGCCACTGAGATCAATTGCATTGTAGTTTAATCACCAGTGTGCGCGCACTAGCCGCGGCGGCCGCACGTGTTGTGGAACTACAGCGTGATTTGTGATGATCATCGCGATGTCTTTCGACACGGAAAGATTTGAAAAAGACGGTTTTGGCCGCGTTGCAAATCGTAACCCCTGCGGCCAGGCCACGCGTACTGGCCGCTGCGGCCTGGTCGCTAGTGCGCTATTGCTCATAGGCATAGTGAAGCCGGCATTTGACTATGTGATATAATGTATTTTACATCTTTACACGTGATCATTCGACACTTCAAACTCAGGGCGAGGCAGGGGGAGCTGCGGTGTGTCGTTCAAAATGTATGATGAGTGATAAAATATTATAGCTCGAAATGGAGATCTAGGTAGGTACACATACAATTAGTTTAAGTAGGTATTAGTAGTTAAGTTTAGTATTTATATTACATTTGCTTGGTAGGCAATAGTTAGGTAGGCTAATCGCGTCGCTAACAGTCGGACATAAACGTCCCTCCCCGCACCGCGCACATACCTAAGAAGTGGTACGCGGTAGCGGTCAAAGTCAATGTCAAAGTTTATTTATTGCATGAAATACATGTAAGAGGTTGTTATTTATTATAATATGGAAACAATGTATTCTGCCTTATAAAATGACATGCAATATTTTTAAATTTACAATGTATGCTTTATAATATAATAACTAATGTAAATAAAATAACGTCAACTATGGAAAAAAAAATCAAATAGAATAGAATTAATTATAATATTAAATTGGTAACTAAGACAAAAAAAACACACTGATTAATAATTTATGTCAATATATTTGATTAATTTAAAAAAAAAACACACTGTCAAACTAAAATAAATATGCTTGTTCCCGTAAACTTCAAGAAATCTTTGACTGAAAAGATATCCAGATAAATACTCACAGTTAACACAACGTGGGCCTACAAGTTGCTGTCCGGCAGGGCAACCACACGTGCCAGCATTGCACACACCGCCGGCTACATCCGCACACTGCGAGTCTAGTGTGCACGTCCACTGACCCGCCACACCACCAAGGAGGCATCCTGGACATACAAACTTTTTCAAAAAACTATGACTAAAGCATGGAAGAAATCTTATATTTCATTCATGCTCTGAACATCAACTTATACGGCTGATCTCTACTTTCTTATGTCCAATATCATCAGCTAGAAAGGGATGCATACTTCTCTCAATGCGACTTCAAATTAGTTCAAAAAGAAAATCGTACCAGGGCGCTCGAATCTATGTGCTATTGGTGCTATGCAGGTTCATACAAATGCCCTGGTACGAAGTCGCAGCAATCGCATTAAGATAAAGTATGCATCCCGTTCTAGCAAATACTAAATGGACATAAGAAAGTATGTATCTCGTTTCCTCTTGTGTTTCTCAAAAGAGGAGGTAGAATCTCATGTGCCATAGAGAGAACTAGATAAAACCTTAAAATTCACTATGTTCTGAACATCAACTCATACATATTTTTATCACATAAAATATAATGTTACGAAGATACCTACTGGTTTAATTATATTGTTTGATACGCGGGAGATTTGACATACACCTAGTGATGACGACGACCCCAAGAACTATGACTAAAGCATAGAAGAATCCTTAAAAATCATTCATGCTCTGAATAAGAAAGTAGAGATCAGCCGTAAGATTTTATGTTTTTTTAATTGTTTTTTATTTAATTACACCAATTCGTAACGCGGCCAAACAGAGAAGAATTGGCAAGAAACTCTGCTTGGCTTTTTTTTTACTATGTATTACATTGATTTTAAAGCAGTTGGAGTCAAATATTTATAATAGGCTTTTGTTTCACATAGATTACGTTTAACATTTTTAAATTTATTTACAGATAAATTAATCACGTTATTTGGGATTAAGTTAAAAATAATAATGCATTTGAATGCCAGCCATAGCGCTTCCAAAACGGTCTGCCTATTTTCAGTGTCATAGTTCTTGATCATTGTTAGTGGATTTTTAAATATGCTCATCACCCTTTCGACTTGGTCACTTGCTCGGCTTACTCCTGATGCTATCAAGTGTTTATAGACACTAAAATGACCACAATAGGCTTAATATTCAGCAATAAATTCACGACCACCATTCACCAGGATCTGTACTGGTGTTCCATAAGTAAACAAGGCAATTAAATGCTGGGAGAATGCTGCTTTGGCTCTTGTCGTTGGAGTAACTAATCAGTATGTACTTAAAAATGCGTAAATAGCTACAGTTGATGTTCAGAGCATAGTGAATTTTAAGGCTTTATCTTCGTATGAATGACTGAGACTATCTCCCACAGCACAGGTTTTAACCTAGGGTGGGAGATAGTGACCGCTATATTGTGGAAAGTACCTACTCACCCATACACACTTATAATATTTTAATATGCTAGTTCGCTTTAAATTAAGTTTAAAGACATTGAACTAGGTAGCTGATTTTGCATGCATGTCTACAATGTGATTATTTTAAATAAGTATTTATAAGTATGTACCACTCTGTGTCTCAAATAAAATAAATTGAAATTGAAATCTAGTTTTCTTCTTTATCTGTGCTAAAATGTTACCTACACCCTTCAAATCGAAACACAGCTAACTGCTTAGCGGCAAAAGGCAGATATGTATGGTGATAACCAGGGGCGGATTTGATCCATTGGTGGCCACCCCCCTAAATGTTTACCCTACCTAATGTTTGATGGTAACCATTACCTATCACAAAGCATTGCATCGTAGATCACGTTTTTTTGGTACGTCCTCTACGATGCAACGCCCTGCGTTCTTCAACTTGAGGCATGAAGATGATAAGCCTCTTGTGCCTGTAATGTCACCGGCACCCACACCCTTCAAACCGAAACACAGCACAGCTGCTTCACGGCAGAAATAGGCATGGTGCCAGTACGCACCCGGACGAGACAACAACAAACAACTCTGCTACTGCTACTGTGCATCGTATACATAGACATATCATTTATTCAGTAAACGTAGGTTACATAGTTTGGTTAACCGTGCTTTAAAGCCTATGTTAGGTTTAACTAAGCACTAAGTTCTCACCTATTTAACATAAACTGATTAAACTGTAGTTAACACAATTAAACCTGCATTAATATAGATACTTAGGCTAGTCAGAAACCGAGATGGTTTCTAACTAGCCCAAACATCAATATAATACGAAATCCTAAACATACCATCCAAATATACCTACTTGATTAGGCGTAAGCATGATATTCACACACACACTTATGCATATGTATTGTGCTAGGATTGTCGAATGGGATGAAAGGGCTTCAAACATCTATCTTCGGTGCCCAAGCCAACCTCACCTGCTTATGGTGCACCTGCTAACTAACAAACGGGGCTCTGACGGCTGCTGATAGCGGCATAGCGCAGACTAGCACCGTTACAGCTAAATCCCCTAGCCACCGACGTGCAGCAGCGTCGATGGTGCGGGAACCCGTGTCCTGTGATCCCCAACCCGCCAGCCCAGCGTGGGGATTATGATCATGTCCCCTATTATTAGGGAAGCCTATATCCAGCAGTGGACTGATGCATGTGAAAAACGAAAGTTTTCAATCACTGCGTCCTACTAGTCATGCTTGATATACAGAGCTGAAACGTGGAGACTCGCAGTACGGCTAGTCCGCTAGTTTAAAGTCGCTCAGCGAGCTATGGAACGAGCTATGCTCGGAGTTTCTCTGAAGGATAGAATCCGTAACGAGCCTATCCAACATAGAATTAAAGTTGTCGACATAGCTCTGATACCTATGGGCTGGTGTGGTCGTAGGATTGGTCGAATCAATAGCTGAGCTACAGAGGGGTATAATATAAATCCGTTGTCACTATACAGGTATTATTATTGTTATTATTTATACTTTATTGCACATAAAATGTAACAAAAAGGCGGGCTTAATGCTACGAGCATTTTCTACCAGCCAAACCTGTGGTTTGTTTTTACATGGCGGTAGGCGTGCTATAACTCTAACTTAAAATTACTTAAAACTACAACTGTATAATAAACTATTTTATATATAAACTACATATAAAATTACATACACCTTGGTACATAAATACTTATGATATACAAATAATATTAATAAAATACTTACATACTTATTAAGATATATAATTTTATTTTATTTTATAGTAGATACAAATAGAAAATATCAAAATATTTATCATAATAAATATGATCAGAAATTGTGACCTATAAAGGTATCCATGAAGTGGAAGAAGAAAAGTTATCTCACCTAACACTATAAATTTCCACATTGTTTGACACTACACTCCACCACTGATTCACTCAAAATGAAGCAATTTCTACATTATATCTATCGATTTGAAGATAACGTGATTATGAGATTAAATATTAGGCAGGAAAGTACAAGAATATAATTATCAGCTTTGTCGATGACTTTGGTTCTCTCTCGTATACCTAGGATCTATGACTAGTCATACAAATGTACTGTACTGTACTTGTAACTGAAGTGTGCGGAGACTTGAGTTGACTTCAAGATTTTGAAAGTGTACGGAGACTTGAGTTGACTTCAAGATTTTGAAAGTGTGTGGAGTCTTGAGTTGATTTCAAGATTTTGAAAGTGTGTGGAGTCTTGAGTTGATTTCAAGATTTTGAAAGTGTGTGGAGACTTGAGTTGATTTCAAGATTTTGAAAGTGTACGGAGACTTGAGTTGATTTCAAGATTTTGAAAGTGTACGGAGACTTGACTTGACTTCAAGATTTTGAAAGTGTACGGAGATTTGAGTTGACTTTAAGATTTTGAAAGTGTGTGGAGACTTGAGATGACTTCAAGATTTTGAAAGTGTACGGAGATTTGAGTTGACTTTAAGATTTTGAAAGTGTGTGGAGACTTGAGATGACTTCAAGATTTTGAAAGTGTACGGAGATTTGAGTTGACTTTAAGATTTTGAAAGTGTGTGGAGACTTGAGTTGACTTCAAGATTTTGAAAGTGTGTGGAGTCTTGAGTTGATTTCAAGATTTTGAAAGTGTGTGGAGACTTGAGTTGATTTCAAGATTTTGAAAGTGTACGGAGACTTGACTTGACTTCAAGATTTTGAAAGTGTACGGAGATTTGAGTTGACTTTAAGATTTTGAAAGTGTACGGAGACTTGAGTTGACTTCAAGATTTTGAAAGTGTGTGGAGTCTTGAGTTGATTTCAAGATTTTGAAAGTGTGTGGAGACTTGAGTGGATTTCAAGATTTTGAAAGTGTACGGAGACTTGACTTGACTTCAAGATTTTGAAAGTGTACGGAGATTTGAGTTGACTTTAAGATTTTGAAAGTGTGTGGAGACTTGAGATGACTTCAAGATTTTGAAAGTGTACGGAGACTTGAGTTGACTTCAAGATTTTGAAAGTGTGCGGGAGAATGTCTGAGTTATGTGTACTATGAGATGATTGATAGGTAGTATTAGAAATAGGTACCTACAACCTACTTAGTAGGTACATTATGTTACATATTTTTGGTCTCTTTTTTGTATATGATAGCGCTTTGGTATCGTACTGTAGGTAATGCTGTGTTATTATAGTTTGAATAATTAAATACCTAAATTTCAGGTTGAACATAGAGTAGGTACCAAGTATTTAGGTACCCTATCTTGGAAAAAGAAATGTTATTTTGCGTTACCTAGCAAATTAAGGGTGTTATGTAGGTATTTATTAAAATGCAGGTGTTTAAAACTAAGATAGCTTATCATAAAAGACACAGCTGTACGATTACCGAACCTGATAACGGGAAATTAAATAGTTTGGTTAATCAATACTTAAGGATAGTTAGGTACCTACTTATCTATTTTATTAAATAGTGAAGGGTCTTTGCCGGAAAGGTGGTTGCTTTATTTCGTTCTCTTTGAATTACATAAATAGAGGTTGTTTTCAAGCAATGTCACAGAATCTTTTTGTGTTATATAGCGCCATCTATTGTCGAGTAGAAAGGGCGTCCATCAACTTGTGACATTAGGATATAAAATACTTTATCCTCGTTAGCAGTCAGTCAAAGTTATGTCAATTCAACTTTAATATCAATGTCAATTTTTTTGTGTTTGTTTGTTTGTGTGCGTGGGCCGTAAGATGATTTTGTATTTGTTTTCATTTTCTAATATTTTTGCAATAGAACTTTGATTTCTAGATTTAAATAGTATAAAAACAGCTATAAACTTAAATTTGTTACAAAAATCATGCTAATTATATTTTGAAATCAAACAAAATGTCCCAACTATGTTCTGCGTGTCTGAGTCGAGACAGAATACTTGTTTCCTTGGATTTACTTAAATTGGGACCGATATTTTCCGATGAAATTGTAAGTACAATTATTATTTTATCCATTGACTTTGCATACTAAACAAGGTACCTACACAGACCCGCATAAATCAGTCCACCGCTGTATATTGGCGGGTTATGTGATGAAGTTTGCTAGTTTTGATTTTTATTATATTATTATTTTACTCATGAAACTAACGTGAATTAACTCATTCATATTGAAAAACGGGAATTTTCATGTACCGTTACATCGGTGAAGGCACCGACGGCGTTTCGACTCGTTAAGAGAGTCTTCATCAGTGTCCCCCCCGGCCTCAGGCGTGTCGAGTCGAGCAGCACGAGCTGCCGCACGCAGTGCAAGACGGGACGCGGAGGGTGAGCGTCGTGTTCACTCACCCTGATGAAGACTCTCTTAACGAGTCGAAACGCCGTTGGTGCCTTCACCGATGTAACGGTACGTGAAAATTCTAGTTTTTCAATCTGGTGTATAATAAAAACAATAAGGAATTAAATATAAACCCACTCACTTTATATAAATGTATACAGAAAATGTTAGCCTGGTTGCAAACCCTGTCATATGAGGAAACTGAAAAGTTACTTAAATAACCAACTTTACCTTACGTATAATACACTAAACTACTACTCCCCCTTAAACGCCCCTCCCCGCCCATACAAGAACACATAAACACACCCACACTCACATATACACATACATACATACACACACACACACACACACACACACACACACGTTCATAGATACATACATACACAATCATGGTACTCCCCTGTGTAAGCAAAAAAAAATACATTTAATTACTTTTATAATAAGAACAAACTGTACCTAGTCCTAGGCGTGACTGCGCCACAGTTATTTTTAACTATTGCGTTTACCATCGTTTTCCAATTTTATTAAGTATTCATATTATTTTGTTCCAATAAACTATTTGTATTTATTGTACCTTTTTATTTTTAAGATTCTGTTTGCTGTTTTTTTTTTTTAAATAAAGGTCTACAATAAAGAATTTTTAAAGGCGTGTTGGCGCGTTGGACGTGTAGGCAAGCCATGGAGCCTGTGTCAACAAGCTTATTAATTTGTGTTGAAGTATAATTTTAAGGCTTATTATATTACATAACAGACCACGCAGTATTCACTCTGCCTTAGTAAGACTTTCTTACTGACGAATTAGTCAAGCCTAGGACCAACTTAGTGGCTTACTCTTATACTACGCTAAGTGTAAGACAGTCCTATTAAGACAGACTAATAGGTCTTTATGTGTCGCTTTTTGAAAATAAACAATTACGTTGTAATTGTTCCCAGGCTGTTAACCTGGCCACAATATGCTGGGAGTGCGCGGCTATGTTCCGTAAACTACGCCAGTTCCGAGAGCAAGTTGCTGAAGCTCAGAGGTTGTTGCATTCTACAGCTCAGGTATGTTTGTAGGGCCCCAACTTTAGTTAAGTTAGTTGATTTTATTGATCAATTGTTCGATTACAATTTGTTAATAGGGTCCGACTGGGTAAAAAAAATATTTATACTACACCTGCTCGGAAAGTACCTTGATACTTTATCAAATTTACGGTAGAAAGTACGTCATTGCATATCGAACAAATATGCGGGGAGAAAACGCATCTGAGCGGGAGAGAAAAGTGTATGAAAATCCATTTCTTACGTGGTTTTTCTTTTTTAATTTTGGGTAAGACTATGCGCTGGTAACCTAAATATCAAAAGCCAAAAAGTTTTTACAGTGAGTTTTTATCTCCAAGTTCGCAAAATGACCTCCTAGGTGTTAGGAATTTTACTCGTAGGTGTAGTATAAAGCACTATGTATCACTCGAGAGAAAGTGCGATTCCCGATCTCGGGTGTTTTAAAGCCCTCGCCTACGGCTCGGGCTTCAAACGACACCCTCGACGGTAATCGGTCACTTTCTCCTCTCGGTGAACAATGTACTATTGTAATTTTTTGTTTATATGTCAAAAGAAAAAATACGTGTCCAATATTTTTTGATAATGTAAATGATGGACTAATTAGAATTTTTCAGTCGTCTTCCCTATTATATAGGTGATGACGATAACGAAAACCAATGGAAAGCCATTTTTGTTTTCGTCGCTTGCAGTCGGCTACGAACTTATACCTTATGAAAAAATACTTTTAGAGGGACAGAAAATTAAATTTTAACGCGAGCGAAGCCACGGGTGAAATCTAGTACCAGCATTAGTGTGATTCCTATGAAAATAGATATGATGACTGAGTAAAAAAAACAATAATTCTAATTAGTCCGTCAGATAGATCAACAAAAAATATTGAACAAGTATTTTTTTATTTACCAAATAAATAAAAATTGACGTTGATAAAGAGCGTTAAAGTTCGGGAGTGGGGGTTCGTGACGTCACGGCTAGGGAAAAAGTGTACTAAGCCGTGACGTCACGGGAAACTTCAACGCACTATATCTTTGTAATTTTTTGTTTTATTGACATAAGAAAAATTATGTGTCCACAATTTTTTTGATATAACAATAAATAATATTTTTTGATATGACGGACTTATTGTAATTTTTCATTCGTCATCTCTATTACGCATGAATTGATTGTATTCTTCATCGTCTTCTTTTTCTTCGTATAAGCTAGTGGCCAACTCTAGTGTCGGAGTTTTTTTGACTCCCAAAGGCCTCCGACTTGGCTTAACGACTGAAAAAGTCGGGACCAACATCTTAACGTGCCTTTCGAAGTACAGAAGTACTCAAATCTGAATGCCACTAACGGTCACCCATCCAAGTAATGACCGGGTGGAGTGTTGCTGCACCAAGATGAACTTTTAAGAACACCAATACATTACAATAAAGTGCAATTTTGTTTTATTTTAATAAACAAATCGTACACTGTGTTCAAGCGAGACCTCTGTTTAAATAAATTTTTCACTTCTCTTGCTCAAAAAGTGTATCATAAATAATACACTAAGCTACACAGCTTAGCGGGCCTAAAACTCGAGTTTAATACCTCGGGCTAAAAAGTATTTTTCTTTTTAATTTTTGTCTAAAATCATCAGTCCGTACAAAGCATTCGTTCTCTTACATAAAAACTCGACTTCTTGGTGCTCCGTCAATCTTTTTTTTTTTTTAATAGAACCTTGGTGATGTTTTATGAAGGTTGATTAATTTTTAATAAAATTTCTGAAAGTTGTCTAATTTTGAATTGTTTTATTTTCTCGCAATCGAAGTGAAAAGTAGAGTGTTTTACTCGGGCCATAACCACCCATTATAACTCTGTCTTGTCATCCTCCCTCGCTACGCTCGGGAGTATAACAACCTCGTACATAATGGGATGGTTTAGTCCCTTGTAAAACAATCTACTATTTTTTTGTAAAGTATACATGAGTTGATTTTATTTAAATTGTTAAATTAGACTTGAGATACATATTTAGATATTTTAAGGAACTATGGCCAGTCTTTTTTATTTGAGTGGAAGGTATACAAGAATTCCACCATCGTGCGCAGGAAATGGGTTCGTCTTCGAATGGGTGGGTAACATTTTTAATATAATCTAAGCAACTCAGCTCTGAGTGTGAAAAGCTTACTGTAAAGTTTGTATTTAACTATAATATTTCTGAGAATGCTAATGGAACATAATCCCTGAAGGAATGTTTGTAATCTCCATATGCAGGGTGTAAATAGACTACTACCGAAAACTTTTTGGTTGAAATCATTATTTATTGCTTTAACACACACAAACAGTACAAATTCATAGTTATACAATACAATCAATAAGACAAGTACCTAGATGGATAAGGTGACGATACACGTCAAACCTCCCTCTCGCTCGCACTATTCAACATTTTGAAAGAACATTGAACATTTTCTCTAGAATGTGAAGGTTTGCTATTTTACATAACTATAATCAGTGATTTGATATCTTCAAAAATGTTGTACAGTGCGAGCGAGAGGGAGGTTTGACATGTATAGTTATATAATATTAAAAAAAAGAACAAAAGGAGAGAAATAAAAACGATAATATTAATTAGAATGTAATATAATTACAAATGCATAAGTACTAATGCCTACTTTCACAGTAACTATTCATAAGAAATCAGACCATGATTCTGAAAATATTTAGCGAAAAAATAAAGCAAAAATCTTTTTTGAGTTATCTACGTCATTTTACTTACTTTTCTAGTTACATACACATAGTACAACATAATAACATCATATCTATATCATTAATACACGCATAAAACAAATACAATAAAAAAAAACAGCAATGTATGCAGCAAGCGGTCCGCCCGTACAATACAAACAGCTGAACAGGTCATCGACCAAGCGCACGAGCGTATGTAATACATATATTGCTGGCTGCTAAAATAAATAAAAATCTTGAAACATTGTTTTCTCCAGTTAGGTTTTTTTTTTTTCGTTTTCGGTCGATGTCTTTATACACCCGATATAAACATAGTTTTAACACAAACTCTGTACTAGTTAGTATAGGTATTAGGTACAAAGTTTGAACAAAGTTTCAACCTAACAGTTTACCTATTTTTCAACCTTTGTATTATGTTATCTGTGCTTTGTTGTATGGTTAGTTTTTCCCACTCAAGCCACAGTTGCCGAGTGCCAAGTGCGAGTTTTTGCGAATGTGATTACTTACTCGATCGCCTAAGCGTTGTGTGAAAACAGGGTGCCAAGCATGAGTTTCTCCCTATTTGATCGTGTTAGCGTTTACGCAAATTTGTTTAGAATTGAAGCGCTATCTTGTGGTAGACATGTCGGCTTTGTTAGTCTTCATACAAATCTGCGTAACAGATCTAGATGGGGTGAAACACGTACGAGTTGCGCGTAGTCAATTAAATGCACGTCACATTCCACGTGGCGTTTCGCAAGCCTAGGCCCTGATTGTCAGTAACAGAGATTATTGTATACAGTTTTGACAGTTCTCGAGAAATATGTCTCCACACACCAGCCTATATCAAGAACGTTTCTCCCCTCTATCTGCCCAAGATCGTCCTTCCCGTTCCTTGCATTACCTAAGACTTAAGACCCCCGAACACAACACCTCCTTCTACACTGACTCATTTACAGTTTCTGCTATACGTCTGTGGAACTCTCTACCAGCAGATATTCGTAGCTCTCTCTCCTTAGGAATCTTCAAATCCAAACTTTATAATCATTTTATCTCTCTACAAAATAGGCAATGAAAAAATTGAGCTTCTAGGTATTATGTACTTTAAGTAATTTATGTATGTTTATGATATTTTAGTTTTTGTATGTAAGTTTATTTTTTATCTTTAGTACCTATGGTTTAGGTTTCTTTTTTTTTCGGTTTTTCTCTATCTCATTTATTATTATTAGTTATGTTATAATTTTCTACAATTTAATTAATTAAAATTTAAAATTTGCAGCACTACCAATCTATCTCCACACTACACAAAGGTTATCTGGAAGAAAATGCTATTTAGCATTAAGTTCGCCTGTGTACTTGTATTTTATCTTGTGCAATAAAGAATGTTCTATCTATCTATCTACCCTCGAGAGCAATGAATCCGGGTCACTCAAAGAATCCAAAAAATCTCGGAAAGTAAGAATGCTAGGTTAATGCAATAAATTGTATTTAATAGACAATTTAATACTCCTTAAATGAAAGTATTAAAACTTCTTAGTTATTGTAAAGTTATATCATAAAAAAATCAAATTTGAAAAGGGAACACTGTCGAAGATGGAACTACGAAATTACAGGATTTGTTTTTGCTTTTGTTTGTAATCTGTCATTTATGTTGGTACATAAACCAGGTTGATAGTGCTCAATATTCATTATTCAAGCTGAAATCATGTCGCTTACACTTGAAGAATGCACCAGAATACTTACATTGGTGGAAACCGGCCGGAGTCAGCGCGATACAGCCAGGACTGTCGGTGTGTCGCTGTCAACAGTACAAAGAGTTCTCCGACGTTACGAAGAAACTGGTTCTAACCTACGCAGACCAGGAACGGGCAGAACTAGGTGTACCACAGCACGAGAAGACCGATACTTGGTGAACACCATGCTTCGAAATCGCTTTCTCACAGGAACTGAACTCACAAATCAGTTTCGACGCCTCGGAGGAAGTAACCCAAGTGCATGGACAGTAAGACGTCGGCTTGCTGAATCTTGCTGAATGGCCCTAAACTGGAGCGTGGCCATCGTATTTCAAGACTAAGATATGCCCAGAACCACGTAAATTGGAGTATTGAAGATTGGTCGAAAGTTATGTTCTCCGACGAATCAAAATTTATGCTCTACAAGCACGATGGAAGACACAGAGTGTATAGAAGACCAGGGGAAAGATTCAAGCAAGCATGCATCGAAGAAAAAGTAGCCTACGGTCGTGGGTCTGTACTTGTGTGGGCCGGAATTTCCTCTGAAAGTCGCACAGAGCTGGTGATCATAGAAAACGGCTCTTTAACTAGCGTAAGATATGTGGAAGAAATCCTCAACGAACACGTTGGTCCATTTATGGTCAATTTGGGTGAGGATGCTATATTTATGCATGACAATGCCCGACCTCATACAGGTAGGATTGTGAATGACTACCTTCAAGAGATGAACATTACTTGTATGGAGTGGCCAGCGCGCAGCCCGGATATCAACCCGATCGAGCATGCTTGGGACGAGCTAGGGAGATGCGTAAAACAACGAAACCCTCCCCCAATCACGCTTCCTGAGCTCAAAATTGCTCTCACAGAGGAATGGGAGAATATTCCCCAAAATCGTATAAGGAACTTGGTGTACAGCATGCCAAACCGCGTAAACGCAGTAATGGAAGCACGAGGAGGTAATACGAAGTATTGAAATTCAAGAAAATCGTCATAAAGTTCAAAAATTTCATGTTTCCTATTTTTGTTATAAGGAGAGATCAGCAGTTTTTTTTCTTTATGTAATTTTGTGTAAATAAAATGTATGGTGACTCATATTTTTTTAACTTTCATTTAAGGAGTATTAAATTGTCTATTAAATACAATTTATTGCATTAACCTAGCATTCTTACTTTCCGAGATTTTTTGGATTCTTTGAGTGACCCGGATTCATTGCTCTCGAGTGTATATCAGTCCACTGCTGGACATAGGTTTCCCCTAATAAAAGGGGATATACCCAAAATCCCCACGCTGGGCATGTGGATTGGGGATCGCAATGTACAACTTCTCGCACTGCCAACGCTGCTACCCGTCGGCTGCCAGGGGATTTAGCTGTGACGGTGTTAGGCTGCGCTATGCCGTAATCAAATTTATCAGTCTCTGGTACCCATACTACAGGCTCTGCATAGTTTGGGATCAGTTAACCGTGTGTGAGATGTACTATATATAAAAAATAATCTGCTGGCCGCCAGAGCCCAAGCAGAGAGCCAGAGCAGAGTGTTAGTTAGCAGGATGTACAAGGTGGTTGTGAGGTTAGCTAGTGTTCCGAAGATGTAGATTAGAACCGCTTTTAATATATAGGTTAACACCCCAATTATATCTAGTATGACATTAATCTCTATTCCTGGGTATTGGGGCCCTGATTGGCTACGCACAACTCACATTGAAACTTGATTTATACTAGCTCTAAGTATACGCGATCTATTTGGCAATAACATCCGCAAATAGCAAAATCCTGAATGGTTACAACGTGATTCACACGTCTGTCACTAGATAGCGCTGCTTCTAATTCTAATTTGAAGGAAAAGGTTCTGCACTGACGTCTCGCATTGTGGTGTATTGTGCATTGCCTCTGCTAACCCGACCCCAGCCAGCCCAACTCCTTAAACTAACGGATGACTCTGGGTTGGCAACATTGCTCTAGATTGCGCTGCGTCAAGTACTTTTGTAATTTTGTAAACGTAAACTATATCGAGCAAGTAAACTCGCACTTGGCACCCTATTACCTAGTTAGTTGTTATCATGCTAAACATTCTGACATTTTCAGGGTACAAATCTTACTCCACTTACAAATCTCAAATACTCTAGCTTAGATATAAATGATATATGTTGCGAAAAAAACATAGAAAGTACAGAAATACCCAAATACATAGCTATAAAGACAGACGTATCAGTAGAGCAAATAAAATCAGAGAAATATAATGAAGATATTGATAATTCTAACAATGCCAGACCTAGTAAATGTTTTATCACAGTTGATGACTTAAAACTTGCGGAAATAAAGACAGCTAACATTGAAACATGTGTGGACATAACGAGAATAAAAAGTGAGAATGAAGGCAGCGATAATGAAGGCTGCGATATTGAAGGCTGCGATAAACTTGAAAGCAGTGATAATGAAGTCATTAATGATATTCAAGTCACCGTCTTACCACTACAAATAAAGCCGGCGAAGAGAAAACGAAAACAAAACGATGTAAAGAAAGATAAAAGGAAAAATAAAAAAGCTAAAATTAATTCAGAAACAGATAAAACTCGGAAGAAAGATGTTAAAATGGCAGTGTCTAAAGATAATTATATTGTAACGGAGATGTCGGAAGAGGAAATGCTGGCGAAGCGGGAAATGGACAGACAAACAGACAGATATAAGAATAAAGTTAAGTTTAGATGTGAATTGTGTATATCTGGATTTTTTCATAAGGAACTGTATGATAAACACATCAGGATCAGGCATTCGGAGGTATTTATAATGTTCACGTTAAATTTTCCTCGCTCTCTCTTCTCACTCACTTCTCTCATATAGTAGGTAGGAAATCATTATTTTTGTAGACAATAGACCACACAGAATTAAGTAAGTAAACTAAGTATAAGGCCACAGCAACAAAAAGGCCTCGAACTAACTTGTGATTTAATAATGTAACTACAAACGATTTTCTGACTTTTCCCTTCATGATGCCTATTTCTGCCGTGAAGCAGCTGTGCTGTGTTTCGGTTTGAAGAAATGATGCTTATCATCTTCATGTCTCAAGGCGTTGCATCTTACCTAGTATTTGATATTAATTTCAACTTCGAAGGATGCGTGGAGGATCTGTCAATTTTTTTTCATAAAGATGCTTAAATATGATCTGCAAATATTTGTCTCGGGTCTGGGTGTTTAATATTAATATATATGTTTTTTACAAAAAGATAGTATATTAAGTTATGTTGTTCTCATTATACAAGCCCTGCTTTGTTCGGGGCTACATAGGACACAATATATATATACACACCAGCCTATATCAGACCACTACTAGACATAGGCCTCCCCTATTAAAGGGGGATATACCCATAATCCCCACGCTGGGCATGTGGGTTGGGGATCGCAGAGCACTACTTTTCGCACCGCCGACGCTTGTACCTGTCTGCAGCCAGGGGATTTAGCTGTGCCGGTGTCAGGCTGTGCTATTCCGCAATCAGCCTCCGCCAGAGCCCCGTTTGTTAGTTATCAGGGTGCACCACTCACCGTTGAGGATGGCTTCGGTTCCGAAGATTTGTTGGAATTGGAACCCCTGACACCCCGTTCCAACATTATTTCTTGATTTACCAATGTAGTTGCAGGGAGACTGCTATTAACGCTAAAATAATCAACTAACTCCTTTTCAGAAAGCTGGCAAATATAAATGCGATGTTTGCTCGACTAGGTTCAACAAAATGGGCACATACACAGATCATGTAGAAGGGCATTATAGGAAATATCAGTGCAAATTGTGTACGTACGTCGGCTACACGTTGACTGAAATGGTCTCGCATGATGCGACCGAGCATGGTGTGAAACGGTTCACCTGCAGACAATGCAATGAAGAATTCTCGTGAGTATTTTGTTTTTACTCGCGTTTATTTGAATTTCGTCCATCCGTCTAAGTTATTTTTCTATCGCTTTACTTTTGACGACCACGGAGGAGCAGTGAGCGAAGGCCCACGGCTTAATACTTATAACGATCACTGAAACGCTGAGGTTGCGGGTTTTATTCGTGCCGCCAGATAATTATTTGTATGTTTTGCAAATATTTGTCTCGGGTTTGTATATCAGTCATGTCATGTGGTTCCCAGTAGACAAGCTCTGCTTAGTTTGGGGTTTAGATGATGATCATCATCATCATCGGCCTATAGCAGTCCACTGCTGGAGATGGGCCTACCCTAATGAGCGCCATTGCGTCCTGTCCTAAGCTCGACGCAACTAGCTTCTACCAGCAGCTTTTCGCAAATCGTTACTCCACTTGACCGAAGGGTGTCCTACGCTACGTTTGCCAAGACGCGGTCTCCACTCAAGAACTCTATTTTCGGCAGATATGGCCAGCCCAGTTCTCTGAGCTGTTGGCTTAGATGATGATGTGTGATAATCTCCAGCATTTTTTCTGGATTAAAGTCGTCCTAATATCCTTTTCTGTACCCGTGACAGTGACAACGTGTGTACGTAGAAGAGGATGTCAAATTTGACCCTATGAGACGTATCATCTGCAAACAATACAATTTCGTGGTTCTCCCTCACAAATTGAGGTATTATTAAAATTTTTGTAAATTAAAAATAGGAATAGGCCAAGTATTGAGCCTTGGGGTACACCCATCTGTACCAAAAATCCCGGAAAACCTTCCTTTCCTTTACACTGACTCTCTGTATTCTATGATATAGGTAAGAAGTGAGAAGGACTAAAGCCATACCCCTGACACCATAGTGATGTAGTTTCCTGATTAATGTTTCATAATGTACGCAGTCAAAGGCCTTAGACAAATCACATAAAATACCTATGGACATCATATGAGTATTCCCAGGCGTCGTAAATTTTCAATACTTAACTCAATAACAAACTTAAACAAACTTTCGCATTTATAATAAACTCAAACTCAAATTTCATTTATTCAGTAGGAACTGTATAGTACACTTTGAAACGTCATTTTTTTAATTTACCACCAATTCGTAACGCAACCAAACAGAGAAGAATTGGCAAGAATCTCTGCTTGGCTTATATTTTTAAACGTCATTGTTCTTAATAACTATTACATTGTTTTTGATGGATTTAAGGCTGCGGTCGAGGCTACGCTTCCACAGAGAGACAATGCACGAGGCACCGGTCAAGTGTGAATCGTGCGGGAAAACATTCAGGACGAGGGATAGTCTGCGAATACATATTAAGTAAGTTTCTAATTGTTATTATTATTCAATTTAAGAGCTTGTCGGTGTAGTGATGCAATTCTCTCCATTTAGCTCTTTCTATTGCGGTCTCTTTTACTTCCTTATACGACATACAGACAGACGACGAGCTTCTCTTTTATTTGGCTCATGTATCTTCCTCTTCCACGCTTTCCTTCTACCTTTCCCTCGATGATGCTAGTGAAGCTGTTATGTCGTTTGAGGTGTTAAATCATTTTTCCTCTTCTGTTTTGTATGGTTTCCATCAAGACCCTTTTCTCATTCACTCGTTTGACCATGTTGTCCATCGTTGACCATGTACCCCGACTTAAGATCTGGATCGTGGGTTCGAATCCCAGCCAATGGGTTCAAACCAATGGATTTTTCGTTTCGAAAAATTTATCTGCATATTACCACGAGCTCGAAACGGTGAAGGAAAACATCGTGAGGAAACCGGCATGCCCTCGAACTGAAAAGTTCTAAAGGTATGTGCTAGGTTAGTGTTCCAATAAAAAGCGGGTATGGGCTTGCAACCTGTCACGTGGAATGCTAGCTGCTTGCAACAAGTGGGCATGTATCGAACGTAATGTTTGGACTTGCCTCTGACTACCCCCGTTAAGGTATCCTCAATAGATTTGCGTACTGAGCAATATCTGAAGATATCTATAATGGGGAAAAAGTTGTGAAGATGTTTGTTTTGTTTGTTTATTCGTTTGTAAAAACGAGTTCGCAAAACTAATGATGCAAGTACAAAGAAAAGTACTCATAGATATTACAAAATTTTAAAATATTTCATTGCAAATACGGATCACAATAACCCTCACCTGTTTCCACTTAAGTCTGTCGAAACATACGAGGAGACAGACTTTGTTTGTTTGCATCTAAAACTGCATTGTTGCGAAAAAGTGAAATTTGCCTATAATTTATCACAAAACACCAAAGAGCTACAAGAAATTTAAATTTATTGAATTCAAAAGTAAATTTAGAAAATTATTAATTGAAAAATGCTACTATTAATTTAATATTGACGAATTCTTAATGGAAAAATTTTAAATACATATTAATTCACTTTTTTATTTGATTTTATTGTTTGACTCTTATTTTGCTTTCTCTGCTAGGTTTGAAATTATCTTTACTTGACTTATGTAAATTATATTAAGGCGATTATACATGACTGTCAAACCTCCCTCTCGCTCGCACTATTCAACATTTTTGAAGATATACAATCACTGAATGTAGTTATGCAAAATAGGAAACCTTCGCGGCCTAGAAAATAACAATACAAGGGTTAAGCAATAATATCATTTTGATTCTATCACGTTTTCTTACCAAAAAAACCTGTAACAATGTGATCAATTTTGGTGCAAGTTTTTTGGTAGGAAAACGGGTTGGGCTCAACATGATATTCTTGCTGAACCTTTGTATTGTTATTTTCTAGGCCGTGAAGGTTTGCTATTTTGCATAACTACATTTAGTGATTTTATATATTCAAAAATGTTGAATAGTACGAGCGAGAGAGAGGTTTGACATGTATCGTCGCCTTAAGCATTTAATTATGTTATTTAATTGTTTATAACTAAACATCAGTTTGGTCATGTGCTGATTCCATCTTCTGGTACCATAAAAAAAAACAATTTTCCAGACAAATGCACAGCTATACGCCAATAACGCCGTGTACAGTTTGCGGCGCTCGCGTTCGCAATATGAAGTCCCACTCGCGGATGCATGAGGCGGCACCAGAAGCCGCGTACTGTGCCGAATGCGATAAAAGGTTCACGTCTATAGCTTCATACAGATCGCATCTTAAATACGCTGCGCCACATCGCGCGCCGGACACTGTATTAAGGTAATATTTAAATATATTTATTATATTCTATTTAGCTATTTTATATTATACTAGCGACACGTCCCGGCTTCGCACGGGTTAGGGAACATTTTTTACACCTTGGGTTATATTACTTAAGTTTTAGTAAGGATCCCTAATCTTTTCTAGTAATAAACATAGCCTATGTTACTCAGGGTGAATGTGGCTTTCTAATGGTGAAAGATTTTTTGAAATCGGCACAGTAGTTTTGAGTTTATTCATTACAAACATACACACACAAAGAAATACAAATTATTCCTCTTTATATTATTAGTGTAGACTAGCTTCCGCCCGCGGCTTCGCTCGCGTGGTACCGGGATATAAAGGAGCCTATGTGTTAATCCAGGTCTTAAACTACGTGTATTCTAAGTTTCGCCCAAATCTGTTCAGTCGTTACGGAGTGAAGCTTTCACAAACATACTCACACACACCACATCATCATACCACACCAGCCTATATCAGTCCACTGCTGGACACAGACCTCCCCTAATAAGGGGGGATATGCCCGTAATTTCTTGTTAATTTCAAGAGTTCTTGAGTGGAGACCGCGGCTCGGCAAACGTAGTGTAGGACGCCCTCCGGCCAGGTGGAGTGACGATCTGCGAAACGCTGCTGGTAGAAGCTGGATGCGTCGAGCTCAGGACAGGGCGCAATGACGCTCATTAGGGGAAGCCTATGTCCAGCAGTGGACTGCTGTAGGCTGATGATGATGATGATGATCATGCCCGTAATCCCCACGCTGGGCATGCGGGATGGGAATCGCAGGGCACAGCTTCTTGCACCACCGACGCTGCTACCCGTCGGTGGCCAGGGGATTTAGCTGAGTCGGCAGAGCCCCGTTCGTTAGTTAGCAGGTGAGGTTGGCTTGGGTACCGAAGATGAATGTTGGAACCCCGTACAATACTGTGATACACACAAACTTTCGCATCTATTATTTATTTATAAAGGGAAACCAACAGCTAAAGTAACACAATAGTATAGACTTATAAAAACAGAAAGCCAATTACGGTTTTCATTAATAGAAGTGGCTTAGAAACAAATAGTGTGAATAGCTTGAAGAACAATAATAATTAAGAAATATCAACATAATTTGGAAGGTACACTGTCAAATCAAATCAGACAATCAACATCACTGGCAAAGAACTCCGCACTCAACCGCTGTCTGGCGGAGTTGACGCTCGTGGTGAACAAGTCAAAATTCGTGCGTATATAAATAATATTAATGTATTTTTTTGTATTTTAAGTGTTTGCCCACACTTCTGGGAAAATCTAAGATTTTTTTTATAGGTACCCCAAAAACTTCGACTCAGGCGGGATTTGAACCCGCGACCTTCCTATCAAAACCGGGACGCGCTAACCAACTGCGCTACCGAGTCAACTCCTCGCCTTGTCGAAATTACTTAAAATACAAAAAAATCATAGAATAAGCAAAGCGACACCTCTCGTCAATGTACGAAACGATTAGTCATTGAGCAGGCTTGGAAGCGGCGCTTAGTCGTCACTGCCCGAAAATTTTGACAAGGCGTGGAGTTGACTCCGTAGCGTAGTTGTTTAGCGCGTCCCGGTATTGTTGGGAAGGTCGCGGGTTCAAATCCCACCTGAGTCGAAATTTTTGGGATATATAAAAAAAACTTAGATTTTCCCTGAAGTGTGGGCAAACACTATTTGTTTCTAAGCAACTTCTACTCGTGAAAACCTGTAATTGGCTTTCTGTTTTTATAAGTCTATACCATTGTGTTTTTAGCTGTTGGTTTTCCTTTGTAAATAAATAAATTATGTATGCGAAAGTTTGTGTTCAATAATATATTGCTTACGTTGTTAATTTTATAGTCATAACATATTGGGTGCCACATTCGGCCGAAAGTCATCACGTAACATTTACCAGCATTAAACTCCATTTTGTTAACGACACTCCACTCATAAATCGCGTTAACATCGCTTTGCAGCGCCAGACAGTCAAGTTCGTTCTTAACCTCTATAAAGAGTTTTAAATCATCAGCATAAAGTAAGCTCTTTGCCGTCGATGCCATTTCCGGAAGGTCGTTTACCATTAAAATCCCGCCTGAGTCGAAATTTTTGGTATATATAATAAAAATCTGTGACGTTGCCTTTTCGGAATCTCCTATGCGGGACGGGGTTGTCATCACTTGAAACACAGGAGAGCGAGTTAAATGTTAAGGTTTATTGATAGAACAGCACACTGCCACAAGTTGTTTTACGCCACAGATTACATTATTATTAGAAAAGACTAGATTTAGGTTCTACAGGTTACTTAAAGGTATTATTATAAGGGTGGCGGAGCCTGGCCGCGGAGGAGGGGGGAAATACGGCGGCACGCGACGCGCGCGCCCCTCGTACGCACTCCGGGCCGACTGCCGGTCGATCGAATCGATCGACGAGTGTAGTCGCGCGGGGCGCGGGGGGAATCGCCTGCCGTTGCTATGCGCACGACGTGTGCATAGCAACAACAGCGGCGCGCGCGGGGAAAGATGACAGCCAAAATGTCTCGCGCTACAAATCTTAAATATTAGTGTGATTATCTTGTTTTGATGTGTTTTCAGTTACGTCTGCCCTGTATGCGATGCCCGGTTCGTCAACTCAACCGGTTTGAAGAAACATGCTTTGAGACGTCACACCAACATAAGACCGCATAAATGCGATCGTTGTGGCAAGGTAATACAAACTACACAGAATACCAGCAATATCAGTTCACTGCTGGACATAGGCCTCCCCTAAAGGGGGATATGCAGATAATCCCTACGCTGGGCATGCAGGTTGGGGATCACAGGGCACAGCTTCTTGCTGCTACCTGTCGGCGGTCAAGGGATGTAGCTGTGTCGGTGTCAGGCTGCGCTATGCCGCAATCAGCCGCCGCCAGAGCCCCGTTTTTTATACAGCAGGGCAGTTAGTATTATATAAAAATCTATTGCCATTCTTTAGAGTGGAGTGGAAACAAATATACTCACTCACACACACACACACACACACACACACATCATCATCGTCATCATCATCATCAGCCTTTATTAAGCATACGCTGAGTTACATTACGACCTTTTTGTGTCACTATTTCTCTCATTAGATTTAATCAATTATCTATGGATTGTTGTGATTTGTGACTCAAATAAATATAATTTTAACCGACTTCAAAAAGCAGGAGGTTCTTAATTCGTCAGAACCTTTTTTTTTTTTACTTTTTTACTGGTATTTTTCCCGGAAAACTCAAAAAACCACATCCTCACTTGTAATTTTCGCCCTATGATCACCAATATCTCCGTGAATTTTTCAAAATTCTTAGTGCAAGAAGTAAGAAGTGATTCATTAGAAGTCGTCAACAGTCATATACAAAATTAATTTATATTCTGAACGTAACATTATTGAAAAGATTGAAAATTCAATAAATAGGTATTAATTTTGGGGAAGTTCATCCCCAAAAAATAAAACTTAAAAACAGTTCATTTTATGTGTTGTCGCTGTTATTGCTTAAATTAAGTGTATATATTTATGTGTTAGTTTTCATTTTTAAATAAAGGCTACCCATACTTTTCACAATGTTCTACAATTATGCACACAAGTTAATAATGTTAGGGGAATCGTATTTATAGTTCCAGAAAAAAAAACTTGAGAGGTGTCAAGGGACACCCGGATGGAACGAGCGTACGTAGCTTTCTGTGATTCTCCAGCATCAACTCCTCTACTTACTCATTACCACACCTCATTACTCATTACTCACCTCCACATAAACACAATACAAACACTACCTACCCATTACATTACATTATACACAACATACAACACAACACACACACACACTCACACTCACACTATACACTAGACACTACAGCACAATGTACACACACTATACACGATAAAAAAAATAAAAAATGTTCCCTTAATTATAATTAGCTTTACGTATTTTTGTACAAAATTGTGGTATAGAGATCAACCAAATAGACTAATATATAAATATGTGAGCTGCCACCCAGTCACTCGTTCAATTCCGAGGAGCGAGAGCACCTGGTGACCTGTATCACAGGCTTTTTAAAAAGCCTATCTCAGGCACCAGTCTCTTGGAAAATTGGTATAGAACGTTATTATTTTTAATATTTGTATACCTACTTGTACCCAATCTTTTGTAAGAGAAAATAAACGTTTTAAATTATTATTATATGAGAGAGAGAGAGAAACACTCGCACGCCGCACGGCTTCATTGAAATACAGATCATATTACATAAATTCAAATTAAAAACATGCAAAAAGACGTAATCACCACAGCGATTTGAACTGGGTGTCGCGGCGCGGCAGCCCAAGCCTATACGGCGAGGCTAACCAGTTCTTAGCATAAACTGTTGAAATAAGCGCACAAGTCTTTATACCATGACGTCATCAGCCCAACCATTTGACATTACAAAGTGTCGTTACAACTTTTGATCTTAATTTTTTCCGTTTAGCGCCCTTTCGCAACGCGCGATAAGGAACTTCGTTCCAAAAATACAAAAATGTATGTTTTGAGAAAACAATTATCTCGAAATTCTCCATACAAAACTCAAATTTCATATTTAAGTACCGATGACCTTAGTTATGAACATCCTTCAAAAGATAAACGATGCTTATGCTATTGATATCTCTTAAGGCGACTATACATGTCAAACCTCCCTCTCGCTCGCACTATTCAATTTTTTTTAAGATATAAAATCACTGGACGAGTTATGCAAAATAGCAAACCTTCACGGCCTAGAAAATAACAATACAAATGTTCAGCAATAATATCATTTTGATTATATCACGTTTTCTTAACAAAAAACTTGCACCAATATGATCAATTTTGGTGCAATTTTTTTGGTAGGAAAACGTGTTGGGTTCATTATGATATTATTGCTGAACCTTTGTATTGTTATTTACTAGTTCGTGAAGGTTTGCTATTTTGCATAACTACATTCAGTGATTTTATATCTTCATAATTGTTGAATAGTGCGAGCGAGAGGGAGGTTTGACAGTATAGTCGCCTTAAAGTACGCGTACAGGTCGCGTCACGTAAAAAGAACGCTGGAACAAATGGAGGGGTTTCTTTGAATACCGCATAAATCGCATATTGCACAGCTTACCGCCAGTGTTCTTCATACGTGACGCGACCCATACTTAGGTTGAAACAGGAAAAAAGGTCATTGAGACACAATTTCGCGAACGTACTCGCACGTCTATCACCTTAGCGTTGGATTATGACAAACAGAGCTTACTTTGAGCATTGGTTAACTTTGAGTAGCGTTCATAAGTAAGGGAGACTAATATTTAGTAGTTGTGATGTGTTTCCAGGGCTTTGAAGAGCAATGCAAGCTGAAACAGCATATATTGTACGCGCACGAAGGCGTTGAGAAGGCGAAAGACAAGATTTGTCACATCTGCGGTCGGGGATTCACAGTAAGTGGAAAATAGATAGATAGATAGATAAAGTCTTTATTTGGCACACATTAACACAAGAGTAACAGCACAAACAAGATAGGTAAAGGAGCAAAATAACAAGATTTAAAACAGAAAACAACACAAGTAGGAGGTTTGGGTAGACAAGCGGAAAGTGGTAAGTAACCTAAACACTGATAGGTAAACAAACCCGTCCGTCCCTACCCATCCCTAAAATCCTGATACTGTGGAGCTGATTTTTTCTGTGCTAAGCGTGGGCCAAATTAGGTCTCCTCTCAGCTTAATGCTGCTCCGCGAGCGAAGCAGCGCGGTTTTCAGAGGAAACCAGAAAATTGAATACCTTTAAACGAGCAATTCTTGAATATAGGTATGTATTATTTTTTACAGTTTGGAGCCAAAATTTTACATCATTGAGGGCCACCTTTTCTTTTGTAGTCGAAGGCTTTGTTATCGGAATTTTGAAAAATTGCATGTCAATGTCAGTCTTAAAACTTCGTTAGTCAACAAAAAACAAGTTGATCTCAATCGACTCAATTTCCCAAAGTAACTTAACAAATCAAACCAAAAAAAGTTCGGTAAAAAGTTTTACGTAATTATTTTTTTCCAACCAATTTGCCCTGCGAAAACTGGTCGGCATATGCGAGAGGTATGCAGTGACCCACGGCCTCAGGTACAATTCCACAAAGAGCGAGCTGTTAGTTTTTAAGGCGGGATCTAAATATTACCCAATTGTACCTACAGTCTCACTAGGTGGCTCGGTCCTCAAACAAGTCTCGCATTTTAAGTACCTGGGGCATTGGGTCACTGATACCCTCAAAGATGACATGGATGTGGAGAGGGAGCGGAGGGCGCTGGCAGTGAGGAGTAACATGTTGATCCGCAGGTTTGCCAAGTGTTCACAATCTGTGAAAATAACCTTGTTTAGGGCTTACTGCCAAGTTTTTTATACCTGCAGCATGTGGATCAACGTTACTCAATCGGCATACAACGCACTCCGAGTGCAGTACAATAATGCGTTCCGGATGCTGTTGGGGCTGCCACGCTACTGCAGTGCGTCAGGGATGTTCGCTGAGGCGAGGGTGGATGATTTTCACGCCATCATGCGCAAGCGAGTTGCTTCCCTGATGAGGCGGGTGCGCGGCAGCCCCAACAGCTTTCTGGCCACAGTGGCGGAGCGGGTGGATGGTCCGGTCCTAAGACACTGGACCAAAACGCATGTGTTGGCCTGCAACTCCATGCGTTGTGCCAAGTAATTTTGTGTTATGGTCCAGTTTTCAATTGGCAATTTAATTTAATTTGTAATTTTATCATAATTTATTTTGTAATTTTAATATTGACCTTGTAATTTATATTGTAATTTTAATTAACAGTTTTTTATTTATTTTGTAATTAATATATATATATATATATATTTTTGTCATTTTAATTTAATTTCTTTTTTAATTTTAATTTAATTTATTTTGTAATTTGTATTCAATTATTTAGTAATTTTATGTTTTAAGTTTAACCATTTTTATGGACTATGGTCTGAAATAAACGATTTTTATTTTTTATTTATTTAATTTCTTTAAAACGCTGTTCGCCATAACATGAACTCAATGTTATGGCAAATAGCGCTTCATAGAAATTGTATGTTTATTTTTATTTATATTTGGTAATTTACTTTGGGAAAAGTGTTACTTTTGGGACATAGAGTCGATTGAGTTCAACTTGTTTTTTTTTACTAATGAAATTTTTAGGCTGACTGTACATTTTTTCAAAATTCCAAAATGCTGTTAATTTTTTTCTTCAAAATATACCTATAGTTTACTCGGAACTAAATCTTCTAACTACAAAAAATAGCTAGCTAGCTAGTATAGGTTTCAGGATATAATTTTCATTAAACGCACTATTTTTTTTGTCTATACCAACAATCGTGGGTTGAAAAGGTTTCTTGCATTTTGACGTCAAAGTTATGACAATAACAGATTTGATTTAATCCATTTTATTCAAAAACGCAAACCTTCTTGAAACTTTTTGTGGTTACAAAAGATAACAAGAACCGAACACTGTTTACAATGAACCTGTATGTCCGCCCTTTGCAGAGCTAAATTTTTTTAAAGGTTTTTCAAAAAAGCAAGATTACTTAAAAACTGTATGTATTTTTGTTAATTTTAGTGCAGCTGATACGGCACAGTGGGCAGTAGATGTGACATAGTCTGAAATTGAGTACGGATAGCGCGTACATTGGTACGCGTAGTAGGTTACGCGTGTCTTGGAGCGCCCTGTCTGTACTTGCAGCTACGCGTACAGTTTGTGGAAGGCGTGGGGCGCGAGCCGTGGTCAGTCGGTGTCGGTCATCAATTGGCCTCGCGTTCAAACTCAAAATTTATTTATTCAGTAGGAACTGTATAGTACACTTTGAAACGTCATTTTTTTAATTTACCACCAATTCGTAACGTGACCAAACAGAGAAGAATTGGCAAGAAACTCTGCTTGGCTTATATTTTTTAACGTCATTGTTCTTAATAACTTACATTGTTTTTGATGGAGTTGGAGGCAATTTCATCCCAAGCTTTTTTGTCATCTAAATAATCAGATATTTTATAATAAGCTTTATTACATAGATTAAGTTTAACAACATTTTTGAATTTATTTACAGATAGATTGATCACGTCATTTGGGGTTTTGTTAAAAAATCGTACACACATCCCTTTAAAAGATTGACTAACTTTATGGAGCCTTACAGTAGGAACAGCTAGTTTATCTTTATTTCTAGTGTTAACATTATGATAGTCAGGTTCGCGGCGGTCCACTTTAATTGTACGCGTATCCAATGTACGCGTGGATAGAGAACCTCGACTACACGTAAACAGGAACGCGCCATCCGTACCCAGCTTCAAGATCGGTACCACATTCGCAACGAGTCGCTTCATCCTCAATATAGCCCCATTTAATGTCTTCGCACATTGCATCGACTCAACTCCAACTCAACTCACAGTATGGCATTGAAATGTAAGCTTTATGTTATGTTTCTTAAGAGTGAATTTGTCAACTTATAAGATAAAGGTAGACGACGCGTGGTCCACGCATTGTTCACCTATTGACGTCGTCATAAAGTTTGCATTTCAATGCCATACTGTGAGTTGAGTTAGAGTTGAGTCACTCACTTCACTTATTTATTAAATGGCTTCTGGGATAGTTTCCACAATTTCGCCAGTATCAAGTATAGTTGTTCCTAATAACATGAGGCAACGTAGTACGGTTTATAAGTCCAGTCGTCCAGTCTTCAGTCAGGTCCTGTTTTCTGCTATAGCAATGGCGACTATAACAAAAAACGATCGTCGCACAATTTTCTTCATCAGAGAGTTTCCGTCCAAATCTTCTTTATTCCATTTCACTAATACTTGTGTCATATTACGATGTAATGTGCGAACAGCTTTACTCATGTTGAGTTTACGTCTTATGTCAATCCGTTCCTAATACAGGAACTTCTTCGCTACCTGTAGCTCACCACAGAGGAACATTATTTGTGTCTATTGTACAAATTTACGAGTCCTTTATTTTCCGTTTTCAGACTAAACTAACGCTCAGCAATCACATCCGCGTTCATACGGGAGAGAAGCCATTCCGATGCGATCTGTGCTCTGCTGCATTCAGCCAGAAGAGCTCTCTCACAACGCACACGCGCGGAGTACATCTCAAGATCAAGCCGCGCCCCGGCCGCGCCAGCAGCGCCTAGCCGCAGAAACAGCGCCTGCCACTTACACTGACACGCGTGGGGAAATAGCACTACACTGACGCGCACGGGGAGTAATACTAAATTAACGCTCACAGGGAAACAGCGCTATACTGACTTTCACTGGGGAATATGACTACACTGACGATCACAGGGAAACAGCGCTACACTGTGCTAACAGGGAAACAGCGCTACACTGACGCTCACAGGGAAACAACGCTACACTGACGCTCACAGGGACACAACGCTATACTGTTGCTCACAGGGAAATAACTCTATACTGTCGCTCACACGGAAACAGTGCTACACTGACGCTCACAGGGAAACAGTGCTACACTGACGCTCACAGGAAACAACGCTACACCGACTCACGGGGAAATATCACTACAGTAACACGCATGAGGAACAACACTACATTACCACACGCATAAGGAAATAGGACGTATACACTTGCACGCACTGGTGAATAGCATGTTTAAACGTGGTATTTACCATGATTTGTGAGTTCTGCTGTTTCCCGATATTTTGACGCAGTTGCATTAATAATTATGTTCACAACCATCATAGTTTCAAAAGTAATATAGCTTGTACATACACATGGGGAAATAGCAATACTCTAATATATATGGGGAAATAGCATGTGTACACTGACACACGCGGGGATGTAGCACGTGTACACTGACACACACGGGGGAATAGCACGTCTAAAATAAAACGCATAGGGAAATAGCAGCAGGTACCTGTCAGTCAGGGGCGTATTTGATCCGTTAGGCGCCCTAGGCATATGAAAGATTGCAGCCCCTATACTCGCTGTAAAGTACGAAAAATTAAAAAAAACCCTCTGGCCTGCTTTTTGCTCTTGGCTATATTACAATTTAAACTATATTGTTACGTATTTGATATTACGAAGATGAGCGTTAGCAGAAAGCAAGTCAAAAAAATGTTGAGAAATAAATAAAAATAAAATAATCCGCCCCTGCTGTCAGTTATTGCGTGATAGCGTCTAGGATTAAGTTCGGGGCCTCATATGGGAAAGGATGCAATAGAAACCCCAATATTTTCATAATACCTACTCTTATCTCTCTTACGAGCCTGTCTGATCCCACTGCAGGGCAAAGGCCTCCATTCCCTCATTCTACACATCCCGATCTTGAAAAAACTAATACCTACCAATTTGTAAATAAATAAGTAAGTACAATATATTATATACAATCTGATATATTTGCATTTTTATTTGATTTCATAATGTACATATTTTTAAAGCTGTTACATGATTTTTATTGTTGATCTCATCAATCCCTGTTGTAGTTTATACAGCTTAAATAAATGATGCTGGAAACTATCACACATTATCAAGCTCCAAATTAAGCAGAGCTTGTATTTTGGCAGCCACATGATTATAAATAAAAAAACTATTCATATAAATGGTACTTAAGGGGACGTCCATTAATAACGTGAGGCTCTAAAGGGGGGGGTAGTAAAAACGTCGTCAAACACGCGATTTCTAAACCGAAAAGATATATATAAATTAAACTGAATAAAATTAGATAATACTTTATACCTGTAATTAAAGATATTATATATTAAAGATATTATATAATAAAGGGTTTAAAAATTCTAAAAAAAAACATCACATGATTAATGGTCAGCCTCTTATGTAAGATCATGTTTAAACACGTAAGAGTACCACATGGAGCTTGAACTAGGTAATCCTATGTTACAGGCGACAAGGCTATTTTAAATACTACTTCTGTATAATTTGAAATACAAACATCATCATCATCGGCCTATGGCAGTCCACTGCTGCCTCCTTTGCAGTTTTTATGTCTATGATAGAGAAAACAACATATTTTTCCAGATTGTGGGTCTCCCTGCATACTAAACATGCCTATTTTTATATATTCTTTAGATAACTGTATTTAGAACATTTAAGAAGCTACATCTACATCCAAAAATAAGTTTTCTTTGACAAAATCTTGTCTACAGTTGCTGTGCAGGCCTCTAAAGAGCGGCCAATACGCCCTTTCATGAGAACCTTGTAACACTATTTGAAGCAAATAAATAAAAGGCTTCTTAGACCACACTGTATTCAGTCTGTCTTAGTAGACTGCTTCGATGTAAATTTTAAAAATAAGAAACAACCTAAAAGATTATCTTTATAGGTTACTATGCTTGAAAATAATTACGTTAAAAAAAATGCGCGCTATACAAAGTGCTCATAGTTAAATTCATAGTTTGTTTGCATAGATTGCACATGTTAATATTATTGATTTACAAAGTTTATTTATAAACTCATAAATAGTAATTTTATTAAAAAACTTTTATAGGTGCTACAGCCTGCTCGAGTTACATAAAACTTTACTGCTTGTAGTTACTGAACTGTGTTTTTGTATACTATATTTTAAGTATGTTTATATGTTAAATAAAGAACTTTTAAAACAAACAAGTCTGTCTTAGTAAGACTATCTAACTGACAAATTAGTCAAGCCTAAGACTTATGGCCGGTTTCTATATTATACCGTTACCGATTACGCCTTGTTTTCCCCTGAAAAACTGTCAAAGGAGAATGCCGATAACCCGCACCAATTGCGTCAAAACCGAACGTATCCCATAAAATTTATTAAATTTTATAAATGACATTAACATTTTCTTTAGTTTTACACAACAACGGGATTTATAATCAAGTAAAAAAGTATTTTGTTGATTTGGTTTCCGTTGCACGCCGCCATTAGACTACAACAACCAATGATATAAACGTTGCTATGGCAATAAACATTGATGTAAAGGTGTTACTATGGCAATAACCCTCATTTTTAATTATTTTGACAGTAGAATCGACTAAAAACTTATTGGATATTTTTTTGACGCACTCACTTTAGTCTTGGTACCGAGCGCCATACATCAGAGGGCTTACCACAGGTTTTTATAGTTTACGAAAACTTTATAAGTTTCGGTATCTTTCCATGCATTTTCAGTACAGCGCCTCTAGGGAAACGTGCATGAACTACGAAAATGTATGGAAAGATACCGAAAATTATAAAGTTTTCGAAAACTATCAAAACCTGTGGTAAGCCCTCAGACGGCATTCTCCTTTTCGACGCCTCGTTATTAATTTTTGACAGATTTTCAAGGGAAAACGAGGCGTAATCGGTAACAGTATAATATAGAAACCGGCCGTTAGTGGCTTACTCATATTATACTACTCTAAGACAGACAATACCGCGTGGTCTAAAAGGCCTTTCAATTGATTGATCGAATACTTTTTCACTGGTCTATGTGAGCCCTTACATCATTATATCACACGGTTTCTATCAACGAATAATCTTTAACATTAAATACATGTTTCATACTAACAAACATAAATGCGAATATATAAGGTAATAACGCTGATAATAACACATATATATACTTATTTATAGCCGGTGTATGTCCATAAGGATACAACCATAGGCCGCGTCTGTTAGCATCTCTTATGTGATGTGATGTGAATGCCAAAATTACCATGTAGGTAAGTATGTATATATTGAGCTTTTTTGTTATGTAACTATAGGTTAAGAGTATTATTGTAATAAGCAGCCAAAATGTTGTGCAGTGGAAGATCCCTCTTTGCTTTAAGTTGGTTAAATCCTGAAACAATTAATTTTAACTAAAATAAAATGAAATAATAAACAGAGCTTGTAAGGCTGGGGGTGTATGGGGTTCCAACCCCTCTCTTCGGAACTTAAGCCAACCCAATGAAAGGGGCTCTGGCAGCTGGCTGATTGCGGCATAGCACAGCCTACATCCGCACAGCTAAATCCCTGGCCACTGACGGGCAACAGCATCGGTGGTGCGAGAAGGTATGCCCAGCGTGGGGATTATGGGCATATCCCCCTTTATTAGAAGCCTATGTCCAGCAGTGGACTGATATAGGCTGATGTGGTGGTGTGGTGGTGGTATAATAATAATAAATTTTATTTCAGGCACAAAGAAAAAGTACAAGATCTTAATTTACTTAAACTAGGGCCCATATATATAAATACCTTAGAGACTAACATACATAATACTTAAACCTATAACTATTTGCTGACACGTAATGTCTGCGATGTGTGACGCACTTGCGCTGTGTCGTACAGTCGCCCGCGAAAACGACGGAACAACACACTTTTTGGCCAAAACTCTTCCTTAGTAAAGGTCGAAAGATTTTCGGTCGGAACACGAACCACAAAAGATTTAAAATCATTGTGGCGCGATTCCAACATTTCGACCCTTAACTGCAGATTGGCCACAGTTGTATAAGGCTGAGGGACTTAAAACTGGATGACTAGCCGTACTGTGAGTGTCCACACTATGCTCATTAGGGGAGGCCTATGTCTAGTGGACTGCTAAAGGCTGAATTAGCCATCAGCATACATGTAGCAACATATGTGTGGCTGCATGTATTTATTATTATACTATTGTGCTCCCACGTAGCTGTAAGTTTTCACAAAACTTTAAAAATATTATTATTATTTTAATACGCCGGCAGCTTTAAACCTGATACGTGTATATCGGGGTTATTTTTCAGTGCACTTTAAGTATTTGTCCAGTCTATTTTTAAAGGAGTTCACTGATGGAGCACTAACTACAGTTTCTGTAAGCTTATTCCAGTCGTGTACGATACGGTTGGGCAAAGTGTGTTTCCTTGGGTTGCTTGTACCTGGCTGGTTCTGCAGCTTAAGTGAGTGCTCTCTCATCTTTTTGTTGTTATATTACATAAAATAAATGTATTAGTCTGCCTGCCCATGCTGGCTTTTTGTAGGACAGAAAATCGGGCTGATTTCTGACCGACGTTAGCTAAATCCTCTGACCGCTGACGGGCAGCAGCATCGGTGGTGCGAGAAAATGTGCCCTGCGATCCCCAACCCGCATGCCCAGCGTGGGGACTATGTTTGTAACTCTCTCACGCAAAAACTGACCGGATTTTGATGAACCTTGGAAAATTAATAGTGTGTGATGAGGGTTAATGCTTATGCTACTTTTTATACAAGTACCTAGCGAAAACTACAGTAAGTAGTTAAATTACCTTCAAGTACACAGACTTAGCAACGAAGAAATGATCTATATCGATGAGTGAAGATAAAACTGTACAGAATATAATATTATAAATGCATGTGTGGAGGGGAATGTTTAGACGATGACAAAAAAATAGTGCCGCGGATAAAAATCCTATAGCAGCATGCACTGTACTGTCCGCTAGAGCTCGAAATAGAAGCAACTCTGAGTATTTGGACTTGAAAACTACGTAATCTCCGAATAATCCAGTAAAAACTATAGCTATAGTTATTATTGTTTTGAGTAATCTCATTTTGGTGATTTTTGAATAGATCTGTTACATCTTATCACTTTGGTTTCACGGACGGTTATTACACTTTTTGTAGCATGATTTTAGGTAAAATTTTTACCTATTCATTGATTTTTTTAATCAAATAGCTTTATTTTAATTTGTTTACAATTTTACATGTTTACTTTTTTTGTGATAAAATTTGTGTTTCCATAAACATAAAAAAATTATCCATTTCATTTGATAACAGTCTTCAAAAAAGGAGGTTCTTCTATGATCGTCGGTGATGTTTTTTGTTGTTGACCGATTTTCCGCAAGACAGAGAGGTAATACGCGAATCTTTACCAAAGGGCGTTATTGCAGTTGTGTTGACATAAATAACAAATAATAAATTCGTGCAGTACATTATGGTAGGTACTGTGAAGTGTATGGTTAGTTCTAGCTCGAAAGTATGTATAGTTTTAGACTCGATATATATATGGGACTGATGCTTTATGTTTGAAAACATAAAGCAACAGTCGACAACAGACGACATAGGGATCAATCTGTTTATTTCTAATATTCATGTAGGTTAATTCTAGATAATTTAATTTATGAAGACGTGTTATTTTATGTATGCATGACTTATAAAAATTTGCGTGCCAAAGATTTTGGTAGGACATAAACTGGACTGATTAACTTTTAAGATCTTTGTTGTATCACACGTGTTCGTGCAAATAAATATCATTTATCATTTTAAAAAATCTGTAACGAGGACGAAGACTCTGTATAGTGTAAAAAAACAGATTCTACGTGACAAACTATTTGTTATTTACAAAATTTACCATTAAATCTTGGGAAATAGATTATGGTGGCAATACTTTTTTGATTGACATTGACATTTCTAAATGAAAGAATAGTGATGGATGTCATACAAAATTGAGTGCTCTCCTTCTAGCAAAATATTTTTCTCAAAGGTTCTCTCTGCTGAGTAGGTTCATAGAACCTTTTTTTTTATACAGCCTAGTGCATGAGATGACGAGCGATAGATGACACATGGTGCATTGTTAAAAATACAAGTATTTTATTCCAGATTTCATGATCCAAATCCATTCATATAATGTACCTACCAAAGTTTACTTAGGCACAAAAGTGTACCTATTTGTATTTGTTAGTACGAACTTATCACGAGATTTTTAAGAACACTGAATCTCGAAAGTTAAGCCTAGCGTCCTCGTCGTAATAAAGTTTCAATTAATAACAAGTAGGCATTAAGTCTACCTAATGCGGTTTTTGAACTGAACCCGAGCCTAAAAATTATGTAAATATCTCGATTTTATGGGCTGGGTGGGGTGGGTGTGAAACTTAATTCATGTGTGACACGTCAATAAAAAACGACCCTACTTACACTCCTTGTTGCAAATGATAGCAGTTAACATTTACGAAAACCCTTTTAGAGAGACCTCTTAATAACATTCGATTTTTATGACGGGTCTACAATGAAATCTTTTGTTAACAGAGATGTAGTTTATATACCTATAGTTATTTAGGATCATATTTATTAAAATAAATATTTTATTTTTCTATTTGTACCTACTATTTTATATATATCTTGATATGTACTTACATATTACATATATGTATTACATATATTAATATTATTTGTATATTGTAAGTTATTAATTGTATATTATTAGTATGTACCTAGGTGTATGTAATATTATTATAATAAATATAGTTTTTTTTAAATAGTATGTTATACAGTTGTAGTTTTATGTAGGTAATTTTAAGATTGAATTATAGCACGCCTGCCTCCATCTAAAAACAAACCACAGGGTTGGCTGGTAGAAAATGCTCGTAGTATTAAGTCCACTTTTTTGTTACCTTTAATGTTCAATAAAGCATAAATAATTAGTAATAGTAGGTATGTTTATGTTGGTGTGAGTATACCTACCTAATAAAGAGTTTTCTATGTATATTGTAACATTCTGGGCCTAAATTATGCAAATATCTCAATTTTGTGGGCAGGGTAGGTGTGAATGTCTATTCATGTGTGGCAAAATAAAAAATATCGACCCTTCTTGAAAAACACACTCCTTAATGATAAAATGCAGTCGACATTTACGAAAACCCTTATACAGAGACCCCTTACTACTATAAAATCTCTTGCTATCAGAGATCTACCACCCCAAGTTTAAGAATAAAGTTTTGAGATATTTGAATAATTTGGTATTCAAATATCTCAAAACTTTATTCTTATACTACCTACTATGAAACCTCTTGTTAGCAGAAATCTACCACCCGGTGCCGGAGTCTAAATTTTATGCAAAAAATTCAATTTTATGGGCAGGGTGGGTGTGAAAGTTTATTCATGTGTGACACAACACTAAATAACGACCCTACTTGAACAACACTCCATAATGATAAAATGCATTTTACGAAATGTTAGCACATCTAAATAGACCCCTTACTACTATGAAATCTCTTGCTAACAGAGATCTACCATAGCTGGGGGGTATTTATCCAATTAAAAGTGACACTTGACACACCAGTATTGTCAAAGTAGCAAAGCTCTTTACTCACTGGTTTCGCTAGCACTGAGTAATTCACTATCATTTTATCAGGAACAGCGCAACATATATCGTTTTTAAGAAAAAGATGATAAGATACAATAATTGTGATAAAAATATAAAGTCCGGCAGTATAGCAGTGCTTGGTTGTGCCTTTTTAAAATAAGAAGTCAGTTTTTTCGTGCGCTCGTGAAGTGAAGTTTTTTAGTCTACCAGAAAAAGTAAAGCTTGAAAATGCGTGAAATAGTTCATGTACAAGTAGGACAGTGTGGAAATCAGATCGGGTCCAAGGTTCGTAAATTATCGAGTTCCATCTTTTTTCTTGTGACCCATTTTTCGCATTGCGGTTTCTCGCAGAACAAGTTCACATTTTTAGGTTAAAAAAATATTGCGTGGTACTTGGTTTCTGCATTTAATTACTTAGGGAATTAGTATCTGCTTATAATCACTGTAACCTACAGTATTTAGAATTTGAGGCACATTCTAATTTCAAATAAAGCGTTTATTTGAAAAAAAAAATGTCTCGTCATTTATCTGCATGTAGGTTTATTATAAAGTTTGATCACTTTACTATTACTAATGTTGAGCCGATTCAAAGCCGAATAAAATTGCTATTATGTAAGTAGGCACCTTTTTATTAGGGAATAAATCAATAGAAACCGTTTAATTATGGACAAGGTCATTCTAATTTAATTTTCATAAATTAAACGTCCTCTACTATTCATCGGAAAAGCCGAAAGATGGCGCTCAACTACATAACGAATTCAACATTTTGTTTTTTTATTCTGAGTTGGTTGACCCTTAGCGATGTCGTGGGTCCCACTATAAAACCTGACATAAGCTGTATAATACCAATAAAATTTTCCATATTTTAAATTATGCAATAATTAGGTATTTAAACATTTTTTTTAGATGTTTTTATATTTATTTTTTTATACCTACCAGTATCCAGCAATAAGTTTTTTTAAGTAGTAGCTAAGTAGGCATTTTATTACTTAACATACCTACTTACTTTATTATTAAATTTTAATGATAGACCTAAAAAAAATTCTAGAAAATTATGTAAATATTCTACTAAATTCTACTTATAAACAGTAGGCCTACTACTGGCACCTCTGGCGGAACCATTCTGAAACTAGACTACTTAAGAGCTGGTCCAGATGGAACGATTTACGCGCGAGTTAAGTCGCTCGTAAATAATAAGGATGTTTATGAGTCCACTGTTGTCCACTGGATGTTTATGGGGGGGTAAGGGGTTCCAACCTCTAACTTCCGGACCCAAGCCAACCTCACCTGCACGCGGTGCACCCTGCTGACTAACGAACGAGGCACTGGCGGCCGGCTGATTGCGGCATAGCGCAGCCTACACCGGCACAGCTAAATTCCCTGACCACCGACGGGCAGCAGCGTCGGCGGTGCGAGAGGCTGTGTCCTGCGATCCCCAACCCGCATGCCCAGCGTGGGGATTATGGGCATGAACCCCTTAATGATGAGCACGAAAAGGAATTGGCCCCCAGTTCCCGGCCGTCCCGCTATTCCTGGCCATACAGGTAGCGGCCATGGTAACGGCGGGACAGGGGGTGCTAGGAATCCCCGGGCTACCTCTGGCTACCTGCAAAACCTGACCCTGGCTACGTTCAACGGACGCACTCTGAGGCTCGACGAACATCTAGCGCAGTTGGAAGTGGAGCTGGAGAACATTAGGTGGCATGTTCTGGGGTTGTGTGAAGTCCGTAGAGAGGGAGAGGACACCATAACCCTAGACTCGGGCCACCTTCTGTACTTCCGCGAGGGTGACCAAACATCCCAGGGTGGCGTAGGGTTTCTCGTCAATAAAGCCCTCTCTAACAATGTTGAAGAAATCTCCAGTGTGTCGACCAGGGTAGCGTACCTGATCCTTCGACTATCCAAGCGGTATAGTATGAAGATCATTCAGGTTTACGCACCGACCTCGGCACACTTGGATGATGAAGTGGAGGATATGTCCTCGTACATATCCAAAGCCTTGCACAACACCACAAAGGCTCACTTCAACGTTGTTATGGGGGACTTTAACGGCAAAGTGGGAGTCCGAATTGGCGACGAATCCAGAGTGGGCCCGCATGGTTTTGGGTGTAGAAACCACAGGGGGCAAATGCTGGTCAACTTCCTAGAGAAGGAGGGGCTCTTCTTGATGAACTCGTTCTTCGAGAAGAAGCCCCATAGGAAGTGGACATGGCGTAGCCCCGACACTGTGACCAAAAACGAGATCGACTTCATCATGACGGATAAAAGGCACATATTCAGAGACGTCTCCGTGATCAACAGGTTCAACACCGGATCTGATCACAGACTTGTCCGAGGCTCTCTGAATATCAATCTACAGCTGGAAAGAAACCGTCTGATGAAGTCCACGCTCCGACCCAATCTACTCCAGATCATGGCGGGCACCGAGAAATTTCAGAAGCTTCTCGGTGACAGATTCGTAGCTGTGGAACCTACCGATGACGTTGATGAGGCTCTACAAAACGTGGTTGGGACGTTGAGGGAAGAGGGCATCAAATTCTGCCAAATGCAGCCTAAAGGCAGGAAGTCCAAGTTCACTGATGAGACTCTTCGGCTGATGACAAAAAGACGGGAAACTACTCAGGCCACTTCGTCAGAGAGGTCAGACCTGAACAAGCGAATTGCGAAGATGATACGGCGTGACCTTCGGAGCTCCAACACACGCCTCATTGAAGAGGCAATAGAGCGAAACCGAGGGTCCAAAGTATTCACTCAGCAGCTTGGCAGGAGCCACCTGACGAAGTTAACAACACGCGATGGCCGAACCGTCTTGTCAAAGCCGGAGATATTATCAGAGATCGAGGACTTCTACGGCCAACTGTATGCGGCACATGCTCCTTGCCCCCACCGTAGCAGCCACGATTCTCGAGCCACCCTCACCCGCCACTATACCGACGACCTGCCAGAGATCAGCCAAGACGAGGTCGTACTGGCCCTGAGACAGCTTAAAAATGGAAAAGCCCCCGGTGAAGACGGTGTTACTTCGGAACTTCTGAAGGCTGGAGGAGCTCCTGTTGTGCAGGAGCTGCGGAACCTCTTCAACGCCGTCCTTCACTGTGGGAGAACTCCTAAGGCGTGGAACGAGAGCTTGGTGGTTCTGTTTTTTAAGAAGGGAGATAAAACCCTTCTTAAAAACTACAGACCTATCTCGCTCCTGAGCCACGTCTATAAGCTATTCTCAAGGGTTATTACAAATCGTCTCGCCAGAAGACTCGATGAGTTCCAGCCACCGGAGCAGGCCGGGTTTCGCGGAGGATATGGTACCATAGACCACATTCACACAGTGAGGCAGATTATACAGAAATCCGAAGAGTATAATCAGCCCCTGTGTCTGGCGTTTGTGGACTATGAGAAAGCCTTTGACTCTGTAGAAACCTGGGCTGTCTTGGAATCCTTGCAGCGATGCCAAGTGGACTATCGTTATATCGAAGTGTTGAGATGTCTGTACGAAGCCGCCACTATGAGTGTCCGAGTACAGGACCAGCAGTCTAAACCCATCCAACTGCGCCGCGGAGTGAGACAGGGAGATGTCATATCTCCGAAACTGTTCACAAGCGCGTTGGAGGATATGTTTAAGACGCTGGACTGGAAAGGTATGGGCATAAACATAAACGGCGAGCACATCTCACACTTGCGATTCGCTGATGACATAGTCCTAATGGCGGAGTCGCTGGAGGAGCTGCAACAGATGCTGGACGGCCTAGCATCAGCCTCGCGAAAGATAGGTCTCGGCATGAATTTGGACAAGACCAAAGTTATGGTCAATGACCGAATTGATCCGAGTCCTGTCGTCGTTAATGGACACCTTCTTGAAGTTGTTTCGGAGTATACATACCTCGGGCAGATATTGCAGTTGGGTAGAAACAACTTCGAGAAGGAGGCCAAGAGGAGGATTCAGCTGGGTTGGGCAGCATTTGGAAAACTCCGTCGAGTTTTCTCGTCACCCATACCGCAATGTTTGAAAACAAAAGTTTTCAATCAGTGCGTCCTACCCGTCATGACATACGGAGCCGAAACGTGGACACTCACAGTTCGACTAGTCCACCAGTTTAAAGTCGCTCAGCGAGCTATGGAACGAGCTATGCTCGGGGTTTCTCTGAAGGATAAAATCCGCAATGAGTTTATCCGACATAGAACTAAAGTTGTCGACATAGCTCAGAGAATTAGCAAGCTGAAGTGGCAGTGGGCTGGCCATATCTGCCGAAGAACCGATAAACGATGGGGTAAACGAGTTCTTGAGTGGAGACCGCGGCTCGGCAAACGTAGTGTAGGACGCCCGCCGGCCAGGTGGGGTGACGATCTGCGAAAGGCTGCTGGTAGAGGCTGGATGCGTCGAGCTCAGGACAGGGCGCAATGGCGCTCATTAGGGGAGGCCTATGTCCAGCAGTGGACTGCGATAGGCTGATGATGATGATGATGATGATGATGATGATGAGTCCACTCTTCAGTCAGGTCCTGTTCTGCTATAGCAATGGCGACTATAACAAAAATTCGGAAAAGTTCAAGTCGGACTCGCCCACAGAGGGTTCTGTTCCGTACCATTGTATGGGAGCCCCACTAATATATTTACTAGCTTCCGCCCGCGGCTTCGCTCGCGTGGTACCCGGATAAAAAGTAGTTGTGTTAATCCAGGTCATAAACTACGTTCATTCAAAATTTCGTCCAAATCCGTTCAGTAGTTTTTGTGTGAAGGAGTAATATAATCATCCATACTCACAAACTTTCGCATTTATAATATTAGTAGGATTTTATTCTAGAGTAGATCTTTTTAGTATTTGTTGCTATAGCGGCAACAGAAATACTGGGTGGCGCTGTAATGGCGACATTAAATGAACACACGATTAGAGCTACTTGTCAGTAATCCTGTTAATAGATTTATTTCGATAAACCTTAAGTTAAAATGAATAAAAAATATGTTCTATAATTGTAAATGCGGAACCAAATACTCTGGTTAATTTAATGTCGCCATTACAGCTGCACCCTATATCATCTGCAGAAACTTCAACTGTCTAGTTATCACAGTTCATGAGCTGGTGACAGACAGACAGACAGTAGAGTCTTATTCTCACGCATAAATCGTAAATCGCTCTGTCTAGACTAGCTTTAAGTTTGACATGTAACCAGATTCGGAACAATATATTCTGTAATCAATAATCATTCAACAAGTAAAAACTAAAATTATTCGAAGGCATATGACCGGAGCGCAGTCTATGAGAGATTACAATCATCCATCATAATATTAGCAAACCTATAAGAGGCAGCTCACTTTGTATCATTCTATACCAGATGCCCTTCACCAGAGAAACAATATCAAAGTATTCTTTCCACTGAGATCTTAAGAGTTTCTTGATCTTCCCAAATTCTTTATTTTTCGTTCGGTCAAGTTCTTTCCGAGCAAGTGCACAAATAACTATAGAAATATATAAAAAACACTTAAACTGCTATAGTATTTAAAGAGTTCTCTAGATTTCTACAGGATCCCATTCTAATTTAAAGTGGGGGCAAAAGTTCTGCACTGACGTCCCGCATTGGGGTGTATTGTGCATTGCTCCCTGCTAACCCGACCCTAGCCGGCCCAACTCCTTAAAGTAACGAAGGAAACTGCGTTGCCAACATTGCTCTAGAATTCCTGATGCTGCTTGTGTCTGGGAGCTTTGATCAAGCAGCTTTTGCACTGGCTTCGTTTGTGGCAGTGCAGTGTAAGATGACATGCTCCGTATCCTATCATCAGATCTTGATCTATTGACAATGAGACAAACTGTGAAGTAATAAGGCCTTCAAACAAAAAAATAATTTTCCTCATCAGTTCACCCATCTTTGAGTAATCGAGGCACATACATAAACAAAAGATTCCGAGAATTGAGAACCTCCTCCTTTAATTTATCATCATCATCATCATCAGCATAAAGCAGTCCGCTGCTACGTAGGCCTCCCCTAATGAGCAGCATTGCGCCCTGTCCTTAGCTCGACTTGTCCTTAGCTCGACCCGTCCAGCTTCTACCAGCAGCCTTTCGCAGATCGTCACTCCACCTGGCTGGAAGGCTTCCTACACTATGTTTTTATTATATAAACCCTTATTTTGAAGTCGGTAATAAATTTGTCAAATGGAAACCGCACCTTTTGAGTCTCAGCCCACTCGTCCATTGCACTAACCAATGTCACCATGAATAAAATATATGACATACAGGTTTTTGTTTCAATAAAAATATTATTGTGATTCATAAAGGAACCGATTGAGGTCAGTTTTTATTAAAGCGACGATACATGTCAAATTTCCCTCTCGCTCACACTATTGAACATTTTTTCTAGGCCGTGAAGGTTTGCTATTTTGCATAACTACATTCAGTTATTTAAAATTTTCAAAAATGTTGAATAGTGCGAGCGAGAGGGAAATTTGACATGTATCGTCGCCTTAAAGTAAAAAATTAAGGTCAGATGTTGAATGAGTAATGCGTAGAATTCATAGCCGACTTAAAAAAACCGGCCAAGTGTGAGTCGGACTCGTGCACCAAGGGTTCCGTACCGTTGTATGGGAGCCCCACTTAAATATTTATTTAATTCTGTATTTAGTTGGTAAGTATTTGTTGTTATAGCGTTTATTCTTCTTCTTCTTTTTCTTCTTCTTGTTATGAGCTAATGACCAACTCTGGTGTCGGAGTTTAGTTGGCCGAAGGCCTCCGACATGGCCTAACAACTAAAAAGCCGGAACCAACATCGTGTTAGCGGCTACAGAAATACATCATCTGTGACAATTTCAACTGTCTAGCTATCACGGTTCATGAGATACTGCCTGATGACAGACAGACGGACTTAGGACTTAGTAATAGATTCCCGATTTTACCCTTTGGATAAGGAACCCTAAAAAGATTCCGACGAATTGAGAACAGGTATGTGAAGTCGGTAAAAAATTTGTCAAGCAGCGCAAATTGCAACTGCACCTTTTGAGTCTCAGCCCACTCGCCCGTTGCACTAACCGAGGTCAACATTAATAAAATATATAATAACAGGTTTTTGTTTCGGTAAAAATATTATTGTGATTCGCATAGGAACCGATTGAGGTCAAGTGTTTATTTTATAGTAAAATATTAAGGTCGTGTTGGAATGAGCAATGCGTAGAACTCAGCCGACTTAAAAAAAAGAGGTTCTCAATTTGTCGGAATCTTTTTTAGGGTTCCGTACCCAAAGGGTAAAAATGGGACCCTATTACTAAGACTACACTATCCGTCTGTTTGTCTGACTGTCACCAGGCTGTATCTCGTATCAACTGTATCAACTGTAATAGCTAGGCGGCTACTAGGGGCTTATTACACCCCCTCCCCCCTTGTGATATCACTCACGTGATTAATGGACAGACAGATAGTTTAAATTTTGACATATATATATTTAAGTGGGGCTCCTAGACAGCGGTACGGAATAAATGTATTCTCCCGAGTTATGTATGATTATAAGAAGACAGCTTGACCAATTGGAAAATTATTGTTCTGTTTGAAATGCTATATTTTTTAGATGGTCCCATTACCATTCAGATCAGGTAAACGAGTTCTTGAGTGGAGATCGGGGCTCGGTAAATGTAGTGTATGACGCTCTCTGGTCAGGTGGAGTGACGATTTGCGAAAGGCTGCTGGTAGAAGCAGGATGCGTCGAGCTCAGGACAGAGCGCAATGGCGCTTATTAGGGGAGGCCTATGTCCAGCAATGGACTGCTATAGGCTGATGATGATACTAATTCTAATTCTAATTTGAAGTGGGGGAAAAAGTTCTGCACTGACGATCTGCATTGGGGTGTATTGTGCATTGCCCCTGCTAACCTGACCCCAGCCAGCACAATTTCTTAAAGTAACGGAGAAGGACTCTGGGTTGGCAACATTTCTCTAGAATTCCCTTTGCTGCCTTTGCCTGTGAGCTTTGATCAAGCTTTTGTAACTCGGATTTAGTTCTGGCTTCGTTTGTAGCAGTGCAGTGTAAGATGACGTGCTCCACTGTTTCTTCAGTTTGAAAGCAGCGACAGGTGCCGCTGTCCGTTGCTCCTGTCTTTAATAGGTGGTTCAGGTCACAGTGGCCTGTAATAACACCAACCAGTATGATGATATGATTAATCATTATCATTATATACTCTCTGGATATGTAAATAGATTACGTAAATTTAAGGTTACTGCTCTGTCTGAGCGTAGGAAATATTTTGATTTAATATATCTTCACAAAATTCTTCACTCTGCCATCGATTGTCCCAATCTATTGTTGACCCTCAACATCAATACATATTACAGATGTCGTAACCCAGCAACATTTTCGGTGAATATACTTAGAAATAACACTTCCTTTAATTCGTCTCTCTATAGAGCGTGTCGTCTATATAACGAATTGGCTTCCAATGATGCTGAGTTAGATATTTTCGACCCAAATATGATTCGATTTAAGAGATGCGTTATCAGGCTGCTTTATTGCGAATCATAGTAGTTTTATTGTGTAATAAGTAGGTACATTTTTTTTCTGCTCAATCTTGTCATGTTTACATATTTGAGTAAAGTTTAGGTCAAAACAAACTTGTTATGCTAGGTTAGCGTTTAATGGATTTTACACTGTTTTGAGAACTTTTTAAAATAAAATAAAATAAAAAATATATCATGCCTATTTTTTTTTCAGTTCTGGGAGATAATTTCGGACGAGCATGGCATCGACACCAACGGTATCTACCGAGGCACGAACCCACTCCAGCATGAGCGCATCAATGTATACTACTCTGAAGCTGCAGGCGGTAAGATAAATTTAATTTTAAAAAATTCAGACAATATTTTTTTTGAACGTTATCACACAGCATTTTGTAGCCCCAAACTAAGCAGAGCTTGTGTTATGGTAACCACATGATTGATATACTGCATAGATACAGTTTTTTTTGTTGTAAATACATACATATACATAGGGTTCGATTCCCGCTTCGGGACAAATGTTTGCATGTTCTGTAGATATTTGTCTCGGGTCTGGGTGTATTCTATGTATGATATGTATGTATTTACAAAAAAAAAAGTTATATGTGTAGTATATCAATCATGTGGTTCCCATAATACAAGCTCTGCTTAGTTTGGGGCTGCATGATGCTGTGTGATTACGTCCCGCGTTATTTATTTATTTATAGAAAACACCCAGACCCGAGACAATTTTTTTTTTAAATTTAATATGGGCCAGCTCTTGACCTGCTCGGCTTGCATAGGCAAGGATGAGGTCGACGATGGGGCGAGCTTTCCCAAAAGATGCCTATTATCTGCAGAGGATACAAACATTTGTCCCGCGGCGGGAATCGAACCCGCAAGCTTCTGCGTCTCAGGCGGACCTTCGCCCACTGCGCCACAGATGCCGTCGTTAAATATAGTGTTGTAATTATATAAAGTGTCGGCTGTATTTTTTTACAAAAAAAAAATGGTTGGTAATTCTAATCTACACATACATACAGTCACGCCTTTTTCCCATAGAGGTAGGCAAAGAGCACGGATCTCCACTCGCTACGATCCTGAGATACCTCTAGCTTCATTCACTCTCATCACATTGTTGATACTCGCTCGTCGGTTCAGGTACTCCTGACCTGGCCTTTCCCAGCACGGCTCCGATTTGATCGCAGAATGTCGAGGTCTTCCCCTTCAAACTGTCCCATTCACACTCGCCTCATATATTTTTTTCGTCAATCTTATTTCATCCATCCTTTCTACATGCCCAAACCACCTCAGCATACCTTTCTCAATCCTTTTTCACTATATCTTCATTCACTCTATATTTCTCTCTCATAACATTATTCCGTACTCTATCCCTCAAAGTCACACCACACATACTTCTCAGAGCTCTCATTCCTGCAGTATTTATTCTACTCTGATGTTTCTTCTGCCACACCCAGCTTTCACTACCATACGTCATAACATCATTTTCGTAATTATAATCTTAAATAAATAAATATATTGGTATGTACACTATCACAGCATCATAGGATTTAAATAGGATGATACTCGAAATATATAATATAAATACCTACGTGGTTTCTATGGGCTACTTTTTATACACGCGGATGAAGCCGCGGGCGAAAGCTGGTTGATAATATTTCGTATTTTTTATGGTACTTAAAGATGAAACAAGCACATGGCCTACCTGATGTTAAGTGGTACCTAACCATTGCTTATCACAGAGCATTACATCGTAGATCACTTTTTGAACGTGCTCTACGATGCAACGCATCGATCCACTTGAGGCATGAAGATCCCCTTGTGCCTGTAATTTCACCGGCACCCACACCCTTCAAACCGAAACAGCACAGCTGCGTCACGGCAGAAACAGGCATGTTATTTCGCCGTACGAGCCCTCCACAAAGAACTTTACTACATAAACTAATTAATAGGTAATTTAGTTTATTAAAAAAAATGAAATATTTCAGAGAAGTACGTGCCCCGCGCCGTATTGGTGGATCTGGAGCCTGGTACCATGGATTCCGTCCGCTCCGGCCCTTACGGACAACTCTTCAGACCCGACAACTTCGTGTTTGGACAGAGTGGAGCTGGTGAGTTCTTAAAAGATTCACATAAAATATTACTTTACGTGCTTTGACGTACTCACTCTCTACAGCTGGCTTTTCACTATGAGATATATATTACATCTTGAGATATGATAATTTATCGCTCGTCATATATTTTGTATGAGACCGTTTACACTGTGCTATAATATATATTACATCTCAAGCGGTTAATATTTTTCCGAGCGATATTGAGATGTATATTTTTAATACAGTTGCTCAAAAAGTGGCGTATTGCAGTGATGTATAGCGGTCGGGTTGGGGTTTGTCAAACCAATGAAAAGCCATTTTAGGTGTATCATATTAGTGTAGCTTAGCGGGCCTAAAACTCGAGTTTAATACCTCGGGCTAAAAAGTATTTTTTCTTTTTAATTTTTGTCTAAAATCATCTGCCCGTACAAAGCATTCGTTCTCTTACATAAAAACTCGACTTCTTGGTGCTCCGTCAATCTTTTTTTTTGAAACCGTCTTGGTGATGTTTTATGAAGGTTGATTAATTTTTAATGAAATTTCTGAAAATTGTCTAATTTTGAATTGTTTTATTTTCTCGCAATCGAAGTAAAAAGTAGAGTGTTTTACTCGGGCCAAAACCACCCATTATAACTCGGTCTTGTCATCCTCCCTCGCTACGCTCGGGAGTATAACAACCTCGTATATAATGGGATGGTTTAGTCCCTTGTAAAACAATCTACTATTTTGCTGCTAATCATTGAGCTACTAATACTACATTTATTCTGCCAATAAATATATGTTATCTTTAACTTCACTCTCTCTCTTTCTGTTCCACAGGTAACAACTGGGCGAAGGGACACTACACAGAGGGCGCTGAGCTTGTAGACTCTGTTCTTGATGTGATCAGGAAGGAGGCCGAGAACTGCGACTGCCTGCAAGGTAAATAGTTGTCATACATAACATAGTTAAGAAATAAAATGTATTGTAGGTATAATTAAATAAGTTCCACAGTTGTGTTTTCAGCACTCAAAGCGTTATACCACAGTCTATAAATCCATACAGTTTTCCGACGAAGACGGGCAATCGCGGGGTGTCAGTGGCGAGCGAGACGCGTTCAGGGCCTCTAGCCAACCGGTATTTGCTACGAAGCGATTCTATTTCGTCTGTCGTCATCGTTCAGGAGTGACACATCCAAATATTATACAGCTCAATAATTATTTAGCCGCGTACAATATACAGCTCAATAATTATTGAGCTGTACAATATTTGGATGTGTCGCTCCTGAACGATGACGACAGACGAAATAGAATCGCTTCGTAGCAAATACCGGTTGGCTAGAGGCCCTGGGCTTGACTTTCAACTGAAGTTAGTGAGGCATAACATACTCGTAGCATAACTTTCAGGGCTAGCGCGGTGTAGAAAAATGCCGGAAATCAAAACTTTTTATTAATTATTATACAAATTACTCATTAATATCATTAATTATTATCGATCTCTGTGGCGCAGTGGGCGAAGGCCCGCCTGAGACGCAGAAGGTTGCGGGTTCGATTCCCGCTGCGGGACAAATATTTGCATGTTCTGCAGATATCTGTCTCGGGTCTGGGTGTTTTCTACGTATAATATGTATGTATTTACAAAAAAAACATTCATGTGGTTCCCATAATACAAGCTCTGCTTAGTTTGGGGCTACATGATGCTGTGTTGATAACGTCCAGCATTATTTATTTATTTATTAAATTAATGAATTTTGGTTTACATTTAGTTACCAATTATTCTTTTAATTTGTAATTTCAATGAAGATGTGCATCAGCAGATCGCCGTTGTCCATCTCGTTTACACGAAGATCTACATTTTCATCAATTTGTTTAAAAACCTTTTCTTTAGACTTACGTTAATATGATTGTTATTATAATTTTACATTTTGTCAACCATTGTTTGGGTACCTACCTATAAATGATAATAGGCAGGTAATTCGATTTTGATGACGATGTTGATCCAAAATAACCAAGAACAAAAATTCGCAAAATGAACCTTTTTGCAACTTCAGTGCTGTCTAAAAATGTTAATTATACCATCAATATACAATATATAATACAACACTTTTAAGACCGTTTTCTGTGGTTGCAAAAAAAATCCTATTCTTATTCTTATTCTTATTCTTATTCTAAATAGGAACAAGACACCAATAATGTATTTAATTGACACACGAAAGGGAGGTACACATTTTCGCGTCATTCGAAATCAAAGGCGTCGCACTACTGTATGGATTTTAAACTGTGGTCATACATATTTGTGGAACTACCAAACCCAAACCGAGAATTTAATGTTTATAATTGTATGTCTTACCTACTAGGATTCCAGCTAACACACTCGCTGGGAGGTGGAACCGGCTCAGGCATGGGTACCTTACTGCTGAGCAAAATCCGTGAGGAGTTCCCAGATCGCATCATGAACACGTTCAGTGTTGTACCCTCGCCTAAGGTAATACCACATTTATAAGAGAACTGGATGAAGTCTTAAAGTTCACTATGTTCTGAACATCAACTCATACGGCTGATCTCTACTTTCTTATGTCCATATATCATTTGCTAGAAAGGGATGCATACTTTATCTCAATGCGATTGCTGCGACTTCGTACCAGGGAATTTCTATGAAACTGCATAGCATTTTATTCGAGCGCCCTGGTACGATTTTCTTTTTGAACTAATTTGAAGTCGCATTGAGAGAAGTATGCATCCCTTTCTAGCTGATGATATTGGACATAAGAAAGTAGAGATCAGCCGTATGAGCTGACGTTCAGAGCATGAATGAATTTTAAGGGTTCTTCCATGCTTTAGTCATAGTCAAACAGTTATGAAGTCCGGTCGTAGAGTAGGAAGGATATCGTACATAGACATGATATAGTCATATATTTATTTGAAACTGAACACACAACACAACAAAAAAGTAACAAACAAAATAGAGAAACAGTGAACATAAAACATGGTGGGATGTGTGAGACAGCAGCATAATGGCTTCGACTCAGCATTATATCCGCTGTTCTAGCAGCGGAAGCTGGTATTCTGCCGAATCCATCATGTGTAGAGCCATTAAACCCTGTGAGACTAAGTAACACTAGTTTAGGTAGGTATGTGTTTTTAACCGACTTCAAAAAAAAGGAGGAGGTACTCAATTCGGTTGTATTTTTTTTTCTAAAATAAGGTAAGAATACTAAATTAGATGATAATTTAATTAGAATTAGATAATAATTTATCTAAGAAAATAATAATTATCATTTATGTCGATATAGAAAACATTAAAGTCACAAGATTAGATCGTGTAAGTGATAAGTGATGTCAAATAGGATAAGAGAAAATAGTTATCAAAGTGCGAAATCTGAAATTATGAAGTATGAAATGATGTATATTATCTTGCTATTACCTGTCTTTGTCACTTCGTGATAATATATTGCGTTACGCTCGCACAGAAGCAATGGCTGCCGTCCGTGCGAGCGAGATGCATTATATTGACGTGGGAGGGACAGAGATAGGTAATAACGGCGACCGGACAGTAGGGTTGCCACAGTGTTTGAATAAAAACAATAAACCGACTTAAAAAAAATAACTTCTTACTTCTTGCGCTAAAAAATGTTGAAAATCGGTTCACAAGTGACGGAGATTTTGGTGATCATAGGGCGAAAATTACAAGTGAGATGAGGTTTTTTGAGTTTTCCGGGAAAAGTATCAATCCCACAGGATTAAAATTTATATGGGACCACCTGTGAAGTATACTCTTTTAAACAAAATAAAGAATTTTGAAAATCGGTCCACAATTGACAGAGTTATCAGTGAACATACAAAAAAAAAAAAAAGGTTCCGACGAATTGAGAACCTCCTCCTTTTTGAAGTCGGTTAAAAATAAGGCGTTACTTTGCATGTCATTTCTTCAATTAAAAATAACATAAAACAAATGTTGTAGCTCTTTGGGAGTAGATTTAATAGTCATAATAGTAATTCATTCCATTAAATTAAGCATATAATTGTATGCGGAAAGTAAAGGTTACCCTACACTAAAACATTAGGTTATAATAAAAAATAATTTAAATCTAACAAACGCAAAACTTTGTACCTATAAAGTAAAAGTTCATATAAAAACAAAAAAAAGTTTCAGATAAATAAGTAAGAAGGTGATCAAGTTCGTCAAGTGTACAGGCACTTCTCCAAAAGAAAATCCCTTGATTTATCCCCCTTTTGGGATGTACAGGGAATGGTGATATCATAAATTAAAATTTTGCGTGGAATTGCATACATAGACTCAATGTAGTGGCGAAAGGCGTTTCATAGAAATTGTACAGAAATCTTTTTTAAATTTCGCGAAACCTTACGATTTGACTTGGCAAGTTACTTTTTAATAGAGTCAATTGAGACCATCTTGATTTTTTTTTGACAAATGTCATTTTCTAGGCACCGAATTTTGTTCCAAATTCTGAAACTGCAATTGTTTTTTTCTTCAAACTAAACCTATAGTTTTCAAAGAACACCACACCACACCAGCCTATATCAGTCCACTGCTGGACATAGGCCTCCCCTAATAAAGGGGGATATGCCCATAATCCGCACGCTGGGCATGCGGGTTGGGGATCGCAGGGCACAGCTTCTCGCACCACCGACGCTGCTGCCCGTCGGTGGTCAGGGGATTTAGCTGTGCCGATTAAGGCTGTGCTATGCCGCAATCAGCCGGCCGCCAGAGCCCCGTTCGTTGTTTAGCAGGGTGCACCACGTGCAGGTGAGGTTGGCTTGGGTTCCAAAGATGGAGGTTGGAACCCCGTACACCCCGTTTCAAAGAACGAAACCTTCTAACTACAAAAGAAAAGGTATATAAGTATTAATTGTTGCAAAAACTCGCGAGAGCTATCGTTCGCAGACTACTTATATGATTTTATTTGTCCAACAGGTCAGCGAGGTGGTACTAGAGCCATACAACGCGACTCTCTCCGTACATCAGCTGGTAGAAAACACAGACATGTCATTCTGTATCGACAACGAAGCGTTGTACAATATTTGTTTCCGAACACTCCGACTCACTAGCCCGAGCTATGGCGACCTCAACCATTTGATTTGTGTAAGTAACTAACGCCATCTATTTATTTTTCCCTTGCAACTTTCTATCATCTACCACAGATTTAGGAAGACAACTAGATAGTCTTAAAATTCAATACGACTGATATCTACTTTCTTATGTCCAATATCATCAGTTAAAAAGGGATGTTTTATCAAATGAGATGAAAGAGCTGCCACTTAACCAGTTTAAACGAAAACTTAGGCTATGGCTTCTAGAACAAAAATTTTATTCTGTGTCTGATTTGCTGAACCTTAAAAGACTGTAATTAGAATTATATAACATTTTATTTGAATCCTGCATGACAATTTTTAATTATTTGCATGTCTCTAATTGACTAAGTATTAAGGAACCTTATTTATGATTAAGAACTATTTGTACCAATACCTAAAGCAAATAAATGAATTATGAATTATTATTATGATGCATACATATAACAATGCGATTTCAAAAAGTTAATCGTACCAGGGCGCTCGAACAAATTTCTATGCAGGTTCATACAAATGCCCTGGTACGAAGTCGTAGAAATCGCATTGAGATAAAGTATGCATCTCTTTCTAGCTAACCTAAATGGACATAAGAAAGTAGAGATCAGCCGTATGAGTTAATGTTCAGAGCATAAATGAATTTTAAGACTTCTATGCTTTAGTCCTATTTCATTGTCATCTACCTAACAGCGCCATCTTGTAGAAGTTTCTTGTTACTAATATTTACTGGGTCCAACATAAAAAGGTTTCTACCAAAATGTTGGCTTATGTTACAGAGAAATTATAACTATGGGTATATGGATTTTTCACGAAAGAAAGCAGAAATTAGCGGAATTATCAAAAAATTCTCGTTAAAATCTATTTCCATCATATTTTAGTGCGAGACGTGTGCTTTTCTTTTTGACGGCCTCTGTGGCGCAGTGGGCGAAGGTCCGCCTGAGGTGACGCAGAAGGTTGTGGGTTCGATTCCCGCTGCGGGACAAATGTTTGCATGTTCTGTAGATATTTGTCTCGGGTCTGGGTGTTTCTATGTATCATATGTATGTATTTACAAAAAAATATTATATGTGTAGTATATCAATCATGTGGTTCCCATAATAAAAGCTCTGCTTAGTTTGGGGCTACATGATGCTGTGTGATTACGTCCCGCGTTATTTATTTATTTATTTATTTCTTTTGATTTTATTTCCATTCCATTTTAATTTTTACACGTCTGCTTCTTTCCCCTACAATAAAGCATTGTATCGTAGGTGAAGCATTTTCAGAGCGTGCACTTCGAAGCAAGGCTCAGGCTCTGAGGCATGAAGATGATAAGCCTCTTGTGCCTGTAATGTGACCGGCACACACACCCTTCAAACCGAAACACAGCACAGCTGCTTCACGGCAGAAATAGGCATGGTGCCAGTACTACCCTGAATCAGCCCTTCACAAAATAAATAAATCAAAATCGTTTATTTCAGACCATAGTCCATAAAAATGGTTAAACTTAAAACATAAATAAATTAAAATTACTAAATAATTAAATTAAAATTACAAAATAAATTAAATGAAAATGACTAAATAAATAAAAATTAAAATGACAAAATGAATAAATTAATTGCAAAATAAATAAATTAAGGTAACAAGATAAACAAATTAAAATTACAATACAAATTACAAATAAATAATTACAAAAAAAATCGTTTATTTCAGACCATAGTCCATAAAAATGGTTAAACTTAAAACATAAATAAATTAAAATTATTAAATAATTAAATTAAAATTACTAAATAAATTTAACTAAAATTACTAAATAAATTGATTACAAAATAAATAAATTAAGGTAACAAGATAAACAAATTAAAATTACAATACAAATTACAAGATCAATATATTAAAATTACAAAATAAATTAGGATAAAATTACAAAGAACTCTACTAAACATTCTAAAAGGCAAAATATTTAGTACAAATTCCGCTAACTTTCTCTGATGAGTTCAATAAAATGCATACTCGTGCACCGCCCACAGATTCACATGCAAATCAGAGAAAAAACAAACAAACAAACAATTAATAAATGCAACCGCCTACTTACTCTTTCACCGGATAAAAAAGCTTTGCTTGGAGAAACCACACACAAATACACAAGAAAAAAGGCCAAGTGCAAGTCGAACTCGCTCGAAAGGTTCCGTACCGTTGTATGAGAGCCCTACTTAAATATTTATTTAGTTCCGTTTTTATTTGCCATTATAGCAGCTACAGAAATACATCATCTGCCAACAAACAGACAGACAGACGCCCAGCAAAGTATTAGTAACAGGGTCCCGTTTTTACCTATTATGTACAGAACCCCAAAAAACCCAACAGAAAGGAGAATGCCGAGAACCCGTACCAATTGCGTCAAAACCGAACGTATCCCATAAAATTTATGATATTTTATAAATGACATTAACATTTTCTTTAGTTTTACACACCGACTCGATTAATAATCAAGTAAAAAAATATTTTGTTTATTTGATTTCCGTTGCACGCCGCCATTAGACTACAACAACCAATGATATACGTTACTATGGCAATAAACATTGATGTAAAGTGTTACTATGGCAATAACCCTCATTTTTAATTATTTTGACAGTAGAATCGACTAAAAACTTATTGGATATTTTTTTGACGCACTCACTTTAGTCTTGGTACCGAGCGCCATACATCAGACGGCTTTCTCCAAGAACTCTACTACTAAAAGCTTGTAATATAATATGGTTTTCCAGCAAACGATGGCCGGTGTAACAACATGCCTGCGTTTCCCCGGCCAACTGAACGCGGATCTCCGCAAATTGGCCGTCAACATGGTGCCATTCCCGCGTCTCCACTTCTTCATGCCAGGTAAATAAAGACTTTCATCATCATCATCATCATCATCAGCCTATAGTAGTCCACTGCTGGACATAGGCCTCCCCTAATGAGCGGCATTGCGCCGTCCTGAGCTCAACGCATCCAGCTTCTACCAGCCTTTTGTAAATCGTCACTCCATCTCGCCGGAGGGCGTCCTACACTACGTTTACCGAGCCGCGGTCTCCACTTCTTCATGCCAGGTAAATGAAGACTTTATACATAACCGATCTTATCATGCCACCCACGATCAAGTTCACCGTCAAGTTTGCAGCAGACTTGATCCGGCGTCATGTAAACTTGACGGTGTATGGCTATGGGTGTGCATGACAAGTCTACTTAAGGCGACGATACATGTCAAACCTCCCTCTCGCTCGCACTATTCAACATTTTTGAAGATATAAAATCACTGAATGTAGTTATGCAAAATAGCAAAGCTTCACGGCCTAGAAAATAACAATACTAAGGTTCAGCAAGAATATCATGTTGAACCCAATACGTTTTCCTATCAAAAAAATAGTTTTTTAGTAATAGGTAGGTAGGTGTTGGAGCTTATTGACAAATGCAATTTTTTTACATTGGATGGACCTTCGTTTGACCACGAACTCACCTGATGTTAAGTAACGTTATAGTCTAAGATGGAGCACGAAGGTCCAAAAGACACCTATTTACTCTAGACTTAAAGAGACTCGGATTATAGATATCAGGAAAGACAGAGGCTGGTAGAGAGTACCTATTCTTGGCAACGAATTAAATGAATTTTTGACAGTTAAAATGAAATAATATAATAGTAAGCGCTTCCAAACATTATTTATAATGCGCACTGCTAAAACATGGAATCAGCTGCCAGCGTCTGTTTTTCCATTGACTTACGACCCTAACGGCTTCAAAAAGAGAGTTAATAGGCATCTTCTGGGAAAGCTCGCCCCATGGTCGACCACATCCTTGTCTATGCAAGCCGAGCAGGTCAAGAGCTGGCCCATATTACATAAAAAAAAAAAAAAATAGTGTCGATTCTGTTATTCACTTCAGGTCAAGAGCTGGCCCATATTACATTAAAAAAAAAAATAGTGTCGATTCTGTTATTCACTTCAGGTCAAGAGCTGGCCCATATTACATAAAAAAAAAAAATAGTGTCGATTCTGTTATTCACTTCAGGTCAAGAGCTGGCCCATATTACATTAAAAAAAAAAAATTGTGTCGATTCTGTTATTCACTTCAGGTCAAGAGCTGGCCCATATTACATTAAAAATAAAAAAAATAGTGTCGATTCTGTTATTCACTTCAGGTCAAGAGCTGGCCCATATTACATAAAAAATAAAAAAAATAGTGTCGATTCTGTTATTCACTTCAGGTCAAGAGCTGGCCCATATTACATTAAAAATAAAAAAAATAGTGTCGATTCTGTTATTCACTTCAGGTCAAGAGCTGGCCCATATTACATAAAAAATAAAAAAAATAGTGTCGATTCTGTTATTCACTTCAGGTCAAGAGCTGGCCCATATTACATAAAAAATAAAAAAAATAGTGTCGATTCTGTTATTCACTTCAGGTCAAGAGCTGGCCCATATTACATTAAAAATAAAAAAAATTGTGTCGATTCTGTTATTCACTTCAGGTCAAGAGCTGGCCCATATTACATTAAAAATAAAAAAAATAGTGTCGATTCTGTTATTCACTTCAGGTCAAGAGCTGGCCCATATTACATTAAAAATAAAAAAAATAGTGTCGATTCTGTTATTCACTTCAGGTCAAGAGCTGGTTCATATTACATAAAAAAAAATAAAAAAATTGTCGATTCTGTTATTCACTTTTGTAAACTTAACTAAATATGTCATGAGCGGCATATTCGCTAAGCGAAAAAGCTCAAATAAAGGAGAAAAAAAAATGACAGTTTTAAAGTTATAGCTATCCTTGTCATTTACACCTAACAGAAAGGGATAGTATCAGTTTTAGGAATGTCAAATTAAGTTTAGTTTAGGAAAAGGCACAACAGAATCAATCAATAGCAATACTTTTAACATACTTACATAAAACCTAAGATAAAATTATAAAATAAATAGCTATTCAAAATTCACCTATCTAAATTCTGATGAATGAAAGCCTCGGTCTGCCTTCTACATATATCCATGGCCTATTTAGAAGGCAGACAGAGATCGAATAGATACAACCACACTATACCATGCTAACTCTATACCTTATAATTATAACAATAGATGTATTGAGTAATGTACGATTCTCACCGGCGCGCGTCGGAGCGCATTTTATAACATGCTAAATGAAATTGAAACATCCACAAAGCACTTAAGTTCCTTATTATTCTTTGTATGATAAGTATTTATCTACAAAAAAAAATTATATAAGTAGTTTATCAGTCATGTGGTTCCCATAATACAAGCTCTGCTTAGTTTGAGGCTACATGATGCTGTGTGATGTCCAGCATTATTTATTTTTTTATTTGCATGCAATTTACGCATCTAATAATACTTAATCTACTTCTGGATCTATTTATGTCAGTGTTTGATATAACTCAAAGCTGCGTAAATTGCATGCAAATAAGGAACTTAACTGCTTTGTGTATGTTTCAATTTCCTCTAGCATGTTTTAAAATGCGCTCCGATGCTCACCGACGCGCGCCGGTAAGTATGAATCGTACATTATTGGTTTTTGCGATGCGTCGTCGCAACGCAGTGTTGTAGCCTCGTGATAAAGTCTAAGTGCAAGATGTACGTCTGTGGAACGCCCTACCAATTGAAATAAAGAAAGCCCCGACACTACCCATTTTTAAAAATCGTGTAAAAAACTTTTATTTATCCCAATTATCAGAAATATCTAAGTAGGTTTATGTGGTTAGGTACTATAGTTATTATATATCCATTATTTCTTATTTTATTATTTTATTCATATGTAGTAGAGAATGATTTATTTATTTATAATTATTCACAACAGTATATACAATAACAAGTTCTTAGTTAATATTTCATAGTTATACCTACATATTTGACAAAATATGTATACCTACTTATTACTAAAATAAAATAGCCTAACAAAAGTCCAGACCGTCACCACACGGTTGAGTGCCCAGAATGCTGGCTGCATTGCCACGTTGGATAGCAAGGCTGATCCGTTGGCCCAAATAGAAACCACCATTCCGATCACGTGTGCTCTCGAATAAGCGCTCTGCCAAGTCTTTGAAAATTTTGTGGGCCCCTGGTCCCCATGGGCCTAGAGTTTCAACCCCAAACGGCTCAAATATATAACCTCTATCTAAGTGTGAATATTTTCGCCGTTTGAGGAACTCCGCTGAAGTTGCTGCGGATCCGGCCCGTTCTGAAGTCCCTGAAAGTTGAGACATATATATATATATATATATATATAATAGAATAATATAAGTATTGTATTATATTATAATATGAGTAATTATTATTATTAGTATTGATTTTCATGTTATTATGTTTGTATGTTCATTATGATTATATCATAATGTTATATTTATCATTTTTATTGTATCACTTTTGTGTCCTAATTTTGCATATCATCGATTATATTCTTATTTAAATAAAGTACACCCCCGGCCGTTCTTATTTTTTTACATATCCTCTCCATCCAAAGGTTGTCTGGAAGAGATCGCCGCCAAGCGATAAGACCGCCCATGGTACCTTCTATCCTTCCATATTATGTTATATTTCTGTTGTTTCTAAAATTAAGGTGTACAATAAAGAATTTTAATTCATTCATTCATTCGTTCATTCATCCATCCATTCATTCATTCATTCTATATTTACATTTTCTTTTTGTTACAGGTTTCGCTCCATTGACATCTAGGAATTCGTTCGATTTCCGCCCACAAACTGTTCCGGAACTTATGAGTCAAGTGAGTTAATTTTGTTAAGATAATAAATGATAAGATAATACAAGCTCTGCTTAGTTTGGGGCTACATGATACCGTGTGATAGTGTACAGCATTATTTATTTGATATTTATTTATTTAATTATATCCCATCTGTAATTGACACAAGAATTTCAGATGAAAGAATTTAAATTATTTACGAATTTTCAACTTATTATTATTAAAATTTTAATAAAATGAAATTATTATTAATAATATAATTATAAAATATTCAATCTATTAAAATGAAATTATTAATAATAATATAATTATTATTATTAAAATTTTAATAATAATATAATTATTATTATTAAAATTTTAATAATATAATTGAGAAATCCGCCCCTGTGTGACAGCAATAAATGTATTTAGTATTGAGTATGTTTGACACAGATGTTCAATCCCGGTAACATGATGACGGCGTGTGACCCCCGTCACGGCCGCTATCTGACGGTCGCTACCATCTTCCGAGGGCGAATGTCGATGAGAGAAGTAGACGATCAGGTCATGGCGATACAGAACAAAAACTCCAGGTGAACTTTTGAAAAATGCAATTATAGCAAGATTATCTGCTTCTAAGCGATAATACCGCCCATTGTACATTTTTATTTTTAAGATTCTATCTGCTGTTTTAAATTATGGTGTACAATAAAGAGTTTTCATTCATTCATTAATTCATTATTTTCTCGCTGTAGTATGGGTTCAAGATATTTCTACACTAAATTATAAAGAGGATTTATTTTTTATTTTTGTGTGTGTATGTTTGTAATGAATTAACTCAAAAACTACTGTGCCGATTTAAAAAGTTCTTACATCATTGGAAAGCTACATTCACCCTGAGTAACATAGGCTATATTTATTGCTAGAAAAGATTAGGGATCCTTACTAAAACTTAATGAACGTAACCCAAGGTGTAAAAAAGTGCCCTAACCCGTGCGAAGTTGGTACGGGCCGCGGTCTAAGGACTAGTTAATACAAGTACAGGATTTGATTACCCTTTTCAGGCATCGCAATTTCGGTAGTCAGTCAGTCTTTAAGGTGACGATACATGTCAAACCTCCCTCTCGCTCGCACTATTCAACATTTTTGAAGATATAAAATGACTGAATGTAGTTATGCAAAATAGCAAACCTTCTCGGCCTAGAAAATAACAATACAAAGGTTCAGCAATAATATCATTTTGATTCTATCACGTTTTCTTACCAAAAAACTTGCACCAATGTGATCAATTTTGGTGCAATATTTTTGGTAGGAAAACGTGTTGGGTTCAACATGATATTCTTGCTGAACCTCTGTATTGTTATTTTCTAGGCCGTGAAGGTTTGCTATTTTGCATAACTACATTTAACGATTTTAAATCTTCAAAAAATGTTGAATAGTGCGAGCGAGAGGGAGGTTTGACATGTATCGTCGCCTTAAACCGAACTAACATTATTTGTGGTATTCCAGCTACTTCGTGGAATGGATCCCGAACAACCTGAAGGTAGCTGTCTGCGATGTACCTCCACGGGGCCTCAAGATGTCTGCCACCTTCATCGGCAACTCCACCGCCATACAGGAGATATTCAAGCGCATCTCCGAACAGTTCACCGCCATGTTCAGAAGAAAGGTATTTCATCTAAATAAATAAAATTAAAATTATACATCCACACACTTCCACACCAGCCTATATCAGTCCACTGCTGGACATAGGCCTCCCCTAATAAAGGGGGATATGCCCATAATCCCCACGCTGGGCATGCGGGTTGGGGATCGCAGGGCACAGCTTCTCGCACCACCGACGCTGCTGCCCGTCGGTGGTCAGGGGATTTAGCTGATTTAGATTTAAATTATACTTATATATGTACATATTGTAAAGTTCGTGTTTATATCAGCGGGGTGAATTATTGACACCGATCCTGTTTTAACAAACTGTGACAGTTTGTCAATTGTCATTCATTGACGGATGAAATGTCAAAGTTTGTAAAAACAGGATCGGTGTCAGTCATTTCTGTTTGCAAGAGTTAGCCGATCACCCCGCTGATCAACTTACAATACCGTTTAGTTTACACAAAATATCTGCTTACAGGAACCCCCTTACTCATCAAACACTACTTAAAATTAGGCATTGCTTAAAGTTATATCATAGTTTATTTTTTATTATTAGTTTTTTTTTATCATTCTTTCTCATAGTTATACCTAATCTGTGTCGGTCTCGATAATATTTCTATTTATTTCAATTTGTAATTCATCATAATTTCCCTGCCCTTATCCCACTCTAGGTGGGGTCGGCACAACATGTTTTCTTTCTCCATTCACTCCTATCGGCTGTCAACTCTGTACTCACATCTTTCACTCTCATATCCTCTTTCACACAATCCATGATTAACAACTACGTACGACAATACGTAGATTGATGACGTAGTTATACGTGTGTTTGTACAAAAAATACATAGTGTGTGTATAAATACATATAGTACATATTATATAACGTAATTCATAATTATTATATTTTAAAACGTAATTTGGTGGAATTGAGGGCGCTTTACATTTGGTAAAAAAAAATTACAAAGATTACATATAAAATTAACTAAGTACAAACCTAAATTATATAAATATTTATATAAAGATGAAATATTTCGAAAATTAATAATACCAAAAACTGGAACATAAAAGTACAACCGAATTCTGAAGTCGGTTGAAATATCCAAGATGGAGGATCAGGATGGAGCAAGTCGATGAGGCAGATGGCTATTTTTATTATTGAGTATTGAAGACCCGTCTAAAATATTTCAATTTGTTTCAAGGCCTTCCTTCACTGGTACACGGGCGAGGGTATGGATGAAATGGAGTTCACAGAAGCAGCGAGCAACATGGCTGATCTCATCTCCGAATACCAGCAGTACCAGGTAAGATTTGATCAGTGGTTAATTATAATCATATTCTTTATTGTTTAATGTGGTACAGTACAAAGTGTTCTTAGGGCGACGATACATGTCAAACCTCCCTCTCGCTCGCACTATTCAACATTTTTGAAGATATAAAATCACTGAATGTAGTTACGCAAAATAGAAAACCTTCACGGCCTAGAAAATAACAATTCAAAGGTTCAGCAATAATATCATTTTGATTCTATCATGTTTTCTTACCAAAAAACTTGTACCAATATGATCACTTTGGTGCAAATTTTTTGGTAAGAAAACGTTTTGGGTTCAACATGATATTCTTGCTGAACCTTTGTATTGTTATTTTCTAGGCCGTGAAGGTTCGCTATTTTGCATAACAACATTCAGTGATTTTATATCTTCAAAAATGTTGAATAGTGCGAGCGAGAGAGAGGTTTGACATGTATCGTCGCCTTAAATAACGTTTGGTCGGCAGCATGAGCTCCGTTGGGGCACTACAATAGTTAGGTACCTATTAGTGTAATTTAGGCCTAGGTATCTATTTATAAAAGAAAGTTTTTGTACACTATTTATAACTCGAGTACGGCCGAACCGATTTGGCTGAAAATTGGTGGGGAGGTAGCTTAGAACCAGGAGACGGACAAAGAATACTTTCTATACCGTTATTATTAAAAGTAGGGGTAGGGTACGTTAGGGTAGGGGTACGGTTAGGGTAGACTAGGCTAGGTAGGGGAGAGTAGGGTAGTTCCTCATTGATTGCTTTTTCCACTTCGATATCTTTTTTGAATGTTTCTTTTACTTCGATACTCTCTTTGAGATAGGACAACGTCTGTCGGATCATCTAGTATACTATAAGTTTATATATTATCCTACTTCCTATCCTATCCTATTTCCTACTTCCTCTGCTATCCTACTTTCTACTTCGTTCAGTAGTTTCACGCAAAAACTACTGAACGGATTTGGATGAAACTTGGAATATATATAGTTTGTAACCTGGATTAACAAATAGGCTCCTTTTTAACCCACGCGAGTGAAGCCGCGGGCGGAAGCTAGTATAAATAAGAGTTAGTTGAGAATCAGAATCTCTCACATCCCCCAACAGTCCAGCAGTGGGCTGGTGTTGTTGTTGTACTCAAAAATACTTTTACTTTCAGGAGGCTAGTGTTGATGATGAAGAGATCTTCGAGGAAGATGAGGAGTTGGCTCAGGAGTATGAAGACAGGGATGGTATCCAAGTCGCGTAGTCACATTCAAACGATATGTTATTCCGCTTTTATAGTTTTAGGTGTAAGCCACTTCCAACAATTCAAATCATGCTAACTTTCTATTTAGACCTTTACGCCGGCTTTGAATATGGCATATAATAATATATTACATCTCATTACATCTTGAGATATAATAAAATTTATAATTAAATAGTAAGCGACCGCTCATAGTGAGCTATAACATATATTACATCCCAAACTATATATATTTTTCGAACTATTCCAAAGTAAGTTATACTTACAGTGTGAATAGCAATCACGGGTTGATATATATAGTTCTGATGTAATATATATGACATCCCATAATCAAAAGTCAGCTTTGATAACACGTTGGAGGGGGCTACTTGTTAATTTCGCACCATCAACAAAAACAAATTGTTTGTTTCGCTTTAAGCATACTATTTTAGGTTGTAGGTTATAAGCCACTTCCAACAATTCGAGTCATGTTAACAACATTATATTTAGCACGTCGGGCTACCATTTAACAAAACAAATTTGTTAATTCCCCACTTTCAACAAAAACAAAGTGTTTAATAGGTATTAGCCACTTCCAACTATTCGAATCATGCTAACAACATTATATTTAGCACGTTGGATTGCTACATTTAACAAAACAAATTTGTTAATTCCGCACTATTAACAAAAACAATGTTTTTATTACATGTTAGCCACATCCAACAATACGAATCATGCTAACAACATTTCATTTAGAACCTTACACGTTGGAGGGGGCTCCTTATTAATTCCGCACCATGAACAAAACAATTTCTCTTTAATAGTTTTAGGTGTAAGCCACTTCCAACAATTCGAATCATGTTAACAAGACCCACGTACACGTTGGCAGGCTATATTTAACTAAATAAATTTATTTATTCCACACTATCAACCAAAACAGTGTTTATTCCGCTTTTAGTTGTAAGTGTAAGCCACTTCCAACAATTCGAATCATGCTAACAACATTATATTTAGCACGTTGGATTGCTACATTTAACAAAACAAATTTGTTAATTCCGCACTATTAACAAAAACAATGTTTTTATTACATGTTAGCCACATCCAACAATACGAATCATGCTAACAACATTTCATTTAGAACCTTACACGTTGGAGGGGGCTTCTTATTAATTCCGCACCATGAACAAAACAATTTCTCTTTAATAGTTTTAGGTGTAAGCCACTTCCAACAATTCGAATCATGTTAACAAGACCCACGTACACGTTGGCAGGCTATATTTAACTAAATAAATTTATTTATTCCACACTATCAACCAAAACAGTGTTTATTCCGCTTTTAGTTGTAAGTGTAAGCCACTTCCAACAATTCGAATCATGCTAACAACATTATATTTAGCACGTTGGATTGCTACATTTAACAAAACAAATTTGTTAATTCCGCACTATTAACAAAAACAAAGTTTTTATTAGATGTAAGCCACATCCAACAATACGAATCATGCTAACAACATTTCATTTAGACCCTTACATGTTGAAAGGCTACGTTAAACGTATCTGTTAACAAATCTGTTAATTCTACAGTTAGTATCAATGTTCCACTTATAAAGTTAAAGGTGTAAGCCACATCCAACAATTCGAATCATGTTAACATTTTATTCAAACCTTTACGAAGTTACACGTTGAAAGCCAGCATTTAATAAACCAAACTTGTTAATTCCGCACTATCAACAAAAACAAAGTTTATCCTAGCTTTTAGAGTAAGTTTAATGCAACTCATCCAACAAAACAAGGTATGCTTACGAACAATATTCAACAAAATCTAATTAAAATACAATATTTTGCTATTTTCAATTTCACATCTAAAAATAAGTAACATTATTTTTCATACTAAGTACATTATAAAATTCTTAATAACAATTATAACTTCATTTTGGAAGGGCTACACAAGCATAAAAAAAACATTCTTAGTGATTCTGCTACGTTATGTATTGTTTACAATGCAATATTGGATGAAAAAATTAGGTACGCTGTAGTGAGCCCAAAGACATATCTATATGACCGAAATTGGGTCGTGATCATGTGAAATTGTGAACTGAGTTTTGTTCCTAGAATTGCAAAGTTTTAAACTTCTTGTTGTAGTTATAAGTTCAACTTTTTGTACCATATTTACTGGGACAGTGACAGTGTTTTGTTGATTCGACTGCATACGAAAGGTACTTTACCTAACAAACTCCTTTTAGCTTACCTACACCTACCTACTCTTTGTTTTTAGATTAGTATAATAATTACTAGGTACACGTAAAGTTTAAAAAAAAACTTACGTTTAAAATTGCACTAAATTTTTTCTAAGATAGCCACATAAGTTTAAAACTGCACTACATTTATCCTGATTATGTTTATTTAAATTAAAAACTGCACTTAATTTATTCTGTTATGCCTATTTATTTTTAAAACTGCTCTACATTTATTCTGACATGCCTACAGTAAGTTCAAATCTGGAATACATATTTTATTCTGAGATGGCTACGTTTAAAATTGCACTAAATTTATTCTGTTATGCCTATCTAAGTTTAAAACTGCACTACATGTATTCTGAGATGCCTAAATTATGTTCAAAACTGCACTACATTTATTCTGATTTAGCAATAGATAGGTATTAGTAGGTAGGTTACTTCTATTTCTACTAAATTTGTTAAATTCTAAGCAGTCGAGTTCCTGTTCTATTTTATTGCATTTTCGTTCGAGTATTAATGTTGTTCATTCAGTTATTTATTTATTAATTTAGATAAGTCGCTTGAGATGTGAGTGTGCTATATTTTTGAAATAAGCTTTTTAATTGAATAAATAATTTGAATCGATACATAAAACATGTTATTTTCTTGAAATACCTTAGATATCTCCCTATTACATTTAAAATAAATAAATAAAAGATTAAATCTAACGGTAGGTTGGCCTTCGGCCACCTTCAGGTTCAACTTTGACTTGAGTGCAGTCACACACAGGTGCAGTGAATGTTTTTGCAATATTTTTACTTAACGTTTTACGTAGATTTGTCACGTTATTCGTATTTATACAAATCGGCATAACGCGATCGAGTAGGTGAAGAATATCGCACTGGCACACTTCGCATCCGTTGCCGAGTGTTCACTTCTTTGGTGTTAATCAAAATGCACGCGTCATCTATTATGGAGTAGTAGAACTAAAATATTTTCTATGAAAATCACGTGGAAATAGCAGATATTTCAATTTGACTTCTGAAATTTTAAGTAAGTTTTATTCTCTTCGTGTAGAAAACATTGGCACACTTGTGAAAAAGCCACAAAAGAACAAGAAGAAGAAGAAGAAAATAAAATTGTAAAAGAAAGAAAACTGTAAATTGAATTTTATAAAATGTAAATTTTCCACTAAAGTTCCTCTAAAATGTTCAATTTTTCCATGTGTAGAGTTTGCTTAGACATCGACATCAAAACTCATACAATCGGGAGCACACATCTTGAAGAATTATTTGAGAAACTTACAAACTCCAAGGTATGAACGACCGACATCGATACTTTATTCTTTGCTCGGTTATTTCTTTGGCATCAATCTGCTGTTAACTGTACATAATTAACAAAGATAACGAAACTGGGCTGTATACCTTTTTAAATACCTACCCAATGTAATAATTGGACTTTCATGACATTTACATGATCAACTCTTGCCACAAAGAAAAAGCCGGGATACCGTAGCGTGCCCTACCATAGATATTTGTGGAAATGAATTTTTTTAGCTATTTATTTAATTTTAACTGTTTACTGCACTTACAGTGATTGATTACAGACGCGTGCGGTAAACCATTACAATACCATATCACACTATTATTAATAAAAATGCGAAAGTTTATGAGTATGGATGTATGGATAATCATAATCTTTATTATTTCATGTGGTACATTTAGTTCTTAAAATTCATGAGCCCCTGTAGAGGCACTACAATATAAACTTAGAAAGAATACATAGTAGTATAATTTTGGATGGATTAAATGGATGTTTGTTACTCTTTCATGGATTTGGATGAAATTTTGAAATAGAAACTTAAGAAAGAATACATAGTATTAAAATCTTGTATGGATTAAAATGATGTTTGTTTCTCTTCACGGATTTGGATGAAATTTGGAATATACATAACCTGGTTTGTAACCTGGATTAACACATAGGCTACTTTTACCCGGGTATTATGCGAGCTTAGGTGCCTAGAAGCTAATGTAAAATATTTAACATAAATATGAAGGTTTATGTTAATGAGGACTGCTGCCAAAGGAAGAATAAAAGACTGATGAGTCTGAATCCTAAACACCACCACTCATCTGCTTAAAGTCCACCAACGGGATAAATATTATTTTAAAATGGAACTCTTACAAATACCTTCAGTCATACACAAAAAAATGACTATTATCTATCCTATCCTATTCGTCCGTAGCTTCGAAGACGGTTTCGGGTTTGCTTGGGGTCTGCAACCTTCAGCATCTCAGGCGGGCTTTGGCCCACCAGGTCACAGCAGTCACACAGAAAGGCTACTTTTTAGCCACGTACCACGGAAACGAAGCGGGTGGAAGCTAGTCTAGAATAAATAATTACCACAATAAACACAACTGACGTTAATTATTAAATAACCAACTCAAATCTTCAAAAATGCAGTATCAAAAGAGGAAGAACTGATTTTATATAAGTTTATTGAGAGCCTCCACTAAGACCATGGTTGCTCATCACTTCCTTAGTAACAGAGTGGTCCATAATTTGATCATTCTACCTGAAGATGTTGTATCTGCTACTTCAGTAAACAACTTCAAAAATAAGCTCCACATCTGGCTATAACTAAATAAATCATTGATAAAAATTGACAGAAACAATTACCTAATTTGTCTGAAATGGACACATCAGCATCAAGCTGCTGTCCATAGTTAAATAATAATAGGTTCCTACTAGTGATATTGGTATCTAATTGAATCTTCAAATTCATTTATTCAATTATTCAAATTTCAAAGCCTTTATTTACTTCGCAAAGTGTACATAGTTTTTAGTAGATAAATTATTATATCAATAGGTTATCACTTGAGTAGCATGTCTTTGGACACAGGCATCTTCCTGCGGTTTCCAGCATTCTCTATCTCCTGCTAACCGTGACCGAAGTGGAAGCAAGAGTATTCAATTATTAATATTTGACAATACACAGGCAACTTAAAGCTGATACGTGTATATCGGGGTTATTTTTCAGTGCACTTTAAGTATTTGTCCAGTCTATTTTTATAGGACCTCACCGATGGAGCACTAACTACTGTTTCTGGAAGCTTATTGCAGTCGTGTACAATACGGTTGGGCAAAGTGTTTCCTTGAGTTGCTTGTACCTTGCTGGTTCGGCAGCTTAAGTGAGCATTAAAACCTTCAAATTCTTTTATTCAATTAGAACTGGATACTTTGAATTTGTCAACTTTTTTTATTTAAACCTAATTATACCAATTGATGAAAAATAACCCTGATATACACATTTTAACTGCCTGTGTATTAACAATTAATAATAATTGAATACTTTTACGTCCCGCATTATTTATATTTATTTATTTATTTACTTTTGCTTCCACTTTGGGCACGGTTAGCTCCTGCTAAATCTATCGATAGATAGAGAATGCTGGAAACCGCTGGAAGATGCCTTTATGTCCAAAGACATGCTACTCAAGTGATAACCTCAAGTGATAACCGTGACAAAATAAAGAGGAATGTTATGATTCCAGCTCAACTCAGATGGCCGTCCGAACACAGTCTGCTACATATGCCATGCTGTTCTGGAGAGAACTCTTCAATTTGTGAAAATGTCTCAAAAGGCTGAAGCCGTTCTTACAGAGCTACAGCACAGCAATACACAGGTCAGCTGTAATCTGATCATTCTTTTTAACACAATGTCTGCAGGCTTCCTGCTCAAGATCATGAACAAGCGTTAAATCAAGAGGTTACAATCTCTACTTTCGGAACTCAAGCCTCCCTGACCTGCGGAGGTGGACTCTGCTAGCTAACAAACGGGGACTAGGGCAGGTCTACGTCCAGCAGTAGACAGATAAAAGCTATTGTTGTTAGGCTTTAAAAGGTATCAAAACCTTTTTTTTTCTTATCCAAGGTGATTTTCTAAGGTTACCCAAAGCAAGCCACGCCACGCAAGAAATCGACTATTTAAATTCTGTATCTTTTTTATTCACAGATTACAAGAGAGACACTAAGTCTAAATAGAACAGAAAAAACATTAAACATAACCCCGGTTAAAACATATTTCTTTTCGGGAAAAAATATTGACAGCGAGCCGTACACCATGTACACAAATAATGACGGTGTCACTGTCAACTCAGAGGCCGAAGAACAGATAATAGTCAAAATAGAACCGGAAGAACCAAGCATTGTCAAAGTAGAATTTGAAATAGCAAAAGAAGTACCAGCAATAGAAATACCAGTAGTAGAAGGAATTAAAGAAGAACCTACAAATGATATATTCGACTTGGAGCAAGTTATTTCAAGAATAGCTCAGAATATTGAAAAACAGAAAGTGGCTGAAGATAGAGTTGCTGAGGAGGCTAAGAAAAAAATCGAAGAATCCCGATTGGTGGAAATAGAGGCACAGATAAAAAAAGAAATTGAAGCTGATCCCGATCCGCTAACCATAGAGCATGAAGAGGTAATCGTGAAAATAGAAGATGAAAACTTTTTGGAAAAAGAGATAGAACCAAGCTCTTTGGATAAGGAGCTCTCTATTTCAGAATGTGAAATCAATAAAGATTTGGAAGTTGTTAAACGGAATGTATTAAGAACTGTAAGAGATCAATCGGTGAATAAAAACATTGATGAATGCATAGTCATTGAGTCTGATGATGATGACTACAATGCCAACAATGATGTGGCAATGGTGAACGAAAACACTGCAGTACAACGCAATGTTGGTAAGTTGCTTTGCAATTTTTATTCATACTATGCCTTTCAATATTTATTCCATATTTTGTGGGATCTCTATGGCGAATGCAACACGCTCGATATTTATCGTGATATTTGGATTGTAATCCAGGATCACGATATTTATCTAGTGTGTAGTGAAGCGTATCACGTATCGTGATACGGATTTCTGGATTTCTAGAAATCCGTATCACGATACTTGATACGCTTTTCACGATCTGTATCAAGTATCGTCGATGGATATCGAGCGTCTAGTCTCTAGTCGATATTTATCGCGTCAGTATTCATTCTGTCAGCGATAGAAGAGGACGCGGGGCCCGCCGTACCTCAAACGAACGATCAAAAACACTTGAAAGAATTCATACTTGTGTTAGATACTACCTGAGGTATGGGACAGCTCAAATGAATACAGTCTTAATAGCGATAAATATTGTGTCGCATTCGCCAATGGCGCATGCTTCATGCTTTATATTTAACGTGATATTTATCTTGCAATATTTTGGATTGAATCTACATACTACTCACTCGATACACATCGCGTCAGTACAACGGTAGATTTCATTCAATAAAGAAATATAAATAGAAATAGAAACATTTATTTGACACGACACAACGATCAAAACAAAAATATATATTAGAAAATGGATAGGTACCCAACCTACCATTATAGTAACTTAAAATAAATTAATAACAAATGGCGAACAGTCAACAAATAACTTAGACTTAAAGCATTGTCTAATAAGACGTGTACATTACATACTCCGAAGCCAGTAACGTACTCAATGTAATGACGTAATGAGTGACAATAAAATTAAAGCTTGCCTTGCTATTATATTAGCGATAGCATTAAAAAGACGTGTAAAGAGAAAAAAGTGGATGAAACATTGTCTTCAAGACAGAGATCAATACACAAATGAATTTATTAAAACATTCGGCAAAAGAAATGGATGATTTGTCTAATAAATATATTATTTATTTGTGGTACGGCTGGCGCCGCCTCTTCAAGAAGCGCGTCCTCCTCCATCGCTATAAGAATGAATACTGACACATAAAAATCGAATAGAGTGACACTCGATATTTATTGACGATACCTGATACATATTGTGGGATTGGATTTTAAGAAATCCAGCGATCTGTATCACGATTCGTATCACGATTCGTATCACGATCCGTATCATGATCCGTATCACGATCCGTGATACACTATACTACACACTCGTTCAATATCGTAATCCTGGATTATGATCCAAATATCGTGATAATTATCGAGCGTGTAGCATGCGCCTATGGACTAATTTTGGACTCACCATCATCAGCCTATATCAGCCCACTGCTGGACATATTTCTCCCCTACAGTTTGTTAAATGGGTCATTCTCATTTTTTTTAAAAAGCACTTCGACTATGGATTTTCTAACATATAGCAGCTAAATAATGTTATCATGTTTTGTGTTAATAACATATAGATAACATACTATTATTCTAGAACAAAAAAGGATATAAGTAATTCTATTGTCACTTCCGTGGATATGACACGTATCTGCACTGGTTTCATAAAGAAGAAGAAACAAAAACCTGAGTTTTATTTGTCAAAGTGAATTTGTAAAAAAAGTGTGCAAAGATTATCTGTAATATATCTACAATTTATTAATAAAACGTATGTATCAAAAGCTACTAAGAAATTAATAAACTTTGACTTTAAGTTTGAGATCGATTTTTATGTCACTTCCATGGCCTGGGAAAATGAGGATTACCCAAATATAGGTTGATACGCGGGACATTGACATTGACATACAGGTAGTGGTGACGACGAGTCCGTAATGCTGACCGTAGTTTGCGTTGGCCAATACTATACTAGTACTCGATTGTATAAGAGCTCTTTTTACGAAAGAAAACCCGCGGAAATAGGCTAAACGACTGAAACATACTAATTAGTTCGTCATTTACATTATTAAAAAATATTGGACACGTATTTTTCTTTTGACAATTAAACAAAAAATAACAACGTTCTAAACATACTATGCCGAAAATTACGCGACGTAAGTTCCGCAGCTGATTTTGTCAAGTTCAGCTGTACGCCATAACGCAACGTAATTTCAGCATAATGTGTCATCTGTATTTCAAATAGCATTGCAGGCGTAATCATGCCGAACTAACGTCGCGTAATTTTAGTGTGTTTAGACACTAATAGTGCGTTGAAGTTCCGCGTGACGTCAAGGCTTAGTACACTTTTTACATAGCCGTGACGTCAAAAAATACGTGTTCAATATTTTTGTTGATCTATCTGACGGACTAATTAGAAATATTACTTTTTTATCCCAAATCACGGAACTAAAGCGAAATCTCCAGTTTATGTAAAAACACCTAACAATCAGCAAACATCAGGAAATTCTAGACAGTAAAGATTATTTGCATTATATTGGCGCGCTGAATTTGCTTTTATTTTGATTTTATTTCCATTCTATTTTAATTTTCTCATGGCAGTCGTGCCGCGTACTTCTTCAGGACTTCTTTCATGGAAAGAACTGTATTTATGCTTCGTACTGCTCAATTCTGAGTAACCCTTTTCACATGATCTTGACGAGGAAACCTTCTGCAATTTGTATTCACTTGTTAGTGTCAGTTATTTCGTCACCTACGTGCATTTTGACTCTATAAATTGCATATTTTTTTATGTAGTACTCCACCGGATCTACCGCATTTTGACTCTATAAATTGCATTTTTTTATGTAGTACTTCCCCGGTTCTACCGCATTTTGACTCTATAAATTGCAAATTTTATAAGTTTTTTATGTAGTATACTTCCCCGGACCTACTGCATTTTGACTCTATAAATTGCATTTTTTTATGTAGTTCTTCCCTGGATCTACCGCATTTTGACTCTATAAATTGCAATTTTATTATGTTTTTTATGTAGTACTTCCCCGGACCTACTGCATTTTGACTCTATAAATTGCAATTTTATTATGTTTTTATTTAGTACTTCCCCGGACCTACTGCATTTTGACTCTATAAATTGCAATTTTATTATGTTTTTTATGTAGTATACTTCCCCGGACCTACTACATTTTGACTCTATAAATTGCAATTTTATTATGTTTTTTATGTAGTACTTCCCCGGACCTACTACATTTTGACTCTATAAATTGCAATTTTATTATGTTTTTTATGTAGTACTTCCCCGGATCTACCGCATTTTGACTCTATAAATTGCAATTTTATTATGTTTTTTATGTAGTACTTCTGCGGACCTACTGCATTTTGACTCTATAAATTGCAATTTTATTATGTTTTTATGTAGTACTTCACCGGATCTACCGCATTTGACTCTATAAATTGCAAATTTATTACGTTTTTTATGTAGTATACTTCCCCGGACCCACTACATTTTGACTCTATAAATTGTTTTTTTAAAATGTTTTTTTAAGTAGTACTTCCCTCGACGAGCTTTTCACAAAGAATTATACTCCAATAGCCGCTTTTACACGCACACTCTATCGCGCGTTCTCAGGAGCGTACAGGATTGCGCGCTCAATCGCGCGCGATTATACTTTTGAAGCTGTTTATGATGCACGCTCTTTCGCGATTACTCGTTGGTTTTTGACAAAACGGAAAGAGCGGCCGTGTATACGCTAATCGCGCGTGATTCGTGATAGATCGTCCAGAGCTGGCGCGTGTTAGAGTGTGTGCAATTCACACAGTTTTACTCAAGTAATGCAGTTCACTAGTATTCAGTATTCAATATTTATTGCAATCATATTACTTATGTAGGTACATTAAACAAAAAAATAAGTCGGATGTTAAGACTAGGTTGAGAATCAATACATAATATGTACCCTGTTAGGGTGTTCACAATTGAGTAGGAGCAGAGTAGTAAGTAGTAAGGTGAAAAATGGATAGAAAAAATATCATGACACAAGTTATCATGTTCGCTGGTGTTAGTCTGCTCAAAAAGAAGAAATATTTTTTATTTAAAATTATCCGGACGATTTCAAGAATTATTTGCGTATGGATAATCAGTTATTTAATATATTGTTAAATAAAATCAAACATAAAATATCTTAACAAGATACTTACTGTTATGAGAGATGGCATTAGTGCAGAAGCACATTTAGCAGCAACTCTTCGATACCTCGACGTTCATTTGGAAAGCCTGTGCGCTCAATCGGACGCGATTATGCTTTTGAAGCTGTTTAAGCTGCGTTCTTTCGCGCGCGATTACTCGTTGGTTCGGACAAGCGCAATCGCACGGTCTTTCCCTTCCCCTTCCAATATCTTTACACGCCAGCTCTTTCGCGCACGATTGCTGTTTCACGTGCGATAGAGTGTACGTGTAAAGGCCGCTAATGAGTAGTATAGTTCTTTGTGGAAGGCTTATCCGGGGAAAGAAAGTACTACCATATACCAAGGGTGCGGCCGTTGACATTACAGGCCTCTAGTCTTGGTTATAACTTTCATGCCTCAAGTTCACGGCGTTGCATCGTAGGCCACGTTGCAAAAAAGCGTGATCTACGATGCAATGTTTTGTGATAGGTAATGGTTACCACTTATCATCAGGTGGGCCATGCGCTTGTTCCAACTCCAGGAACAATAAAAAAACTACATGTACATAAACGAAACGGGGGACAGAACTTTAATGGCGACTTTTTCTGCCCAGAACGAAACGCGGTCTACATTTTTATCAATGACTGACTTTCAAAGAATACAAACTGCATGTAGTGTTTCCATCAATGTATTTTTATTGAGTTCAGAGGCATCATCTCTTAACTCAGTTGCACACCGAAATGGATAGCACCGTACCTATATTTGCAAACTGTCAAAATTTGTAAAAATAGTACCAGTGCTTTTCATTTTCAGTGGACGAATGTTCCATTGATCTAGTTGACCTCTAACCATCTATGCCTAGACTCTGGACTTCTAGAGTATACTATCTCGATGCCTCCAATCAAATAGGTAGTAGGTACCTATAGAAAACTCATCTTCCTACTTAGATGTTTTAGAAAATAGTGAAATTCCCTTTGCAGACTGTCATTCTAACTTTAGTATGTACATACCTACACTGCTCACAACATAATCTATGTCCCTCTGAAGTTGGCTGCGATGACGTAAATAGTTCCTATGTTTGGGCTTCAATTAGCGACTTAGTTCCTATATTTTGGTTGGATTCTACTAGGATTGGTCGAATCGTTTGCTGAGCATAAGGCGGCGTCCTAATAGGCTAGATGCCTGAAAAATTCTAATTAGTCCGTCATTTACATTATCAAAAAATATTGGACACATATTTTTCTTTTGTCAATTAAACTATAAATGACAAAGATATAGTGCGTTGAAGTTCCGCGTGACGTCACGGGTAAGTACACTTTTTAAATACAAGTGACGTCACGAGCCCCCACTCCCGAACTTTGACGCTGTATAAATTTGTCGATTTCCATTGATTTTAATAATAATACGTGTCCAATATTTTTTGATAATCTAATTGACGGACTAATTAGAATTATTATTTTTCTACCCAGGCATCATCCCTATTTGGCAAAGATCGTACGATGACACGATGCGTTTTGGTCGTGCGATTAAAATATTGGCCTGTGCTCGCGCGATGACTTGCAAGCTTCAATTAGGACACCTAAAGAAATGTGTGTGTTTAATCTCGTCTTGCGACGGAAACGCATCGTGCCATCGTACGATCGATGCCAATTAGGACGTCGCCTATAGGTAGGTACAAGTTCGTAGCCGACCAACATTTCACTGCGACACTACTGGTTTACATGTATGTGGGATAATTCCAATATAAGACGATTTTATCTATTTTTCTCAATAAATCAAATTCCATAACATCTTGCATTTTTCCTCTTTGACAACCAATATCATTTTTTAAATCCTTCCATGACATTGGCAAAGTTGTGGTCGCTATACCATAGAGGCCATAAATAAAAAGAAGAAGACATTACATTTACAGAAAAACCAAATGACATTCAATCTATTTCAATTTTTTTTTTAAATTTTTGTTTTTGTCAGATTGTACTAGGATTGGTCGAATTGTTTGCTTAGCCTAACTTCAGTGAGACATAGATCCCTTGTAACTGTAACAAGAATCGGCTTGCTTTTTATTTTACTTTAGTTTTTAACATTATTTTTTTCTACTTCACAAACAGATAAAGGAAGAAAGAGTATCGCCAAAAAGAAGCCACGCTTTTCCTATTCCGAAGAGGTTCTATGTAAATGCGATATTTGCCATAAAGTATTTAAGCGGTCCAAGTTTTTATCGCGTCACATGCTACTACACGGCGCAAAACCGTACACGTGTCACTTATGCAAGAAAGGTTTCATCTGTCTCTCCTATTTGGAGAGGCACATCGCATCGCATGCTAAAGAAAGACCGTACGAATGCGACCACTGCTCATTCAAATGCGCAGAAAAATACTCTCTGATCGATCATATAAGAATTCATACCGGCGAAAAACCTTACACGTGTGGGACTTGTAAAGAAACTTTCAGAACTAGAGCACATTTACGTTACCATACACAGCAAAAGCACGTCGATCCGAAAGATAAAGATGAATCGCAAGAGTGTCCGGTTTGCAAGAAAGTAATAAAAACGAAAGCGAGCTTCAAACCGCATATGGCTAAACATTCCGGAACGGGGCCCACATGCGACACTTGCGGCAAAATATTCTTCGGAAAGAAATCTCTGATTGTCCACATGCGCACACATACCGGTGAAACACCGCATGCGTGTAAACTCTGCAAAAGGTCGTTTCACACGAAATCGCATCTTAAAACACATTTGCGTCGGCACACAGCGGAGAGACCACATAAATGCGGAATTTGTGGGAAAAGTTTTAATGAGAAGTTTCATTTGAATGATCATATGGTGGCCCATTCTGACGTTGTTTATACTTGCGAGATCTGTCATAAAACTTTTGGTAGAAAGGAATCTTTGAGTTTTCACAACACAACGCAGCATTCGAATGACAAGTTCAAATGTGATTTATGTTATAAAACATTTGCACACAAGTATTATTTGAGAAGACATGTAACTAATATGCACGGTAAAAACAAAAATAAAAATAAAAGTAAAAATAAGAAAAGTAAAACCCGATCGCGGGTGGGTACTGCTAAAAAATGAAGGCAGATCTTTATATAAATTTTGAATTTATTTAGCTTTTATTGATATTTACGGATAAAAAAAATTTATAAAAAAATCTTAGTTAAATTATTTTTTTAAATTATTAACTCCTTAAATAGTGGATATTTCTGTTATTTAATGCTTTTTTTGTATTGCTATAGTACAGAATAGAAAGGCTATATGTTTATTATTAAGCAGATTCTGTTATATTTTATCTTAAAGCTTTATTATACTCTACTACTCTTTATGATTTGGAAATTATACCTATATGGTAAATCTAAGATGATCCAAGAATGATGAAATCTAAGATAGAAAAATACGTTAAAAAAAAACGTTTAAACAAGTATGTACCTACAGGATTTTTATGTATTTTTTTTAATTTGCTCAAACGCTTTATTAGTACATAAGCTTTATTTGGTAAGTATATACGCAAAAGTGGTATCTGTTTGGCCTTTTAGAATTGTATTCTTTAGGTCCTTAGTACCTTATTTCGACTGTATAAAAATATATACGGTATAGGTACCTACTGCTCTATTGGTATTGCTATTACCTACTGGTATGAGTACCTACTGAATTTTGACTATGAATCATACTCTATAGTACCTACTACCTAGGTACCTACTGCATTTTGACTCTATAAATTGCAATTTCTTTTTTATGTTATCTACCATATATTCTCAACTTAACGGAGAAACTAGACGTAGAAGAAAGTAGACTGCATTATGATTACAAATTGCAATTTGATTTGATCTACATAATATTTTCAATGTATGTAGAAAATCGTAAATAAAATAGACTCTATAAATTAAATTAATTCTAAATGTAATCTAAAATTCTCAATGTATGTAGAAAACCATTAAAAAGTTGACTCTATAAATTGCAATTCTTTTTTATGTGATCTACATAATATAATCTCAATTTAATAAAATTAAGAAAACCATTATAAAGTAGACTGCAATATGACTCTATAAATTGCATTTCCCTTTTTATGTGATCTACATATAATATGAATTAATACAATTTATAAAACCAGTATAAAGTAGACTGCATTTATGACTCAATAAATTGCAATTCCTTTTTTATGTGATCTACATAATTATAATTTCAATTAATAAAATTTGAAAACTTCTATAAAGTAGATTGTATTATATGACTCTAATAATTACAATTTATTTTTTATGTGATCTAAATAATAATCTCAATTAATAAAATGTAGAAAACCATTCAAAAATAGACTACATTTTGACTCTATAAATTGCAATTCCTTTTTTATGTGATTAACTTAATATGATCAATGAATGTAGAAAACCATTGAATATTTGACTCTGAATTGCGATTTCTTTTTTATGCTGTCTATATTATATTCTCAATAAGTATTCGAAAACGATTTAAAATTTAATTGTTATGTAAATATTATTTTCCATCAGGTAAAGCGATCAACACAGATAATACAATTGCAAAATTGGTCTGTAAATGCGATCAATGCGACAAAACGTTTGGAGGCTACAGGGAGCTGATACAGCATATGAAATGGCATTCAAAGCCGCATGGCTGTCCGATTTGTGATAAGAGTTTTGCGTACAAAGCTCTTTTGAAACGACACACTAAAATTCACACCGGCGTGAACCCCTTTGTGTGCAGGTTGTGTTATGAGAAGTTTGGTAGGCTAAAGCATTTAAAGTTGCACAGGAAGGAGGAACATTCGCGCGCCGATAGATTGCCAGAGGGTATGAAAATGGAGGGTCTGGATGACTCTGACTGAAAATTGTTAGCTCACTTCAAGGTTTTGGATTACTCTGACTGAAAATTGTTAGCTACGCACTTCAAGGTTTTGGATTACTCTGACTGAAAATTGTTAGCTCACTTCAAGGTTTTGGATTACTCTGACTGAAAATTGTTAGCTCACTTCAAGGTTTTGGATTACTCTGACTGAAAATCTACTCACGTCAAGGTTTTGGATTACTCTGACTGAAAATTGTTAGCTCACTTCAAGGTTTTGGATTACTCTGACTGAAAATTGTTAGCTACTCACTTCAAGGTTTTGGATTACTCTGACTGAAAATTGTTAGCTCACTTCAAGGTTTTGGATTACTCTGACTGAAAATCTACTCACGTCAAGGTTTTGGATTACTCTGACTGAAAATTGTTAGCTCACTTCAAGGTTTTGGATTACTCTGACTGAAAATCTACTCACGTCAAGGTTTTGGATGACTCTGACTGAAAACTGTTAGGCTACTCACTTCAAGGTTTTGGATGACTCTGACTAAAAATTGTTAGCTCACTTCAAGGTTTTGGATTACTCTGACTGAAAATTGTTAGCTCACTTCAAGGTTATGGATTACTGTGACTGAAAATTGTTAGCTACTCACTTCAAGGTTTTGGATAACTCTGACTGAAAATCTACTCACGTCAAGGTTTTGGATGACTCTGACTGAAAATTGTTAGGCTACTCACTTCAAGGTTTTGGATGACTCTGACTGAAAATTGTTAGCTCACTTCAAGGTTTTGGATTACTCTCCCCCTCCCCTGGTCCCTGGTAAAATGTCGTGAGATTTTGCTCGACCTCCTCCCCTCCTAAAAAATCTCACGCGAGATTTTTTAAAATGTGGTTTGATGATAATTAGTCGATTGCGTTGGATTTATTTTAAAAAACTACTTTGTTTTTTTAAGACTAGTAAATTTCAAGATTTCTAGAATGTAGGAGTAATTACAGTGAAGACAAAATAAAATGATGTAGTACCTACACTGTATACCGAGGCGAGAAAATGACAGATTCATTCATCAACATTTTATGCTAAGAATGATGTATTATATTAAAATATAAGCAGTCTAGTTTGTAGTCCTACTTAATATTATAATTAAAATTATATAATATGAATGTTTGTAATGATGGATGAATGGGTATTTGTTTCTCTTTCACGCAAAAAATACTGAAGTAATTCTGATGAAACTTGGAATATACCTACATAGGTTAAAGTATTGATGACACAGCTTCGATCAACTATACAAAGGATATCGCGAGCCGTACTATGCACTGTGAAAGAAGTGGCTTATATTGCTAGCTATCATTTGTCAAAAGCACGTCATACAAATATAGCCTCTTTATTAAAGAAGATAAGACGGAAAATCTAAGTAAGCCGACTAAATGAAAATTGCTACTCCGATGAGAACGTCATACAAATTTCAACTCTCTAATAAAGTAGATAAGACAGAAAATCTAAGTAAGCCGACTAAATGAAAACTGCTGCTCCGATAAGCACGTCTTACAAATATCGCCTCTCTAATAAAGAAGATAAGATGGAAAATCAAAGTAAACAGACTATATGAAAACTGCTTCTCCAATGCGTTTTGGCGGAGTTTTAGATAAGCCGCTTTCGGGCGGATAGTGCAACATCCTTTGTATAGTTGATCGAACACATAGGCACAAACATAGGTTGCTTTTCATCCAGGTACCACGCGAAGCCGCGGGCGGAAGCTAGTTTTATAATGAGGTTCTTGTTACGAAAATACTCACCCCCTAAGACTGTGTCCCCAGTAGGCAAACTGTTAGCGGCCGACTGAGTTCGCGGCGCATCGGTTTAGTACTCCCTTCCATATATTACTACTTTTTTATTACTTCTGATTTATTATGCTGTTTGTAGTTTTTAAGTATGTGGTGTTGTGTGATATTATAATGTTTTATGGATTGATCTGATCTGAAATAAATAAGTATTAATAATAATAATATATTTGAAATGGAGTGTCCACAGTTTGCTAGTTTTGCGCTCACTTTACGCAGTTTGCAGCGTTACGTGCGCCGACTGTCTCAGTTAGTGGCCGACTCACAGCAAAACCGGTTCCAGTCGGCGGCGGCGATATGGTTCGCCGGCCGTAGTGAGTCCGTTTGTCGTAAACTGTTCATACGGACAGTTAGAATGAAATTATTACTATAAAAAACGCCTCTAAGATTACCAATTACTTCAAAAATATCCAACTACTTTCTTCGTAAAACAGTAGTAAAGTGAAAATTCAGTCGGTCGACCTAAATACGCGGCTCAGTCATAACAGTTTGCTTGCGATGCACGCAAATTGATCTGAGTTGGTAGATAACTCGAATTTCAGTTCGCCACTTTACAGCTCACTCAGTCGGCCGCTAACAGTTTGCCTACTGGGGACACAGCCTTATTCATAGCCAAATGTCATTTCAGTGTATAAACACACTATAGCCGAAATTACGCGACGTAAGTTCGACATGATTACGCCTGCAATGCTATTTGAATTACAGATGACACATTATACTGAAATTACGTTCCGTTGTGGCGTACAGCCGAACTTGTCGAAATCAGCTGCGGAACTTACGTCGCGTAATTTTCGGCATAGTGTGTTTAGACGCTTAATGTAAATACAAAGGTGACATAATATTTTAACCATACGCCATTTTAGCTATCCGAGGATAATAGAACTTATGTAGTACCTATAGGACGGTTAGTGTTTTATAGTAAAACCATTTTTCTATTTTACAATAATGTATTTAATCAATTTACAATAATAACACAATAGTTATTTGGTATTTATTTAAATAAGTATCTTATAAGTAGGTAAGTTCTTTCATACATTAGCAGATCTCCATTTGAATAGATGAACAAATAAAATAAAAATAATATGAATAAACATAGAATTATTGTATTTTTCTTTTAGATTTAATATCCTGCTTTAGGAGACCACAACACTGCGTTTGACTGATATAGCTGATTGCGGCATAGCGCAGCCTGACACCGACACAGCTACATCACCTGTCCGTGGTGCACCTGCTAACTAACACACGGGGCTCTGGCGGCGGCTGATTGCGGCATAGCGCAGCCTGACAGCGGCGCTAAATCCCCTGGCCGCTGACGGGCGAGTGACATCGGCGGTTCGAAGTTGTGCCCTGCGATCCCCAACCTGCATGGGGATTATGGGCATATCCCCCTTTTTCAGGGCAGGCCTATGTCCAGCAGTGGACTGATATAGGCTGATGGGATGTGGATTCCAAACAGCCTTCATTTCATTCCAGCTTCAACTAAGTAACGTCCTCCGGCCAGGTGGAGTGTCGATCTGCTGTCGGCTGCTGGTAGAAGCTGGATGTAGAGCTGAGGACAGGGCGCAATGCCGCTCATTAGGGGAGGCCTATGTTCAGCAGTGGACTGCTATAGCTGATGATAATGATGATGTGTATAACAAAGATGAGATCCAGTTGAGTCACGTTGAAGATAGCTTCAAGTACTTGCGAACTCGTTCTTGACCATCACAATATTTTTTTCACCAATAGTGCCGAGAGGGTCGAACTGGCGAGCGCGTCGGAGTACGTTCAGTATCTTCACCTGAAATGTAAAATTTTGATCAGTAGTAAGCTTGTTTCTGGTCATTATTTATATTATTATTTAGTCAGTAATCTATGAAAGTACCTAAGCTTGTTTCTGATCATTATTTATTTGGATATTTGAGAAGTAATACATAAAACTAGGCTTGTTTCGGATCATTATTTATTTGATCAGTAATATATGAAACTAACCTTGTTTCTGATCATGATTTATTTTATTTGATCAGTAATATATGAAACTAAGCTTGGTTCTGATCATTATTTATTATATTTGGTCAGTAATATATGAAACTAATTTTGTTTCTGATCATGATTTATTTTATTTGATCAGTAATATATGAAACTAAGCTTGGTTCTGATCATTATTTATTATATTTGGTCAGTAATATATGAAACTAAGCTTGTTTCTGATCATGATTTATTATATTTGAGTAGTAATATATTAAACTAAGCTTTTTTCTGATCATGATTTTATTTTATTTGATCAGTAATATATGAAACTAAGCTTGTTTCTGATCATGATTTATTATATTTGAGTAGTAATATATGAAACTAAGCTTGTTTCTGATCATTATTTAGTATATTTGGTCAGTAATCTATGAAACTAAGCTTAGTCCTGATTATTATTTATTATATTTGGTCAGAAATCTGTGAAAGTAAGCTTGTTTCTGATCATGATTTATTATATTTAATCAATAATATATTATTTTGATTTTTGATTTCTGATTATTATTTATTTGGTGAGTAATCTATGAAACATTTTGTTACAATTTTTTTTAGGTAGGTAAGTATACTATTACTTATTGTGAGAACACTGACCTGAGCATAGTGTTTCTGATCATCATTTAACTTCTTCAACATCGGTACCAGCATTTCAGTGAAGCAGATATCTTCATCGTAGGTTTTAACGATGATTTCCTTCTTCTTTGGTTCTGCTTTTGGTTCTTCGACGCTCTCGTGCATATTATCTTCATATTCTGATAGAGAATAGTTACTGCTGGGTACTTCGATATCTATCTGTAAGCATAAATAAATAAATATATCTCACACACGGTTAACTGATCCCAAACTAGGCAGAGCCTGTACTATGTACCGGAGACTGATAAACAAACATAGATACTTATACAACACCCAGACACAGAACAAACATCCATGTTCATCACACAAATGTTTGCCCTGGGCGAGGATCGCACCCGCGACCAGCAGCAGAAGGCAGAGTTACTACCAACTGAGCTAAAAGGCCAATCAAAATAAGGATAGTTTTAAACTTAGTATTATATAGAGTCAACCAGATACTGGTATAACTCTCCGGGCATGAACCATTCCAAACTGTTAATTAGAGCCTTTGACAAACGGTATACCAACCAAGTCTTAGCGCTAAGCAGAAACAACCTACGCATTATGGTCAGAACCTTAACTGGACATTGTCGCCTTAACAAGCACATGTTTAAGTTGAGGCTTTGCGACACTCCAACCTGCAGGTTCTGCAAAGAGGCGGATGAATTGCCCCTTCATCTGTTAAGAGAGTGTGGGTCACTAATGCACAAACGTAGCGCTATTCTGGGCAAATTCACTTTAAGCCCAGAGGAGCTACGAAAATTCACACCCAAAAAGGTCCTACACTTTCTGTCAGCAGTAGGGCTTAGTTGTGAACTGTGAACGCCCCGCCTCAAGGGGCGACTTGAATAGAAGTGGCGATCACAATAGGTCTTCATGGCCGCAGTGATATGAAAGCCACGCAATCAATAATAATAATAGTATTATAACTCTTTATGACGGGCTGGGGGAGTTGGTAGGTACCAACATGCCTATATCAGCCGTGAAGCAGCTGTGTTTCAGTGGCCGGTGGCATTACACTGAGGCTAACACCTTCATGCCTCAAGTTGATGCACGAACGGTGCATCGTAGAGCACGTTTCAAAGCACAGTAATACAGAGTGGTGCTGTAATGGCGACATTAAATAAAAATGTTTTGTTTATTTAAAATCTTTTACAAGTATCTCGTAGGTAAATTTTGTAGGTGGTAATTTTTTGAAAGAAGTGAGTACAGAGTTGACAGCCGATAGGATTGAATGGAGAAAGAAAACATGATGTGCCGACCCCACCTAGAGTGGGATAAGGGCAGGGAAATAATGATGAATTTTTGTACAGTTAAAACTAAACTAGTTTTAATGTCCCTCGCACTAGGTCTCTTATGAGCCTGTATGGCGCGGTTACACTCATCCGTGTAATGAACACACGGGTATTGCTACTTTGCAGTAATCATAAAAAATTAAATACAAAAACTGAAGTCCATTTTCCATTTTATTTTCACCGTTAACCGTTACGTCAGTGTAGGCACCGAAAGCGTTTCGACGGAGAAAAGTTTTTTGTTCCCCACAACCGCGAGGCAATCGAGACCCCCCGATGACAAGAGATACAATTCTTTGTTTTAATATAGGTTATCACTTATACAGTTGTAGTTGTAAGCAATTTTAAGGTTTTTGTTTAAAAAAATTATGTGCGCATTACCACGAGCTCGAAACGGTGAAGGAAAACATCGTGAGGAAACCGGCATGCCCTCGAACTAAAAAGTTGTAAAGGTATGTGCTAGGTTAGTGTTCCAATGAAAGCGGGTATGGGCTTGCAACCTGTCACGTGGAATGCTAGCTGTTTGCAAAAAGTGGGCATGTATCGAACGTAATGTTTGGACTTGCCTCTGACTACCCCCGTTAAGGTATCCTCAATAGATTTACGTACTGAGCAATGTCTGAAGATATCCATAATGGGGAAAAAGTCGTGAAGATGTTTTTTTTTAAGCACATCTTTTGTTACAAACCACAGTGTTGGCTTAAATATACAGAAGATTTTATAGGCTATGATGATTTAGGTACCTTCTTCTTTACGGAAGCACAATCTGCATCAAAATCGAACTAGTCGTTCCGGAGATAAATGAAATGGCAACATGGATTTGCACCCTCACCCCAAACGCATATTTTACGCATGAGACACAGGATTTATCCTAGTTCAGGCACAGTGTAAAATATTTACCTATAATAATATATTTCCGTATTTGTCAATCTTAGCTTTAAGAAATTGAATAAAAATTTATTAATTTATTTATATTTATTTATATAACGTCTCCGTTCCGTCGTTGGTACAAAGAGAGACTAAAAAAAATGAACAGACTTCAAATAAATCACTTCTTCTTGCGCTAAAAATTTTTGAAAATCGGTTCACAATTGACGGAGTTATTGGTGATCATAGGGCGAAAACTACAAGTGAGGATGAGGTTTTTGAGTTTTCCGGGAAAAGTACCAATCCCTCAGGAATAAAATTTATATGGGACCACCTGTGAAGTATACTCTTTTAAACAAAAAAAAAAAGAATTTTGAAAATCGGTCCACAATTGACGGAGTTATCAGTGAACATACACAAAAAAAAAAGGATCCGACGAATTGAGAACCTCCTCCTTTTTGAAGTCGGTTAAAGAGAGACAAGATTGATATTCCTTACCTCCTGGGTACCCACAAGCGAATAATCATCATCATTCCGTTTCTCCAAGGTTCCGAACAGGAATGACAGCTCGCTGAAGAACCTGTAAGGTTTCTTTCGTTTGAGCAAGCCCAGGTCAGCCTTCCTTTGCTTTCCTAGCTCCCTCCCGTACGAGTCTCTGAGATTGCGCCATTTCTTCTTAACTTCCGTGGCTAGAAAGGTGAAACAATAATAACCTCATCATCATCATCAGCCTATAACAGTTCACTGCTGAACATAGGTATTCCCCAAGGAATAGGAATGACAGCGTAAAAATAGTAGATTGTTTTACAAGGGACTAAACCTTCCCATTATATTCGAGGTTGTTATACAAGGATGATGACAAGACCGAGTTATAATGGGTGGTTTTGGCCCGAGTAAAACACTCTACTTTTCACTTCGATTGCGAGAAAATAAAACAATTCAAAATTAGACAATTTTCAGAAATTTTATAAAAAAATTATCAACCTTCATAAAACATCACCAAGACGGTTCTTTAAAAAAAAAAGATTGACGGAGCACCAAGAAGTCGAGTTTTTATGTAAGTGAACGAATGCTTTGTACGGGCTGATGATTTTAGACAAAAATTAAAAAGAAAAAATACTTTTTAGCCCGAGGTATTAAACTCGAGTTTTAGGCCCGCTAAGCTACACTATTATGATACACTTTTTGAGCAAGAGAAGTGAAAAAATCTAATTAGTCCGTCAGACAGATCAACAATAGTAGATTGTTTTACAAGGGACTAAACCATCCCATTATATACGAGGTTGTTATACTCCCGAGCGTAGTGAGGGAGGATGACAAGACCGAGTTATAATGGGTGGTTTTGGCCCGAGTAAAACACTCTACTTTTCACTTCGATTGCGAGAAAATAAAACAATTTAAAATTAGACAATTTTCAGAAATTTTATTAAAAATGAATCAACCTTCATAAAACATCACCAAGACGGTTCTATTTTCAAAAAAAAAGATTGACAGAGCACCAAGAAGTCGAGTTTTTATGTAAGAGAACGAATGCTTTGTAAGGGCTTATGATTTTAGACAAAAATTAAAAAGAAAAAATACTTTTTAGCCCGAGGTATTAAACTCGAGTTTTAGGCCCGCTAAGCTACACTATTATGATACACTTTTTGAGCAAGAGAAGTGAAAAAAATATTGGACACCTATTTTTTTATTTATCAAGTAAATAAAAACCCATCAAAACATAAATGTAAAATGAAAGCCAAGTTCAATATTGTGCCTTGGTTGTTGACCTCAACAACAAAAGAAATGAGATCTAAATGGGTGCCAAGTTCAAAAGTCAATCCTGAAATTTATTCATATCATAATATATTATATAACAATTTAAAATATAATTTCTTCTTAACTTAGGATAATATATTAAAGCCTTAATTGGCTAGTTCTCCTAAATGAATCATATTATAGCCTTCGCAAGCTCTAAAGCTGTAAGTTCTTATATAATTCTTCCGAAAATTTGGCTTGCTGGTGGAAACTAGCCATACAACATAGTACTCTTCCATACTGCTTAAATAGGTACTTAATGATCTAATTAGAATATTTCAGTCGTGATCCCTATTCCATGAAGAACGGTCTTGAGCCCTCTCCATCCACCGATTACCTATTCCGAAGCACAGAGGGCTTACCACGAGTTTTGATAGTTTTCGAAAACTTTATAAGTTTCGGTATCTTTCCCAGTGTTGCTGTTTTAGCATTTTTAATGCTAAATTTAGCATATTTTCGGGTCTGTTAGCTTGAAAAATTCGCATTTAGCATATTTTTATGATTAACATTTTTTTGTACGTTACCTAAAAATTCAAAATTCCTAAGGAATTCAAAAGAAAAATATAGATTTTAGCATTTTATTTAGCATTTTTAAAAGTTATTTAGCACTTTTTGCAACATGTTTTAGCACTTTCTCCAAATAAAAAACGGCAACACTGATCTTTCCATACATTTTCGTAGTTCATGCACGTTTCCCTAGAGGCGCTGTACGAAAATGTATGGAAAGATACCAAAACCTAAAAAGTTTTCGAAAACTATCAAAACCCGTGGTAAGCCCTCTGGTCTCTTCACCTCTTCAATCAGAGTTGTCAATAATATAAAGGTATGTACAACATTATTTATTTAATACGAACCTTTTAGGGTACACCTTGAATTGCTTTTTTTTAATTCACACCAATTCGTAACGCGACCAATCTAAGAAGAATTGACAAGAAACTTTGCTTGGCTTATATTTTAACGTCATTGTTTTTGAGGGAGTTAGACACAGTTTCATTCCAAGCTTTTTTGTCAATTAAATAATCAGAAATTTTTGAGTAAGCTTATTACTTACAAAATTTTATAATACGACACTTATTGCAGAAGATGAAGAAGACTGATAAAATTAGCACGTCTTTTAGGATTTTGTTAAAAAAGTTTAAGTACCTACTTACATACACTATTGCCCTCTAAAATATTGTCTAACTTTATGAAGCCTTACAGTAGGAACAGTGAGTTTATCTTTTATTCTAATGGCAACATGATCGCCGCTATTTTCTTAAATAAAGGTTACGTTACCTCTTAGCGACTTGGCCGTAGACCCCAGCTCTGCCCAATTATCAAAGATAACCTCACAGACTTCCTCCCAAAGCTTTTCCCTGGTATCTCGCTCGTGTCTCTCACTCATATGGGACTGTCTATTCCAAAGCACAGGCCTCTTCTTCACCTCTTCTATAAGAGTGGGTGCGTCAATAACAATATTTTTGCTTTTGCTCTTCAAGTATTCATCATCGCTTGACTCTTCCGAGGAAAGGTCTTTTGAAACTCTTTCTCTGAATTGGTCTGATAAGAATTTGAGGTGCTCCGTGTAGCGGTAAGGTATTTTTTTTCGAATTTTCCCCTTTTTAGCTCTTCTCTGGCTTAGGAGCTCTTTAGCGTAGGTGTCGCGGATGTTGCGCCATTTTTTCTTTACTTCCTCGCCTGTAAATATTTTAAAATAAGGCGATACAGGTCGTAACATTTAGAACGGTCAGTATGGGAAAGTATGAAACTATAAAACATACGAAGATTTGTTCTTAGGAAGCATGTCATCGATTTTAGTAATAAGGAAAACTGCATACATAAATTCATAAAAAAAAACTTGTACTCAGCTCGGGAATAAAACCCGGATGTTATGAAAAATAAAACTAACACTGTTTTTATTTAGATGTCGATTATGTAGGTCTCAAGCAGTAAATTTTACTATGTTTAAAATTAATAAAATGCATTGTAAAACAATATCCTTTAACTTATTTTAGTAGGTGTTCGAAATTACTATCAAAAACCCGGATATTATGAAAAATAAAACTAACACTGTTTTTATTTAGATGTCGATTTTGTAGGTCTCAAGCAGTAAATTTTACTATGTTTAAAATTAATAAAATGCATTGTAAAACAAAATCCTTTAACTTATTTTAGTAGATGTTCGAAATTACTATCACATTTTTCAATTCAATATTGAACTCGTTTAGGTAACGATCTTACTATTCCATTTTTAACCGACTTCAAAAAGGAGGAGGTTCTCAATTCGTCGGAACCTTTTTTTTACGTATGTTCACCGATAACTCCGTCAATTAAGGACCGATTTTAATTTTTTTTTTATAATAGAGTATACTTCACAGGTGGTCCCATATAAATTTTATTCCTGAGGAATTGGTACTTTTCCCGGAAAACTCAGAAAACCTGATCCTCACTTGTAATTTTCGCCCTATGATCACCAATATCTCCGTCAATCGTGAACCTATTTTCGAAATTCTTTAGGGCAAGAAGTAAGAAGTGATTTATTTGAAGTCGGTTTTTTATTTAAATCCTACTTGTGTATCTTCAGATGGTGAATTTTCGTTAAAGTTGTCTCTATGGCTACTTTTAGATCTTCAATGGTGTCACGAAAATTCACCATTAAATCAAATGTTAGGTGGGTAGGAGGTACATACATACCTTAGCCTTATAGCCTTACCTACCTACCAAGTAAACCGAAGGGCTAAGCACCGAGATATTATTTTGCTCGAAGGAGCTAAGTACCTACCTACCTACGAAATTAGGATAACTCACAATCTTCTAAGCAAACGGGAGGCTAAGTACCTACCTTCCTAACAAGCGAACGGTAGATGTGGGAGTAGCTACCAAGCAAACGGTAGAGGGCGGGATAGGTATATCTGGGAAATTAGGATACCTACCTATCTCCCAAGCAAATAGAAGAGGAGTATACCTACCTATCTACCAAGCAAACGGTAGGTGAGAAAGTACCTAGCTATAGCTACCAAGCAAATAGAAGAGGAGTACACCTACCTAACAGGGAAATTAGGATAGGTACCTACCTATCTACCAAGCAAACGGAAGGTATGGGTAGGTAGGTACCTACCTACTACCTTCCTAAATAGGATATGTCCGATAGGTACTACACCCCAGCGGCATGTCGACTCGGATGAAAATATATACAAAAACTATATATTATACCTACCAAGCAAACGGAAGCTATAAAGTGGGGGTACCTACCTACCTGGGAAATAGGATATACTTAACTACATACATAAGTACAGATACACGTTACCTACCTACCTATAACTAGGTGCGTAGATAGGTACTTACTTCTGATACGTTTTTCTGTCGAGCCCAACTCAGCCCAATCCTCAAACACCGCTTCGTGTACCTCCTCCCATAATTTCATCTTCAAAACCCGATCATTGTATTCCGTCGACTGCCTATCCCACAAAACTGGACGCTTTTTTATCTCCTCAATCATTTGTTCAATGTCCAAACAAAGATTTGGCGGTGGTGAATCGTCATACATGGTCAATAAATTCAATTCTTTAGGTTAAAAACACTGTTTTTGTTCGCACGTTTTTTCGCAGCGCGTAGATAGCCGTGCGGTGACGCGGCGCGTAATGGCGGCCGGCCAATGAGTTTGCGCCGCGCGGCGCGCTTTCGATGCGGTTTATTTAGTGCTGTAAATGTTCGGCGTTCGGGCGTTCGGCCAATTTTAATCTGATTCGGTTTGGTATCGTTATTTAGGATTTTGATTGTTTTCAGTTTCTATAAAAGATATGTACGTGTAGGTAATGTGAATTACTTACACTAACTTACATACCGAAACTATGAAGAGAATTTGTAAGATAAAAAGCAGTGATCGCAATTAGGCGGGCTAATGTTCGAAAAACAACAAAGACAAAGTGGACTACATATTTTTTCAAGCCAATCGTCTCGGCTTTCGGTTTATTTTTATACCTAAAATCCCTTTATGGGTTACAATTATAGTGATGCACGCACGACGAATTTTGGAATGTGAAACACAGTTAATAACAATTAAAACTTAGGCACCAAAGTTATATAAAAAAGAACTTTTGCAGTCGGTAAAATAAAAAGTATTTGAATTAGATCACAATATTATTAACATTAATTTTGAATGTACCTACTTACTGACTACCTACGACAATTGTTTATTTTTTAGTAAGGAAGTCTCAACACTCTGTTCTTTGAACTTTAGGTATTTTAGCCCGCTTTAGGTAGGTAGACCTAGATTCTATTTACTTTTCACACCACCTGCACGAAAATGTCACAACAGGCCAACCTTCGCGAAAAGCAATAGCGAAAAGTAAGTCATTGCCTCCCTAGAGAGTAGGTAGATGATTTGGATTTCATCACTTCTCGTCTAGGTGGGAATATGATTGTAACCTCATTTGTAAGAAGATTTGAATAAGACCTTGGAACCAAAGAGACCCCACCAAAAACAATTTAACGTATCGAAATATAAGTAGAGACCATACTAAAAAAAGGATTGATTAGAAATTCAAACTAGCCTCTTTGGAGGCTCCAAAGCTTCGGAGGCAGAATTTTATAAGTTTTACCATAAAAATCTACACCAAAAAGTACTAATTCGAAATTTGAACTAACCTCCTCGGAGGCAGCGGATAGTACCTAGGTATCATAGAGAAATTAATAATTATAACGCTTTACAAATCAATGCCAATGAAACACTTTTTGTCCGAAAAAATTCGGGCTGTATTGTTTGCCCTAACATTCCGCTCCGTCAGTCAGTCGCGCGGCGTCGCAGTGGGGCAGCCTGCGCTGCGGGGTACGTGCGGTGCGCGTCTCGTCGGTCGACGGAAGGTCACCGTACCACAAAATTTATTTTGTGACCGTACGGTGTGCCTCGATAGTCCTATTTTTTCCGAGATGGAGTGTACCCTGTTTTAATCACAGCAATTTATGCCTGTAGCGCCATCTGTATCTTTATCAACATGACATAAACTCACCACAAGATGTCGCGGCAATTTTTATTCCTTTGTCACAGACAGTAGCGCTATCTCTTGAGGTAACTTTTAAGTCAACATTTCTTCTACTCATCAAAAGATGTCGCTGTGTATTTTTTGCATTTATCAACAATTCATCACAAAATATAATGAAATTTTGAATAACTACGTATTAAATCATAGATTAAGTATATATAGCTTTCTCTGTCTAGGTATTAAGTGTATGTGTAAACTACTCTTTTTAACGAGTTATACGAAGTAATAGTTGTACAAGTGACATTATACAACTACTTATTACAGAATGTCAAACAAGATCATTGCACACTACCGTAAGTAATCCCCCCTACTGAGACAGGGAGGATAGGACCTGACTTAAACGTTTTAGGACAAGCAGTTAATTGTATGTAAAAAAGTAAATAAAACATCAAGGCAGTGTTTACACTGGATAACAAAACGCAGTTGCGTACATTTATATAAGCCGATCATGACTGCGCATTATGATATCTGTGGCTGTACCGCTGTACCTAGTAGTTATACAATTTAATATGTAACACCCATTGTTACCCATGTTACGCAAATAAAAAATCTGAATCAGTTTTACAAAATGCTAAAATGTAGCAAATTAATTTATTTTACAAAAAATATTTATATTACGTAGGTATAGTACGTATGTAAGTCTTGTGGTCCCCATAATACAAACTCTGCTTAGTTTTGGGCTACATCAGGATGTGTGATAGTGTCCAGCATTTTTTATTAACAATTATTTTGGTCCGCATTTGCTTCAACTTGCTCAAAACAGAGGAAAATGACCATCTTTGGAGGAGGACCTGCGAAAGGTTAAGAATTAAAGAATAAGAATTTTAAAAACCCAAAAAAAATACTGAAAAAGAAGATTAGTACATTTATTAGTGCATGAAGCTACATTTTTAATACACCGTTTGTTTTAAGCTATTGCATAGCTTCTATCGAGGGCCTTGAGCGCGGGGACCGAATCCAGAAATTCCGTAACGAAAAAAAACCTCACGCTCCCCACTCCGATTTACTTAATTTTATAATCTGTTGCTTGGAAATAGAGTTCATATTCAAACTTTTGTATTCTATTACTTCTTCGTCACAACGTCGCAGCGCTAGTGTTCAACACAGTAAAGATAGCTACACATCCATGATTGGCCTCTGACACGACCTGACGTCTGACGTTTTTCACCTGAATCTAATTTCAGTTTTGTTTTGAAATTTGTTTTCTTATCGGTCACCACGCTCAAAAAGTGTAACTTGAATTAATATGAAAGAAAAATAAATACTGCATTAATAAAATAAATAAATAATTATAATTGCATAAGTTGATACAAAATGCTATGCAATAGCTTTACCGCGGCAGTCCCCGAGTGCCACACGTCTTTTTTTTTTTTTTAAATAGATTAAAGGTAAGTAGGTAGGAACTATACTGATGTCATTATTTATTTTTTATTTTATTTTATCTTAATACATTTAACAGAATCATGATTGTAATCATATTAACGAAGAAGAAAGTAAAACACCCAAAGTCCATAGATACTAAATAAATAAAAAAAGCTAATAATCAATCAATGGTGATCAGTATCACCAAAGTAAAACTACGATGCGATGCTTTGTGATAGGTAATGATTACCACTTAACATCAGGTGGGACATGTGCTTGTTTCATCTTCAGGTACGCTCTAAGCGATAAGGCCGCCCATTGATATAGATAACTCTTTATTGTACTCACACCAACTTAAACATAAAATACAAAACAAACAATAACTTATACTGAAAGTACAATGGGCGGTCTTATCGCTTAGAGCGATCTCTTCCAGACAACCTTTGGATGCAGACGATGGTGAAAATATCAATAAACACAAATTTATCCCTTGAGGACTAGGATTATTGAATACTATAATTATGCTATGTACCACACTGTACTTTAATTATTAGTTATTGTCTGTTTTTTACTTTATGTTTAAGTTGGTGTGAGTACCTACAAAAAAGAGTTATACATCTATATAACTATCTACGATTTAAAAAAAACTCATCACAGAGTAAGTGAAATCTACGTGTTTTCCTCGTTGCTGTACGTCCCCTAAGATCGTGTTTTACCGGTTTGATTGAGGTAAGGATCACACACAGTACCTACCTGCTTGATGTTTGCGGAAGACAAGTAGTATTGAAATAGTAACACTGAACTTATGTGATGTTGAGGACATTTAAATAAAGTTTTTGCGTGTTTTAAATTTGTGTAAGGTAATATTAAGAACTAAATAAACTTTTGCTTAAGTTGGAAGTAGTATCATAAATTTTATTTTTTCTTTTGTGACCCAAGTAAGTACTTCTATTTAAAGAAACGCAAGTAAGTTAACTGTGTATTTAGTTAAAGCTCGCTTATTTTTATTATTATTATGTAATATAGGTAAGTAATTTGAATGAAGTCTATAGGTAGTAATGATAAAATGCGTTATGCATTTTAATAGTTTTAATTTTTCTTTGTTTACATCATTACGTACATAGGGTAAGTACATAATAATAATTGTTAGGTAAATAATATTCGCCCCGCGAGAAAGCTTATTTAAAAAAAAAGTAACTAGCTACCTGCTTTCTATCAACCTATGTAAATTAAGAAAAAGTTAATATAAAAAAGAGTTTGTGAATGAGGTTACTACTGTAAGTAGGTAGGTATTTAATTATAACAGAGGTTGAATCTTTTTAAAGAAAGTAGTACTTTCAACTTAGATATACGAATCTACATTGATTATATACTTATCTAAGCTTTCTAATTCTTTTCCGTCTATGACCTTATCTAGGTAAGTACCTACTTAGAGTAAGTATTAACAAAGTTTACTCACGTTATGCGTAACCTGTCTTGTTTACAGAACAATTTGAATGTGGAAAATGTATCTATTCGTAACAGGAAAACCTTTTTTATACTAATATCTACATTCACCGTTCAAAAATCTACAAGATGAGTCGGAATATTTGCGTTGCCGTCTTTCTAGTTGCTGTGGGATTTGCCAGCGGACAGAAAAAGGGTAACTTCCAATATTTTTTTTACTAGCCTATTTCGTCCTATTGCTGGGTAAAGGCCCCACTTTTCCACACGTTTCTGTCTTTGGGAGTCTCCCACCATTTTTTCTCAAATGCATCAAGATCTTCCCGCCAACGTTTACTGACGGTACCTACCTAATATTTTTTATTTTATCATCAATGCCATGCCTCTCTAGGTGGGGTCGGTACAACATATTCTATACCTATCTTTTTAATTTTTCATTTCGTTCACACTCTTATACTTTTTCACTCAATCCAAATATTTTTTGTTTTCTAAATCTATAAATATATACCTATAGTGCTCAAGCACAACTTACCAACAAGACACTAAATGGCAATGCCCCTGGCAGAGGTAAATCCAGCCGACTCATTAGATCTTCACCAATTTTTTATGAAGCCATTTTAAAGTTACACCTAATATCTTTTAAATAAAAACAGAACCATTAAGGGCTACAAAAAAAAATCTATAGGTCTTTAAGCCTAACAAGTTTCGTCTAGATAGATTGTAAAATACGACCTGAGGACTTTACCAACACACTGAGAGTAAATTAAAGTAAATTTTAAGTCAAGTAAATTTTCCCAGACTTGAAGCAGAGATGCTTCGCTCGCTGGGTCAATTGAACACCTACCTGAAATGAAACTTTTTCAAAATTACCTCTTTTCTTCAGACAACAATATAAAAAATTACTCATCCTTATCCTACTTAATATTTATTTTGCAACATATTTTTTTCGAATGAAACTTTTTCAAAATTACCTCTTTTCTTCAGACAACAAAATAGAAAATTACTCATCCTTATCCTACTTAATATTTATTTTGCAACATATTTTTTTCCTTGCAGAAGGAGATTCATGTGTTGATGATTACACGAACACAGCGGGCCGCTGCATCATTGCAGACCAATGCCAGTCGGCGAAAACTGATTTTCAGTGAGTTTAATCAACACTAGCTATCCGCGGCTTCCCTCGCCTGGTACCCGGATAAAAAGTCCACATATTTTGTAAAATATGTAGGAATAATTAATAAAAAAGTATTTATTTTAAAAAAAACCCAACTGCATAGACAATAAGTTTTTAGAACTTGTCAGTTTAGTAGTCTTTTTAAATTCAAAATGGCTTCTTACTGGATTTTTTTTAAATTTCATATACCACCCTATTTCACCCTTGTCATCTAGACAAATCCAACAACACATAATTAGTCAAAATCCGTCCAGCCATTTGTGCTACAGCAACCGTCATATAATATTACAAACATAAATACACCCTAAAAACTTAATCTGACTGAGGAGGACTTCAGTCGGGTAAAAATATTTAGATAAGATCTTGTAATTTTATAATACAATATAATTTTAGCTAAATAGATAAATAGATTTTGAAGATGTTTTTGTTAATGTTAAAAGCCCACATGATATTCCATGTCTAGAACTACATAAGTTAATTTTTTTATCTCTATCCGATCAGTAGTTTTGGCGCGTAGGAGAGACCATTACGCCATTACATAAATATTCGCCTCACTACGTAGGATTAATACAAAGTCGCATCCCGCTGTCTGTCTGGCCCTATGTACCTAAGCATACTTAGGTAGATCTTTAAAACTACGCAATGGATTTTATTGCGGTTTTTTTAATAGATAAAGTAATTCAAGAGGAAGGAATTCATTATGCCTAATTTGCACCCGTGCGAAGCCGTGGTGTGTCAATAATTATACAAGTAGGACTTTTAAAAAAATAAACCGACTTCAATTAAATCACTTCTTACTTCTTGCCCTAAAGAACTTTGAAAATCGGTTTACAATTGACGGAGATATTGGTGTTCATAGGGCGAAAATTACAAGTGAGGATGAGGTTTTTTGAGTTTTCCGGGAAAAGTACCAATCCCTCAGGGATAAAATTTATATGGGACCACCTGTGAAGTTACTGTAAAAGAAAAAAAAAAGAATTTTGAAAATCGTTTTACAATTGAAGGAGATATCGGTGAACATACATAAAAAAAGGCGAAGAAAAAGGTTTCGACGAATTGAGGACCTCCTCCTTTTTGAAGTCGGTTAAAAATATAATATACTTGTTATACTTACTCATATTTGAGTAGGATAAATATTACCTGTTTCTATCTACGTACCTGCGCAGCTACGGTTTGTATTTGTTTCAAAAATAGACTAACTACCTACGTAGAATAAAAAAAACCTGTACGCATCTCACACACACCGGACTGAAAATATTATTTTTGAATCATAATATTCGCGAACAGCACTTTTTATGAATTAATTTACCATTTGTTCTGCGAACAGGATTAATGGGAAAAGATTCCTCAACAGAACAGGTGGTTAAAGACTGTAATTCTGGTTCCTTTTTGTGATTTTGGTTCGGCTACTTGGCACTAGATGGCGATAATTGCATAAAATGAAACCATGAAATAGGTAGGTAATAGTTAACTATTAAAATATTTATTTCAGACATCAATTACAATTTCGTAATTAGTAGTATAATTATTTTTACAAATAGCTAAATAATTTCTTTTTCTTATTTTGCAGACAAAACGGAATTCGTCCAACGTTTTGCGCGTACAGTGCGTTCGGTAACTCCCTCGTTTGCTGTAGAGATGGCGGCACTATACTGCAGGCCGCTACGAGGACCACGGCTGAGTGAGATACCATATGGCGACTTTATGGGTCAAACCTCCCTCTCGCTCGCACTATTCAACATTTTTGAATATCTATTATCACTTAATTTATGCAAAATAGCAAACCTTCATGGCCTAGAAAATAACAATACAAAGGTTCAGCAAGAATATCATGTTGAACCCGACACGTTTTCCTACCAAAAAAATTGCACCAAAATTGATCAAATTGGTGCAAGTTTTTTGGTAAGAAAACGATAGAATCAAAATGATATTATTGCTGAACCTATGTATTGTTATTTTCTAGGCCGTGAAGGTTTGCTATTTTGCACTACATTCAGTGATTTTATATCTTCAAAAATGTTAAATAGTGCGAGCGAGAGGGAGGTTTGACCCTTAAAGTCGCCTTAAATTCTTCATTTTCTTTCATCATACCTGTATTTATACGTTTCAAATTGGTAAAACATTAAATCGACCTCTTCGGTGCAGAAATACAGGTAATGGCCCGCCTGAGACGCAAAAGGTTGCGGGTTCGATTCCCGCTACGAGACAAATGTTTGCTTATGATCTGCATATATTTCCCTCAGTACATATTAAACATATAAAATATCCATTTTGCATGTACCTACATAGAAAATGGATATTATGGTATAACTTAAATTACAATTTAATACATCAGTCACCAGAGGGCTTACCACGGGCTTTGATAGTTTTCGAAAACTTTTTAGGTTTTGGTATCTTTCCATACATTTTCGTACAGCGCCTCTAGGGAAACGTGCATGAACTACGAAAATGAATGGAAAGATCAGTGTTGCCGTTTTTTATTTGGAGAAAATGCTAAAACATGTTGCAAAAAATGCTAAATAACTTTTAAAAATGCTAAATAACTTTTAAAAATGCTAAATAAAATGCTAAAATCTATATTTGTCTTTTGAATTCCTTAGGAATTTTGAATTTTTAGGTAACGTACAAAAAAATGTTAATCATAAAAATATGCTAAATGCGAATTTTTCAAGCTAACAGACCCGAAAATATGCTAAATTTAGCATTAAAAATGCTAAAACAGCAACACTGGGAAAGATACCGAAACTTATAAAGTTTTCGAAAACTATCAAAACTCGTGGTAAGTCCTCAGTTCTCATAAAACAAGCTCTGCACGATCTCGACATGCAAAACCTACGATTCATTGCTTTTAGTATTCAGACTGGCCTCATAGCTCAGCTGATCAGCTTTCTGAGCTGCGGGTCGCGGGTTCCATTCTTGCCCAGGACAAATATGGATTTTCGTTCTGTGTGTGGGTGTATTATACGTATGTAGGTATGTATGGTATGTATGTTTATCAGTCTCCGGTACATAGTACAGGCTCTACCTAGTTTGGGATCAGTTGACCCTGTGTGAGATGTCCCACATATTTATTTAGATTTATTTAATTACCACATCACAATAACTTATTTTATAATATGTTTTCAGTCCGCTTGCTGTATGGAGTGGCGATCGGAGACGAGTCAGTGAACGCAGTAAGTTCACTTCCTGTTCATCATAGCTCAACCAACACTCACGTCCTGCCTTCTTCACCAACAACAACAACCCTTATCAGTCTACTGTTGTTAGGCCTTCCCTAATAAAAATGAAGGGGTAGGTAGGTATGCCCATTATCCCCACGCTAGGTATGCGGGTTGGGACCGGGCCCCTTGGCTTAAAAACTGAAAAAGCCAACGAAAATCCCGAAGTACAGAAGAGATCTTTAGCATGCCGTTTTTATGTACTACTCTACGAGAGAGAGAGATAGAAGAAAATGTGTTTATTTATTTATTACTCCAGAAAAATACAGTCATGCAGTACATAAACAATAAACGTAAGTACTGAATAGATTTAAGTAGGCACATAATTAAGGTAGTTCAGTAAGTACTATCTTACAGGATCATTCTTATGAAGTGAATAAGATAAAAAAAGGGGGATGGCTAAAATAGTGTCTACCTACTTACAAATATTGGGGGCTGACATAAGAGATTCTAGCTCCCACACTAGGATACCCTGTGTTGTGTATCTCTTTTAAAAATCAGGTAGGTAGTAGGCATAATCCACAAAAATAGACCGACTAGATTTTCCTGATTGTGGGCCTCCCTGCATCTCAAACATGTCTATTTTTCCCCAAAGGCTCGTTTTTTGTGAACATGCATAAAACATTCAAAATGTTGCTACATCTACATCCAAAATCAAGTTTTCTCTACTCTTCCGACAAAACCTTGTCTGCAGTTGTTGTACTAAGCGGCAGAATTTAATACCAATAACAGTCCTCGCAAACACGACGCTTTGTCGTCTTGCTTAGTCGCGACTCGCGAGCGTCTGTCATATCTTGCTAACGCGATTGTCGCCGTGTGTGCGGAGCTTTGAACAAAATGTATGAAAATTGTCCCCCGCAGGCAGCTTGTCGCAGCGTCTAATCGCTGACGTTTATGTCGTTCAATGTGCGCAGGCTTTTACGGTTACCCATCTAAGTACCAGCTGGGAGTAGTGTTTGTTTAGAAAACATCGCCCATTGTCACGTTGTGGTAAACTAGTTTTTGAGTAGAGACCACGGCACGGGAAATCGGACTACCGATCGGACTACCAGGCATAAACGCAAACTTAAACTTATAAAGAGGAACAAATTGTATTTATGTGTGTGTTTATGTTTGTAATTAATGAACTCAAAAACTACTGTGTCGCTTTCATAAATTCTCCAAATTCAAACAAAAAAATTCACCATTGGAAAGCTACATTAACCTTGAGTAACATAGGCTATATATATGTGTGCGTTACTCCAGCGGCATGTTGACTCGGATCGGGATGAAACTTACAGAAAAATTAGAGCACTATGTCCTGTAAATGTGCCCCAAATATTAAATTTGTGCCTATTAAGGTTCCAGAGTTATTCGAGAAAATAAGATGCCGCTGTAGTAACGCCTGAAAACGTTACTGCAGCGGCATGGTTTTTACCCATTAGCCTTAGCCAAATTTAAAGTAGCTTAAAAGATAGCTTATATTTGTGCATGTCACTGGCCAAACAGCGGCATTTGTGCGACCTGTGGTTTAGGAGTTATTGCAGATGCCGCTGGAGTAACGTTTTGCAGATTTCCGGATCTTCGAAACGGCTGAACGCACAAATATGATTTTTTGTGAGCGAATGTGTTGTAATTTGTGCCTATTTGTGCGCTAGTTGCTTTTCCGAAAAAATGCACGACGTATGAATTAGACGAGTTTTTGTGAAAATCGAAAATTGCCTCTAGCTCTTGAACTACTAGTGGAAAACACTTTATGATTGCTTTGGCTGATGCCTATAAGGAATATACATCTTCTGACAACCATCTTGAAACCCAACATCTAATTTTCGACGAAATAAATCAATTTTACAACTGAAAATGGTTTACTAATTTCTAACCTCAATTAAGGGAGTTTTAACAAGTTATCGACTTTCATGATTTGCCAATAATTAGAGCGCATATCCAAATAGAAGCACGCTGAATTTCAGCTTTCTAGACCTTCAAATTAATGATTTACAACTGAAAATAACAAAACGAGGTCTCTTAGACTGTTATCCGACCAAATACAAAAGGTCATAAAAAAGCGGCCGTTCAGTACTTCGAGACTACATTTTTAAATAGGTAGCTTTGTCATGTTTAACGTTAGGTACACTTACGTAGACAAGTTTTAGTGTCGGATAAAGGCACCTGTAATATTGATGCTGGACGGCATTTATTTCAACCAATAACATGTTACATGTACGTACTAATAGCCCTACGCCCGTAAAACAACAATTAGTTAGGGTTTTTTCAAGTACCTAGGTACACTAGGTTTTTTTACTACTGAAAAGGTACTTTCGTTTAAATAATACTGTATAGTTTTGTCATCGATTTTGACTACTACACTCTCGTCTCATCGGACGAGTATTAGATTCGATTATTTGATCAGACAATATGAAAGAGAGGTGATGTCTAACATGGGAAAACTGAACCGATTCAGTGCGGAAGGCGCCGCAGCGGTTTCGTAAAAATCTTTTTATTCAGGCGTATGGCAAATCCTAAAATGGGATGGGGTAGAGGTAAATCCTCCCTCGTTCTTGCGGTGCGATGTTGTGCCTGTGTGGTTAGTTCAATTTTGAGATTATTTAAAGGGGTACCAGGTAAATCAAAATATCTATTTCAGAATAATCAACAGCTTTATTCTTCTAAGGTAGGTACAGCAACTGAACTTAAATTCAAGATAATTATTTCATAATAACAACTTCATACAGGCCCGTTATTAATTTCTTATACTTGTAGACCTTTGATATCCTTTTCAAAAAACTATAACAGGTAGGTAATGAATAATGTGAAAACAAAACACTGATATGAAGGTTTAATTTTGATTTTCATTGAAATATTCTATTTTCGTTTATATTTTAGTATACAGGTGAGGCAAAGTTTTAGGTCATTGAGGGCAGCCACCTTTTCGTTTGTAGTTAGAAGGTTTTGTTCTGAGGAAATTATAGGTTTACTTTGAAGAAAAAAACAATTGAATTTTCGGAATTTTGAAATACTGTACAATCAGCCTAAAAAAATAAATTAGTCAAAAAAAAAACAAGTGGGTCTCAATCGAGTCTATTTCCCAACAGGAACTCTTTTCCCAAAGTAACTAACCAAATCAAATCGTAAGTTTATGTATGCAATTCGAACATTTGCTGGGAAATGTTCTGTTCTTATTTCATATTGTTCTTTTATTATGAGTAGTATACGACGAAGAAATTAATATTGATTATTAACTTAAGCTATTAATAATTTATAAAATCAGTCTCAGTAGAGCATAGGTTGACAACCTGTTAATTGTCTATTCATTTTAATAAGAAAAGGCTTAAGGTTTATACAATAGAATAGGTACCCACTCAAACTGTTGAACCAATTTTAATGAAAACTAAAACTATATAATTCAATTTTGTGTAACAATAATTAATAATATTCAATTTTGTGTAACAATAATTAATAATATTCAATTTTGTGTAACAATAATAATTATCAAATTTTAATAATTTAAGTATAGTTTATGGTAAATTGGTATAATTTATGGTTAGAAATGAATGAATTAAAAGAAATTGTAAGTATCTAGTTCAGAATCATGACATTGTAGGTAGACTATCCAATTGAGAGAGTACTGCTTCCTGTAAAAATAATAATTAGGTATAGTCCATGGTATATTGCTATAATGAAAGGTAAGAAATTAATGAATTAAAAATAAATTATAAGTAGGTACCGAGTGCAGGATCATGACATTTTAGGTAAACGATCCAATTGAAACCAGGACTGCTTTCTGTAACAATAATAATTAGATATAGTTTATGGTTTAGTATAATAAATACCACAATAAAATCATAATCATAATAATCATAATCATATTCTTTATTGTTTCATGTGGTACAGTACAAGGTGTGTACAGTAAATGGTCTGGCTTTGTTTTGGAAGATTATTTTTGATTTAGTTAGTTAACTGATAACCATGTTTTTTTTTAAATCGTCCATTTTGGATAATAATAACGAAAACAATACCCATGCAGGAAATTCCAAAAAAATGTCCGCCATCTACACCCTCGATATACACTTAGCTGCTCCCACATAAGGTCCAACCCTGTTGCTTGTAGATCCTAGGGCCTAGTACGAGTTGCACAATTCGAAAACTTTTATAGTATACTATATCGAGCTTAATTTTGCAGAACCTTTTTTCGTTCATTACCTCACCGTTTTGAGTGATAATTATTGCAATCTGCAAAAAGATTACATTACCTACGTTTTTCGATCAGCTTCTACTTAAAACCAGTTGCGTAATTTCTAAAAAACGTAATTTAAAATTGAGCTCGCTAAAGTATACTATAAAAGTTCGAATTGTGCAACTCGTACTAGGCCCTCTGATCGAGTGATTACCTTTATTTTAAAAGTGAGCAAATTATAGCACTTTGAGGAGCTATATCTCATAAGGTCATCGAATTAAAGGGGTAATTGAAATCAAAGAAAATAATTATTAGCATCCAAAACGAATATCGTCAAAAATTCTCAAACAGTTCAGTAGTTTTGGCGTGAAGAAGTAACAAACTTCCCTCTAACCTGGGTAGGTAGGTACATTAAAAGTGTCTATTACGTACCTACATACATAAGCATTATTTATTTTATTAAAATCATTTGTGACCATCGAGCTAGAATCTTTGTAACCTGATATGGATGTAATTGTCTGAATGAATTAACGTATTTTTAATTTCATATGTAGGTATCTATGTGTAGGTATTTAGATTCTGAAAGTCAGGAAGTAGGTGATCATAGAGAAAAGTTGTTCCTGATGATAAGATGAGAACAATGAGATACAGGATTTATCCAAGTTCAGGCACAGTTTAAAATATTTACCTACCGATCTTAGATCCTAGCTTTATGAAATTAAATAAAGATTTTATCCAAATGAATTACTTACCTTGTTTTTCTAAGATGGTAGGTACTCACATAAATCCTCATGTGCCGCGGACGTGTCTTGGTCGTGGCCCATAATTTGGCAAAGAAAGACACACGCATCCATACACAATAGTACAAAAAATAAGTAGAATCAAAACTATAAAGTGGTCCATATCCTTCGTCAATAACTAAATCAATCACCAAACAAACACGACAATTAACAAAACAACATGGACGTCCATTCCGTCTTAAAGTATTATCATTTTGACCAGTCGGCGCGGCTGGACGAAAGTAAACATATAGCGTGAGCGACCGCGTCGAAATTATTGTTCGTGTGCTACGCGAGCCTACGCACTACTACGCTTCCTGCTACGAGCTGTGCTACGATTCTACGCTCCCGTCTCCGTCAGTTGCTACGCTAGTTGTTTCGCTCGCTGACTTCTACGATGCATCGTACCCCGCCCAAACTTGATAAAGAGGAAACGGCACAGTCAGCCCCCAGTAGATCAGAGACAGAACAGGACTCTGATACAAATAAAATTACACGACGGCAGAAAAGAAAAAGGAGTCCTGAAGAAGACTTAAGCGCTGTGTTAACCTTTAAGTTAACTTCTTTTAAACATGATATAACTGAACATATGACCAAGCTTTTTACTGTATTCCAAGAAAAACAGGATGAAAAACTATCTGCACTTCTGACTGACATAAATGAGGTCAAAAATGAGGTCAGGGAACTTAAAAAGTCTAACACAGATATGGAACAGAAAATGGACATATTTTCAGCCCAGCAGGAAATAACTTTGTCAAAAACGACTGAACTAGCCAGCAACCAAGAGGCTAACCGGCTAAAAATTAAACAACTTGAGGACAAAATAGAGGAATTAAATCGGCAATCTTGCGCTTATAAGCTGGAGCTGAGGAACATACCAGCTAAGGCTCAAGAAACCACAGATGATACACTAAAAATCGCTGAAAATATGTTCAAAGCGTTAAAAATTAATTACCAACCGACAGAGATCCGAAATATTCGAAGACTACCTGGAAAGTCAGATACTCCAAGACCAATCGTTGTGGAGTTAGCTACAATGAGCATGAAAAATAAAATCATTCAGGAAACAAGAAACTTCAATAAGAGGTCCAGTAACTCGAAACTGAACACCTCACACCTATCCATTGAGGGTCCGCTGAGACCAGTTTACATTGGCGAAAACCTCACACATAATACCAAAACTTTATTCTTCAAAGCTCGAGTATACGCGAAGCAGCATAACTACGCTTTTTGCTGGACCAACCGTGGGCAGGTGTACCTTCGCAAAGAAGAAGGTGCCAAAAGCATCTTGATTAAAAACGAGGAACAAATTTTAAATATAGAAACAAAACAATGACTATATTTCTCTCAGCTCTTAATTTTTCATATTTCGAATAATACTGTTATTTACATAAATCTTATAATCATAGCCATAGTTAGCATTATTATCTATAAGCCTTTTATACAAAACAAGCACTTACATAAATTGAAAATCTACACATTTTGCACACATACACTACACACAAACTACAGCACACACAATCACACACAGATCACTCAATTCAAAAGTCTCTACAGACATCAATGGACAAACAGCACCATCCGAAATAATGACTTGTTCCGAGCTCGTCGGCCCAAAAAGTACTATGTTATCAAATCGTCACTAATACCTTCGGGTCACCAAAATGTACACTGTTTGTATAGCGCAGTGTCTGAAATTTATAAATTAACTGCGAAAAATGAATAATAACATTGATATTTTGTGTGATAACATAGATAATGCGGCCTCATCGGAAGCTTACATTTGTCAACCGGAAAACTGTTTGTCCCATCTTATGTCAAAACCCAAAAGAAATCTGTTAATTTTAACTCAAAATGTCAGAAGTATAACAAAAAACATTGATGACTTCCTAATTTTTATAAAGCGTATCAAAATTCAGCCGGATATTATGATACTGACCGAGTGCTGGCTTTCAAAAAATGTCAACCTCCCCTCTATAGATGGATATGAAGCTTTCTGCACAAAAAATAATTTATTGCAAAACGACGGAGTAGTAGTCTATGCCAAAATTCATCTAGGAGTAAGCACCTATGAACCAACATTTGAAGAGGCAAATTGCTTAGTAACTATGGTAGAAAACTCTACAGCCATAGTATCAGTCTATCGATCTCCATCTTATAGAAATTTACAAACATTTTTACAATCATTAGATAATACACTCTTATCTCTCTCCAAAATTAAAAACATTATATTAAAAGGAGACATAAACATAAACATCATTGATGAGACGACTAGTCATCACTCTTCGGAGTATTTGGAAACTGTAGCCTACCATGGCCTCTTACCTACACATACATTCCCTACCCGGGAGATAAATTGCCTCGATCACTGTTTCATCAAAACCAAAAAGAGTGCTCTGACTCTAGTTATACAAAATAGTGTAACGGATCACGATGCTGTATTGTTATTGCTTCAAAACTTTAGCCACAAGACGACTAATACTTTGTTATCAAAAACTGACTCTGTTGCTATCTCTAAAGAGCTATCTGATGCCGATTTTACGCCTGTATTAATATCTAACGACTGCAATGTTGCGACTGAAACTTTTATAAACATTTTAACCAAGGCAATAGTAAATAATACTCATATAGTCAAACTTTCTCGTCGGAAAACACCCTTAAAACCCTGGGTTACACCGGGACTAATAAGGTGCATGAGACACAGAGATAAGCTTCACGGTAAGCTTCGAAAATCACCTAAAGACGAAACTCTTGAAAAGATATATAAAAGGTATAGAAACTTTTGTAATTCATTACTCAGGAAACTTAAGATTGCCTATGAAAAATCTGAATTTGACAAAGCTGGCACAGATGTCAAGAAAACTTGGAATATAATCAATAAATTAACCAATTATAAACCTCCAAAGTCCATCCCACAAGATCTGTTAAAAGGAAAATGCCCTATTGAAACAGTTAATGCGGCTAATAATTACTTTGCAAGTGTTGGAAAAAACTTAGCTGAACAGATTTCAAGTAACTTAAAAGATTACACTCATTCAAGTCCTAGTTCTCCTAATTCTTTGGGGCTGCTTGAAATTGATGAAGCTGAAATCACGTCTTTGATCACCGCTCTGAAATCTAATTGCTCTACAGGATGGGATGGGATCTCTGCACGCATCATCAAGCAAAATAAAGAGTACATAATTAAACCTCTTACCCACATTTGCTCCTTAAGTTTTTCCACCTCGGTTTTTCCCAGAGCATTCAAAAAGTCTGTTATACTACCTATATACAAAAGCGGTGATAAATCCCTTGCAACTAATTATAGACCTATATCAATTTTACCTGCTCTATCTAAAATTCTAGAGAGAGCTATGAACAACAGGTTAGTGTATTTTTTAGAAAAATATGGCCTTTTTTCCGATAGTCAATATGGTTTCCGCAAAAATAGGTCTACTGCTGATGCCGTAACGGAGCTCAATAATTATATTGTTAGATGTTTAGATGAAGGCCAAAAATGCTTAGCTATATTTCTAGACCTGGCTAAGGCCTTCGATACGGTTTCGATTCCCTTACTATTGCATAAGCTCGAAGAGGTGGGAATCCGCGGTAACCAACTCAAATTATTACAAAGTTATCTTACTGATAGAGCACAGCAAGTAAAAATCGGCGAGTACATTAGTTCCGAAATATATGCTCCCTATGGCATTCCCCAAGGCAGTATCTTAGGCCCAACCCTTTTCTTGGTTTACATGAACGAAATCTGTAATCTGACATCTGAAAACTCCAAACTTCTTGCTTTTGCGGATGATACAGTACTCCTATTCAGAGGCGAATCTTGGGATAAGGTCTTTGAACATGCCCAAAAGGGCTTTAATAAAGTATCTTCGTGTCTCTACCAAAATCTTCTTACATTAAATGCAAAAAAAACTAAGCTCTTAACATTTACTTTGCGTAGAGCTGGATTGCCAAGCCCAACAGAATTTACCATAAGAGCCCACACTGTACAATGTCTCCGTTCTAATTTAAGTCATGTCTGTAACTGTATTACTTTGGAAAATTGCGACACTATAAAATACCTAGGTGTCACAATAGACTCTCAGTTAACATACGTGCCACATATAACTCTTCTTTCATCTAGAATACGTCGACTTATTGCGATATTCAAAAACATAAAATATGCCGCATCCGAACACCAACTAAAAATGACATACTTTGCGCTATGCCAAACTCTACTGATGTATTGTGTGACGACGTGGGGTGGCTCCTCTAAGACACATCTACTACCACTAGAGAGAGCCCAAAGAGCAGTACTTAAAGTAGCCTTCTCACGTCCTTACAGATACGCTACTACACAGCTCTTCAAAGAATGTCAAGTCCTAACAGTTAGACAACTGTTTATACAACAAGTCTTACTCAGACACCAAATAAGGTATCCATCAAACGCTGACCTGGCTATTAAAAAGCGTAAAGTTTCTACCCACCAATCAATACTGTGCAAAACGAGCTTTGCACAGAAACACGCTCATTTTTTAGGACCACATTTAAATAAAAAAATATCTAAAACAATTTGCCTTGACAACTTGACATACCAACTAACAAAAATAAAGCTAAAAACATACTTATTAAGTCTGGACTACCTACAAACGGAAAAGTTGTTAGAAATAATAAAATAACACTAAATGACAAAACAGCTTAAACTAAACATGTAGAGACACACCCTCTCTCTCACACACACACACACATACACACACACACACAAACAGATACACACCCGCACACAGAATTCCCTTTTACACTAACAAAACACTACACACACTACACACTAGTATCCTATATCTGTATAAATATGTTCTATGTGTCCTATGAATACACATAGAACATATTGTAACTAGGCTAGACATACGTAACTTAATCAAACTTTTTTATTATTTTATAATTATATTGTTCTTTCTTGTGTGAACCTACTTATCTATAAGTTAGCTGTATTGAACATACTACACGAGTTTGCGCCGGGTCAAAACTCTATACCTGATAGCTGCCGAAGCAGAGATCCCTCACGTCTACATACAAGCTTATGCTTAGTTAGAGTGAGGAGTCGACGCATAGTCAACACTTAGGTTTGAGCATAGTACCTATTCTCATGTCCAATTCTATTGCTAGATTAAGATATCTATACAACCTTACTTAAGTTAGCATCTAAAACATAAAAAAAATTGTCAAACCTTTTTGAAAATAAATACTTTTTTATTATTATATTATTATTATTATTATATATTAATAATAATACTGTGCTCATGCGCACGCAGCCACTCAAACATTACGGTCATATTAATAAGGTTCAGACTGCTTTGTTTTGACTGTCATATTCGATCGTTCAGGTAGGCCAGGCACGCGCGTCGTCGTCCATCTCTTTCGCACTAACAGGGGACTTACCCAACCAACTGATTCCAACGCTTGGGAGGGAGCGAATTAAACATAACCAAATATTGTACAGCTCAATAATCCATGTACGGTGGGCCGAGAAAGTGGTTTACCACCCTACGGTTGAAGTTCATATACACGTCATAAAACAACAAGGCTCATTTTCCCTCGCAATTATTCTGACAGTTATTAATGCTCTCTTTATCATTTATTGTAATGCCTTGTGTCCATATTTTAAATTGTCGCTTCTGATAGCTAACCCTCGTATTTGTCTAAAAATTATGTTTAGGGTGCCTTTCCACCAGAGATGTGCTATGTAGCTATACTGCAAGAATGTAAAAGCTAAGCTACGAAACTTTGTGACCGTTTCCACTGATGCTAAGCTATGTAGCGGTGCGAGTAAGATGTGCTATGATGATGCGCCGCCGCAAAGTAGCTGCGCGAAGATGCGCAGCTCGAGCTATGCGATGTATCGATAGTAGGGAAGGTGGTGAGGTGAGGGCGTAGGCATCCATAGCATGTATCCATAGCACGCATCCATAACACACATCCATAGCACGCATGCTTCCATATAAAAAAACATATCATAGTTGAATCCGTTTTCACCAATGCTAAGCTATGTGCACCAATTAATATGATTGGTGGATATGAAATGCATCCATAGCTACATAGCATAACACATATCCGGTGAAAGGCGAATTTTGAGACAAATTTTCTTGTCTTACATTTATATTTATCAGTTTAGCTTAAATCGATAGGTTAGATTGAAATAATCCTAATTTTACTTGCAAATAGTGAATGCGCAAAATGAAAGAAATAAATCGGCAAGCGCAGCGAGCCGTGAATTTAGGTGATTTTTGTTGCACATTAGATACAAGACAAAGGAAACAGAGGCAATTTTTTTGTAACAACTAGGTAACTAAAACAAAAACTTGAAAATTGAAAAACAATTTTTTTATTAATCTAATTAGCTGTTGTGGTCTAATTCGTCATTGTTGCAAACTTTTTAGAGTGGGTTAGGGTGGTTTCGATCTTCACATTCTTATTGGTTAATATTTTAGTGCCGCTTATGTTTCTTAATGGTACATAAGCGTGCAATAAATGAAAACGACGAGTGGAGCGACCTCTTGAAGTAATCCACACGAAAGACTTCGGTGAAATCCTTCTTCTATCTTGATCTATCTTGATACAGCTCTTGTTGAATCTCAATTATAGTAGTTTGTTTATTGAGAAAGGTAAAACGAAACGATCTTACCTATGTTACTCCCTCATTCACATTGCAATCTTCATATTTTTGCGCTAATTTAATTATGTCACCATAACACTTGTTAGCTCTACTCAGTACTTATGTTTAGTGATAGAACTTGACAGTCACTGGTTTACCACACACGGTTGAGTTTAAAGATATTTACGACGTATATTGCCTCGTATCGAAGGATCAAATAGATATACGGTATATGGTTGAACAATACAACTAGATTGTGAAATGGGTTCAGTAATGCAATAACTTGTTAATTATCGAAACTATTAATGAGTGAACGGAACTCTACACTTGATGATAATGATAGCAAGAACGCGCGCCCTAAGTGGCTGAATGCATCCCTGGTGGCTGATTGATTTACTTATAGTTTGATTAAAATGAAATGATGTAATAAATTAAACTAGTTCGCAAGCACTGCGCCTTTCTACTGAACTGACCCAGGAAGATGCACGGTTGCTTATACCGTATATACATAAACTTTATTTTGACTAAGTAATTTATGAAGTTGACACTGCATTAATGCAAATGAGAAAGGAGCATTTTTATTTATCACTTAAAGTATTTCCGCTGACAATTGCAATCACGAATAATAAAATAAATTAATTGACCACTAAGGCAATACTTAAATCTAAAGATACCATTCGTTTTACCTTTTACCATTCATTACCAAAAGCTAGAAATATAACAAAACTTATATCCGTGTTCAGCTACAAAAAACAGACTAAAATAATTAAAAAAACTTTAAGAAAAGTAGTACTCAAAGTTAAAAAAAAATCATTTTCACATACCTTTTTTATTTATAGAAAAAAACCTTTTGATTTTTTAATAATTTAATTATTGAATGTATTAGACATGCCTATGATTGTTATATTAAATGTGTATCTAAATCGAAATCTAGTCATATTTTGTATTGGTTGTACCTACATGGGTTTAAAGGCTGTGGTTTTATTGGTTGTGTATCAACCGGATGCGTTCGGTTCAAGCGAACTCGACTCGGCTCGGCTACACTCGGCTATCCTTGGAACACAATACACACAATAGTAGGGTACGATAACGCTAATATTTTTTATGTTTATAACATAATGAAAAATTAGTAGATAACAAGTAAATGTGGCTTATTTTGGGAACTGAAAAGAAAAATACCGTGGAGCTGCTTTATGATATTATATATTTATAATATATATTTAGATATTATATTTGATGGTAAAAGGTACCTACTAAGGTATACTGTAGGTACGTAGGTATGCTATTTATGTACTTACATACTTAGATACGGCTATGCCTTATGCTCCTGTCTACATATAGCATATATACTCCTTTCAGAAGAAAAGTACGTTTGACGTACCTATCTTCTTTCCAGCTTAAATTTCCGAAGGCTTATAAGGTAGGTAGCAAAATGAGTAAATAGGTTCCTACGATATAGTACTAACTAGACTTCTTTAGAGGGAGCAGATAAGTTTCTCGTAAGAATGTAGCTACGTAAGTATGAGCGTAGGTACAACATCATAATCATCAGTCATCAATGGACTTTGATAATATTAAAGCATGCATAATAAATTGAATTAATTTATATTAAATAAAACAGGAACAAAAAACTTCAATTACCTATGTATCGCTTGCACCGCTGTCGATTCACTTCATGGTTAGGCTCAACGCCCACGACCGATTTTTCCACCGATTTTTTGTACGACAGTTAGGGAGGGGAACCACATGCCAACCTCGTGCAGAGTGAATACCAACGAGGTTAGATCGACGAATGAAGTAACGCCATAAGAGCTAAAATGTATCGTACATAGATATTTCAAAGTGCCCTAACTCCTAAACTATGAACTTTATGAAAAAAGTGCTAGAACATAAAATACTTATATTAATACGTAGAATCCAATTACAACCATTTTAGCCCTTAAAACCTAATTGTCTGAATCCAGAAACATAAATTTTCGTTTATTTTTATAAGTGCCCTAACTCCTAAACTATGAACTTTAAAAAACAATATGTTAGAACATAAAATACTTAAATCAATACGTAGAATCCAATTCCAACAATTTGAACCCTTAACCAGATACCAGATTTTCTGAATCCAGAAAAATATATTTTCATTTATATTTGAAAGTGTCCTAACTCCTAAACTATGAACTTTTCGAAAAAAAAGTAATAGAACATAAAATACTTATATAATTACGTACAATCAAATTACAACCATTTTTGCTCTTTAGGCCTTTCTGAATCCAGAAAACGAAATTTTCATACATATTTGCAAGTGCAACTTAACTCCTAAACTATGAACTTAACGAAAAAAAGTAAGAGGCCATAAAATATTTATATCAATACGTAGAATCCAATTCCAACCATTGAAGTTCTTAATACCAAATTTTCTGAATCCAGAAAAATCTATTTTCATTTATATTTGAAAGTGTCCTAACTCCTAAGCTATGAACTTTACGAAAATAAATAATAGAACATAAAATACTTATATAATTACGTACAATCCAATTCCAAACATTTTGGCTCTTATGGCGTTACTTCATTCGTCGATCCAACCTCGTTGGTATACACTGTGCATGAGGTTCCCTAACTGTCCTACAAAAAATCGGTGGAAAAATCGGTCGTGGGAAAGATATTAAGATACATTGTCAACAAACATTCGTTCATTTCGTTGACGACAGACCACACATAGACATAGGTATATAAAATGCTGATGACGATAGAATGACTTTGGATAGATGCCCTCAGATCTTGCTTCACACTCACGTAATCGATTGACGAGTACTTGTAAATGCAGAGCATATTAAGAATGCGTGATAGGCACAGGCAAGAACGAGGGAGGACAATAAATAAATGAAACTTGTAACTGGTTTCGTGTTTTAAAGAGGTTTCAAGCCTCTCCCCTATCACATTTTAGGATTTGCCATACGCCTGAATAAAAAGATTTTTACGAAACCGCTGCGGCGCCTTCCGCACTGAATCGGTTCAGTTTTCCCATGTTAGACATCACCTCTCTTTCATATTGTCTGATCAAATAATCGAATCTAATACTCGTCCGATGAGACGAGAGTGTAGTAGTCAAAATCGATGACAAAACTATACAGTATTATTTAAACGAAAGTACCTTTTCAGTAGTAAAAAAACCTAGTGTACCTAGGTACTTGAAAAAACCCTAACTAATTGTTGTTTTACGGGCGTAGGGCTATTAGTACGTACATGTAACATGTTATTGGTTGAAATAAATGCCGTCCAGCATCAATATTACAGGTGCCTTTATCCGACACTAAAACTTGTCTACGTAAGTGTACCTAACGTTAAACATGACAAAGCTACCTATTTAAAAATGTAGTCTCGAAGTACTGAACGGCCGCTTTTTTATGACCTTTCGTATTTGGTCGGATAACAGTCTTTAGTCAGGAATAAGAAGGAATTCCATGACGAAGAAAATTGTGCGCCAATCGTTTTTGTTATAGTCGCCATTGCTATAGCAAAAAACAGGAGCTGACTGAAGACTGGACGACTGGACTTATAAACCGTACTACGTTGCCTCATATTATTATGAACATTATACTTGATACTGGCGAAATGTAGAAACTATCCCAGAAGCCAATTAATAAAGAAGTGAAGTGAAGTGGCTCCCTCTCTCTACTGATGAGGTGCCTGTTGTTTCAGAATGTGAAGAGTACAGCCGAGGAGTGATAGAGAAGGTGGACTACATCCCTCTCATCCCGGAACCAGAAACCCTGTCCATATCCGCCGCTAAGTGTGACTATACCGGCGTAGAGCTGATAGTCGGAGGAGAAGATGCTACGCAGGGGGAATTCCCACATATGGTAGGTAACTGGATAACTGTTCTGTGGTTCTGTCTACGTGTTTAGGTACATATATCACTCTCCCATAACCGTAGATACTCGTCCTAGAACCGTAGCCACTCGTCCTAGCACCGTAGACACTCCTCCTAGAACCGTAGACACTCGTCCTAGAACTGCAGACACTCGTCCTAGAATCGTAGATACTTGTCCTAGAACCGTAGACACTCGTCCTAGAACCGTAGACACTCGTCCTAGAACCATAGACACTCGTCCTAGAACCGCAGACACTCATCCTAGAACCGTAGCCACTCGTCCTAGAACCATAGACACTCATCCCAGAACCAGACTCGTCTCAGAACTGAAGACCCTGTCCTTATCCGCAGCCAAGGGTGACTAAACAGGTGTAGCGCTGATAGTCGGCGAAGAAGATGCTACGCAGGGGGAATCCCCGCAAATGGTAGGTAGCTTGTAATATTAGTGTTTAGGTATGTAAATCACAGTTATCCTACAACCGTAGATTTCGTCCTAGAACTGAGTGTCCCTGGTTCTAGGACGAGGGTTCTCGTACAGAAATTCTCGTATATTGTATAGTACGCGTCATGTAAAAAGAACGCTGGAAGAAGTGGAGGGGGTGTGTTGTGTGATAAATGGCCTATTGCGCAGCTTTCCCTCAGCGTTCTTTTTACGTTACGCCATACCATATATATATATATATATCATATTTGACGGTCTCTGTGGCGCAGTGGGCGAAGGCCCGCCTGAGACGCAGAAGGTTGCGGGTTCTATTCCCGCAGCGGGACAAATGTTTGCATGTTCTGCAGATATTTGTCTCGGGTCTGTGTGTTTTCTATGTATGATATGTATGTATTTACAAAAAAAAATGTATTAATCTGTATATATAAAAGAGAACTATCCTCACTCACTCACTCACTGACACACTCATCACGAAATCTCAGAAACTACAGGGTCTAAAGATCTGAAATTTGGCACAAGTATTCTTTGTAGGGTGTAATTTGAAATAGTCCTCGAGGGGGTTGTAATGGCCACTCCATTGCAACCCCCTCGAGGACTAAAGTTTGTATGGGAAAATCCTAACGCGTGGTGTGATTTTCTTGAAACTTCGTCAGAACACTTTGAATATTAAAAAAGACGTGTGGCACTCGGGGACTGCCGCGGTAAAGCTATTGCATAGCATTTTGTATCAACTTATGCAATTATAATTATTTATTTATTTTATTTATGCAGTATTTCTTTTTCTTTGATATTAATTCAAGTTACACTTTTTGAGCGTGGTGACCGATAAGAAAACAAATTTCAAAACAAAACTGAAATTAGATTCAGGCGAAAAACGTCAGACGTCAGTTCGTGTCAGAGGCCAATCATGGACGTGTAGCTATCTTTACTGTGTTGAACACTAGCGCTGCGACGTTGTGACGAAGAACTAATAGAATACAAAATTTTGAATATGAACTCTATTTCCAAGCAACAGATTATAAAATTAAGTAAATCGGAGTGGGGAGCGTGAGGTTTTTTTTCGTTACGGAATTTCTGGATTCGGTCCCCGCGCTCAAGGCCCTCGATAGAAGCTATGCAATAGCTTAATAATAAAAGACCGCATACCAGGTTTTTGAAAAAATACCTTAATGGAGGGTAATCTATACATATAAAATCCTTTGTCCTGAATAACTGACGGATCAACGCACAGCCTAAACCGCTGATCGTAGAAACCTGAAACTTAGAGGGCGTGTTTTTTGTAGTATGTATGATGTAGGCATCCGATAAGAAAAGATTTTCCGAAATTCCACCCCCCAAGGGGGTGAAAAACGGCGGCAAAGTTTGTATGAGACAACGTGATTCCTTGGTCCAATCCACTTCAAATTTTGCATAAACATTCTTTAACAGAATCGATGGAAGACGTGTTTCGTATTTTATTGAAACTCATCGCCTAACGGGGTTAAAAGAGGTAGAAAGTTATTTTGGAGGTGATTTGCATCGAAGTTGATAATCAATACTCGACTTGACTTGACTTCTTGTTTTTGGCTTTTGTGGCTGTAGTCACAATTCTGCCAATGTCCGTTATGCTATTTTCATAAGTTATGTCGGAGAGTGTGGACTAAGAATTTGGCCGGTTGTTCTAAGGGAGAATCCTTTTGATTTTTCTAGAACATAGACAACACAAAGACAACACAATGTTAGTAATTTTATACAGGTACTTAGTATTTACAAATTGGTTAGTTTATTATTGTTTAAATATATATTCATATACAGCACTCAATATTTAACTACATAATATTTTACAATTTAATATTATTTACATAAATAAATTTACACAGGATATAATTGATTAAAGGGGAAAAGGTCAGGGAAAGGAGACATTTAAAGGAGAAAGGACGGGGGATTTCCGGGGGAAGGATATCATACAAGGAGGAGCGTAGTTTCGGACAGTTGAAAAATATGTGGTCCACATTTCCTTCCTCTAGACCACATTCACATAGAGAATGATCCCTAATCCTAATCTTGGCCAGAAAAACTGGTGTGCAAGCATGACCTAATCTCAGACGACAGATTGTTGAGGTGGTGACCTTGTTGGATTCGCGAAACTTAAAAAACCAAGGCGTGGAAGGAATCTCGGGCTGAATGTCACTATAGTGTTTGCCTTTAACTTTTCTAGATATATTCCATTCCTTGGTCCAAGATTCAAAAATATGAGTTTTAGGGAGAAGGCAAAGGTCATGGGAGTAGGTTTTGTAGTGCTCAAGAGTTCCAATATTTGAAGCCTCTTTTGCAAAGGAATCGGCCGCTTCATTGCCAGAGATACCAGAGTGACCAGGTATCCACGCGAGGATGACTTTGATACCCTGAGAATGACAGTCAAAGAGAGATTGTTTAATTTTGAGGATGGACGGGAAACGGGAAGAAGATAATCAATACTCCTTAGTGACACATGTTATGCCATTTTAATTTTGACACTGTCGTGTTTGAAAACTCATTCCAAATTTATTCAAAAAACGTTGTTCTCAAATAAAGACTCCTACACACAGGTGCGTGGGCACAGGTATGTTATTATTAACTATATGTATGTTATATTAATATCAGACATTATAACAGAATATATCGTAATATCGAATGTACAAATATTGAAAATGTTTAAATTTTTCTGATCGAGTATAGTGCCCCGATTCATGAAATTCTGACATTTGCCTGTAGTTTCGCAGATATATGAGAGGGGTTGTTGTACATTTGCTTTATAGTAAATACGTCACATTTTTGAAACTCCATACATTGAAAGTAAATTCGTCACATGCATTAAAAAAAGATATGTAGGTGAATAAAGTGATCGGTCATAATTATGACCGATATAATATTTGCGTCTGCCGGAGGACTTCAAAGTGCATTTTGAATTTCCAAAATCGGGTGGTAACTTTTTGAGATTTTCCAAAATTTGTCAAAATTCAACAATTTTCGCTGGATTGAGAATTTTCCAAATACTTTTTTTGAGCTCGCTATTCAAGAAACGGAAAAATCATATCTCGATATTGAATTAAGCTACAGCTTGAGCCACCTTAACTTAAAAAAATGTAGGCTGTTGAAGGGGCTTTACGCGCGAAGCCACTATGCGCTCCGTTCACTTATTCGTCAGTACAATAAAGTCAAATTTTATCGTGTGCTTTATTTCTAAATTACATTTTCAATGCCTTTGATAGTTGCGCGGAGTGTGAGATCTGTAGAATTTTACTACATTATGTATTAGGACGGTCAAAAAGTTGCATACTGCTGCGATAATGCAGTTATGTGTAAGGAATGGGGATGCATTATCGCAATAACGCATGCGATATTATCGCCGATAATAACACACCTGTGTGGCCTTTGAACTTGGTGCAATGCAATACTCTTCAAAATTGGAATGTCAATTATAACATAATATTTAAATCGGATTAGAATTCGAAACTTCAATTTCATTCATTTGTTCTTAGATATTTGAATACCACGGGGATATCAAGTATTTGTTTACATATTGACTTGCTATTTTTTGTAGCGAAAATTAAACTTAAAGAGGGTGCTTTATGTGCTGAAAATTTGCATGGGTCCAATCATATCAAGAGTTAGGCATATAAAAATTCATCATACCTATACCGGCTGTTAACTTGGCGACGGGTCGCCAACGGAAACAGGAACGAAAAAAGGAGTGAGAGCGGAACGGGAACATACCTATATATGACTACATTACGGGGTAGGTAAAGTAGTAATATGTAGTATATATACTTTTTATTCCATTCATATTTAGGGTTCCGTGTCAAATCACCAGGCTTGGGAAACATTTCACACGAAAGGACATACGTTAAAAAAGTATAAACGCAAACGAAGTTGCGAGCGGGTCAGCTAGTGTTGTATATCAATCATGTGGTTCCCATAATACAAGCTCTGCTTTCTTTGGGGCTACATGATGCTGTGTGATAACGTCCAGCATTATTTATTAATATTATTATAATATGCGAGAATTTCTGCAGGAGTTCCTCGTCCTAGAACCAGGGACACTTAGTTCTAGGACGAGTTTTACGATTCTAGGAAAAGTGTAATTTGAAAGTATAAGTTTTTTTTCTACCTACTTTGCTAAAGTTTTTAGGTAGTACCACAGAATACAGAGAGGTAGTACCAAGCAGTGCTTACATTTCTCTATCCTAGAAAAAGCCCACTGCTGGTTATAATTATATGCATCCCCGAATAAATAATGATGTGTTGTAGGCAGCAGTAGGCTGGGCGAACTTCCAGGGTGGCTACTCGTTCTTCTGTGGAGGCAGCCTCATCAGTCCTCGGTTTGTGCTCTCCGCGGGACACTGTCTCCAATTCCGCGGTACTATTGTCCAAGTTAGTGCATTCGTCCACTGTTTTACTTTAATAATAGACCTATGAAATTCTATTAGCATTTTGTGAGATCAATCCGTTAAAAAAATAAAAATCTCTACCTATTTAGTTAGAACCTCAAGGAAAGGAATTACTACTTTTAGGTGACGATAAAGGTCAAACCTCCCTCTCGCTCGCACTATTCTACATTACCTTTACGGCCTAGAAAATAACAATACAAAGGTTCAGCAAGAATATCATGATGAACCCAACACGTTTTCCTACCAAAAAAATTGCACCAAAATTTATCACATTGGTGCAAGTTTTATGGTAAGAAATCGTGATAGAATCTAAATGATATTATTGCTGAACCTTTGCATTGTTATTTTCTAAGCCGTGAAGGTTTGCTATTTTGCATAACAACATTCAGTGATTTTATATCTTCAAAAATGTTGAATGTTAAAAATGTTGCATAACTACATTCAGTGATTTGATATCTCCAAAAATGTTGAATAGTGCGAGCGAGAGGGAGGTTTGACCCTTATAGTCGCCTTAAATGCGTGATGGTGCGGAGAGCAAAGCTTGACGGACGAACCAATGGCGCACCGTCAAGCATGTGGCGCTTGACCCTCCCGCCCCGCGCCTCACCTCATACCACTAAATAGTCCGATAAATCGCATAATGCGCAGCTTGACCGCCAGAGTTCTTTTTACGTGGCGCGGCCTATAGAAGCTGGATGCGTCGAGCTGAGGACAGGGCGCAATAGCGCTCATTAGGGGAGGCTGCCGTCTAGTAGTGAACTGAAATAGGCTGATATGGGACTATTTAGAATTATTGACAACCTCTGTGGCGCAGTGGGCGAAAGCCCGCCTGAGAAGCAGAAGGTTGCGGGTTCGATTCCCGCTGCGGGACAAATGTTTGCATGTTCTGCAGATATTTGTCTCGGGTCTGGGTGTTTTCTATGTATGATATGTATGTATTTACAAAAAAAAAATGTATGTATGCTGCTTAGTTTGGGGCTACATGATGCTGTGTGATTACGTCCCGCATTATTTTTTTTATTTATTTATTATCTTTTTACCCAGGCATCATCCCTATTGACTTGTGGTGTTGTTGTTGTATAAGTAGTTAATCGTTTTTCCAGGATCCCTCACCAGTAGTAATACGTCTCGGAGACCAGAACATTGACCCCTCCGTACGAGATGGTGCTGATCCGATAGACGTAAGTGTTCTTTAGACCAATCTATGTCGATTATTTTGTACTAGCTACTGGCGGGTTTCGCTAGCCTGTGTTGATCCAGATCATAAACTATGTATACCTTCCTATTCTAAGTTTCATCCACATCCGTTTATCCGTTACGGAGTTAGTGACGAAAACCAATGAAAAGCCATTTTGGTTTTCGTTAACGTTCATCATTTGTCGTCGTCATCACTACGTGTATGTCAATGTCAATGTCCCGCGTATCAACATATATATGTTATGGACAAAGTGATTAATGCGGGCATTATTCATAGTGCCCGGGCAATATGAATAATGACCAGCTAATTAGGGCAAAGATTAATGATTACCTAAACTTCATTATTTATCACATAGACCGGTCATTATGAACAATGCTACGTGATCATCGGGCAATGTGATAATATAGCTACTTTGGGGATGGAGTGAGGGGAGGGAAGCGAACGCGTGACACGCGCTAACCAATCAGAGCTCGTCATGGCGGCGTACGAACATCCATCGCTTCACTGTTCACTACACAGCTCTCAGTTTTGCACACAGCTCTCATAAGGCATCGCTAAAATGAAGAAATTTGTGTTTTAAATTTTGATTTAAAGTCTGTAATAAAAATAATAGTTAAATATTGTGTCTTTTATTATTCTGCCCAACAGGTGATGGGCTATATGTATATTGCCCGGGCAATTTGATTAATTTAATAGTTCTTATCACATTGCCCTCACATATTGGTCATTATTCATAATGCCCGGTCATTATGTATAATGACCAATTAATCACATTGTCCATAACATATATATTACAAACTGTAGCGGACCTGAAGTTAGCTATTTGGCTGCGCAATAGATCTTTTAAGAACTAAATTCTCTTCTTCGCTTTTTGGAACTAAAATCGAGCGCGCAGAAAGAAGCCTAACTTTAGGTCCACAGAGTTGTAATAGGCTCACAGATATACACACAACAGACAACCTCTGTGGCGCAGTGGGCGAAGGTCCGCCTGTCACGCAGAAGGTTGCGCGTTCGATTCCTGCTACGGGACAAATGTTTGCATGTTCTGCAGATATTTGTCTCGGGTCTGGGTGTTTTCTATGTATGATATGTATATATTTACAAAAAAAAAAATTATCTATGTAGTATATCAATCATGTGGTTCCCATAATACAAGCTCTGCTTAGTTTGGGGCTACATGATGCTGTGTGATAACGTCCCGGATTATTTATTATTTATTTATTTATATAGAAGTCAACTAGATGAAGTCTTAAAATGCACTATGCTCTGAACATCAACTCATATGTCTGATCTCTACTTTCTTATGTCCATATATAATTTGCTAGAAAGGGATGCATACTTTATCTCAAAGCGATTGCTGCGACTTCGTACCAGGGCATTTCTATGAAACTGCATTGCATTTTATTCGAGCGCCCTGGTACGATTTTCTTTTTGAACTAATTTGAAGTCGCACTGAGAGAAGTATGCATCCCTTTCTAGCTGATATTGGACATAAGAAAATAGAGATCAGCCGTATGAGTTGACGCATGAATTAATTTTAATTATTAATCAATGCTTTAGTCATAGTCCTTCGAATAGGCTAGATGACTGAAAAATTCTAATAAGTCCGTCATTTACATTATCAAAAATTATTAGACACTTTTTTTGTCAATTAAACTTAATATCACAATAATGTGTTGAAGTTCCGCCTGACGTCACGGGTAAGAACACTTTTTACATATGTGACGTCACGATCACCCAACTCCCAAACTTCGACGCTCTATACGTCACTTTCTATTGATAAAAAAATACGTGTCCAATATTTTTTGTTGATATAACTGACGGACTAATTAGATTTTTTTTAACTCATCATCCCTATTGTAACTCATTGTATCTATTCCCATTATTTGTCTTAAAATTATTGTCCACAGGTCCCAATAAGAAGGTCCCACAGACACCCATCCTACAAGCCCCCAATGACATACAATGACATAGCTCTGTTCGAGTTGTCAACGGACATACAATTCAACGCGGGCATTCGACCCGCCTGTCTGTGGAGCCGACCGGACTTCGGGGCCCATAGCAAAGCTGTAGCGACCGGCTGGGGGGTCACAGAGACCGACCCTAGTACGTAGCATCTCTAAAAGAGCCCGTAGATTTACAATTGTAAGCAGGCCGACTATCGAACGACTAAATTGCGTACTTTTATAACATATATATATAAAAATGAAACCCGTTTTCCTTGGTCACGGCATCACGCGTGAATGGCTGGACCGATTTCGCTAATTCTTTTTTTGTTGTATTTGTTATTATTAGGAGAAGGTTCTTACGGAAAAAAATATTAAGAAAATCTAGCTTACAAAATAAAGTAGTGCATCATTGCTACGCTAAGGCGGTACGAAGTTCACCGGGTCAGCTAGTTTAAAATAAATAAATAAATTCATTATTTCAGAATTACTTATTCATACTTAATTTCACATTAAATATGTACGTAGTACGTAAGCAGGTACTAAAAATTGCTCAAATAATTATAATTTAAGTTTTTTAAAGGCATTTTATGTTCAAAATTTTCATTTCTATTAGAGTCCATACATTTTTTTACATTACTCAGTTACAAAATTAAGCTAAAAAAAGCAATCATAGATTAGGCAATAATCAAATGAAAACATAAAACAAAATTCATCAAAAAAAAAAAAAAAAAAAAAACTTTTACACCTATTAGTATTGTGCCGATTTGTTAATTGTGCGTATTGGAAGTGAATCTCGATTTTGATACGATCAGTGTCCAATTAATTAATCACCTATTAGTATTATGCCGATTTGTTAATTGTGCGTATTTGGAAGTGAATCTCGATTCTGATACGATCAGTGTCCAATTAATTATTCACCTATTAGTATTGTGCCGATTTGTTAATTGTGCGTATTTGGAAGTGAATCTCGATTCTGATACGATCAGTGTCCAATTAATTAATCACCTATTAGTATTGTGCCGATTTGTTAATTGTGCGTATTTGGAAGTGAATCTCGATTTTGATACGATCAGTGTCCAATTAATTAATCACCTATTAGTATTATGCCGATTTGTTAATTGTGCGTATTTGGAAGTGAATCTCGATTCTGATACGATCAGTGTCCAATTAATTATTCACCTATTAGTATTGTGCCGATTTGTTAATTGTGCGTATTTGGAAGTGAATCTCGATTCTGATACGATCAGTGTCCAATTAATTAATCACCTATTAGTATTGTGCCGATTTGTTAATTGTGCGTATTTGGAAGTGAATCTCGATTCTGATACGATCAGTGTCCAATTAATTATCTCTGCGATTTACTCGGCCAACTTAGAATAGTATGTCTGCGGGCTCTCTAAATCCTCACCACCACACCGCACCAGCCTATATTAGTCCACTCCTGGACATAGGCCTCCCCTAATAAAGGGGGATATGCCCATAATCTCTGCGCTGGTCATGCGGGTTGGGGATCGCAAGACATCGCAGGATCGCAGCTTCGGACTAAACGTCTATGCCATGGTCAATGTCCCGCGTATCAACATTTTCATTTGACTTTTGACTACAGGATCGAGGACGACCTCCAAGGAGCTACAAAAGGTGTCTCTCTCTCTCCTCGAGAATAGCTACTGCGATCCTCTGCTGGTTGATATACGGAATAGGAACTGGCAGGGATTTGCGCCGACGCAGATGTGCGCGGGAGAGTTGCGCGGAGGGAAAGACACATGTCAGGTTGGTATCAGGGTGCCTAGAGCGAGTTTTTTTACCAGCTCGATCGCGTTTGCGTTTACGCAAATTTGTATGGAAAGGAGTCAGTGCCACGCGTTTTTCACTAGATGGCGCTACCTCGATTCCATATAAAGGAGAATGCCGTCTGAATCGTCTGGTGTATGGCGCTCGGTACCAAGACTAAATTGAGTGCGTTAAAAAAATCTCCAATAAGTTTTTTGTCGATTCTACTGTCAAAATAATTTAAAATGAGGGTTATTGCCATAGTAGCACTTTACATCAATGTTTATTGCCATAGCAACGTATATATCATTGGTTGTTGTAGTCTAATGGCGGCGTGCAACGGAAACCGAATCAACAAAATATTTTTTTACTTGATTATTAATCGAGTCGGTGTGTAAAACTAAAGAAAATGTTAATGTCATTTATAAAATAAAATATATTTTATGGGATACGTTCGGTTTTGACGCAATTGGTACGAGTTCTCGGCATTCTCCTTTGCGTAAACACAAATGCGATCGAGCTGGTAAAAAACTCACACTAGGCACCCAGTTTGGTAATATTAGATAGATAGATATTTTATTTTAAAACAAACTTTTAACACACTTTGTTTACGATGGAATGCTTTGTGATAGGTAATGGTTACCACTTAACATCAGGTGGGCAATGTGCTTGTTCCATCTTCAAGTAACTTAAGTTACTGAAAGATTTTCACTAAACTTATCGTTCAATTCAAAGGTCTCTTTCTTGTGGATGGAGATGATACGAGACGAAATGACTTTTAGCTAGTTATAACTAGTTTTAGCGATAAATAATGTTACTCAGAATGAACCACACTAACTAGCTTCTCGATAAAAACAAAAAGTAACTACAGAACGAGAAAAATGATAAAAGGTTAGGGTAAGAGTTCTTAAGGCGAAGACACATGTCAAACCTCCCTCTCGCTCTCACTATTCAACATTTTTGAAGATATAAATTCACTGAATGTTATGCAAAATAGCAAACCTTCGCGGCCTAGAAAATAACAATACAAAGGTTCAGCAAGAATATCATGTTGAACCCAACACGTTTTCCTACCAAAAAATTTGCACCAAAATTGATCACATTGGTACCAGTTTTTTGGTAAGAAACTTACATCGCGTAATTTTGTTTAGACGCTTAGACATAATATAATTCAATTTTCCAGGGAGATTCCGGATCACCGTTACAAGTGACGTCGAAAGACAACCAATGCATATTCCACGTGATAGGAGTTACCTCATTCGGCCGTCGATGTGCGGAGAGCGGACAGCCTGCTATATATACACGTGTGTCTTCGTATCTAGATTGGATAGAACAGATCGTGTGGCCGGGAGAATAGATGTTTATTAAAATAAACCTTTGTTTTATTGCTGTTATGGCAGCCAATGGCAGCGGTACAAGATAAAGAAAATTGCAATTTTTTTAACTCCTAGGTAACTTGAACACTAGATGAAGGATACTAATTTGGCGAGAGAAGCGAGCCGCGGTTTTTATCTAACTACGCAGTTGTGTTTTAATGTGAGCTGAATCTCACGTGGGGGACTTCCGGATCACCGTTACAAGTGTCGTCGAAAGACAACCAGTGCATATTTCACGTGATAGGAGTTACCTCCTTCTATCTCTCTCTATCTACCTCCGTCTATACACGTGTGTCTTCGTATCTAGATTGGATAGAACAGATCGTGTGACCGGGAGAATATTTTAAATATAAACTATTGTTTTATTGCTGTCTATAGCGGCGATTAATTAGGTATTTAGGGGGGGAGGGGTTGGGTTGTCCCAGGTCCCAACCAGTGCATACTTATTCAACGTGAAAGGAGGGGTTCGGGCCAAATCTCGTGGGGAAGGGGGGAGTACCGAAGGGGGAGTCACGTAATTGTTTCTACAAGAACCATCAAGTAATAAATGTAATATTTACAAAAAAAGAACAAAAAACCGATTTTTGTGACCTTTGACCTTAAAATTTAATAGTTGCGTACACCCTACCATATGTAGATTTTGAGACAACTTTTAAGGTGTCAATATACAAATATTTACAGACTTACAGCTGGGTATCTCGAATTCCGAGGTGAACTTACTATAATGACTGGACTATAAACCCCGTCAATACCACACGGGCCACGGGTATTGAACGGGGAATTTCTTTATGGGAGGAGAAGCTGTCTGTGGCGAAAAACGATGGAGTGCGATCACTATTGATAAAAGTATGTTTAAATTAAATTTAAAAAGCTGAATATACCTGTTTACATGCTTCATGCGTGCATAGTTCAGTTTTATTTCCAATCCCACGTATTTATGGGAAGATCACGGGTTCAAATCCCGCCTGAGGATTAGAACCAGACTTATTTTGAGAAATATTAAAATAATCTTACATTTACTTTGTTAACAACACGAATAGGTAAACTTAGAATAAATATTTTTTTACGAATTAATTACAAAAAAATATGGATGTTATATAACAGTGAAGATCTTGAAGCGTCAAGATGGCGAGACCCCCCCTCTCGTAATTACTTATTTTTACCATAGGTATTTTGTACCTGGTACTACTTCGTACTTTTAAGGAAATATTTTTTACCTCAAGGAATCTACAAAAACTCAGGATCAAAAAGTCCTCCATATGCACCGTCAAGATGGCGGGACCTCGTGTGTATCTTTTAATTGCAAACGCGCACGAATATACTTATCACACTAAGATACCTGAATTAGTTCCTCCGTACCTGAATTGGTTCCTCCGAAACACAACCCTTTAACATTAGAACTTCAGTAATTGCAGAAAAAAAACGATTTGAAAATTAATGACTAAAAACCCTAATGCGTTACCCTGCGTAACCCCAGCGAACGTGAAGCAAATACATGTGATCCTGATAAGCTAGCGATTCAATTGAAATGTCAGGATTTTTTTTAATTTGATTTTGACGTGTTTTCGTTCGTGTTTTAATAGTGGCGGGAAGAGCTTGATGCCTTCAAAAGAGGGAGGAGGTTGCTCAGGAGCTCAGGACAGAGATGTTTGGAAGTCTATGGGGGGAGACCTTTGCCCAACAGTGGGACACGAAAAAGGTTAACAAAAAATATATAAAAATAACAAAATAGCTTCCAAGATATATAGATTATGTAATACTAAAATATTTTCAGAATAAAACGATGCTATAATTCAACTAGATTTTATTCAAAACATTAATCAAGTTTACATAGGTTTTAATAATCCATTTAATCAGGTTCATAGGTAAATAGTCTTAGTCTTGTCTTAAGTTACAATAACAAGTATAAAAACTAAAATTAAACATGTGATTACAATAAAATTAATCATAATTTTTTATTTTTTTTTAATAATCATATTCATAATCATAATTGTTTATTTGCATAAAACATGGTATAAAGATGTTACAGTTAATTAACTTAATAAATTTAAAATTTCCTGTGGTCCACTGGCCACAAGCTTACAATCTACATTTTTTGTTCTACAAGGCACTGTGAGAATTAATTACCAAAGGACCAAAGGCATACAATTTTTTTTTTTTTTTACAAGGTAAACCACGTAGCTTTTTCCATTATTAAGGTAATTAATACCATGCAACTTAAGGGGCCCGCAACCGACGAATTCCCCATACAAACATAATACCAAAGTGATTTATAATTCAAGCATATTTCCACTATATTGCTGTATTATTTGAATCCCAATAGTATTTATCGAGATTTCTGGATAGTTTTTGTTTTTTACAAAATATTTACCTAAAATGAAATAAAAACCAATAGCATTTTGCACATTTTTATGCCAATATTGATCACTTTTCTTCCTCTTAGTTTCGTATTAAAACCACAATATCTTACGTTCTTTCGCTATAAAAGACTGAAATGAGGGTAGATTGATTCGTCTGTCAGTAACTACCCACTCGCAGACTTCAGTTCCTCCCGTGATCATGGCGCATGCAACTGCGTCGAAATATCGGGAAACAACAGAACTCACAAATCATGGTAAATATCCCGTTGATATTCATAATTATAGATTATATTATCTAGTTACAGCATAACAATACTATGCAAAGAATACATAAATTTTTCAGTCATAATTTTTGGTATTATGGAACACAACGAAATTCTTATCAAATTTTGAACGGCCGATATTGCTATCGCGCACGCACGGCTAAATCATACATCAGCTAAACAGAGATAGCGATATGCGGAGCTATTTTCACACGCGCCTCGAATTGAAGTTGCGAGCGAGGGTCGCCGGATTCTTAATTTAAAAGATATATTTGGAAAAAGATTAACATTTAATTTAAAAGGTAATTAAATTAATACTAACTTAAAAGTTAGGTAAATATGACTTTGCAACGAACGATTTTGGACTTGCAAAGGTAAATATGATTTGCAACCAACGCCGTTCTTAGTTCGGGCATATTGTAAAATTATTACCTATAATTGATTTAAACCGTATTGTTGGTTTTATCAATAAAACAACAATACATTATTATTTGCAAAGGTAAATTTAACTTACAATCATGTTTGTTTCGAAAAGGTAAATCCGACTTGCAAATAAATATTTCTGTCTTGCTAAAGTAAATATGACTTACAACCAAGGATATTTGATTTTGAGTCTTGCGAATAACCATTTTTGTCTTCAAAGGTGGCTTAGAATATATCCGCGGAATACTAGAAATGGTGAAAGACTTGTTTAAGATTTTATCCCTCGAACTACTCTGCTACAAAAAAACTGTTATGCTATGTGTGTTAAAATATTTAATAACTTGCCCAATTCTCTAAAGGAACTTCCTATTTCTATGTTTAAAAAAAAGATAAAATTGTGGTTATTAGAAAAATTATTTTATACGCTAGATGAGTGGTTTAATAAAAAACTATAATAATATCAGAAATGATTAGACGACATTCACATGCCATTAATATGGCTAAATAGATGGACGATTAGAAAATAATAAGATCATGTACATACTAATGAAAAACTCTATTTATGTGAATAAATGAATTTGTATTTTTTGTATTTTAGAAAGGTGGCTTACAACTTCTTTTTCACCTTCAAATGTATATTTCTTATATGGTTATTCAATGTATCCCTTTTTTCGAAGGCCTGCTTGCAAATATCACACCGATACTTCCTATCACTATGATTAATATTTATATGTCTATTCAACAGTAAAAAATTCATTGCAGGCTCCTCGCAATAATTACAAGCGTAAGGTTTATAAGTGCCATGCGTTGTCTTGCAATGTCGACTTAATCCACACTTACTTGAGAATCTCTTTTTGCATAGCAAACATATTTGCTTCTCATCTTTATGTATTTTCATATGTTTAGCCAAAACACTGACGCTTATAAAAGACTTTTTGCAGAATTCGCATGTGTGCGCGCGTTTTGTTTTGTGATTTTTAATATGGCGAGTTAGATCTTTCTTATTGGTGTACACACGGCAGCATAAATTGCAAATAAGGTAGTCGGTTTTGGGTGGATGTGTTATAGTCTTATGCTGGTCGACCGCGCGTTTCTCTCTAAATCTCCTATCGCACAGGTCACATTTAAATGGTTGTTCTTGAGTGTGTACTAAATTGTGACGAGATAATTGCGATGTTTGACTGAATGCCTTATCGCAAGTCTTACATTTATAAGGTTTCTCGCCTGTATGTGTACGCACATGGATTTTCAAGTGTTTCGTATTAACGAACTGTTTCCCGCACGTTTTGCAAGAATGCGGCTTTACACCCATGTGGTATTTCATATGATTAACTAAATAATTCCTACCTGTGTAAGATTTTCCGCAAATATCACATATATAAGGACGATCAGTTCTGTGCGATGTCAAATGTACAGACAGACATGTTACTTTCTTGCCACATATTTCACATTCGTATTTTTTCGTAACCCTCGTACCGTTGTGATCGGCTATATGTTTGATAAGTTGATATTTTGAGGCGAATTTCTTTGGGCATATTTTGCAAGTGTATCTTTTTTTGATTCCCGTCATATGAGTTATTATATGTTCCTTCATTAGGAACTTGCTTACATAAGATTTGCCGCAATAATCACATATATGTAGCGCCTGTGGTTGCGTTTTGGTGTGAACTTTAGCCGTATGCCATTCCAAATACTTCTCATCTTTGTAAGTTTTACTACAGAAATTACATTGATAAGGTTTTCTTCCTTCATGATTTTTTATATGCTGCTCCAAGGTAACCTTGTAACAGAAGGATTTCGTGCATATATTGCATTCGTACGGTTTTTTCTCCATATGCGTGTACCTATGATGTTTAAAGGAAGCTAGCCTGTGAAAAACTTTATTGCAAACCTTGCATTTGTAGTTCAACAGCTGGATATGTACAACCATGTGTCTTTTTATATGTTGTTTGACTTTAAACTGCTTGCCACAGATATCGCAGATATAATCAGGGTAATTACCAGTATGTCTTTTGAATATGTGATCAGTCAGCCATGTTTTGCTAATAAACTTCACACCGCAGTGTTTGCAATCGTATTTTCTAGATGGATGTGCTTTGGAACAGTGATGGCGTTGCGCCACTTTATCTTTGAACGTTTGAGTGCAGTAATCGCAAGTGTAAACATCATTTTTCGTATGAACCAACATATGTGATTTCAACTGACGACGTTTTACGAAGATTTCGTCGCATTTCAAGCATTTATACTTGGGTTTATGTGTTATCTTGTGTTTTCTAAGGCTAACCCAGGTCTCGTATCGGTAGAAGCAGATGTCGCAAGGGAATTTTCTGTTTGGGTCGTGGTACTTCTGATGTTCTTCGAGTTGCTCGCTCGAGTTGTATTTGCGGTTGCATTCCGCGCACTCGAAATGTTCCTGTTTGATTGTTATGGGCAGGCATTTGAACTCTTTGACTTTAGGCATCGGTGCATCTGTGAACGAAAATAATGAATGAATGATTTTTATTTACCACCTTAATTAATAGAAACAACTGTTGATGCTTTGTAATAGGTAATGGTTACCGCTTAACATCACGTGGGCCATGTGCTTGTGACATTTTCAAGTACCATAAAAAAAAGACGAGCGGAACCCCGGGCGAAAGCTTACATAGAAAACACAAAGACACAAGGCAAATACTTGCAGAATATACAAACATTTGTCTCGCGGCGGGAATCGAACCCGCAACCTTCTGCGTCTCGGGCGGGTTTCATGTCAGCGATCCATTAATTAAATTATATTCGCAAATAAAACTATTACTTTTAACTCTTGGTAAGTGTAAGGGGTTTCATTTCTCTCTTCGGAACCCAAGCCAACCTCACCTGTCCGTGATGCACCTGCTAACTAACAAACGGGGCTCTGGCGGCGGCTGATTGCGGCATAGCGCAGCCTGACACCGACACAGCTACATCACCTGTCCGTGGTGCACCTGCTAACTAACAAACGGGGCTCTGGCGGCGGCTGATTGCGGCATAGCGCAGCCTGACACCGGCACAGCTACATCACCTGTCCGTGCTGCACCTGCTAACTAACAAACGGGGCTCTGGCGGCGGCTGATTGCGGCATAGCGCAGCCTGACACCGACACAGCTACATCACCTGTCCATGCTGCACCTGCTAACTAACAAACGGGGCTCTGGCGGCGGCTGATTGCGGCATAGCGCAGCCTGACACCGACACAGCTACATCACCTGTCCATGCTGCACCTGCTAACTAACAAACGGGTCTCTGGCGGCGGCTGATTGCGGCATAGCGCAGCCTGACACCGACACAGCTACATCACCTGTCCATGCTGCACTTGCTAACTAACAAACGGGGCTCTGGCGGCGGCTGATTGCGGCATAGCGCAGCCTGACACCGACACAGCTACATCACCTGTCCATGCTGCACCTGCTAACTAACAAACGGGGCTCTGGCGGCGGCTGATTGCGGCATAGCGCAGCCTGACACCGACACAGCTATATCACCTGTCCGTGGTGCACCTGCTAACTAACAAACGGGGCTCTGGCGGCGGCTGATTGCGGCATAGCGCAGCCTGACACCGACACAGCTACATCACCTATCCGTGGTGCACCTGCCAACTAACAAACGGGGCTCTGGCGGCGGCTGATTGCGGCATAGCGCAGCCTGACACCGACACAGCTACATCACCTGTCCGTGGTGCACCTGCTAACTAACAAACGGGGCTCTGGCGGCGGCTGATTGCGGCATAGCGCAGCCTGACACCGACACAGCTACATCACCTGTCCGTGGTGCTGCTAACTAACAAACGGGGCTCTGGCGGCGGCTGATTGCGGCATAGCGCAGCCTGAAACCAACAGCTATATTCCCTGACTGCTGACGGGCAGCCGCGTCAGTGCCCTGCGATCCCCAACCCGCATGCCCAGCGTGCGGATTAAGGGCATATTGACCTTCTTAGGCGAGGCCTATGTCCAGCCTTGGATAGATATAGGCTGGTTATGTTATTAATTAACTCACCATCTGGTACATAAAGAGATAACTCCACAGGTGTTTTTGTGAAGTTTGTCTTCATCTTGCTGTTGAGGATTTCAACTGTCTTTTGTGTTAGCTGAAACAAAGAAAAACATTAAAATAAAATTATATGTTACTAATTGTACGCAACTCGCAACGGGTGCAAGTTATACATAATGTTAATTGAAAATTAACATGTTTTTATTTTTATTCAAATTCATAGATGGTGGTGGCAATTTTTAATGTTCGATTCGGCAACACTCATGTTTATTCAATCATTTTCATTTCATTTCATTTATTCACAAACAATAAATTATTGTGTCGGAAATATTTTACAAGCAAAAAAAAAATTAATTCGGCAACACTCATGTTTATTCAATCATTGCCGGTAGGGGCGCCACCATCAATGCAATGCAAAGGGTGTCAAAATGTAACTCATGGCGGCCGGTCAGGTCAAATTCATAAAATTGTAAAATCATAGTTCAAAAAAGGTCATTCTTCAATATACTACGTCAAATTCAGTTCAGTGTTTCATTATTTCAACAAATCATCGATTCAAAGCCACCGAGACGACGAGTTATTCATCACACCTCGCCGGAGTCACTTCGAACCCGCCTTCGGCGTCGTCGACACATATAAACCTTCCTCTTGAATCACTCTGTCTATTTAAAAAAAAACGCATCAAAATCCGTTGCGTTTTTTTAAAGATATTTAGATATTTATTCATACAATTCTAACACAGCATTACAGTATAATACCAAGGCGCTATGATATACAATACAAACAAAAGAAAAGAAGAAACCTTAAACAAAATGAACATAAAACATGCATAAAAATTATGAAAGCAAATATAACAAATATCAACAGATTGTACTATTTCTTACACTATCAATCATCTCACAAAACTTCATACATACTTCGCACACTTCAGTCCATCGGTCAGCAAACAGATCACACAATGGTGCTGATGCCAGAAGCGCATTTAATAATTTTAGGGCTCGAACGAGAGGAGAATTGCTGTGCGCCACGGTGCGCGTCCGTGACACCGCCAGTAGGGCATGATTACGAGGCCTAAAAAAATATCTTGGCACTTCGGGTACAGACAATCTCACTACTCGAGACACTAATTCAGGGCAGTCAGATACACCGCGTAATATTTGACAAGCGGTTGTCAGTAGGTTGTAGTTACGCCTTGCCTCCAGAGAGTTAAAACCAAGCATACCAAGTAAATATATTGTAGGGTAAAGAAAAGGATAATATCCATAGAGTTTCTTGTAAAAGAATCTCAAAAAAGCCTTCTGGATCTTCTCTAGTCGCAAGGCGTAAGTACTCTCATATGGATGCCATACAATTGAAGCCGCCTCAATCTTGCTCCTGACAAGAGCAGTATAAACTATCTTAATAACGTTAGCATCGTGGAATTCACGGGCATTCCGGAGAACAAAACCTAGTCTACGGTAGCAGTCCGCAGCGAGTGCTTTCAAGTGTTCATGAAAGTTAAGACGCGTATCAAAATACACGCCAAGGTCCTTAACAGTGTTGACTCTAACTATGGGCTCCGAGCCTAGCAAATACTGGTTATTAACCGGCACGCGCGCACGGCTGTAAGTCATTGTACAACATTTGGCCATATTGAAAAATAGTTTATTGGAAACGCTCCATTCAAACACAGCGTCGATGTCTTCTTGCAGATATGTGGCATCATTAATTTGTTCCAGACCATAAATCAATTTTAAGTCGTCAGCGTACAAGAGGCACTTCGAATGTTTGAGAACAGCATCGAGGTCATTTGTCATTATGCCGAACAAGAGCGGGCCTAATATGGAGCCCTGACTAACTCCTGACCTCGTATGATATGGAGGTGAAACAAAGCATCCATGCTGCACGAACTGCTGTCGATCACGCAAATAACTAGCAAAAAGCTTAAGGAGTTTGGTTGAAAAACCAATGTTACTAAGCTTTCTCAGCAACACATCGTTGTCCACTCTATCGAAAGCTTTCTTAAAGTCGAAATAGACAACATCAACCTGCTTACCTTTGTCCAAGTGTTGCGATATGAAATCAACTAGAGTTAACAAGTTAGTATTTACTGAACGATTTACTCTAAAACCATGCTGCGAATCGCATAAAAATGGTTTTATTTGCGGAGATATTGAGTTATGCAGTATTGACTCAAAAAGCTTAGCGAGCGCGGAAAGAATTGCAATTGGACGGTAATTGTCAACTCTAGTCGTATCTTTACTTTTAGGAATTGGTCTCACTCTTGTGATTTTCCACATGCGCGGATAATCACCAGTAGCAAGCGCTAAGTTTAAGATGTGGCAGATTGGCAATGCTAGGTAATCTTTGCAACCTTTCAAAATAAATGCAGGACAGTTATCAGGCCCAGGAGAGCTTGTTGCTTTGAGACCATTTATCGCCAGATCTACCTCTTTCAGCGTAATTTCATTAACATGCACGTAGTTACTGCCATTTTCAGACTCAGCCGAGTGATAATCGAGTAGCGGGACGTTAGGCAGAAATACTCCTGAAAAATAGTTAGAAAAAGCTTGAGCTGCTTCGCTACCGACATACTCATCACCTTCAAAAGAGACGCGTGATTCGAAACCCCCTTTAGATTTCAAGCTCCCAACATGCTGCCAAAAAGCTCGTGGATTGCTCTTTATCTGGGCCTGAATGGAGTTTATATAACTATCATAAGCTTCAGATATGCGGAGCTTGATATCAGATCTTAGGCGAGCAAACTCATCATATGCAGTTTGACTCTTGGTGACTTTCCAAAGACGATGTTTTGAAGCTTTACGTTGTATGTCTTTGATCAAGTCAGCCGTAAACCACACTGGATACCGTCTGCTAGGATGACTGGTGCGAACTTTTTTTGGTATACATGCATCAAAAATCTCATAAATGATTTTATAGAAGATCTCCAAAGCAAAATCAACATGTTGAGCCTCCAAGACCTCGCACCAGTCTACTCCAGATATAAGCGTATATAGCAACTCGTAGTTCCCCTTAGCAAAATTCCAATCCTGTTGTGTGTTCAAATTGCTAGGATCAATTGGCTCAGGGGGGGCTTTGCAAAGGCTATTCTCAAGCAAAACAGCTATATTAAGCGGAGGATGGTAAGCATCACGATGAGGGACTAATCCGCTCCCGTCTACTTCAGTAACCTTAATCCCGTTATGACGTTCTGACACCAGCACCACATCAAGTTTACCACCATACAAATTTAGCACTTCATTCATCTCAGCCAAGCCACATATATTTAAAAAATAGCAATAATAATTTAAAATGCTACAAGACGTGTAGGTAGGGTTCAAGTTAAGATCACCAACTATAAACACAACACCTTTAAGTGAGTCAATTATAGATTCTACTTTTTGGAACCAATGCATGTACACGTCCTCAGATGCCTTGGGTTTAATATATACCACACAAACATGACAAGGTGAATGTTCAATTGAGAATGAAGCCCACAGGTCTTCACCGGCCGAAGTTTCCAGATCATGCCGACGACGCAGTATTATACCAGGTCTGGCTGATAATAGTACACCACCATGAGTCCCAGTGGCACGGTCTCTACGTAGTACCGTCCAACCACAGCATGACAATTCCGCGTCCTCAACGGAATCACTGAGAAAAGTTTCAGTTATTGCTACGAGATCACTTTCCAAAGATAGCAATGCTTGTCTGTAATAACTAAGCCGTGAGTTCAAGCCTCTGACGTTCTGGTACATTATGGCAAGAGTTGGAGTAGGTTTCAAGTTCAAGTCATGGTTACAGCTCCCTTTTGCTTGGCGGTGTTCCACGAAATAACCACGGCTTAACTCTCGCGTTAGAAGGCCAGGTGTTAGGACACAGACATTTTTCGTAGAAGGTTAGCGGGACTCCAATTTTAAAAGATTTATAATCTCCTCTTGGCTTGAGTTTCTCAACTGTGCATGTACTACCTGGGCATACATCTGCCAGGTACAACTGAATCTCGTCAGCTCCAGACAACATATTCCATAAGTGGACATATTTACGATATTCGACCGCCTTAAGAGATGTAACTTCAGGTCCTGCAGTACACCTGATTGAAGTACTGAAACGCTTACTATTTCGCACCTCTTTCTGTTTATGCAACTGCGTATTAGTCTCCACAACACGAACCGAAAGGTTATCACCTTTTTTATAGCGCACTTCTTTCCAGTCTGACAACTCATCTTGCTCGTCATTGCTTATAATGACCGGGATGACGTCATCACGACGCTGAAGATGCTGCTCAGAACTGTAGGTGTCGTTAGGATCGGTAGGTAGATCAGGATAAGGAGATCCTGCAATAGATAGTGAAACAGGCTCTTTGCACACAGTAATTTCTACAGCGACTGGCTGTTTCTTTGGATTACTATGGTTACGTTTCTTTTTATTTTTGGAGCTTCTCTCATTGAGCATGTCCAGTGCCTTGTTGGGTTCCTCAGCCATAGCCAGAGGTCCTGGCTCGTTGTTGCAAGTGCAATTGCAGCTTGTTTTAAGTTCTAAAACCTTCAGCTTTTCATTAATAGCCTGGACATTGATCATTGTTTCTTGGATTGTAACTTGGTAGTGTGCAATGGTAGCAATTGCAGATTCAAGTTTTTCTGTTAGTTTTGCCATCTGGTTACTCAGAACTAATACTTCTGCTGCAGATGAGTTCGTCGGAGAATTTCCCTGGGGTGGTATGGGTGAGGGCGAAGGTTTATTCCTATGTGTTATATTTTTATTAACATACGGTGAGCCAACAGGCGTTTCACAATTTTTCCCACCTTTTTTAGATGTACAAACACACTCAGGACAAACCCATAATGCTTGTTCGGAAACCATCTGTGGCATATTGGTACATAATTGATGATACAATTTTCCACAACTCTCAACCATGCACTGAAGAAAAGCTTCACCCACCTTCAATTCACTCAAGCAGGCACAGCAGATCATCTCACTATCCGATCCGGCACTATTCATCGTGAACGTTCACTGTAGCTAGTAGGACGTAGTGGCAGTAATGAGGGGCGCGGGACGGGAAACAACAGTAGGCAGACGGAAGGCGGATCGCGCGACCGGCCACTGTATGACTCACCGTCACGGCACAAAATAAAAAGCAGTTGACGCAAACTTTTGAAATGTTTTTTGTTGTAATGTCAGTATCCGTAGATTTAATTGAATACTATTTTCACCACTAGTTAGAACTATTCAGTAGCTATGTTTTGACACTAAACACGACAATGCAGATTAACTTTTTACGATTGATCTACAAAATGATCATGGAGCGAGCGACAACACATCCGCCTCTTCAGAGCTCCGATGAGCGACGTGACATACAAAAGATCTAAACATACAAAGGACAGACAGACAGACAGCGGGACGCAACTTTGTTTTATATTATGTAGTCTCTCTGAAGGCGACTGACTATACATGTCAAACCTCCCTCTCCCTCGCACTATTCAACATTTTTGAAGATATAAAATCACTGAAGGTAGTTATGCAAAATAGCAAACCTTCACGGCCTAGAAAATAACAATACAAAGGTTCAGCATTAATATCATATTGATTCTATCACGTTTTCTTACCAAAAAACTTGCACCAATTTGATCAATTTTGGTGAAAATTTTTTGGTAGAAAAACGTGTTGGGTTCAACATGATAGTCTTGCTGAACCTTTGTATTGTTATTTTCTAGGCCATGAAGGTTTGCTATTTTACATAACTACATTGTCATTTTATATCTTCAAAAATGTTGAATAGTGCGAGCAAGAGGGAGGTTTGACCTGTATCAATTAAAGGATAGAATCCGCAACGAGACTATCCGACATAGAACTAAAGTTGTCGACATAGCTCAGAGAATTAGTAAGCTGAAGTGGCAGTGGGCTGGTCATATCTGTCGAAGAACCGATACCGTTGGGGTAAACGAGTTCTTGAGTGGAGATCGCGTCTCTAACGTAGTGTAGGACGCCCTCCGGCCAGGTGGAGTGACGATCTGCTGTCGGCTGCTGGTAGAAGCTGGATGCGTCGAGCTCAGGACAGGGCGCAATGCCGCTCATTAGGGGAGGCCTATGTCCAGCAGTGGACTGCTATAGGCTGATGATGAATACATAAAATGATTAATAAATCATACCTGAATGCTGTTCCGTGCCAGCTCTGCTAGTATCTTCTCTGATCTTCGAGACTTTCCTACTAGCTTGCGGCATTTCAGTAGAATTGAGTGGCATATGAAGCAGATTGTATCTGGTCTTCTGTCTTCGGTGATCAGCTGAAATACAAATGAATATAAGAATAATTTATTATATTAATCTTATAGATACGAGTACATACATTGCTATTATATAACTAAGAAAGAGCAGACATTTGAATGGTCCTATCTATAGGTAAAAAGCATTGATATGCACTGTTACTAAAAAGCTAAAAAAACCTAAATAATCCAAAGAAAAGCCACCAAAATACCTCAGGCTTTACATCGTTTGACCTATGAAGAAAGATTAAATGCCCTAAACCTCACTACTCTTGAGAAAGACGTCTCCGTGGTGATCTTATCGAAACCTATAAAGTCCTTGGTGGTCATTACAACTTGCCAGACATTCAGGATATCTTCTGCAAGAAAGAATCCCTAAGACCATCTCGTGGCCACCACCTTCGACTAATGAGAGCCTCTACCAACACCATGGTTGCTCATCACTTCCTTTGTAACCGAGTGGTCCATAATTTGAACTTGCTACCTGAAGATGTTGTATCGGCTACATCAGTAATCAACTTCAAAAATAAGCTCGACATCTGGCTACGACTAAATAAATCAGTGATAAAAAAAAGTGACAGAAACAATGACTTAATTTTGTTTTTTTAACACTGCCTGAAATGCACACATTAGCATCAAGCTGCTCGTCCATAACTAAATAATAATAATAATAATAAATACAAACGTAGATTTGAAGGTTTTGGAAGTTCAGTTTTTTAAGTTAGTTGAAGATGGAACGAGCTCATGGCCCATCTGATGTTAAGTGGAAACCATTACCTATCACAAAGCATTGCATCGTAGATCACGTTTTTTTGGAATCGCGCTAAAGCGCATCTAGATACGATACCAGCTCAAGCCAACCTCACCCGTGGAACACCTCCTAGATGGGGCTGACACGGATAAAGCTACATGCCCTGACCATCGACGAGTCGAGAAGCTGTGCCCTGCGATCCCCAACCGTGAGGATTATTCTTATTAAAGGAGGCCTATATCCAGAGGCTGGTTTTTAAGCATAAATACAATTTAAATTTTTAGGCATATTTTTACTGCATATGGGAGTGTAAGAAGTTCCAAAGGTATCTAACTTTCAACGGAAGCCAACTTTACCCGAGGAATACCTATTAACTAACAGCTGGGGGCTCTGGCGGCGGCTGACTGCAGCATAGCGCAGCTTGACACCGGCACAGCGTCGGCGGTGCGAGAAGCTGTGCCCTATCCCCCTTTATTAGGGGAGGCCTATGTGCAGAGGCTAGTGTGATGTAGGATATTTAGGTAATAAATTAAAAAGAGATCTAACTTACCTTGTTCTCAACGAGTTTTTCAAAGATCACCTGCAATGGGGTGTCCTTAATGCTGTGCGTTTTGAAGTCAACAGATAAACACAACCTGCATAGTGCAGCATTAGGTTTTATAGCTAAAACAAAATTAAACATTGCATAAATCCACCTTCGACTAATGAGACCCATGGTTGCTCATCACTTCCTCAGTCTGTCTTAGTAAGTATGTCTTACTGACTAATTAGTCAAAGCTAAGTGTACTCTACTGACTGAGTGTACTCTTATTACACTACGCTAAGTGTAAGACAGTCTTACTAAGACAGACTGAATACCGCCTGGTCTACTACTAGACCACATCAGTCTGTCTGTCTGTGTATTTATTTATTTGGAAAACAAACAGTACTTAAACTCTAAACAATATTCTGTAAATGCAACTATTGACTATTTATATGTTTCCGCATATAGAAACTATCAGAAGCTTACTTGTACAAAAAAAAAAAACTTGTATTTTAAAGACTTAAGATTGAAAGAACATAGCTAGTACTTAGAGAAGAAACGAAATAAACCGAATAACAAAAAAAAAAATAACAACAAAAGTTCATGGATGCATGCCAAACCAGCGACTTGATAGAATCCTTACGCATAACCTTGGGAAATTTAATATGGTGGCATCACTTATTTGATTGTTAATGACATAACTAAAAGAAAGAATAGTGAGGCATGAATTTTGCTGCACTTAGCATCTTTTTCATTCTACGAAACGAAAGGCTTATAAGACCACGCGGTATTCAGTATGTCTTAGTAAGACTGTCTTACTGACTAATTAGTCAAGCCTAAGTCCGACTTAGTAGTTTACTCTTATTGGACTCGCTAAGTGTTAGACAGTCTTACTAAGAAAGACTAAATACCGCGTGGTGTTTTACCCATAATCTTGGGAAATTGAAATTGTTGGCAGCTCTTTTATGATTGATATTGACATAACTAAAAAAAAGAATAGTGAGGGATGAACTTTGCAGCACTTAGCATCTTTTTCATTCTATGACAACGAATTAAAGGCTTATTAGACCACGCGATATTCAGTCTGTCTTAATAAGACTGTTTTACGGACTATTTAGTCAAGCCTAAGACAACCTGAGGGTCGAGCGGTTGGAGTCCCGCCACAGAGTCAGCTTTAAATCCTTTGTGGTGCGGGTTCCGACCGAACATCTGTCGACCTACATGAAGGAGGAGCTGTGGCCGAAGGGTGTCGTGTTCCGACGATTCCGTGGACGAATATTGGACACCACGCGACCCACGTTGTGTATATTACGTGGCAAATAATAATGATTTGTGTTTTAATTATAGTTTTATTAATATGTATGTTAGTCTATAAGGTATATATTTATATGGGCCGTAGGATAAGTAAAAACACCATCTGTATTTATTCTATTGTAGCCTGAAATAAAGTTTATATTATATTATTATTATTATAAGACTGACTTATTAGATTACGCTAAGTGTAAGACAGTCTTACTAAGACAGACTAAATACAGCGTGGTTTATTAGGCCTTTTACTAACCAAGTGGTCCACAATTATCCAACTTTGAAAAAGTTTTATAACACTTTGCACCAATTACTAGTTTACGTGTAAAATAATATGAATCACTTCTACCACTTTACACATTAAATATTTATAGTGAAAGATAATATATCTCACTATATTGCTGAACCTTCGTATTGTTATTTTCTAGGCCGTGAAGGTTTGCTATTTTGCATAAATACATTTAGTGATTTTTTTATCTTCAAAAATGTCGAATAGTGCGAGCGAGAGGGAGGTTTGACCCTTATAGTCGTCTTAATGTGAAATACCTATAACCCAGTGATTCCCAAAGTGGTCCAGTTGACCCCCAGGGGTCCACGGGAGATTCAACGGGATCACGTCGGCGTGATTAAAAAATAGGGGTTCACAAGGTGTTTCCAAGGTGGTTCCACGAAAATGTATTTGATTTCTATAGGAAAGAATAAAAACGTTGGCTTAGCTTCTATCAATGTAGGCAGATAATAAACTACTCAAAAAAAAAAGCATTATAAAGCCTTAATTAAGATACTAACTTAAAATGATGACGATTTTTTTTCATTGTTGATTTGCAATTATGGGAATATGGTAGAAATTTAGCAGCAGGGGGTCCACCAAAATCAGTAAAATTTTGAAAGTGTCTACGAGAAACAAGAGTTTGGGAACCTCTGCAATAACCAATAACATGCAATTTAATTATATATAAAGCAATGTATTGTGTTTTTGTCTTTCAAAGCACATTAGCTTACCGATCACTTCGCTTCGTTCATCAGGTGGGTCATCAGGCAACTCTTGCTTGACTATAACATCAGTAGCAGCCGAATCGCGTCTCTGGCCAATATATGCCATAGATTCAATGGGGGTTGTCGAGAGTCTATGTTGGATTCCTTTATTTAGACCTGATATGGTCTCCGGCAAAATCTGCAAAGGCAATTCTTAACTAGCTTTCGCCCGGGCTGTACCCGGATGTAAGAAGCCCATGTTTTAATCCAGGTCACAAACTTATACTGTACAGGATGGGGATATTTTTTTTATTCTTATATTTGACAAAGGACTTTGTGTCGCATGGCAACTATGTCAGCCCTGTTACATCATTCAGTGTAATACTTTTATCGACTAAACTTATCAATATTATACACCATAGAATAAAGTGACCTAGCTGCCTCAGACAGCGGGTCAGCTAGGATACTTAGAAATATACCGATGTGGTAAAATTGAATGAATAAATGAGGTGCTAAAATTGTACCCCTTTTCATTTTAGTTAGAAGGTTTTGTTCTGAGGAAACTATAAGTTTATTTTGAAGGAAAAAACAATTGCATGTTTGAATTTTTCCAGGGCAGCTACCTTTTCTTTTGTAGGTTTAAGGTTTTGTTCTGAACTTCTGAGGAAACTATATGTTTATTTTGAAGAAAAACTGGACTGGAATTTCAGTAAGTGTTGACAGTTACATTTTATTCTATCTCAGAGCTCCTGGACTGAGGTATTTCAGGCAAATGAGGTGCTGACTGCTAGTCAATGTTTTTATAACATCATTTACAATGCTTTTCATTTATGTATGCCCAAAAACACGCCGTAAAAACTCTGCTAATAGACGACTCATGACATTATAAATAAACTACATATTCAGATCTTTCCAAAACTGCAAGTCAGCGTAGAAAGTGACATTTGTAAAAAAAAACAGTTAGTCTCGTTCGAAGGCACGTTTAGATGTTGGTCCCACCTATTTCAGTCGTTAAGCCATGCTGGAGGCCTTCCGGCGACCTACAATTTCCGAGATCAGAGTTGGCCAAAATAGAAGAAGGAACACTGTAATAGCATAACTGGCCTTATAACTCAGTTGGTATTCACTCTGCCTTCTGCTGCAGGTCGCGGGTGCGATCCCCGCCCAGGACAAACATTTGTGTGATGAACATGGATGTTTCTTCTGTGTCTGGGTGTTGTATAAGTATGTATGTTTATCAGCCTCCGGTACATAGTACAGGCTCTACCTAGTTTGCGATCAGTTGACCATGTGTGAGAAGTTCCGTATATTTATTTATTATTATAAGATGAAAATTCCTGTTTCAATAGGAATCAGTGTTTTAGCAGTACCTCGATTCCATGCCGAAACATCTGTGTCAGGATCTCCTCGCATTTAACCGCCTTGTCCTTGAATCGGCAGCATCTTTGCAACTGCCAGTGGCAGATGTAACAGACTGTCTCGGGTCTCCCATTTCCTGTGCATAGCTAAATAGGTTTTTTGTTTTATTTACTAGCTGGTGCGGTACCAGGATAAACAGTAGCTTAAGTTTATATGAATTTACTACATTAGACAACAAACGCACACGAACACACACAACTTTCGCAACTTTCGCATTTACATTATTAGTGTGAATGTCCTACCAAGGCTTTGCTCGCATTATAAATGATCACTACCGCTCTCTGTTTGTCTATATGTATGCTTAGATCTTTAAAACTACGGAAAGGATTTTGATGCGGTTTTTCTTAATAGATGGAGTGATTCAAGAGGAAGGTTTATATGTATTATACATACATAATATAGTGGAGAAACTTTGATAATTTTAGAGGTTTCTAATGAGGCTCAAAACTCAAGGTTTGCCAACGTGCGATAGAGCGTAGCATTCTAGGAGTAAAGCGAATTGACCGTATTAGCAACTCTGAGCTGCGCTGATGTAGCAACGAAAGCCGCCAAGCTTAAATGGGATTGGGCTGGTCACGTTTGCCGCATGTCGGGAGACCAGTGGGCCAAGCTGACCACGGAGTGGTGCCCTGACACAGGGCGACGACGTCGCGGCAGACCACGAACAAAATGGAGGAACGAGCTCGCTAAATCCCGTGCCGACTGGACCATTTTAGCACAGGAGAGGGATGAATGGAGAGAGGCCTTTGCCCAGCAGTAGGATATTGAGGGCTCATAATAAAAAAATCTAATGAGGCATATTTAGTATCAGGCTATCAGCATTGCACCTTGTGCCAAGCCGTGGCGGGTCACTAGTTTTCTATATAGTATAACCTCTGTGGGGTAGTTGGCGAAGGTCCACCTGAGATGTAGAAGATTGCGGGTTTGATTCCCGCCGCGGGACAAAATGTTTGCAGATTTTTTTATTTTCGCTTTGCTTGGTTTGGGGCTACATGATGCCATGTGACACTACCAGCATTATCACTCACGACTCACGGGCAATGCAACAAGTAGGACTTTTAAAAATAAACCGACTTCAAATAAATCACTTCTTACTTCTTGCCCTAAAGAATTTTGAAATCGGTTCACAATTGACGGAGATATTGGTGATCGTAGGGCGAAAATTACAAGTGAGGATGAGGTTTTTTGAGTTTTCCGGGAAAAGTACCAATCCCTCCGGAATAAAATTTATATGGGACCATCTGTGAAGTATACTCTATTAAACAAAAATAGAATTATTAAAATCGGTCCACAATTGACGGAGTTATCGGTGAACATACATAAAAAAAAGGTTCCGACGAATTGAGAACCTCCTCCTTTTTGAAGTCGGTTAATGAAAAGTGAATTCATGATTTTTAAAGCAGGCTCCAAGACGTATAGCACTATCCCGCCGATTAAGCTGAACTGCGATGATCTTAAGGCGACTCTACATATCAAACCTCCCTCTCACTCGCACTATTCAACATTTTTGAAGATATAAAATCACTGAATGTTATGCAAAATAGCAAACCTTCACGGCCTAGAAAATAACAATACAAAGGTTCAGCAAGAATATCATGTTGAACCCAACACGTTTTCCTACCAAAAAATTTGCACCAAAATTGATCAAATTGGTGCAACTTTTTTGGTAAGAAAATGTGATAGAATCAAAATGATATTATTGCTGAACCTTTGTATTGTTGTTTTCTAGGCCGTGAAGTTTTGCTATTTTGCATAGCTACATTCAGTGATTTTATATCTTCAAAAATGTTGAATAGTGCGAGCGAGAGGGAGGTTTGACCTGTAAAGTCGACTTAAGCGCGTTACAAGCTTTAAGTATTTAGGCCATTGGGTCACTGAGGCTCTCGTAGATGATATGGATATGGAGAGGGAACGCAGGGCATTATCTATTAGAGCTAATATGCTGGCCCGTAGGTTTGAGTGTTGTACTGCGAAGGTGAAAACTACATTATTTAGAGCATACTGCCAGTCGTTCTATACGTGCAGCTTATGGGTCAAACATACGAAGAAGTTTTGGGATGCCTTGCGTATCCAATATAATAATGCGTGTAGGGTCCTGATGGGCCTGCCGCGCATTGGGAATGTTTACTGACGCACAAGTGGCTTCGCGGTGATAATGAGCAAAAGACATGCATGACAGCTCCAACAGCTACCTTCGCCTCATTGCAGAGATCTCACCAAATCTCACGTGGTGGAGGGGGGGAGTCCCGGCAAATCTCACGTATTTTTACCCCGTCAATTCCACGCAGCCCAAGCCGAGGGCAGTGCTAGCTTATAATATTAGTGTACATATATAAAATTTTACTAATCTAGGTGCTTATTTTGTAAGTTTAAATAAATAAATATAATGACTTCGACTCTTGACACCTGCATAACTTTTAGCTTTTGAGGCACATTTGATAGGAATCGGTCATTTTCTCGCCTCAGTATACGGTGTAGGTACTATATAATTTTCTTTTGTTTTCACTGTAATTACTTTTATGTTCCAGAAATCTTGAAATATACTAGTCTTAAAAAGAACTAAGCAGTTTTTTTTAAATAAATCCAACGCAATCAACTTATTATCATCAAACCACATTATGAAAAATCTCACGTGAGATTTGGGGGTCGAGCAATATCTCATGACATCTCACCAAGGAGGGGAGGGGGTCAAGAAATCGCCAAAATCACCTCACGTAATTAATGGACGCCCCCCAAGAACAAAGTCTAAATATTTTGAATTATTTTTTAAATATTAGTAAACTTGCGAAATTAAATATAATTTGTGTTACTTGTGGCAAATTAGGGTGTATTTTTGGTAATCTGATAATGACAACATTTCTTGTTGTTTTCTCTGCATAGACAGTAGGTTATTAGGATTTTTTTATAACCACCCTTAAATCCTTCCCGCAGCAGTAGGTTCTAGAGCACCCCGACTAGAGTAGATTAGGTTCTAAATATATCACAGAACCAACACAGAGCAACCCGATGCCACCCGGTCATGTGGTCCCTACTCCTAGTGTATATAAAAATTGCAGAGCCAGAAACTCGGAGATCTTGAGGGGAAATTTTTTTATAAAGAAAAAACTTCTGGGGGGGATGAGGGAATGGTAGGGGGGGTGTCCCCTCACTCTCCCTCCAAATCGTGCGACGATATTCTGAACTTTAACCTGTGCAACAGGTAATGAACTTTGCTTAGATAGAAATAACATCCACTAATATTCTTTAATAAGCGAAATTTTGTGAAATGTGACATGTAGCCTATGTTGCTTCTTCAAACCAAAACTATACAATGAACGATTGCGCTGAAAATTTGAAAAAGGATTACGTTTATTTCAAGTTCTAATATAGATTAGCGGAAGCCTTATTTGTATGTGCCTTATAAGAAAAAAAAACAACCTCTTTGGTATGTACCTATTCGAATTTTGGAAGGGTTGGTAGGTACGTATTAATGCTGAGTTCACAAGTTTAGAGCATAAAAAGTTAAAAGTTGCTTACCTTAAAACTTGTAAGTTTTTCAAACAAATCTTTCAGTGGGCCTCGTAGCGAATGTGTTTGTAAATTACCGGCGAGGCACACCCTGCATATGGCTAGATTAGACATTATTATCTCACATAGTTTAGAAATTATTGCATGTTTAATTCGATCAAACCACAAAACCAACGGCCGCACAGGATAAAAATGTAAATTCAGATTGATTGATTCTCCTTGCTTGCTTGGCTTGTTGCAATCAAGTTGCAATGTTGCATTGCAGTGAAAGAGAAAAAGTATTGGCTAAGCTAAAGCTATTTTACCGGCAGAACAGAATCGATTTGAAGGAAGATGGAAGGCCAATTTTTCTTTTCGTATAAATAGCTCTAGCCGGTGTTCGCTGCTAGTAATTGTGGTAAGTTACTCTTGGAAGCCATGACAAAGATTAAATCATAGTAATCAAAAGCCGAAATAGTTCCTAATTCCATTATTATAAAGATCAAAATCTTTTGCATTGTTGAAAACTAAGCGGCAACAACGCACTCTTGACTCTGAATTCGAAAATATTTGAATTTTTTGACGGCTAAAGTGTTGTATTTTGCTTAAAGTTTTGAAAGTTGAAACTTCTGGGGTCTAGTCTGAAATATTTGGTATAACTTACTTGGCACTAAATCCTATTCTTTAAAATCTCTCTTCAGCCGTTTAGCGTGACGAGCATGTGTATGCTGAAGACATGGGTTACACGTTGTGGGTTGAAGCTTACACGTTATTGCTTGTAACTGTAAAAAGTATTATAGCTAGAGGCATAGAGGTCTGAAATATTTGGTACCGAACTAATTTACGTAGCACTAAATCCTAGGCTATTCATTAAAACTGTCTCTTCAGCCTTCAGCTTACATGTTGTTTTTACTCTATACTTCGAAAAGTCACGCAAAATCGCTAATGTATACGCGGCGGCGAAAGCGTGCTGGGCATTACGCGCAAGTAGGTATAGCTAGAGCCTACCTTTAGCACCAATTGAGCACTAAATCTGTGGCTATAATTCATCTCTCGCTTCATCCGTTTGCAAGTTTCAGATGTGCAAGCTGTAGATCCATCACTCTGGCATAGTTACACATAGCATAGAGAAATTAAACGCTACGCTCACAGAGTTTTAGGCCTGTGTAACTCAGTTTTTGGTACCTTGCCCTAGATTTCTAGAAAGCACAAATTTTGCACTAAGTATTGGCGTAATCATATTTTTTAAATTCTCTATGTGTAGGATAGGTATGCTGGGGATATTCACACTGCTCGAATAATTCGAATCTGAAATGGTCCCGGAAGTGGAAAAACACACGCGCGAAATTTTGGCTTGTTTCTCCGGGGCGGGATAACATGAAAATGAAATTACATACCTATCCTCAGCCCAGCCTGATATCAATAGGTGAGCTAGAGCAATGTGCGTAGTTTGTTGGGAAAACACAAAAATTGAGATAGTGGCCACGCAACGACTCGAGTCCGACGGCAAAAGGGAATCCCTTAACTCGATCCCGATAGTGAACTAATGGATATCTACGAGCGATTTTGATTGCTAAATGTCCTGAAAATACCTCTTAGACCCGAAGAGCATAGGGCGACGATACATGTCAAACCTCCCTCTCGCTCGCACTATTCAACATTTTGGAAGGTATCAAATCACTGGATGTAGTTATGCAAAATAACAAACCTTCACAACCTAGAAAATAACAATACAAAGGTTCAGCAAGAATATCATGTTGGACCCCAACACGTTTTCCTACCAAAAAATATGCACTAAAATTGATCACATTGGTACCAGTTTTTTGGTAAGAAAACGTGATAGAATCAAAATTATATTATTGCTGAACCTTTGAATTGATTTTCAAGGCATATCTTCTACATTCAGTGATTTTATACATTCAAAGATGTTGAATAGTGCGAGCGAGAGAGAGGTTCGACATGTATCGTCGCCTCAATGTAAATAATCCTATAAGCGCCGCGTCTATCGGACTTGAAAAAAGGTTCCGACGAATTGAAAACCTCCTCCTTGTTGAAGTCCGTTAAAAATATAGCGGCGAATAGAGCAGCCTGCCAATGCTAGATAAAATTAAATGAAACTAAACATTGATTTCTAAGATTTATTAAAATATTAAAATAAATTATATGTACTTACATTATTAGTACGTACTTATTTACTTACTATAAATACATTGTCATAATAGTTCTACAATCATTTAAAAGCATTTGATCAGTTTTCCTTCCTTTACTAGCTATGCATAGTTGTAAAAAATATTAAAATTGTAAAAATTCGAGATCAATCGTAAATTTTATATTTGTGTAAACGTTAAAATTAAATTGTGTTTTATTAAATAATACAGATAATATTAGCTTGTAAAAATTATTAGTTCTGTATAATTAAAATTGCTTTCAAAATAAAATAAAATAAATAGGAACAGCGACAGCTAAATTGCACTCTTAAGTGATGTTTCAATGTAATATACAATACATCATATTTATATTATGTTTTTGTGATTTAGAAATATCTAACTAATTACTTAGAATATAGAAACGTCTATTTTTAGAACATAAAAATACATGTTACATAAATTACGATTACATACTCGGGTAAAGCGCTCCACTCGTTCAGTCAGGTTTTTTTTAAATGACTACTTGTTTAATTTTTATTTCAATTAAAACAAAGTATGTATTTTGCCCAGCACTTTATGCAGCAACAATCATGTGGTTCCCATAATACAACTCAAGCTCCGCTTACTTTGGGTCTACATGATGCTGTGTGGTAGTGGCCAGCATTATTTATCGTTCATCATTGGTCATAACTACGTGTAGCTACAGCTATGTCCTATTCCTATAATTAACATTCTGCACTATTACCTATCATAACAAAAATATAACGCAAACGGAGTTATGCGCTAGCCGGCTAGTCTGAACTACAAAACTACCTACCTATTTATATTACTACATCTAGTGGTTCAGACTATGATTTTTATAGATAATTTAAATAATTTAAACGCACAATTTATTTACAATTACAGTTATGCTCTAAACATATTGGGCTGAAGTTACGCGACGTAAGTTTGACATGATTACGCCTGCAATGCTATTTGAATGACAGATGACAGCTGAAATTGCGATATGGCCACAGATATAGGAAGACATCTAGATAAAGTCTTAAGATTCAATACGGCTGATATCTACTTTCTTATGTCCAATATCATCAGTTAGAAAGGGATGCATACATATATCAATGCGACTTCAAAAAGTTAATCGTACCAGGGGCAGCAGTCTCGACTTTTTCGTTAACTACCGATATATCGCTAAGTGTAAGCCCACAAAAAACATCTTCCCGAAAATTTGGGAAAAATATTTACCTGTAAAGAAGAGTTATTAAATAATTTTATTCGATGTTTCTACTATTTAGATAAGATAATATAAATAGGTATTTATTTCACCCAAGTTATAATGTAGGCAATATTTTATGTAAAATTAAAGTGTAATTAGTTACATTATCTTAAAATTAGGTACCTAGATAAAAATAAATGCCCTTGAATTGGGTAATATAGGACCCGAAATAGATAAAATAGTATTTATAAAGCTGTTACACATTAAAATAAATTTGAAAAATACATAATTCAAGTAATCGATGAATTTCAATCCACATACATTCTTAAATGGATAAAAAAATATCTTTTGTGTCTACTATTAAACAAATATATATAAATTAGGCATGTAAACTTTTTTTTGCAATGATGTACAAATTAACGCATAACAATGATGATTGTTTTTAGTTTGTAAGGAGTTATATAAGTTTATGTTCTTGCAACACTAAATTATAAGGGAAATTTGTTTTTTGGTTAGAAGTTACCGATAGTTATCGTTAACTTTATCGGGCTGTCATATTTGGCCGCAATGAAATTCACAAAAATTGTAGAGTTGACATTATATGTCGGTATGTTAACGACAAAAATCGTAAACGTCAATGATCGGCACCAATCAGCGCAGCCCACCTCGACGCGCGCAGTATTTTTTGTATGAAAATTTGTTTCCGTGCTGCTACCGAATTTCGGTAGTTAGCGATAGTTAGCGACATAGTTGCGGTAGCAGCTCGGAAACAGATTTTCATACAAAAATACTGCGCGCGTCGAGGTGGGCTGCGCTGATTGGTGCCGATCATTGACGTTTACGATATTTGTGTAGTTTATTTATATTTTTTTACTATATAGGTGGAGATAAGTGTATGTGGATTGAAATTCGTCGATTAATTGAATTATGTATTTTTCAAATTTCTTTTAATGTGTAACGGCTTATAAATACTATTTCATCTATTTCGGGTCCTATTTTACCCAATTCAAGTGCATTTATTTTTATCTAGGTACCTAATATTAAGATAATGTAACACTTTAATTTTACATAAAATAGTGCCTACTTTATAACTTGGGTGAAATAAATACCTATTTATCTTATCTTATCTAAATAGTAGAAACATTGAATAAAATTATTTAATAACTCATCTTTACAGGTAAATATTTTTCCCCATATTTCGGGAAAATGTTTTTTTTGGGCTTACACATAACGATATATCGGTAGTTAGCGAAAAAGTCGAGACTGCTGCCCCTGGGCGCTCAAACAAATTTCTATGCAGGTTCATACAAATGCCCTGGTACGAAGTCGTAAGTATGCATTTCTTTCTAGCTAACATATATGGACATAAGAAAGTAGAGATCAGCTGTATGAGTTAATGTTCATAAGAAAGTAGAGATCAGCCGTATGAGTTAATGTTCAGAGCATAAATAAATTTTAAGACTTCTTCTATGCTTTAGTAATATTTCTTTGGATATGGCATACAACCGAACTTGTCAAAATCAACTGCGGAACTTAAGTCGCGTTATTTCGGCTATAGTGTGTTTAGACACATAACGACATATGAAGAGTATTTTTAGTCAAATAGTCACAATATGTATACAGCTGAAGCTGACTGCAAGTAGTTACGTTCTGTTCGCGCCACGAATCAAGTAACACAGCAAAAGGGGTAACTCGATCCCGATAGTGAAACATTGGATATCTAATCATGTGAAGTTTTGTCCAGTTTTGTCAGTCGTTCGATGCGTACCTAAATTACGAGCTGCTCAATTCAATAACTTTCATAATTTTCAAGGAAAGGAAAGGAAATTGAAACCATTCAGAAGTTCATAACCTCCCATAGATTTTTAGAATAAATTACTTGTATAGAATGTGACTCTTCGTAGCTTTTGTCAACAAGAACTTTAATGTTTCAAGCTTTGCAACACGTTGTATTAATTATTATGAATTATGAACTAGGGCTTATACAAGGAACAATTTAAAGCATTTCTGTATTGAACTTAACCGTTAATTTAAATACTTTTTAGCCGACTACAAAAAGGAGGAGGTTAACAGTTCAACGGATTTTTTTTAAGGGTTCCATACCTACAGGATACGAATTTTCACTGATGATGTATTTCTGTTGCCGCTCTAACAACAAATACTAAAATTATTCAAATCGCTATAGGTGTGCCAGAGAATTCTTCTAATATTGATACTTTCTTAGTGGTCCCATTGTCATCAGATCTTGATCTCGATGGGAACTTGGAGAAATCTAGAGAATTCTTCAAATATTGAAAAAATTCTCTAGATTTCTCCAAGATCCCATCGAGATCAAGATCTGATGACAATGTACCTATACTTCAGTCAAATTCGATGAAGAATAAATATAAACAAACCACCCATACTTAACCTCAAAAGTACTTTTTTATTATTTGTTTTATAAATATGTGCACTTCATTAATATCTTACCTATATAGTAAAAGTTTCATTTATGACATTAGTTAACTGAAACATTACGTATTTATGGAATAATTGCAAAAAGTGTTGAAATGTTTGTTTACAAACATTCTTCATCCAATATGGCTGAAGTATAGAAAGTATAGTCACTTAAACGCAAAAAAAAAGTAAAAATCGGTCCAGCCGTCTTAGAGTAATCGGAAAAACATACATAGAAAAGATACCGTAGAATTGAGAACTTTTGTTGAAGTCAGTCAATAAACTTACAAAAGCTGTCTCCTGTAATAGGGATAACGACTGGATTAAAAAATAATAATTCTAATTAATCCGTCAGATAAATTAACAAAAAATATTGAACACGTATATTTTTATTTATCAAATAAATAAAAAATGACTGAGATAAAGAGCGTCAAAGTTCGGGAGTGGGGACTCGTGACGTAACGGCTATGTAAAAAGTGTACTAAGCCGTGACGTCACGGGGAACTTCAACGCACTTTATCTTTATCATTTTTTGTTAAATCGACAAAAGAAATACGTGTCCAATATTTTTTAATAATGTTAATGACGGACTCATTAGAATTTTTCAGTCGTCAACCCTATTGTAATTTTAAAAAACCCAAATTTTATTAAAGGCCATGGAAGCCCCAATTTATAGTAATTTTAATTTATTACCATGACTACTATTTATGGCATTTTAACTTTAATTATGGCTAAACTTCCTAAACGGGACTATAAGCCCCTTCACTGTGGACTTAAATTTTAACCATAGATTATGGCTTAACTTCCTAAACAGGAATAATATACGATTCTCACTTACCGGCGCACGACGGAGCGCATTTTACAACATGCTAAAGTAAATTGAAACATCCATGCAATTTACGCAGCTTTGAGCTGTGTAAAACACTGATATAAATAGATCCGTGAAGCTGGGTACGGATAGTGCGTTCTTGTGTACGCGTACATTGGATACGCGTACAGTTAATGTGGACCGCCGCGAACCTGAACGCGAGCTCAATCGATCCATAGCGCGACGCGAGCCGACACCGACTGACCACGGCTCGCGCCTCACGCCTTCCCCAAAACTGTACGCGTAGCTGCAAGTAAAGACATGGCGTTCCAAGATACGTGTAACCGACTGTACGCGCTATCCGTACCCAGCTTTAAGATAAAGTAGTAATAGATGCGTAAATTGCATGAAAATAAGGAACTTAACTGCTTTGTCGATGTTTCAATTTCCTCTAGCATGTTTTAAAATGCGCTCTGATCCTCTCCGGCGCGCGCCGGAAAGTGTGAATCGTACATAAGCAACAAAATGACACAATGCAAATCATTATTACGAACTTTCGTTTCTTCGGCATATATGATCGGCCCACTGCCACTTCAGCCTACTAATTGGTAGGTAATTGCTTTATATGTATTTCTATGAAATACCTTCAGTGGCGACGCGTCGTCTTTAGCTACCGACCGAACGTAAGACACTGTCGCCCGGCCGCAGATCAGACGTAAGAAACTGGTATATATCTGCGGTCAGCTACGTATTTATACCTTAAGGCCCCTCGCGATGACAATACTATCTATAGTACATAGGTTTATCATCCATCATGTTGATATCAGTTAATTTTGGGTCGCAAGCTGGCCACACCGGCTGTATATCCATCTCGCTCGCACCCGCCTGAGGCGAGCCCTGGAAAGAGATAGGATATTAGAAAAGTTTATTAGTTTCATATTTTATATTGTTAGTGTAAAATAACGTTACTAGATCATAAACATTAGAGAGAATAAGTCAAATCAATATGTAGATGTTAATATAATGTAAAATTGATATTTGACATTTACTCAATGTGAAATTGAGGTTTTACTAGTAAATTTAATCTTTGACAAACCAAATAATTTATCAAGACGTAGATCATGTTGTTGATATTGTCTTAATAATGTCAAAGGTCAATTTGATAACTTTTGACATTATTGCCTCATATTGTTATGAACAATTACAGTTGACACTGTCGAAATTGAGAAAAACTATTCAAGAAGCCATTTAATAAAGAATTGAAGTGAAATTACATTTTTATGATAATGTCAAATTGACCTTTGACTAGTAACAATAATTGAAAAATTAATCTTTAATAAATTGACTGAAAATATAATAGACCTTTGATGAGCAAAATTGATCTACGACATTGTGAAACTGACCTTGTCAATGTTAAATTAATCTTTGACAGAGGAAAATTGTCCTTATTTGACTTTTGACATTAACTTTAATTGACCTTTGACATTGACCTTATTTACGACCTCTGTGGCGCAGTGGGCGAAGGCCCGCTTGAGACGCAGAAGGTTGCGGGTTCGATTTCCGCTGCGAGACAAATGTTTGTATGACCTGCAAATATTTGTCCCGGGTCTGGGTGTTTTCTATGTATAATATGTATGTATTTACAAAAAAAAATGTATCTAAGTATTATAATCAGTCATGTGGTTCCCATAATACAAGCTCTGTTTAGTTTGGGGCTGCATGATGCTGTGTGATAGTGTCCAGCATTATTTATTTATTTTATATGACCTTCGACCTTGACTTTATTTGACTTTAGACATTGACCATATTTGACCTTTGACATTGAACTTTTTTTTTTGCAATGTAAAATTGACCTTTGACCGTACTCACCGATCGATGTCTCTTGGATCGCGCTCGTTTCGGCCATGGCTTCTTCAAATGTACGTACGTGACGTGAGCGCGCTTCTCGCTCGCGTGCTTAAAGCCCTTGCCACACATCTCGCACTTGAACGGTTTTAGGCCCGTGTGGATCTGTAAGTAAAGCCCTTTATTAATATCAGAAATACACTTTTGGCTTTGACTTTAGCTGATCAGATATATCGATTCTATTGTTCACTTTTCTAAACTTAACTTAATTTGACAGTTTTAAAATTATAGCGATTCTTGTCATTTTCGCCTATAAGAAAGGAACGGCATCACTTTTAGGACTGTCAAAATTAGTTAAGTATAGGAAAATGCACAACAGAGAGACCCCTATTTAAATAATTTTAAATTCATTGCAAATAATAATTTATTTTCATTCAAATTACGATCAATGTAATATTTTTAATAATTTGCAAGTAAATTTTTATATTACCATTATCATGACTCCAGAGTCTAGACTGACTACACTATCTCGATAGATAAATATTTTGATGACCCCTGTGGCGCAGTGGATGAATGCCCGCCTAAGCGCAGAAGGTTGCGGTTTCGATTCTCGCCGCACGACAAATGTTTGTACTTATGTTCTGAAAAATTCTGGTCTGAAAGTTTTCTATATATAATGTTTTACCATCTTGCCGGAGCGCAGAGCGCGGAGCGTGTATTATAGGTCAAATAAATAGATTTTTTTCTTTCTTCTTCATTTAGAGTAACTTACAAACATATGGCGCTGCCTGTTGCTATGCGTAGAGAAGTGTTTTCCACAGACAGCACACACATAGCTCGCTCTCGCGTCGCTATGCACCCGTCTGTGTGCCACGAGCCTTTGTTTCATCCTAAAGCTCTTTCCACACTGTTCGCATTTGAATGGACGTTCGCCGGTATGCACCCATGTATGATCTTTTAGTAATGCGTAGCTCTGAAACAGATTTTGAAAATTAGGTATAGTTGTCAGAAATATATAATATAATAATACTAGTTTCCGCCCATGGCTTCGCTCGCGTGGTACCCGGATAAATGTGTCTCTGTGCTGACGAAGCGTACGTTACACGGCTCGCAATATGGCGCGTCTACCGGTATCTACAAAATAAATCGATTATCTAGCTTCCGCCCGCGGCTTCGCTCGCGTGGTACCCGGATAAAAAGTACCCTATGTGTTAATCTAGGTCATAAACTATGTATATTCCAAGTTTCATCCAAATCCGTTCAGTAGTTCTTGCGTGAAAGAGTAACAAACATTCATCCATTTATACATCGATACATCCATACACACAAACTTTCGCATTTATAATATTAGTAGGAAGTAGTAGTATTATGGCAAAAAGAACATTATGTTTGAAGGGGCCCAAATTTATAAGAAACTGCCAAAAGATCTTAAAACAGTCAAGTCATTTATCATCTTCAAAAATATTATTTAAAAGTTCATGTACATTTTTGAAGGTAGGAGGTAGAAGGTTCTTTGTTGTTGTCTCGTCCGGGTGCGTACTGCCACTAAGCCTATTTCTGCCGTGAAGCAGCTGTGCTGGGTTTCGGTTTGAAGGGTGTGGGTGTCGGTGACATTACAGGCACAAGAGGCTTATCATCTTCATGCCTCAAGTTGATGAACGTGAGGCGTTACATCGTAGAGAACGTTCCGGAAAAATCTGATCTACGATGCAATGCTTTGTGATAGGTACTGGTTACCACTTAACATCAGGTGGGCCATGTGCTTGTTCCATCTTCAAGTAGTACATAAAAAATGTACTTAAAGATTTTTCTTAAACTGAAATGCCCACTTTTTTTTTTCCAACAATGTAACTTAGGTATAAATCTTATGCCAATGAATAACCACACTCACGAAAGTAGTTAAAGCGACTATAAGGGTCAAACCTCCCTCTCGCTCGCACTATTTAACATTTTTAAAGATAAAAAGTAACTGAATGTAGTTATGCAAATTAGCAAACCTTCACGGCCTAGAAAATAACAATACAAAGGTTCAGCAAAAATATCATTTTGATTCTATCACGTTTTCTTACCAAAAAACTTGCACCAATGTGATCAATTTTGGAGCCAATTTTTTGGTAGGAAAACATGTTGGGTTCAACATGATATTCTTGCTGTACCTTTGTATTGTTATTTTCTAGGCCGTAAAGGTTTTCTATTTTGCATAACTACATTCAGTGATTTTATATCTTCAAAAATGTTGAATAGTGCGAGCGAGAGGGAGGTTTGACATGTATCTTCGCCTTAATATTCTGCTACTTCAAAGCCTAACTGTGAACTATAAAAGTCTAAAAGTCAATAAAATATAAATGTTCAATTAACCTGGAATATCCTGCCGCATACTTCACACATGCACGGTGACTTCATAGAAGGGTAGTTGGTTCGATTCTTGTCCGGATGCATCCGGCGGAAGTGGCCGTGGTAAGCGCGGGAATCCTCCAGTTGCATGCCACACTGTAAAATAAACTTTCATGATGAATATTATTTTCTGTAGTACTTTCTCTTCTATAAAATGATTGTCAAAAAAACGTTAGAAGATTTTGTTCTTTGGAAACTATAGGTTTATTTTAAAGGAAAAGACAATAATATATCAGATTTTCGAAAAAATGCACAGTCGGCCCAGATTAGGATATATGACCAAAAAAACAAGTTGGACTCAATCGACTCTATTTCTCCCAACAGGAATACTTTTCCCAAAGTAACTTATCGAATCAAATTTAAAGGGCAATGTGTACGATGTATTAACAAAATCCCAAATGATAATTTATCGGACAAAAAAGCTTGGGATAAAACTGTCTCCAACTCCCTCAAAAACACTTTGTAAAAAACAAAACATTAAAAAAATATAAGCCAAGCAGAGTTTCTTGCCAATTCTTCTCTGTTTGGTCGCCTTACGAATTGGTGTAAATTTTGATTTCAAAATATTGACGTTTCAAAGTATGAGCTTATTGAATAAACTTATTTTGATTTTGAAAAAAATAAAAAAATCGCAATTTTTCGGGAAAATTAAAAAAAATGTTTCACATACAATTTCCATGAAACATCATTCGCCATAACATTAAGTTCATGTAATGAGTTAAAAATTTTGCCCCACCCTGTATAAGTAGTATATCAATCATGTGGTTCCCATAATACAAGCTTCAGCAAGAATAATAATATAATTTTGATTCTATCACGTTTTCTTACCAAAAAACTTGCACCAATGTGATCAATTTTGGTGCAATTATTTTGATAGGAAAACGTGTTGGGTTCAACATGATATTATTGCTGAACTTTTGTATTGTTATTTTCTAGGCCGTGAAGGTTTGCTATTTTGCATAACTACATTCAGTGATTTTATATCTTCAAAAATGTTGAATAGTGCGAGCGAGAGGGAGGTTTGACCCTTATAGTCGCCTTAAACCAAAACGTTAAAGTCAGCAATAAATTAGGCGCACAAATATAACAATTTATAAATCAGCTTAGTTTAGTAAACTTCCATACCTGTTCGCAAGATATAGGCCCCTCAACCTTTCTCATCTGACTCGGGTATATTCGTCTTTTATCCTCATCGTCTGTATCTTTGCCTGCTGATTTGTCTCTAGAAATTTGAAAAATAAAATAAAAGTATTACAAATTGACTCAATCGCGACTACGGAAATTCATAACAAAATAATGAATACCTAGGTTGCGTTTCGATTCCCTTTTTTCGACAAATATTTGCAAGTTCTGCGATATTTTCACCCTAAGAACTTTGTCAAGCGCATACTACTTATACATACTTATATAGTTTTTTTTGTAAATAAATTCATATTATACATAAAAAAACACCCAGACCCGAGACAAATATCTGCAGAACGTCCAAACATTAGTCGAAAAAAAGGGTAACAAAACAACAAAGTAAGGAAAACAAAGGCGATATTTTCGCCCTAAGAACTTTGTAAAGCGCACACTGGTTTGTGAGAAACAACGAAATACATAACTACCTCAAGATGCCGATTAAGGAGGAAATAAGCATACATAGCATGAGATACAAATAAAGGCTCAACAAACACACAAATGAACTGGCCAAAAACTTGCTCAGCGATCAAGAAAATGTTTAACGCCTAAAAAGATGGCAAATACTGGATTTGGACCAAAGAGGATGACTAAAACTCTCACACAACCAATTTCTGGCGCAACTCATTGCAATTGCGCCCATACGACTCACCCCCCAGATCATATCTGATTATGGCTGAACAGCCGATTGCAGATAAGAAGAGGAAAAAAAAAGAACAAACAAACAAAAACATCTTCACGACTTGTTCCCCATTATGGATATCTTCAGATATTGCTCAGTACGCAAATCTATTGAGGATATCTTAACGGGGGTAGTCAGAGGCAAGTCCAAACATTACGTTCGATACATGTCCACTTTTTGCAAGCAGCTAGCATTCCACGTGACAGGTTGCAAGCCCATACCCGCTTTTTATTGGAACACTAACCTAGCACATACCTTTCCAACTTTACAGTTCGAGGGCATGTCGGTTTCCTCACGATGTTTTCCTTCACCGTTTCGAGCTCGTGGTAATGTGCACATAAATTTATCGAAACGAAAAATCCATTGGTGCACGGCTGGGATTCGAACCCACGACCTCCAGATCTTAAGTCGGGGTACATCCCACTAGGCCACCACGGTTTCCAAAAAAAAAATATAAGTAGTATATCAGTGATGTGGTTCCCATAACACAAGCTCTGCTTAGTTTGGGGCTACATGATGCTGTGTGAAAGTCCAGCATTATTATTTGAAAGGCGCGGGCGGTAGCGGTCACCCACCTCTCGTCCCTGGACTTGCGACCGCGCGTAGGCTTGTTATTCTCTCTGTCCGCTCCGGCATGACGCGCGGATACGCTCATATGCTTCCTATGCGCCTCTGTGCTGACGAAGCGTACGTTACACGGCTCGCAATATGGCGCGTCTTCCGGTATCTACAAAATAAATTTATTAAATAAAAAAAAAATAAAAAATAATCTCTGTGTTAATCCAAGTTACAAACTATGTATATTCCAAGTTTCATCCAAATCCGTTCATTAATTTTTGCCTGAAATAGTAACAAACATTCATCCATTCATACATACTCACAAACTTTCGCATTTATAATATTAAGTAGGAAGTAGGATAGGATAGTAGGATAGAATAGGGTAGTAAGAAGTAGGATAGGATTAATATCCTAATGGAAGGAAGTAGGATAGGATAGGATAGTAGGATAGGATTTATTTATCTTTATTCAAATAAGGATTCACCGTTTTACAATGTTAAATTATAGGTTACAACAACAGCCAATAGGGATGATACCTAAGTAAAAAAATATATAATTCTAATTAGTCCATCAGTTAGATTAACAAAAAATATTGGACACGTATTTTTTTATTTATCAAATCAATAGAAATTGATAAAGATAAAGAGCGTCAAAGTTCGGGAGGGGTCTCGTGACGTCACTTGTATGTAAAAAGTGTACTTACCCGTGACGTCACGCGGAATTTCAACGCACTATATCTCAGTCATTTAAAATTTAATTTACAAAAGAAATAAATACGTGTCCAATATTTTTTTGATAATTTAAATGACGCCTAAATAGATTTTTTCAGATATATAGAAGTTACCTTTATAATACTTAGAATAAGTTACTTTTACTTTTCCTTGTATTAATGTGGTGATCAATAAAATGTTATCTATCTATCTAGTACTAGTAAAGTTCTTTTTAATAGAGTTGCTCAAAAAGTGGCGTATTGCAGGGACGTATAGCGTTCGGGATGTGGGCTATTACATACTCGAGCTTTTTTTACCTTTCCCGAACTCATGCGTTTTCTTTCCCAACTGTCAAAATAATGTCTATTAATAATAATAATAGTTTAAAAAAACTAAAAAAACACGCTTGCACGCATGCGTAGTTCGCGCACTAGCTCTGTCTCTCTTACTCGCATGCAAAGGATGCGGAAAGAAATTAATTAATCCTGGCGAATCTAATTAGGATAATCGGATATTTTTATCGGATTATTGCATTGTCATCGACCTTTGACAGGTGTGCAAAGTTTGAATCAAATCTGATCGTTCAAAGTAGGGCAAAATCGAGCTCAAAGGAGTCGGTTACATACATACATACATACATACAGGTGAAACTAATAAAAGCGTGTTAAAAAGAAAAAACCAACCACGAAGTTTTTACTAAAAAAAAATTCATAGAAGTTTTTATGATTCATGCAAATATTTCTAAAAAGAAGCTACTAATTAGTTTCAATATCAGATTTAATGATTTGATTCAATGAGTTAGGTTAGGTTTCATTTCATTTCATATCAATAAAAAAATTCTACTGAAGACTTGGCTGTATGGGCATAGTTCCCTTTGCCTACGCAGAATGGGTGAAGAAAACAAAAAAAAATCTCTACTTATATTCTTTTACGGTTGACGCCATTTTCCAGAAATTTTCTCTATATTCATCATTTTTTCGCAACTGTATTAAATTTAGTTGTTCAGTAGAGGTGCGGAACCGTCATTGCAACTTGTTCCGACTGTCAACCCTCACCTTCGGCTGCGCCTCGGCTCGGGTAGACATTTGTCGGAACTCTTTGCAATGACAGGCTTTCCGCACTCGTAATGAAATATACTATTTTTAGTACTAGACTTAAAAATCGGACACCATTTTTTTCATCTTGAACGACGGTTGTCAATTTTATTAAATTTTATTTTCTAGTGTTTTTCTAATATATGTCGTTTAATATTCATGGTATTATAACCGATAAATGTTAGATAAAAGACATAAGTATTAGTGAAATGGAATAAAAGAAGATTGAACGGGAATTCTCTGATGAAGAAAATTGTGCGCCGATCGTCTTTTGTTATAGTCGCCATCGCTATTAATTATAGTTATTATTATATAATATTAATAGTAACTATTAATGTCCATGTACTTTTTTGAAGGTAGGAGGTAGAAGGTTCTTTGTTGTTGGCTCGTCCGGGTGCGTACTGGCACCATGTCTATTTCTGCCGTGAAGCAGCATCACACACACATTACAGGACACAAGAGGCTTATCAACTTCATGTCTCAAGTTGCACGCAGGACGTTGCATCATAGAGCACGTTCCAAACGTGATCTACAATGCAATGCTTTGTGAATGGTAATGGTTACCACTTAATATGAGGTGGGTTATGTGCTTCCATCTTCAAGTACCATAAAGAAACTATAAATCTAACTGTAGTGATATTGACTAGTGATACTCACATTAGCGTCCTCCCCTCTGTGTTTCAGTTTCTTGTGCAGTTCTATACCTTTCGCACTCACGAACGAGTACCCGCACAATTCGCACACAAAATCTGATGGATGTTTTATCCGTACATGGCCCATGTAAGTAGTGAACTTTCTGTAAAATAAAAACATCACTTATTCTCTATCGTATCATTATCAAAATATATTCGAAACGTTATTTTTGTCAATTAAACTTTAAATGACAAAAATACAGTGTGTTGTCCGCGTGAGGTTATACTTTTTACATACACGTGACGTCACGAGCCCCCCACTCGCGATCTTTGACGCCTCCGTCAATTTTTACATTTTTGATAAATAAAAAAATACGTGTCCAATATATTTTGTTGATCTATCTGACGGACTAAATATAAGTATTATTTTTTTACCCAGTCTTCATCCCTATCTTAATATTATAAATGACACTTCACACAAAAATTATAAATGCGAATGTAAATCCTTTTTTTTGTGTTGGATTGTTCTAGGATTGTTCGAATCGTTTGCTGAGCCTAACTATAAAAGGACAACAATCCGTTGTGACGATTGCAACGTATATTTGACCATCTGAAGTTAAAAAAAAAAAAATTGTGGATGTTATCACACAGCATCATGTAGCCCCAAACTAAGCAGAGCTTGTATTATGGGAACCACATGATTGATATACTACACATATAGTTTTTTTGTAAATACATACTTATCATACATAGAAAACACCCAGATCCGAGACAAATATCTGCAGAACATGCAAACATTTGTCCCGCGGCGGGAATCGAACCCGCAACCTTCTGCGTCTCAGGCGGACCTTCGCCCACTGCGCCACAGAGGCCGTCATAAAAAGTTGATTTAAAAAAGCGACGTCGTTCCTATTTTAGAGTTGGATTGTGCTAGCTGTGTTCGAAACGTTTGACGATTGCAACGAATCTTTGTAAGTACAAAGATACGTTGCAACGGATCTTTGTCCTTCTGCTTTCGCTGCAAGTGGCCACTTAGTTCCTATGCTGGGTCGGATTGCGCTAAGATCAGTCGAATCGTTTCTGTGTGACTTAAATTTTATATTGTATAATTTTAATTGCCGTGTATCCTTCCATATGAATAAACGATTATGACAAAAATAAATGTATCTATCTATCTTTTAAGTAATATATCAGTCATGTGGTTCCCAAAATACAAGGTCTGCTTAGTTTGGGGCTACATGATGCTGTGTGATTACGTCCAGCATTATTTATTTATTTAATCATACTCACAAGAACTCCAAATTACAATGCGGGCACTGGTATTTGGTTCCTTTGTGCCATCTCTCGTGCAACCTCGCTGTTTGTCTATGTGTCGTGACGTACGGACAATGGTTACAGCTAAACCGTTGTAGATGATGTGCTGTTATATGCTTGCGGAGTGCGTGTGATTGCTTGAAGTGTGTTTTGCAGATGTCGCATTTGTGCTCGCCGCATTCCTGTAGAGAAAATTATTTACTTATTATAATCCCATTCAGAAAATGATTTACCAGTTGATTTAAAGAACAAAATCACCTATACAGTTAGTTAAATATAGGTTGATACGCGGGTCATTGTTAGAAAATGAGAACGCAACCATGGTTAGTTTTGTTGGCTCTATTATCAGAATTTAAGTTCATAATGTTGGCAACATATAGTCGGAACTAATTACAGGCAAAATTCATTTTTATGGCGAGTAAGGAACAATTTTAATAAGCTTTGCAAGCGCATGAATTTTGACTTGTTCACCACGAGCGTCAACTCCGCCAGACAGCGGTTGAGTGCGGAGTTCTTTGCCAGTGATGTTGATTGTCTGATTTGATTTGACAGTGTACCTTCCAAATTATGTTGATATTTCTTAATTATTATTGTTATTCAAGCTATTCACACTATTTGTTTCTAAGCAACTTCTACTCGTGAAAACCTGTAATTGGCTTTCTGTTTTTTATAAGTCTATACCATTGTGTTACTTTAGCTGTTGGTTTTCCTTTATAAATAAATAAAATAAAATAAATAAACATTGGTTCCTTTTGTTGTGTGCTCTGTCGCCGTCTTTTCTTTTATACTGTGTAATAATAATATACGTTACTGAATTTAAATTAAATATAGACAGATGCATGTCAATGTTAATACATTGACATAGGTGACATGACATAGGTTGATTTGTCAAACCAATCAAAAGTAATTTTGGTTTTTGTCATCGTTCATGATTCAAAAGTCAAAAGTCAAAATTCATTTATTCAGTAGGAACTATATAGTACACTTTGAAACGTCATTTTTTTAATTTACCACCAATTCGTAATGTGACCAAACAGAGAAGAATTGGCAAGAAACTCTGCTTGGCTTATATTTTTTTAACGTCATTGTTCTTAATAACTATTACATTGTTTTTGATGGAGTTGGAGGCAGTTTCATCCTAAGCTTTAACTACATTTTTTAATTTATTTACAGATAGATTAATCACATCATTTGGGATTTTGTTAAAAAATCGTACACACATCCCTTTAAAAGATTGACTAACTTTATGGAGCCTTACAGTAGGAACAGCTGGTTTATCTTTATTTCTAGTGTTAACATTATAGTCGCTATTTTTCTTGAACATGTTAATATGTTTTCGGACATACATTAAGTTTTCATATATATATTGGCACGGCACTGTCATAACATTTATTTCTTTAAACTTAGTCGTCGATTATTGGTCATCGTCATCACTACGTGTATGTCAATGTCAATGTCCCGTGTATCAACATATATTTAACAAACTGGAAGATATGAGTTTAAAAAAAACATATATTTTCACATAATATAGATAGTCTTTGTAACTTGAGCGCACGCACAAAGATACCGTTATACAATAGCCGTACACAACATCTTATTAAACGACTTAAAAAAAGGAGGAAAATGTTATATGTTTGACTGCATGTCGGTATTTAATGCATGTTTATCGATATCCCTCTAAATTGTGAACTTGTAAAATTTTCTTGAAAGGGTGTCCCCATAAATCACAGGTTGTCCCATATAAATTTAATATCAGAGGCATCGGTACTTTGCCCGCATCACTCAAAAAAGCCTCATGGGGGATAAGGTATCACATGTAATTTTCGCCCTGAATCAAACATTGAAGACGGTTTTCGTTTTAGTTTTTAACACGCTTTTATTAGTTTCACCTGTATGTATGTATGTATGTATGTATGTATGTATGTAACCGACTCCTTTGAGCTCGATTTTGCCCTACTTTGAACGATCAGATTTGATTCAAACTTTGCACACCTGTCAAAGGTCGATGACAATGCAATAATCCGATAAAAATATCCGATTATCCTAATTAGATTCGCCAGGATTAATTAATTTCTTTCCGCATCCTTTGCATGCGAGTAAGAGAGACAGAGCTAGTGCGCGAACTACGCATGCGTGCAAGCGTGTTTTTTTAGTTTTTCTAAACTATTATTTATGTCTTGTAAAAATTAGGAGAGCCAACCCAACCTAAAGTGAAGATAGAGCTAGGGGAAGATGATAGAAGATAATAAAAGATACAACTTACACTTGTGTGCCTAACCATATGACTTGTATACGCATCTTGATCCAAAAAACCTTTATAACACTCTGTACACTTAAAAACCGAATGCTTATAATTATCCGTTTCTTGCCGCTTCACGACTTCAGCTATTTGCTCTTCCACTGTCAAATCTGTTATCGTGAACAGTGTTTCATTTAAATCTTGATTCAAGAACGGTTTCCTCCGCCTATCTATTTTAGGTTCAGTCGATTTGATCTTCTTTACTTTCTTCTCTTTCGTCGGTTCTTTCTTTCTCTTCTTCTTTCTCGTTACTTCTAGGGGTAAACTATCATCTGTGTCAAAGTCAGCTGGTGTTGTTAGATCCTTTTCGCTGTCAGATATTTCAGAGTCCTTTGATTCGTCTTTCGTACTGAAATTGTCGACGAATATCTCGTTATCATCCTCATTTTCGTTTTTTATTACAATCTCGTCGACTGATTTAATCTCTTCTGCGTCTATAGGTTCATTCGGTTCGTCTGTGTATTCAAGTATCAAATCATAGTGATCTGGTATAAATATCTTTTTGTGTAGTTTCAAGGATATTTGATCTATTTCATTTGTCATTGATTTTAATGTGTCTGTTGTTAGCTGAAATAATGTCTTTATCAGTTTATTTATATTTTAAACAAGAATAATGAAAGTATTTTTTTACAAAAAATAGCCAAGCGCTTGACTACTGACACACCTGAAACAGGTGAAGATGTGGTCTAAGATGGAGCGCGCTTGCTTAGAAGGTATGTTATACATTTAAAATACAGGGGGCGTAAAGGATTCCAACCTGCATCTTCGGAATTCAAGCCAACCTCGCCTGCCCGTGGTGCATCTTCCTGTACAACAAACGGGGCTCTGGTCTGGCGGCCGGCTTAATGTAGCTCGCAGGTTCAAATCACGCCTGAGTTGAAATTATAGATTTTTATCTAAAGTATAGGCTAGCACTTAAAATGCAAAAAGAAACATTAATTAAGCAAAGTGAAATCTCTGGTCAATGTACTAAACTGTTATTCATTGAGCAGGCTTGGAAGCTGCAACGTTTCCTCTGTGGATGGAGCCAACGGCGCTTAGCCATAACTGCCCGAAAATTTCGATAAGGTGAGGAGTTGACTCGGTAGCGCAGTTTGTTAGATCGTCCCGGTATTTATGAGAAGGTTGCGGGTTCAAAGGGATATTATAAACGTCTTAGGTTTTCTATGAAGCACGAGCTTCTAACTTACAATGCAAAAAATCATCAAAAGTAGAATACTTACATGTATGTGAGTTTTTAACAAATCCACCATTAGAGTGTTCGCGTTTAGTGTTCTGTCTCTGAATTTGTCGAAATTTTGTAAACGTGTGGCACATTCTGAACATAGACTGAGCGGTAAGCGGTCATCGTCGTTGAGCTGTAAAGATAATATTACGTACACTTTTTATTTTGAAGTGAGTAAAAGTGGTCCTAGTGTTGAACCTTGAAGCATCCTTGGCATTTAAGATTAAGTACAATATATACAGACGTTTCCAGACTTTGAAAGAAAAAGGATAATGGATGTGTTTTTTATGTAGCAGTTAAGATTTTTTAATGCTAAGAAAGGACGCTGAGACGTCAGACCCGATTGTAAGTAATGTCAAAGGCCTTCGAAAGGTCTGAAAACTGCGACACAAGACCATCTGTGTCGTAGTTTTTAAATTGAGCTCACAAGAGAAGATATTAACGCAATCGAGTAGGTATAAATACTGAAAATCCGCAAACATTGCACTGCAGTGGACTTTAGAAGGGGGTGTAAATATCCTGCTAACTGCAGTCAGCAAAATTACTTACCACCGGCAGGTAAAAAAGGCGAAAAGTTGTGCCTTGCGATCCCCAAACCACGTGCCTCGCGTTGACTGATATATCAGGCTGAGGTTAATGTTGGTGTAATTTTCAAATTGCGTATTCATTGAGCTGAAATTTTGTAGTTCTAGGGGTGTACGGAGTTCCTAGATCCATCTTTGGTGTCCAAGCCATCCTCACCTGCACGTGGTGCACCCTGCTAAATAACGGACGGGGCTCTGGCGGCCGGCTGATTGCGGCATAGCGCAACCTACATCGACACAGCTAAATCTCTTGGCCACCGATGGGCAGCAGCGTGGCTGGTGCGAGAAGCTGTGCCCTGCGATCCCCAACCCGTATGCCAAGGGGATTATGGGTATATCCCCCTTTATTAGGGAAGGCCTTTGCTCCAGCAGTGTACTGAGGCTAGTGTGTTGTGGTGGATGTACTTCTAGCTAGACTACGATTAACATAATGCTACTCTTTATCTGAGTACCAAGCGAGCGAGCTCATTAAAATCTTCGAAGATATTTGTAGGTACTCACAGATAATCCAGTGAGTCTTTCGAAGGCCTGCTCCAGATTATACTTCCTTATCGAAAACAGTCTTCGAGTTATGACGAGGCACATTCTGCAAAACTGGGAAATTCATTTTTTATAATTATTTCTTTAATTTTCTGTTATTATTGTACTGTATTAGTTTGTTGATTTCCTGTGTCTGTACTATATTTAGTTTGTTGAATAAATGTTTTTCTTTCTTCCTTTCTTTCTTTCAATTTAGTATAATGCTTAATTTTATTATGAAAATATTATATTTTACGAATCATATTTCCGTGTTTTTAATATTAAGAAGTGAAAGCAACACAAAGAAAGCCGGTCATTTCAGACCTGACTATAAATCGAAGCGAATAAAAATACGAATTATGTAAAAATATTCTTGATAATGGAGTATCGAAATTATAACTAATAACTTTATTTATTAAAGCCGGAATCTTTAGTAAATTAATATTAAATATTGACCCCAACATGCTGCATCATAACGTTTCATGGTTATTGAACGCACTCTCATCTACATTGCATCTCTCGTCCCAATGCTAAAACAAAACACGCGTTTGGTTGGTTTTTGTTTAATGGCGCCACTGTCCTAATCGATCGTAACCTAAAAGTATAAAATAAATACCCAGAAAAATTCTCCGGCTTTAATAAAAAAAAAAACTATTAATTGAACATGATATCCTGCAATAAGAACTATCAATTGGGACATAGGTCATTTCTAGACGCGACATTTTATGATCAGGGGCCGTACCACCGACGCTCAATTTTGATCCAGTTCTCGATAAATTTGCAATTTACTGTTATTTCGCACTATTGAAACCAAATAGAGAACAGGATTTGAAATGACACCTGGTGGAATTTATTTGAACTAAACTCAATCGACTTTATCATTTATTTGGCACTTTTGAATGAATTTGACGTTTACAAAACGAGATTTGAATCGAGTTTTCCTCAAAAAAATCATTCAACAAGCAATGATTCTACGTTTCATTCTACCATAAGTATTTAATCCATTTTTTAGCTAAAGTACTTTCAATTAAATAACTACCATAAGAAGTGTTTTTTTTGGAAAAAAATTATTTAATCTAGTTCATTTATTATTAATTTTATAATTTTAATTCAAATCTTATTGTTGGTACATCGTTTTTGGTTGAGTTTTCTATGGCTACACGAAACGAAAGATTTGGCGGTATGTTTGATGTACTTTAGCCTGCCCAAAAGGCGAAGGAAAAAAAATTGTATCAAAATAAAGTCGATCAACAACGCGGTTTAAATTTAGAAGTCCATTTTATTCAAAAGTGCCGATTAGACGCTAATCGAGATCAAAACTGGATTGTGATTTGAATTGGAATTGGAATTGAGCTGGATTCGGTGGTAGGCCTGCAGGTCTCAACTTGTATGAAACTGACCGATCTTTGAAATGGTTTTTAGACAAAATTTTAGCACGTTAAGATTGTCCCGGCTTTGTCGGACGTTAAGCCATGTCGGAGGCCTTCGGGCCGAAAAACTCCGACACCAGGGTTTGCCACTAGTAAACTAAAAAGAGTAAGAGGAGGACCAATGCTTCTTGCTCAAAACAGTGAAACTAATGGCATCAAGACATTATGCTTTGATCACACGTACCGAGCAAACAGGCGAAACAATGCTCTTTGCAGAAAACTCGGAACGTATAAACATCGCGCCGAGTGCTCAACATATTAAACCATGTCGCTAGCTATGTAAATATATGTACAGCTAGCGGTATGTATTTATAAGTTATTATTTCATTAAGAGGGAGCAAAATGTATTTGTTTCTCACCTTTGAAGATATTGGCTCTTCCAATTCACTTGAATTATTTAAAAACTGAAAAGAATTAATGAAGAATATAGATATTCAAAAGACAAACCGTCCTATTCATAACAGTTTTATGAACTTCAGATAGCTAAAACGGCTTTAAATTTTTTTTTTCATGTCACATCTTTTTATTTACATTTAAATGACAGGGACAAGCTCACTTTCTCGACCATTGACAATGACATTTAGTTATGAATAAGGGGGTAAATATTTAGTGCAAATTCCGCTAACCTTCTCTGATGAGTTTCAGAAAAACTAAACAGAATTTCGCCTGACCCATAAGGCATCATCAGGAAACTATAGATTCGATGTCCGCCTTCGGAAGTCCGTAGAACTTTGCAATGACCTACGGAGTGCCCAAGGCGGACCGCGAGTCTTATCGAAGGCGAAACATTGTCGAATTTCTGTTGGGTTTTTGAGAAACTCGTCAGAGAAAGTTAGCGGAATTTGTGCTAACTATTTAATCTTTTGAATATCTTGTAATGGATTTCCGCAAAGTCACGACTAAGTCAATTAACAATTGAAGAATACAGCTAATTTCTTAAGGCGACTATACAGGTGAAACCTCTCTCTCGCTCGCACTATTCTACATCTTCGCTAGCAAAGGAGCTCCAGGATAAAAAAGGTATTGAAATTAAATGAATATTATGTGTGAATAAAGGCTAATATTAAACATTATTATTTATCGTACCTGACTTATAACAGGCACAGAACCAGCCTTTACTTTCCGTAGTCCACTTGGAGTCTCATATAGGTCCTCAACCAGAAAGTGCTCAGAGCATACCGTGCTTCGCTCTTTCGGTCGCCAATTGGGTTTGTCTAGAGCTTCAAGCCAGGACTTACGCATCGATGGCTCAGTTGGAAACCTGCAAATTAATTTGACCTTATATTTTAAAAAGCCATTGTAAATCCGCGACCAGCTTTAATAATCCGCTAGAATATGAGCAGATGTGTTAAACCAGTGGTGTTTAAGATCCAGACACATCATTCCTTTTTAGGGTTCCGTACGCTACGGGTAAAAACGGACTCAATTTCTAAAACTTCGTTGTCCGTCTGTCTGTCCGTCACCAGGCTGTATCTTATGAACCGTAATAGCTAGACAGTTGAAAGGAGAATGCCGAGAACCCGTACTAATTGCGTCAAAACCAAACGTATGCCATAAAATTTATTATATTTTATAAATGACATTAACATTTTCTTTAGTTTTACACACCGACGGAATTAATAATCAAGAAAAAAAATATTTTGTTGATTTGGTTTCCGCCGCATGCCGCCATCAGACGGCAAGAACCAATGATATTCACGTTACTATGGCAAGAAACATTGATGTAAAGTGTTACTATGGTAATAACCCTCATTTTTAATTATTTTGACAGTAGAATTGACTAAAAACTGGAGATTTTTTTGACGTATTCACTTTAGTCTTGGTACCGAGCGCCATACATCAGTCGGCATTCTCCTTTTCACAGATGATGTATTTCTGTTGCCGCTATAACAACAAATACTAAATACATAAAATACAACCTCCGATACAACACACGTGATTATTTTGCTCAGTATTAATAACGGCAACAGGTAGACTTGAATGGTTTATTCCTTCTTCTTCTCTTGGCTGCAGATTTTGTTCTTGTAATAAATCATTTATTCATAGTACATATAAATATATACTGCAAGATGTAACCTGTGTGGCATTTAGATCTAAGCGCTTCCATGCCTCCAAAGGCATGTTATGATGTTGGTCCCGGTTTTTGAATTGTTAAGCCATGTAAGAGGCCTTTGGGCAGTCTTAAAACTCTGATACTAGTGTTGGCCAATAGTTCATACGAACTGCAAAATACTTCTTCAGTCACTGGAACCACATCTGGAATTGGCAGAAGTTTTTAAGCTATTGCATAGCTTCTATCGAGGGCCTTGAGCGCGGGGACCGAATCCAGAAATTCCGTAACGAAAAAAAACCTCACGCTCACCACTCCGACGGGCACGGAGGTGTGGCTTGAAGGCCGTGCATTGTCTAACGTCGTTTCTTTTCGACTGTCTTCGACACGGTGTTTGTGTGCGTGCAACTAGACGTATTGTACGACTCTACGAAGCTCGCACGAATCGAGACGATCACCACGCTCAAAAAGTGTAACTTGAATTAATATCAAAGAAAAAGAAATACTGCATAAATAAAATAAATAAATAATTATAATTGCATAAGTTGATACAAAATGCTATGCAATAGCTTTACCGCAGCAGTCCCCGAGTGCCACACGTCTTTTTTTTTTTACAGTTTATAGGCTTACGTTTGACTGCCATCTCACCTGTTGGTAAGTGATGATGGGGTCGAAGATATAGCACGCTTGCCTAGAATGTACCTATTTACTCTTCGCTTGAAGACCCCTAAGTCGTAGTGATCAGGAAACACTGACGCCGCAAGAGCATTCCATTCCTTAGATGTTCTAAGTTGCTTCCTCTATTCATATATACATTCATGGATTCTTTAAACGCATTTAAGAATAAGCTGGATAATTGATTACAAAACAAATCATCACTAAATTATTTAAACTAGGTTTCGATTCTCGCTGTAGGGCAGATTCAATTGCAATTTATTTCAAGGCAGATTTGAAGGGTTCAATTCCCGCTGCGATCAAATGTTTGCATAATCTGGAAATATTAGCCTAAAATGTGTAATCTTTGTTTATAGACAGCGAATAAACGCCGGAAAGGTAATTCGTCCTTCCTTTCGTTGGACTCGACAACAAAACTAAATTAAATAGATTTTTAACTTTGCTAGTCATACATACGAGTGAAAGGTGATCCCTTCCGATTTGAAATTACTTCTGGAGTCATTTCTGCAGCCAGGGACAACGCATCTCATCATGAAGGAGTATTTTCAAGTCTTGAAGTAAACTCAAACCATTCCAAATAAATCTGCTTCTTTGCTTCAATACATTATTTGTAAAAATTCTATTAGACACACGTATTTGATAAAATTTCAACTTGATTACATTCAACACAATTTATTTTGATTTTTCTCTTACAAAAATAAAAGATTTTGATTGTTTTGTTCGAAAGATTTTTTGTACCAAAGAGAATCTAATCATCAGGCAAGCAAGTAAACAGCAAACATCAAGCAAGCATGCATGACTTGGTTGAAATCACGTGGAAATAGCCATCGCCATCCAATGAAATAATGCACTCTCAAGTCAACGAACCCAACCAAAGAAACAAAATCAAAACAAGAAAAATGGCGGATGCAATGCGATGCGATCCTAAAATCTGATTGTTTTTAACAAAACTCTAAGTAAAAAGTATACTAAAAATGTTCACACGTGCTTAATTAATTCTTGTCACAAGGGTATCAATTGCGGTGAACCTATTAAATCATAATTACCGAAAGTTCCAACACTGGTCAAAGCCTAGTCAAAGCAAATCCAATTATTTGGATTTCACACCAATAAAAATGCGTTGTAGCGTACAGAACTGCAGCAATGTCACTAAAAGAACAGACAAAAGTAATGGAATCACTTTTCACATGTAAGTAAATCCTTAAACAATAAACAACCATCTGAAATGTAAACATGAATAAAAAGCGGAGATGGCACTCACTTAAGTGTACTATTCACACCTACCGTCAAAGTCGGAGAGCATCGAAGCGCATTTTAAAACATGCTAAAGGAAATTGAAACATTCATAAAACAAGATATTCTACAAGACAAAATATTTAGTACAAATTCCGCTAACTTTCTCTGACAAGTTCCACAAAATGCATACGCATGCACCGCCCTCCCGCCCGCAGATTCACATGCAAATCAGAGAAAGAACAAGCAAACATGCAATCATTAATAAATGCAACCGTCTACTTACTCTTCCACCAAATAAAAACAACACGTTAACCTGTAATTAGCTTGGAGAAACGACACACACATAAATACACAAGAAACTCAACAGAAATTCGACAATGTTTCGCCTTCCCCATAAGGCATCCTCAGGAATGATCGACTCGAACTCGAACAGAAAGTTCTGTTTAGCGCTCGGCGGAGCAACACGTCTGTGGAGTTCTGCGTTGTTGTTGTTTTTTAGCGACATCGACGTTGGTGGACAGCGAGTCGATCATTCCTGAGGATGCCTTATGGGGAAGGAGAAACATTGTCAAGGTGGAACCTTAGATTCCTCTTTAAGTGCTCTTTATTCCAATTTGTTTCATATTAAAAGTTACTAGAAACATGGTGCGTAGGTACAAATGCTAATTTAATAATGTACAGACGCTGTTAAAGTTACCCTGTTTAAAGTGTACTGTACTTAGTAGGCCATGTTGTCTGAATAAATAAATAAATGATTATATTATTATTAATAATCAAGTGTGCACAATTATTATATAAATAGATTTTGCAATTGCTTTAATAGAATTATATTTATTGAAAAGCAACTTTAACTTTTGACATTACAACTCCTATCACATCAAGATCAACTCTATTGCCCCATTCTCAAAAACAATCAAATACTTTCAGGTTTCCTAAGGAGCGTACACTGAGAACAGCATGGATTGACGCCCTGGGCACTCCGGAATCGGTGTTGAAAGACAGGAGTGCTGTCTGTTCAGAACACTTCCGAAATGAGGACTTATATCAGACCAAGTCCGGTATGATGAAGGTCAAGGATGGAGCTGTGCCGGTAGTCATTGTTGTAAGTTTTTATTGTGGTTCATCATCAACCTATGTTAACCATACCCTACTTTAAGATAGTTTGCGTACCGCTTTAGTTTAAGAGCGAATCTATTATTGGTAGTATGTTCTACTTACCATTTGTTATTTCAAATATCTTGAGTGCTGTTGGTTCAATGATAAATAAGAAAAATAATAGCAGTCCACTGCTGGACGTAGGTGACTCCCAAGGGATGCTACGGAGGCTAACTATTTGGGTTGTAATTTCCATAATCACCACGCTGGGCATGGGGGTTGGCGATCGCAGGGGCTCCTTTTTTGGCGGAACGGACATATTCCAAGGGTAGTCCATATAAATTTTATACCCGAGGCATTGGTACAGTCAGCATCAAAAGTAGATGATGAGTTTCAGAATTTCAAAACAGCTGATAGAAATTTGCGTCAGAATTAGATAGTACTAAAGTGTTCCATAAATAGGTGATTGAAAAATATGCCAACAATAAGCTGATGACACTAACCACCACATGTACCTGATGACTTTATGGTTCAAAAGTATCTGATGTAAAATAGTTTTATAAATATATGAAGTATGTTACTTAGCAATATTTTGGCAATAAAGTTAGAGGTTCAAAAATAACTGACTATCTATCATAGCAAAAATAACTGACTATCTATTTTAAGTGGCCTTTTAGCTCTGTTGATAGTAATTCTTAATGTTGATAGTAATTTTTTATTTTTATTTTTATTTTTATTTTCGTGCATTGTCTAACGTCGTTTCTTTTCGGCAGTCTTCGACAAAACACCGTGTGCGTGCAACTAGACGTATTGTATGACTCTACGAAGCTCGCACGAATCGAGACGATCACCACGCTCAAAAAGTGTAACTTGAATTAAAATAAAAATTAAAAATTAAAATAAATAAATAATTATAATTGCATAAGTTGATACAAAATGCTATGCAATAGCTTTACCGCGGCAGTCCCCGAGTGCCACACGTCTTTTTTTATTTTTATTTTTATTTTTATTTTTATTTTTATTTTTATTTTTATTTTTATTTTTAATGTTTGTTACCACGTATCTCCGTAACCACTAAACACATTTAGATGAAATTTAGTACGTAGATAGTTTCGGTGCCAGAATAACAAATAGGATAATCAAATTTTGAAAAAAAAACAGCCTCAAAAGTGGTAAACGGGGATGGCAAAGTTTGTATGGGGAACAAAAAAAATCTTTACCAATCAACTTGAAATTTTGGAAAGAGACTGTGTACTAAAAATAAACTGAATACGCGTTTCAGGATTTTTCGAAATTCAATCCCTAAGACGATTAACGGGAGTGGCAAAGTTTGTACGGGGAACAAAAGTTTGTGTGAATGTTTGTTAGTTTAGCTTAGTGAATAATACAAAGGCTTATCTAATTTTGAAAAAAAATTCTCTAAAGTTGTAAACGGGGTGGCAAACTTTGTATGGGGAACAAAAAAATACCAATCAACTTGAAATATTGCACAGAATCTCTCCTCTAGAAATAAATGACCTGTTTCAGGATTTTTCGCACTTCAACCCATAAGGCGGTTAAAGGTAATCAAATTAGTAGCCCGTAGGGATCCCACTGCTGGGCAAGGGCCTCTCCCAAACATTTGGGAGGAATTGTCATAATCGCCACGCTTGGCAGGCGGGTTGGCGATCGCAGTAAGATGTCAAACGGTTCAGAGACGCTGCTGCCCGTCTTATGTGTTCCTTTATTCCCTTAGTCGCCTTTTACGACACCCACGGGATGAAATGGGTTGGTACTATTCGCCGCCGGCACCACACAGCTTAAATTTTATTAAAGAACTTTAATTAAAATTGATTCCTAAAAAGTACATTAAGAAAATAAAACTTGAACAGGGTATGTTCAAGGTAAGGGGATGAAAGTTTGTATGGGGAACCAATCATTTCTCAAGTTAGGTTTAAAATTTATCATACTTAACCGGCTGTTGAATTGGTGATCAACGTGAACAGGAGCGGGAACGGGAACGAAAAAGAGAGTGAGAGTGGGAACGAGAACGGAACGTGTACGGTTATGCATTAATAATATGTTAGTACTTTTAACGTGGTAAAAATAAACCTTTATGTAAATAATGAAACACATTTTGACACATACATTTCCACGCGGGCGAAGCCGCGGGGTGCATGTAGTATATTTATAAAACTATTTTACATCAGATACTTTTGAACCTTAAAGTCATCAGGTACATGTGGTGGTTAGTGTCATCAGCTTATTGTTGGTATATTTTTCAATCACCTATTTATGGAACACTTTATTGCTATCTAATTCTGACGCAAATTTCTATCAGCTGTATTGACATTCTGAAACTCGTCATCTACTTTTGATGCTGACTGTACTTTTCCCACAAAACTCAAGAAACCTCATCCTCACTTCTAATTTTTAAATTTTCGCCCTGAGTCTTCCCTCTTGCGGGCGGCACCTTTAGTTGTAGCTCATGGTGCTAGTTTTTAATAATGTTTATTTATAAATACTTGAGTGATTATAAATTAATCTCTTTCAGGATACCTCTGAAGACCTAGAAGCGCCGGCCGCTTTACGGGTATGAATTTGCTTATTATTATACCTTTTTTTATCCAACTGAAGTCCTCTTCAGTCAGGTTATGTTTTCAGGGTGTATGTATGTTTGTAATATTATTTGTCGGTCGCTGTAGCACAAACGGCTGGATGGATTTTGACTAATGAGGTGTCATTGGATTTGTCTAGATCACAAGAGTGACATAGGCTATATAAAATTTAAAAAAATCCAATATGGCGACTGTAAAAAGCCATTTTCAATTTAAAAAGACTACTTTCTAAGTACTAAAAACTTGCTGTCTATGCAGTCGGGCTTTTGGTTTTTTAAAATAAATACTTGTTTAAATTACTTAATCAAACCAGTTATTTCCTCTAGGACTCTAGCAACTACAAAATTATTAAACGTATTAAAAAATATGCTTTTATCATTATCATCAGCCTATAGCATTCCACTGCTGTAAGACGGCCTCCCCTCCCCTAATGAGTGGCATTATGCCCTGTTCTCAGTTTAATGCATGCTGCTTCTATATTTTGACTAAATGCTGGAGCAGCTTCTGTTTTTATCGCGACGCTTCGTGCAATGATACATGCCAGTAAATCGGGAAAGTAGCTGGCATAAAAGTTACGGGCATGTACGAGTAACTGGCACACCGCGGATACATTTGCAAGTAATACTGGCATGCAAGTTGTGCCCTTGCATGCCAGTATTCCCATTGCGTATACACAGGACAGTTCGTGAGAGTCACTCGTACCTATTCTTGCGCGATACAAAAAACGTGTACCTACGTCAACGACGAGTCAGCTACTGGTATGCCCGTAGCTGTCGCGTCTGTTCACACGTGCCAGTTTGGCAACCCCCCGCGACCCCTCCCTCAACGGGCATGCAAGTAAATCAAATGTTGTGCTAGCTACATAGAAAGAAAGAAAAAAATAAAGAATACATTTATTTGACCACAACACAATAACATATCGAACTCACAAGTAGACGACACATGTATGCCAGTTACAGGCATGCTAGTTAGCGTATACACATGACAGTAGCTGGCACGTGCAAGGAGCTGGTATGCTAGTGTGCAAGCTACGGGCATGTGTGTCCCCGGCTAACACCCAGATGTAACCGCCCATTATCGGCTATTGTCGCGATAGTTCAAACTGCTCACAAGGATCTAAAAAACAGGCAGCAATACACAGAGATAAGTAGAATATGTGTTAGCTCTAAAAAAGAAATTAAGTATCTGTCTGAAGGTAGAACAATCAAATATGGTGTTCCTCAAGGTAGCGTGCTAGGACCGCTACTCTTCCTAATTTATATAAACGATCTGCCTCTTAGCACTCAGTACCCAATGGTGCTCTTCGCAGACGACAGTACGGCTATAATAAAATGTTCCTGTCTCGAGACATATGAATATGATATAAATAACGCCTTGAACCAAGTGATAGAATGGCTAGATAAAAATAACCTAATTATCAACCTGACTAAAACAAAAATAATGCACTTTGCACAGCGCTCGCCAGAACCCATTTTGGAAATAATGTATAAAAGCCAAAAAATAGAGAGTACTTTTAATACTAAATTCCTAGGACTGGTAATTGATCGAAATCTAAACTGGAGCTTTCAGGCTGACGAAATATGCAAGGCCCTTAATACCTACGCATATATGCTGTATAAACTGCATAAAGTTGTCGGTATAGATGCCCTAAAAACTGTATACCATAGCTACGTCGCGTCTAAGTTACGCTACGGCATTATATTTTGGGGCAACTGTACAGATAGGGAAACAATATTTAAGGCACAAAAGAGATGTATAAGAGCAATGCATGGTATAATGAGTACGGAAAGCTGCAAACCCTATTTCTTATCCTTAAAATTATTGACAGTTCCATCACTTTATATATTTGAAATGGCTCTATTTGTAAAAGCAAACCTACATTTATTTCAAAAACCAAGTCATTCACGGAGCAGACGTGATATAAGCCGCCTTTGCCTGCTTAAAGGTAATACAGCTCTGTTTCAAAAAAGCGTATGTGCAATGGCTCCAAAAATCTTTAATAAACTACCTGCTTCTCTTCGTGAATTAAATGTTAGACTATTTAAACGAAAACTTTTTAAAATTTTGTCAATAAAATGTTATTACCACATTAATGATTTTTTTGCAGACAATGACATCCTTGTATAGTATAATAATGTTTTTTTTTTTCGAATTGCTTGACATATTATTATATATATTATTATTATTATTATTATTTTTGATGATTTTTATTTTTGTATTTTCTGACATTGCTTTTATTTTTATTTTTTGACATAAAATTTTGACATTGTATAATTACTTTGGTTGGAAAATATTAGATAGCGATAATTTATTCATTTAATTCTCCTTACATTTTTCGTTTAGCCGCAAGATTATGAATTATATACTTGTTTTGTATGCCATGTGACATTTTAACTAAGTAGGTACAAACAAATTGTTTTATATTTGCATGCCTTTAGTTGGTAAGACATTGTATGGGACTTCTACAAACAACCTTATACCACTGTAACCCGTGTTTGCAAATAAATATTTTGATTTGATTTGATTTGATTTGAGGATAGTTCCCGCAAAACACAAAAGACTTTGACAAGCCAAATTGCTGCGGTAGTTTTAGTAGCAGTATTTCATTTCATTTTTTCATTTTTTTTATTCACAAACAATAAATTATTGTGTCGGAAATATTTTACATACAAAAAAAAGGGTAGTTAATTCTGATCTTAGGCTAGGCACACAAAGAGGATTTCAGGTAAAACAAGGAACTTAATAACAGTCATAAGATTAACCAGGAGAGCAACTGCCTGGGTCAAAAAGTATAAACAAAATTTATATACCTACCTACTTGTTTTGCTTAGCTGTATAAGTTCTATACCCAAACGTAATATATATATTAAATATTAATCAATAAATTCAAGTCAATAAATTAATAGATGTCAAAATCAACAAAAAAATACATGTCAAAATTAGCAAAATTAAATTAAAATTATCAGATTCTACAATAAGTAGTATGTCAAACAAGTAATACCTATAAGTAAAACAAACAAAGTATTTCAAACCTCTAACAAAGAAGACTCATTATAATCATTCGACTTTAATTAACCATTGAATTTTTGTCATTGCAAAATTCGTCAATTGAGTAGTAGCACTTTTTCAACAAGAACCGTTTTAAAAAGTTTTTAAATTTCGTCAAACTGTACACAGATTTTCTACCCAGGCATCATCCCTATTGGAAAACATATAATTGCCTTGTTGAATTAGTGACATTATTGTATTTCAGGTCTGCAGGATCTGTCTGGCTACGGACACAAGATTGTTCGACATCAGAGAACAAAAGCTTGATCTGTATTATCTACAGATAACGGGGATATTTGTAAGTATATATTTCCTGACTACATTTATTGCCGAGAGGTCACAATCGGTGCTTAATTTATAAATAAATAAATAAATAAACGTTATCACACAGCATCATGTAGCCCCAAACTAAGCTGAGCTTGTATTATGGGAACCACATGATTGATATACTACATATATTTTTTTTTATCTGTAAATCAATTCAAAAATATGGATAAATGCATCGAGATATTTATACTCTAGAGTGGAAAACATGGAAAAAAGTGTCTGCACCAAAATTCAGCTGTTACGCTGTCAATTGCGTGGTCTTTGAACACTTTTCAAGCGACATATGATCTAAATTAGTGCAAATTTGGGATTTGGGAATTTATGTCAAACACGCTTGGACGGTTTTTATAAAATTTCATTTGAAGACTGTCCCTCTATATGTATAATTATCTCAATGGCTAAATGTAATCTTTGTTAAGCTTATTATAGAATCTCTGATTATTTTGATGACAAAAAGGCTTGGGATGAAACTGGGTCAAACTCCCTTTTTAATCGACTTCAAAAAGGAGGAGGTTCTCAATTCTTTTTTTATGTATGTTTACCGGTAACTCCGTCAATTTTGGACCGATTTTCAAATTTTTTTTTTTTTTTAAAAGAGTATACTTCACAGGTGGTCCCATATAAATTTATATTCCTGAGGGATTGGTACTTTTCCCGGAAAACTCAAAAAACCTCATCCTCACTTTTAATTTTCGCCCTATGATCACCAATATCTCCGTCAATTGTAAATCGATTTTCAAAATTCTTTAGGGCAAGAAGTAAGAAGTGATTTATTTGAAGTCGTTTTTTTAAAGTCCTACTTGTTTATTACATTAAGTAGGATATTATGATCTTTAAACAGGTGACCAATGAAGACAGACTGCCACAGCGCATATGTTGGGAGTGTGCGCATCGCTTGCGCGTAGCGGCGTCGTTCAGAGCAAAAGCACTGTGTGCGCACACGCATCTGTTAGATACACTGCGCAGTGACGGATATGTGAGTATACCATTCGTGTCCAGTGGCTTGATTGCGAAGAAAATACCTAATTTCAAAGTTTGCGTTAACTATGTTTTAGTATGAAAAAAGAGAAGCGCTCCTAGCGGGAAGTTTTTAAAACCTTGACATCTCCATACAAAAACTTTGACATTAGGTATTTTCTTCGCACTCAGTATGCATTCACCAAGAACAACTACCAATGCCCATAATCCCCACGCTGGGCATAAGGGTTGGGGATCGCATTGCTTCGGAACCCAAGCCAACCTCACCTGTCCGTGGTGCACCTGCTAACTAACAAACGGTGCTCTGGCGGCGGCTGATTGCGGCATAGCGCAGCCTGACACCGACACAGCTACATCACCTGTCCGTGCTGCACCTGCTAACTAACAAACGGGGCTCTGGCGGCGGCTGATTGCGGCATAGCGCAGCCTGACACCGACACAGCTACATCACCTGTCCGTGGTGCACCTGTTAACTAACAAACGGGGCTCTGGCGGCGGCTGATTGCGGCATAGCGCAGCCTGACACCGACACAGCTACATCACCTGTCCGTGGTGCACCTGCTAACTAACAAACGGGGCTCTGGCGGCGGCTGATTGCGGCATAGCGCAGCCTGACATCGACACAGCTACATCACCTGTCCGTGGTGCACCTGCTAACTAACAAACGGGGCTCTGGCGGTGGCTGATTGCGGCATAGCGCAGCCTGACACCGACACAGCTACATCACCTGTCCGTGGTGCACCTGCTAACTAACAAACGGGGCTCTGGCGGCGGCTGATTGCGGCATAGCGCAGCCTGACACCGACACAGCTACATCACCTGTCCGTGGTGCACCTGCTTACTAACAAACGGGGCTCTGGTGGCGGCTGATTGCGGCATAGCGCAGCCTGACACCGACACAGCTACATCACCTGTCCGTGGTGCACCTGCTAACTAACAAACGGGGCTCTGGCGGCGGCTGATTGCGGCATAGCGCAGCCTGACACCGACACAGCTACATCCCATGACCGCCGACGGGCAGCAGCGTCGGCGCGCGGTGATGCGAGATGATGTGCGATGTGCCTTAATTGGTGTTTGTTGGTGATGAAAACTAATCATAGTTAATATTTCAGATAACAATAAAAGATATTAAAAATATAAATCGTAGTGAAAACCAACTCACAACTACACTCGGCCTAAAGATATTTGAATGCAATGACTCCGACCTGCATATAAGCGACGACGAAGTCATAAAAACTGAATCCAACGTCAACGACTTCAACTATGACTGCGATCCGGATATAAAGCAGCAAATCAAAGACGAGAACGAGATCTTTGTCGATGAGTTCGATGACTTTGAGTCTGATGATGAGAAGACTCTGAGTGTGCTGTCAACTCGTGTCGATGAGAATGATAAGAATTTGAGTCAGTCAACTCACGTCACTGAGTCAACTCACGTCACTGAGTCAACTCACGTCAGTGAGAAGAAAGTCAGGGTGAAGAAGAAGAGGAAAGTTCGGAAGGTCAAAGAGAAGAGTGTTAAGAAGAGTGAGCCTAGGAGGAGGGAGGAGGATGAAAATCCTGAGACTACTATGGATAAGTGAGTAGCGTGAATGCAACTTCGTTTGCGTGATTTTTTTCTGGAAGGATTCCGAATATTCTATGATTACATAAATCTAGCACTATTTATTTGTAGCGCAGCGGGCGAAAGTCCGCCTGAGACGCAGAAGGTTGCGGGTTCGATTCCCGCTGCGGGACAAATGTTTGTATTATTGTTTAGTGTTTTCTATGTATATGTAACAAAAAAAATTATTTGTATAAGTAGTTTATCAGTCATGTGGTTCCCATATTATAAGCTCTGTTTAGAGGCTTTGAGGCTACATGATGCTGTATGATAGTGTCCATCCAGCATTATTTATTATGACACTTTATTTAATTGTAAACTCGTCTAAAATACATTTTTTACTATTATACTTAATACTACTTATGTACATAAATAAATATCAAAAACATTATAGTAAAAAATGTATCAAAACGGGAGACCATCGACCGCGGGGCAGGGCTCAAACGGTCAGTGGCTAGGGCTGCAGAGAGAGGAACCTCCATAATATTATTATTATTGAAGTGAAGTGAAAATTTCTTTATTCAGTACGCACATTATAGTACACTTTGAATCGTATTATTTTTTTAATTTACACCAATTCGTGACCAAACAGAGAAGAATTGGCAAGAAACTCTGCTAGGCTTATATTTTTTTAAATGTCAGTTTTACAATATTTTTTCTCAACTATTACATTGGTTTTGAGGGAGTTGGAGACAGTTTCATCCCAAGCTTTTTTATCATATAAATAATCAGAAATTTTATATATTGGCACGGCACTGTCATAACATTTATTTCTTTAAACTTAGTTCTAAGTGATTCTCTGGGTCCCATATTATAAATTGCACCAACAGCCCTCTTCTGCAACACAAATATGGTGTTGATATCTGCAGCATTCCTCCACAACAAAATGCCGTACGACATAATGTTATGGAAGTAGCTGAAATACACTAGTCTAGCCGTTTCTACGTCAGTAAGTTGACGGATTCTTTTGACTGCGTATGCTGCAGAACTGAGTCTGTTCGACAATCCATATATGTGAGCGCCCGCGCATGTTTTGGTCACTTCCATGGTCTGGGAAAATGCAAATTACCCATATAACTTTTAGCTATTGTTTTAGATATAAAACATCTGATATAAAGAGACGCAAACCAAATGACGGATTGGATGAGTCGCTCTTCACCATTACAACTCTTACATACGAAGAACAGATAGCTGAGGTAAGTACGATCGTAGAACTTCGAAGAGGCTTTATCTTAAATTATAGGTATAAATAATAGTACCTTGGCGAACAGTAGACCTCGCAAGCACAATTAATATACCACTTAAGGTGGCGATACATGTCAAACCTTCCTCTCGCTCGAAGTATTCAACATTTTAGAAGATATAAAATCACTGAATGTAGTTATGCAAAATAGCAAACCTTCACGGCCTAGATAATAACAATACAAAGGTGGTGTCCATTTGGTGTCCCAGTATTTTGTATTTATTTATTATCCACAAAAGTACAGTAACATTTATTTATAAAAAACATTATAAAACCTGTAAGAGGTTTGTCTAAGTGCTTCTATATTGCTCAAGCTAAATTACACTAGAAACAATGCAAAGGAGAATGCCGTCTGATGTATGGCGTTCGGTACCAAGACTAAAGTGAGTGCGTCAAAAACATATCCAATAAAGTTTTAGTCGATTCTACTGTCAAAATAATTAAAAATGAGGGTTATTGCCATAGTAACACTTTATAACAATGTTTGTTGCCATAGTAACGTACGTCATATCATTGGTTGTTGCAGTCTAATGGCGGCGTGCGGCGGAAACCAAATCAACAAAATATTTTTTTACTTGATTATTATACCCGTCGGTGTGTAAAACTAAAGAAAATGTTAATGTCATTTATTAAATATAATATATGGGATACGTTTGGTTTTGACGCAATTGGTACGGGTTCTCGGCATTCTTCTTTATGCGTATCTACATTTAAATAGTACCTATCTTACTTACAAAACTTACTTAAACAAACACTGCTTATCCTATGTAAATAAAACAAAAATTAAAAGTATAGGGCTTAAGCTGTATATATTTTGTTGGAAGCCTGCGACTCGTTGCGCTGCCATGATGGCCCGGTGAAATATAGGCTAAAGGAGTGCTTTTTACCTAGCCGTGACGTCACGAACCCCCACTACCGAACTTTGACGCTCATTATCTCCGTCAATTAATAAATTACCTAACTTATACCTAGATTATAGATTAATTTAGGATAAGTATTTGCCAAATCATATAAACAGGGTGCATATAACTGAACACTGTAATTGTACTAGTCAATAAGTTATATGTTGCAATAAATATACTAAACCTAAACCAATTTTTATTTATATGATAAATAAATAAATACGTGTCTAATTTTTTTTTTATCTATCTGACGGACGGAGTTTTTTGTTTTTTTATTTAGTCTTCAACCCTAATTAATTGACAGTAAACATTATTTTTTCAGGTGGAGAAACGGCAGGAATCCACTGCCTATAAGAATGCCCTGTTCAAATGTACCACTTGCTACCGCGGCTTTCAAATTCGGGATAGGTACGAGGCGCATATAGTACGGCACAGCGAGGTACGTAGATAGATATATAGATATATACATTTTTATTTGCAACAGAAACATACACATACATAATAATTAAAACTAGTATAAGACCAAAAAATAATATTTGTGTAAGACACACATAGATTAATTATGTTAAGCAGTATATTAGGCTAGACGACTGAAAAAATCTAATTATTTACAAATCCAAAAAATATTGGACACGTATTTTTTCTTTTGTTAATTAAACAAAAAATAACAAATAAATAGTGCGTTATAGTTCCGCGTGACGTCACGATATAGTACATTTTTTACCTAGGCGTGACGTCACGAGCCCCCACTCCCGAACTTTCACGTTCTTTATCTCTTTCAATTTCTATTGATTCGATAAATAGAAAAATACGTGTTCAGTATTTTTCGTTGATCTAACTGACGGACTAATTAGAATTATTATTATTTTACCCAGTCGTTAGTTATCCCTATTATGTATGCAGTGTAACAAAAAGGTCATAACTCAGCGCATAATGTACGATTCACTCCTACCGGCGCGCGTCGGAGAGCATCGAAGCGCATTTTAAACCATGCTACAGGGAATTGAAACATCCACAAAGCATTTAAATCCCTTATTTGCATGCAATATCTACTTACGGATCTATTTATGTCAGTGTTTGACAAAGCTCAAAGCTGCGTAAATTGCATGCAATAAGGAACTTAACTGCTTTGTTGATGTTTCAATTTCCTTTAGCATGTTAAAAAATGCTCTCCGACGCGCGCAGTTAAGTGTGAATAGTAGATTATACTAAGACTCGACTGTCTGTCTGTCTATCACCAGGCTGTATCTCATGAACCGTGATAGCTAGACAGTTGAAATTTCACAGATGATGTATTTCTGTTGCCGCTATAACAACGAAAAACAGAATTAAACAAATATTTGAATGGGGCTCTCATACATCGGTACGGAACCTTTTGTACGCGAGCTCGACTCGCTCTTGGTCGGTTTTTTTAAATAAATAAAATAGAAATAGAAAAACATTTATTTCGACACGGGTACACAACAATGAAATAAATGTGTAGGACGCCCTCCGGCCAGGTGGAGTGACGATCTGCTGTCGGCTGCTGGTAGAAGCTGGATGCGTCGAGCTCAGGACAGGGCGCAATGCCGCTCATTAGGGGACGCCTATGTCCAGCAGTGGACTGCTATAGGCTGATGATGATGATGATGACACAACAGTTAAACAATGCTTAGGTACAAAATAAAGGAGCGACCAAAAACAGGATTTACATTATAGATAAATGTAAATTGATGAGCCTCCATAAACCCTGCGTCGAAATGTGTTATATTATTTGTAGAAATGCGGTATGTACGAGTGTTTCATTTGCAAGACGAGAAAATGTAAATTGATGAGCTCCCATAACCCTGCGTCGAAATTTGTTATAATATATGTAGAAATGCGGAATGTACGAGTGTTTCATTTGCAAGACGAGAAAATGTAAATTGATGAGCCCCCATAACCCTGCGTCGAAATTTGTTATAATATATGTAGAAATGCGGAATGTACGAGTGTTTCATATGCAAGACCAGAAAATGTAAATTGATGAGCCCCCATAACCCTGCGTCGAAATTTGTTATAATATTTGTAGAAATGCGGAATGAACGAGTGTTTCATTTGCAAGACCAGAAAATGTAAATTGATGAGCCCCCATAAACCTGCGTCGAAATTTGTTATATTATTTGTAGAAATGCGGTATGTACGAGTGTTTCATTTGCAAGACGAGAAAATGTAAATTGATGAGCCCCCATAACCCTGCGTCGAAATGTGTTATATTATTTGTAGAAATGCGGTATGTACGAGTGTTTCATTTGCAAGACAAGATTGAAAGCAGCTCGTGCGCTCAGGAAACATATAACTGCTCAGCACACGGAACAATTCAGCTGTAAAGGATGCCCCTTCCTTACAAGGAACAGGTGAGTTATCTGCAATTCGCTAGCAAGTGCTATGTACGAGTGTTTCATCAGGCTGATATTGTTTTATTTACCTTTAGCTTACGGAAATGTAATTGCATATACATCATACCTGATCGTACTGGTTATATGTGCGAATATTAATATATATTGACGGCCTCTGTGGCGCAGTGGACGAAGGCCGCAACGCAGAAGGTTGCGGGTTCGATTCCCGCTGCGGGACAAATGTTTGCATGTTCTGTAGATATTTGTCTCGGGTCTGGGTGTTTTCTATGATATGTATGTATTTACAAAAAAATATATGTGTAGTATATCAATCATGTGGTTCCCATAATACATGCTCTGCTTTGCTTGGGGCTACATGATGCTGTGTGATTACGTCCCGCATTATTTGTTTATTTATTTATTTGTCTGGCTACATAGCTGCCTAGAAACTCCAACATCAGAGCTTGCCACTAACTCATACGAAGAAGAAAATAAATTGTTTTACGCTCAGTAGGATTATCTTGTTCTTCTGATAGGTATCTATATATATAAAAATGAAACCAGTTTTCCTTGGTCACGGCATCACGCGTGAATGGCTGGACCTCTCTCTCTCTCTCTTCCTGGCTATATATCCCACATGATGATGGGGTCAGCCTTCCTACAACTTTTCTTCCACTTCGCTCTATCTTTGACGTCTGCATCGGAAACATTGCATGCCACCATGTCTCTACGCAACACCTCTGTCCAAGTTGTCTTAGGTCTCCCTCTAGATCTTCTACCCGAGACGGACAGTTGCTGTACCTGGTTGCCAACGTATTCAGGTGGACGTCTCTTGACATGCCCATACCATCTCAGCCTACTCTCTTGCAGCTTATCGGCGATATCACGGACCCCCAGGCTGCCTCGTACGTACTCGTTTCGAATTTTGTCGCGCCTGGTAACTCCACACATCCACCTTAGCATCTTCATTTCGGCAACATGGATAGCATGGACATGACCCTGTGTGACCGCCCAGGTCTCGCTGCCATACATAAGCACGGGTCTTATTATGCTCTTATATACTAGCCCTTTGAGTTTGACCGGCATCTTTTTATCACATGTAACACCTGTTACTTCTCGCCACTTAAGCCATGCAGCTGCTATTCGGTGTTGAATGTTACACTCCAGATTTCCAGAACTGTGCATCATGTTTCCTAAATATTTGTATTGGTCGCACTTGGTGACAAGTTGACCATCAATGCTGATAGGTTGGTCATTAGAGTCTGGATCGTTAAAAGACATAAACTGGGTTTTAGCAACACTCAACACCAATCCGCCCGTGTGCAATTGGTTCTTCCAAGCATTAAGCGTTTCTTGTAAAGTGATACGGCTCTCAGTGCATACAGCAACATCATCAGCATAAATGAAAGTCCATGATGCTTTTTTCTGCGCATCTTCAGTGAGCGAATCTAAGGCCAAGCAAAACAAAAAAGGACTTAAAACTGAGCCTTGATGTACTCCTTCAGTGACTGATATCGACCTAGTATCTCCCACAGCCGTTCTAACCGATGACCTCGCGTCTTTGTACATGTCAGCAATGATATTAATGTATCTTTCGGGGACATTTTTCTTTCGAAGGCTCCACCAAATCGTGTCTCTAGGTACACGATCAAATGCTTTTTCCATGTCTAGAAAAGCAACATCCAGAGGTCGGTTGTTAGAACGATATTTTTCAGCAATCATGCTGAGAGCAAACATCGGATCCGTGGTAGATGCGCCTGGTACAAAGCCATAGTGATTTCTGGAAAGGGAGCACTCAGATCTTAGTCGGCTGTCAATAATTCTTTCATAGAGTTTCATTGTATGGCATATAAGTTTTATTCCGCGATAATTTCCGCACTCGTATTTACTACCTTTGCCCTTGTATATTGGGATTATGGTGCTCAACCTCCATGCTTTTGGCATTTTAGCAGCTAGCATCACGTTGTTAAAAAAGTTAGTAAGCAACAGCACGCCCTTATCGCCCAAACACTTCCACGCCTCAACAGGAATACCATCAGGTCCTACAGCTTTCTTATTGGACATCTTCTGTAACGCTTTTTTTACTTCACTGGGGTGTATAGGGGGAATGAGTCCAGCATTTCGTCTTAAGCACGGAAGTTGAGTGTTTGTCGCACTAGTGTTGAGGAGTTTGTCATAATACGCTTGCCATGTTTCTATAATATCCCTATCCCTATACTGCAATTCCCCAGTAGCGTTTTTGATGGTTTTACATCGAGTTGGATCCTTTGTGCTCTGGCATCGCTGTTTTGCAAGCTTGTAAATGTGCTTTTTGCCTTCCTTGCTGTCTAAAGTTTTGTACAGCTGTTGCTGAGATTTTGATCTTTCGATAGCTATAACTTTCTTGGTATCCTTCTTAATTTGGATGTATTCAGCTTTATCCTCGTTGGTTTGGGTGGACTGCCAGATCTTAAAAGCACTTTTCTTATTTTGTACTGCAGTTTGTACATTTTGATTCCACCACCAAGTTTCCTTTTTGGTCTTTTTATTGCCTTTAGTACGACCAAGAATACCATTAGCTACCGTAAAAATAGACATGCTTAAATGTTCCCAGATAGTATCTACGTCCGATTTATCATCGAAATCCAGATCTGATAGTTGTTGGCAGAACTCCTTAGCGTTTTCACCTTTCAAACTCCACCATTTGGTGAGCTCAGGAGCTCGAACAGATTTTTCTTTGCGTTTTTTCTGGTAGGTCATGTCCATAACGACTATGCGGTGTTGACTTGTGACACATTCTCCCGGTATCACCTTACAGTTTTTGACACGACCAATAAGAGCTCGATTTAACAGGATATAATCAATCTGTGAGACGGTGTTGCCGCTTTTGTAGGTGACTAGATGTTCAGTCTTTTTTGTAAAGAATGAATTTACAATGGCTAGATCATAGGCAGCTGCCGTTGAAAGTATGGTGTTCCCAGGTGAGTTAAGTGTGCCGTATGCGTGACCACCGTGCACTCTATTAAATGCGTCATTACTCTCCCCAATGTGACCATTGAGATCACCTCCCACTATGGTTATTTCTTTTGTAGGAATTTTCTGCAAAGCATCTTCAATAGTGGACCAGAAATTATCTTTATCTTCTTGGCTGCAGTTGACCTGGGGAGCGTATGCGGAAACCACATTTACAGTTTCACCTTCTATTAGCACTTTAAGCGTCATATGGCTGGACCGATTTCACTAATTCTTTTTTTGTTGTATTTGTTATTATTAGGAGAAGGTTCTTACGGAAAAAAATATTAAGAAAATCTCTCAGAAATATTGAAAAATATACATTTAATTTTGCTAAGGCGGTACGAAGTTCGCCGGGTCAGCTAGTTCATTATATATATTGCAGGGGCGTTGCGAGGGAACATCAGAAATGGCACGCGGGGACGAAGTACCAATGTCCTCACTGCGCTATGGAGTTTGAGTGAGTATTAAGTCGTACTATGTTGCCTCACAAAGCAGTTAAGTTCCTTATTTGCATGCAATTTACGGAGCTTTGAGCTTTTTCAAACACAGACATAAATAGATCCGTAAACACACAAGTATAACATTTTTATAAAAAATAAACCGACTTCAAATAAATCACTTCTTACTTCTATTTTTATGTTTTTCTTTATTCTTATGAGACTATTATTTTATTTTATTAATTGAATGAAATTGATGATGTTAACTATGTATTAGAAACATATTTTATTTTTTAATATTTTATTTTATCTATTATTTTATATTATTAATTGCATGAGATCATAATAATTATTGTATTTTGTATTAGTTTTATAATTTGATATTTTGTAATATAATTTTAATATTTCTATTATAGCCGTCTTATCTCTAGAAAATATTTGCACGACTAATAAGTCGAATATAGCGCTCATAATATTAAAACATACATCCAATGTACAAACCTATATTCTGGCAAATAAATGATCATTCATTCATTCATTTAAATGATCATTCATTCATTCATTCATTCATTTATTCTTGCCATAAAGAATTTTGAAAAACGGTTCACAATTGACGGAGATATTGGTGATCATAGGGCGAAAATTACAAGTGAGGATGAGGTTTTTTGAGTTTTCCGGGAAAAGTACCAATCCCTCAGGAATAAAATTTATATGGGACCACCTGTGAAGTATACTCTTTTAAACAAAAGAATTTTGAAAATCGGTTCACAATTGACAGAAATATTGGTGATCATAGGGCGAAAATTACAAGTGAGGATGAGGTTTTTTGAGTTTTCCTGGAAAAGTACCAATCCCTCAGGAATACAATTTATATGGGATCACCAGTGAAGTATACTCTTTTAAACAGAAGAATTTTGAAAATAGTTTTACAATTGAAGGAGATATCGGTGAACATACATAAAAAAAGTTTCCGACGAATTGAGAACCTCCTCCTTTTGAATAAAGTAGTAATAGATAGGTATATTGCATGCAAATAAGGAACTTAACTGCTTTGTGGATGTTTCAATTTCCTTTAGCATGCTATAAAATTCTCTATCGTACATTAGACTTTTGTGTATAGTTGATCCACAGTTAAATAATGTTTGTTACAGTAAGCTCACTACATACATGGGGCATATACGTATAAAGCACGCGTCAGATTGGGTGTGTGGTCTATGTGGCTATACATTCGTTAGCCGAAAGGGTGTCGACGTACATAAGAGAAAGAAACATAGACTGAGCGATGATAATGTATGTATAATTATTATCCATCACAATATTTGCTCTTTTAAAAAATCCCTTAAGGCGACTATAAGGGTCAAACCTCCCTCTCGCTCGCACTATTCAACATTTTTGAAGATATAAAATCACTGAATGTAGTTATGCAAAATAGCAAACCTTCACGGCCTAGAAAATAACAATACAAAGGTTCAGCAAGAATATCATGTTGAACCCAACACGTTTTCCTACCAAAAAAATTGCACCAAAATTGATCACATTGGTACAAGTTTTTTGGTAAGAAAACGTGATATAATCAAAATGATATTATTGCTGAACCTTTGTATTGTTATTTGTTAAGGTTTGCTATTTTGCATAACTATATTCAGTGATTATATATCTTCAAAAATGTTGAATAGTGCGAGCGAGAGGGAGGTTTGACCCTTATAGTCGCCTTAAAAATACCTGTTGAACTTACAACTATCTTGTGTCTCAAATACTTTTTTCTTTATCATCTTTTGATAATACAAACATTTCATAATGATCATCCGCCTATAGCAGTCGTATAATTGGATCTGATTGTACTAGGGTTGCTCGAATTATACTGAGACAGTCTTCAGAGGGACTCTGTGGCGCAGTGGGCGAAGGTCCGCCTGAGACCCTGAAGGTTGCGGGTTCGATTCCCGCCGCGAGACAAATGTTTGTATAATCTGATAATATATGTCTTGGGTTAGATTGTTTTCTATGTATAATATGTATTTATGTATCCTTTGTATAGTTGATCGGAGCTAGAATGATTTATTTATTAGTACAATCCTTTACAAATATAGAAACTATATCGCTACTTACAGCCAACATCAGAGGCATATAGTTTGAGTTTTTATGGTACTTACTTAGAGATGAAACAAGCTCATGGCCCACCTGATGTTAAGTGGTAACCATTCCATATCACAAAGCATTGCATCGTAGATCACGTTTTTTCGGAACGTGCTCTACGATGCAACACCTTGCATCCATCAACTGGGGCCATGAAGATGATAAGCTTGCGTCCATCAACTTGTGCCTGTAATTTCACCCACACCCTTCAAACCGAAACACAGCACAGCTGCTTCACGGCAGAAATAGGCATGGTGCCAGTACCCGGACGAGCCAACAACAAACAACTCTATACTACTAAAAAGGTAGTTTTTAATTTGCAGATTCCACTAGAAGGACCAACTTGCACCGTCTGTGATGTACAATTTGCATCAGAAGAGGCTCACGCGAGACACCTCAAGTTATCCTCCAGACACATGACAGAGAGCGACCCGTAAGTACCTATAAACACTTACTCCATTATTCATAACCAAATGTCATTTTTCACCGACTTCAAAAAGGAGGAGGTTCTCAATTCGTCGGAACCTTTTTTTTCGACTTTTTTTATGTATGTTCACCGATATCTCCTTCAATTGTAAACCGATTTTCAAAATTATTTTTTTGTTTAAAAGAGTATACTTCACAGGTGGTCCCATATAAATTTTATTCCTGAGAGATTGGTACTTTTCCCGGAAAACTCAAAAAACCTCATCCTCACTTGTAATTTTCGCCCTATGATCACCAATATCTCTGTCAGTTGTGAACCGATTTTCAAAATTCTTTAGGACAAGAAGTAAGAAGTGATTTATTTGAAGTCGGTTTATTTTTTATAAAAAGTTTATACTTGTTTAATGCTCGATAAAGTAAGCTTGTTCCTTTCATTTAAATGTAAATAAAAATAGGGGACGTGATATTTTAACGCCATTTTAGCTATCCCTAGATTTATAGAACTGATGACAACTAATGTTATGATTCATCATCATCATCATCATCAGCCTATAGCAGTCCACTGCTGGACATAAGCCTCCCATATTGAGCGCCATTGCGCCCTGTCCTGAGCTCGACGCATCCAGCTTCTACCAGCAGCCGACAGCAGATGTTATGATTGTTAGTGTGTTATCTTCATCTTATTCTTTTTCAATAAATAATTTATTTACATATATTTGCATATTCATATTCAGTTATATATTGCAATCATAATATTGGGTACAAAATATGGATGATTAGTCTTAGTGTTGCTTGTAAATAGCTAAATTCTTACGCGTTAACGGTAATTATAGTTTCTTTTTTGTATTTATAAAAGTTCTTTGTGTTTACATGAATATCCTTTAGATAAGATTAATGATGTTTGAGTAAAATAAAATGAGAAATTTGTAAAAGGCGTGACCAGTGTATTTTCAACCCAGTATCCTAGTCAGAGACTAGTTAAAAATCATTTTTTGTTAACGAACTGTAAAATAAAAAAAAAAACATAATACAAGCCCACTTTTGGGCACAGCATTATGGAGTAGGAGTCAGCCTGTTGAAAAGTATTTTTTAGGTAGGTATATAATTGAAATTAAAGATAATAAAACAAAAATTGCTGGACATTATCACTCATCATTGCAGCCCCAAACTAAGCAGAGCTTGTATTATGGGAACCACATGATTGATAAAACTACTTTTATACTATTTTACAAGGTAGTAGAGTTCTTTGTTGTTGTCTCGTCCGGGTGCGTACTGGCACCATGCCTATTTCTGCCGTGAAGCAGCTGTGCTGTGTTTCAGTTTGAAGGGTGTGGGTGCCGGTGAAATTACAGGCACAAGAGGCTTATCATCGTCATGCCTCAAGTTCCAAACGTGATCTACGATGCAATTGCTTTGTGATAGGTAATGGTTACCACTCAACATCAGGTGGGCCATGTGCTTGTTCCATCTTCAAGTACCATAAAAAAAACAACTTTATTGTTTCATCTATATAATTGGAAAACTGGTAGAAGTTTCTATCCCTTTATAAATTTTATTTCCTAGAAATCGCCTCCGAAACGACTCGCAGAGTATGAACGCGGAACGTAACGGTCGAGTGATGCGTCGGATAGAGAGGCGACCGGTTATACACCCGCGAGCGCCCGGAGAGCCAGTCACGGAAGGACTGACCGCCTCTAGGCCCGTCACCTGCGAACAGGTAACACTCACGTACAGGTCACTATATGTCACGTACAGGTCATATAGAGCGGCGACCGGTCATACACCCGCGAGCGCCCGGAGAGCCAGTCACGGAAGGACTGACCGCCTCTAGGCCCGTCACCTGCGAACAGGTAACACTCACGTACAGGTCACTATATGTCACGTACAGGTCACATAGAGCGGCGACCGGTCATACACCCGCGAGCGCCCGGAGAGCCAGTCACGGAAGGACTGACCGCCTCTAGGCCCGTCACCTGCGAACAGGTAACGCTCACGTACAGGTCACTATATGTCACGTACAGGTCATATAGAGCGGCGACCGGTCATACACCCGCGAGCGCCCGGAGAGCCAGTCACGGAAGGACTGACCGCCTCTAGGCCCGTCACCTGCGAACAGGTAACACTCACGTACAGGTCACTATATGTCACGTACAGGTCACATAGAGCGGCGACCGGTCATACACCCGCGAGCGCACGGAGAGCCAGTCACGGAAGGACTGACCGCCTCTAGGCCCGTCACCTGCGAACAGGTAACACTCACGTACAGGTCACTATATGTCACGTACAGGTCATATAGAGCGGCGACCGGTCATACACCCGCGAGCGCCCGGAGAGCCAGTCACGGAAGGACTGACCGCCTCTAGGCCCGTCACCTGCGAACAGGTAACACTCACGTACAGGTCACTATATGTCACGTACAGGTCATATAGAGCGGCGACCGGTCATACACCCGCGAGCGCCCGGAGAGCCAGTCACGGAAGGACTGACCGCCTCTAGGCCCGTCACCTGCGAACAGGTAACACTCACGTACAGGTCACTATATGTCACGTACAGGTCATATAGAGCGGCGACCGGTCATACACCCGCGAGCGCCCGGAGAGCCAGTCACGGAAGGACTGACCGCCTCTAGGCCCGTCACCTGCGAACAGGTAACACTCACGTACAGGTCACTATATGTCACGTACAGGTCACATAGAGCGGCGACCGGTCATACACCCGCGAGCGCACGGAGAGCCAGTCACGGAAGGACTGACCGCCTCTAGGCCCGTCACCTGCGAACAAGTAACACTCACGTACAGGTCACTATATGTCACGTACAGGTCACATAGAGCGGCGACCGGTCATACACCCGCGAGCGGCCGGAGAGCCAGTCACGGAAGGACTGACCGCCTCTAGGCCCGTCACCTGCGAACAGGTAACACTCACGTACAGGTCACTATATGTCACGTACAGGTCACATAGAGCGGCGACCGGTCATACACCCGCGAGCGCACGGAGAGCCAGTCACGGAAGGACTGACCGCCTCTAGGCCCGTCACCTGCGAACAGGTAACACTCACGTACAGGTCACTATATGTCACGTACAGGTCACATAGAGCGGCGACCGGTCATACACCCGCGAGCGGCCGGAGAGCCAGTCACGGAAGGACTGACCGCCTCTAGGCCCGTCACCTGCGAACAGGTAACACTCACGTACAGGTCACTATATGTCACGTACAGGTCACATAGAGCGGCGACCGGTCATACACCCGCGAGCGGCCGGAGAGCCAGTCACGGAAGGACTGACCGCCTCTAGGCCCGTCACCTGCGAACAGGTAACACTCACGTACAGGTCACTATATGTCACGTACAGGTCACATAGAGCGGCGACCGGTCATACACCCGCGAGCGCCCGGAGAGCCAGTCACGGAAGGACTGACCGCCTCTAGGCCCGTCACCTGCGAACAGGTAACACTCACGTACAGGTCACTATATGTCACGTACAGGTCACATAGAGCGGCGACCGGTCATACACCCGCGAGCGGCCGGAGAGCCAGTCACGGAAGGACTGACCGCCTCTAGGCCCGTCACCTGCGAACAGGTAACACTCACGTACAGGTCACTATATGTCACGTACAGGTCACATAGAGCGGCGACCGGTCATACACCCGCGAGCGCCCGGAGAGCCAGCCACGGAAGGACTGACCGCCTCTAGGCCCGTCACCTGCGAACAGGTAACACTCACGTACAGGTCACTATATGTCACAAGGTCAAGAATAGGTCACAAAGTCACATATAGGTCACAAGCTTTTAGACTGTCTTACTGACTAATTAGTCAAGCCTAATCGACTTAGTGGCTTACTCTTAATATACTACGCTAACGCCCGAATACTGAAATTTACTTAAATGATCCTGTCAGCTAAGGGCTACTTATCTCTAATGGACTCCTAAATTTAAATGGTATACACAAACGCCACTTAACATTATTGAGACCGTGATTAGCTAAGCACGCATCAAATTCTCCTATAAGTTTTTTAAAATATTATTTATCAATAAGTATCTTTATTCATATTCTAGACTGTAACATTTCAATGTTTTCGAAGGAATTCATACACGTAACAAAGTTTAGGAGAGGTCGCGAGTCCACTCAGATTTGATGGCTACCTAAAATATTTATGGAGACGTCAAACGTCTAATCATCCATTCAGTATACCGTTTGGTATTTATGTGGTAATTTAAGTGGGACTGAAATCTGACATCCCTAGGATTTAATTATCGTTTCGGTATACGATATTGAAGGATATCGGCGTCTCAAACATTTAGGATGACCTCAAATATTTAAGTAGAGTTTCAGTATACGGCCGTTAGTGGCTTACTCTTAATATACTACGCTAAGTGACGATCGATTTGACGAAAGAAATCAAAAGGAGAGTAGCAAATGGATGGAAAAGATATTGGTCACTGAAAGAGATTATGAAAGCAACAGATCTTAGCAATAAAATTGAGCGAGCAACACTTGTATTCTCCCTTGCCTTACTTATGGCTGTGAAACTTGAGCACTCTCTCAACATCACCGGAATATGTTAGAACATTGTTAGAGACCTATGGAGACGAGCATGTTGGGAATCAAGAAACTAGACAGAGTGAGGAACCAGAACAAATGAAATGGAGATAGGCGGGTCATATGTTGCGAAGCCTCCAGGTTAAGTGGAGTAAAATCCTGACTGAATGGCACTCAAGAAATGGCAAAAGAGATAGAGGTCGACAACGCAAAAGATGGGAAGACGAATTAAAGCTTACAGCGCATCCAAAATGGAGAAGAGTTGCAAAAGATAGAGAGCAATGGAAAGCGTTAGAGGAGGCCTTCCCTAAGAGGAACACTGAGCTCCGAAATATACTGTAACTCAGGTTCCAGGATAAGAAGGCTATTGAAATTGAAATTGTAATTGAAAGTGAAGTTTTTGTTATTTATTTTATTAGTTATTAATATTATTAGTTTTTATACTACGCTAAGTGAAGTTAGTCAGTCTTACATACAGACTGAATACCGTAAGGCTTTATGATTGAACATTTAAAAGTCCAATTCTAATGTAATTCTTTTATTTGCAGTGCGGCGTTGTGTTGAGAGATTTGAGATTATACGCGCAACACTTTCGCCGCGCTCATCCGGACAAGAATAGAACCAAGTACCCCGCTATGAAGACACCAGCCATGTGCGAACTGTGTGGTAGGATATTTCAGGTCAGTGCAGCCACATTAATAGTCATTTATTCATAAATATTAATATACGTCACAATTAAAATTAACATGAATGTAAAAAATAAAATTACAAAATGTAAAGTAATACATTATAAATTCAATTATAATAATAATAATGCGGGACGTAATCACACAGCATCATGTAGCCCCAAACTAAGCAGAGCTTGTATTATGGGAACCACATGATTGATATAATACATATTTTTTTTTTATAAATACATACATATCATACATAGAAAACACCCAGACCCGAGACAAATATCTGCAGAACATGCAAACATTTGTACCGCGGCGGGAATCGAACCCGCAACCTTCTGCGTCCCAGGCGGACCTTCGCCCACTGTGTCACAGAGGTCGTCTAAATCATAAGTCTAATATCATAATTATATTAGTAATAATAAATAATAATTTTGCCAGAATTGACATTTTTATTTTCATCATAGGAGTAGAAAGCTCGATAAGCCAGCCTTTTAATTTGTTTTTACCCGACTGAATTCCTCTTCAGTCAGGTTATGTTCTTAGGGTGTATGTATGTTTGTAATATTATTTATCGGTCGCTGTAGAACAAACGGAATATCATGTTGAACCCAACACGTTTTCCTACCAAAAAATTTGAACCAAAATTGATCACATTGGTACAAGGTTTTTGGTAAGAAAACGTGATAGAATCAAAATGATATTATTGCTGAACCTTTGTATTGTTATTTTCTAGGCCGTGAAGGTTTGCTATTTTGCATAACTACATTCAGTGATTTTATATCTTCAAAAATGTTGAATAGTGCGAGCGAGAGGGAGGTTTGACATGTTTCGTCGCCTTAAGATTAATAATGAATACTATTCTATTATAACATACCAAAATTCTTTAGTGTTTTCATCGCTTCTTATGATATATTTCAGAGTATGGCGCTATTAAAAGACCACATGTGGGTACACACCGGCGAGAAGCGCTTCAAATGCGCCGGCTGTCCCAAAAGCTTCACACAGAAGAGTAACCTGGTGTTCCACGAGCGAGTTCACAGCGAGCCTCGCCCCTCATTCCCATGTCCACTGTGCGGGAAACACTTCGCGTTCTACAACAATAGACGGAGACATATGTTTGTGAGTATATCTAGTGTGACACAGAGTAATCTAGTGTTCCACGAGCGAGTTCACAGCGAGCCTCGCCCCTCATTCCCATGTCCACTGTGCGGGAAACACTTCGCGTTCTACAACATTAGACGGAGACATATGTTTGTGAGTATATCTAGTGTGACACAGAGTAACCTAGTGTTCCACGAGCGAGTTCACAGCGAGCCTCGCCCCTCATTCCCATGTCCACTGTGCGGGAAACACTTCGCGTTCTACAACAATAGACGGAGACATATGTTTGTGAGTATATCTAGTGTGACACAGAGTAATCTAGTGTTCCACGAGCGAGTTCACAGCGAGCCTCGCCCCTCATTCCCATGTCCACTGTGCGGGAAACACTTCGCGTTCTACAACAATAGACGGAGACATATGTTTGTGAGTATATCTAGTGTGACACAGAGTAACCTAGTGTTCCACGAGCGAGTTCACAGCGAGCCTCGCCCCTCATTCCCATGTCCACTGTGCGGGAAACACTTCGCGTTCTACAACAATAGACGGAGGCATGTTTGTGAGTATATCTAGTGTGACACAGAGTAACCTAACTAATATACAAAGACGACATTTGACGACCATAGAGGCGACCCTGAGACGCAAAATGTTGCGGGTTCGATTCCCGCCACAAGACAAAATGAATGCATCATCTGCAAGTATTTGTCTCGGGTCTGCGTGTTTTATATTTAAAATAAATAAATAACGTTTATTGAACCTAAAAAAATGTACAGTACCTATTATATACATACATTAATTGATTTTTTGTAAATATTTTCGATAAAAACGGCAAAGTGCGAGTTGGACTTGCACCGAGAAAAGTCTTGACGGACAGACAGATACACCGGCAACAAAGTGAAGTATTACTAAAAGAAAGAACAGATTACAGAGCTTAGATAAACCTAAATGATTCATAAACTGCTTATGGACATTTTTTTGTAAATACATACTTATTACACATAGAAATCACCCAGAGCTGAGACAAATAAATAATAATAATAAATAAATAATCCTGGACGTTATCACACAGCATCATGTAGCCCCAAACTAAGCAGAGCTTGTATTATGGGAACCACATGATTGATATACTACATATATACATTTTTTTTGTAAATACATACATATCATACATAGAAAACACCCAGACCCGATATCTGCATATAATGCATAAATAAATATCTGCAGATAATTCATACATTTGTCCCGCAGCGGGAATCGAATCTTCTGCTTCACAGGACCTTCGCCCACTGCGTCACAGATGCAAAAAATATACAATAATCATCTTCAGCCTATAGCAGTCCACTGCTGGACATAGATCTCCCCTAATGAGCGATAAAATCCCATCCAGCATTACATCCTAAGACACTGGACCAAAACGTATGTGTTGGCCTGCAACTCCATGCGTTGTACCAAGTAATTTTCTGTTATAGTCCAGTTTTCAATTGTCAATTTAATTTAATTTGTAATTTTATCCTAATTTATTTTGTAATTTTAATATATTGATCTTGTAATTTACATTGTAATTTTAATTAATAGTTTTTTATTTATTTTGTAATTAATATTTTTTTGTCATTTTAATTTAATTTATTTTGTAATGTGAATTCAATTATTTAGTAATTTTTATTTATTTATGTTTTATGTTTAACCATTTTTATGGACTATGGTCTGAAATAAACGAGATTTATTTATTATTCACATAGTTTCTGTTTGTTTTCAGATCCATACTGGCCTGAAGCCTTTCAAATGTGCATCTTGCGGTAAATGCTTCACGACAGCGGGTGAGCAACGAGCTCACGTTGAACACGTGCATATGAAGAAACCGTGGCCGAAGAGAGCTAGGAAGGACCTTTATCAGGACAAGTGTGTGGCTGAGCCTTGAGCTTAATATGTGTGTGTGTGAACTTATAGTGCATTCCTATAAAATTCTTAAGGCGACGATACATGTCAAACCTCCCTCTCGCTCGCACTATTCAACATTTTTGAAGATACAAAATCACTGAATGTAGTTATGCAAAATAGCAAACCTTCATGGCCTGGAAAATAACAATACAAAGGTTCAGCAAGAATATCATGTTGAACCCAACACGTTTTCCTACAAAAAAATTTGCACCATACAAGATTTTTGGTAAGAAAACGTGATAGAATCAAAATGATATTATTGCTGAACCTTTGTATTGTTATTTTCTAGGCCGTGAAGGTTTGCTATTGTGCATAACTACATTCAGTGATTTTATATCTTCAAAAATGTTGAATAGTGCGAGCGAGAGGGAGGTTTGACCCTTATAGTCGCCTTAATGTGGAGCCGCGAACCTGAACGCGAGCTCAATCGATCCATAGCGGTACGCGAGCCGACACCGACTGACCACGGCTTCCCCAAACTGTACGCGTAGCTGCAAGTACAGACAGGGCGTCCAAGACACGCGTAACCGACTACGCGTACCAATATACGCTCCATGCGTACCCAGCTTAAGAATACACAAAAAGATTGATATAGATCTCAAATATTGAATGCTGTAATGTTATTTATAAACTTTATTTATTAAGTTATTTATAGTATTCTTTAGATTAATTTGTAATTTATTAATAGATTTTTATTACGACAAATAATTGAACTAATTTGTTTAAAAGATAAAATATTTAGTACAAATTCGGCCAACTCTCTCTGACGAGTGTCTTAAAAACTCTACAGAAATTTGACAATGTTTCGCCTTCCCCGTAAGGCATCATCAGGAAACGATTGACTCGCTGTCCGCCTTCGACACTCCGCAAAAAGGCGAAGCAACACGTCTGCGAATTTTTGCGGAGTGCCGAAGGACAGCGAGTCAATCGTTTCCGGATGATGCCTTATGGGGAAGACGAAACATTGTCGAATTTCTGTTGAGTTTTTATGAAACTCGTCGGAGAGAGTTGGCGTTTGTTCTAAATATTTTATCTTTTAAATATCTTGTAATGGATTTCCGCAAAGTCACGCCTGATTCAATTCATTATGAACTAATTTGAACAATCTTTGAGGCCTCGGCGCGGATTTATAGGCGCAAGCTAAAATAAATAATGCTTTACACTATCACACAGCATCATTTAGCTCCAAATTAAGCAGAGCTTGTATTATGGGAACCTCATGATATAACTATATGATATAACGGGTGATTTTTGAGCATTTGAGGCTAATTTTAGTCGAACTAAACATATTATTCAAGATTTTTCTCTTAGAAAACTGGAATGAGTTAAATGGGTAAACAATGTCTAAACTCTTTAATGAACGACTTACCTGCTTTTTTTTATGAAATCTTTTCTAATGTAAGGTGACATAATCTTGTCTTTGTGAATAAATGATTATTTCAACCTATTTTCAAAACATCACAGGAAATTTCAAAAAAGTATAATTTTTTATTGGGGATTAAAAAACAATCCTTGCCATTTTCTTTGTAAAAATTTATCATCATCATCAGCCTTTAGCAATCCACTGCTGGACATAGGCCTCCCCTAATGAGCGGCATTGCGCCCTGTCCTGAGCTCGACGCATCCAGCTTCTACCAGCAGCCGACAGCAGATCGTCTCATTGTAAAGATTATTTCATGTAATTGTTGACCACGACTAAATTTTAGGGTGACCATATGAGAAGTTCAATTTAGAGTTACTTTTTCGAGTTTATCGGCTGGTATCTCAACGATAACACGTGTTTTTTTTATATCCATGGCAAAAATAGTGGTATTGTCTTCTAAAAGGTCTTCTAAGATGATATGTACCATTCTCAGTTACCGACGCGCGTCGGAGAGCATTTTATAACATGCTAAAGAAAATTGAAACATACACAAAGCAGTTAAGTTCCTTATTTGCATGCGCAGGCGCGCCGTTAAGTGTGAATCGTACATTAGAACTAAACTGTTATAAAGTGCAATATTATTATGATACCAATCACAATAAACTGTATTTTAAAATTATGGGTGAATGTATTAGTAAAATAAATAATATGATTTATATAAATTATGAATGAATGTTATTAGGAAAATAAATAATATAATTTATATAAATTATGAATGAATGTAAATAGGAAAATAATTATGTAGCTTAATAAGTATGCAATTTGATTTCACTTGTAAATAAATATTTATTTAAAATATACTCAATAATTAATTAATTACTTAAGTAGAATGCTAGAGATTATTTTGACATTACCCATTATTCTTGTGAATTATGTTACTCGCTCACCTAAAATTGCACCTCGGTGTGTTTTTATAAAACTAATATTCATATGGCAACTTTGGCATATTCAATGAAGATAAAAAGTCAGCGAGGGTTTTTAAGTAAGTAGATAATAGTAATTTTATCCAGTGGGTGTCTACAATGGCTACCTAGCAAGTAAACTAGTGTGAAATATATTTATAAGTTAAAAAAAGACACAATAAACAGTGATTTTTATACTGTAATTTGTTATGATTTCTTTTATCTAACCCGTCTTAGGTTTTCACAGAAGATAATGATAAAAAATAAAAAGACGTGTGGCACTCGGGGACTGCCGCGGTAAAGCTATTGCATAGCATTTTGTATCAACTTATGCAATTATAATTATTTATTTATTTTTCTTTGATATTAATTCAAGTTACACTTTTTGAGCGTGGTGATCGTCTCGATTCGTGCGAGCTTCGTAGAGTCGTACAATACGTCTAGTTGCACGCACACAAACACCGTGTCGAAGACTGCCGAAAAGAAACGACGTTAGACAATGCACGGCCTTCATCCTTCAAGCCACACCTCCGTGCCCGTCGGAGTGGGGAGCGTGAGGTTTTTTTTCGTTACGGAATTTCTGGATTCGGTCCCCGCGCTCAAGGCCCTCGATAGAAGCTATGCAATAGCTTAACAAGTATTTATTATTAAAAAACAAAAAACCCGACTGTATAGACAGGAACTTTAAAGTCAGTTTAGTAGTCTCTTTAAATTGAAAATGGCTTCCTACAGTCGCCATATTGCATTTTTTGAAAATTTTTATAGCCTATGTCACCCTCGTGATCTAGACGAATCCAACGACACCTCATTAGTCAAAATCCGTCCAGCCGTTTGTGCTACAGCGACCGACAAATAATATTACAAACATACATACACCCTAAAAACATAACCTGCCTGAAGAGGACTTCAGTCGGATAAAAACTAACAACTAAGGTTAGATCCGGTGGCCATCTATGGTCTTCATCATCAGCTCCAGTTCACCAAAATGATGCCTTCTGAGAGCAAATGCACTACGAGCTACTACAAAATGCCCTATGATCACCAATATTCACACACAGTCGCGAAATTTGTTTTTTTTTAAATAAACCTAAATAATACATAATAGGCGTTATTGTAGGTAGGTATTTAAAGTCGGTTTTAAGTTTAAAACTTATGGTAGATTTTCTAGTTCTAATTCCCTCCCACTCTTCCCCTAGGCCTCCTCCATATGTAGGTTGGTAGGCATGGGTCTCGCCAGGATTTTTTCAGGGGGTGTATCTGCCTCTACACATTTAACTAATATAAAATACGTATATAATTATACATGTACATTATGTTGGTACTCAAATTTAAATCGCGCGGGTATTTGATTTCGCTCATCGAAAACGTATTTTTTTAGTTACGGACCCTTACAAAAATTCAGACCCTTCAGACCCCTTTAGAAGAAATATGTTATAGAAACTTCAGGCATGTTAGAAATGATTTAGTATTAATTTAAATAAAAAGTGGATTAATGTCTATTACGTTTGTATATAACAAAAGCGCTGAAGTTAAAACGACAAAAGAAGCCAGAAACGTAGACAGCGATGCACCGAAATTTTTAAATGCAACTAACATAAGTGATCAACCTGTAAAAGTTCAATCGACGAGCGTAGCGAGCTGGTGATTTGCTTTTACCAGAATATTAAAATCTACACCATAATTATAGAAATAAAGACGGCGAGCGGAGCGAGCCGCGATTTTTTTATAAAAACAATTAACAGAAGTGCTGACAATTAACTGAACTACAATAAACATAAGTGCTTGATTAGAAGCAGAGAGCGAGCCGCAAAGATTTTTAAGGCTGCCACAAAAGAAGAGCTGAATGTAAAGCACCGAATTAGAAATGTTAAAACTAGTTTGAAATGTAGCGGCGAGCAGAGCAATCCGTGTTTTTTTTTATGTGAAGTACTTATGACATCCACTTAAAAGTACCAAAATAGAAACCAGTACCCATAAAACCTATTAAAAAAGTCTCAACTAAATTTGAAACTTATCATTAATCATTTAAGCAAGAGTTTACTCTTGCATTATTTTATCAAGAATAATTATGTATCAGAAATTATAAAAATAAACATTCTAAATTAAAATCTTGAAAAAATTAGGCAGCAAGCAAGGGGGTGCCAAGTGCACCCCCTTGCACCCTGCTGCCGGCGCCCATGTTGGTAGGTATAAATAACTTAAAGTCCTTATGAGGGTTACTCGCATTTTATAAGAAGTATGAGACTGAGGACTGTACTCCTAGTACGAGTTGCACAATTCGAAAACTTTTTTTGTTTACCATATCGAGCTCAATTAATATACGTTTTTGGAAATTATGCAACTGGTTTTAAGTAGAAACTGATCGAACAACGTAGGTATTGTAATCTCCTTACAGGTTGCAATATTTATCACTCAAAACGGTGAGATAATTAACGAAAAAAAGGTAATTCAAAATTGAGTTCGATAAAGTATACTAAAACGTTTTCGAATTGTTTAACTCGTAGGCCCTCTGAAGACTGATAAGTTTAAGATGAAAGTAGGTCGCTGAAAGAAACTTCTGCGCATGGGTCTCTCGCTCTCTCTCGCCTCTAGCTCCCATATGATACCTTACCTTTGACTTCTGCACAAAAACGGTCAGCGCTATAGTTTCCTGCCGCTACTGAACCTACTTAATTCCCATTGACAATCACACACCACGCCCGTAGCCCGTACCTAATGAATGATACCTAAGCGGAATAAATGATGTGATCTGGTACAGGAAAAAAAACGAGAACAATGCATCGAGTTAATTAAAAAGGATCAATGCGGATAATTGGCATGACATGACAATGCGGCGAACGTCGCTCGCAACTTCAATTGGAGACTCGGGCTAAGGATCGGGCAATATTGGCCGTTCAAAATTTTCTACCCAAAAATGATGCCTGAAAACTTTAAACTTTTCCTTACAAAGTATTGTTATTCTGTAACTAGATAATATATTCTATGTTCCTAAATAAACTATAGGATATTTTTGTTTTTAATACGCAACAAAGAGGGAGAAAAGTGGTCAATTTTGGCATGAAAATGTTATTGCTATGGCTTTTAATTCCTTTAAGGTAAGTATTTTGTAAAAAAAACAATCTAGGAACCCCTCCGGTCCCTTAAGGGATTGTTATATTTGACGAGAAGTTTAATAGGAATAATGGGACTTTAGTCGGTATACAAAGACCACAAAAATAAAATTAAACTCAAGTGCATTCCAAGTGCGTCCAAGTCTAAGTCAAGGAGTTTTATTATGGGACTGGGAGTGCGCGCTTTGAACAAAAATCTGTGCTTATTGTAGGTATTCTCCCAAAAAAGGGTTGTTACACAAAAAATGAAACGAGACGAGACACTACCTTCACACGCACGGTGAACAGAGAGCGCGCACTCCCTTAGAACTCCTTGATGCAAGTAGCATCGAAGCAAAATACTCTCCCCGTGTAATACAGCCCTTACTAATATAAGTACGATAAGTCAGTTTGGCATTGACAGTTTTGAGATATTACTTCTTAAATCCCATCTACCTCTCTGTATCCGCTTCCGGCCGTCACTAAGGCTTAAAAAAAAACTCAATTTTTTGTTTCATTCAACCGGTCTGCCCTAAGTCCTAGAAATATTTCACTTGATTTAATTCCTACATTACATACATTATGTATTACAAATAAATAAATAAAGTAATTTAAAAGGGTAGATTATAGCCAGTTCTGAAACCAACCAGAACAATGCTTTAAAATTTTTCTAAGGCGCAAAAAAGTGCCTCCTAAAATGTCAAAGTGGTAAATTTAAATCACTTTTTTGGAAGCTCTAAAAAGAAGCAGCTATGTCTGAATGCAGAGCGTGTTTGGTCAAAAACGTGCGAATGCACTTAATACAAGATACACGGTACCAAGAAATGTATGAGAAACTGTCAGGCAGCCAGGTAAGTTTCATATAATCGGCAGCCATTACTTTAAATCCCTTTCTTTACCATCTTAAGAGTTACGATGTCATAACGCGTTTGGTCAGTAACCACTTAATACGGTAATTTTTTCTTCATTCATTTGAATATACTTATTAATGTAAATATAGTTACTTACTTTTCCTATCTTAGTGATAATTACAGCCAATTCTCATTTTTAAGAGACCATAAATTTTTGTATTGAAAATATCTAAGTACCTATTAACTTCAATAAGTCATAAGCATAACATAACTCATAATAAGGCTTCAGTCGGCAACACAATACTTAAGACATAACATTATGACACAATTTAAAACTTACTAGTGACAGTCAATTTATGTAATTGCTATATCTACTAGCATTTTAATAGCAACTTAACAGCAGTTCTTCTAGCGAGTCAGTGGTCACAACAACATAACTTCTTATCTTATCTTATGAGCCTGTCTGATCCAGGGCAAAGGCCTCCCTCCCTTTCCACACATCCCGATCTTGAGAATCCTCTTGCCAGGATACTGATAAAACAACCATTTTGTCACGCCACCTCCGTCTGTAACAACTACTTACCATAATATTTAAGTAACCTTTTCCACCTTCACTCCAATGTCTCTGGTGATGTCATCCTTTGACCAGGTGGTAGGGCACTAGGTGCGAATAAGAAGGTGTGGCATCGTCTGGATGTGGGCCCCGCAGTCACATTGATTGCGAGTAGAGTCACGATAGCTCCATTTATTTTTTCTGTAGCGTCCGACTTGGGTCCGGAGTCGGACTATAGAGTATATATGGAGCATAGTTCATTGCTGGATGCTTTTCAACTTAGGTTTGGTCCGCTTTTGAACTACATTAGGTAATATAAGAACAAAGAATTAAGTCGATTCTGCCACTCTATTGATCACTGATTGATTTAGTCGTAGCCAGATGTTGAGCCTATTTTTGAAGTTATTTACAGCAATAGCCGATACAAAGTATTCAGTAGCAAGTTCCAATTGTGGACCACTCTGTAACTAAGGAAGTGAGTGGTATCCATGGTGCAATTATCTTGAATCATCACATTGGACTATGTTATAAAACAGATTGCTAAGAAGCAGAATTGTAATGAAAAAAAATGCTGTCAGAGACTTTTAACAATCAACGCTAAGGCTCATATTCATTTACCATGAACAGGGATCAATCTAATCCCTAAATTGGCGCTTTCATATTGAGAATTGTGAACTGAACTATTAGTGTCCACGTGGGTGCAACAAGCTTATTAAAATTTGCGTTGAAGTACACTTAGTACTGTTGTGGAATAAACTATATGAATAAGCGTAACTGCCAAAGATGCTTGAGTTACAATCACCTTTGAATCATGTTCTGCCTGAAATGGACACATCAGCATTAAGCTGCTTGATCCATAATTAAATAATAAAAATAACTTAGTGTATGGAATGATCTTAATAATAAAAATCCTACTTAAATAACTTAGTTACTTTTCTCAAGCATTGCAGAAAATAGACATTGGCAAATTGATATCCAATGCTTTTGCATTTTATATCATGGGTATCACCCATGGCATAAAATGAAGAAGCATCAAGCAAACCGGTTCAGTGAGTAGTCTCAGTCTATGAATCTTTCCGCTAGGTCTTGGATGCCATGTCTTTTCAGTCTACAGTATTCGGGACAGCATTTTAACTAGTTTGTCCTCATGATCAATATATTGCATGCCTTGATACCAGAAATAATACAAAATTTATTGTTGTTTATTTATTAATTTATTGGATTGCTGACTAGAGATAAACGGATGATCAAACTTTCCTCCATTCCCTTGATTATGTTTCTAATGAAGCTGTCATGTTGTATGGTGTCCAATAATTTTTCCTCTTCATATCATAAGGTTTCCATCAAGACCCTTTGTCATAAATGTAGTTTATTAATAGTTTATTTTATTCAATTTCAATTAAAAAGATGTTGATAAAAGTTTATGCTTTGAATTCAGAGCAGGGGGACTTTTTCAGAGGAATGTCTCTCCACAAGTCTAGTGTCAAGTAAGAGTAGGTCTAGGTCTTGGCAATGCCAGCATAGGTAGTCTTGGCGAAATTTCCAAGGGTTTCATATTCATATTCATATTCATTTATTCATGCTTCAATGTCCTACATTACAGTGGTATAGCTTAGGTCTAGTATAGCTTATGAGTAGGTTCCCTTATTAGTTTAAAAAGACTAGGCAATTTTAATAATGTACCAACTTATAAGCCAAGCCCTAGCAAGTTAGGATTTGTACTTAAAGATTGATATTGTCCAATTTAATTATTAATTCTCCCATTTGAATTTTATTGGCATGTTGGTCTGGGTGATTTAAAATAAAATAAAATAATTTACTGCTTATGTAAGCAGTAATAATATGAAGACCCTTTGTCATAAATGAAGTTTAAATAGACTAGGTCATTTAAAAAATATACCATCCTATAAACCAAGCCCTATGCAAGTTATAATATTGTCCAATTTAATTATTAAATCTCCCATTGCATTTTATTGGCATGTTGGTCGGAGTGATTCAAAATAAAATAAAATTATTTACTGTTTACATAAATATGTGTTTAACAGACATCTATAATTCTGCCGTCATATTAAAAAAGGGCGCATCTAACAATTTTTCTAAAATTGAGTTATATATTACCACCGTGATCAGCGAAAAAGGATCATCTGATGGTAAAAAGATTTTTTTTCTAGAACATTCCTACAAAAAGTTAATGTTAAGCAAAAGGGCGCATTTACATTGATTCTTACCTTATTACTATATCGATAAGGCGCATCTTATATGTTTTTAACTTAAAGATTTTTTTTTCTCGATTTCATGTATCTGTTACTTGCGCCCTTTTCGAATATGACGGTAATTGTAGTTGACGACTTCTGTGGCGCAATGGGCGAAGACCCGCCTGAGACGCAGAAGGTTGCGGGTTCGATTCCCGATGCGGGATTAAATGTTTGCATGTTTTGCAGATATTTGTCTCGGGTCTGGGTGTATTGTATGTACGTTATGTATGTATTTACAAAAAAAAAGAATATGTGTAGTGTATCAATCATGTGGTTCTCATAATACAACCTCTTCTTAGTTTAGAGCTACATGATACTGTGTGAATAACGTTCAGCATTATATAATATCCCAAAAATTTTGACTCAGGCGGGATTCGAACCCGCGACCTGTCCATAAATACTACGCACTACGCTACCGAGTCAACTTCTCACCTTGCTTACCACACAGGTTTTTATAGTTTACGAAAACTTTCTAAGTTTCGGTATCTTTCCATACATTTTCGTAGTTCATGCACGTTTCCCTAGAGGTGCTGTACTGAAAATGTAAGGAAAGATACCGAAACTTATAAAGTTTTCGTAAACTATAAAAACCTGTGGTAAGCCCTCTATTTTTCTTTTTGCCGTATATTCTAAGATGATGACTTTTTAAAAATAAAACGGTACCTACCTACATGGTCAACTTATCGTTCTACCTGGGTAGGACTGGGAAGTGTCGTATTTGTGTACTGACCCGGCGCTACCCGGTTAGGGAGCAGGAATTTAAAGTTTTTAAATTAAAACCTCAATTTAACTCTGCATGCGGCTTCACTTGCATGGTACGTTGGTACCGGGATAAAAAGTAGCCTGTGTTATTCCAGGTCAATAAATAAATAAAAATAAATAATAAAATCATCATCATCATCATCCATTGCGCCCTATCCTGTGCTCGATTCATCCAGCTTCTACCAGCAGCCTGAACCGAAGAACCGATAACCGTTGGGGTAAACGAGTTATTGAGTGGAGACCGCGGCTCGGCAAACGTAGTGTAGGACGCCCTCCGGCCAGGTGGAGTGACGATCTGCGAAAGGCTGCTTGTAGAATAGTAAAATAAATTATTTATCGTTTATTCAGGCACAGTATAGACCCATATCACAAAAATCGTATAAATATATCTGATAAAAAACCTGGCAAAGGTAAATTTATAATATAAAATAGCTAATGCTGGAACTAAGCGGAGCTTGTATTATGTGATCCACATAACAGATAAAGAGTAGTTTTTTTTTCCTTTCTATTCTGCTTCTTGGCGATTTGTATGTTACAAATAGTGCAATGTGATGCCTTTCTGGGTTTGTTATGTCATGGCTAGGTAGAGAGATTGGTCCAGTGAGTAATCCCTCGGTCTTTGTTTGTCAATCTTTCTGCTAGGCCTTGTTTGTAAAAAATAAGACTAAAAAAATATAAGCCAAGCAGAGTTTCTTGCCAATTCTTCTCTGTTTGGTCACCTTACGAATTGGTGTAAATTCAAATTTAAGAAATTGATGTTTGAAAGTGTACTTACTTTAAGTGCTTTTTGAATAAACTTATTTTGATTTGATTTGATTTGATGCAGTGTCTTTTCAGTCTTCAGTATTTGAGCAGCTAGTTCATGTCTATGATGGTCCAGTCTCATTAGGTAACTTGTAGGTTTTTAATCGAATAATATTAACAGTACCTTTTTAATTCCAGCTCAGCAAAGAAGATGGAAGACCTGACAAGATCTGCTACATTTGCAACTCGCAGTTGCAGAAGTTTTGGAGTTTCTTTGAAATGGCACAGAATTCTGAGGAATTGTTTTCGAAACGACTGATTTATGGTGCAGAGGTAAAATGAAATTTTGTAATCCTATTCATGTTCCAAATGTTTTTTTGAATAACATTAAAGTTTTTCTTTTTAATTAATGTTGTTAAAAATAATTTATTTTTAAATTAAGTGATGTTAAAATTAATTTACTTTTAAATTAAATTAATTATCCTATTATCTATAATCATTATAACAGGGGTTATCGTTTCTAAATAATGTTCCATATGTTTTTTTAAATAACATTATTATTTTTAATTTTAATTAATGATGTTAAAATTAATTTATTTTTAAAATAAATGATGTTAAAATTAATTTATTTTTAAATTAAATGATGTTTAAATTAATTTATTTTTAAATTAAATTAATTATCCTATTTCTATACTCATTATAACAGGGGTTATCGTTTCTATGGGCTATATGGCCTGCCCATTGCAATGTCCTAAGTTTAGAGCTGGATACAATTTATTTATTTATTTTTAACCATCTTAAAAAAAAAGGAGGTGTTCACTATTCGGTTGTTTTTTTTATGTTCCCTCTAAACTCCGTCATTTATGAACCTATTTCGAAAACTCTTTTTCCTTAAAGATACTTCCCGTTTAGTCTCATTTCAAATTTTAGATAACGAATTTATTCTTAGGAGTGTTTAAAATACCGCTCCTAATAACTCGTTGTTGACATTATTATAATAAATAACATTATTAAATCTATTATTATTTAAATTTAAGATGTACAAATTTATTTTTTAATTAATTTATGTTTAAATTAATTTATTTCGAAATTAAATTACTTTTTTAATTAATTATCTTTTAATTAAATTATTTAATTCCAGATGTTTCAAGTCAGGAACATCCACGATATGGTGAGGACGCCAGTCAAGTCAATGTCATTTATTGACGATGGAACTGACGAACCCGAAGTGACAGTCACAGTTAAGGAGGAACCCGATTCTGATGAATGGGAACAGTTTAGAGAAGAGTTTATGGGTAAGTACACTAGGTACTGAGGACAGGGCTTCAGAATAGATAGATAGATAGACATTCATTAATTTTTGACACACACCCATGTAGAATATAGGTTCATATAACAAACATCAAGAAGGAAAATAACAATAAGTATACAAACCAGAAAAAAAACATAACTTATTCTAACATTTGTGTAGGCCAAAAAAGGTCCATCTCAGCATTTGCTACACCACACTAATGCGGGCAGCGCTAATTTTCAGATCCGACCTTATTTGGGTGACATCACGTACCTAACCTACAATTACAAAATAACTGCCTAAAATCTTTATATTTAAGCAAAGTGTAGTAAGAGAAAAAGAAAAATAAATAAAATATACAGGTACATACTAGCAGTGTAAGGATCTTTTATATATGCGATAATTATTTAGCCGCGTACAAAATACAGCTCAATAATTATTGAGCTGTACAATATTTGGATGTGTCGCTCCCAAACGATGACGACGGACGAAATAGAATCGCTATAAGGTTGGCTAGAGGCCCTGGTGTCCGTTTGGTTACGCAACCAATTGGCGGCGCGACCAGTTCAGTAATGCACAGAATGTTACCGGTCGCGCTGCCACGCTGGTCGCGCCTCCACAAAATTACTATAGCGCTGTACGGTGTCTCAGTCACTCGGCCGCGAGTGTCGCCCCCACCTCATTGCATGCAACACTTCGTAGGTCCATTTTGATACTGTCTCAGTCAAAATCAATCAAAATCAAAATCAAAAAGCTTTTTATTCAGATACAAGGTGGAAGATAAGTAGGGTTGGAATCTCTTCATTTAAGTTACAATAACCTGTGTTAGAAGAGTCCCCTCTTTTCTGTGGTCGGTGAGGAGCACTTGTAATCTTATATAACTATAGGTAGGTAGGTCTTAACTGTAGGTAGGTTTAATATATTATATCAACATCAACATCAACAGCCTATATCAGTCCACTGCTGGACATAGGCCTCCCCTAATAAGAAGGGAGATATGCCCATAATCCCCACGCTGGGCATGCGGGTTGGGGATCGCAGGGCACAGCTTCTAGCACCGCCGACGCTGCTGCCCATCGGCAGCCAGGGAATGTAGCTGTGCCGGTGTTTTAGGCTGCGCTATGCCGCAATCAGCCGGCCGCCAGAGCCTCGTTTGTTAGTTAGCAGGGTGCACCACGTGCAGGTGAGGTTGGCTTGGGTTCCGCTTAGATGGAGGATGGAACCACTTACACCCCAGGTTTAATATATTATATACAGGTAGGCAAATAAAGTTAAAGTTATTAAATCAATCGGAACAAACTAGGTAGACATTATATAAACTTAGCATTCAATTTAGGTATAATATGTTGAGTACAGTGATAATAATGATTAATATATTTAGCTTTGACGATGCGTAGGTAGGTACTGTAGGTAGTTACTTATATGATCTTAGGGCTGTGAGAAAAGTACATAGGTAGGTATATGTGTCAGTGGTGAAGCCACTAAGCCCCCTTACTTATGAACGCAACTTAAAATTAATCAATACTCAAAGTTAGCCCTGTCACTGTTTGTCATTATCCAACGGATAGAAATGGCAATAGTTTAGAATAAGAATAGAATAAAAATAAGAATAATGCATTGGTATATGGTACATAGAATATTAATAGTTATTATTAAGATTATTACATTGTATGTGATGTGCTACAAAATGGACCCTAACTCAGCATTATGCGAGTTGTAAGTAAACAAACAACCCACGCTGATCTTCCGTTAGGACCGATTCCGTTTAGCGGACGTGTAAACTAATAGAACTAGATAGAGATAAATAGAAACATAAAAAAATATATATAGTGTGTAAAATAAGAAGAAAAAAATAATAATATAACAGTAAAACAGTGCGTTTCACTAGTAAAAAATAAGAAAAACTTTCAAAATAAATAAAACAAATTACATAGAAACATGATTAGGTAGGTCAGGTTTCACATTTAAAGAAGAAGGTACTAAACATAATGATGATAAAGTATGTTTAAGCATCGTTTATCTTTTGAAAGGTGTTCATAAGTAAGGCCACTGGTCTAGTTTGGTAGCTTACAGACACCACGATGGCGCGACTGGTTGCGCCGCCATGATGTCCCGGTGAAATATAACCTAATACTCATCATGTATTTTAATCGTATCCTCAAACAAAACTAAAGCAAATAAATAGGGTAATAGGGTAGTAAAGCAAATTAATAAAGCGGTAGTAGCTCCTTTGTTAAAGTGGACTGGAACCTACCAGATAGGTACATAATTTAAGTACCCAGTCTACGTAACTTAGCCTACCTAATCAAAACTATTAATTTATGTATTTTGAGACTACTCAAATAGCAAGTATGTTTAAATCTCTGTGGTTTATTGGTTGCTATTTATAATAAAAAACATTTATTATGCAAAACTTTTAAATGATAAATAAAAAAAAAATGTAGTGTAGGTAAACGCACTCCGGCCAGGTGGAGTGACGATCTGCGAAAAGCTGCTGGTAGAAACTGGATGCGTCAAGGACAACGCGCTCATTAGGAGAGGCCTATGCCCAGCAGTGGACGGCAATAGGCTGATAATGATGATGACACTAGGCCACCGCGTATCGGCAAACGTGGTGTAGGACGCGCTCTGGCCAGGTGGAGCGACGATCTGCTGTCGGCTGCTGGTAGAAGCTGGATGCGTCGAGCTCAAGACAGGGCTCGATAGACCAAGAGTAAAAGTAACTTAGTCTAATAAGCAGTGATCAGAATTAGGCGGGCTAAAATACTTAATGTTCGAAAAAAATTTATAGGTGTACACGTTTATAATGAAGCACGCAAGATGGAGTGACGATTTGCTGTCGGCTACTGGTAGAAGCTGAATACGTCGAGCTGAGGGCAGGGCTCGATAGATAGATACACTTTATTGATCACCATTCATACGGGAAAGAGTAAAAGTAACTTAATTTAATAAGTAGTGATCGGAATTAGGCGCGCTAAACTATGTAATGTTTCAAAGATAACAGAGACTAAGTGGAGACGTCTTAGGACTAAATATTTTTTCGGGTTGCCTCTGTTTTCGGTTCATTTTCGTACATAAAATCCATTAATAGGTGTACACGTTTATAATGAAGCACGGGCGACGACTCTTGGAATGAAACACGCTCTCAACCCATCGATATCAATTAAAACTTAAATGTAAGAAAAATAAATATTTTTTTGTAGTCGATTAAAAAGAATTCTTAAATTCTTTATTGTACACGAAAACATAATACAGGAATAAATTTACATAAATGCTACATAGCAAAGGCGAGCTTAACCCTGAAAGCGTATTCTTACAGCAAACCTTTGGGTATTGGGAGAAGATAAAAAGAGAAGGATAGATACATGAAGAAAAATGAATAAGTTCTCACCAATATTATTAATATTAAATGTACTAAGTTACTGCGACGATTGTTCAATTTTTCGGCCGAAGTGGGCCGAATGAAATTGTTGTAGTAAGGAAGTCACTCTGTTCTTAGATTTTTAGGTATTTTAGCCCACCTCATTCTGATCACTGCTAATAAGCAATATTAAGGTAACACAATTGGCAGCCTTATCGCTAACAGCGATCTCTTCCGCGCAACGCCGCTCATTAGGAGAGGCCTATGTCTAACAATGGACTGATATAGGCTGATGATGATGATGATAATGTCATTTACCTGTGACTTGAGTGTGAGAAACAGAACTTACTGAAAAGTTTGCGTTACCTACATTTTTGTATACAGGTGTCAGTTTTGCAAACTTCCCATCAGGGGCGCTGTTTCATTTCCAAACAAAAATATAGTGCAAAAATTTTTTAGACATATGATTTTCAAACCCTGAGGGCGAATCATGAATTCATTTCGTATCGTTAGCATATAGTAAATTTTGCTGGAAGCGTAAGATATAAGCTTCTTCCATAGGAACTCCAAACATCATTTATAATACGGACTGCTAAAATATGGAATCAGCTGCCAGCGTCTGTTTTTCCATTGCCTTACGACCCTAACGGCTTCAAAAAGAAAATTAATAGGCACCTCTGGGAAAGCTCGTCTCATCGTCGACTTCATCCTTGTCCACGCAAACCGAGCCGGTCAAGAGCTGGCCCATAATAAAATATACCAAAAAAACCGCTTTGCTCACATAACTAATAACATAAGTTCTGTATAGATAACCTTGCCAGCTTACTATAGATATAGATGTAGTTATATCTAGTTATAGAATTATCAAAAAACTATTTAATTTAATTACAGATTCTCAAGATGGAATGTCAAACTCCCCCTTACCGGCTTTGGAAGAAATTCCCGAAGATATACCAACAAATATTGAAATCACGCCACCAAAAACAGTGGATACAAGAGAATACCAAAAATATATCAAAACTGAACCCATAGACCCAAACGAAGCCTTACCAGCAGCAGCTAAAAAACTATTACAAAACCTTTCCAAAGCTCTAAAGATTCCTATAAACACAAACATAAAACACGAACTAAACATAAATCCATTAAACGCAAATGTCAAACGCGCGAACATCAGGACAACAACAAAGCGAGAAAACTATATTTGCAGTGTCTGTAACTACAGATGCCGTCAAGCAAAAACATTAAAAAGACACACCAAAGTTCACGATCAGAGCTACCAATACATCTGTAAGCATTGCTCGTACCGTTTTATAGACGAGAAGAAGCTGGCAACACATAAGAACTATTGCACCGTATGTCATATTTGCAGCAAAAAGTTCCACAACCGCGCCAGCCTAAAAATTCATGTCAGACTCCATACTGGGGTCCAACCTTACGCTTGTGATATGTGCGGACGAGGTTTCAACCAGAAAACGAACCTCCAAACACATCTTAGAGTACACTCTAGAGAGAAGCAATACCCTTGCGAAATTTGCCATAAAATCTTCCCCTTCGATTCGTATTTGAAGCGTCATATGCTGATTCACAGCGAGAATAATCTAGACGATGATAGTTTGCAGCAAACCGTCAACTGTCATAAGTTGTATAACACGAAAAAGAAGCAGAAGCAATGCATTTGCCCTGAATGCGGAAAGATTCTTCGCCAGGATAGTCTGGTTATGCATATGATGCTCCACACAGGCGAGCGACCGTTTTCCTGCGAACGGTGTGGAAAAGGCTTCACACAAAAATGTAATATGCTCACACATATAGAGAGAGTTCACGCTGGAGATGAGTTATTTGCTTGCAAAGTCTGCTTTAAGACCTTTTCGTCAAATTCAGAGCTAAGAAGGCATTGCGTAACGCATACAAAGTTTAAAAGTGAGTTGAATGAAAATTTAGAGTTTCTGTTAAGCCATGGAGTCAAAGCTGAGCTCTTAACTGATATAGATATGAAAGATATTAAACGTGATTTGTTAGCTGACAATGATTTAAGCAATGAAGATCGAAGGGTTGACACCGATTTAAATAATGATAACCAACTAAATAAAGAGTTAGTAACAGGCAATGGATCCAATAAAAAGGTTGTAACAGATAATGGACAAAGTAAAGAGTTAGTAAGAGGTAATCGACCAAACAAAACGTTGGTAACAGATAATGAACAAAATAAAAAATTAGCAACAGATAATGTACAAAATAAAGAATTAGTAACAGATAATGAACAAAATAAAGAGTTAACAACAGATAATGAACAAAATAAAAAAAATGCAACAGATAATGTAGAAAATAAAGAATTAGTAACAGATGATGCTCAAAATAAAGAGTTCACAACAAATAATGAACAAAATAAAAAAATTGCAACAGATAATGTAGAAAATAAAGAATTAGTAACAGATGATGCTCAAAATAAAGAGTTCACAACAGATAATGAACAAAATACAGAGTTAATAAGTGACAATGAACTAAATGAAGAGTTAGTAATTGAAAATGAACCAAATAAAGAGTTTAAAATTGAAACTAATGAAAGAATAGAGATTGAACATGACTATAAATTAGAGGCAAACTCTATCGGAAGTATAAGGCTAAGGAAAGACTTGATAACAACTGAAGGATTAGAGTTAAGAAATGATTTATCAACTGAATCTAAACAAAATAAAACTAAAGAGCCTAAAACTATCGGCGGTTTAAGATTACGAAAGGATTTGTTAATTGAAGATACAGAATTCAAGAGTAATTTATCATGTGGCTTTGAAATAAACAAGTTGAAACGAATTTTTGGCACAAGAAGAAAGAGAAAACGGAATTCGTCAAATACAGCTGTAATTAATTCAGAAAAAATGATTTATGATACTAACGGAGCTATAGCATGCGATCTGTTGACTAATACTCATGGAAATTCAGAGAATATCAATGATAAAGCTGACAAACATTCAGAAACCAATTTGTTGGCTGATAATGAAAAAAATGTGTTGAAAAGTAAATTATCGATAGCAGTAAGAAATCTAGAAACGATTCATAAAACAAACGAAAACTACGCATGTGGTGTAAATAACTTTAATAGAAATACTGATCTAGATTACACTGAGAATATAAATTTAAAAAGAAATTCCTTATCAAGAACTGAAAGAGTTGCAGAGTTAAATCTAAATAGCACTGAAAGGACTTTAGAGTTGAAAAGAGAATTAATTGATACTGAAGAGTTAGAAAGTGAATTGCCAACTGAAAACGCAGAAGAGTTTAAAAGAGAATTTCTATCAGACACTGAATCGGCAGATTTGGAGGACGATATGATTAACGATGGATTAGAAGTTATAGAATGCGATGTTATATCAGACAACGAAGAATATAGAGAGTTAAATTACAACGAAGCCGAAAATGATTTAGACGATTCGTTTGACACTGAAATTGAAGTGTTAGAATGCGACGTGTACACTGACACTGAAGATATAGATGAGTCAGGTTTAAATGACACTGAAGGCTATAATTTGAGGCGCGATTTCACTGACGCTGATTATACTGAGTTTACAAGTGGTATGTCGGTTGATAATGAAATAGAAGTAGAAGAATGCGATGTATACACTGATGCTGAAGTGGTAGCAGAATTTGAAAGTAATAGATTGAACACTGTTAGTAATGAGCGCAGTTTCACTGAAACAGAGTTACCGATAAAAAACGAATTCTTATCAGATACAGAAGAACAAGATCTGGAATACGCTCCGTTATCAGAGAATGAAGATACAGAGCTATGTGATAATAACACTTACACTGATGTTCAGTTAAAACGCAATTCAAGACACACTGAAAGAGACATAGAAGTTGAATTCGACACTCCTACAGCACAAGAGTCCGAAAGTATTTTTTTAGGCAACAGTAAAGAAACACGTAATTTTTTTAACAACACTGAACAAATTAAAAGAGATTTAGATGCCAAAAGCAAAGAAATTGTACGTAACTTATTCACTGGCGGAAATTTAGAAATAAAAAGCGAATTTTTCGACACTGATGATTCAGAGCTAAGTCAAGATTTGACGTACAATGATAGTAGCACAGACACTGCTGAGTCAATTGACATTGAAGATTTGATGTTCAACACTGATTCGAAATTATCTGCTCGTGATTTCGAAATTTTTCAGCAGAAACACATTTATAATATTCATAGGAAGCTAAATACTGGGATCCAGACGGCGTACCCATGTGATATTTGTAAAACCAGAGTTTTTTCATATTAAACATATGAATAATACTAAAAATATTTTATTTATACACAAGTAATACCCTCACTTGCAATAAGTTAATACATTTTAGTAGGTACTATGTTCAACAAGAAAGTATGACAACCGTGAAAGCACGACAACATATTCAGCCGTGGTGGCCTAGTGGGATGTACCCCGACTTAAGATCTGGAGGTCATGGGTTCGAACCCCAGCCGTGCACCAAAGGATTTTTCGTTTCGAAAATTATATGTGCACATTACCACGAGCTCGAAACGGTGAAGGAAAACATCGTGAGGAAACCGGCATGCCCTCGAACTGGAAAGAAAGGTAAAAGGTTGGAAAGGTATGTGCTAGGTTAGTGTTCCAATAAAAAGCGGCGATGAGCTTGCAACCTGTCACGTGGAATGCTAGCTGCTTGCAAAAAGTGGGCATGTATCGAACGTAATGTTTGGACTTGCCTCTGACTACCCCCGTTAATGTATCCTAAATAGTGTTACATACGTACATAAGTGTTCTTCTTCTTTTTTATTTATGGCCTCCGTGGTATAGCGTCCACAACTTTGCCAATGTCGACGTCGACAAGATTTAACAATAAAAAGGCGATGGAGGTTGAATGTGATAAAAAAGGATTGTGTTTCCAGAGGAAGACTTACCTTTAGGCAACAACAAGATGATTTTATGTGGCTCAAAAGACAATTTTAGGACTACATGTGTGGTGCGCCGTGAGTAACGAGTAAATAGTGACATTTGACACCAGTTGTAGTGGTGTCGTTCGGAATAAAAGATTGAGAAAGAGGGTAGATAGATTCGTCTGCCTGTAACTACCCACTCGCACAGACTTCACAGTTCCTCCCGTGATCATGGCGTATGCAACTCCGTCGAAATATCGAAACAGCACTCGCAAATCATGGTAAATATCCGTTTAAATCAATAATTATTTATTTTAGTAGGTGTTTGTTGTTATAGCGGCAACATAAATACATCCTCTGTAAGGGCCTTTTCATTGTGCCGCCCGAAAATTTTGGTACCTTCGGCACCCATTCGGCACTAAGTCTGGGGCTATAATTCATAATTTCAACTCTCGCTTCAGCCGATTGCTGGTTTCATATGTGCAAGCTAAAGACCCATCACTATGGCATACACATAGTTTTAGGCATGTAACTCCGAAGATTTTTTGGCACCTAAATTTTGACTTAGATTTCTAAGAAGCACCCAATATTGCACAAAATATTGACGTGCCTATTCAGAATAGGGATGACGACTGGGTAAAAAAATCATAATTCTAATAAGTCCGCAGTTAAATGAACAAAAAATATTGGACACGTATTTTTTTATTTATCAAATAGATAAAAATTGACGGACATAAAGAGCGTCAAAGTTCGGGAGTGGGGCCTCATGACGACACGGCTAGGCAAGTGTACTAAGCCGTGACGTCACGCGGAACTTCAACGCACTATATCTTTATAGTTTTTTGTTTAATTATGTAACAAAATAAAAAAAAAGTGTCCAATATTTTTACCCGACTGAAGTCCTCTTCAGTCAGGTTATGTTTTTAGGCTGTATGTATGTTTGTTATATCTGTCGGTCGCTGTAGCCCAAACGGCTGGACGGATTTTGACTAATGAGGTGTCGTTGGATTCGTATAGAACACGAGGGTGACATAGGCGGTATGGAATTTCAAAAAATCCAATATGGCAACTGTAAGAAGCCATTTTGAATTTAAAAAGACTACTAAACTGACAAATACTAAAAACTACCTGTTTATGCAGTCGGACTTTGTTTTTTTAAAATAAATACTTGTTTGATAATGTAAATGACGGACTAAAATAAATGTTTCATTCGTTATCCCTATTCTGAAATTATCTGTGCGTATGCTGGGGACATTCACACACTCAGAGCCTATGCACACCGAGTATTTTATGCGGGCAGACGACGCGCGTTTACGGGCGCACAAGTAGATTGTTGCGCGACTGAATCTCACAATCATCAACAAAATCTTACAGGGCACATTAAAAAAAAACATAATAGGTTCGCAATAATATTTTTAATATTTTCATATTAATTTATTCCATCACAGTGGTTTATCTTAGGTCTAAATTTATGAGTAGAATCCGCGCCACGACTCAAATTAGAAAAAGGGGTACAACAAGGCCAGTCTCACTCCGCACTTTAGGTACGAAGCTATAAGTACCTCGGCGGGCCCCGACTGCGGGGCTATATATTAAATGTTAGGTACGAGCTGAATAACACTTTGTTGCGTCGCCGCTAAACTATTAGTTATTTATATATATTACACTATTTGTTTTAACGTTTTTGCGGAGTGAAAATTCTGGCTTTTTTCTATTCTGTGGTACAACTCGATCCCGATGGTGAAATAATGGATATCTACGAGCAATTTAACTGCGAAATGTCCAGCATAAGACCAGTTAGACCAGAAGAGCATAATTATTGTAAATAAAAACGAAATAAGAACCAAATATTTGTTTTATTTTACTATAGTTCTGATAGCAGCGCCGCGTGTATAGGATTGATCGTGGCGCGGACTTTAGGTTACATTGACCCTGTCAGGGCGCTGCAGGAAAATAATAAACTAAACTAAACTATACGTAGAATTAAATTCCAACCATTTTAGATCTCAAGGCCTTACTTTCTGAATCCAGAAAACGTAATTTTCATAAATATTTCAAAGTGCCTTACCTCCAAAACTATGAACTATACGAAAAAAAGTTATAGAAGATAAAATACTTATATCAATACGTAAAATTCAATTCCAACCATTTTATCTCTTAAGGCCTTACTTTCTGAATCCAGAAAACGAAATTTTCGTACATATTTGAAAGTGCCCTAAATCCAAAACTATGAAAAAAAAGTTAAAGAACATTATACACTTATAATAATACGTACAATCCAATTCATCCATTTTAGCTCGAAATGCTTTACTTTCCTCTTAAATCCAACCTGGGTGGTATACGCTCTGTCCATGACGTCCTCCCTAACTGTCCTATTTTCTTTCCTACAAAAAGTCGGTCGGGTGCGGGGAGCCTAAAGGAAATTGAAACATCGACAAAGCAGTTAAGTTCCTTATTTGCATGCAATTTTAGCTTTGAGCTTTGTCAAACACTAACATAAATAGATCCGTAAGTAGATATTGCATGCAAATAAGGAACTTAACTGTTTTGAGGATGTTTCAATTTCCTGTAGAATGTTTTAAAATGCGATCCGATGCTCTCCGACGCGCGCCGGTAAGTGTGGATCGTACATTAGATTTTCACGAAACAATTTCCGCGGCAATCAGCGGAACTAAAGCCGAATCTCCAGTATACGTTCAAAAGGTGATTTTGACTGACTGCCTGAACTTCTGTGAGAAGTGTGTGAAGGATTTTTATCTTTTTTAACACGCTTTTATTAGTTTCACCTGTATGTATGTATGTATGTATGTAACCGACTCCTTTGAGCTCGATTTTGCCCTACTTTGAACGATCAGATTTGATTCAAACTTTGCACACCTGTCAAAGGTCGATGACAATGCAATAATCCGATAAAAATATCCGATTATCCTAATTAGATTCGCCAGGATTAATTAATTTCTTTCCGCATCCTTTGCATGCGAGTAAGAGAGACAGAGCTAGTGCGCGAACTACGCATGCGTGCAAGCGTGTTTTTTTAGTTTTTTTAAACTATTATTTATTTTTTATTTTTTGTTCGACATGTGATTTGACTATTAAGTATTGGAATTTATAATTACTGACATTATTATTATTATTATTATTGACTATGTACTAAATATTTACTAATTTAATTCTGACAGAAGTGTGTATAAATTTATTGATAGTGTGTGTGTAAGTAAGATATTGATTGATTATTTGACTACCTATTGAATTTGTTATTACTGACTATTTTTTATTGAATTTTGACTATGTAGAGATGTATAGATGTAAACTCAACCAAATTTTTTATAATTAGAGTAATTGGCGCAAGCCGTTCTAGTTATTAAGTCAATAAACAATAAAACACCGAACATTTATCAAGAAATTCTAAACAGAACAGATTATTCGTATCATATTTTAGTGGGAGACGTGTTGAGTTTACTTTTCTTATGATTTTAATTCCACTCCAGTGCCACGTCTTCGGCATTTCTCTATATTTTTTATTCTTTATTGTACACAATACAAGTAGGACTTAAAAAAAAAAATAAAGCGACTTCAAAAAAAACACTTCTTACTTCTTGCCCTAAAGAATTTTAGATATTGGTGATCATAGGGCGAAAATTACAAATTGAGGATGATGTTTTTTGAGTTTACCGGGAAAAGTACCAATCCCTCAGGAATAAAATTTATATGGGACCACCTGTGATGTATCTCTTTTAACAAAAAAATAATTTTGAAAATCGGTCCACATGGCAAGCTTAAGTACCTACTACTTAGTATTTCACATGGTATTTGAATAATTACATCGACATGATCCTCGCAACAATATACTGTCGTTTTTAGCCCTAACGGGGGCTCTTCTCATCGCATTTATAATTTTTTTTCAGATTTTTGGATCCTTAGGAACGTAAAAAAACAACATTTCGTGTGTTTTGTGGCCGTATTTTTACACTGAAAGAAAGAAAGAAAGAAAGAATATAAATTTATTTGTAACACAAGACTTACAAATACCGAGAACAAATAACATAAAGAATAATATTATAAGTATAGTAAGTCCGGACGTCACAAAAGGGACTCCGGCTCAGCATGGGCTGGCTGACTAGCAAGCTAGTAACCAACGCTGGTCTTCCGTCAGAGCCTGTTGTTAACGTTACGGATAATCTACCCACAGTTAAAACATTACATAATAAGCGCTAGGAAAAACAGATTACTCACAAACAGACAATATTACAATGATTATTCAGGCAAGAGCTAACTAAAAGTGAAAAAAAAAAAGGAACAAAAAATCTATTACAAAACCAAAAAATAAAACAAAAACAAACTTATTCTAAAAGTTTAAAAGATGCGGCTAGCAAAAAGATGGAAATATAAATCACAAACTAAGGTAAGTGAATCTATAAAAACAATTCAAAATAATTTTACACCTTACGTACTTATACATAAACCACTCTATGGTAACCACTACCATTAAAAAGGTAGGTACCCACTATGATATTTATATAACACTTGTGTCGTGTCTTTGACTTTCCTGCTCCATCTGATGATCAAATAGGAATTTCTTTAATTTAATTCTAAAGCCATGAACATTTTGCAGGTTCCTTATTGGCGGGGGGATGTTGTTCCAGCACTTGGAAGCAGCATAGCGGAAGCTACCCCTGAAACAGGCCGAACTATGTCGCTGTGTTGCGAGCTGCTTCGAGCACTGGCGAGAGCTACAAGATCTGGAGCTAGATGACCATGACAACTTCTCATAGAGATACGATGGTGCCTTATGCTTCATGACACCGAACATAAGACATGCAAGGTGTAGTTTACGACGGTGCATCATTTTTAAAATCAGATGTTTATTTATGAATGGTGTGACATGACCTCTCAACGGAATATCAAAGCAAAAGCGGGCGCAGGCATTTTGGACACGCTGAACAAGTCTTTGCGTTCTAGAAAGTAAACGGGGCCCAATAACTACATCTGCATAATTTAATTTTGATAATACAATAGACTCCACAAGACGAATACGCAGATCAGTACTAAGGTATGGTCTCATTCTGTACAGGACTTTCAGTCGATAGAAGCAGTTTCTAACCGCATCAGCAACATGCTTCTCAAACCGAAGGTGACAGTCCATCTGTAGGCCGAGATTCCGCGCCTCGTAGACACGCTCCACTGCCTCACCCATTAGTATCACATTCTGCGTAGGGCTGAGACGATCTAGCTGATATTTAGTGCCAAAAATTAGATATTTTGTTTTAGTCGGGTTTAATAACAGACTATTTCTTTTTGACCATAGAGCTATGTTTGACAAGTCATTATTGAGATTATGTATAGCATTTTCAAACTCTGATGGCTTGAAGGAGATGTAAACCTGGATATCATCAGCATATATGTGAAAATTACAGTACTTTATGACATTTTGTACATCAGCAGAGAAAATTACAAAAAGAAGAGGTCCTAAGATCGATCCTTGAGGAACTCCTTGTTTGACAGGTAGCAAGTCAGATAGAACGTCTGTACCGTCATTACGAATAATCTTGGTGCACTGAAAACGGTCACTAAGATAGCTATTGAACCAGCGTAAGGCAACCTGGTCAAAACCATAATATTGTAATTTAGACAGCAATAAATTTATATTTAAGGAGTCGAATGCCCTTGAAAAATCAAGCAGAACTAACAGAGTACATAGCCCTTTATCTTGTGCACACAGTATCTGATCACAGACATCGAGCAAAGCAGTAGTGGTACTTCGACCTTTCCTAAAACTCGACTGTAAGTCAGGCAGAATGCCATTCTTTTCAACGTACTCTGTTAGCTGACAGCTTATTACTTTTTCTAATACTTTTGACACACATGGCATCATACTTATAGGTCTGAGCTCACTAAATACAGTTGGATTACTTATTTTAGGTAGAGGAAGCACAATAGCCTGTTTCCAAGCGCTAGGAAAAACAGAGGAACTAATAGACTTATTAATTAACATAGTTATGGTGTCGAGTGCGTCAGGTAATGTCATCGTAAGCATGTCCAAGCTGATAAGATCCAGGCCTACTGCTTTAGACTTAAGGCTACGTATTATTTTGCAAATTTGGTCTAAGCTTACAAGTTTTAAACTAAATATTGACTTGCTAAATTTATGAAATTCGAAAAACGTAAGATCGGATATGGAAACACAAGACATGCCAGGTAGAGTTAAAAAGTGTGTGTTTAAGACATTTGCATTTTGTAGATGCCGCGGAAGCTCAGAATTTTTCTTAGGTAATATTGTGTTTTTTATATTTTTCCACAGTAGTTTAGGTCTTTTAATATTATTATTTATGTTTAAATTAAAATATGCTCTCTTTTCATGAAAGAGAGCTTGATTAACTGTTGACTTTAGGGATTTATAATATAATTTCTTGCTTTCCAACCTAGTTTTATGATACTCAGCTGCCGCTTCATCACGCAACCTCATCATTAACTTGACAGTATCCGTGATCCAAGGATATGAATGCGTTTTGATAAGTACTGACTTCAGAGGGGCGTGCAGGTCTAACAGAGCCAAGACATTCTGATTGAAGCAGTTAACCATTACGTTAATATCATTAAGTGTCCATATAAGATCCCATCTAATTCAACTTAAATCCATATTAAATTTATTGATGCAGATATTTTTTATAGGCCTGTAAGTGATTAATTACAAATGGTTTAGGTATATTTTTTTTTATATTGAATTCAGAATAAACGAGACAATGTCCAAAGAGTGTTCCTACTGGTTCAACGGCGGTCATATTTGATTGCAGATTAGAACATATCACGTCAATTAGCGTTTGAGAGGTTTCAGTAAAATGTGTTGGTGAGGCGATTAATTGATTAAGATTCAAAGAGGATAAAAAGGTTGATAATTTTAAAGCTTTTGTTTCAGTACCATTAAGTACATTAATATTGAAGTCACCCAGTAATACCAGGTGATCACAGTTAGGTAGCGAGTTTATAGAGTCTGTGAGAGCGTCAAGGAAAAGGTCAGCATCCAGCCAAGGCGGATTGCAATTTTCTTTCCGTTGAGAGTCATAGTAAGCCACATTTGTTCAACTGCTTTATGTAACGGGTCCAACGGGTGTGACCATGAACGTACTGCTATACCACGCTTTATAAAGAAGCCAACCCCTCCGCCGCGCGAGCGCACCTCTCGTGGCCGCGGGATGTGCTTCAGACGATAGCCTTCCACAGCGGGGGCGCGTCCCTCCTCACCCGCCCTGAGCCAAGTCTCATTTATAGCGAGAACGTCTAAGTTGAGCCTTAAAATTGAAGCAACAAGGTTATCATGGTTGGTGCCAAGGGAACCTGCATTTAACAAACCAATTTTTAGCAAACTAAAAACTACTGAAACGGAAAGTCAGACAGATAAGACAAGTGAATCACGTAAAAATTAAATTGTAAATTACAGCACAATATGTAAAATGAGTACTTCTTAAAAGGAGAATGCCGATAACCCGTACCAAGTGCGTCAAAACCAAACGTATCCCATAAAATTGGCTATATTTTATAAATAACATTAACATTTTTTTTAGTCTTACAGACCGACTCGATTAATAATCACGTAAAAAATTCTTTCGTTTATTTGGTTTCCGGCGCACGGCGCCATGACATTGCAACCACCCTCACTTTTAATTTTAGACAGTAGAATTTAATGAAAACATTGGAGGTTTTTTCACTTTGTATAATCAAAGAGGTTGGATCAGAAACTTTTTTGTGGTACTACTAAACTATCTCCTATTTTTATATATTACTAGAGTGTTCTGTGGCATTGTGTAGCAGTGTTTTTTCTGAAAATATATATTTTATTAGACATAATCACAATAATGAACGATAAACAATCGAGGCATCCATGGCATTTTCGTCGTTGTGACTAATGTGTTAAGATCTTGGATCTTAGCTTGGATTTCACCTTCACCAATGCCTATCTACTTTCTCGTCACTATCATTATTTGAAAATAATATAAAGTAGAACACAGTAGTAATGTATGTAATGTCCTACCTACGAAGTAGAAGTTAAAACACCCTTTTACCTATCTTTGTGAGGTATATAAACCTTTTCTTATAGATATTATCATATTTAAATGTTTATAGTGTAATATTTATAATTATGTAGACAAAACTGAACACACAAGGTCTCGGGAAAGCATTTTTTCAAAAACAAACTCTAAAACTAATATCAAATAAAAACAATTTGTTTACGTTTATCTTAAAAAATACTTAGTATTCCATGAATAACAGTATAATATCTTTCAAAAAAATTAGGTTTCGTTTTGACGCAGTCACTTTAGCATTGGTACCGAGCGCCATACATCAGACGGCATTCTCCTTTATACATAAAAAGCTTGTAAAAATATAGACTGTATAATAAAATATTGAAATAACAATTCTAAACTGAAGACTAAAAATGTCTAAATAATTATTATTGTTTCTCGATACATGTTTTTCTGAGGAAATTGTATAGCTATAAAACTTCATGACTAAATAAATAAAATAACTAAACATTATAACACTGAGGCACGACACAGTATTTATTAGATGGACTAAAGTTGTTTTTATTGTTTCTTATTCAAAATAAACAAAGTAGTTCCACGCGCGACGGGCACATTCGGGTAAATGCTTTGAATCCCCGAGTCGCTCGCGCTGTGATAGGACACGTGACGTCATCAACGATATCGCGCTCGGTCCGCGGCTTAGACCGAAAATGTTAACTTTGCACTTTTATATCTCGGTCAGTTTTAGACATAAAAAAATAATAAAAACACAGTTGTTCTCGTAATTTTTTGTAGATTTTTTTGCCATATATAACAAAAAATGTTTTTCTTCTTCATTGGCGGAGTTATCGGTGAACATACATAAAGTCTAAAAAAAGTTCCGACGAATTGAGAACCTCCTCCTCCTTTTTGAAGTCGGTTAAAAATAACTACAAAAAAGTTTACTAAAAAGCTATGTACTACGTCGAGCTTAACCCTGAAAGAGTTTCTTTAAACAAACCTTTAGGTATAAAGAGAAATTATATTGAAAAGGATAGATAAATGTGAAAATAAACCTACATAAAACTGTTCATGTATATTCTCACGTGAAAAGTACTGCATCAGTTACAAATCTGTACTTTCCTCAGTACTGTTTTTAGATTTAACTAGGTATATTCCATGTATTTTCATATGAATTTTAAGATTATGTCTTCCTGTGAATCCCCGGTCGCAAAGTTCACATACATATGGCTTTTCACCTGAAAAAATAAAACTATTCAGGTTTTTTATAAACTAAGGACTGGACGCAATAGCTTGCATTGGGAGAGGCTTTTGTCAAGCACTGGACTGCTATAGGCTGATGATAATGATGATGAAGTAACGAGCACATGGCCCATCACACCACACCAGCCTATTTATTTATTTATTTAATCGTATGACTTATAACCAGGCGTTTACAATACAAAATCTAAATAAAAATAACAAATAATAAAATCATAAATCTAATCAAAATTTAACGCTAATTTATAGGTCAATATTTTAACCACCCCAGGACAGAGATTCACCAGATCGGTCCAGGGTCCCAGATACGAGTGGATAGGGCAGCGCAGGATAATGTGCTCCATTGTCTGGTCCTCTTCACCACATTCGTAGAGCGCCGTGTCTGTCCAGCCCCATTTTTGTCTAAAGTAATTGCATCGGCCGTGTCCCGTTAGAAGCCGGTTAAGGCGACACCATAATTTGCGGGGCAAGCAGAAGCCTTTTTGTTTGGATGTGGGGTCAATGCAATGGGCACGCGAGCCACTAGTATATTCGCTTTTCCAACTGTCTGCTATCTGGAAGTTTTGAAGGTGTTGGTAGCGTAAGGGGGATGTCTCGATTTCAATCTGTGATGTGGAGGACAAGTAAAATCGCTGAGAACTGGGAGTGCCGGCTGTGACTGTATCTTATCAGCTTCTCTTTTTAGCCTATATAAGTCCACTGCTGAACCTCTACACTAATATTATAAGGAGTAAAAGAAAATATTTGTGTGTGTGTGTTTGTAATGAATAAACTAAAAAAATACTGTGCCGATTTCAAAAATTCTTTCACCATTGGAAAGCTATATTCACGACGCTAGATCTACGATTTTTGATGAGTACAGAGCCTTGAAATACCTGTCGATGCTTGACGAGTACAAAGCCTTGAAGTACCTGTATGTGTCCTACGATTTTTGACGAGTACAGAGCCTTGAAATACCGGTCGATGCTTGATGAGTACAAAGCCTTGAAGTACCTGTATGTGTCCTACCACAGAATACAGATAGGACAGAAGCTTCACTCCGCGCAATCATTTAAATAAATAGCGACTTTAGCTGCTACGCAATAAAGTGCTAATCAGCTCGCACCGAACTCAGCGCCTAACATTTATATTAACCTACACCTTGCATCCCTTTCTATCGTATAGCTCTATCTCTACTGACGTGGCACGTGTAACGTTAGGGTTGTCTTGAGAATTATTCTGTGACGAATAATAATAACCTGGCCGCCGACGGGCAGCAGCGTCGGCGGTGCGAGAAGCTGTACCCTGCGATCCCTAACCTGCATGCCCAGCGTGGGGATTATGGGCATATCCCCCTTCTTATAGAGGAGGCCTATGTCCAGCAGTGGACTGAATAGGCTGTTGTTGTTGAACCTTTTACTATCCAGTTACCTGGCCACCTATTTATTTTAAGGAACAATGATAATTCAAATAATATCTACCTACCTAGTATTAAATCAGAAAACTATTTTACACTGGCTGGCTGCATTAAGAACTCAGAAAATAGGCATACCTACTAGGTAGGTACTTGGGTCCTTAACACTTTCTTAAGTGGAGGTGTCTTGTGTACGAAAACTGAATAATCACTGTTTAAGGTAGGTAGGTACATCATGCTAAATCATAAGAGAAATTTTAGTAGGTAGGTATCTACCTAGATATTTGCAAGAGAAAAAAACAACATTTGGTTTGTAGGTAACCTAGGTATCTAGTTTTAGTTGTTAGTACGCCTACCTTTAGGTAACTTACCACATTGATTTGTCTACCTATACCTACCTACCCGACTGTTTTTAAGTAGTTAACCTACACTGCCTACTTAAAGTTAAATCAAATAAAAATGTACCTAGGTTGGGTTTCTAATATTGCTCTCAGTCTACATAATCAAAATCATAATACCTACATAGTGCTGCCTATGCCTAAGCATAGGCAGCACTTAAGATACCTACCAATGGCACAAAAATTGTCTATGAAAAAATACCTACATTATAATATTACGTTTATTTATGTAGGTAGGTTCCGCATTCAAATAGAACTTGTACCTAAGTACCTACTTACTTAAGTAAATACGGGAGACAAACTTTCGTAGAAAAACTTTCAGTTCTGTACCTACTATTGGTATTATTTACATTTTCTTACCTTTCGCTGTCATTAGGTAGTTTGAAAAACGTGAGATGCCGGTCCTTATTATTATTCAGGCAACCAAATGCTATGCAGTATTTTTTTGCCTTCATTTGGTGAAAAATATAGGTACATTACCAAAAACAAACTAAAATGCCGCGGCTGCTCAAGGACACGTTCGTTCCGGGCAGAACGCGGCAACCGACGTAACGAACCACGCTAGGAAGGCCGGCGATGCGTAGGTATATTTTTATACCTATTCTGCGGAGTGAAAGAGGCCTGGTCCTACGCTGTTTGATAAGTACAGAGCCTTGAAATACCTGTCGGTGCTTGTGTACAAAGCCTTGAAGTACCTGTATGTGTCCTACGATGTTTGATAAGTACAGAGCCTTGAAATACCTGTCGGTGCTTGAGTACAAAGCCTTGAAATACCTGTATGTGTTCTACGATGCTTGATGAGTACAGAGCCCCAGTAGAATGTTCTATCGCAGTATTCGCACTTAAATCTCGGCTTTCCGTTGTGTTTGTCCATATGTATTTTATATACACGTTTACCCTTGAATTTCTCTAGGCATATTTCACAGTTGTACGGGTAGACATCTTCGTGCTGTCTCATGTGGCGTTTCAACTGAAAATAATATTTATTTATTTATTTATTATTTAATTAACACGGTTGACACCAATTACATTAATTAAATTAAATTATACAAGTCAGAGTGGTAATATCTAATGTCCAGCAGAAAAATAATAATAATAATCAAATAAAACTTATATATAAACAAAGATATGAGTTGTGTCACAAAACAAAGATAATATTGTGTCACAAACAATCATGCATCTCGCTCACAAAATTTCAGACATTCCGATAATATTTTCATCCATACAATAAGTCTCACTCAGGATTGTGGTTTAGGAGAGCGTTATAAATTATATAAAAAGAAATACAAATATAGGATGATTGGAAGATGGGTGCAAAGCTGTGAGGGGATTGTAGGTAGTTTAGGCTATTTAGAGCCATTTTAGGCCATAGTTAATTGTTAGTTTATTGTTGTATTTTTGCAAATTTAGTAATAATTTATTTATTTTACTGGCAACCCGAAGGCATTGCTGTGAAGTTGTAGCTAAAACTTCCTAGCGATGACGTCATAGCAATGTCGCAGGGTGGGGTCGGCTGGAGTACGAGCACTTGTTTGACGACCGGCATCGAGTAAAGACGTTCTAAAATAGGTGAAAGTTTGTAATGTCTGTAAAGTACTATTGTGGATGGAAATATAACCATTCAAGGTATTTATTATTTATTTTATAATAATACGCCCTGACAGTAGCTGAAAGCTTACAGTTATTTTAGACTAAGTTCGACTATTTCTTTATATTATAGTAATGTGTAAGAAAATCTACTATAAAATGGTCTAAGCATCTACCTCATTAGATATTTTTTGAACAGACTCATTAAATTACCGAATTTTTTTAAAGATTTAAAGAATAATAATAATAATAATTGACCAATATCTAGCGAGGCTCTCGCTAGGCAGCTGGATCAAGTGTCAGATAGAGGCGGCGGTTCTGCTGGACTCGGCACGCATTGTGCGGAGGTTCCTCTCTCTGCAGCCCTAGCCACCGACCGTTTAAGACTTGCCCCGGTCGGTGGTCCACCATTTTGGATCTATTTTTAACTATAATGTTTTTTTATATTATTTTTGTATATAGTAGATTAATAATGTTTTAAACTTTGTAGTAAAAAAATATTTTTGAAGAGTTTTAAAATTTAAGTGTCATAATAATAATGAACACTATCACACAGCATCATGTAGCTCCAAACTAAGCAGAGCTTGCATTATGGGAATCACATGACTGATATATATTTGAATACATATTTTTATAAATACATACATATTATGCATAGAAAACACTCAGACCTGTGACAAATATCTCCAAATGATGCAAACATCGCCGCGGCGAATAGAACCAGCAACCTTCGCGCTGGATATGAATTTGGTTGTGTTCCGTACTCATCAGTCACTTACGTGAAACTCGTCAGAGAGAGTTGGCGGAATTTGTACTAAATATTTTATCTTTTAAATATCTTATAAAGGTAAATATGTCCATCTTATAAGTGTTTTGTAGAAAAAAAAATACCCACAATCAAGATAAATACTATTGTATATGTCGGCGCAAAGCCGCTAAAATCTGTAATAATTATTAAGGATAGAAAACAAAACTGATGGTTTAGTATGTAAACCATGTAAAGCAATGTAAAATTGATTAATTAATAATTTAATAACCTACTAGTTTCTGTTATAGGTTTTGATATTAGTTGAGGAATGAGTAATGATTTGTTTTGAAGCGCAATACCAAATGATTACTCATGATTAATTCAAAATTATTTTTAACAAGTGAAAACCTATTCTTAATTCATGTTTTGATTTATAATTACAGAAAAGTAATCTTCTTTGCTTTGCTATTAATTTACTTTGTTAATAACGGACTTTTGATTGAACTTGTTTTGCAGCGAAAATATTCAGCGGAATATTTAAACTGCGTTAAAATAAAATGATATTTTCAAATCTATCTTTAAAAATGTTAAAATGAATTTACAGTAAAAAAAAACATTAATCTGATCTTAAAGTAATTTGAACACCGTTTTTATTGATTTTGTACTGCGAAGCCGCATTACGAGTCGAGACACGATTGTGGAAGGTGTTCTTGTGTTTTGTGAAGTTATTTTAGAAATCCTGTGAGTACCTACCTACTTTTGATACTTAGCTTAAAAAGCCTTATTTGGTTCTCGAAATAAATTGCGTTTTTCTTACTTGTGTTTCGTTATTTGCAATGAGCAACCATAGTGATGAAAGTAGTGACGTCAGGCTGACGTCACTCCTTTTAAAAACCCCGCTGGTCAGGCTGCTTCGTTATATATTATTATGGAAATATGCTTGAATTAGAAATTATTTTGGTATTAAGTTTGTATGGGCAATTCGTCCGTCGGAAGTCCCCTAACTACAACTATTTTAGGGAGACTAATTTCCCCGCAAACTTACCATGCGGCGAACGACATTGGCACCGCACACTGTGCACACGACGATATAGACTTTACAGTTATGCTTTTCGAATAGTTCAGCGCTCCGGTATGTGTTCCGGCATTTCTTGCAATTCACCTTAGTATTGTTGTGTTTATATAATTTATGAGACTGAAAATAAAATATATTAAAACATTTTTAAATACACGGTACTATTTTAATTACCAAAAAAAGACTGGGTAACGCAAATAGGGTAATGTAATGTTAATAAGCAGTCAAAAGTTTTGGTTACGTTACAAAGGCAAAGTTATTTCAAGTTTCCAGAAATCCCGCATGAATTTATGAATGAAAATTCGGGTAGTTTATGAAATGGCAATTAGTGCATGCGTACCATTTTTTTTTGGTAATTAAAATTCTTTGGTGTACTATGTTAATGTTATGAATAAACATGTAAAAATGACGTGAAACAGTATTATTATTTATTTATACCTATTCGTAACGCGATCAAACAAAGAATAACCAAGAAACTCTGCTGGCTATTCTTCTCTGTTTGATCGCGTCTCAAATTGGTGTAAATTAAAATAGTGGACGATCAATGTGTTATGTGTCCTAATTTAAGGTTTGATTTGAAATATTGTGTGATCCTAAGTTGAGATTCTAATTGAATAAATAATTTTAGAAGTTTTAAGGTTATTATTTTGGCAATAACTTCCTCAGTAAAATATAGAATAATATAATACCTAGATAGATAGATAGAAAATTCTTTATTGCACTAGTACACAGTACATAGTATCCAGTACACAGTACATAGTATCCAGTACACAGTACATAGTATCCAGTACACAGTACATAGTATCCAGTACACAGTACATAGTATCCAGTACACAGTACATAGTATCCAGTACACAGTAAATAGCACACTGACAGTACACAAACGAACACAATGCTAAATAGCATTTTATTCCATGGGTAGGCCAAAATTTTACCTCATTAACGCAAAAGACGCTTCATAGAAATTGTATTGACAACTTTTCTCATTTTTTTTGTAAAATCTAATGTTTTGATTTGGTAAGTTACTTTGGGGAAAGTGTTCCTGAAATAGAATTGATTGAGGCTAACTATTGCAGGCCAGTCTCAGTCCGCACTTTAGGTACCGCGCTATAAGTACATGTTTGGGCCCCGAGTGCGGGGTTCGCTCCGTACGTTAGTACGCGTCAGAAGAGATAAGAGTTACGTATAGAAAGGGATGCAAGGTGTAGCTGAATATAAAATGTTAGGTACGAGCTGAATAACACATTATTGCGTCGCAGCTAAAGCAGCTATTTGTTTAATCGTTTTTGCGGGATGAAAATTCTGTTCCTTTTTGTGCTGTATGTTTAAATCCGAAAAGGGGGTTTGTTTCTTCAAAATAAACTTAAATTACTCACTCTGAGATTAGCTGAATATTTGAACAATTCGTTGCAGAACTCGCATTTTAAGGTAGGCTCCGAGTGTTTAGCTACATGCGTTCTTATAATACTCTTCGACCGGAAACTGTAACAAAAATCAAACTAGAAATAGAAATAGAAATAGAAACATTTATTTGACACGACACAACAATCAAAACAAAAATATATATTAGAAAATGGATAGGTACCCAACCTACCATTATATTAACTTATAATAAAATTAAAAACAAATGGCGAACAGTCAACAAATAACTTACGACTTAAAGCATTGTTTAATAAGACAGCTGAACCTACTCGCCCACACACCACCATGCATTAGGTACCTATCATGATCAAATTGAATTAGAGTACGGTAAAAGTAACTAACCGATTTCCTAATCACATTAATACTATAAATGCGAAAGTTTGTGAGTATTTATGGATGAATGTTTGTTACTCTTTCACGCAAAAACTACCGAACGGATTTGGATGAAACTAGGAATATACATAGTTTGTGACCTGGATTAACACATAGGCTACTTTTTATCCCGGTACCACGCGAGCTAAGCCACGGGTGGAAGCTAGTAATAAATAAATAATAATGCATTACACAGCATCATGTGGCCGAAACTAAGCAGAGCTTTTATTATGGGAACAACATGACTGATAAACTACTTTTTGTTTTTTATGGTACTTAAAGATGGAACAAGCTCATGGCCCACCTGATGTTAAGAGGCAACCATTACTTATCACAAAGCATTGCATCGGAGATCTCGGTTTTTGGAACTTGCTTTACGACGCAATCAACTTGAGGCATGAGGATGATAAGCTTCTTGTCCTCTTGAAACCCTTCATACCGAAACACAGCACAGCTGCTTCACGGCAGAAATAGACATAGTGCCAGTACCCGGACGAGCCGACAGCAAAAAACTCTACTAGTACTTATATACATTTTTTAATTCGAGATAAATATTTGCAGATACAGAATACAAACATCCGTAATTTTTTCACTCAAGAATTCAAGAGAATATCAGTCGACAGCTGGACATAGACCTCCCCCAGCAAAGGGGGATATGAATCCCCACGCTGGGCATGCGGGTTGGGGATCGCAGGGCACAGCTTCTCGCAACATCGACGTTGCTGCCCGTCGGAGGTCTGTAGTGAGCGGATTTATAATCAAATATGTGGGTATAACATAGTTTGACGGTGGCGCAGTGGGCGAAGGTCCGCCTGAGACGCAGAAGGTTGCGGGTTCGATTCCTGCCGCGGGACAAATGTTTGCATGTTCTGCACATATTTGTCTCGGGTCTGGGTGTTTTATATGAATGATAAGTATGTATTTCCGAAAAAAAAAACTGTATATGTGTAGTATATCAATAATGTGGTTCACATAATACAAGCTCTGCTTAGTTTGGGGCTACATGATGCTGTGTGATAACGTCCAGCATTATTTATTTATTATTATTTTAGATATTAGTATGTTGCATCCGGTCATGAATATCGGCTCTAAACGTTACACAAGAGCGCCCTCTGTCATAGTCGTGACGTCATCGCTCGGGTGCGGGCGCGACGGAACGAACACTCTCTGCCCGGTCGCCAAGGAGAGAACACGTCTCGAAACTACCCGCGTTACGTAGTGTCATAGCTATAACTAGCTGTAAAATCGCGTTTGTTCGATAACTACCAACCATGTGTGCGTAAAAACCTTGTCTTGTCTGTGTCCTATGTATTACGGAGTGAGAGCCTATGAGTTGCTACCCTGCTCCATTATAGCTACCCCTTACTCCAACATATATACAGGTGTCCCAAAATTCAACGATAAGCGGGCACTCAAGGGTGGACCTACTTATGACTAGAAAAAAAAATTGTGTCAGAAGACGTGGTCAGAAATATCTTAAGGGGTGTCAATTTTTGAAAGATTTTAGAATTTGTTTAGTAATTTCAAAAGCAATTGAGATATTTTTTAAGCTATTGCATAGCTTCTATCGAGGGCCTTGAGCGCGGGGACCGAATCCAGAAATTCCGTAACGAAAAAAAACCTCACGCTCCCCACTCCGACGGGCACGGAGGTGTGGCTTGAAGGCCGTGCATTGTCTAACGTCGTTTCTTTTCGGCAGTCTTCGACACGGTGTTTGTGTGCGTGCAACTAGACGTATTGTACGACTCTACGAAGCTCGCACGAATCGAGACGATCACCACGCTCAAAAAGTGTAACTTGAATTAATATCAAAGAAAAAGAAATACTGCATAAATAAAATAAATAAATAATTATAATTGCATAAGTTGATACAAAATGCTATGCAATAGCTTTACCGCGGCAGTCCCCGAGTGCCACACGTCTTTTTTTTTATATTTTTCTTATAGTTGAATTTTGGGACACGTTGTATATTACATATTATACATTACCTACCTTAGATCACAATGATCACATTGGTATTTGGAATCCCTGTGACCGACGCAATGTGCTCTAAGTTTCCTTATTGTAGCGAATTCTTTAGAACATGTTTTGCATTGAATACCTGCATTCTGAAAAAAAAACTGTGTCTTTTTAACATTGAATACACCCCTAGAGTGTCTAATGTCACTCATGTCCCACACGGAAACGTCCCACTTGAATTTTGAATTTTGAATCTTATTGCAATGAGTTAAAAACACAGATAAAGAGGAGAACTAGATGAAATCTTAAAATGCACTATGATCTTAACGTCAACTCATACGGCTAATCTCTACTTTCTTATGTTCATATATCATTTGCTAGAAAGGGATGCATACTTTATCTCAATGCGATTTCTGCGACTTCGTACCAGGGCATATCATTTGTATGAACCTGAATAGAAATTTGTTCGAGCGCCCTGGTACGATTAACTTTTTGAAGTCGCATTGATATATGTATGCATCCCTTTCTAACTGATGATATTGGACATAAGAAAGTAGATATCAGCCGTATTCAATTTTAAGACTTTATTTAGTTGTCTTCCTATATCTGTGATAAAACCACGACGACGAGTGAAGAAACAATAAACAAAAGAACTGAGTAACAAACACAAACTGACACGCACGATAACACTCGAAGGCGCCCGAATATTACCGATCTCGTTCACCGCGCCTATATTCAAATCAAACTGATCGCGTCGTTTAACACTAATTGTAGTAACAAATTAATGTTTTATCTATCTATCTAACACGATAAAGGGCCGAATATCCGGCGCTCAGGCCTCGTAGCTTGCCGAATATCCGGCCAAACCACTATCCGTTACAACAAACACAAACTGACCCGCGCGATAACACCCGAACACACCCGAATATTACCAATCTCGCTCACCGCGCCTATATTCAAATCAAACTGATCGGATCACACACACACACACACACACACACACACACACACACCAGCCTATATCAGTCCACTGCTGGACATAGGCCTCCCCTAATAAAGGGGGATATACCCATAATCCCCACGCTGGGCATGCGGGTTGGGGATCGCAGGGCACAGCTTCTCGCAAAACCGACGCTGCTGCCCGTCGGTGGCCAGGGGATTTAGCTGTGCCGATGTAGGCTGTGCTATGCCGCAATCAGCCGGCCGCCAGAGCCCCGTTCGTTGTTTAGCAGGATGCACCACGTGCAGGTGAGGTTGGCTTGGGTTCCGAAGATGGGGGTTGGAACTCCGTACACCCACATACACTGATCGGATCATGTAACACAAAATGTAGAAACAAATAAAAGTTTTATCTATCTATCTAACACGATAAAGGGCCGAATATCCGGCGTTCCGGCCTCGTAGCTTGCCGAATATCCGGCCAAACCACTAACCGTTACAACAAACACAAACTGACCCGCGCGATAACACCCGAACACACCCGAATATTACCAATCTCGCTCACCGCGCCTATATTCAAATCAAACTGATCGGATCATGTAACACAAAATGCAATAACAAATAAATGTTTTATCTATCTATCTATCTAACACGATAAAGGGCCGAATATTCGGCAGCCTGATATCCGGTGCTCCGGCCTCGTAGCTTGTCGAATATCCGGCCAAACCACTATCCGTTACAACAATAATTGATCAGGATAATAGTACAGATTGCACTTACTTTTTCAGCCATCTCATGCGCCCTCATGTAATGAAACTCCAGGTATTCGCAAGAGATTACTTTTTTTCTACACAAATGACAGGTTTTTTGCTCTTTCGGTACATGTTCCATTCTGTGGGCCAGCATATGTGGCGCGTTCAAGAATCGTTGAGGGCACAGACCGCATGACACGTCAATTTTGTGGCGATCTAAATGTTCGGCCAGTTTGATTTGCTCTTTGAAGGTGTTTGGACATAGCCCTAGACAAAAACGCTTAGTATTATAGCTGTATTATTTCACCGTGACATCATGGCCGCGCAAACAGTGAGTGATCAATAAAATTTATACAGATAATACTCTAGAAGAGTTACTCACCTGAAAATAAAAATAAAAAACTACGTAAAAATTTACAATAAATTACCAGAAAAACTTAAAGCCCAAGAAGAGAATAACATTTTTGCAAATAATTTAAACGACATGCTATTAAATAAAATATATTATTCTCTAGACGAATTCCTAAATGAATCAACTAATAATAACGACAATCAGTAATGTGCAAAGTATATAATGTAAGTACCTATTTAAAATATCGGTCTGCTCCTACTCAGTTGTGAACACCCTAACAGGGTACATATTATGTATTGATTCTCAACCTAATCTTAACCTCTGACTTATTTTTTTGTGTAATGTACCTACATATGTAATATGATTGCAATAAATATAGAATACTGAATACTGAATACTGAAAAACAAGTTTTTTTTTATTGTATTGGCCAGCTCTTGACCTCGGGCTTGCATATGGAAAGCTCGCCCCATCGTAGGCGTTAACAAAAGACAAGAGAGTATGAACTATAAAAGCGTCGAGAGAGTATTAACTCTCATTTTGAAGCCGTTAGGGTCGTAAGTCGTAAGTCAATGGAAAAACAGACGCTGACAGTTGATTCCATATTTTAGCAGTGCGCATTTTTAATGGAATATCAACTTGATGCGGATGGTAGTTAGCAGTGCGTCTGAAGCTCCTATGGAAGAAATGTGAAGGCGGAATAAGGAACAAGTATAAACTTTTTATATAAAATTAAACCGACTTCAAATAAATCACTTCTTACGTCTTGCCCTAAAGAATTTTGAAAATCGGTTCACAGTTGACGAAGATATTGGTGATCATAGGGCGAAAATTACAAGTGAAGCTGTGGTTTTTTGAGTTTTCCGGGAAAAGTACCAATCCCTCAGGAGTCAAATTTATATGGAACCATCTGTGAAGTATTACTCTCTTAAACAAAAAAAGAATTTTGAAAATCGGTTTACAATTGAAGGAGATATCGGTGAACATACATAAAAAAGTCGAAAAAGAGAGAACCTACTCCTTTTTGAAGTCGATTAATTAACGTTTTTTTGTAGTTTTACTTACCACATAGCAATTCAGGTGGAGTTGGCAATACAACCTTTTTCTTCTTTCGCGAGCGTACTTTCGTATTTTTTATTATCGGTTCATCGTCATCATCGCAGAATGAGTTTTCCAAATACTCTGTTTCGATAGCGTTATGATCATATTCTATTTTAAGCTCTTTTTTAACAAAATTTAATTCTTCTTCAATATTATCTATTGTATCTTCAGCCTTTATTTCTTCGGTTTTCTGAATGATATAAACTGATTTATTTTTTTAAATAATAAATTAAATATAATGCTGGACTATCACACAGCATCATGTAGCCCCAAACTAAGCAGAGCTTGTAGGTAACCACATGATTGATATATTACTTAAATACATTTTTTTTCTAAATACATACATATCATACATAGAAACCTCCCAGACCCGAGACAAATATACAGAACACGCAAACATTTGTCCCGCGGCGGGAATCGAACCAGCAACCTTCTGTGTCTCACGGCCACTGGCCACTGTGACCTGAACCACCTCTTAAAGACAGGGGCTACGGACAGCGGCAACTGTCGGCAGCTTTCAAGCTGAAGAACCAGTGGAGCACGTCATCTTACACTGCACTGCCACAAACGAAGCCAGAACGAAATCCGGGGTACAAAAAGCTGCTTGATCAAAGCTCACAGGCACAGGCAGCATCGGGAGTCCTAGAGCAATGTTGCCAAACCAGAGTCCTTTTCCGTTACTTGGAGTTGGACTGGCTGGGGTCGGGTTAGCACAATACACCTCAATGAGGGACGTCAGTGCAGAACTTTTCCCCTCCATTTCAAATTAGAATCAAAACATGTATGCTGGGGTGCAAAGAGGTTCCAACCTTCCAACCTCCACCTTCGGAAAACAAGCCAACCTCATCTGCACGTGGTGCACCCTGCTAACTAACAAACGAGGCTCTGGCGGCGGCTGATTGCGGCATAGCGCAGCCTTAAACCGGCACAGCCACCGCCGACGACGGGTATCAGCGTCGGCGGCGGTGCGAGAAGCTGTGCCCTGCGATCCCCAACCCGCATTCCCAGCGTGGGGATTATGGGCAAATCCCCATTCTTAAAGGGGAGGCCTATGTCCAGCAGTGGACTTAATAGGCTAGTGTTGTTGTTGATGGTACTTATAAATGCTACTCAAAGTTAACCATTGCCAATTCAACCTCTGTAGTGCATTAAGACGAGACACTGGTTGCGGCTTCGATTCCCGTCTCGGGACAAATGACAATGTTACAATTATCTGCAGACACAATGTTACAGAACACAATAACAATACAAATGTGACAAGAGCAAATGTTAATATTATTTGCAGATCTTTGTCTCGGGTGTGGGTGTTTTCTATGTATTTATGTAATACAAGAAAAAACAGCCAAGCGCGAGTCGGACTCACGCACGAAAGGTTCCATAGCGTTGTATGGGAGCCCCACTTAAATATTAAAGACCTTTCACCATTCAGAGCTGACTATAAATCAAAGCAAATAAAAATACGAATTATGTAAAAATATTCTTGATAATGGAGTATCAAAATTTTACTTAATAACTTTATTTATTAAAGCCCGAATACTTAGTAAATTAATAATAAATATTGATCGCGATACGCCCTATCATAACGTATCATGGTTATTGAACGCACTCACCCCCATTGTGCATTTCTCGTCCCAATGTCAATCATCTAAAACAAAACCAATAACAAAGCACGCGTTTGGTTAGTTTTTGTTTAATGGCGCCAGTGTCCTAATGAATAGTAACCAAAAAGTATAAAATAAATAAACAGAAAAATTATCCGGCTTTAATAAATAAAACGATTAATTGCACATGATAGCCTGCAAAAAGAACTAGCAATTAGGACATAGGTAATTTCTAGACGCGACATTTTATGGTCAGGTCTCAGGTCACAGGTTGTATGAAGCTGGCCGATCTTCTTTATTATATTTTTAGTATTTGCTGTTATAGCGGCAAGAGAAATACATCATCTATGAAAATTTCAACTGTCTAGCTATCACGGTTCATGAGATACAACCTGGTGACAGACAGACGGTCTTAGTAGAAAGGTCCCATTTTTACCCTTTCAGTAGGGAACCCTAAAAATGATAAACGTCTTACCACTTACCAGTGATTTTATGTTCTTCAAAGTGAGATCAGATGCAATACATTTATCTCGGAATTCTATGCAGAATTGTATTCCTTCTAAACATGTGCTGCATATGTACAGAGGTACACCTTCTGTCAATGTCACCTGAAAAAGTAAGGTTTCAACAATTATTGTTAGATAAAAAAATAAATAAATAATCCTGGACGTCATCACCAGTGATCGGAATTAGGTGAGCTAATTTACCTAAAGTTCAAAGAATAGAGTCAAAAAAAATGGAGACTTCCTTACCATTAACATTTTTTTCCGGGAAATCTTTCCCGGAAATTGGGAATTTGTTCCAAGTTTTAGGATATCAGTTAAGTACATTTAATATTAATGTTATTCATACAGAAAACTAACTGAATTAATTTTCCTTTTTAACAAACTTCAATAAGATTTATTTTGTTATTAACTCAGGTAAAAAACTGGATTCGCCTATGTTTTCGTTTCCCAGAATAGCCAAATCATGCTGTCCCTTTAAGTGTTTGTAGCAATACACAGCAAACCAGTGATAAACAACAACAACAAACGCTAAGAAAGGGACAGCATGCTTTGGCTATTCTGGGAAACGAATCATTGTTTAAGTAAACAATGACAAAAGGGTTGAAGGGTGAGGGTGTTTTGCATCCAAACGGCGTCATAACTTGTATGCGTGCGTGCATCACTTCTGTAGTTACCTCGGCAGCGTGTGTATCTTAGACTCGTGAATATTTTATTAACCTGTTTTCGTATCGATTATTGGATCTGCTTCACATAACTACCTTGGCTTGAATTTACGGACTGCGATTTATTGCAACCATATCACTACTTGTACCTATCTACCTTGGCTTGAATTTACGGACTACGATTTACTGCAACCAGAAATTTACTGCGCTTTACGGCAATCAAATTACTTGGTAAGTCTTTGATTTGTACTACACTTTTAAAACATTCTAAATATTAGACTGCTTTTGATAAATTTACCAAATTCAAACAATTTTATGCAACTATTTATTTATGGAATTTTATTCAGTGTTTTATATTTGAGTTCGTGCACAAATGTTGGAGCTACTGGCAATTCTATCATCAAACTATATTTTACGCGAAGACGTCCCTGGAAAAGTGTAGAAACTATATATTTGTCTCATTGTTTTCAGTAATTTTTCTGCCTCAACGCAACTAGCAAATAAATGGCGACCAAACCTACCGACGGGATTGTACAGTCGTGGATTAGAGATCACCCCGAATTGTACCACGACCCCGCTAGCAACACGATATTTTGTTCTAAATGTGAGAATTCTATTGTATGCAAAAAAAGCAATATACAGAGGCATATTGACGGACCAAAACATCAAGGTACTGCTAGGCAAGTGAACGAAGAATTTTATTTAGATTTAATACAATTTCTTATATTGTGTAACATACCCTGGTCACGAGTAAATCGACCAGAGTTTAAAACTTTTTTAATGAAATATATGTGTTGTAAATGTACAAATGTTAAAAGGATTCCCGATGAATCGTTATTGAGAAAGGTTTATTTAGACGTAGTTTTTAAAAAAAAAATTGCATTAATCCATGACCATGTTCTTAATCAGAAACTTTGGATATCTCTAGATGAAACTACCGACTATTTAGGTCGTTATATTGTAAATTTTCTTGTAAAACCTTTAAATCTCGCAACAAACAAACCATTTTTAATAGCTTGCAAAATGTTAGAAAAAGTAAATGGAGAGACAATAGCTCATTTTGTGATTGGATGCCTAGAAAATATGTGGGGAGACTCGTATGAAGACAAAGTAGGAGATGTTTTAGTTTTATGTTCTGATAGCGTAGCATATATGTTAAAAGCAGGAAGAATGTTAAAGAACTCCTTGCCAAATATGATACATGTTACCTGTTTAGCACACGCTCTTAACCGCGTTGCAGAAAAAATACGGACACAATATGCGGATGTGGATACTTTAATTTCAAATGTAAAAAAAATATTTTTAAAGGCTCCTAATAGAGTAAAATTGTTAAGGGAAAAATTTCCGAGCCTGCCATTGCCACCTGAACCTGTCATAACAAGGTGGGGTACATGGCTAGAAGCAGCTTCGTATTATGCTGAATATTACGAAGAAATAAAAACTATTGTAAGACTTCTAAGAAGTTCTGATTCTTTGTCTATCAGGCATGCTAAAACTGTCCTAGGAAAAGAAAGTTTAAAAACTGATTTAGATTACATTGACGAATATTTTAAAATAATTCAAATTTCATTAAAAAAATTGCAAAAGTCTAACTTATTGTTGACGGAATCTTTCCATATTTTTGATGAAGCAAGAATTGTTCTAAGCTGGTGTTCTTCTGAACCAGTAAAACAAAAATTAGAAAACGTTATGGACAGAAATCCCGATCTAGATGCATTAAGAGACATTTGTGAAAATATAGATAAAGGATTAGATAATGAAAATGAATTATTGTCATTCTATAAATATGTACCTGTAACTTCAGTTGATGTTGAAAGGTCCTTCTCTACGTATAAATGGATTTTAAGTACAAAAAGAAATCGTTTGAAAATAGATAATATGGAAAAACTCCTAATGATTTTCTTTAATTCTCCGGACGAAGATATTTCTTTATACTCCGTCCATGATGAAAACGTTAGCGATTCAGATTAAGGGACAAATTCAACATCAATGGAAATAATGTTTAGAGTTCCGACTGTGTATCTTAGGTAGGACTGGTTACTTTCTTAATTATTGATTTTGAGTTCCATTATCTGTACAAAATGAATAAATGGTACAAAAACTATAAAATGGCTTTTTTATTCCCTTGCTTAAATAAATGTTTTTATTACTATAGCTATTTACTAAAGCTGGTTTATAAATCACATTAGTTTCCGCGCTTACTTACATCGTTCATTTTATTTGTTGAAAACAATAAAAATCGTGCTTACCGTTTTTTACAACAATCGAATTCGTTTCCTCTTCTTGTTATCAATAATAAGAAGAGGAAATTAATTCGATTGTTATTTTACTGTATTAATTTTAGATGGACCTAAGTAATTTCTCGAAACCCGGGAAAATTTTCCCGGAAAAATATTTAGTCGCAAGGCGTCTCCACTTAGTCTCTGTTATTTTTCGAACTTTAGGTATTTTAGCTCACCTAATTCCGATCACTGGTCATCACACAGCATCATGTAGCCGCAAACTAAGCAGAGCTTGTATTATGGGAACCACATGATTGATATACTACATAGATACATTTTTTTTTTGTAAATACATACATATCATACATTGAAAACACCCAGACCCGAGACAAATATCTGCAGAACATGCAAACATTTGTCCCGCAGCGGGAATTGAACCCGCAACCTCCTGAGTCTCGGGCGGGCTTTCGCCCACTGCGCCACAGAGGTCGTAACTTGCTGAAATCAATATTACAGGACATAAAGGATATAAAATAATAGGATATAGATTTACTTACATTCAAATTAGTCAATAGATTGTATTTTTCTATGAAATCCTGGTCCATTGGGACCAATTTCAGTTCTGTTGATAAACAGGCTCTGCACATTTTCTCACGTCCCATTGTGATTGAAGTTGAAAATAAGGAAAGGAATTTTTTATTTACTGTACTGATAGTCACAGAACACTATTACTTAGGTTTACAGCTAGTGATCCTTATAAACTACGTTTGTAAAGCCTGGAAATATAGCAATAACAAAACAATTCTGGTAATTAAATCCCTCTAAAATAACCCTAAATGTTTTGTTGTTTTTATGTAACTTGTTTATTGCAACATCAAAACATAGTATTTTTTTTATTAGCATCTGTTATGATGTATGTCAATGTCATCTCTTTTCTTTATTTGCTCGCTCTATTTCGACGAAAAATAAAAATGACGGAGTAATAGATGGACGTGAAAATAGCCGTTTCCTTTCTTTCTTTCTAAGCTTTTTCAGGTTTTTCAGGAATCAGGAATCACTTAGGCTTCAGGATCAGGCTGTTTGTGATTCATGCAAACTTTGGATGTTTCAAAAATTCAAATAAATACAATACAATACAATACAAATAATACAGTCAATAAAATCAACTCAAAAAATGCCTAAACATATAAACAACATAAATCAGACAATAAAATAAAACATAAATGATACAACCATCGTTCAAGATGAAAAAAATGGTCCTCCGCTGTAAAGGTATGGTAAGATTTGTTTGTTTATTTATTTACTTACTTGGACGAAGCGAAGTGTGTTTTTTATGGTTTTAAGAAGTTTTTTGCAGATATCTTTTCACTTTATAGGAGTTTTCGGTTAGTGTGTACGAAAAGAGACACTATCAATAGAACTTAGCAAAATTTTAACAAAAAAAATATACGGCAAAACACACTGTCGGGAGAAGAGGGACGTGGGAATACTAGGGTGAGGGAAACAACGAGGAACACCTTTGACCTCGGAAACCCTTGATCTTGTGTGACCTTGACCTTGGATGACCTTTACCTTGGGTCACCTTGACCTTGGGTGACCTTGACCTTAAAGTATATCCGGGTGGTTATAAAAAAACCTATAACCTACTGTCTTTCAGTGTCAGTTTTGTTGCAGAGAGGATTGTTTCCGAGTGATTATAAAAAAAAACCTAACAACCTACTGTCTTTGAGACATTGAGTCGGTTTTGCTGCAGGAAGAATTTCCGGGTGGTTATAAAAAAATTAAAATAAGGTCAAACATCACCCAAGGTCAGATGCCAATCAAAGTCAAAGGTCCTCAGAGGTCAAAGGACAATAAGCTCAAAGGTCATCCGAAGTCAAGGTCCTGGTAAAAGATCACCGGAGGTCATAGGTGTTCCACATAGTTTCTTCCACCTCCCACATCCCCTTTATTTGATAATGTGTTTAACTTATTCACAATTTCTTTTCTGCCTTTTAATTTATTGGAACCACATGACTGGATAGATAATAATTAATGTACCTACTACCTAAATAATTTAACATAGCATTAGTTATAAGCATAGACAACAACCTCAGCTGAGACATATTGTATGCATTGAGACTTTCAATTAGTTAGATTATAGCATTTAAAGTTAAACTTAATATACTATTGATAAATTTTCATGGTAGGTTAATTAATACTTCTAGTTACTTGTTAAATCTATATACCTACTAAAATACGACACCGAACCTAAGTACCTACGTAGTAAGGGAGAGTCCGAGGCGGATCGCTGTAACCTCGTTATTCAGGCTCAATAGAGACCTAGTGCGAGGGACAGAGCTAAGCCGAAGTACATTCTTTTATTTATACTTATCATAAGTACATACTGTGTTCGTACCTACTAAACTAAAGTAAAGTTATGTACCTACCAGATAAGTTTGTAAAAGTCTGAATAAAGAATTTATTTATTTATATATTTGCATAACATTTGTCTCGAGGCGGGAAACAAACCCGGAACTTTTCGCTATCAGGTGGCCTTCACCCAGTGACCTCTTCTATCAGGTCCTGATTGTTATTAAATTTTCCACCATTTTTGTTTCTACTTCCAGATATAAACTCATCAGAGGAGCATGAAGAAACATGTTCTGCATTTGAAGTCAAAGGGAACGCTGTTGAAAGCACTCACTTCAATTTAAAAGGTAAAAAGGACTTAAGGTTATGTAAGATCTTAGTACTAAGCTTTATAAAAAAAATATTCGTTAAATTATTTATTATTGTAGAATATAATAAGAATAATATTATTATATTATATATCATTTTATTTTTGTGGACATTGTTAGTTGATTTATTTTTAATTTATGTTATTTTTATTTTATCTTTATCAGTATATTTTTGTTTTAATTTAATATTTTATTTCAAATGCAATTGTTTCTAATTGTTTTTAATAAATGAACTGTACTGAACTATGTGATGTCAATCTTGATTATTAAGTACCCTTTGGCCATCCCAAGTCGCGGCTAAGTGGGTTGTAAAGGTTTCAAACCCCCATCTTCAGAACCCAAGCCTACCTCATCTGGCCGTGGTGCACCCTGCTAACTAACAAACGAGGCTCTGGCAGCCGGCTGATTGCGGCATAGCGCAGCCTACACCGGCACAGCTAAATACCCTGGCCGCCGACGGGCAGCAGCGTCGGAGGTGCGAGAAGTTGTGCCCTGCGATCCCCAACCCGCATGCCCAGCGTGGGTATGTGCATATCCCCCTTTATTAGGGGAGGCCTTTATCCAGCAGTGGACTGATATAGGCTGGTGTGATGTGGTGGAAGTCGCAGCTACTTGCCGCGTCGCGTTTTGAACGAGCGAGTTTGGCGGCAAGATGGCGTAGTTTTAGTACTTAGTAAAAAAAAAATGGAGGTCTATTTGTACTGTCGAAAGGATATATTGATGCTACATAAACATGTTTATGATTGTACTAACAGAAATGGAGCCGAACCGTGTATCAATGGATCAGCTAGACGCCATGTTTGATTTCTTCGATAAGCATCCCCACCTTGCTCGGGGTATAAGCAACGGAATGGGTTTACAGCATGAAGTTGACCGGCTGTGGGCAGAACTCACTCGCAGGCTGAATTCCAAGGGTAGGGCCAGGAAAACATCACACCATTGGAAGAAGGTTAGAGTAGATGTTAGTGATCAATGACATCATAATTTGCGAGATCTTCCAAACACGTGGGTAGTAGTCAACCCTGATGATACCATTGAATAGTGTTGTAAGCCGTGATCTGAATTAGGCGAACATTGTGTGGAGACTTCCTTGCTACAATAATTTTATTCGGCCCAATTCGGCCAAAAAATAATGCTGGACGTAATCACAAAGCATCATGTAGCCCCAAACTAAGCAGAGCTTGTATTATGGGAACCACATGATTGATGTACTACATATATATATTTTTTGTAAATACATACTTACCATACATAGAAAACACCCAGACCTAAGACAAATATCTGCAGAACTTGCAAACATTTGTCCCGCACCGGGAATCGTACCCGCAACCTTCTGCGTCTCAGTCGGACCTTCGCCCACTGCGCCACAGAGGCCGTCAAAATTGAACAATTGCCGCAGTAAGTAAGTACATTTAATATTAATGTCAATAATATTGTGAACTAATTCAAATCATTTTTCTTTTTAACCAACTGCAAAAAGTTCTTTATTTTTTTTGAGCATTGGCTCGAACGACCAATAAAATGTAAAGTGTTACAAAAATAGTAGATTGTTTTACAAGGGACTAAACCATCCCATTATATACGAGGTTGTTATACTCCCGAGCGTAGCGAGGGAGGATGACAAGACCGAGTAAAACACTCTACTTTTCACTTCGATTGCGAGAAAATAAAACAATTCAAAATTAGTCAATTTTCATAAATTTTATTAAAAATTAATCAACCTTCATAAAACATCACCAAGACGGTTCTATTTTTAAAAAAAAAAGATTGACGGAGCACCAAGAAGTCGAGATTTTATGTAAGAGAACGAATGCTTTGTACGGGCTGATGATTTTAGACAAAATTTAAAAAGAAAAAATACTTTTTAGCCCGAGGTATTAAACTCTAGTTTTAGGCCCGCTAAGCTACACTATTATGATACACTTTTTGAGCAAGAGAAGTGAAAAAAATTATATGTGTAGTATATCAATAATGTGGTTCCCATAATACAAGCTCTGCTTAGTTTGGGGCTACATGATGCTGTGTGATTACGTCCCGCATTATTTATTTATTTTATTTATTTATGGATGTGTGGATGTATGGATAAATGCATGAATTTTTAGCTAGTTTAACAAGGTCCTCCTTATTATCTGTGTTTTGCAATCCTCCTTTTTGAAGTCGATTAATGATTCGCAGATTTATCACAATGTTTTTGTCTGTAAACTACCACGCGTCAAACACATAGCTCCAGTTTTAATCACTAAAACGCCACTTATACTGAATGAATGAATGAATGAATGAATGAATGAATGAATGAATGATCATTTATTTGCCAGAATATAGGTTTGTACATTGGGTGTATGTTTTAATATTATGAGCGCTATATTCGACTTATTAGTCGTGCAAATATTTTCTAGAGATAAGACGGCTATAATCGAAATATTAAAATTATATTACAAAATATCTGGTATACTGGTGGCACTGTAGATACATTATACGTATAGCGTAGGCATCCATAAAGAAATTATTTCGGAAATTCCACCCCTAAGTATTCAGGTTCACGATTGAACATTATTTTTACGTATTTCAGCATTTTTACTAATTCCACCCCCGAAGGGGTGAGAAGGGGGGTGAATATATTTGACAAAATCCACATTCAAGCGAGCGAAACCGCAGGCGAAAACTAGTATCCTACTAATATATATATATATATATATATATATACTATATAATGCAAAAGTTTGTGAGTATGGATGTATGGTAAAAAAAACGCTTTCACGCAAAAACTACTGAACGGATTTGGATGAAACTTAGAATATACACAGTTTGTGGCCTGGCCTAAATGTTTACAATGTTATGGATCTTAAAGTAGACGATTGGTCTCTTCTTCAGTACTGGAGCACCCTCAAGTGTCGTATAAAGAAGAAGGCAGCAGGGCTCCAAGCGGGCTCGAGCGGAGCCCTATCCCCGCTGGAGCGCCGAGTGATGGCCATACTAGGGAATGACGTCACTATTTACGAAACTAATGTAAGTTGAAGAATACACTCTTTGTTAACCGTAGTTAAATTTATTCACATACTACTCTCTCTATGTTTAGGGACAAATGTTTGCATGTTCTGCAGATATTTGTCTCGGGTCTGGGTGTTTTCTATGTATGATATGTATATATTTACAAAAAAAAAAAGTATATATGTAATATATCAATCATGTGGTTCCCATAATACAAGCTCTGCTTAGTTTGGGGCTACATGATGCTGTGTGATAGTCCAGCATTATTATTATTATTATCTATATATCACGTAAACACAATATGAAATATAATCTTTCACGCAAAAGCTATTGAACGGATTTGTATGAAACTTGGTATTTACATAGTTTGTTACCTGAATTAACACATAGGCTACGTTTTATCTGGTCTGGGCGAGCGAAGGCGCGGGCGGAATCACATCACATCACACTATCACATCGCACTGTATCACACTATCACATCACACTATATCACACTATCACATCACACTATATCACACTATATTATAAATGCGAAAGTTTGTGAGTATGTATGGATGTATGGATGAATGTTTGTTACTCTTTCACGCAAAAACTACCGAATGGATTTGGATGAAACTTGGAATATACATAGTTTATGACCTGGATTAACACATAGGCTACTTTTTATCCCGTACAACGCGAGCGAAGCCGCGGGCGGAAGGTAGTAATATTATAAATGTTAAAGTTTGTGAGGTTGTATGGATGTTTTTAATCTTTCATGTAAAAGCTACCGAACGGATTTGGATGAAACTTGGTATATACATAGTTTGTGACCTGGATTAACACATAGGCTACTTTTTATCTGGGTACCGCGCGAGCGAAGCCGCGGGCGGAATCACATCACATCACACTATATCACACTATCACATCACACTATATTATAAATGTGAAAGTTTGTGGGGTTGTATGGATGTTTGGTACCACGCGAGAAAAGCCGCGGGTAGAAGTATAGGGCTAGTATATAACCAACTAGCGACCCGCCCCGCCTTCGCACGGGTTAGTACGGTTTTCGTTTGTTAGTTCATCCAGCGTTTGCAATGTAAGCGCATAAAACGTATTTACGACATCACATTAGAAACCTCTAAAATTATAAGTGTTTCTACGCTCTATTATGCATGTTTAATAAATATATAAACCTTCATTTTAATCACTCTATCTATAAAAGCAAACACATCAAAATCTGTTGCGTTGTTTTAAGCATATACAGGAAAAGACAGACAGCGGAAAGTGACTTTATTTAAACTATGTATGTAGTAATGAGGAAACCAGGACGACCAAGAAAACGATGGACTGATGACATAGTGGCCATTACAGAAAAGCAGTGGATGGCCAAAGCAGAAGATAGGGACACTTTGAGTAAACTGGGGGAGGCCTATACCCAAAACGGGGTTCCAAACCAGAATAAATACAAATAATAAACAAAACAAAAAAAAAGTATTAAAAAAAAACTAAACAAAATTTTGATGTAAAGTTCAATTATAAAGGAAACAAGTGTATATATACGTATTATGTAAAATTAGTTGGTTAGGAAATAAAAGGCTTTATTATTATTATGACACTTTATTTAATTGTAAACTCATCTAAAATACATTTATTACTATAAAATTTAAACATTATTAATCTACTATTTAAACAAAAATAATATAAAAAAAACATTATAGTAAAAAATATATCCAAAATGGTGGACCATCGACCGCGGGGCAAGGCTCAAACGGTCGGTGGCTAGGGCTGCAGAGAGAGGAACCTCCGCACAATGCGTGCCGAGTCCAGGAGAGCCGCCTTCTGTATCTGACCCTTGATCCAGCTGCCTAGCGAGAGCCTCTTAAGGTATTGGTCAAGGCACTTCGCTATCAGACCGTTCACTGAAACGACTATCGGAACGATAATTGTTGAGTCGACATCCCACATAGCGGTAATCTCGTGGGCCAGGTCAAGGTACTTGCTAAGCTTGTCCTTCTCGGCCTTCACGAGATTAGCGTCATGTGGGATGGTGATGTCAACAAGTATCGCCCGGCGTTCCGACCGGTCTACCAAGACGATATCTGGTTTATTCGCAAGAATAGTCCTGTCCGTGATGATAGAGCGGTCCCAGTAGAGCGTAGCACGACCATTTTCGAGAACCGGTACCGGTGCGTACTTATAGTACGGAACCTCTGAACCGACAAGGTCGTATTGGAGAGCAAGCTGCTGATGGATGATCTTGGCTACTTGATTGTGTCTGTGCAAGTATTCAGTATTAGCGAGGTGCGAACAACCCGAAAGTATATGTCTGAGGGATTCACCGGGACGATGACAAGCTCTGCAAATGTCAACGGTTCCATCCTTCATAATATACTGTCGGTAGTTGTTCGTCTTTATTACCTCATCCATAATCGCACAGATAAAACCTTCGGTTTCGGTTAATTATTATTATTATTATGTAGTAATGAATCGTCAACCTTCTTCCATGATAATAATGTATTTTTTACGAGTTCGAATCTGTAGCCAGTAAGGGCCTATAATATTTACCTACTTGCAAAAGAAATTGCGCGCGGGTCAGATAATTCTATAATTATTTTGTTACAGGAAACTAAACAAGAAACTGAGGATCCAAGCGGTAAGTTTAAGGCGACTATAAGGGTCAAACCTCCCTCTCGCTCGCACTATTCAACATTTTTGAAGATATAAAATCCCTGAATGTAGTTATGCAAAATAGCAAACCTTCACGGCCTAGAAAATAACAATACAAAGGTTCTGTACACCACTTGACTCACCTTCTTGAAGTTGTTTCGGAGTATACATACCTCGGGAAGATATTGCAGTTGGGTAGAAACTTCGAGAAGGAGGCCAAGAGGAGGATTCAGCTGGGTTGGGCAGCATTTGGAAAACTACGTCGAGTTTTCACGTCACCCATGTTTGAAAACGAAAGTTTTCAATCAGTGCGTCCTACCCGTCATGACATACGGAGCCGAAACGTGGACACTCACAGTACGGCTGGTTCACCAGTTTAAAGTCGCTCAGCGAGCTATGGAACGAGCTATGCTCGAGTTTCTCTAAAGGATAGAATCCGCAACGAGACTATCCGACATAGAACTAAAGTTGTCGACATAGATCAGAGAATTGGCAAGCTGAAGTGGCAGTGGGCTGGCCATATCTGCCGAAGAACCGATAACCGTTGGGGTAAACGAGTTCTTGAGTGGAGACCGCGGCTCGGCAAACGTAGTGTAGGACGCCCTCCGGCCAGGTGGGGTGACGATTTGCGAAAGGCTGCTGGTAGAAGCTGGATGCGTCGAGCTCGGGACAGGGCGCAATGGTGCTCATTAGGGGAGGCCTATGTCCAGCAGTGGACTGGTATAGGTTGATGATGATGATGATAGAAGAAGCCTTAAAATTCATTCATGCTCTGAACATCAACTCATACGGCTGATCTCTACTTGCTTATGTCCAATATCATAAGTTAGAAAGGGATGCATACATATATCAATGCGACTTCAAATGAGTTCAAAAAGTTAATCGTACCAGGGCGCTCGAACAAAATTCTATGCAGTTTCATTGAAATGCCCTGGTACGAAGTCGCAGCAATCGCATTGAGATAAAGTATGCATCCCTTTCTAGCAAATGATATATGGACATAAGAAAGTAGAGATCAGCCGTATGAGTTGACGTTCAGAACATAGTGCATTTTAAGACCTCATCTAGTACTCTTTTATATATGTGACGAAGCCGATTATGTCTTTCCAAGGGTCGATTTGCGATATCTATAGCCTACTTATTTTGTAGATTTCACATCGCCGGCTGCGAATATGGATGATGACGACTTTAGCTGGCCATCGGAAGAAGAAGTTGATAAAACGGGTAAGAATTTACTTTTCCTTGTACTATTGTGTCTGACGTTTCAAAAATTGGGCTTTAGTGATTTTTGAAGTGTTGTGTATTATTATGTGTACCTTTTCTACCTCCAGGCTGTCTCATGAACAGTGATAGCTACAGTTGAAATTTTGACAGATGTATTTCTGTTGCCGCTATAACAACAAATACTAAATACAGAATAAAATAAATATTTAAGGGCTCCCTTACAACAAACGTGTTTTTTTGACGTTTTTTTCTGGCACCGGGCTGTATCTCATGAACAGTGATAGCTAGACAGTTGAAAATTTCACAGATGATGTATTTCTGTTACTAACAGAAATACATCATCTGTGTCTACTTTATACTAAATACAGAATATAATAAATATTGAAGAGGGGCTCCAATACAACAAATCTGCTTGTGTCCGGTTTGATATTGGCGGCGCGGCGGGTAGCGTTTCTCTTAACGAGTCGAAACGCCGTCGGTGCCTTCATCGATGTAACGGTACTTGAAAATTACCGTTTTTCAATATGAATGAGTTAATTCACGTTAGTTTCATGAGTAAAACAAATCTGCTGTCGATGGTCAACACCATTTGTTTTATGACTTTTGGAATTTTGCAGTTTTTAATTAAATAAACAATACTGGACTATCACACAGCATCATGTAGCCCCAAACTAAGCAGAGCTTGTGTTATGGGAACCACATGATTGATATATTACATATATACATTTTTTTTGTATATACATTAAATTATACATTAATTATAATTTTTTTTGTATAGTTTTTTTTATATAAATTATGTTTAACTAGCCTATAATTGAACATTGTAAAACTGTGAATCATGGTTTAAATTTTTAAAAAAAATACATATATATCATACATAGAAAACACCCAGACCCGAGACAAATATCTGCAAAACATGCAAACATTTGTCCCGCGGCGGGAATCGAACCCGCAACCTTCTGCGTCCCAGGCGGACCTTCGCCCACTTGAAGAAATGATGAAAAAAACCACAGAAATTGAAGTATTTGTGCTTGTAAAATTACACCATCATTTTACTCAAACGCTTTTGCAGCCTTAGAACTTAAATTGTATCCTTGGGCTTTGACGTATTAACCCTTTAGATAGTTTTATTTTTATTTATTTAATAATTTACACAAAACAGAATTCAATGAAAATTTAGAACTAGATCCCTAGGTATAATCTCTGTTTGGCCGCGTTACGAAATAATATAAATTAAAAAAAATGTCGATTCAAAGTGTACTTTAAGTCCTAATGAATAAAGATTTTTTTACTTTACAGGAAGTCCCCCACCATCGGAGACCCTTAAGAGGCCTCGGAGGACTTTTGTTAGAGGTCGACCCTCCAGGCCACGTATGTATCCTTTGAGCCCTGACAGACTGACAAACAGATTGCAGACTTTCTATCGGCCGATAGTTTGGTCAAGATGAGCTGCTGGTACATAATCGGCCGTTACTGAAGTGGCCATTTAGGTCTGAGCCCTTCCGTGCTTCGGATGGCACTTCAAAATCTTGGTCCCGGCTTTAGCCTAATCCGACAACTTTGACCCTAAAGTAAAATTAAATTGTAAAACTACAATGGGGTCCTTAGAGAAAATACTTGTTAACTAGTAAAATCCATACAACATTACTTGTCTACTTGTGAAGCCACTAAATTGATCCAAAATCACTAAAAACTATAACAACATTACTTGTCTACTTGTAGAATGTTCTTGTTGATGCAAAATCACTTGTCAATTTGTAAAACCCACCATAACAACAATTGTCTACTTGTAAAACAACTAAATTGATCCAAAAGCTCGTACAATACTTACCTACTTGTAGAACTACTATTAGTTAATCCAAATTCACTTGTCCACTTGTAAAACCTTTTTTCTACTTATATAACCACAAAATTGATACAAAAGTACTTGTCTACTTGTGAAACTTATAACATCAATAGGATGAAATTAGTGGTTCTACAAGCAGTCAGTATTGAGTGCTTGTAGAACATTAATTTTATCCAAAATCACTTGTATACTTGTAAAACCTATAACAAGTTGTTAACTTGTAGAATTACTAAATTGATCCATTAATCTACTTGTAGAACTACTATTAGTAGATCCAAAATCACTTGTTCACTTGTAAAACCTTTGACAACAATACTTGTCTACTTGTAAAACCACTATGGATTGATTTAAAAACTATACAAACACACTTGTCTACTTGTAGGTCCGCAAAACAACAACAGCGGCTTCGAACCGTGGCTGATATCGCTAGAGCGGCGACGGGTAGCGGCAGAAGAGAAAATGGCTGCCGCTCTGAAGACTATGGCAGACGCTGCCCTTTTAAACGCTCAGACATTACGAATGTGTGCACAAGCGTGCGTTAATCTGCGGACGAACGGGCACACGAATGTTGAGTGACGTGCTGCTATGTTAGATCGTGGTCTTAACTGAAAAAATGCGATTAAGTATAGCAGACGCTGTCCTTTCAAACGCACGGAAATATGTGCGCTAGCGAAAATTTACGAACGAACGGATATTCGTATTTGGAGTGAAGTGCCGTCGCTCTACTTAATCTGCGAGTGATAGTGGATTTTCGCGTGATTGGTATGACGTACCGCTATTGTTGACGTTGCCCTTAATGAGCAGATTGCCACGTGGAGTTTATAAACGTGTGTTTGGATTCGAACGTGCTGATATGATGATAGACTGGACTTCAGATGTTGCTAATCTGCGAGAGAATATAAAGAGACTGGTGACGTGACGCTATGGTAGACGATACATTTAACAAACCGATTGTGTTTGGTTTAATTTACAAGCGAGTATAGACACGAACGTGAAGTGACTGTAATGGATGATAGCCTTAACCAATATTGTGGTTGTGGCAAATTATAATTGAGCAATAGACAAGAAACGAGTGTTGAGTGATGAAGTGACGCTGTGGTATACAATGTCCTTAACTATATAAATTACTGTGGTAGACCATGTTCTTAAGAAGCCTAAATGATACCTAATAAACTTTAATACAATGAATATTTGTTTGAAAATTGATTAAAGATTTATTTTGAAACTAAGCTACATGAATGGCTAGTTGAGGAATGCTTTTATAAAATCAGTGAATTTGTAAATTGAAAATTTTAATAAGGACTAAGTGAATTATTGAGTTAATTTATATATATTTTGACATTTAGTTCTTTATTTAGACATGATAATGATTGTTATCTTTTTATTTTTATCTGCAATGTTAAATAATAATAATAAATATTGCACATAAATAATGCACACCCATTACCGGTGTAAGTATGTGACACTATGTATAATCAAAAAAAATCCTTAACCAATGTTACTTTATGGCAAATTATAATCGGCCAATAGACAAGAAATGAGTATCGAGTGATGCTGCATGCTGTGGTATACAATGTCCTTAACTATATAAATTACCGTGGTAGACTATGTTCGTAGAGGCCTAAATGATACCTAATAAACTTTAATACAATGAATATTTGTTTGAAAATTGGTTAAAGTTTTGTTTTAAATCTAAGTGTGCATGGCTAGTTGACAAATGCTTTTATAAAACCAATGAATTTGTAAATTGTAAACTTTAATAAGGATATATGTATTTTATTGTACTTTGTACTTTCAGTATAAGTTATTGTTTATTTTAAAATGATACTATAGCTGAACCTTTGTATTGTTATTTTCTAGGTGAAGGTTTGCTATTTTTCATAACTACATTCAGTGATTTTATATCTTCAAATATGTTGAATAGTGCGAGCGAGAAGGAGGTTTGACATGTATCGTTGCCTTATGAACGATGATTGTGGGTCTTCTTATCGTCGTTCAGACACTGCATCCTTACTTTTTCTTCTGGTCGTAGCGGTTCTCCGTTCCTCTGGGTGAGATGGAGTGTGTAAGAGAGGGTGCATCTGTGTATTGCGCGCACACTTATGCACCATAAAATATCCTGCGTATCTGACTTGGCTTTGCTCTAAAAGCCAGTCACCGAAGCCGAAAACGGCTAGGTTGCTTATTATATTAATCATCGCCTACAGAAGTAAAGATTATGATAACGAATGTTCTGGTGCAGAGTTGGTGAATATTGTGATATAACAATTTTTGATTACGATCAAAATCCCTACCGTATCGATAGTGATCGCGCTAATGGATTCAGCATTATCAGCAACGTCATCATCAGCTTATATTAGTCCACTGCTGGACATAGGCCTCCCCTAATGAGCGCCATTACGCCCTGTCCTGAGCTCGACGCATCCAGCTTCTACCAGCAGCCGACAGCAGATCGTCACTGTATCTAGACGGTTGGTATCCTACGTTTGCCAAGCCGCGGTCTTCACTCAAGAACTCGTTTACCAACGGTTGTCGGTTCTTCGGCAGATATGGCCAGCCCACTGCCACTTAGCTTGCTAATTTTCTGAGCTATGTCGACAACTTCAGTTCTATGTCGGATAGTCTCGTTGCGGATTCTATCCTTCAGAGAGACTCCGAGCATAGCTCGTTCCATAACTCGCTGATTGCGCCTGGACTAGCCGTATTGTGAGTCGACGTTGCGGCTCCGTATGTCATGACGGGTAGGACGCACTGATTGAAAACTTTCGCTTTCAGACACTGTGGTATAGGGGTGTAAGGGGTTCCAACCCCCATCTTCGATACCCAAGCCAACCTCACCTGCACGTGGTACATCCAATGGCCACAGACGGGCGGCAGCGTTGACGATGCGAGAAGTTGTGCCCTGCAATTACCAACCCGCATGCCCAGCGTGGGGATTATGGGCATATCCCCCATTATTAGGAGAAGCCTACGTCCAGCAGTGGACTGATATAGGCTGGTGTGTGGTAACGAGAAAACTCGGTGCTGAGGGATTATAGTAGTGAATTATCTTGGTGGGGCTGAATTGGTGGTAAATAAGAAACTAACCCTATGTTTTTTAGACTCCTATACAACAAACGTGATTTATTTTTGTAATTTTTTTTGCTTGATATTATTAACGATAACAGGTATACGCTTCACACAATTTTCAAAGAATATTTAGTTGTATATTCACTTCAAAAATAAATGATTAAATTAAAATAAAATAAATTATGGAGAGCCCCCCAAAATTTATTTTATTACTATATACATTTATAGAAAATGGTAGGGAATCCTTCCTGCACGAATCCGACTCGCACTTGGCCGGTTTTTTTTCACCGTTGCGCACTACAAAAGAAAGTAAGAGATATTCCTGAGTACGTTCCCACTCATTGCAACATATATCTAGGGCCCGGTCTAGAATTCAGTTAAAATTGAGGTCGCAGTTAGTCTGCCAATTCAGCCAGTTATCATTTAACTGTGGTTCGAGACGCACTGTCAGTGAAAGTGGAGGGTTGCCTTGAAGAGATCGCTGGCGAAGACCGCCGTTTTTAGGTGAGTTAATTCCATAATACCAATATAATATCTCTATGGTATTTTGATATGGTATGATGATTTTCTCTCTTTGCCAATGGACTTAAACTCAGAATTAAAAACAAATAGATAATACAGCATCATCTAGGTGCAAACTAAGCAGAGCAGACCTATCTTTCGCGAGGCTGATGCTAGGCCGTCCAGCATTTGTCGCAGCTCCTCCAGCGACTCCGCCATTAGGACTATGTCATCAGCGAATCACAAGTGTGAGATGTGCTCGCCGTTTATGTTTATGCCCATACCTTTCCAGTCCAGTGTCTTAAACATATCCTCCAACGCGCTTGTGAACAGTTTCGGAGATATGACATCTCCCTGTCTCACTCCGCGGCGCAGTTGGATGGGTTTAGACTGCTGGTCCTGTACTCGGACACTCATAGTGGCGGTTTCGTACAGAATCCAAAAAAATCAAAATTCAAAATTCATTTATTCAGTAGGAACTGTATATTACACTTAGAAACGTCATTTTTTAATTTACCACCAGTTCGTAACGTGACCAAACAGAGACGAATTGGCAAGAAACTCTGCTTGGCTTATATTTTTTTAACGTCATTGTTCTTAATAACTATTACATTGTTTTTGATGGAGTTGGAGGCAGTTTCATCCCAAGCTTTTTTGTCATCAAAATAATCAGATATTTTATAATAAGCTTTATTACATAGATTACGTTTAACAACATTTTTGAATTTATTTACAGATAGATTAATCACGTCATTTGGGATTTTGTTAAAAAATCGTACACACATCCCTTTAAAAGACATCTCAACACTTCGATATAACGATAGTCCACATAGTATTATGGGAATCACATGGCTGATGTGCCTACTACATAAATGTGCTCGTGCTTCGGAAGGCACGTTAAGATATTAGTCCCGGTTTTTTCAGTCGTTAAGCCATGTCGGTGGCCTTCAGGCAGACTAAAAACACCAGAGCTGGCTTTTATAATAGCTAGTATAAAAACTTATTATGCTTAGAGCCTTCCCAGATGGGTGATTTATTCCCGCGATCGACATGCGTATCATGTGCGTATCCAATCAGGTTTGTTGAATGTCTTGTGAATGTGAATGTGACGTGCTTTCATTTAACAATCGCGCGACCAACTTGCGCGAGCAAATCGCCCATCTGGGAAGGCTCTTAGGATTCATAAACTAATTTTTTTAACACCTTTTGATAGAAGTAGAACATGGCCTACCTAATGTTATGTGGTAACCATTACCTATAACAACAAGACAAATCATGACCTGCAATGCTTTGTGATGGGCCTTGTGCTTGTTCCATTTTCTGGTACCATAAAAATAACTTTATATTTTGTCCTACGATTGGATACAATGCACGATTGGCTACGATGCACGATTAGCTACAATGCAATGCTTTGTGATGGGCCTTGTGCTCGTTACATTTTCTGATACCATAAAAAATATGTTATATTTTGTTCTACGATTGGCTACGATGCACAATTGGCTACGATGCAATGCTTTTTTGTAATGGGTTTCTTGCTCGTTCCATTTTCTGGTACCATAACAAAACTTTATATTTTGTCCTACGATTGGCTACGATGCACGATTGGCTACGATGCAATGCTTTGTGATGGGCTTCTTGCTCGTCCCATTTTCTGGTACCATAAAAAATTACTAGTATTTATTTTGTCCACTAGATGGAGTTGGACGTGCATTTGACTAGAGAGGGCGATGAACCGTGGGGTTTAGAGCTCATCGGGGGCAGGGATTCTGGTACACCACTTACCATCAGTCAGGTAATATCGACTTAAGCAAATAATTTACTACTTTGCCTCTGGTTACTTTACCTAGGGCTCTAGCGGTGTACAGAAGAAGTAATAACAACACTCTTTAAAGCTAACTGCCAAAGCTTCTGTACCGGCAACCTACGGATCAATTTTAAAATCAGTTCTATCTTGCTTCTTTTTTATCTGTAACCTAAAGATTTTGTTTCTATAATTTATGGTATACATATTTGAGTACCTGCCTAAGTACTTAGTTCTTTAAAATATTTTTTTGTAGTGGTAATGCTTTCTATAAATTGTATTAATAATTTCTTTTACCTAGTCTATTTAAGAATGTGCATGATGTGGTCACCCATAATTAAGGGAGCACTAGCCTAGGATTAAGTACTATTATTTTGTTTAAGTATGTGTATATCTTGTCGGCGACCCAATAAATAAATAAATCAACTAAACCAAGCGGCCGCTGGAGACCCTACGTGTGCAATACTTCACTTCACTTCTCTATAAAATGGCTTCTGGGATAGTTATCCACAATTTCGCCAGTATCAAGTATAATAATTGTTCATAATAATATGAGGCACCGTAGTACGGTTTATAAGTCCAGTCGTCTAGTCTTCAGTCAGGTCCGGTTTTCTGCTATAGCCATGGCGACTATAACAAAAAACGATCGGCGCAAAATTTTCTTCATCAGAGAATTCCCGTTCAATCTTCTTTTATTCCATTTCACTAATACTTGTGACTTATAACTAACATTTATCGGTTATAATTCCATGAATATTAAAAGACATACATTAGAAAAACCCTAGAAAATAAAATTTAATAAAATTGACAACCGTCGTTCAAGATGAAAAAAATGGTGTCCCTTGTGCAATACAATAATATTTTTAGGATGATGTTGGGACTGTCACGTTACTGCAGTGCATCAGTCATGTTTGCAGAGTATCAAGAAAACAGTTAAATTCCATACTATACATGCAATTTACGCAGCTTTGAGCTTTGTCAAACACTGACATAAATAGATCCGTAATAATATTGCATGCAAATAAGGAGCTTAACTGCTTTGTGGATGTTTCAATTTCCTCTAGCCTGTTTTAAAAAGAGCTTCAATGCTCTCCGACACGCGCCGTTAGGTGTGAATCATACATAAGCTAACAAAGCAGTAGTTAACCTTTCGAGTATCTTATGTCACTGTAGACCCACAGCGAAACTACGCGCGCCGGTAAGTGTGAATCGTACTTTGAGAGCATTTTTAAATGTAGGCACGCTAAGTAAAGGAAAAAATTACTTAATTTCACTGGAGTTTAAGAAAGGAAGAAAGAGAAAGTAAAGTTTTTATTTAGCACAGCACAAGAACAATACACAGAAGAAACTTTAGGACATATTATGTAAGAAGGCGACATCGAGTTAAATAGTAGCTAAGTAGTACAACAAAAAAAAGACGTGTGGCACTCGGGGACTGCCGCGGTAAAGCTATTGCATAGCATTTTGTATCAACTTATGCAATTATAATTATTTATTTATTTTATTTATGCAGTATTTCTTTTTCTTTGATATTAATTCAAGTTACACTTTTTGAGCGTGGTGACCGATAAGAAAACAATTTTTTTTCTTTTATTAAATAAAAATACGTCTAGTTGCACGCACACAAACACCGTGTCGAAGACTGCCGAAAAGAAACGACGTTAGACAATGCACGGCCTTCAAGCCACACCTCCGTGCCCGTCGGAGTGGGGAGCGTGAGGTTTTTTTTCGTTACGGAATTTCTGGATTCGGTCCCCGCGCTCAAGGCCCTCGATAGAAGCTATGCAATAGCTTAAAAACAAAATAGAAAAGTAACATAGATCCTTTAGGAGTAAGATTGAGTTGAAATAAAATTAAAGTAAATAACCTAAGTAGGTAGGTAGGTAACATTGTGTAACATGCAAGTATAAGTTTGTTGCGCTAATTAGTCTCATCCGTGTACTCGTTGTGTGGGCTAAACAGGTCCTATTTCAGCATTTAAGCAGTTTAAGTGACCTGCGATCCCCAACCCGCTTGCGGGCATATCCACCTTGGGAGGCATATGTCCAGCAGTGGACTAAATAGGCTTGGTGTGGTTCTTGTAAAGGATTCGCTCACCTGTCCGTGGTGAACCTGCTAACAAACGGGCCTCTGGCGGCAGGATGACACAGCTACATCCCCTGAACGGAGAGTCGGAGAAGTTTCTCATGCGAGGAGCTGTGCCCTCCGATTCTCAACCCGCATGCCCAGTGTGAAGATTATGCGCATATACTCCATATTAGAGCAGGTAAATGTCCAGCAGTAGACTGATATAATGCTGAATAATTCAATTGAAAACGGCTCCACCAGTTTAAAGTCGCTCAGCGAGCTATGGAACGAGCTGTGCTCGGAGTTTCTCTGAAGGATAGAACCCGCAACGAGACTATCCGACATAGAACTAAAGTGGTCGGTAAAACTCAATGAATAAGCAAGCTGAAGTGGCAGTGGGCTGGCCCTATCTGCCCAAGAACGCCGAAGACGCTCTCCGGCCATGTGGAGTGTCGATCTGCTGTCGGCTGCTGGTAGAAGCTGTATGTCGAGCTCAGGACAGGGCCCAATGCCGCCCATTAGGGGAGGCCTAGTACATGAGTGGAGGTGGCGGCTCTATCGTAGTGTAGGACGCCCTCCGGCCAGGTGGAGTGACGAACTGTTGGCTGCTGGTAGAAGCTGGATGCGTCGAGCTGAGGACAGGGCGCAATGCCGCTCATTAGGGGTGGCCTATGTTCAGCAGTGGACTGCTATAGGCTGATGATGACGTGTATGTTTTAATAGGGGAAACTTTGTTGGATTATGATCGACCCTCTTTTAGTATATACTTTTTATTGTTCAGTTTGTTTCCCAAATAAATAATTGATGATTTAAGAAAACTCTTTGGGTTTAAGCTCGCCTTTGTACATAACATATAATAAACTTATTTTTTGGTTCGGTTTGGTTGGTTATTATAATGTGTATGTACAAGAATAATGGTGATGACGCTAATTAGGCGGCATCTCCACGAGCGACTGTATCGCGACGGCATTATCTTCGGGCCATGAAATTCTATACACACACAGAACGTCTCTCCACACGGCGATGTTAGGGCGACTCTACGACGAGTGGCTGAATGCGAACAAAATGTCAACGTATCGTTGCGCGGCTGTCGCCATACGCGGCGTCCTCGTAGCGTGCTCGCCGCAGAAACAATAATTGTAATTGTAACAAAACAACAAAAGTCGGCGCGATCACGCGGCGATACCGCAGCGAGTTACTTCAATACGCTGACGGAATAATCGTCATATCGTAGAGAATATACAGTTTTAGTTGGCGTTTTTAAGAACTAAAACTGTAACTGTGTGTTTGACGCGTGGTAGCTTACGGACAACAACATTGTGATAAATTTGCGAATAATTTGGGTATAAAATGCCGAAAATGATTAAAAGTGGTTCAAGTGAAAGTACATTCATTTTCTGGTTTAAAGCACAGTGACACAATTATTAGATGACATTCAAATTTAATAGGACTAAGTAGATGGACGATTATCACACTTATATAATATTATAAATGCGAAAGTTTGTGAGTATCTATGGATGTATGGATGAATGTTTGTTACTCTTTCACGCTAAAACTACTGAACGGATTTGGATGAAACTTGGAATATAGTTTATGACCTGAATTAACACAGGCTACTTTTTATCCCGGTACCACGCGACCGAAGCCGCGGGCGGAAGCTAGTAAAACAATAAGGTCATATACATTACAAACCTATGTAATTACTCTATTTATGTGAATATAATTAAATGTATTTGTATTTGTATTTGACTCAGAGCTTCGCCAAGTTTATACATGTGGCTCTGTACCTGACGATAGACGCGCGGTCTCGTCGCGATGCACTTGCTTGTTGAGGTGGCGCCTTGTCAATCTATTGTTGCTACTAAAGTTGACATGATGCCAATACGAGTTCGATCTTGATACTTGGCTGGCAGTGATCTTGTGCAACGTGATTGGCGTGTATCGACAGTTTTAAATAGCTTCTAATTATAGCGCGGATGAACGGTGAAGGAAAACATCGTGAGGGGTTTTTGTATTTAACCCCCATACTTACATAGTTGGTATTTTTACTTCAAATTTTCTCGGACTATTTGCAAAGTATAATTTTTTCCTACACTACGACAAAAGAATTTTCTAAATCGGTTCATAAATGCCGGAGATATGAGGTAAGAAACATAAAAAATAATAAAATTCGAGCCCAAAAAAGGTTCATTCCCAATTTTCTCACCCTTAGGGTTGATATTTTTTCTTAAAATTTATATGGAACCAATTGGAAAGTATACCCTTTCCAACGAAATAAGAATTTTCCAAATCGGTTCATAAATGACAGAGTTATGAGCTAACAAACATATAAAAAAAAAGTACAACCGAATTGAGAACCTCCTCCTTTTTTTGAAGTTGGTTAAAAAAAGCGAAGCGCTCTTGAAGTGAAGCGCTCGTGGCGTCTCTTACTTCGGTAATCTTAGCAGATTGCCTTGATTAAGCAACACTCCGCGCTGTCACTTGGCTGGGTGACCGTTTAGTGGCATTTAGATCTGAGCGCTTCCGTGCGTCGGAAGGCATGTTGCTCCCGGATTTTTCGTCGTCGTTAAGTCGTTAAGCCATGTCAGAGGCCTTCGGGTGGCCTAAAAACTTCGACAGAGTTGTTGGCCACTAACTAACCAAGAAAATGGAGAAGAAGAAGTTAAAATAATGCTGGACGTAATCACACAGCATCATATAGCCCCAAACTAAGTAGAGCTTGTATTATGGGAACCAAATAATTGCAAATCATTTCTCTTGCGGCGGGAATCTAACCCGCAACCTTCTGACTCTTAGCGTCTAAACACACTATGCCGAAAATTACGCGACGTAAGTTCCGCAGCTAATTTTGACAAGTTCGTCTGTACGCCATAACGCAACGTTATTTCAGCATAATGTGCCATCTGTAATTCAAATAGTCATTGCAGGCGTAATCTAAAATCTTTCGGTCGCGTAACTTCAGCATAGTATCTTTAGACACTTACAGACCTCGCAAACACGACGATTTGTCGTCGCGCTTAGTCGCGAGCGTCTGTCATATCTTGCTGTCGCGATTGTCGCCGTGTGTGCGGAGCTTTGAACAAAATGTATGAAAATTGTCCCCCGCTGCTTGTCGTAGCTTCTAATCGCTGACGTTTGTCGTCCAATGTGCGCAGGCTGTTAATGTAAATCCACATTACACATGGTAGAGAATGCTTCTTAGCATTGAATTCGTCAATGTACATGTAATTTTTGTGCAATAAAGAATATTCTATCTCTCTAATCTCGGCTGGACGAATGGATTTTTCGTTCCGAAAAATTTAAGTGCGTTTTACCATTGTGCTCAAATCTCATCAAGTGAAGGAAAACATCGTAGCCCATATCTTTCCGCTGGGTAAACAGTGCCCACTAGGCTGAAAAGATGGAACAGCCGAAAAAAAATAAAAATGGCTAGATGGAGATTAAAGAGACGAAATTACTTTTAGTTTGTTATAGTTTTAGCGTAAAGAGTGGTACTACGAAACAACCACATTAAGATCCTAGGAGCACTTTTAATCGTTGGTCATGATAAAATATCATGGTCAAGGTAGTAGAGTTCTTTGTGGAGAGCTCGTCCGGGGAAGTACTGCCACCATGCCTATTTCTGCCGTGAAGCAGCTGTGCTGTGTTTTGGTTGAAGGGTGTGGGTGCCGGTGAAATTACAGGCACAAGAGAATTATCATCTACATGCCTCAAGTTGATGGACGCGGGCCTTGCATCGTAGAGCACGTTCCCGAAAAATGTGATCTACGATGAAATTGCTTTGTGATAGGTAATGGTTACCACTTAACATCAGGTGGTCCATGTGCTTGTTCCATCTTCTAGTATAAAAAAAACGCAACTATTTCAGGTTTACCCGTCGTCGCCTGCGCATGTAGCGGGACTACAGCCTGGCGACATTGTGACGCGGATCGGCGACCGGCTCGCGACACAAATGTCGCGGGATGCTGTCTCCGTCGCGCTCGCTGAAGCTGTAGGCAGCCTTGGATTTGGAGTCTGTCGGTATGTACCATCTTTTACTTCTTGATATAGATACATAGATAAAAAATACTTGATTGCACAAGTTAAACAAGTATTTAGTTAATAAAACAAAAAGCCTGACAGTTTTTAGTACATAGTCAGTTTAGTAGACTTTTTAAATTGAAAATGGCTTCTAACAGTCGCCATGTTGGATTTTTTTAAAATTTCATATAGCCTATGTCACCTTCGTGATCTAGACGAATCCAACGACACCTCATTAGTCAAAATCCGTCCAGCCGTTTGGTTTACAGACTTGTTTTGACAAATAATATTACAAACATACATACCTACATCCTAAAAACTTAACCAGACTGAAGACGACTGCAGTCGGATAACAAGTACACAGGTGAACTTAATGATGAAGCATTTTCTTCCAGTTAACCTGGTGTAGTGTGTACGATATGAGGTATTGGCCGATTTATTTTACTACTAGCTTCCGCCCGCGGCATCATTTGCAAGGTAGCTGGTGGTTATGTGTTAATCTAGGTCACAAACATGTATATTCCAAGTTTCATTCAAATACGTTTAGTGGTTAGGAAGTTGAGTGGGAAAGAACATACACAAACTTTCACATTTATAATATCGGCTCATGGCTTCGCTCGCGTGGTATTTTCAAGTACAAGGTACCTACTGCAGCATTGAGTCCTTCACCAGGCGATGAATGGTTGGATGATAAACTAGCACTACGGTGAGTGAAGAAACACGGTGTGTTTTTAGTCGGTAGGTCAGAGCTAGCTGACGAAAAGCCCGGCAGGCCCCTCCAACGTTCTCCTAGTAGAACGATATACGTAAGGCATTTTCACACTGTCAAAATAAAATACCAGTGAGTGAAACAATAAAATCTTCAATAACTGAACAAATAAATGAAGCAGATACCATGGAATTATCATCAGCCTACTTGTTGGCAGAGACAAATTCGTTATTTATTAAGAAATTAAAATTATTCCTTATTGACAAATGAATTTTCGACGGATATAATGAAATATATTTTTATAACTACATACTTATAACATACTAACTTAAAATCTTAGATAAAATTATAAAATACCTACTTACTCATAAAAATACACCCACCAAAATCTGATGAATGAAAGCCTCGGTCTGCCTTTAACATTTTGCCATGGCCTAAGTAGTCCACCATGTTATACTACCACACTATACTGTGTTAACTCTGTTACCTTATAACCATGTGATGACAAATTTAAAGAGACACCTAGATAAAAATAAAAACTAATTAGTCCGTCAGATAGATCAACAAAAAATATTGGACCCGTATTTTTTTATTTATCAAATAAATAATAATTGACGGAGATAAAGAGCGTCAAAGTTCGGGAGTGGGGGGCTCGTGACGTCACGGCTATGTAAAAAGTGTACTAAGCCGTGACGTTACGCGGAACTTCAACGCACTATATCTTTGTCATTTTTTGTTTAATTGACAAAAGAGAAAATACGTGTCCGATATTTTTTGATAATGTAAATGACGAACTAATTAGAATTTTTCAGTCGTCGTCCCTACTATATAATCGAAAATGATTGTTACACATTGGCTAGTTAAAGGTGAATAAATAATTCTGAACATTTTCACACATTTTATAGCCCCAAAGTAAGCTACTTATGTACATTAATTTGTAAATAAATACATATTGTAAATCGGCAAACGTAGTGTAGGACGCCCTCGGTCAGGTGGAATCACGATCTGCTGTCGGCTGTTGCATCAGCTTTTATAAAGCTGGATGCGTCGAGCTGAGGACAGGGCGCAATGACGTTCATTGGAGAGGCCGATGTCTAGCAGTGGACTGCTATAGGCTGATGAACATATTGATGATGCCATACATACAAGTACATAGATAGATACCTAGACCTGAGAAAAATATTTGCAGATCATACTAAAATTTGTCTCGCGGCGGAAATCGAACCCGCAACCTACTGCGTCTCAGGTTTTTACCCACTGGGTCACAGAGGTTGTCAGTCACATCCATCAACACGTCATGGCCAAATAAATCGATTCGATATAAATAACCGAATGTCAATCACTATTGATCGCGTTGCCCTATCAATAAAATCATGGTTAGCCTATTTCTGAAGTTTTCGATTTCATTTGCCAATCGGTTTAGGACGAAAACGAACATATTTAGTTTTTTTTATTTATTTTTACCAAGTCGGCACTATGAAGTTCTATCTGTTGTATAAAAATCAGTAAGTGTATTTATATAACCAACATAATTATTTTTATTATGATTAATAGTCGGTGTCTCGGTGGTGTCTGGTGTATTATTTTGTGTAATATGTTATCTATTACTTGTAAGTCTACAACTTGTTCAGAAATGTGAGAAGTGGAAAAAATAACATAAAAAATAAAATTTTATTTAGTTTAAAATTAAATTATTCAAAAAACAAACATTTAATCAATAAAGTGAACTTCGTGAAGTTAAATAAATTACAAAAAAGAGGTTTAATGTAACTGACAAACTGAAGTTATATTACTTGCAAGCCTATAACAGTGAGAAGTGAACAAAAATAAAATACTAAATCAACATTTTACATAATTTAAAGTTAATTATTAAAAATATATAAACCAAATCGATTACCAATCGATTTTGCAGTTTTATCGTACATATTTGTACCCTAATACCTAAGTTTATGATCTGAATAAATAATTTTGATTTTTGAAATCAATACATTTGAATATTACTTTCAAAACTACAAGTTGTTTGAAATGTGAAAATGAGTTTAAATAAAATACAAAAACAACATTTTATTTAATTAAAAGTTATATTTTTAAATAGTATATAAATCTAATCAAAAGTGAAGTTTTACAACTTTTAAGCCTACAAATTGTTTGAAATGTGAGATGTGAACAAAAAAAATAATAATTTTACACTTACATTTTATTTTATTAATAAGTTAATAAAAACTGAACAAATCATTAAAGTACTTTATATACTTGATTAAAAATATGAACAGTGCGTGAAAAATATAATTAAAATAAATAAATACATACCTTTAGTTATTTAATTTATAAGTTTTCAAAAATGAGTGGTGAAAATAAAAGTGATGTGTCGTTATTATCGATAATCATTTGGAAATATTACAGAAATGATGTAATGTATTTTATATTATTATAGATTTAAAAAAAAACAAAATAAAAATAAGCTATTGAGGACAACCTTCTTTGTATGAGTCACTCTGGTGTCGGAGTTTTTAGGCCGCCCGAAAGCCTCCGACCGAAAAGCCGGGACCAACATGTTAACGTGCTTTCCGAAGCACGAACCTCCCGATATAAAAACCACTAAACGGTCACCCATCCAAGTAGCGACCATGCGTAGCTATCTCATTTATGATATATATCATTTATGATCTAAGAACCGAAGCTAGCCACGCCACGAGCTCTTCAAAGGCTATATTGAGAATTATTCCATACTGGGGGTAGCCAGAGACAAGTCCATCCAAACATTACCATTCGGTACTATGTTTAGTTTTTGTAAGCAGTTAGAATGTGATTTGACAAAATAAAGATTTAGGGGCAAGCCTCATCTGTACGGCTCCGAGCGCGGACATGACACGGGCGCGGCGGTTTCCTATTCCATTCAAATTTCACACCTAATACATGGAAATAAAGCACAATTTATGATTGACGTGATTATGACGCGCTTATATCCTAGCCACGTCCGAGCATAGACATATTAGACATACCGTGTGTCCTAAATTGTGCTTTATTTCCATTTCCCTTGTTTGAAATTTGATTGGCGCCCGTGCAATGTCCGCGCCCGACGCAATACAGATGCGACCTGGGGGTCTAATAAAATTCACCAAAGTACGAAATTACGAGTTTTGTTTCTTGCGATTGGTACCCATAATCAAACGAAAACCAAAGGAGAATGCTGAGAACCCGTACCAATTGCGTCAAAACCAAACGTATCCCATAAAATTTATTATATTTTTATAAATGACATTAACATTTTCTTTAGTTTTACCCACCGACGGGATTAATAATCAAGTAAAAAAATATTTTGTTGATTTGGTTTCCGCTGCACGCCATCATTTGACTGCAACAACCAATGATATATACGTTACTATGGCAACAAACATTGATGTAAAGTGTTACTATGGCAATAACCCTCATTTTTAATTATTTTGACAGTAGAATCGACTAAAAACTTTTTGGAGATTTTTTTGACGCACTCACTCACTTTAGTCTTGATACCGAGCGCCATACATCAGACTGCATTGTCCTTTCGGCACGAAGTTTGTATGTAACAGTCCGAACGTTGCGCATCCTACTCTATTTCACAAAACATACGACTGCAATATTGGAATTGACGGTATGAAATACGACCAATCGCACGAAACGAAACACGAAATTTCGTACTTCGGTGAATCGTAGTAGATCCCCTGGGCCTTAGATGATCTTGACGACCACTGTGGCACAGTGGGCAAAGTCTCGCCTGAGAAGCAAAAGGTTGCGGGTTCGAATCCCGCCGCGAGACAAATGTTTTTCTCGGCTTTCTTTTTCTATGTATTTCCAAAAAAAGTTAAGTAATATATCAGTCATCTGATTCTCATAATACAAACTCTTACTTTGGGGCTACATGACGCTGTTTAATAGTATTCAACAATCTTTATGATAAAATTTTTACTTTTTTTTGTTTTAGCGGCCTATACGACCCAGTGCTCGACGATTTCGAGGGGATATACGAACCGCTCGAACGGGCCGATTCCGACCTACGATCGGAACCGACTGAGGTATCACCTCCCCGCTGTATCGACCTCCCCGAGCTTCCCCTATCCGACCTTAATGACTTCCGTCCTATAACCGATTCAAGATCCCTAACAGCCTCCCCTTTCCTTCCACAAACGAAACCTTATCGCCCATTTTCTACTGAACCACTCAATGTACCACCTTTAGAAGACCCTATTATTCTCAATCCTAAGTTTAAAGATGATTTCGCAGATATATTAGACGGTATTGATATAGATAAAGTCGAAACTAAGTATAAGCTTCCTGTATCGCAACAATATGACCCAAATTATAAGAAGAAAGTTGATGGATTACTCGAAAAAAGCATGGAAAGAGATCTACAAGTGACTGAAGATAAAGAAATTAGAGTTGAGAAAGAAGTTGTTGAAGAGAGACAGATAGATGTGATGCAGCTGATGAAAGAAGAGGTTAGATTTGAAGAAGAAATGAAGGTTGAGATCGATATGGAGAAGATTGAGCGGACGGCGATAGATGTAGTTGAAGAGAGTATTGAAAGAGCTGTATCGGTGACGAAAGAGATACAAGAAGCTGTTGAGGAAGAACTGAGAGCGTCTGCGACTAGAGATATAGTAGAGGATAGAACTAAGTTTAAAACTGAAGAATTTTCTGAGCGCAGAGAGTTGAGTTTAGTTGAACAGTCAGAAATGAAAGAATTTGAAGAACAACATACAGTTGCCAAGTTGAAAAGAGATGAAGTAAAAGAAGAAAGTAAAGTAAAAGAAGAAAGTAAAGTTGAAGGAGCTGTTTCAGTTTCGTTTACATCTGAAGAAGTAGACGTTGTTGAAAATTCTGATGTAATTCCTGAAAAACCTAAAGAACTGCTTTACGTTCGAGAGAATAAAAACAAAAAAAAGACTCACGAAGTTAAAACAGAAATGAGTGAGTTTGTTAAGAAAGATTACGAAACGACAACGGAAAGTAGGAAAGAATCAGAAAGTAAACAGAATTCTTTTAATATAGGATTACAAACTATACCAAATATCAAAGGAATGGTGCAGTCATCTTATCATTTTGATTTATTAATGAGAACATTTTTTATTCACCTTACTGATGTGATGGTAGCAATGTCAAGATTTATTCTAACTCAACCTGCTTTAGAACTTGAAACAAAAGCAGAAAAAATCATAAATGATAATCTTATCTTTGGATTAGGAAAGAGTGTTAAAAAAGATGTCAAAAGTCAATCTAAAACTCAAGAATCGAAGGTTCTTACCAATAATGTTGAGGTTAATGCTCAAGAAAGACATAAAGTAGATATTAGCAGACAAGAAACGAATAAAACTGAGATCAAGCAACAACAAATTGATAAGGAGCTTGAAGAAATAGAAAGAAAAAGATTATCGGGTGCGCAAATGGCACAAATGACGCAACGAAAGCCAAAAGAACTAACCCACAGAATGGATGCAGTTATCTCAGAGTTTGAAACTAAAACTGGAATAGAAGAAGTGTCTGAAGAAAGACGTTCAAGAAGCAGAAGTCGTATTGAAGAAGAGGTTATGAATGAAAGTGATCCACTGGAATGGCTTGCGAAAGTTGACAGCCGTCAATCTTCTCAAGAAAGAACAAGTATTTTAAAGAAAAGCTCACATTCTGAGTCATCACACACAGAATCAAAACATAGAAGATCTGAACATGAATCGAATGAAGTCAAAACAAGTAAAACTAACGCTGGCAAGCAGATGTATGTAGCTGTGGTAGAGTCTCACGTTTATACCAACAAAGACGCAGTCTTAGAAGAATTGCTTGAAACTTCATCAATAGAAAGCACAGAAGAACTCAAAACTTCTGCTGAAATGAAGCAGGAAGCGGTTGAAGTCATCACGCAAGCATTAGAAGAGGCAAATGCCATAGCTGTATCAGAGACAACTGTAGCTAACAGAGAATCTAGAGTAGAAAAAGCTTCATTATCCACTGAGGAAACTTATAAAACAGCAGCTGTAGAAACATCTGAGGTAAGCTTAGAGTCATCTAAAGAATTTAGTGAGAAAATAGTTGCTAAACAAGAGGCTGTTGAAACCAAACAAGAATTACTTACTACAGTTGCGTCAGAAACCACGGAAACAGTCGAAAATTTACAAACGAAATCATTCAACGTTTTAGAAGTGTCAGAGAAAAAGGCTAATACTGCTTCAGAAGAAAATTACAAAACAGCTGTTATGCAGTCTACTGAAACTCTGCTAGAAGAAAGTAGAGAAGAAAACACTGAATTAAAAATGAACGAAAAACATGCTACCAGCAAAGTCGAGCAACTAGCTATCGCAGTTGCAGAATCAACCGATATCGTAATCGACGATTCTAAAGTAGAAACATTCGAAGCAGAAGAATTAAAAACGAAAACAGCTCTAGTCAAATCAGAAGAAACCTATAAAACAGCTGCAATCGAGACCTCAGAAGTCACTTTAGAAGAAGCTGTAGAACAACACGCAGAAACCGTACAAACAGGACACGCTACCATCAGAGAATCTAAAAACTTAGCCGTCGCTGGCATTATAGAAACAAAAACCGAAGAAAATAAAGTAATAACACCAAAACCACTAGAAGAAGAAACCGCATCATTGAAGATAATCAAACAAGAAGTCTACGACCAATCAGTCGACATAACAGAAATATCAGAATCCGAATACACGAAGAAAACATTAGAAATAGAGAACTACGAATCCCAAGAAACATCTTACCAATCGGAGAAATTGCATTTGCGTACAGATATTGCCCAGCAAAGGGTAACTACCCAATCATCCGTCGAAAGTGATGAGAACAACAACAACACCCCTACCCCTACCCTCCCCACTCCCCTAACAGACGAATACGTTTTTAAACTAGAAATCCCACTACCCAAACACTCTGGACCAATCATTATAGAAGAAGACCACGAAGATCTAAATATAGTTAAAAAGAAATTGATTCCACATATAGAAACGACTATAGATGAAACTATAATATATGATCCACCATTGCCGACGCCTACTGAGGATAAAAACGAACCAGTTTATAATAAGCTTGGGTTAAATGGTGGTAAACCTATGTATACTAAGCCAGGTTTAAAAGGAGGGGCAAGTGTTCCTTGCAATAAAAAGGTAAGCGCTTTGGTCTTACTAATTCATGATCGCCTTCTCATTTTAGGGTTCGATCAGACAGAAAGCGATCACGCGTCGCGTTCTGCGTTCGTTGTATTGTGTTACGTTACATAGAATTGCGTGAAGAAAACAAGACAAGACCCTCAAGATTAACTTGAGGGTCGAGCGGTTGGAGTCCTGCCACAGAGTCAGTTTTAACTCCTTTGTGAGGGTTCCAACCGAACATCTGTCAACCTACATGAAGGAGGATCTCTGGCCGAAGGGTGTCGTATTCCAGCAATTCCGATGACGGATCATGGAGACCTTGCGACCCAGGTCATATTTACGTGGCTAGTAATTTCTTAAGTAATTGGTTTTTATTTTATAATATGTATGTTAGTCTTTAAGGTATAGGTTTATGGGCCGTTGATTAGTAAGCTACCAACTTTGTACTATTCTATCGTTACCTGAAATAAAGTTATTTTATTTATTATTTAAAGACATGCACATACAGCAGGCGTTCGGTATCACGTGAATTCTATGTCATAGAACGCAAAACGCGAAAGCAGGACCCTCGAACGCGTGAACGCTATCTGTCTGATAGGACCATTAAAGCAAGTCAGATTAAGTCATTCGTGATCATTAATCTATTACTCATCATTTATAGAACAAGTAAGTAGTTCGTGATAAACTGATACAATGGTCTCCTATGTTTTTATAGACACAGAAGTTTCAGTGGTAGGCAGATACTTATTATTAAGCGACATTAAAAAGGAGGAGGTTCTCAATTCGGTTGTATTTTTATTTTATTTTTGTTAGCTCATAACTCTGTCATTTATGAACCGATTTGGAAAATTCTTTTTTCGTTGGAAAGGGTATACTTTCCAATTGGTCCCATTTAAATTTCAAGAAAAAATATTAACTCTAAGGGTGAGAAAATTGGGAATGAAACTTTTTTGGGCTCGAGTTTTATAATTTTTTTTATGTTTCTTACCTCATATCTCCGTCATTTATGAACCGATTTAGAAAATTCTTTTATCGTAGTGTAGGGTATACTTTGCAAATGGTTCAATATAAATTTGAAAAAATACCAACCCTAAGGGTGAGAAAACTGGGAATGAAAATTTTATGGGCTCATATTTTATTCGTTTTTTATGTTTGTTGCCTCATAACATATAATAAAACATACAATAAAAATTTGAAGAAAAAATACCAACTCTAAAGGTTAAAAAACAGGGACTAAGATTTTATGGGCTCGAATTTTATTCATGTTTTATGTTTGTTATCTCATAACTCCGTCATATAAAAACCAATTTGGAAAATTCTTTTTCGTTGTGTTTTTCGGGGATAAGACAATATGGAATAAAATTTCTATGGGCTTGAATTTTATTTATAGTTTTAGTAATCGTCTTAAAGTCAGATTCACTAAAACTTCCGAAATAAACAATAATTTAAAATAAAAAAAAAACCGACTTCAAAAACATTTATTGAAAAAACTGTTAAACTAAAAAGTTAAAAATAATTGCTTATTTTTGGGTTCATCCACCTTTTTTCTATAAATTTATCCCTTACGATCTATGCGTTTACCACATAGGTAGATCTAGATACCTACCTGTTATTTTTGGAGTCGGTGTCAGCCAAGGCACGCCAAGGTAGGTAACTATTGCGTGGGCGGCGCAGGAGGGCATGTCCGAGGTGGGAGAAGTGTAGTTGCTATAATGTCGTACTCCAAAGCTGACTCCGACTCCAAAATTTTTTAACTTTTTAGTTTAACAGTTTTTTCAATAAATGTTTTTGAAGTCGGTTTATTTTTTTATTTTAAATTATTTAACTAGATATTTCGAATTCCATTTAAAATAACCGTCCGGTTAAATAAACCGTTTTTCGCGAAGTTTCGGGCGGTTCAGCTAGTTAGTACCTAATATTATGATGTGATGAATCATGTCTAGTCGTAACTGAAAGAAAAATTGTCAATTTGCCGATTTCGCGTCGATAAAGTTGGGGAGACCCTTTTTTTTTTCATCAAAGAAAGTATCGACTCTATAGAATATACCTTCTTTGAAGGGATGATTTTAGACTTTAAATATGGATTTACACTGGCAAGTCACCAATCGAATCGTTTGAAATCGAATCGCCAACTCATTTTCGTTTTTTTTTAAATTTGTAGTGTAAAGGCTTACGTTTGACCGCCATCTCACCTGTTGGTAATGATGATGCGATCGAGGATGTAGCACGCTTGCTTAGAATGTACCTATTTACATACTCTTCGCTTGACGGCCCCTAAGTCATTCATTCATTTCATTTGTTTATTCAATGGCTTCTGGAATAATTTCTACAATTTCACCAGTATCATAGCGATCGGGAAACACAGAGGTTCTACTAGAATTCGCCGAAATACGAAATTTCGTTTTTCATTTCATGCGATTGATCGAGATTTATACTGTCAATTCCAATACTGTGGTCGTTTGTTTTGTGAAATAGGGTGCGCAATGACCGGAATGTCACACATTACGAACTTTGTGTTGAAATCTTGGTTTATATGTTCGATTATCGAGTACCAATCGCAAGAAACGAAACACGCAATTTCGTGCTTCGTTGAATTAGAGGAGACCCCCTGATGACTATAGTATTTTGTCAAAGAAAACATGATTGATTGACATGTTAATGTCAAAGCGATCGGCAAATACTGACGCAAAACGCAGGTGCGTACACAAATACACAGTACACAAATTAAAAACAATTGATTGCGATCGCTTATAACAGAGTATTTAAAATTTAATATTACGGACATAAGCCTCCCCTAATGAGCGCCATTGCGCCCTGTCCTCAGCTCGACGCATCCAGCTTCTACGAAGCTTTCACAGATCGTCACTCCACCTGCCTTACATAAATGGATCAATGCATAACTAACTCATTCTAATCTCAAACAGGAATACATCAGAGAGATCGAAAGAAAATCGTCACTGCTCGCATCAGCGATTGACGAGACAATCAAAAGCATAGAGGTTTATAAAGAAGAGGTTGGCATAGACAAGGAACCTATAGTCGAAGAGGTAACCAGCGATGAGGTTAAACCGGAGGATGAACTACTTGGCTTCCGGGGGGTACAGTTTCAACCGGATAGCTTACCGAAAGTGAATACACCAGTCAATGTACCGGTAAGTAAACTTACTTTATGTACTTTATCATCATCATCATACATAGGCCTCTCGTAATGAGCGCCATTGCGCCCTGAGGCTGCATTTAGTTACTCAGTTGAATACTGACATGATAAGCACGGGTCCTGAGGGCTTACCACAGGTTTTTATAGTTTACGAAAACTTTATAAGTTTCGGTATCTTTCCATACATTTTCAGTACAGCGCCTCTAGGGAAACGTGCATGAACTACGAAAATGTATGGAAAGATACCGAAACTTTATAGTTTTCGAAAACTATCAAAACCTGTGGTAAGTCCTCTGTTAGACAGTTACTTACTTAGACAGTTTGTCAATTGACGTTCTTTGAATTTGGACAGATTAAATGTCAAAGTTTGAAAATAAAGGTCCGGTGCCGACTATTTTGGTGTGCAACTCAGTTAGTTAATGAGTTCTCTGACCTGGACACGACGCATCAGTTAGCAGGTTGCACGAAGGGCAGGTAAGGTTGACTTGGGTTCCAATAGAAATAGAATGACTTACACCCCAGACTATTAGACATAGCGAGCACGCGTTAAAAAAAACTAAAAAGTAAACAGTAAACTCCATCCCACAGTGTTCTTTTAGTGCTGAATAATATTAAAGATGTTACTTTTGTTACCGTGACTGTTTCGTCACTCTTATCAAGTCCGTGGATATATTTACTATGGAGATGCGCGCATGTTACGACGTGACAACTGGTTGACATTTATGTACGCCGACCGGCAAACAAGCCGCGCCGTTAGGCTCTAAACATAATATGCCGACCGAAAGTTCGGCATGATTACGCTTGCAATGCTATTTCAATTCAATTACGGATGACACATTATGCTGAAATAACGATGCGTTATGGCATACAGCCGAACTTGTCAAAATCAGCTGCGGAACTTACGTCGCGTAATTTTCGGCATAGTGTGTTTAGATACTTAGGTTTTCATAGCAGTGCGCGCACGAGTGACAAAATTGTCACTCTTCGCGTCGTTCGTTCGCATTTGCATTCCGATTCTCGACTTTGGTGCACGCAAAATGGCGTCATCATCTATCTATACAAAACGTGAACATCCAAAAAGACGATGTTGATAATGCTATCTTAATAGAAGAAGTAGAAAGGAGACCAGTACGCTACGATTTAAATTTTTAAGAGTATCCAGACATTAATTTGAAAATTAATTAATTTGAAAAAACAAAGGAGATAAAAAGGGAAAAGAATACTTGGTTATTATTTATTATCACGATAACAAAAGTAACCAGTGCGCGCTAGCCTTTACATACATACACTCACACATGCCATAGAGGTTCTCACAGATTAAAAAAGGATGTTTTTTTCAGGAAATGCCGGTACAAAGAACACCAGATCCGTATTTGAATGAATCAGGGGAACCGCTGGGCACGGTTCAAGGGATCATTGATGGACTTGAAGACGCCACAGTAGATGAAGAAGTTGCAAGTAAGTTTATTTTTTTCCATTCGCCCTTTTCGGGAGGCTAAAGTCTATTGACCATACCGCCAATTCTTTAAAATCATCATTATTTATTTAAGAGCTGTGCTCTTGTCGTCAACTGATGCAGCTCCTGCCATCTGCCAAAAAAACCAAGCAGCCTCCTTTACTTCCCTATACGACATGACATCTACTTTCTCTTTAATGTGGCTTTCTTTAGAAAAAGTAAGTTTATTTATTCACACCATCTCTACTCGAATATTCTATAAAGGTCATGCAACCTTTACGGAAAAATTATCTCCCTAAAGAGTTTGAAAACCTCAACATTTCTTTGAAGATAAGGTTGAAGATCCATTATCCTCGGTCACCAAAAAGAATTTCCTGATCGGAAATGCGAACTAGGTTTCTTGGAGGCTGCAGAGCTTCCGAAGGCAGAATCAAGGAGTTTTTATAGGGTATTAAAAGGGTGCACAAAAGCTGTACCTAATGTATGGACATAGTCATGGTATTGTTTCCTCACTAAAGAGGAGAAGAACGAGACGGAGAAAGATAATCAAGAGAAGCCGTGTTCAAGAGTCACTGTATTTTGAATTAACAAAGGAGAATGCCGAGAGCCCGTACCGATTGCGTCAAAACCAAACGTATCCCATAAAATTTATTATATTTTATAAATTACATTAACATTTTCTTTAGTTTTACACACCGACGGGATTATAATCAAGTAAAAATATATTTTGTTGATTTGGTTTCCGCCGCACGCCGCCATTAGACTGCAACAACCAATGATATATACGTTACTATGGCAATAAAAATTGATATAAAGTGTTACTATGGCAATGACCCTCATTTTTAATTATTTAGACAGTACAATCGACTAAAAACTTGTTGGAGATTTTTTTGACGCACTCATTTTAGTCTTGGTACCGAGCGCCATACATCAGACGGCATTCTCCTTTAGTACGCTATTTTATTATTTTAGATTTTATAAACCATAAAATCGAGCTCAGTGGCGCTTATTGGTAGACGCCTATGTCCAGCAGTGGACCGATACAGGCTGAAGAAGTAGGTATTAGGTACTAATTGATTTGTATTTTACAGAGGAGCTAGGAAAGCCAGGATTGACCGAGGGTAAAATAGCTGAACTGATATCGGGCGAATCAGAAATGTTAAGAGAAGCGCATGTTATGGGGTGAGCATATAAAAATGGAGCTGTACTTTTTTAAATTGCATGATATTTAGCTGTGGCCATACCCCAGGGATCACTATAAACACCTGCCCCCTGTGCATGACGTTTTTATCTACTCTACGATAGAGAAGACAACGTATTTTTCCTGATTGTGGGTCTCCCCGCATCCCAAACTTGCCTTTTTTGATTCCCAAGCGCTTATTTTTATCTATTCTTTCAGATAAAAGTATTTAGAACATCTATTCTTATCTTTCGTCGACAAAACCTTGTCTACGGTTGCTGTGCTAAGCCGGCTGGGTGTCTAAAATGATCCTTTAGTCTTGGAAAATCATAAATTAATTTGAAAATTATGAACATCTAAAAATAATGATAAGCCAAAACTAAAATTATTCACCCTAAGCTCCTTCGACCATCATATTTTGGACACAGTAAAGCTTTTCCCTTAGGGGAATCATTTTGTACACATTTCCCCTAACTGTGAGGAAACTCATTACAAATATTTTAAAAGACAAAATATTTAGTAGTGACTACCTTCCGCCCGAGACTCGTGGTACCGCGATTAAATGTAACCTTTTTGTTAATCTGGGTTATAAACTATGATAATGAACGAATCACACTTAACAGCGCGCGTCGTAGAGCATCGGAGAGCATTTAATAACATGCTAAAGGAAATTGAAACATCCAAACAGCAGTTAAGTTCCATATTTGCATGCAATTTATGCAGCTTTGAGCTTTGTCAAACACTGACATAAATAGATCCGGAAGTAGATATTGCATGCAAATAAGGAACTTAAGGTTATTCGATGCGGCCAGCTAGGTACAGTAGCGCTAATAGATGGCGTTGATGCTCAAATTTGCCGTATTTAATTTTTTATACATGATAACGTGCGTTTTATTGCAGAATGAATTATGAAGAAAACGCATCTATTTATGTCAGTGTTTGACAAAGCATAAAGCTGCGTAAATTGCATGCAAATATGGAGCTTAACTGCTTTGTGGATATTTCAACTTCCTTTAGCATGTTATAAAATGATCTCCAATGCTCTACGACGCGCGCTGTTAAGTGTGAATCGTACATTATCCAACTTTCATCCACATCCGTTCGGCCATTAGCGAACTTGTGTGAGAACAAACATACTAACGCATACCATAAACTATCTCATTTAGAATAATAACATTAATAGTTTCATTACCTCTCTGGCGCATGGGGAAAGGCCCGCCTGAGACCCAGAAGGTCGCGGGTTCGATTACCGCCTCATGACAAATGTTGTACGTTCTGCAAATATTTGTCTCTGGTTTAGGTGTTTTCTAAATATTACACGTATGTATTTACAAAAAAATGTATGTAAGTAGTATATCAGTGATGTGGTTCCCATAATACAAGCTCTGCTTAGTTTGGGGCTACATGATGCTGTGTGATAGTCCAGCATTTTTTTTAAATGACACTTCAGAGGGACAGATTTATTGTGATTATTCAAATTAAGGTGTAGAATGTAGTTATGCAAAATAGCAAACCTTCAGGGCCTAGAAAATAACAATACCAAGGTTCAGCAAGAATATCATGTTGAACCCAACACGTTTTCCTATCATAAAAATTGTACCAAAATTGATCACATTGGTAAGAAAACGTGATAAAATCAAAATTATATTATTGCTGAACCTTTGAATTGTTATTCTCTAGAATGTGAAGGTTTGCTATTTTGCATAACTATTGTCAGTGATTATATATCTTCAAAAATGTTGAATAATGCGAGCGAGCGGGAGGTTTGACATGTATCATCGCCTTAATGAGGCCTAATATACCATGTGGTATTCAGTCTAAGACTGTCTTACACTTAGCGTAGTGTAATAAGAGTAAGCCACTAAGTCGGTCTTACGCTTGACTAATCAGTCAGTAAGACAATCTTACTAAGGCAGACTGAATTCCGCGTGGACTAATAAACCTTAAATTAATACTTATGGTAGTAAACCTCCTTGATACTAACTGAAGTTTGAACAAAACAAAATGGCCGCCCAATAACAGCACGTAACGTCTACACAGGCTTACCCGCGTCCTATCAACTCACATGAACAAACCGGACGATTCCAGTGTCGACTTCAATAAAATTAAACCTCTAATGGAATCTCTGAAGAACTCCGAAGTGATAGCTGCTCTGAACGAGGAGTTTAAGAAGAGCAAGGAGGTTAAAGATGAGCGGAAGTGGACAACCTTTTTGCAGAAGCCGCAGCGGCCAGCGCCTAGGGCTAAGTGTGGGTATTACGGGTACTTACCGCAGCTGGAAAATGAGGAGGTAAGGTTTTATTTAGGTATCTGTATATTTTTAATGGTTACAGCCGCAGGCCTCGCTTTGCGTTAAGATGGCGTATTAAGTACCTCCATAAATAATAATAAAAATTTAAATTTGGTAATTATTTGTTGAACAAGTGAATATTTTTTTATTTTATCATTATTTTAAAATATAAATTACCCTGCCCTGTGGTCCGCTGATTCGCACTGGTATTTAACCCTGGATTCTGTCACATATAAATGATCTAATCTATCAAGTATCTTGGTTTCCCGCCAATTATTCATGATTGTCATTCATGGTTCCGCATACTGAATCGGTTTCCTAGACGCCTGGGTAGACTCTACCTTGTAAAACAGTTTTTCATTTTGAATAATTTAATTTAAAAAATCCTTTGTCGATCACTGTAGCCGTTTTGGAAACAAATAATCCAATAAATGTCAAAAAATCCAATATGGCGACAGTAAGAAGCCATTTTCAATTTACGATGAACTAAAAAGGTATCAAAAACTGTTCAATTTCGACAAATGACGAGTAGGTGTCATTTGATTTGACTGAATCGTGAATTAAGTTGACATGTAGATCATATAAAGTGTCAAAAAATCCAATATGGCGACTGCAAGATGCCATTAAGTAGGGTTTGTATAAAAAGTAAATATTTTATTGGATCTAAGACGGCTGTATAAGATTTTCTTATTATGTTTAATGGCTATTGGCTGTGAATTTTGTTTGAATAAATCAATAAATAAACAAACAGACCAACTTTATTATATTAGCTATAATAGATTGTTACTCTCGTCTCTTCCTTGACGAAATAATTTGTATTGGCATGATATTTTGATTAATTATTATTTCAAGGTGTTTGGCGCACGTTCAATATTATTATCGGCAAAAATAATAGGAATAGTCAGTTCTGTATTTGGTTTCGGAGTTAGTGAACGTGTCTGTGAGTGTATTTTTATAGAATTAAAGTAAAAATATTTATTTTGATTCAGCAAAAAAAATTGTTTCGAAGACCAGCCTAAAATTTTCAACATTGGCTTTATGCTTATAAACTGAAAACATATTAAAAGCTTTTAAATTGAAAACAATTTAAACTAATTAAAACGACTTTTAAGCATCAGATTCGGTGTGAAAATAGGCAGGGTCTCAATAACTACATAAACTTATTAATTATTAATTAATAGTTAATTATTATAATTATTAATTAATTATTCTGAGTTACTTACAAAAACGATTTAGTCATTTTTTACGAATTCGAAAATATTTTTTTCACTAATTTGAGAAGTTTAAAGTTTTTAGGTTTAAAGCTTATATTAGCATTAAAAATCATTTGTTTTCATCTACTCGATGTACGTATAGCGGATTCACAAGTTCGATTTTATTCGTCGGGTACCGGGATAAAAAGAAATCTTTGTCTTAATCCAGGTTACAAACTATGCATATTCCAAGTTTCATCCAAATCCGTTCACCCGTACATACAAACACTTAATTTATTATACACGTTTTTTATTTTACATTTTAATATGAATGTGAAGTGTGATATCAAAACTATTTTACAAACTTTCACCTTTAAATATAAATATTATTAAAAGTAGGATGCGTTAATTAAATAATTAATGTATATTTATTTTCTTTGCAGGGGCCGTATAAAGTTAAAATAGTTAAACAACCAAAACCAAAAATTGCACCAGATTATAAACCAGAGGTACGAGTAAATGAAACTGTAACGAAAGCGTAGTAACCGGAAAATGTAAAAACAATAACAAATAAACAAGTTACAATAAATATAATTTTTGAATAAGTAATGGACACTTTTTTTAATTGTCAGTTAGCTCAGTAAATAAAGGAGCATGCCATCTGATGTATGGCGCTCGGTACCAAGACTAATGTGAGTGCGTCGAAAAAATATCCAATAAGTTTTTAGTCGATTCTACTGTCAAAATAATTAAAAATGAGGGTTATTGCCATAGTAACACTTTACATCAATGTTTATTGCCATAGCAACGTATATATTATTGGTTGTTGTAGTCTAATGGCGGCGTGCAACGGAAACCAAATCAACAAAATATTTTTTTACTTGATTATTAATCGAGTCGGTGTGTAAAACTAAAGAAAATGTTAAAGTCATTTATAAAATATAATAATTTTTATGGGGTTTTCGGCATTCTCCTTTATAATGATAATGAAAATTAATATTAATAAGATTACCCATAGAATAAAGTCCAAAGTATTTCTTATTTGATATCGCGAATTCTATTTTCAAATTAAATAGATAACGAGTTATATTTTCAATTGAAATAGGTAACGCGTGGTATTTTAAAATTAAATAGGTACATAATGCTTTCTATTTTAAGTTTTATTTTCAAATGAAATAGGTAACACGTTCTATTTTAAAATTAAATAGGTAACGCTATTTTAAATAGACATTCGATTTTATATGGTGGACCGACAAAATAGTACGTCTAGTTGAAGATTGTCTCTCAGATAGTATAAGAAAAGTCTACAACAAAATTATATAAACAAATTTTCTTCACCTTAGTTGTATTATAACACCGTTTTGATATAAATAAACTTATTTAATACGCTAATAAACGAAACAATTTTCTTCAAATGAAACGGGTAACACAAGTGAATGTCGATTTTCAAATAAACTAATTATGTTAATGACTTTACACTGAAAATTAAAAATCTAATTTTAAATAATCTAACTCGGTTAATGGCTTTGAGTGCTGAATAACAACGGTGTACCTGCGTGTTAAACTGACAATAAAAAAAAATTGGCCCTTAATTTTTCGGTTACTTCGTTTAATTTATGATATTAGTAAACATAATTAAATTATTAACTTTAAAAATAAGCAACCAATTAATGTTATTCGTACGAATAATTTCCTAAAATACACTATGAATTTTTCATCCCTAACTTTTTGATTTATGTTTTCAACATTGTTTTAAGTTATGATTTATCATCATCATTATCAGCCTATAGCATTCTATTGCTGGACATAGGCCTCCCCTAATAAGCGGCACTGCGCCAATCGTTATTATTAACGGTAGGTACTTAAATCAAATTTGTAACTGAAACTGTAAAAATAGTAGATTGTTTTACAAGGGACTTAACCATCCCATTATATACGAGGTTGTTATACTCCCGAGCGTAGCGAGGGAGGATGACAAGACCGAGTTATAATGGGTGGTTTTGGCCCGAGTAAAACACTCTACTTTTCACTTCGATTGCGAGAAAATAAAACAATTCAAAATTAGTCAATTTTCAGAAATTTTATTAAAAATTAATCAACCTTCATAAAACATCACCAAGACGGTTCCATGTTCAAAAAAAAAGATTGACGAAGCACCAAGAAGTCGAGTTTTTATGTAAGAGAACGAATGCTTTGTACGGGCTGATGATTTTAGACAAAAATTAAAAAGAAAAAATACTTTTTAGCCCGAGGTATTAAACTCGAGTTTTAGGCCCGCTAAGCTACACTATTATGATACACTTTTTGAGCAAGAGAAGTGAAAAATAATTTATTGCTTTAAATATTTTAGATTTTTGTTTTTTATTAATAGGTACTAGAATTTACCATTGTATTTTTAATATATGTTGTTTTTAATTAAATCGCTTTATAAAGCTGTTTACAATCTAAGATTAGTGATCAAAATATCATGATGTATATTTCCTTGTACGCTTTTCCCTCTTTTAATATTATATTTATTAATAAAACAATAATTAAATAAATATTGTTTCCTATTGTTTTTGTTACAGCAGTATAAAAATAATGTACTCTGTATGTTTTTAATATTTTTTTTCTGACCTGTCCCAGTCTATTTTAATTGTTATTAAATACTTTTTAGTTATTAATACAAATAAACTATATTTTTAATGAAATATAACCTTTTAATGCCTTTGGCACAACCGGAATGAAGCACGCGGGATTTCCCACACATAATTTTATAAAAAAAATATTTTTGTATTTGTATAGAAAGGTTGCATTAAAGTTTTTTAATATTTAATATTTTAATATATTATTATTTACAACATTTAACGCATTGACTGCTTACTCTCTCAAAAACAAACCACTGGTATTCAACTCATGGCGTTAGTACCATGCGCCAGCAGTCAAAGTGTTAAACAGTTGAAATGTGCTTGTGTACTCAGTTTGCACCACATCCTCATCCCATCCCCATTAACCATTAACTTAGGGATTTCTGGATTTTATTCCAGAATGCCCCATTACATCGGGAAAATGACAGAAATTCCCACGAGTAATCCAGCATGCTGTACTTATAAATACTTAACTTAAAAAAAAGAAATTTTGCCTTCTATGGGACTGGAACCCAAATCACCCCGGCGTGTATACTGTCTAATCAGGGGCAGCAGTCTCGACTTTTTCGTTAACTACCAATATATCGCTAAGTGTAAGCTCACAAAAAAATTCTTCCCAAAAATTAGGAAAAATATTTACCTGTAAAGACGAGTTATTAAATAATTTTATTCAATGTTTCTACTATTCAGATAAGATAAGATAAATAGGTATTTATTTCACACAAGTTATAAAGAAGGTAATATTGTAGGTAAAATTAAAGTGTTATTAGTAATTTTATGTTAAAATTAGGTACCTAGATAAAAATAAATGCACTTGAATTTGGTAACATAGGACCCGAAATAGATAAAATAAGATTTATAAAGCCGTGACATATTTGAAAAAACTTAAAGATATATAATTTAACTAATCGACGAATTTAATTTCAAATACAAAAATATCTAATTTCTGTCGACTATTAAAAAAAACTAACATAAACATGAAACTTTTTTTGCAATAATGTACAATACAAATCAACGTTTATCAATTATATTTGTTTTTAGTTTGTAAGGAGTTGTTTATGTTTATGTTCTTGGGACACTGAATAAATTTCAATATTTAGTTTTTAGGTTAGAAATTACCGATAGTTATCGTTAACTTTATCGGGCTGTCATATTTTGCCGCAATTAATTGCGCAAAAATGGTAGAGTTGATATTATTTGTCGGTATGTTTACGACAAAAATTGTAAGTGTCTATAATTGTCATCGCTCGCCTCGACGCGCGCAGTATTTTTTGTATGAAAATCTGCTACCGAATTTCGGTAGGTTAGCGATCGCTAACTATGTCGAGACTGCAGCCCCAGGCTTCAATATACATACGTGAAACTCTGCTAATAGTAGCTACGAATGTACATTACTGTATAAGTGATGCGTCTACTATGAGTAGTGTAGTGACTACAGCGGGAACTCTAACGTAGAAATGCTAAAAGTCGCTACGCTAGAGTCATTGTAGGCGCTACGCGAAGCTTTTCTACAATCGTATCTACTTGTAACATTGCTACGCTAGCTTCTAGCACTTCTACGCGAAAATCTACACTGTAGGCGATACGCGTAGCTGTGCTACAATCGTAGCTACTTCTCGAATTGCTACGCTAGAGTCTACACTGTTGTTGCTACGCGTAGCTGTGCTACTATCGTAGCTACTTCTAGCACGGCTACGCTAGAATCTACACTGTTGTCGCTACGCATAGCTGTGTGAAAATCGTAGCTACTTGTAACACTGCTACGTTAGAGACGGCTCTACACGTAGCACGTAGAACACGTCTACGTTTTAGACCTAACGCGTAGCTGTGCTACAATTGTAGCAACTTGTAACGCTACTACGCTAGAGTCTACGTTTTAGTCGCAACGCGTGGCTGTGCTACAATCGTAGCTACTTCTAGCACGGCTACGCTATAATCTACACTGAAGGCGCTACGCGTAGCTGTGCTAAATTCGTAGCTACTGGTAGCTCGGCTACGTTAGAGTACGTTGTAGCAGCATGTATGTATTATTGTTGTAGCTTGAGCTTACAGATCGGTAACCATACTTGTCAGGCAGGGATGTGGGTTCGAATCTCATTGAAGACAAACTTATTTCTTAAAGACGAACACAACGCAACCGAGACATCAACATTATGTACAAACTACTATGTATTACATAGACATGTAACAACAGACATGTAAACAAAAGATTTTTGAAAATCGGTCCACAATAGGGTATTTTACACAATGTATAAAAAAATGAAAAATACGCATTAATGATAGACTTTATGAAAAATAAAAATAAATAAACATTCATAAAAATGCAATATGAATTTTTAATTTCAATTTATTATAAAAATATATTTTTTATTCGGTGCCTCAAATGTCCAAAACGCTATTCGCTTAGTAGATTCCATCGTGACATCACTTCAATAGTAATTTTCATTACAATCGTCTCGTACAATCAAATCGTTTTCACACTAGTGCAGTGACGTCACGAGGTGGGAAACATGGCGGCTAGCGGTTTTCGCGCGAAAATTTAAAGCCATAAATTAAAAGTGATTTTTATGGCACTATTCGTTTTTTTTTAAATTATTGACATTCAATAACACTAGGATTCATAGAAAACACTTTTTGAAAATGGGTGTAATACTCTATTTACGGAGATATTGGTGACCATACATACAGGTGAACATAAAACCTCCTCCTTTTTTTGAAGTCTGCTGAAGTCTACATACAAAAGCTTCAGTCACACTACCAAGACATTCATGTACAAAACCCATTTTCACCAACCATTCTGCAGCTTCACCAATCATTTGACAGGACTTTGAGACAGGCCTTCTACCGTGGGAGGAGAGAGCATTGACCGAGCCTCCACCACCACCAGTGGCGTTGGAAGATCCTATACTGATTCCAGAAGACAACCCTCAGTTCTTGGAGGCTGTGGATCCTTTACTGGAGAGCGAAGTTCCCGATCTTCAAGACACAGGTAAGAAAATGGGAGACATATGACTTCCAACCTCCAAACGGGGCTCTGGCGGCGGCTGATTGCGGCATAGCGCAGCCTGACACCGACACAGCTACATCACCTGTCCGTGGTGCACCTGCTAACTAACAAACGGGGCTCTGGCGGCGGCTGATTGCGGCATAGCGCAGCCTGACACCGACACAGCTACATCACCTGTCCGTGGTGCACCTGCTAACTAACAAATGGGGCTCTGGCGGCGGCTGATTGCGGCATAGCGCAGCCTGACACCGACACAGCTACATCACCTGTCCGTGGTGCACCTGCTAACTAACAAATGGGGCTCTGGCGGCGGCTGATTGCGGCATAGCGCAGCCTGACACCGACACAGCTACATCACCTGTCCGTGGTGCACCTGCTAACTAACAAACGGGGCTCTGGCGGCGGCTGATTGCGGCATAGCGCAGCCTGACACCGACACAGCTACATCACCTGTCCGTGGTGCACCTGCTAACTAACAAACGGGGCTCTCGCGGCGGCTGATTGCGGCATAGCGCAGCCTGACACCGACACAGCTACATCACCTGTTCGTGGTGCACCTGCTAACTAACAAACGGGGCTCTGGCGGCGGCTGATTGCGGCATAGCGCAGCCTGACACCGACACAGCTACATCACCTGTCCGTGCTGCACCTGCTAACTAACAAACGGGGCTCTGGCGGCGGCTGATTGCGGCATAGCGCAGCCTGACACCGACACAGCTACATCACCTGTTCGTGGTACACCTGCTAATGCAGATCATAAAAACATTTGTCTCGCGGCGGGAATCAAACCGGCAACCTTCTGCGTCTCAAGCGGACCTTCAACTACTGCACCATAGAGATCGTCAGAAAAAAAATGCTTTTGACAATAAAACTACTTTGATATGCACCTTGTTATTTAGGTATAGTCTTACCACCACAAAAACCAGAGGAACCGGAACCAACACCAGAGCCAACAACCCAAGAAGAGGAAGTAATAGAAGAGGAAACCAAGGAAGAAGAAGTTATAGAGAAGAAAGAAGAAATGAAGGGAGAAGTCGAAGAGATGGCTGAACAGCTAGTGCAGAATGTGAAGAGTATGGTTGGTGAGTATCAAACATACTCGTCTTAATACAAATAAATATTTTTTTTGTTCTGTGATCAGTCTTCAGACTATGAGCAGGTTTGGTGTTGGCATGATATGGCATGTAAGAGAACTGGTCCAGCGATCACAAGCGATAGCTGTAAAAAATTACAATAAATTACCAGAAAAACGTAAAGCCCAAGAAGAGAATAACATTTTCGCAAATAATTTAAAGGACATGCTATTAAATAAAACATATTATTCTCTAGACGAATTCCTAAATAAATCAACTAATATTAACGACAATCAGTAATGTGCAAAGTATATAATGTAAGTACCTATTTAAAATATCGGTCTGCTCCTACTCAGTTGTGAACACCCTAACAGGGTACATATTATGTATTGATTCTCAACCTAGTCTTAACATCTGACTTATTTTGTTGTTTAATGTACCTACATATGTAATATGATTGCAATAAATATTGAATACTGAATACTGAATAATTTATCCTTTCTTATTCATCATGAACCAAATATATAATTTTCTTTTATACCAAAAGAACAAATTACAAAATTAATCATCACTACATATTGTAAAACAAAGTAGCGTATCGCTATCTGTCTATCCTTATATATGCTTAGATCTTTAAAACAACGCAACGGATATTGATGCGGTTTTTTTTTTTTAAATAAGAAAAATAGCCCTGTTGCCCTTGTGGGATGTACCTCGACTTAAGATCTGGAGGTCCTGGGCTCGAATCCCAGCCGTGCACCAATGGATTTTTCGTTTCTAAAAATTTATGTGCGCATTACCACGAGCTCGAAACGGTAAAGAAAAACATCGTGAGGAAACCGGCATGCCCTCGAACTGTAAAGTTGGAAAGGTATGTGCTAGGTTAGTGTTCCAATAAAAAGCGGCGATGGACTTGCAACCTGTCACGTGGAATGCTAGCTACTTGCAAAAAGTGGGCATGTATCGAACGTTATGTTTGGACTTGCCTCTGACTACCCCCGTTAAGGTATCCTCAATTGGTTTGCGTACTGAGCAATATCCGAAGATATCCATAATGGGGAAAAAGTCGTGAAGTTGAAGATGTTTTTTAATAGATAGAGAGATTCAAGAGGAAGGTTTATATCAGCATTGCACCCGTGCGACGCCGGGGCGCGTCACTATTAATTTGTACAAGGTGAATTTTAATGAATGAATGAAAGCTGTTTATTGCAAATCTAAATTTTAGAAACAACAGGCAGAAAGTTAAAAGAAATAAAGGTACAATGGGCGGTCTTATCGAAGCGATCTCTTCCATACATCCTTTGGATGGAGAGGATATGTAAAAAATAGGAACGAAACGGAGGTGTACTTTACACAAAAAATGAAAAAAGTTTTAATTAGTATGTTATTCTGAAAGGAGGTTAAATTCTGATGTGAACCACAGTTGTCTCAATCAATAAGATGTGATACATAAATGTTCTAAACTTTAAGCTTATCTTTCTGTTGTAAATCCTTTAAAAACAAACTTCGTACGTGGCTCATTTCGGAGACTATTTACGACTATGACCAATTTATGGCCATTAAATGTGCCTAACTATAATTGTGTGCTAACAATTCAAATGATAATAATGTACCTAAATTTATTAAAATGACTTAATTATTATTTGTATCACTATGTATACAGCGTATTATATTTAGTCAAATACTGAAGTATGTTTAACCTGTAACTGTATAGTTATTAATAAATAAACTATGAACTATGAGGCAGCCATCGAGATAGAACTCTAGGCTCGAAACATTCTATGCTGAAGTTACGGGACCGAAAGTTCGACATGATTACGCCTGCAATGGCTATTTGAATTACAGATGACACATTATGCTGAAATTACGTTGCGTTATGTCGTACAGCCGAACTTGTCAAAACCAGCTGCGGAACTTACATCGCGTAATTTCCGCATAGTGTGTTTTGATACTATTTGCTATTACTTGGTGGGCGCATCACTCCATAACGGCTAAACGGATTTGACTAAAACTTGGATTATACATAGAATAAGACCTGTATTAACACATAGGCTACTTTTTATCCCGGTACCACGCGAGCGAAGCTGCGGACGGAAGCTGGAATCTTATAATAGATTTCCGCAGTGATGGCTGTGTCAACTAATGATTGTAAGTTGTAACAAAAAAATACGCAATCCATCATTATTTCCCTGCCCTTATCCCACTCAACCTAGAGAGCAGGCAGGATTTAGATCAGGTTTTAGTACGTGTGACCATCTTCAAACTATTAAGACAGTTATAGAAAAGTGCCACGATTATAAGAAACTGAGTGGACGAGCGGTACCTCGCCATGTACTGTGTGGGTCAAATAGGACCTCTCTCAGCTTAATGCTGCGCCACACCAATAATGACGAAACAGCGCTGGTTTTCATAGAGGCCCTGTGCGACATCACGCACGCAAAAATACTAAATTGTGACAACAAAATTTATACCTATACCTCAATTAAATACAAAAACCTAAACATTAATTAAACAGTTATATACTAATGACTAAAGTATCTACTCAAGAAATAAGTAGTTATGTATGGCAAAAAATATACTGTCCAACACAATACTGGCCTGGGCTCCCCGCGGCGTGAAATAAGTGCATTTTTTTTAAAGTGTTGCATGGCACCGACCTTGTGCGCTATGAAAACCGCGTCCGGCGACGGCCCGCTCAGCATAGTTACATAACGCTAAAAGGTACTTGGTAGGGCAGAGCAACAAAATACCTACTTAGGATCCTATCAGCTGTCAACTCTGTACTCACTTGTTTCACTCTCATATCCTCTTTCATATAAACCATCCATCTCTTCTTCGGGCCCCTCTACTCGTACATCCAGTTACATTCATTTAATTTTTGTTTTTTGTGTCCCAGACCCGAATGCGCCGATCCAACAGCAATTGGCGCAGATGCGCGCTCAATTAGCCGCGCTGGCGCAGTTGCCCTGCGTCATACAACAGTCCCTCGAGATGTTGACTAACCATCTCGCTAACATCAGCCAACAGGTACTTACAATATTACACTAATTATTATTATTATAACAGCTCTTTATTAAAGTTTAAAACTCGTTAAAAACACATTTCTACCCGACTGAAGTCCTCTTCAGTCAGGTTATGTTTTTAGGGTGTATGTATGTTTGTAATATAATGTCAGTCGCTGTAGCACAAACGGTTGGACGGATTTTGACTAATGAGGTGTCGTTGGATTCTTCTATATCACGAAGATGACATAACCTATATGAAATTTCAAAAAATCCAACATGGCGACTGTAAGAAGCCATTTTCAATTTAAAAAGACTACTAAACCGATAAGTATTAAACACTTCCAGTTTATGCAGTCGGGTTTTTTTGTTTTTTTTTGTAAATAATTACTTGTTTAACCTTATTTCATTTTACATATTGCGATGGTTCTGTGCTATATGGTTCGGGCTAAAACTCCTTAATGATGGATGGCAATAGTTTAGCAGCTCTTATTTTGATATATTTTTATATATAAGGCCTTAGGTGTTCCTTCTATAGGCGTTGAGCATCGAAGAGCATTTTAAAACATGCTAGAGGAAGTTGAAACATCCACAAAGCAGTTAAGTTCCTTATTTGCATGCAATATCTACTTATGTTTTATGTCAGTGTTTGACAAAGCTCAAAGCTGCGTAAATTGCATGCAAATAAGGGACTTAACTGCTTTGTGGATGTTTTCAAATTCCTTTAGCATGTTATAAAATGCTCTTCGATGCTCTCCGGCGCCAGAAGTGTGAATTACACATTATATGTAATTTGTAATTTGTAATTTATTTATTTAACCATTTCGTTATATTACATAACATTGGCAAGTAAATTTTGACAATATAAATTCTTACGATAATCTAATTATTTCTACATATGCAAATCAGAAAATGAGCAACTCATGAACTCATTGATATGGTAAAATGGATGGGATTCAAAAAAAATTTTTAATATTTGCTTAAATTGGTTTTGAGAAAGCTGTGTAATTTTTAATGGTAATTTATTGTACATATCGAGTTTTATACAGAAACCTTGTTTATAAGTCTTAACAAGTCTTGTTCTTGGTTTGTGTAAATTTTCCTTGTTTCTGGTATTATAATTATGTGTATGCATTACCATTGGCAAGCTGTTTTTTTTTAAGTGTACTTCTCTAAGAGAGTTATATATATATTGTGATATTACAGTTAATATTTTTGATTTTTTGAAATATGCTCTGACTGAAGTTAATCTATGTAAGCCGTAAATTATTCTAATAGATCTCTTTTGACAAATGAGAACTTTGTCAATTTGGGCAGCATTGCCCCATACTGTTAAAGAATAACTTATAATAGAGTGGCAATAGGCATAATATACCGAAATAAGAGTATTCCTATCAACTAAGGGTTTCAATCTGAACAATGCATAATTTGCAGAGGTTAACCTTTTACATATTTGGTCTATATGGCCATCATAGGACAAGGTGGAGTCTAAAGTACACCCCAAGAATGTGACTTCTTCAATTTTATCATTTTTGCTCTTTCTTTTAGTTGTGTAATTTAAGATACTGCTTTTGTTTTCTTTTAGTATTATGCCATTGATTTTGAACCATTGTTTTAATTTAAACAATACAATTCTTTTATGTTCTTCAATTTCTTCTATCTTTCTATCTTTGATCCCTACGTGTGTGTCATCAGCAAATAAGGTGATCAATGCCCAATTAGGTAAGCAGCTGGCCAGATCATTTACATAGATCAAGAACAACACTGGTCCAATTATTGAACCTTGCGGTACTCCTATTTTACTAAATTCTGCGTCTGAATTCGTGTCATTTATATTCACAAATTGGATTCTGTTGCTAAGATAAAATTGTAAGATATCGAGTTCAGTACCTTTGAAACCGTAACGACTAAGTTTGTGCAGTAAAATGTCATGTCGTAAGCAGTCGAATGCCTTAGATAGGTCGCAGAAAATACTAGACACCTTCTGCGACGTATCCAAAGCATCCAGTATAAAGTAAACTGTCTTTCTAATGGCAAGTTCTGTGGTTTTTTTTTTCTAAAACCAAACTGACATTCCGTTAATATTTCATTTGATTCGAAATAATTTATGATTCTAGTTTTAATTGCACTTTCTAAAAATTTTGAAATAACTGGGAGAATGCACACTGGTCTGTAATTTCCAATATCCAGCGTTGATCCTTTTTTGTATAATGGTATAATCTTACCAATTTTTAAGCTATCTGGAAAAATACCCTGTGAGATACATTCATTTAAAATTTTCAAAATAATTTCAAACATATTATTATTACATAAAATTAATTCCTTAATAGTTTTAGTATTCATGTCATAAATATCTTTGGATGATTTACCTTTGATTGAGGAGATTATTTTTCGAAGTTCCGAATCAGTAATTTTAGAGAACCATATTTGGTTTGTTGTTGTTTTTTCTAGGTATTTATCACAATCTTCTACTCGAATGTCAAATTTTTTTGTTAGGTTCTCTGCAATGTTATTGAAAAACTGATTAAAACTATTTGCTATTTTTTTGTTATCGGTTATAATTTTTCCATTTGCATCGCAGATTTTATTTATATTTTTGTTATGATAAGCATTATTTTTGTTTTGCTGTTCTTTAACAATTTTCCATGTCATTTTTATTTTATTATTTGATTTTTGAATTCTTTTTGCATTATTAAATTTTTTCGTGGTAGCCAGCACTTTTTTGAATACTTTCTTACAAATCTTAAGCTTATTTTTCCTTGCCGTACAAGGGTAAAGGTTTTGCAATATTTCTAGTTTCTGTATATTATTCCTTGATATTGTAATACCCTTAGTACATAATGTGTTTTTCTTGTTTTTTTTAATTGTTATAGTTTTTAATGGAAAAGCAGTATAATAGCAATATTTTAAATGGTCCATCAATATATTCATTTTCTCATTTGCATCGTGAACTGCATCAACTGCGTGATTTACATTAACATAATCTTTACAAAATAAATAATGAAAGTAATCTTTATTATTAGAGGACATCACTCTTAGTGTAACCTTCTCGTCTAATTTTTTTATTTTGTTACAGTTCAATTTATAATAAAGTACAATGGCATTATGATCAGATAGTTTCACATCTAGAACTTTCCCTACGTGTTTATTAAAATTTACGTCATTATTTATGATAAAATTGTCAATACATGTGGCAGATTTTTTATGAATTCGTGTCGGTTCATTCAATACAACTCTTAGTTTGAATTCGTCTAATAAGTTCAGAAATTTTTTGACTTCCTTTTTATTGTACTTGTTATTATTCATTACATTTAAATTAAAATCTCCTGCTATTACCAGTCTCTTTCCCTCTCTACTAACTTTTTCTAAGATTTTTGTTAAAACATCCTCAAATATAAGGTATTCATGGTCAGGTCTATACATGCAAATAATTATGAGTTTACAAAATTTCACTTCAATGGCAGCTACTTCACAATTCATTTCAAATGATAGCTTAGTTATGTCTTGTCTATTTTTGTATTTTATGCCATTTTTTAAGAATATGGCTGTACCTCCGTGCTCAAATAGTTTTCTGTTATAGAATGATGCAAGCGCGTAACCTTCAATAGTCATAATATCTACATTTAGCGCGTTCACCCATGTCTGCGAGAGACAGAGTACGTCGCACATTGTCAGTTCAGTCAAAAGTTCAATCTCTAAGTATTTGTTATTTATACTCTGTATATTGGCATGCACTATTGTTAACCTTTTACAACTGTCTTGGAGATTATAGGAAAATTTGAAGGCGTATCCGTTGTTTTAATAAACTGGAGGCACGAGGAGCTATTGAAATGAAGAAGAAAACCATTTTTTGTTATATATGCCAAAAAAATCTACAAAAAATTACGAGAACAACTGTGTTTTTATTATTTTTTTATCTCTAAAACTGACCAAGATATCAAAGTGCAAAGTTAACATTTTCGGTCCAAGCCGCGGACCGAGCGCGATATCGTTGATGACGTCACGGATCCTGCCTCCGCGCGAGTGACTCGGGGATTGGAAGCATTTACCCCAATGTGCCCGTGCGCGCGGAACTACTTTGTTTATTTTAAATAAGAAACAATCAAAACTACATGAGTTCATAAAATAAATGTTGTATTGTGTCTCAGTGTAAAAATGGGGCCACAAAAACACCCGAAAAGTTGTTTTTTTACGTTCCTAAGGATGCGAAAATCAGAAAAATGGACAAATGCTTTTAGAAGAGCACATCCATTTGGGCCAAAAACAACAGCATATATATTGTTGTGAGGATCATTTCTATGTCAATTGTTGAAATACCATGTGAAATACTAAGTAGTAGGTACTTAACCTTGCCATGTGAAATACTAACTAAGTACCTAGGTAGGTAGGTAGGTAGACTAGGTAGGTACTTGGTTTTTGCTAGTAATATGCTTTTTAGGGTTCCATACCCAAAGGGTAAAAACGGAAACCCTATTACTAAGACTTCGCTGTCCGTCTGTATGTCTGTCTGTCCGTCTATCTGTCACCAAGCTGTATCCCTTGAACCGTGATAGTTAGACTGTTGAAATGTTCACCGATGATGTATTTCTGTTGCCACTTTTTTGCCGTTTTTTTGCTCGATTTTAATAACAGCAACAGGTAGACGCTTGAAATATGCACAGAATATTTGTTTATATATTTACTTCAAAAATAAATAATTAAATTAAATTAAAATGAATTAAGGGGGGCTCCCCGATGCATTTATAATTTAGTAGGTATGTAGGGTACTCGACTCGCAGTTTATTGAACCATTCCAAGGTTAATGATTTCTTTATTTTTATAAAATATTCTGCCACCATCATATCGTGAACTATGGGAAGGTTGTTAGATTGGCCTTTTTTAAATCCTTCTTCCATTTTAGTTCTAAAACAATAATTTACACGATACAGTCACTCAATCAGCATTCTTTTAAATTAATAAAAATAACCAGAGCGCACGAGAGCAAACAACTTAGCAGCGAAATATACTACGGACGCCCGCCGCCGCCGAGCGATGACGTCACGCGCTACTCGCGATCACTAGCGAGATTTAAAAAACCTACGTAAACTTCCCATGCTTATAACTTCGGTAATATTGCACCGATCGATGCGAAATAAAAACTAGAATAATGTGAACGGTCTAGACTTTGATTCTACGTACGTAAAAGTGTAATATTTTAACCTTGTTATCTTCTTCATTGTTGCATGCTCTTAAAATTTCTCCAGACATTAAATTTTTTATAGATTTTTTTTGATGTTATTTAACTCTAGGTATTTCACATTTTCCGACACTGTAGACAGGCGAGCAAGTTCTGTGTTGATTTTATATATTGTAGAGTCATTTTTACCGTCATATATGACACTTCCCAAAAGGATATTAAATTTCCTCGAATCATTATTCAAAATATATCTTATAATTTCAGAATAAGATATGTCCGTTCTGGTATTGAAATACTTTCCGATCAATATAACTGCCAAATCATTTTCTTGTAGATTCTTCGTGTTTTGATAGAAGTTTCTTAGTATTTGTTGGATAGTAGCCCCCGGTTTACAGTAGTTCATAACCTCCATCGTGCTTGATTTACTCAGCAAATTGATTGCCAATCCACTACCCAAACTGTCTGAAAGTATGTTCACTTTTCTTATCTCTACATTTAGCTTTTTTGTTTTGGGGATTTCATCATTACATTTTTGTATTTTGGTTTTAGTTTTACATTCTAGTATTTTCTGTTCTAACATGTTTTTATCTAATTTAATTTGTTCTATTTCCTTCTGTATTTTCTTAATTTTCTTCTTTTGCGCTCTTAGTTTTTTAAAAAGACTTCTGTTACTGTATTTATTTTTTGATTTTATAGAAAGTTTCAGTTTCTTGTCACATTTTCTTAACGATTTTCCAGGAGCGGAGTGACGTCCTGTCTGTACTGCTGCATCGCACGTTGATTTTTGTGTTGTAAACAAGTGTCGCTTCTGCTTCTCATTATAATTTATTCTGGGAGACAAACAGCGCTTCTTTTCATGTAAAGGACTTTGATTATTTTTGAGGGATTTTATTATAAGGTTGCTGTGCTCTATCTCTTTTTCAGACAAGAATTTTCAAGAGTCAGGGTATCCACCTCCTGGTTTGCTGTAGATAAAGTTTGCATAATTTGCTCTATTTGCATCTCCAGTTCAATGATGCGTGAATTATTTGCCATAGAAACATCTGGTAGGCTGCGCATGGATTCATCAAAGATGGCAGCAGAGTTATTTGCCATCGTACTATTTAAATGTGTAAGGTCATTTTCAGAATTATGACGCCGCATACGCCTTAATGTCACATTGCTATCCAAATCCATGGTTTCAGAATTTTAATTGAGTACAAAAAGTCAAGGATTTGAAGCTTATTTCCGAGACAAAAAATAATTTAGTACAAAAAGCCAGTTTAGATGGCGGGATTTGAACGCTCGAGTCTGCCTTCGCAGTCTACAGCTCTCTCAAACTCGCCACCGATCCTTGGGAGTAGCGAGCGAAATAGGAGATAAGGCAACTCGTGTTTCAATAACGGTCTCTATGATATTGTGAGATAGATGAGTCACAGGCTTGGTCACAAGTTCATCTTTTGTCGAGTTAAAATTAACAAAAGAGGGTAAATTCGGCCGTCGATGTTTACGATTCAGATAATTATCACATATCAAAGCATTTTCGGTCTTAATTCTGTTACACAGTCATTCACTTGTCGTAAAAATCACATAACTCACAAGTTCTACCATTGCCTGTGTTTAAATATATAGTGAAGTCCACTTGTAACACCCGTTGTTCACTTGTGTCAGTGTTGGATTTTTTGGCATAGCCACTTGTACGTCCGGCCGCGAAAGCTGTACCCCTCCGAAACGTCCAGCCGCGCGATCGGTATTCTGCGGTGCCGCGCGCCTCGTTCATTTTCACAATAAAGCGTTACAACTAGATAACTGCTATAGCTAGGCTTAAATTAAAAATACCCACTAAAAGGTAAAACTATACAGATTTAATCTATACGAAAAACCAATTTCAACTAACAATCTAAATACTGAAAATAAAAATGTCAACTCGACAATATAGGTTGAATTTCGCATTGAGTTTCATGTTGAATTTTTGCCGTATCAGGCGATGGAAAAAAGATATTTGTTAATATTTCAGTAGCATTAATGTTGAGGATTATTTTGATATGTAACACTTATAAATAAGGTTATTGAAACCCGATTAATAATAAAAATTAAACTCGTTTCTGGTAGAGACCAAGAACGAATTAAAATCGACTTTATAAAGTCATTTTTTTCATATTTTCATAGCCCTGAGGGAGGTAAAATTAAAAATTCAACTCAAAGCTCTTTATTTCTATGCATATATTTTTAAGCTATGTATTTTTAACTAAGATCAAGCAATAATTTGTACTGAAAGTAGTTCACTTTTTACAAATAAAATAAAAAAAAACAACCTTTTGATATAAAATAAAATAACCAACTAACTAAACGCAACAAAACACTAAACATTACATACATTCGCTGCACTTGCTCAGCCACAACGGTCGGTCGGTTCAACTCGGTTCGGCTCGGCAGAACCGAGTTCAGTACAAATTATTGCTTGCCTTATAATAAAATCCCTCAAAAATAATCAAAGTCCTTTACATGAAAAGAAGCGCTGTTTGTCTCCCAGAATAAATTATAATGAGAAGCAGAAGCGACACTTGTTTACAACACAAAAATCAACGTGCGATGCAGCAGTACAGACAGGACGTCACTCCGCTCCTGGAAAATCGTTAAGAAAATGTGACAAGAAACTGAAACTTTCTATAAAATCAAAAAATAAATACAGTAACAGAAGTCTTTTTAAAAAACTAAGAGCGCAAAAGAAGAAAATTAAGAAAATACAGAAGGAAATAGAACAAATTAAATTAGATAAAAACATGTTAGAACAGAAAATACTAGAATGTAAAACTAAAACCAAAATACAAAAATGTAATGATGAAATCCCCAAAACAAAAAAGCTAAATGTAGAGATAAGAAAAGTGAACATACTTTCAGACAGTTTGGGTAGTGGATTGGCAATCAATTTGCTGAGTAAATCAAGCACGATGGAGGTTATGAACTACTGTAAACCGGGGGCTACTATCCAACAAATACTAAGAAACTTCTATCAAAACACGAAGAATCTACAAGAAAATGATTTGGCAGTTATATTGATCGGAAAGTATTTCAATACCAGAACGGACATATCTTATTCTGAAATTATAAGATATATTTTGAATAATGATTCGAGGAAATTTAATATCCTTTTGGGAAGTGTCATATATGACGGTAAAAATGACTCTACAATATATAAAATCAACACAGAACTTGCTCGCCTGTCTACAGTGTCGGAAAATGTGAAATACCTAGAGTTAAATAACATCAAAAAAAATCTATAAAAAATTTAATGTCTGGAGAAATTTTAAGAGCATGCAACAATGAAGAAGATAACAAGGTTAAAATATTACACTTTTACGTACGTAGAATCAAAGTCTAGACCGTTCACATTATTCTAGTTTTTATTTCGCATCGATCGGTGCAATATTACCGAAGTTATAAGCATGGGAAGTTTACGTAGGTTTTTTAAATCTCGCTAGTGATCGCGAGTAGCGCGTGACGTCATCGCTCGGCGGCGGCGGGCGTCCGTAGTATATTTCGCTGCTAAGTTGTTTGCTCTCGTGCGCTCTGGTTATTTTTATTAATTTAAAAGAATGCTGATTGAGTGACTGTATCGTGTAAATTATTGTTTTAGAACTAAAATGGAAGAAGGATTTAAAAAAGGCCAATCTAACAACCTTCCCATAGTTCACGATATGATGGTGGCAGAATATTTTATAAAAATAAAGAAATCATTAACCTTGGAATGGTTCAATAAACTGCGAGTCGAGTACCCTACATACCTACTAAATTATAAATGCATCGGGGAGCCCCCCTTAATTCATTTTAATTTAATTTAATTATTTATTTTTGAAGTAAATATATAAACAAATATTCTGTGCATATTTCAAGCGTCTACCTGTTGCTGTTATTAATATCGAGCAAAAAAACGGCAAAAAAGTGGCAACAGAAATACATCATCGGTGAACATTTCAACAGTCTAACTATCTCGGTTCAAGGGATACAGCTTGGTGACAGATAGACGGACAGACAGACATACAGACGGACAGCGAAGTCTTAGTAATAGGGTTTCCGTTTTTACCCTTTGGGTATGGAACCCTAAAAAGCATATTACTAGCAAAAACCAAGTACCTACCTAGTCTACCTACCTACCTACCTAGGTACTTAGTTAGTATTTCACATGGCAAGGTTAAGTACCTACTACTTAGTATTTCACATGGTATTTCAACAATTGACATAGAAATGATCCTCACAACAATATATATGCTGTTGTTTTTGGCCCAAATGGATGTGCTCTTCTAAAAGCATTTGTCCATTTTTCTGATTTTCGCATCCTTAGGAACGTAAAAAAACAACTTTTCGGGTGTTTTTGTGGCCCCATTTTTACACTGAGACACAATACAACATTTATTTTATGAACTCATGTAGTTTTGATTGTTTCTTATTTAAAATAAACAAAGTAGTTCCGCGCGCACGGGCACATTGGGGTAAATGCTTCCAATCCCCGAGTCACTCGCGCGGAGGCAGGATCCGTGACGTCATCAACGATATCGCGCTCGGTCCGCGGCTTGGACCGAAAATGTTAACTTTGCACTTTGATATCTTGGTCAGTTTTAGAGATAAAAAAATTTTAGACAATATAGGTTGAATTTCGCATTGAGTTTCATGTTGAATTTTTGCCGTATCAGGCGATGGAAAAAAGATATTTGTTAATATTTCAGTAGCATTAATGTTGAGGATTATTTTGATATGTAACATTTATAAATAAAGTTATTGAAACCCGATTAATAATAAAAATTAAACTCGTTTCTGGTAGAGACCAAGAACGAATTAAAATCGACTTTATAAAGTCATTTTTTTCATATTTTCATAGCCCTGAGGGAGGTAAAATTAAAAATTCAACTCAAAGCTCTTTATTTCTATGCATATATTTTTAAGCTATGTATTTTTAACTAAGATCAAGCAATAATTTGTACTGAAAGTAGTTCACTTTTTACAAATAAAATAAAAAAAACAACCTTTTGATATAAAATAAAATAACCAACTAACTAAACGCAACAAAACACTAAACATTACATACATTCGCTGCACTTGCTCAGTCGGTCGGTTCAACTCGGTTCGGCTCGGCAGAACCGACCGACCGCCGCGCCGGCGACGCCGAGCGAAGTACCAACTCGCGGGGCTGCACCGCGCCGCGCGTGAGTGGAAGAGGGACAGCGATCAACAAACCGCTCGCTCACCTCAGCTCGTTCAGATCGATTTGACATCGGTTCAAATCGACTTGAACGGTTCGGAGCTCAACCCGGTTTGACCCGGGTTGGTAGATCGAGTCGTAACATCGCTAGTTTCACGCTATTTTTTTTTAGGCTACTATAGTAGCCTGGACGTTTGAGTCGATATAAAGTTTGTTTTACACCGAGATACCACTGTCACGAAAGGTTAGTGCGTAATTACATACACTGAGACACTTAGTATGTAGAAATACTCTTGAAAACTTTATTATTCTATTTTTTAAGATCGTAGCGACACAACTTAGATGATAACCCGCCAACGCGCTCTAGCGGTCTTTTTCTATACATTATGTATAAGTGATGGCAAACCGACATAGAAGCGACTATCCGATATAGAACTAAAGTTGTCGACATAGCTCAGAGAATTAGCAAGCAGAAGTGTCTGTGGGCTGGCCATATTTGCCGAAGAACCGATACCGTTGGGGTAAACGAGTTCTTGAGTGGAGACCGCGGCTCAAACGTAGTGTAGAACGCCCTCTGGTCAGGTGGGGTGACGATCTGCTGTCGGCTGCTGGTAGAAGCTGGATGCGTCGAGCTCAGAACAGGGCGCAATGCCGCTCATTAGGGGAGGCCTATGTCCAGCAGTGGACTGCTATAGGCTGATGATCATGATGATGAAGTGATGGCAATAGTTAATATTTTTATATGTAAGTGTTTTAACTTTATTTTTATTTCATCTTAATGCTTTATTTTTATTTATTTCAGGATACTCGTCAAGTCACCGAGTCGCAGAAGACAGAACGCTGCGATGAAGTTGAATGTAAGTTTTGGATTATTACAATATAATAAATAAATAATCACACAGCATCACGTAGCCCCAAACTAAGCAGAGCTTGTATTATGGGAACCACATGATTGATATAATACACATATATATATATTTTGTAAATACATACATATCATACATAGAAAACCAGACCCCATGTTATAATAATAATCCCCACCATGTTGGCTCTCTTGTGGTGATGATTGGAATTTCTTTCAATAATCCCCATCTGCTATGCCGTTGTCAACTACGGCGTAGTGGTGGGGAAATTGGGAAAAAAATCCAGCCAATAAAGGATTTACTTTTAATAAAGTTGTATGGAAACGAATTGAGATCTAACAAAAATATTCACAAACCTACAAATACACAGCCAAATCGCTCAAGTTGCCATTGAAATCGTCACTCGCTTCGCTCGCCTGATCTAAGCTAAAAATTTTCATCGGTTTCTCAATTCCAGAATTACCTTAAACAGTTTGAAACAAGTTCCCATCTTTAGTTACTAAATGCAGTTTTTAAGAAAAGTATTTAATTTCAGTGCGTGTTACTGAAAGCAATGAAGATCAATATCAGAGCAATGAGAACGAAGTGGGACATGTCACCATCGAGGAAATAGGGTCTCCAGAGATGAACGAAAACACCATTCAGGTAAGGCATTAGTACATTTGAAACAGACCAATTTTAAATAAAAGAACACCACAATACATTGTAGTTAGTAGAGTTCTTTGTGAAGGTTTTGTTCTCGTCCGGGTGCGTACTGTCATCATGCCTATTTCTGCCGTGAAGCAGCTGTGCTGTGTTTCGGTTTGAAGAGTGTGGGGTGCCGGTGAAATTACAGGCACAAGAGGCTTATCATCTTCATGTCTCAAGTTGATGGACGCAGGGCGTTGCATCGTAGAGCACGGTCCGAAATAACGTGATCTACGATGCAATGCTTTGTGATAGGTAATGGTTACCACTTAACATCGGGTGGGCCATCTTCAAGTATCATAAAGAAAAATACTAGCCTTAATTAGTTCACTGCTGGATATAGGCCTCCCCTAATACAAAGGAGGTTATGCCAATTTTTTTATAATATTAATAGGCCAGCTTTTGACCAGCATGCGGTTTATTTATTGTATTTAGATTATTTAGGTGGACCACAGAGGCCGTCATAGGTACTTATTAGATGTATTATTTTGGTGGCCCACAGAGGCCGTCATAGGTACTTATTAGATGTATTATTTAGGTGTACCACAGAGGCCGTCATAGGTACTTATTAGATGTATTATTTAGGTGGACCACAGAGGCCGTCATAGGTACTTATTAGATGTATTATTTAGGTGGACCACAGAGGCCGTCATAGGTACTTATTAGATGTATTATTTAGGTGGACCACAGAGGCCGTCATAGGTACTTATTAGCTGTATTATTTAGGTGGACCACAGAGGCCATAGGTACTTATTAGATGTATTATTTAGGTGGACCACAGAGGCCGTCGTAGGTACTTATTAGCTGTATTATTTAGGTGGACCACAGAGGCCATAGGTACTTATTAGATGTATTATTTAGGTGGACCTCAGAGGCCGTCATAGGTACTTATTAGATGTATTATTTAGGTGGACCACAGAGGCCGTCATAGGTACTTATTGGATGTATGATTTAGGTGGACCACAGAGGCCGCGATAGGTACTTATAAGATGTATGATTTAGGTGGACCACAGAGGCCGCGATAGGTACTTATTAGATGTATTATTTAGGTGGACCACAGAGGCCGTCGTAGGTACTTATTAGATGTATTATTTAGGTGGACCACAGAGGCCGCGATAGGTACTTATTGGATGTATTATATAGGTGGACCACAGAGGCCGCGATAGGTACTTATTGGATGTATTATTTAGGTGGACCATAGATGCCGCGATAGGTACTTATTAGATGTATTATTTAGGTGGACGACAGAGGCCGTCGTAGGTACTTATTAGTTGTATTATTTAGGTGGACCACAGAGGCCGTCGTATGTACTTATTAGATGAATTATTTAGGTGGACCACAGAGGCCGTCGTAGGTACTTATTAGATGTATTATTTAGGTGGACCACAGATGCCGTCGTAGGTACTTATTAGCTGTATTATTTAGGTGGACCACAGAGGCCATCATAGGTATTTATTAGCTGTATTATTTAGGTGGACCACAGAGGCCGTCATAGGTACTTATTAGCTGTATTATTTAGGTGGACCACAGAGGCCGTCGTAGGTACTTATTAGCTGTATTATTTAGGTGGACCACAGAGGCCGTCGTAGGTACTTATTAGCTGTATTATTTAGGTGGACCACAGAGGCCGTCATAGGTACTTATTAGCTGTATTATTTAGGTGGACCACAGAGGCCATCATAGGTACTTATTAGCTGTATTATTTAGGTGGACCACAGAGGCCGGCATAGGTACTTATTAGATGTATTATTTAGGTGGACCACAGAGGCCGTCATAGGTACTTATTAGCTGTATTATTTAGGTGGACCACAGAGGCCATCATAGGTACTTATTAGCTGTATTATTTAGGTGGACCACAGAGGCCGGCATAGGTACTTATTAGATGTATTATTTAGGTGGACCAATGAGGCCGTCGTAGGTACTTATTAGATGTATTATTTAGGTGGACCACAGAGGCCGTATAGGTACTTATTAGATGTATTATTTAGGTGGACCACAGAGGCCATAGTAGGTACTTATTAGATGTGTTATTTAGGTGGACCACAGAGGCCGTCATAGGTACTTATTAGATGTATTATTTAGGTGGACCACAGAGGCCATAGTAGGTACTTATTAGATGTGTTATTTAGGTGGACCACAGAGGCCGTCATAGGTACTTATTAGCTGTATTATTTAGGTGGCCCACAGAGGCCGTCATAGGTACTTATTAGATGTATTATTTAGGTGGACCACAGAGGCCGTCATAGGTACTTATTAGATGTATTATTTAGGTGGACCACAGAGGCCATAGTAGGTACTTATTAGATGTGTTATTTAGGTGGACCACAGAGGCCGTCATAGGTACTTATTAGCTGTATTATTTAGGTGGCCCACAGAGGCCGTCATAGGTACTTATTAGATGTATTATTTAGATGGACCACAGAGGCCGTCGTAGGTACTTATTAGATGTATTATTTTGGTGGACCACAGAGGCTATAGGTACTTATTAGATGTATTATTTAGGTGGACCACAGAGGCCGTCATAGGTACTTATTAGCTGTATTATTTAGGTGGACCACAGAGGCCGTCGTAGGTACTTATTAGCTGTATTATTTAGGAGAACCACAGAGGCTATAGGTACTTATTAGCTGTATTATTTAGGTGGGCCACAGAGGCCGTCATAGGTACTTATTAGCTGTATTATTTAGGTGGACCACAGAGGCCGTCATAGGTACTTATTAGCTGTATTATTTAGGTGGACCACAGAGGCCGTCGTAGGTATTTATTAGCTGTATTATTTAGGTGGACCACAGAGGCCGTCATAGGTACTTATTAGCTGTATTATTAAGGTGGACCACAGAGGCCGTCGTAGGTACTTATTAGATGTATTATTTAGGTGGACCACAGAGGCCGTCGTAGGTACTTATTAGATGTATTATTTAGGTGGACCACAGAGGCCGTCGTAGGTACTTATTAGATGTATTATTTAGGTGGACCACAGAGGCCGTAGTAGGTACTTATTAGGTGTATTATTTAGGTGGACCACAGAGGCCGTCATAGGTACTTATTAGCTGTATTATTAAGGTGGACCACAGAGGCCGTCGTAGGTACTTATTAGATGTATTATTTAGGTGGACCACAGAGGCCGTCGTAGGTACTTATTAGATGTATTATTTAGGTGGACCACAGAGGCCGTCGTAGGTACTTATTAGATGTATTATTTAGGTGGACCACAGAGGCCGTCGTAGGTACTTATTAGATGTATTATTTAGGTGGACCACAGAGGCCGTAGTAGGTACTTATTAGATGTATTATTTAGATGGACCACAGAGGCCGTCGTAGGTACTTATTAGATGTATTATTTTGGTGGACCACAGAGGCCGTCGTAGGTACTTATTAGATGTATTATTTAGGTGGACCACAGAGGCCGTAGTAGGTACTTATTAGATGTATTATTTAGATGGACCACAGAGGCCGTCGTAGGTACTTATTAGATGTATTATTTAGGTGGACCACAGAGGCCGTCATAGGTACTTATTAGCTGTATTATTTAGGTGGACCACAGAGGCCATAGGTACTTATTAGATGTATTATTTAGGTGGAACACAGAGGCCATCGGTACTTATTAGATGTATTATTTAGGTGGACCACAGAGGCCATAGGTACTTATTAGATGTATTATTTAGGTGGAACACAGAGGCCATAGGTACTTATTAGATGTATTATTTAGGTGGACCACAGAGGCCATAGGTACTTATTAGATGTATTATTTAGGTGGAACACAGAGGCCATAGGTACTTATTAGATGTATTATTTAGGTGGAACACAGAGGCCATAGGTACTTATTAGATGTATTATTTAGGTGGAACACAGAGGCCATAGGTACTTATTAGATGTATTATTTAGGTGGAACACAGAGGCCATAGGTACTTATTAGATGTATTATTTAGGTGGACCACAGAGGCCGTCGTAGGTACCTACTTATTAGCTGTATTATTTAGGTGGACCACAGAAGCCGTCATGGGTACTTATTAGATGTAATGCTTATTAGCTGTATTATTTTAGGAAGAGGTCCCAGAAGCGAAGATCACGCTAACAGCTGAAGAATATGCCGCGCTGAAGAGGGAAGAGGAAATGATCTTGGAAGAGAAAATTAAGAATGAAAAGTTGAAGAAGGTATGTGCTTTCGTAAGTTATCACTTTTTATATTGTGACAAGTACAAGGTGTCTTAGAACATGTGTCTATTCTATAGGTAGGTTCTATTTTTGAGGCTTTTTAAGACTTAAAAAACAAACTAAAATTAAAAATGTCCATTGTAATGGTAATTTTATTGTATGGAAAGAAGCTTATGTTATTATTTTGCTTAGTAAAAATCGGTTAAGTGCGAGTCGGACTTGAACACGAAGGGTTCCGTACCATCGTACAAAATATCACTATGTACTTTTTAAACTATTTTTGTTATTTTAGCATTCAAGTCTGTTAGCGAATAAAACTACGCCAAAAAATTTCAACTCTCTACCTTTAACGGTTCATGATCAATTTAACCCTCTGACAGACAGACGGACTGAGGATAGCCAGAGACAACAGGCTTAGTAATTGGGTACCGTAGGGCACGGTGTGGGTACGGAATCCTAAAAAAAAATGTTAATGCCTATTTCATTATTTTCAGAGCCAATTTCTTTCAAGTTTTTGACAAAGATTATGACATATTGGTTCTAAGAAGCCTTACTCTGTATTTGTTATTACAGAATTCTAATTAGTAATTATAAATAATTAGCATTAACTTACTAAAAACAAGGTCCAAGAGAAGATAGAGCAGGAATCCCGTCAACTGAAGCAGCGCGCCGCCCCACGCGTGGGCAAGCCTAAGCCCGTCTTCGGACCTCAGAACCCTGAAGTCAGACCCTTGGTTCTACCTGGAGGCAGGCGGTGGAAAGGACCCAAAGACGTTTTCAATGATCAGTTCATAGCTGAGACGCTGCAAGCTCAATCAGAAGTTATCCATGGAAAAGTGATGGGGTATTTAGAATTAACATGATTTTTTGTATTTTATGTGTAGGCCCATACTTCAGGGAAATCTAAAGCTGCGTACGGATTGTGCGTTCTTGTGTTACGCGTAGTCGGGGTACGCTGTTCACGCGTACATTGGATACGCGTACCTGAACGAGAGGTCAATCGATCCATAGCGCCAGACGATGAACACGCGTGTCTATTTATTTTGCCGTCCAAATATAAGCAGCCCGGGCGTTCGAGTCCCTTTTGACGCGCGACCAAAAACCGACTGACGGCGCGGCTTTCCGCAAACTGTACGCGTAGCTGCAAGTATGGACATGGCGTTCCAGGACACGCGTAACCGACTACGCGTACCAATGTACGCGCTATCCGTACGCAGCTTAAGATTTTTATATTATCCCAAAAATTTCGACTCAGGCGGGATTTGAGCCCGCGACTATCCCATAAATGACGCGACGCGCTAACCGACTGCGTTACCGAGTCAACTCCTCGCCTTGTCTTAATTTTCGGGCAGTCATAAGAATCTTAGTTTTAACTTGTTTAGTATCATAAATAATTACGTTTTGAAAACTAAATGTTCGGCAAAGGACAGTCACGTTTTTAAGTCACTCATTATACAGGATGGGGCAAAATTGTATCTCATTGAGGGCAGCTTCCTTTTTAGGTTTTGTTGGCGAGGCAAAATTTTACCTCAATGAGGGCAGCTACTTTTTTAGAAGGTTTTATTGGTGGGGCAAAATTATACCACATTGACCTTTTTAGAGAGTGTTATTGGTGGGGCAAAATTATAGCACATTGAGGACCTTTTTAGAGAGTTTTATTGGTGGGGTAAAATTTTACCTCAATGAGGACAGCTACCTTTTTAGAATGTTTTGTTGGTGGGGCAAAATTATACCACATTGAGGACCTTTTAACAGGGTTTTGCTGGTGGGGAAAAATTGAACTCAATGAGGGCAGCTACCTTTTTAGAATGTTTTGTTGGTGGGGCAAAATTATACCACATTGAGGACCTTTTAACAGGGTTTTGCTGGTGGGGAAAAATTGAACTCAATGAGGGCAGCTACCTTTTTAGAATGTTTTGTTGGTGGGGCAAAATTATACCACATTGAGGACCTTTTAAAGGGGTTTTGTTGGTGGGACAAAATTTACCTCAATGAGGGCAGCTACCTTTTTAGAAGGTTTGGTTGGTGTGGCAAAATATTTTTTTATGTAGTTTTTGTTCTTTACGAATTACAGGTTTATTTTGAAGAAAAACAATTGTATCTTCAGGTTTTTGAAAAAATGCCATGCATGAACTCAATGTTATGGCGCTTTATAGTATTTGTATGGAAAACTTTTTTTTTGGCGAAATCTACGATTTGATTTTGTAAGTTACGGAAAATTGCTCCTGTCGGGAAATAGAGTCGATTGAGACCAGCTCTTTTGGCATAAAATTTTCTTGTCTGACATTTTTTCAAAAATTCGATAATGCTATTGTGTTTCTTCAATTTAAACTTCATAATAAACTATGAACATTTTCGTATTGTGATATTTGTAGCAGTATCAACATTAAATCATGCATTGCATTCTAGGTTTGAGAGCGATCGCCTACCATTCGATGAGAGGTTCGTTCATTACACACAATACATTAATAGCCAGCGCACATCGCACCGACAACTTTTCGTCAACGGCCATCCGGGGAACAAAAATCTGTGCTTAAAGAAGATCGGTCAGTTTCATACAGCCTGTGACCTGTGACCTGACCATAAAATGTCGCGTCTAGAAATGATGTCCTAATTGCTAGTTCTTATTGCAGGATATCATGTTCAATTAATAGTTTTTTTTATTAAAGCCGGAGAATTTTTCTGGGTATTTATTTTATATTTTTAGGTTAAGATCGATTAAGACACTGGCGCCATTAAACAAAAACTAACTAAACGCGCGCTTTGTTAGTGGCAGTTTTGTTTTAGATGGTTGACATTGGGACGAGAGATGCACAATGTGGGTGAGAGTGCGTTCAATAACCATGATTCGTTATGACAGGGCATATTGCGATCAATATTTATTTTTAATTTACTAAGTATTCCGGCTTTAATAAATAAAGTAATTAATTATAATTTCAATACTCCATTATCAAGAATATTTTTAAACAATTCGCATTTTTAGTCGCTTCCATTTATGGTCAGGTCTGAAATGACCGGCCTTCTTTTCTTCGTAATATGCCCTAAAAGGTACCTATCGTGTCCCGTTTCCTATTTTGTGTAACGATAAAGGGAAAACGAGACAAAACACCTTTTCGGGAGAGTACATTGCACAAAGATGCACTCTCTTAATAAAAACTCCGTGGTTGGTTTAATGTATTCTTTATTACTTCACTTTTTTATTAAATAGCTTCTAGGACAGTCCTCCACAATTTCGCCAGTTTCAAGTACCTTTAATATTAATACTGATGCTCGGACGATTTTTGTTAGTTTTCACTTGACTGTGACACTGTGACTCTATAGGGTAGGTACTCTATCTTGATGTGAACAGTTGTCAATCTTTGAGCTTTAGAATTTTAATACCATTCAGGTAGGTACGATTTGACGTTGGTAAATTTAAAATGCTCTGCCCTGCCGTCCGCCATATGCGCTGGCTTTAAGCATGCCACTGGCTGCAGCTCCGCTTAATCACAGCAGAATGTAAAAAGATCTTTAAATAATCATGTGGAGATGCAGTCGATAAATGTAAGGTGAAAAATTTATAAATAATGTTTTCATGTTATACCCTTCTTGCAGTTGTATCTACACGACTAAAGTAAAGCATTTGTTTTTATTGTTTTTAAATTAAACTTTTACAAATCCTTAGAATCTTGCGTTGCATCCTTCAATTGGGTAATAGCGCCCTGCACACGTAAAGATCGGACCGCGCATCGGGACTGCGTTCCAAACCGCAGTCTGCGGATCAAACTGTCGTGCTGATGGCGCGTAAAGATCGGACCGCGCATCTGGGACTGATCACCGACGTGATGCGCGGTTAAAACTGTGAGATTTGCCTTCGCGTCGACACGCCAGATCGGACTGTCAGCCCCGCGCATCTACACGTACGTTTCGGAGTGCGGGTTGGAATGGCGCGTGCTGTTTCCCGCAATCCGAACTTTACGTGTGCAGGGCGCTAATAGATTTTTTTTTCTTCGCCGTTACCTAATTCAATTTTCGTTTCATACGTATATAATTATGTATAAACATATAATTTTAATGAATTCTTTGAATAGCTTACACTGCTGTAAATAATGTGTCATTACTTCATCATGTAGGTAATACATAATCATTTTAAGAGTTCGTTGGCGGCTGTTTTTATTATGCTTCTCTAATATTTGCTTTTGTTATTTAGATTTAGATAAGTGGTTACTTTTAGTTAGATACATAGCTTATCTGTCAATTAGAGACTAAATAATGTACGATTCTAACTTACAGGCGCGCGTCTCAGCGCGTCGGAGCGCATTTTATAACACGCTAAAGGAAATTGAAACATCCACAAAGCAGTTAAGTTTCTTATTGACTTGCAATTTACGGATCTATTTATGTCATGGTTTGACAAAGCTCAAAGCTGTGTAAATTGCATGCAAATAAGGAACTTGACTGCTTTGTGGATGTTTCAATTTCCTCTAGCGTGTTTCAAAATGCGCTTCGATGCTCTCCGACGCGCGCCGTTAAGTGTGAATCGTACATAACGGTAACTTATTTGATATGCTTACAGTCAGCGATGTAAATAGATATCGGGTTTGCTTTGTTATCTATACTTAGTTAGTTAAATACTTATAGGTTGATACGTGGGATTTGCCTATACTAAGTATGATAAATTATGCGGGACGTAATCACACAGCATCATGTAGCCCCAAACTAAGCAGAGCTTGTATTATGGGAACCACATGATTGATATACTACACATATAATTTTTTTTTGTAAATATATACATATCATACATAGAAAACACCCAGACCCGAGACAAATATCTACAGAACATGCAAACATTTGTCCCACAGCGGGAATCGAACCCGCAACCTTCTGCGTCTCAGGCGGACCTTCGGCCACTGCGCCACAGAGGTTGTCTAAAAAAATAATAATAATAATAATAATAATAAATTAAAGGTTGATACACAGGAAATTGACATTGACATACACGTAGAAATGACAACGACCAATGATGAACGCTGACAAAAATGTAAATGCTTTTCATCGGTTTGTCAAACCAAATTAGTTTCCGTGATCGTTCATTGGTCGTCGTGATCACTACGTGAATTCCTATGTCCCATGTATATCAACCTTTGTATAAAACCTTTATTTTTTTTTATACTTTATTGCACATTAAATGTAACAAAAAGGTGGGCTTAATGCTACGAGCATTTTCTACAAGCCAAACCTTGTACCTACGTAGGGTTTATTTTCAATTAAGTAAGAAAGCTTTTTTTATAATAGTGAAGATAGAACATGGCCTACCTAATGTTAAGTGGTATTACCTATAACAAAGTATTGTATCGTAGGTCACTCATGTTTAGAACGTGTACTACGATGCAACACACTTCGTCCATCAACTTGAGGCATGAAGATGATAAGCCTCTTGTGGCTGTAATTTCACCGGCACCCACACCTTTCAAACCGAAACACAGCACAGCTGCTTCACGGCAGAAATAAACATGGCGGCAATACTTCCCCGGACGAACAATTCACAAAGTGGTGTACTCATAAGTGGTTTAAAAGTTATCTAACTTATTTCGCTGCTTGTTGGTATATAATTTGCAATGATGACTGGGTAAAAAAAAAATCTAATTAGTCCGTCAGATAGATCAACAAAAATATTGGACTAATATTTTTTTATTTATCAAATAAATAAATATTGATGGAGATAAAGAGCGTCAAAGTTCGAGAGTGGAGCTCGTGACGTCATGGCTATGTAAAAAAGTGTACTAGGCCGTGACATCTCGCAAAACTTCAACGCACTATATCTTTGTAATATTTTGTTTAATTGAAAAAAGAAAAAAATACGTGTCCAATATTTTATGATAATGTAAATGACGGACTAATTAGAATTTTTCAGTCTTCAGCCATATTGTAGGTAAACATTTTGATAAAAAGTAGTTGTTTTTGTTTTCATTTGTATTTTTCATGTTTATTGACGTTGTCATTTGTGATTCTGTGTATTTTGTGTTTAGATTTAGGTATAAATGTATGTACCTATGTGTATATCACCTTGACAAAATGACAGAAAAGACTGGAGATCTCTTTATGTCTATTCTTTGAGTAAATGTCATCGGGTCAATTTTTTATATTAATTTTATGGAAACTTACATTATAAAATAGTAATATTATAGTCGTGACGCAAACTCTACGACTAAATCTCTTTAAATAGTTTGTTAAATATGTCTTGGTTCGCGGGACATTGACATTGACATATCTAGACGTAGTGATAACGACGATTCAAATGTTTATTTGCTAGAATACATACTATTATTTTCACAATTAGGTCTTATAGCTATGATAGTACATGTATTCAGCCTGCATGCAGGCATGCAAATATTAATAAAGTGTCGTTACAAATCTAATTATTTAAATATTCATTTTGGCTATAAAAACCAAAAATTAGAAACCAATTTTTTTTTTCTTGAATATGGTTCCATCTACTACTCTAAGTTCTTCAGGCAATTTATTATAAATGACTATAGACATAATAAAAACGTTTTTGCTATATATTTTCTTATGACATGGAGGTTGATATAGTAAGTTTTTAAACTTGGCTCTTTGTTGTCGGGTTATAACCTTCTTGCGTTTTTTGTAAATAGAATATTTTTTTTTTTACAAAAATACCCATTTCATCACTACTTGTATAGGTATTATTGTCAATGTCCCGCGTATCATCTAATATTTAACCAACTGTAGTCACATAAAGGCTTGTTACAACATATTTAAATATACTCAAGTCTTCTCTGTCTAATTTGTTCCAAAGAACTATGACTAAAGCATAGAAGAAATCTTAAAATTCATTCATGCTCTGAACATCAACCGATACGGCTGATCTCTAATTTCTTATTTCCATCTAACATTAGCTAGAAAGTGATACATAGGTACTTCTCTCAATGCGACTTCAATTAGTTCAAAAAGAAAGTCGTACCAGGGCGCTCGAATAAAATGCTATGCAGTTTCATAGAAATGCCCTGCCACGAAGTCGCAGCAATTGCATTGAGATAAAGTATGCATCCCTTTCTAGCAAATGGTATATGGACATAAGAAAGTAGAGATCAGCCGTATGAGTTGACGTTCAGAGCATAGTGAATTTTAAGACTTCATCTAGTACTCTTCTCAAACTGTGAGTTTGTTCGTAGCTAGTTGTACATAGCGTGTGTTTACGTGGTTTTTTCTGTTTGTTTGCATGTTCGGTGTTCCGTGTTCCGGTGGCAGATCGAAAATTGGAACAACATTTGGCCTTGGCAGGATTCGAAATCACTCTGTAGGAAATATAGGTATGTAGGAATTGTACCTACCTACTACCAGTAGGTAATTAGTTACATATAAGTATTTTATGTTTTCAGTATAGTAGGTTACCTGCCTACCTATGTCTACTTACTATCCCTAAATAAGTCAATCTAATTAAAATAAAAGCGTGAAAAAAATGTAAAAAAAACAATGCATAGAGTTTAATATGCTTTTTAAATTCTTTATTTTTTTATTGTACACAGTAACATTAAATACAGAAAAAAATTTACTTAAAAGCTATATAAAAAGGCGAGCTTAACCCTGAAAGAGTTTTCTTACAGCAAACTTTGGGTATAAAGAAAAGTTACAACGAGAAGGATAGATAAATGTGTACATACAAATGATCAGAAATTGAGAAATCGTTTTTTTATTTAAATCTAATCAATATTTAATACAGAATAGACGTAATAGCAATATTATTATATATCCGTCCGCTCGGTCACCATTTGAATGGGTGCTCTAACCGTGGAATCCTATATTATACCGTAATCGATGACGCTTCATTTTCCCTTGAAAAACTTTTAAAAAGAACTGGCGTCGAAAATTTTGGAGTTTTTCCGGGGAAATCGAAGTGTCATCGGTAACGGTATATTAATGTACGATTCTCACTTACCGGCGGCAGCGCGCGTCGGAGCGCATTTTAAAATATGCCAAAGGAAATTGAAACATACACAAAGCAGTTAAGTTCTTTTATTTGCATGCAATTTACGCTGCGGATCTATTTATGTTAGTGTTTGACAAAGCTCATGCTCTCCGACGCGCGCTGGTAAGTGAGAATCGTACATTTAGGAACCGGCCATAAGTAATTTAAACATAAAATGTAAAAAACAGAGTAGATACCTATAAAATTTACCACATTCCAGGGAATCGAACTGCCACCTTGTTGACATAAATAACGTCCGTGAAAAAATGGTGCATATTTTTAACAACTGTGACGTAAGTCAGTTGAAGCAATAATGTCATGGACCAAATCATGTCATTTCCATGGCCAATTTATGGCGTGTTCACCATTCACACTATTTTTTCTTATATTAAAACTGTAAATCAAATTATGCACACGAATACTATTGCATAACGTGTAAATTTGCGTAATTAGCGCAATTGAATGATGAGTATATAAATAATCTAAAAAATTCAAATTATTTTCTAATATTTTACAAAATTATTTATTCATCATTAAGTTGCGCTACAGTTATAATAGTATTGAATTTTTTGCAACTAGTTGTTTATCCGTGTGCCATAGTTGATTTGTACCTTGGGTTATTTTCTTCATAATAAAATCATCAAGTAACATAAAATTAACGTCATTGCTATGGCATATGATGCCAGCCACCCACGATCAAGTTCACCGTCAAGTTTGCAGTCCGCTGCAAACTTGATGCAGCGTCCAGTTTGCAGTTCGTCCATATACACACACTATCAAGTTTACCGGCAATTTTGTTTGATGGCTGCCAGTTCAACATGCGTGCGTCGCTCACGATACCAACTAAAGTCATGCATACTTGAACGCTCACATCTTCAAGTTTACATGACGCTGCAAACTTGATCAAGTCGGCAGAACGTAATTTTAATTTCGCTTCAAGTAGACTTGTCATGCACACACATAGGCATACACCGTCAAGTTAACTGGACGCTGCATCAAGTCCGCTGCAAACTTGACGGTGAACTGGATCGTGGGTGGCTGGCATTATTCAAAGTTTCATTTAAGGTACCGGCACGGATTAACAAGTCTGACCTTGAATGCAACACATTTTTACAATTTTGTATGAATTGTTTGGTTTACTTGTTCTGCGCAGTATCCCCACTATATTAGCTCAGGTCTATAAACTCGTGCCGGAACCTATACATATTAATAAGCATAACTTAGTCACAAGAGCCGCTTCACAATAGCGTTTCTCCAGATGGCGACGCGTCGCCACGCTGTTGCAGCGTCAGCGCATACGAAACTAACGCACTGGAGTAACGTTGGTTGCTCTAAAAAATCCCCACGTTTAATTGTTTTTTTAATCTAAGAAACTTTATTTAATTGCTTGGTAAATGTTTTAAACTGTTAACAAATAATAGGACGCGTCACGTAAAAAGAACGTTGGTGGTAAGCTGTGCATTATGTGAGTTATCGGTATTTACCCGTGTGCAAACACATCCCCTCTACTTCTTACGGTTATTTTTACATAACGCGTATTATACCTAGCTACGGTATAAAGAGTCTACTCACCAAAGCCGACACACAGAGCAGCAGCGCAGCAGAAACTTGTAGAGGGCTGTGTCGGAGCTCTGATTGTCGGGAATAGACATAATTATCATGTAAGATGTATACCGCGAGAACTGTCAAATATACATAAATTATTTATTTATTATGGATGACAACTGGGTACAAAAAAATTCTAATTAGTCCGTCAGTTAGATCAACAAAAAATATTGGACACGTATTTTTTTATTTATCGAATCAATAGATATTGACGGAGATAAAGAACGTGAAAGTTCGGGGGTGAGGGCTCGTGACGTCACGCCTAGATAAAAAATGTCGGGTCGACGTCACGCGGAACTTAGAAAGACGGACAATTAGAATTTTTCAGTCGTCTAGCCTATTATAATAGGGATTACGACTGACTCCGTCTTTTACTTTATCAAAAAATATTGGACACGTATTTTTTCTTTAGTCAGTTAAACAAAAATGACAAAGATAGTGCGTTGAAGTTCCGCGTGACGTCACGGCTTAGTACACTTTTTACATAGCCTTTTTACACTATTTACATCGTGACGTCACGAGCCCCCACTCTGAAACTTTGACGCTCTTTATTTCCGTCACTTTTTATTTTTTTGATAAATAAAAAAATACGTGTCCAATATTTTCTGTTGATCTATCTGACGGACTAATGAGAATTATTATTTTTTAACCCAGTCGTCATCCCTATTATTAATTCTTTGTTTTTGCATGCCGTATTCGCATATTCGGTAAGGTGACATACCAATGTTTTAGCGTTTTCAATGCTGAAAACTCAAATGAGCTACAGGAGCCGGTCGCCCTCCTCAGCGCGTACCGTCAAATCCGTCCGAGGCTCGCACTCAACGTGCGAAGATCCTAGTACAACCATACTCTTTTGCAAATAAAATATTATGATAATATTGCTCTTAGTGTTTATAATGTTATCTATATTCTAATATTACGTAAGTACATAATGCCTGCATGTTAATGCTCACTGTAATTTATTTTGTAAATTACTCATCTGAATAATCATTAATGTTTCTCAGTAAGTGATTAGTTTATAATCTTATGGGAAATAAATAATATTTAAGCGTAACCGTATGATTCAGAGCATTTTGACAGTTTTCGCGTAACAGGTGATAATTATGTATATTCCCGAGAATCAGGGCCCAGCTCGGAAACGACACGTAAGGCTGCCCGCCTACATCCGACTTTTTGTAGGATCGATAATCGGGCCGATTTTTCCTGCCTTGTATTTCTGACCGACTTTTTGTAGGACGTGTGTTTTGTGACTATTGCAATCAATACGTTTCATTTTATTCTTACCAAAAATCGGTTGATGTGACACACGGTCATGGGTGGGCAGCCTAAGGCTGTGTCGGCGGCTTTCGTTTGTAAGATTCAAAGATTCAAATATATTTATTGCATCAAACATGGTATAAAGGTGGTCTTAGTTAAATAATGCACTCATGTCTCACTATAATGATAGCATGCAATAATCTAAATTAATTACCTAATCTAACTAAACAATTCATTAACGTCATAGAAATTCATGTCATTCAGCCACTTATACAATTTGATTTTAAACAAATAGTTATGTAGACTGCTTAACAATACAGGTTCTTTACTAAAACCATTAATGTGGTACTTAGGATCAACTTCATGAAGTACGAAAAGCCGCCAGTGAGTCTCGATCATCTGCAGCACTCTGACGTGTACAAAGCTGTGCATGGGATGGAGGGGCCGGTGCGACGTGTCGACTTGTTGACACCTGTCGTTGCCGAGTCGGACTATAGAGAGGTGAGCGAAGCGAGGGGTGTAACGGGTTCTAATATCCCTCTTTGGTGCCCAAGCCAACCTCAAATGCTCGTTTTGCACCCTACTAAATAACAAACGGGGCTCTGACGGGCAGATGGTTGCGGCACAGCTAAATCCCCTGGCCACCGACGGTCGGCAGCGTCGGTGGTGCGAGCAGCTGTGCACTGTGATCTTCAACCCGCATGCCCAGCGTGGGGTTTATGGGCATATCCCCCTTTACTATGGGAGTTCTATGTCCAGCACTAGACTGATACAGGCTGATGTGTGTGTGCGTAAGCGAAGCGAACATCTTATTTTATTTTATTTTATTTCTTAGGGAAGATAAACAGTCACATGCTATAACATTTGTTCGTAAACATTAGGGTAACTTAAGTCTAAGGTAAACATGTGACCCACAACATCATCCACAGATTACTATGCTAAATATTCGCATCGTTTAGAATAAGTAAGAAGTAGGTAACTACTTACTAAAATCAATCATTATGTGATTTAAGAAAAGTAAGTAAATGAAGTTTTACAAAAATAATATAAATATACAATATGTTAGTGTCTAAAGCTAGTGTTACTTAAAGTAAAGTTACGAGAATGAGTGCCTCCATAAGCAAGACAAAACCTATCTGTGAACTGTACTGTTCCAATGGCAGATATGGTTTGGTCTACTATCTACTACACTTCAACACTTAATGTTTTAGAGAAGAAGAATTTGTATTTTTATGTGTGTGTGTGTATGTTTGTTATGAATAAACTCAAAAAATATTATGCCGTTTCCAAAAATTCTTTCACGATTGGAGCTACCCTGAGTAACATAGGCTATATTTATTGCTAGAAAAGATTAGGGATCCTTACTAGAACTTAAGTAATGTAACCCAAGGTGTAAAAAAGTGTCCAAACCTATGCGAAGGCGGGACGAGCTGCTAGTATTACATATTGATGATATTTATACAAATTATTTGTTACATAGGTAGTTACTAGTATAACTACTTAATAAAAATAAGAAAAGTGTAAATGCCTGCATTGTATGATTACAACATTTAAATTACCCAAAATTTAACTAATCGGTAATGGTCGTACGGTAGTGTAGCAGCGGCGGAAACATATTGCTTACACAAATATAATATAATGTACCCACCACCCACCTGGTAGGAGTAGGCTCCTAAAACACAGGCCTCAGAGTCCAGGCCCAGGACGGCTGACCATCTTCGGCCTGTTTTCCAGGGAAAGAGGTAGTGATGGACGATGTAATGTAGAAAGTTAATATTTTTTACTTGCCTCTTTCCCCAAAAAACAGGTTGCATCCTAAGGGAATATAAAAAAATATGGAAGAAAGTCAGCCTACGAAGGCCCGGGCTCCAACGTAAGGTAATCCAAGAACATGGGTAGGTACATAGCTGGAATTGAAATAAAAATCGATATACCTACATGACAGGCCGCTGAAGAAACACCAACCAGTCAGCGGTTCTAGCGTGAGTCAGTCGGTGCAGCTCCCGACCCCCCTGGCATAAAGACCTTGTAGGCAAGGTTTTTAAAATTAGCTAGTGTAAGTGAAAATATATCTAGATCCAAAAAAGTGGTGTTATACGTGTCTACTAGACGACGCAGAGGCGCGCGTTCCCCAGCGATTGTCCTGCAATGATTTATGGCAAAAAGCTTACGCGTACGCACTTTACGCCTGTGTACTGTCCTGGGGACTACATAGCAAATTTTGTTTGTGAGATCTATACAGTCAAACCTATTATTACATATTCCATGCAGGGTTGTTACATCTAGGAGCAGGCGCCGCGAGTGTAGCGTCATCATATTGTATTTGCTTAAAAGTTGTGCGTAAGGTAGATAGCATCGTGAACATCTATATTGCATTGACTTTAAAAATTTATATTGAACCGATTCGATTCTGTCTGAGTATTTGTTAAAGTGGGGGTTCCAAATAGATGACGCGTATTCAAGTTGCGGACGAACAAGTGACTTGAATAAATGTAGGTAGGTAGAATGTCTAGCAAAGTCTTTTCCTGAACGCATAATGAAACCGAACAATTGATAGGCTTTACAAATAATTTTATCTATATGTTGATCAAGATGCAGTTTGCGATCAAGAACTACACCTAAATCCCGAATTGAGGTGACTGTAGATAGTTTACTGTTGCATAAATAGTACTTTACTTCATAAGTGTTGATCTTTTTAGTAAAGGTCATAGACTTACATTTACTTAAATTGAGCTGTAATTTATTTAATGAACAATAGTCAGACAGTCGATCCAGGTCTTCCTGAAATTTAAGGCAGTCTTCATAATTAATAATAGTTTTATAAATTTTTAGGTCATCTGCGTATAGAAGGTAATTTGAATGGTGAAAACAACTATCTATGTCATTAATAAATAGCACAAAGAGTAAAGGGCCCAATATGGACCCTTGAGGAACCCCAGAAGTAACTCGTTCTATGCGTGACCTATAACCTTTGATGACAATGACTTGAGACCTATTAGTAATATAAGAGGCAAACCAACGCAAAAGGTTTCCGCGGATTCCGTTAAATGCTAGTTTATTTAATAAGAGCTGATGATCTACTTTGTCAAAGGCCTTACGAAAGTCAGTATACACTGTATCGACTTGATGCGTTTGGTCTAGATTCTCGAAGAGGTCGTTTGCAAAGACCATCAAATTGGTGATAGTAGACCTACGTTTGACAAATCCATGTTGAGTGCTTAATATGATGGTGTGCAAAGTCGGGTATATAATGTTGTGCACAAGACGTTCGAAGACCTTTGACAAAATAGAGAGCAAGGAGATAGGTCGGTACTGTTCAACATCTTGCTTAGACCCTCCCTTGTGGACGGGGGTTATGTGCGCTAACTTCCACATACTTGGAAATACACCCTGTGATATACATTTATTGTAAATGATATGAAGTGGCAATGATATACTTTCAGCAGTGCGTACCAAGAATATAGCAGGCAGACCGTCTGGCCCAGGCCCTTTTGATTTGTCAAGCTGTAAAAGCGCTGACCGTATACTAGCTTCACTGAGACTAATATTACACATTATGTTGCCTATATCCGCGTAGATTGGAGGAGGTGTCCACCGATCGAGGTCTAGAGAGGAGGATTCAAAATTCTTAGTGAAATACTCAGAAAACATGTTACATATTGCCGTTGGATCGTCAGTAATATGCGAAAGGTATGACATGGTAGAAGGTATACCAGATTTAGCATTGCGATTTGCTACATATGACCAAAAGAATTTAGAGTTTTTCTTAATGCTGTCTTCAACCGTTTCCATATATTTTCTGAAACATACTTCGCATTGTAGCTTAAACCTTGTTCTATATAACGAAAAAATTTCATAATCTGATTTATTTTTATAAGTTTTCCATTTCTTCCAGTGTTTTGTTTTATTTTTATGTATGTGTATAAGAGCAGGCGTGAACCAGATCGGGTACTGCGATGACCTACTGGACGTGGTAGGTGTGTGTGCAATGCTAATCCCGTTTATAAGATTATAGAAGTGATCTAACGCACCTTCTGACGACAAGTGGTTAAGTTCATGATTCCAGTCAATATCAGCAATATTCATATTGATGAGCACGTAGTTAGCTTTGTGGTAGTTTAACCTTTTCACGTTGTTACGTTTTAGAATAGGAGCGGTGTGTATAGAAGTTAGTATGCAGAATGGTGGATGGTGTGAGTCAACTGGAAGCGACAGTGGGTTGGCACTAAAAAAGTCACAGTCAGTGTTTGAAATAAATAAGTCTAATATTATATTGTTGCTGTTAGATAAATTATTGTATTGCAAACCTTGGATATGCGACATAAAATTACGTAGGAGGCTGTTTATTGCAGGTCCGCCACTCTCACATATAAGGCCATGCGACGTATCCGCAGCCCAAATTGCCTTTGTAATGTTATAGTCACCAACAATGAAGAAATGGTCTATGCTTTCGTTATTAACTAGTCTTTCAAGATAATTAAAATGTGCCTCATAAACTTCGTCAGGAGTATCAGGTGGGATGTAGGCTGCACTAACGAGATGGCGCGTGGTTTGTGGACCGATTGAGCTAGGTATATAGATAAGAATCTGTTCGAGATATGAAGATTGGCATAGCAATGGATTCACCAGTCTAGGGCGTAGTTTTCGCAAAACTGCAAGAAGTACACCTCCACCTTCCTTTTTATTTGTGGCGATATAGTCACGGTCGCACCTAAACACTATATACCTCGGGTCGATAAACTCATTGTCATGTATTGCAGGTATGAGCCAGGTTTCAGTTAAGACTATAATGTCGTAATCATTAGCTAAAATATTTATGTATAAAGTATTGAGTTTAGTTCGCATGCCTCTGCAGTTCTGGTAGAACACAGATAAATTGTTATTGTTAGCCATCATGACGAGACAAACAAATAATTACGTATTTCACATTGAGTCTTATCAAAAGGTTGCCCTTAGTCGCGGCCGGCCTTTGCCCATAAGTTGGATATTTTTTGTGTAATATAAATAGCATGTAAATAACGACAATTATGTACATAGTAAAAAATAAATGAAAGAGTGAAATCAAATAAACTAGGGACAAAAAATAACGTAACGGGGTGACAGAATAATCATAAGCCGAAAAAATAATTATAATCATTAGGAGGCACACATAAAACTCGTTTGAAAATTGACAATAATATAGACAAGAAGAGTGGTTAGTATAATCACAATAGAAAAATCCACTATATTTAATTAATCGCGGATAGCCCCTAATTAGTGTCTTTAGGTCGCGGTGTGATTTTTTCCAGGTCCTCCTTAGCACGCACAGCGAAGGCCGCCGAAGTGTCCGTCTCACGTACAAGTATCGTAGCATGCTTGACCCATACGTAGCGATATCCAAACTCCTTTGCCCTCTCTCTGCATTCACGAAACAAAATCTTGTTGTGCAAGGTGAGATGTTCGTTCATAAAAATCCTATTCGATGTACCAGCGATACCTATTTTATCCGAGGATGTACCCTTACACATTCTGAAGGCGCTAAGTATATTGTCTCGTAGCGTACGTGAGCTGAGTTTGCAGATAATATTTTTTGGTCTGTTGTTCTGCTGATGGGCATGAGGCACTCTGTGTACCGCGACGATATCGGCCTGTGATATAGTGCACTTAATGGCCGAACCAATGTACTCAAGGATCGTTATGAGATTCTCTCCACGCTTTTCGGGAACGTTGCAAATCTCCAGGTTGGTTACTCTGGCCTGTTGCTCCAGGGAGTCGATTTTGGCCTGCAGAGCCATCACGCTAGGAGTTGGCGTTTTAGAAGTTTCTTCGAGAGTGCAGACTCGTGTTTGGAGGACATCCAGCTGGTCGGATGTGAATCGAGTGTTGGTCTGAAGTTCCGACGTGGTTTGCATGAGAATATTACAATTACTTTCTAAGCACTCGACTCGTTTTGTAGTTGACACGTTCTCCGCATGTAAGGCCTCAATTTCGGTTTTTATCTCCCTAGTACTTACGGTCAGGCAGTCAAGATCAGTCCGGATCGAGGTTATTTTGCAGCTTATATCTGACAGCTGTTTATTTATATCGCCCCGCAAGTCGCTAATCGAGTTGTTTACGCTCAAACTCATTGATTTTATAGAATCCATTATGTCACAATCAGGTTTTTTGCGTTTAAAATCCTTTCTTGACTCGGTGTGAGTAGCAGCGTCCTTAATAGGCGTCTTGGTGGGCGATCGTTGCATCTTTGTTTAGTACACAAAACAATAGTTATTGGGTGGTTGCGTCAGCGAAGTTTATGTAAAAATTGCGTGGAGTAAAATCGCAAATCCAGGTGGGCCGCGGTAAGAAGGTAGTACCTAGTTACCGCTATGCGCGCCGTGCCGTAGACTTTGTGAAAAAGCACACGAAATGTACACAATAATAATAGATTTCACTGTGATAGATTTGGTTAAACTATGTTCATAAACATATTGTAATGAAAAGTTAATCGGTTCAACAATGCACTAACTTCATAGGATTAATCGCGTAAAAACAATAAAAGACCACATAAATTAGCGCGGTAGTGGTGAGCGCGTGCGGTTCGGTGCACCGTCCGGCGAGGTAATCTTGAGAAGGAGCGAAGCGAGCTACGTGATTGGTTGTATGGTTGACATTTCATATCTAGCGCGTTCACATCTCATACATAGATACCTTCTCTCCCCCGTAGGTACGTTCACTTTATTAGTTTCGCGGCCTAGTTGTTATGGTTGCTATCGTCGATTAATAATGGTAATGTTACGTACGTAACGTGATTTTTTCGAGAACCAAGAACTGTTTTTATTAGTATCTTAATATATTCAAAATTATTTTTAACAGACTTCAAAAAGGAGGAGGTTTTAAATTCGTCGGAACTTTTTGTTGACCGTTGGAATGTTCACCGATAACACCTTCAATTGTGAACCGATTTTCAAAATTATTTTTTTGTTTAGAAAAGTATACTTCACAGGTGGTCTCATATAAATTTTATTCCTGAGGGATTGGTACTTTTCCCGGAAAACTCAATAAACCTCATCCTCACTTGTAATTTTCGCCCTATGATCACCAATATCTCCGTCAATTGTGAACCGATTTTCAAAATTCTTTTTTTGTTTAAAAGAGTATACTTCACAGGTGGTCCCATATAAATTTTATTCCTGAGGGATTAGTACTTTTCCCGGAAAACTCAATAAACCTCATCCTCACTTGTAATTTTCGCCCTATGATCACCAATATCTCCGTCAATTGTGAACCGATTTTCAAAATTCTTTTTTTGTTTAAAAGAGTATACTTCACAGGTGGTCCCATATAAATTTTATTCCTGAGGGATTGGTACTTTTCCCGGAAAACTCAATAAACCTCATCCTCACTTGTAATTATCGCCCTATGATGACCAATATCTTCATCAATTGTGAAAATCGTTTCAAAATTATTTAGGCCAAGAAGTAATAAGTGATTTATTTTTTATAAAAAGTTTAATAATATGTTACCCGCTGTTACTGTAACTCTGGACTACCGCCTGAGATCGAGCTCTGGGGTATACCTACTGAAAACCGGCCCTGAAACCACCTTTTGCCGAAAACACACTCAAATTCATTGTGTTATTATTTGTTTGGCAATAAATATATTTGTAATGTACCTAGTAAATAAAAGTTTTCCTTCCAGAGATGTCGCTCCATGACTCCGAGCGCCCCTCGCGTTGAGGAACACTTGGACATCCCGCAACAGTTGCAGCCTTGAAGTAGAAACGACAATATGAAGTCAAACCACGTCATATAACATACCTACCTACCTTTTATAATCTTGTTGTTTTTAAATAAATTTGTTATTTACTAATATGTGTTCTTATTAATTACCTAGGATGGCCTAGCTAGGAAGATTATTTTTAACTAGGTGTATTATTATATTATTATTGTTGTGTATTTTCTCAAACATGATTGGAAATTTGAGCATTATTATGACAACCTTCTTTGAAATTGAAATTGCTGTACTGGTACATACTGGCCAAATACATGCGAGCAGCGGCCGGCAAAAGTTGTATGAAAATACATATCTGTCGTGTTTAGCGGCCAAATAAATTACAATGTAAACTCTTAAGTCGTGTTATTCAAAAATGGAACGACCTTTTACTCCGAAACATCGCAACGAAGGAGGTAACTCATCAAAGGTTTTATTTAAATTTCGAACTGGCTTGAACTTTCGAGCAAATAGAATGCTGTTTATTGAAAAAAGTTCTGCCTATGAACTACTTAGTTTTAATTTCCGCTCATTATTTGAGTAGAGTACTCGTCAAGCCTTGGCCACAACTCTTGCCTTGCAACAAGGCTTGTCAATTATTAATGACGTTCTTTGAATTTCGACATATGAAATGTCAAAGTTTGTAAGGCCCGGTGCCGATCATTTCGGTGTGCTGAGTTATTAAATGAGGCCTAAATATTTAGTTTTATATAATACTAGCTTCCGCCCGCGGCTTTGCTCGCGTGGTACCTGAATAAAGAGTAGCCTATCTGTTAATACAGGTCATAAACTATGTATATTCGAAGGTTTATCCTGATCTATTCAGTAGTTTTTGCGTGAACAATATTATATCATATTAGTAGGAAGTAGGAAAAATAGGTTAGGATTTAAGTACCTACCTCGATTTATGTCGGAGGCATTTAGGCGGCCTAAAAACTCCGACACCAGAGTTGGCCAGTAGCTCATAGGAATAAAACCTCAATTCAAGGACGATAGAACGAAAATAAAACATTCTTCATTTTTTTTTACAATTTTATTAACAATCGGAATGCGAAAAAAACAATAATAAATAATTTACAGAATCATAAATATATAACACCTAACATGCATATCCCCACCTGCATTCTCTTTTTTGCCCGTAAAAATAGTCCCCACCAGCATTCTCTTTCTTCCCCGTATCTGCCCCATCCCTATTTACTCTTTTCCCCGCACCCACATTTATATCTAACATTAAGGCCTTATTAGACCACGCGGTATTCAGTCTGTCTTAGTAAGACTGTCGATGTTTGTAGTTTCAAAAGTTCTAAATAAAGAACTTTTTAAAATATAAACATACTTAAAATACATAAACACAGTTTAGTGCGAAGCCGGGAGGGGCCGCTAGGCACCTATAAGCAGAAAAGTTGTATGTATCTCGAGCAGGCTGTAGCACAAAATTACTATTTGAGTTTTTTAAATAAAATGGTTTTTTTTTGTAAATCAATAAAATTAACAAAGTGCAATCTATGCAAACAAACAATTATTTTTACTATGTGTACTTTGTATAGCGCGCATTTTTATAAACGTAATTACTTTCAAGGTTAATCAGTAATCTACACTATCTACACTAATCATATTATAAAGAGGAAAAAATATGTATTTTTGTGTGTGCGTGTGTGTGTGTTTGTAATGAATAAACTCAAAAATTACTGTGCCGATTTCAAAAATTCTTTCACCATTGGAAAGCTACATACACCCTGAGTAACATAGGCTATATTTATTGCTAGAAAATATTAGGGATCCTTACTAAAACTTAAGTAACGTAACCCAAGGTGTAAAAAAAGTGCCCTAACCTGTAAGCCGGGACGGGCTGCTAGACACCTATAAAGTAATTATTTTTAAAAAAATTCATCGAAACAGTCACATATACGTGTCTTAGTAAGTCTGTCTTAAACTTCGCGTAGTATAAAAGAGTAAGCCACTAATTTGGTCCTAGGCTTGACTAATTAGTCAGTAAGACAGTCTTACTGAGACAGACTGAATACCGCGTTGTCTAATAAGCCTTTTACTTACAGCACTTTTATAACTTTGACCTTTAACATAACACTACAGTTTTACATCTAAAATATTTCACCATATCTGACTTTTTAGGTAAGTATTCCTTCTTAACAGTTTTGAATCCCCCTTTACATCGTAAATCTTCCACAACAGCCCTTCGTACAATCATCAGCTTATGCGCTGCCGAGGATGTTGATATATTCATTATTACATTAACAAAAACTTATTTTATAATAGCATTATTATTCACTTTTATTGTCTGCTCTCTTGTTATGTTTCACTATCTCACTTGTAAAGGGCCCTTACTGAAAATCAGCGCAGCATCTGAGCTTTGTCTCACATGCTGCCTATGCTGAGTGAGGGTCCTGTTTCACCCACTGTTCAAGTGTGCCTACTTATATATCTTAGATTTATTTTTTTTGTAATTTTTGTAATTGTTGTTTTGTTAGTATTAAGTACATTGTTTAATTTGGGTGAAATAAATATATTTTCTTTCTTTCTTTCAAAATTCACAGATGCTGTCTTTTTTTTAAGAAGAACATATCTAGTTCAGCTGTTAGGACAAATTGAAATTAAGTAGTAGACATTTAGAAATTAAAGATTTCCATTGTCACTTTGGTTCCATACTGTTACATAATCCATAAAATAAAAAACAAATTGTTAAAGCTTAATATTTAAATAAGTTTATTTCTTCTTAATAGTTAGTAGGAATATACTTATTTTAGTTAGTGTGGAGACCGCGTTTAGGGTAAAGCGTAGTGTAGGACGCTCTCGGCTAGATGCAGTGATGATCTGCGTAATGTATCTGCAGTCTGTGGATGAAAGGCCGAGGTTGGACTCAGTAGCGTATCTTGAGAGAGATCTACGCCCAGCAGTGGACTGATAGATTGATTATGATGAGTTATGTATACCACAAATAATTATATTTAAAAGCATAATAAAACCACTAGCATTATTACCAATCTTGCTATTCCAGGGTTCGAAATTATCAAGATAATTACGATTCTTGACTTATATGACAATTATCGGACATAATCTTGACACAAAAGCCACAATCACGAAGTGAAGTAAATTTTTCTTGTAACGGGATTAGGGGAATCCCCACGGGCGGAACGTTGACGCTTCGTGCGTTCGGATAGAGTCTATCCGAACTGCATTCGAACGTGTATACAATTATACAATTGTGTTTACGTGTACGCGGAAATACACGTTTGAATGCCGTTCACTTTTATGAGTGCAATTGTTTGTTATTATCACGATAATTATCCTTTCGATCCCTGGTCCTTTCCCATAATTCTACAGATGTTAAACATTCTCGTTTCGCACACAAAGTCTCTTCCTATATTAGAAATATCATCATCTTCAGCCTATAGCAGTCCACTGCTGAACATAGGCCTCTCCTAATGAGCGCCCTGTTCTGAGCTCGACGCATCCAGCTTCTACCAACAGCATTTCATTTTAGAAACATCATTATTGTAAATAACTGAACAGCAGATTCTACTCTCCCAGAGTCCCGCACTTCAAACATCTTCCATATTCTAACTATTAATAGTTAAAAAAATAACCATATTATTCAGAACAGCTCCATAAACCTCAGATAGCTAAAATGGCTTTAAAATGCATATCACCTCTTTTTATTTACATTTAAATGATATGAACAAGCTTATTTTACCGAGCCGTTATAAAATGATATTTGTTTATAGATAAGTTACAGCAGGGTAATAGTTTAAATTGTATCCCCCAAAAAACTATATTTACAGCGTGCAATTTCATTCAAAAAAAATCTCCCATAACAAGTCTCTCCATCCCCATATATACATTTCAAACAAACTCTCCTCGCGCCCCATAAATGATCTAACCCTGTTTACAACGATACAGTAAAACATTTATTTAGCACGGCAACACGGCTTGACATCTCCACCCGCTTTCTCTCTCTTGCAGCAATTCTCTCTCCGCCCCTTCCCCGCGATAGGTTTGTCTCTCTCATCCCACACAACGACACCATCACATTGACAAATCCTTTTTGGATTTTGGAAGACACCAGCCGAACGGGCAATGATGCCGCATGCTATTCTGAAATATAAAAGAAACATATTGATTCTTCTTAATCAGAGAACTAGCTTCAACCCTTCAGACGGGTGCAATGCTAATATAAACCTTCCTCTTGAATCACTCTACCTATAAAAAAAAACCGCATCAGAATCCGTTGCGTAGTTTTAAAGATCTAAGCATTTATAGGGACAGACAGTGGGAATAGACTTTGGTTTTACCTGACTGAAGTCCTGTTCAGTCAGGTTATGTTTTTAGTGTGTATGTATGTTTGTTATATTATTTGTCGGTCGCTGTAGCCCAAACGGCTGGACGGATTTTGACTAGAGGTATCGTTGGATTCGTCTAGACTCTAGATCATAAGGGTGACAGTCTTTATGAAATTTTAAAAAATTCAATATGGCGACTGTGTGAAGCCATTTTGAATTTATATTGAACTAAAAAGACTATTGAACTGAGTAAGTATTAAAAAAATCCTGTCTATCCAGTCGGGTTTTTTTTTAAATAAATATTTGTATACTATGTATTGATTAGAAAGCGAAGTGGTAGTGGGCTGGCCATATTTGAAGAACAGTTAACAGTAGGGGTTAACGAGTTGTTGAGGTGAGGTGGCGGCTCTAACGTAGTGTAGGACGCCCTCCGGCCAGGTGGGGTGACGATCTGCTGTCGGCTGCTGGTAGAAGCTGGATGTGGAGCTGAGGACAGGACGCAATGGCGCTCATTAGGGGAGGCCTATGTCCAGCAGTGGACTGCTATAGGCTGATGATGATTATTCTTAGTCTGGCCAGCTTATCTCTCCAGAACTATAAATCATGTGGACAAAATGAAAGTATTCTCTTTTTAGTGTCAGTTTTTCGTCACCTGGGGTCCAAGATGTTTTTCTAGAGGAGAGCTTTGAACATAGGCCTATCTAATTTTGAAAATTAATCTCCAAGGTGGTAAACGGGGATGGCAAAGTTTGTATGGGGAACAAAAAATATTTACCAATCGACTTGAAATGCACAGACTCTCTACTGAAAATAAATGAACACCTGTTTAATGATTTTTCCCAAATCAAGCACTACAGGGTTGCAGTAATAATATGTTGGTATGTTTTATTCAGCAAACATGGTAAAAATAAACCTTTATGAAAATAATTAAACATGTTTTTTGACTCATAAAGGAGAATGCCGTCTGATGTATGGCGCTCGGTACCAAGACCAAACTCAAAAGTGTGAGTGCGTCAAAAAAATATCCAAAAGTTTTTAGTCGATTCTACTGTCAAAATAATTAAAAATGAGGGTTACTGCCATAGTAACACTTTACATCAATGTATGTTGCCATAGTAACGTATATATCATTGGTTGTTGCAGTCTAATGGTAGCGTGCGGCGGAAACCAAATCAACAAAATATTTTCTTACTTGATTATTAATTAATTCCACGAAGAACGGTCTTGAGTCCTCTCCATCCACCGATTACCTGCAATCTTGACGATGTCGTCGGTCCATCTGGTGGGGGTCTCCCTACACTTCGTCTTCCAGATCGCGGTCGCCATTCGAGAACCTTTATTCCCCAACGGTTATCGGTTCTACGAGCTATAAGGCCTGCCCACTGCCACTTCAACTTGCTGATTCTGAGAGCTATGTCGGTTACCCTGGTTCTCTTACGGATCTCTTCATTTCGAATTCGATCATATAGAGACTCAAAGCATAGCTCTCTCCATAGCCCGTTGTGCGAATACATTATTTTTCTTGCCAATTGATGGTGAAGATTATTAAATAACCTAATTTTTTTGAACTCGGTAACAAATTTGACGATTCAAAGTGCTTTATTATAGGTTCTATTGAATGAAAATGTTGAAGTTTGAAGTTAAATAAATAAATAAATAAATAATGCTGGACACTATCACACAGCATCATGTAGCCACAAACTAAGCAGAGCTTGTATTATGGGAACCACATGATTGATATATTACATATATACATTTTTTTTGTTGTAAATACATACATATCATACATAGAAAACACCCAGACCCGAGACAAATATCTGCGAACATGCAAACATTTGTCCCGCGGTGGGAATCGAACCCACAACCTTCTGCGTCCCAGGCGGAACTTCGCCCACTGCGCCACAGAGGTCGTCAAATAGATAGTTTCGTTAAACTTACGGTTTTCCACTGTCTCCATCAACTTTAGAATTCGGCGACGATCCCTTGCCGAGATCGTCTGGTCTCTCAGTAACCGCTATGCATCGCCCGATTATGTCGGAAATCTGAAAAAAAAGCATTTTTTATAAATCCTATGAATCCGACTTCCTACTTCCTACTCCTACTAATAATATAAATGCGAAAGTTTGTGAGTATGTATGGATGAATGGACGAATGTTTGTTACTCTTTCACGCAAAAACTACTGAGCAGATTTCTATGGAACTTGAAATATACATAGTTTGTGACCTGGATTAACAGATAGGCTACTTTTATCCCGTACAACGCGAGCGAAACCGCGGGTGGAAGCTAGTCACACTAATAATATAAATGCGAAAGTTTGTGAGTATGTATGGATGAATGTTTGTTACTCTTTCACGCGAAAACTACTGAACGGATTTGGATGAAACTTGGAATATACATAGTTTATGACCTGGATTAACACATAGGCTACTTTTATTCCGTGTACCACGCGAGCGAAGCCGAAGGCAGGAGCTAGTTATATTATAAATGTGAAAGTTAATGTGATGGATAGATGTCTGTTACTCTTGACGCAAAAACTATTGAACGGATTTTGATGAAACTTATAATGTACATAGTTTGTGACCTGGATTAACACATAGGCTTTTTAGCTAGACACTTTTTAACCGGATATCACGCGAGCGAAGCGAAATCTCGTGTCACGGTGTTTGTAATCGCTTCCCTGAAAAAACTCGACTGATTTTTATATTTATATTTGGTAGGTATGAGGTCATAAAGTATATTTTATAACGCTTGATGAATTAGGTGTCCTTATCCAGAAAAAAACGAAAACTTTGACAAAAATTTACAAGCAAACGATGTTGCGAGCGGGTTAGCTAGTGATGAAATAAAAAAATATCTACCTGTAGCACGTGATCGACGATGCGGAAAGTCGCGCGACCCGTGTCGTCAGCGTGTATGTTGCCTAAATCGCCAGCGTGTCGCGCCCCCGGCGGGTCAGTGGGCGACCCGTGTGGGCTGTACGTGGGGTTGTAGTGACCACCTACTGAACTACATCCCTACAATAAAGAACAAATCTATTACAAGATTTTCTACAAGACATTGTGTCACAAGGGACCAAAATAATGTATTGAAGGCGAGAGCGATTGTTTGGATCAAGAGCGAAGCGAGAGTTTCTTGAGTAGAATTCTAAGCGTAGCGAGGGCTTCTTGAGTAGAATCCTAAGCGTAGCGAGGGCTTCTTGAGTAGAATCATAAGCGTAGCGAGGGATTCTTGAGTAGAATCCTAAGCGTAGCGAGGGATTCTTGAAATGAAATGATATGAAATGAAATTAAATGAAATTTATTGCATAATATGTGGTAATACAAGATGTCAATAATAGTTAGATGTAGGGCCAAAACATTTTGCTTAAAACTAAGCATGCATGCATACATTGATTAGAGTAAAATCATTATTTTAAATTGGTAGGAAGATATTATTCTAGAGTTTAATTAAAAAGTCATCCTTAGTCAAAATTTTAATATTTATCCATTTTTTTGAGTAGAGTCCTAAGCGTAGCGAGGGATTCTAATATTTATCCATTTTGTTGAGTAGAGTCCTAAGCGTAGCGAGGGATTCTAATATTTATCCATTTTGTTGAGTAGAGTCCTAAGCGTAGCGAGGGATTCTTGAGTAGAATCCTAAGCTTAGCGAGGGATTCAAAATACATCGCTTGAGGATAAATAATTTTGGTATCGTGTGCTTTTCATCCCCCTCTATGATAAAATTGCTTGTGACAGTTTCTGCTTTTAATTTTACACTGCTGAACTCATCCTCTATTCAATTTGTGTGAATTAAATTAATGTTTGTAATATTTTGATAAAAATAAAAAGTAATCATAATCAAAAACCGAATAGGATGTTCCCATGTATTTATTTTTAAATTTAGTTAACCAATGCCGTGTCGGCAAGCGCTCTTATTACATTCAAACTTACAAATTAAACAGTGTACCAAATTCGAGTCATTTCGTCACTGTTATTGTAAGTGCGCCGGAATGACCCATTTTGCGCGTACTTATCGAGGAACCCTTCACCTTTTTTCGAATAGATGAGTTGAAAAATGTTTAGTGTTAAATACGTGTGCACGTAGGATGAGGTTTTTTGAGTATTGCGGGAAAAATACTAATCCCTCAGGAATAAAATTATATGGGACCACCTGTGAAGTATATTCTTTCAAACAAATAACGAATTTTGAAAATCGGTCCACGATTGATGGAGGTATCGATGAACGTATACAAAAAACATGTCCAAAACCAAACCAGTCAAGTGCGATTCGGATTTCCACACGAAGGGCTCCTTACCGTTGCATGAGCCCCACTTCTATATTTATTTTGTTCTGTTTTTAGAGCGGCAACAGAAATACATCATCTGTGACGATTTCAACTGTCTAGCTATCACGGTTCATGAGATACAGCCTGGTGACAGACAGACGGACAGTGTAGTCTTAGTAATAGGGTCCCGGTTTTACCCTTTGGGTACGGAATCCTTTTTTTGAGGTCAGTTAAAAAATACATAATTAACAAATTTTTATTGCACTTTTTCTAGTAGATTTTACAACAAGTGCACAAAACGAACCATTTTTATCCGAGACTTTTAGCATGATAGTAATGTCGAGGATAAAATGGTTTTGTGCACGAGTTATAAACTCTGCTTTTCAATTCGATTGCGAGGAAATAAAACAGTAGTGTAACATAACATTTCTTCAATTAAAATTCAAATTAAAATTAGTACCGTTTTGAATACTGAAGGAAATTGTTTTCATGTCTTAAAAAACACCTAAGGCAAATAAATTAAAGTAAATATTATAAAATAACAAATTCTATCCATGAACTTCTTATTGTGTTTGGGTGTATGGCTCATTTTCTTTGCCTTAATATAGATACATTTATGAGTAGATATGTTAATGCACTTGTGCACAAAATTGGTGTAGCCTATCCTGCACAAATAAGTACTTTCAGAGCAAAGTGTATCATAATAGTGTAGTTTAGCGGGCCTAAAACTCGAGTTTAATACCTCGGGCTAAAAAGTATTTTTTCTTTTTAATTTTTGTCTAAAATCATCAGCCCGTACAAAGCATTCGTTCTCTTACATAAAAACTCGACTTCTTGGTGCTCCGTCAATCTTTTTTTTTGAAAATAGAACCGTCTTGGTGATGTTTTATGAAGGTAGATTAATTTTTGATAAAATTTCTGAAAATTGTCTAAATTTGAATTGTTTTATTTTCTCGCAATCGAAGTGAAAAGTAGAGTGTTTCACTCGGGCCAAAACCACCTCTCTATAACTCGGTCTTGTCATCCTCCCTCGCTACGCTCGGGAGTATAACAACCTCGTATATAATGGGATGGTTTAGTCCCTTGTAAAACAATCTACTATTTTAGATTATGTAGATGCAAATTAAGCTACTCACTTGACTTAAATCGCCATCTTCCCGGACATGTAAGCCATGTTTGCCAGGCGGCAGATTGTCTATACTACCATCGGCGATGAGCGCTCCTGCACCTTGCTGGAAGCGGATTATGCCGAGCGCACCTGTACCCTCTTGTGATGAGACCATTGCTACTGCTGATTGAGTGTCTGAAAACACATCACCAGTGATCGGAATTTGGGAGTGTAAGAAATTCCAACCTCAGTCTTCGGAATTCAAGCCAAGCTCACCTGTCCGTGGTTCACCTGCTAACTAACGAACGGGGCTCCGGCGGCGGCTGATTGCGGCATAGCGCAGCCTTACACCGACACAGCTACATCACCTGTCCGTGTACCTGCTAACTAACAAACAGGGCTCTGGCGGCGGCTGATTGCGGCATAGCGCAGCCTGACACCGACACAGCTACATCACCTGTCCGTGGTGCACCTGCTAACTAACAAACAGGGCTCTGGCGGCGGCTGATTGCGGCATAGCGCAGCCTGACACCGACACAGCTACATCACCTGTCCGTGGTGCACCTGCTAACTAACAAACAGGGCTCTGGCGGCGGCTGATTGCGGCATAGCGCAGCCTGACACCGACACAGCTACATCACCTGTCCGTGGTGCACCTGCTAACTAACAAACGGAGCTCTGGCGGCGGCTGATTGCGGCATAGCGCAGCCTGACACCGACACAGCTACATCACCTGTCCGTGGTGCACCTGCTAACTAACAAACGGGGCTCTGGCGGCGGCTGATTGCGGCATAGCGCAGCCTGACACCGACACAGCTACATCACCTGTCCGTGCTGCACCTGCTAACTAACAAACGGGGCTCTGGCGGCGGCTGATTGCGGCATAGCGCAGCCTGACACCGACACAGCTACATCACCTGTCCGTGGTGCACCTGCTATGTAACGGGGCTCTGGCGGCGGCTGATTGCGGCATAGCGCAGCCTGACACCGACACAGCTACATCACCTGTCCGTGGTGCACCTGCTAACTAACAAACGGGGCTCTGGCGGCGGCTGACACAGCTGAATTCCCTGACCGCCAATGGGCAGCACCGTCGATGGTGCGAGCTATGCCCTGCTATCCCCAACCCACCTGCCTAGCGTGAGGATTATTGCAAAAAAAAAAAAAAAGAAAAATAGAAATCCTTACCCCCAAATCCTTGAAGCACAGTCCTCTTCCCTGAACTCTTGGCAACAATATCTAGAACAGTCTGATTGGGAAGTATGGTCTCAACCACGATCGCTCCATCCTTGAATACTGCATCTTTAACCCCATCCCGGGATCTCAAGTCATTCAGTACAGAGTTCAGTTCATTCTCATCAGGCTTAGGACCAAAGTCTACGAGTACTTCAAGCTGAAATGATCACATGTAAAAGTAGTAGAGTTCTTCGTGAAGGGCTCATCCGGGAGGGTACTACCACTCCTATTTCTGCCGTGAAGCAGCATTGCTGTTTCGGTTTGAAGGTGTGACGGTGAAATTACAGGCATGTCAGGCTTAAAACCTTTATGCCTCAAGTAGCGTTGCATCGTAGGGCATGTTCCAAATATGTTTTAATTACGTAGCAATATATATTTTATATAAGTAATGGTTACCACTTTACATCAAGTTTGTTCTTGGTAGGCATTTAAAAACCCAAGCCAACCCCACCTGCATGTGGTGCACCCTGCTAAACAATGAACGGGGCTCTGGTGGCCGGCTGATTGCGGCATAGCACAGCCTACATCGGCACATCTAAATCCCCTGGCCACCGATGGGCAGCAGCGTCGGTGGTGCGAGAAGCTGTGCCCTGCGATCCCCAACCCGCATGCCCAGCGTGGGGATTATGGGTATATCCCCCTTTATTAGGGGAGGCCTATGTCCAGCAGTGGACTGATATAGGCTGGTGTGGTGGTGTGGATTTAAAAATCACCGACAAACTTTAGCATGCATTATATTACTGATCTTATCTTATCTTATTAGCCTGTCTGATCCCACTGCAGGGCAATGGCTTCCCTTCCCTATTTCCACACTTCCCGATCTTGGGAATCAGGTTGCAGGATCCTTAAAATAAAATAAAATAAAAAATCCTTTATTTATATTGCTTCTGAACACTTAAAAACTTATTACTTATTACTTATTAACCTGGCAGGTAGATAATGCCCATGGCATTAAGCCCACCCATACAACATATTTTAAATATGTGCAATAAAGTTTTTCAAACAAATAAAACTATAATATAACTTAAATTGATTCTTATTGACTATACTTACATGTCTAATTATTAAAAATGTAGTTATAACATAACCTAAAGCAATAGTTGCCTCATAGGTGTAGGCCTTCCCTAAATCCCGCCATAAATTCCGTTCTCTCGCTGTTTTACACAACGGTGCGGAGCTGAATGGATGCGATAATATTACTTATAGGTTTTTAAACACCTAAAATAATGCACTGTTATGAAAGTTTCATAATACTAATATTACGCAGTAATTCAGCGTTATGTTACCTACTACTAGTACATCATTTCCCTATAATTTGAAACTTACCTTTGATGTTAACATTTTGGTAGTTATGCTGGTCGTGTCTAAATGTAGCAAAATATTAGAATCAGATCAGAAACTTTGTAAATTCTGGAAATGGAATACGGAATGAAAAAAATTCTTTTCACAACAAAACAACATCCAACCAAAGAGTATTATAGAATTTATTTACGAACAACATCAACATCGCAATCAAATTCGCATTCGTGACCAAGGAGTATAAAAACGCGAACACGACCAAGGCACAGAATACAGAAGGGACCAAGCATAGATTAAGTATATATATAGATTTATAGTTTGCGTGGCCACCCTAGTCTTTCTCATTTCAACTGCAGGGTTGCCACATAATTAAAATTTCCATAGATTTGGGTAAAATATACTGATAATACGCCCTCCGGCCAGGTGGTAACGATCTGCGAAATGCTGCTGGTAGAAGCTGGATGCATCGAGCTCAGGACAGGGACTCAGGCGCTCATTAGGGGAGGCCTATGTCCAGCAATGGACTGCTATAGGCTGATGATGATAATGGGTAAAATATTTGCATATTGCACAAGGAATTCAATGACAAACAAATATAACAAGAAATTATTGTCATGCAGGTAAACGATTAATCTATCAATTTATACTATCAATTTATAATTTATAGATTAATACTTTACCTGCAGTATAAATTATTACAAGTATTAATCTATTGATTAATACTTTACCTGCATGACGAAAATTTTTTTCATTTATAATCTGCTTCACTAACAAGTTATAATGACTTTTGATAATATGTAAGGGAAGGAAGGATGTTTAGCAAATTTGATTGAATGCACCACCTATATAATTTTCAAATCAAATTATATTTAATTGCATAAAAGTATGGTAAATCACCATCATACAGACCTAGAAGGCTGCGAAAAAATTTTCGTTGGACTGCTAAGCTATTCGAAGATACGCGAAAAACTGCGAGCAGGATTACAAAGGAAAGGATCTTAAAGGCTATGTGGATCGCATACTTATACTTCATTACAGAAGCGTGCAAATATTAAATTGTTATATGTATATATGTCATTAATTATCATTGATATCGGTTAATTTTACTTAACAATAATTAAGTTGACAATCAAGATTACTTGATAAATATATGTCAAAATGAAAAGTAACCATTCAAAAGAAGAAATAAAAATAGTAAATTATTATTTCGTTTTAATAAATTCGTTTGATTGTATAAAAGCATTTATCTACAAGCCATTACAAGCAATTACAAAGGAAAGGATCTTAAAGGCTATGTGGATCGCATACTTATACTTCATTACAGAAGCGTGCAAATATTAAATTGTTATATGTTTATTAGTCATTAATTATCATTGATATCGGTTAATTTTAATTAACAATAATTAAGTTGACAATCAAGATTACTTAATAAATATATGTCAAAATGAAAACTAACCATTCAAAAGAAGAAATAAAAATAGTAAATTATTATTTCGTTTTAATAAATTCGTTTGATTGGTTAAAAGCATTTATCTACAAGCCATTACAAGCAATTACAAAGGAAAGGATCTTAAAGGCTATGTGGATCGCATACTAATACTTCATTACAGAAGCGTGCAAATATTAAATTGTTATATGTATATATGTCATTAATTATCATTAATATCGGTTAATTTTAATTAACAATAATTAAGTTGACAATCAAGATTACTTAATAAATATATGTCAAAATGAAAACTATCCATTCAAAAGAAGAAATAAAAATAGTAAATTATTATTTAGTTTTAATAAATTAGTTTGATCGTATAAAAGCATTTATCTACAAGCCATTTGTGAAGTCTTATTTTAATAAAGCTAAGTGTCAAATCTTTCATGTCTTCGGGGAGACTATTGAATATTTTAACGGACATGAATAAAGATATCTTTTGCATTGATTTTTTACAGAACGGTAAAAATATCCTATTATTTATTTGTGTCCTAAGTTGTCGTTCACGCATGTCTTTATGTTTCTTGTATAAGCTTTCAAAATTCCTACATGCAAAAAAGAATAGAATCATAGGAAATATATTTTTTTTTCTCAAAAACTTCAACATTTAGAAAATTATGCTTTCGATTCTGCAATCATATTTTCTAAATTCGCTACTCTTTTATTAAACACCAACTTTTTTCCCCAAGAGCTCGCAGTTTTTCGCGTATCTTCTAATAGCTCAGCAGTCCAACGCAAATTTTTTCGCAGCCTTCTAGGTGTGTATGATGGTGATTTACCCTATAAACAGTAATCAAAAATTAATTTCAGTATTTAAACATAACAAATGTAATCTGTAGAAAATGCGTACATAAAAGGCTAGCAATTCTACTAATATAATAAAGGCGAAAGATATTGAGTATTGTTTATTTCTCCCTCACGCAAAATTTAGATACAAAATACAATACAATACAATAAATTTATTTCTTTTACAAGTTACACACGTACATCGTTCTGGCTGGGAAAAATAACAAGCTATTAATGGCGCTGCTGATGATGATGATGAAAAATATGAATTGAGGCATGGAATATATTGGTCTTCTTCTTCTTCGTATGAAATAGTGGCCAACTCTGATGTCGGAATTTTTAGGCCACCCGAAGGCCTCCGACATGGCTAACAACTGAAAAAGCCGGGAAGAACATCTTAACGTACCTTCCGAAGGACGGAAGCGCTCAGATCTAAATGCCATCCAGATCACCCATATAAGTAGTGTCCGGGCGAAGTGTTCCTTAACCAAGATGATCTGCGAAGATCACCGGAGTAAATTTTTTACATGGTGTCAAATTGCATTATGTTACAGGTTATAGGTAAGGTATCTCACATAAACCCTGTCTAAGGGTAAATTTAGCAATATGGTTATATAGTAGGCAGACCGAGGCTTTGTAGGTAGTTAAATAGGTGTACCTATATAACGAATTGTCATTACACATTATGTAGAGCTACACCAGCTGTGTGAGAAGCCGCAGGCAGAAGCTAGTATAAAATCTTAGTGAAAACTTTTTGAAAAATGGAGCTAACATTAAAGTATTTCTTTCCTGTCAGTCAAAGTCCATTGTAAATAAATAAATAAATAATGCGGGACGTAATCACACAACATCATGTAGCCCCAAACAGAACATGCAACATTTGCCCCGCAGTGGGAATTGAACCCACAACTAGCTAATTTAATTTGCGGGTACTTCGGAGAAGGCAAGCAGTATCTTGGGTTTCACTTACCCGGTTTTGATAAAATATAGCTTAGGCTTTTTGATACTTACTTATTGTGGCAGATTTAAATAATTGGGGGCATATAGGTGTATTGTCAAAAAATGCTGTCAGTTGTGACTGACGAATCCCGAATCCGTTTTAAATCTGAATGATCCGTTGATTTAACGTAACCTCTGGTTCTCTAGTCTGAAATAAAAAAACAGTACTAAACCAAAACAAAAATGAACGAATTTTATCATTGTAGGTATGATAATAATAATAATAACAATAACCTAACATTTGATAGCAAAACATATATAAAAATAATGAATTCTTTGGTTTTCGTGGTCTTTTTTCCTATACATTCATTAAAACTTCGGTTTGTCAAGGTTGACCAAATATAGCACATGGCTTTTAAACGATAAAATCAGTATCAAAATAGATTAAAGATTAAAGATTTTTATACATACTGTGGAAGATTCACATAACTGGAGACATAAAGGTGTATTTTCAGTTACCATCCATTAAATTACGTGGCCTTTGGTTTTTTATCCTGAAATTAAAACTTCATCTTTAAACTGGGCTATGCAAATAATAATGAACCAAAGAAATTATATTATTTAAAGTTCTAATAAAAAATAAACGACTTTTCTTTATATGCTTATAGCTTATAGCTTATGGGGTGGGGAAGGGCATGGAGGGAGTGAGGACCCTCCCTCTAAAAGGGGGAAACTCACAGTTTCCGAGAAAAAATGAATTACGTTTTGAGGTTAAGGAGAGAAAAAAAATTAAACAATATACGCCAAAACACACTACCGGACTACTACGGACCTATGACCTATGATCAGTTTAAAAACAGTTTCAAATCATAAAAATGGATATTTGATTCGGGTATTTGACCTCGTCGGCCCTGAGTGTCGCTTCGTCCACTCGTCCTCGCGGGCTAGCTCCACTCAGGATCTTCGACGGGAATTTCTGGTTCCACATTTTTTATATCCAATCTACGCATAGGGACCACAAGACTACGTGGCATCGGGGTGATCTGCGTCAGTTCTGTGATATTGCTACTCAAGTTGGGGTGTCCTAGAACCTACTGCTGCGAGAAGGATTTCCAGGTGGTTGTAAAAAATCTAATAACCGACTGTCTATTCAACGTATTACATTAACAACGAGAAATATCATTGTCAATGTCGAATCACCAAAAAATACCACAGAGGCCATAAATAAAAAGAAGATGAATTTTCAAATAATCATATCTCAAAAACTATTTGGTTCCGCACTACGCCATTTTAGATTTAGGCTTCCTAGATATAGACCTATCTGTGACAAAAGTTCCAGCCGCCTAGCTCACTACAAATAAATGAAAGTTGAGCCAAAAATTAATGTGCAGTGGGCAAAATTCATTTCAAATGCCGGCAACACCAAACAAAACAAAACAAAATTGAATTTCACTTTTTGGCTTATTTTCTTAGAGATTTCTGCTCTAAATGTTGTTATTTATTGTGGAAGTCTAGTTAATAATCCATTTTTGAATAAATACCTCGTCAAAAGTACGATACTTACGCTTGAAAAGACAAATCCGGAATGTTTTGATCACTGCCACTTTTGCACCAAAATACACTACACCGATCCATTTTGATAGAGAAATCCATAACATTCATTTGTTATTATTGATTTACAATAGATGAAACATAATTTTTTCAGGTAATAATTTAGTTTCAAGCAAGTTTTTCACAAAATCTTCCGAAACTGCTGCTAGCTGCCAAAGTTTGTTTAGCGCAACATTGCGCCGAAAAAAACCGGCAACGAAAAAACCGGCACGCGATAAGGGACAGCAAATCTATAGTGCGGTCTCCCTTATTTGCATGAAGCACGCATAAGTAGTTCTCTTTCTTGAAAGAATGAGATGAATTATCTCGTCGTCTATAGCTTTCTCTGTCTAGGGGACCAAGGTATAAAAACTATGACATCCAAAGAACGATAACTAAATCGCGCGCAAAGAAAATTATTTTTTGATGCTTTTTTTTTAGTTTCCTGCAAAAAGATAAAATCCAACTTTTTTTCCCTTAAAGAAAATCTTCTTCTGTGTTCTTGGTTCAAGGAGTTTATAAAAAAGAGCGCACACTTGATCAAAAATTAGTGCCTGATTTTTCGCAATAAAAATGCAAAATGGGGGTTGTGACTCGTTTCCTGTTTTTTTTATTATTGATTATCAAACAAGACACAATCCTTAGTGGGAGAATACATTAGGGGCAATTGTTTAATAAGCACGTATTCCCTTCTACGTGAAATAACGTAATTCGAAGATTTGAATTACAGAATAAGCCTCCCCCACTCAAGTGCATTATTATCGGCGATAATACCGCATGCGCTAAGCGATATCTGTTTTAGTACAACTAGCGGCACGAAACTCTAGGTAACCGTTATTGAGCAGAAATCAAAAGTATCATAAGGGAGCTAGAGGAGAGAGAGAGCGGGAGTTCACCGCTAGACTTACGTGCCACTAGCTAAACTGTCAAACTTATGACAGCTACGAAGTTACACACTGCTGCGATTACGCAGTTGTGTGCAAGGAATTGGGTCTCATTATCGCATAGATTAAGTATATATATAGATTTATAGTTTGCGTGGCCACCCTAGTCTTTCTCATTTCAACTGCAGGGCTGCCACATAATTAAAATTTCCATAGATTTGGGTAAAATATACTGATAATACGCCCTCCGGCCAGGTGGTAACGATCTGCGAAATGCTGCTAGTAGAAGCTGGATGCATCGAGCTCAGGACAGGGACTCAGGCGCTCATTAGGGGAGGCCTATGTCCAGCAATGGACTGCTATAGGCCGATGATGATAATGAGTAAAATATTTGGATATTGCACAAGGAATTCAATGACAAACAAATATAACAAGAAATTATTGTCATGCAGGTAAACGATTAATCTATCAATTTATACTGCAGGTAAAGTATTAATCTATTGATTAATACTTTACCTGCATGATGAAATTTTTTTTCATTTATAATCTGCTTCACTAACAAGTTATAATAACTTTTGATGATATGTAAGGGAAGGAAGGATGTTTAGCAAATTTGATTGAATGCACCACCTATATAATTTTCAAATCAAATTATATTTAATTGCATAAAAGTATGGTAAATCACCATCATACAGACCTAGAAGGCTGCGAAAAAATTTTCGTTGGACTGCTAAGCTATTATTAGAAGATACGCGAAAAACTGCGAGCAGAATTACAAAGGAAAGGATCTTAAAGGCTATGTGGATCGCATACTTATACTTCATTACAGAAGCGTGCAAATATTAAATTGTTATATGTATATATGTCATTAATTATCATTGATATCGGTTAATTTTACTTAACAATAATTAAGTTGACAATCAAGATTACTTAATAAATATATGTCAAAATGAAAACTAACCATTCAAAAGAAGAAATAAAAATAGTAAATTATTATTTCGTTTTAATAAATTCGTTTGATTGTATAAAAGCATTTATCTACAAGCCATTACAAGCAATTACAAAGGAAAGGATCTTAAAGGCTATGTGGATCGCATACTTATACTTCATTACAGAAGCGTGCAAATATTAAATTATTATATGTTTATATGTCATTAATTATCATTGATATCGGTTAATTTTAATTAACAATATTTAAGTTGACAATCAAGATTACTTAATAAATATATGTCAAAATGAAAACTAACCATTCAAAAGAAGAAATAAAAATAGTAAATTATTATTTAGTTTTAATAAATTCGTTTGATCGTATAAAAGCATTTATCTACAAGCCATTTGTGAAGTCTTATTTTAAAAAGGCTAAGTGTCAAATCTTTCATGTCTTCGGGGAGACTATTGAATATTTTAACGGACATGAATAAAGATATCTTTTGCATTGATTTTTTACAGAACGGCAAAAATATCCTATTATTTATTTGTGTCCTAAGTTGTCGTTCACGCATGTCTTTATGTTTCTTGTATAAGCTTTCAAAATTCCTACATGCAAAAAAGAATAGAATCATAGGAAATATATTTTTATTTCTCAAAAACTTCAACATTTAGAAAATAATGCTTTCGATTCTGCAATCATATTTTCTAAATTCGCTACTCTTTTATTAAACACCAACTTTTTTCCCCGAGAGCTCGCAGTTTTTCGCGTATCTTCTAATAGCTCAGCAGTCCAACGCAAATTTTTTCGCAGCCTTCTAGGTGTGTATGATGGTGATTTACCCTATAAACAGTAATCAAAAATTAATTTCAGTATTTAAACATAACAAATGTAATCTGTAGAAAATGCGTACATAAAAGGCTAGCAATTCTACTAATATAATAAAGGCGAAAGATATTGAGTATTGTTTATTTCTCCCTCACGCAAAATTTAGATACAAAATACAATACAATACAATACAATAAATTTATTTCTTTTACAAGTTACACACGTACATCGTTCTGGCTGGGAAAAATAACAAGCTATTAATAGCGCTGCTGATGATGATGATGAAACATATGAATTGAGGCATGGAATATATTGGTCTTCTTCTTCTTCGTATGAAATAGTGGCCTACTCTGATGTCGGAGTTTTTAGGCCACCCGAAGGCCTCCGACATGGCTAACAACTGAAAAAGCCGGGAAGAACATCTTAACGTACCTTCCGAAGGACGGAAGCGCTCAGATCTAAATGCCATCCAGATCATATAAGTAGTGTCCGGGCGAAGTGTTCCTTAACCAAGATGATCTGCGAAGATCACCGGAGTAAATTATTTACATGGTGTCAAATTGCATTATGTTACAGGTTATAGGTAAGGTATCTCACATAAACCCTGTCTAAGGGTAAATTTAGCAATATGGTTATATAGTAGGCAGACCGAGGCTTTGTAGGTAGTTAACTAGGTGTACCTATATAACAAATTGTCATTACAGATTATGTAGAGCTACACCAGCTGTGTGAGAAGTCGCGGGCAGAAGCTAGTATAAAATCTTAGTGAAAACTTTTTGAAAAATGGAGCTAACATTAAAGTATTTATTTCCTGTCAGTCAAAGTCCATTGTAAATAAATAAATAAATAAAAAATGCGGGACGTAATCACACAACATCATGTAGCCCCAAACAGAACATGCAACTTTTGCCCCGCAGTGGGAATTGAACCCACAACTAGCTAATTTAATTTGCGGGTACTTCGGAGAAGGCAAGCAGTATCTTGGGTTTCACTTACCCGGTTTTGATAAAATATAGCTTAGGCTTTTTGATACTTACTTACTGTGGCAGATTTAAATAATTGGGGGCATATAGGTGTATGGTCAAAAAATGCTGTCAGTTGTGACTGACGAATCCCGAATCCGTTTTAAATCTGAATGATCCGTTGATTTAACGTAACCTCTGGTTCTCTAGTCTGAAATAAAAAAACAGTTCTAAACCAAAACAAAAATGAACGAATTCTATCATTGTAGGTATGATAATAATAATAATAATAACAATAACCTAACATTTAATAGCACAACATATATAAAAATAATGAATTCTTTGGTTTTCGTGGTCTTTTTTCCTATACATTCATTAAAACTTCGGTTTGTCAAGGTTGACCAAATATAGCACATGGCTTTTAAACGATAAAATCAGTATCAAAATAGATTAAAGATTATAGATTTTTATACATACTGTGGAAGATTCACATAACTGGAGACATAAAGGTGTATTTTCTCTAGGAATTTCAATAATTCTGGACATTTTCAGAGGAATGGAAAGAAGGGAGGCCTTTGTCCTGCAGTGGGATTACTCAGACTTAATGATATCAGGTACCCCAAAGCAAGCTTATCTTATTAACATTTGCACCCCCATGTATCAACCTTTCTATTGATAATTTACACTCTGAAACACAAGACACACACAAGCTTTTAAGCTTAGCTTGTGGTTCACTGGTACCTCCCACACTTCAATGTGTCGCTTCGTCCACTCATCCTCGCGGGCTAGCTCCACTCAGGATCTTCCACGGGAATTTCTGGTTCCACATTTTTTATATCCAATCTACGCATAGGGACCACAAGACTACGTGGCATCGGGGTGATCTGCGTCAGTTCTGTGATATTGCTACTCAAGTTGGGGTGTCCTAGAACCTACTGCTGCGAGAAGGATTTCCAGGTGGTTGTAAAAAATCTAATAACCGACTGTCTATTCAACGTATTACATTAACAACGAGAAATATCATTGTCAATGTCGAATCACCAAAAAATACCACAGAGGCCATAAATAAAAAGAAGATGAATTTTCAAATAATCATATCTCAAAAACTATTTGGTTCCGCACTACGCCATTTTAGATTTAGGCTTCCTAGATATAGACCTATCCGTGACAAAAGTTCCAGCCGCCTAGCTCACTACAAATAAATGAAAGTTGAGCCAAAAATTAATGTGCAGTGGGCAAAATTCATTTCAAATGCCGGCAACACCAAATAAAACAAAACAAAATTGAATTTCACTTTTTGGCTTATTTTTTTACAGATTTCTGCTCTAAATGTTGTTTTTTATTGTGGAAGTCTAGTTAATAATCCATTTTTGAATAAATACCTCGTCAAAAGTACGATACTTACGCTTGAAAAGACAAATCCGGAATGTTTTGATCACTGCCACTTTTGCACCAAAATACACTACACCGATCCATTTTGATAGAGAAATCCATAACATTAATTTGTTATTATTGATTTACAATAGATGAAACATAATTTTTACAGGTAATAATTTAGTTTCAAGCAAGTTTTTCACAAAATCTTCCGAAACTGCTGCTAGCTGCCAAAGTTTGCAAACGAAAAAACCGGCACGCGATAAGGGACAGCAGTTCTCTTTCTTGAAAGAATGAGATGAATTATCTCGTAGTCTATAGCTTTCTCTGTCTAGGCATTATCGCAATGACGCAATCAACGATAATAACGCACCTGTGTGGGGCTTTCATAAATGAAATGTCAAATAATGTACGATTCACATGTAGGAGTTCATTTAAAAACATTGATAGAGGAAATTGAAACATCCACAAATCAGTTACGTTTTACGCAGCTTTGACGCACTGACCGGCTGCGCTTGAACTCCGCGACCCACTCCCATACGCGGCTGGTTGCTCGCGACTACTGTTTTGGCTCAACACGTCCTTCAGTTTCCAGTCAGATTTTAGCCGTCAGGTGGCTCCGGTCGGCTGCCGGCGCATGTTTGCGCATCCGCTGCGACGCGCGGCGCTGCGCTCCAATGCGGCGCGTCAGGTGTGAATCGTAGATAATATGTCAACAAGATTTAAATTATCGCGCTTATAACGAAAGAATACCCACGGCATTCAGCGCAATTCAGCGGAACTAAAGACGAATCTCCAGTATACGTCTCTCTACGGTAGGTAACCCTCCAATTGAATGGCTGATTCGGTTAGCTGCGACATATGCACTGAATGATAAAAATAACACGCTGACCCACCCGCAACCACTTTTGCGTTTAAACTTGTTCATAATCTGATTAATGGTTTCGGAACGCATAAAGAACAAACAAACAAACAGTATTTTTATTTCTTTATATAAAGGAGCAGTATCAACGTTCGGTGGTTTATAATAAAACATTAATAAAATAATGCGATAATTTTATTATTTAACAGAAAAATCACGAAAATCCATTTATATCTTAACTAATAAGTGAGCAGGCACAGTCAAGGTCTTCAATTTGTGGGCCACTTCTTTCCTTTATTAGGACAAAACCTAGAGCTCAAATACAACAAGGTTCTTAAAGTACATCAGCTTGTGCAGCCCCCAAATTGATACCAAGGTTATACCCACCTAAGCTACCTACATACTCCGCCATATTTTACTTCACACCTAAAAACCATCTCAAGAAATATAGATACAAGACTTTCAAATACTTTCACATGGTAATACACTCCATCAAAATACATTCGACGAAAGAAAGGCAATTTAATTTTTCTAACGCGCGTGGTACCAAAATATAAACAAATGGGTAAGGTAAAACAAATAATAAGTACTGAACGCATCCGGTACGGTATTATCATAAATATATTAGATATATATCTATGGGAATTATCGACCCATAATAACACACCTATGTGGGGAGAGCCTTTAGTTTACCTATCTATGAAAATAACATAAGTTGGTATGGTTCTCTACAGACCAAGCAAATTGAAAAAACTCTTAAAGTCGTCACACACGGTTACGATGCTATAATATTTTATCATAAGATACCTTACAATAACATATAACAATAATACATAGATACAATACCTACAATAAACGACCTAACTTCCAACGGTTAGAGGGTACTCTCTTAACACAGGTTTTTTTTTAAACTTATAAAAATATCCCAACCCATTACATTATCGAACTGCTTGCTTTGTAATTTTGAATAGATATTTTTTTTTTTTTTGTTAGATTCGTTATATCAGGATACGATAATTTGAAATAATATTTCATTCATAATTATTAATATCAACGGGATATTTACCATGATTTGTTTTTAATTATGTTCTCAACCATGATAGTTTCAAAAGTAATATTTCATTCTCTTGAATAACGGCGAATATATCATACGTATTCTTAACAAATTTTATAGTTTATTTCCATAGCAAAGGCTTAAGATGAAGTGGCCCTATCGGCTATCGCTCAGTGCCTATCTTATGATATCGTAATATGAAAATAAATGTAATACTAACCGTGTGTGATGATGGCTCATAGTGATTGTATGGTGAGCGGTATTTTATCTTTAAGATGAAATATTATAGCATCTTCGTCGTGATACAGATATTGAATAAATATTTCATAAATGAATTTTTAGTAATACTAACGAAACATAAAAAAATTGAATAAAACCTAACTACTTAAAAATAAACCCAAGGATAACCAGACTCTATGTTTAGATTGTTAATTCTTTTTAAATATTTATTTTTCTAAATAGCTGATCGATAGTATACGCCTAAAAACAAAGCACTTCGCAACTTCAAACGTTTCATTTGAATCAATAATAAATTTTAGAAATAAAAGTTGTGATTATTTTATATTAAACCTTCATATTTATATCGAGGCGTGTAAAATACAATATAGATATACAAGAGTTCTTAATTATTTAATGAAGACATCCATGAGTACCTAGGCCTACCAATAATTAGTAGACATTATTTTTTCCATTTCACTTACACTATAACGCTTTTAAAACATAAAACTGTGCGCACCTAGTTCTTAGCGAAAGCATAATACTAGCAAACGCACACATTGCTTTTAATAGACTGTCAAAGACTCAAGTCTAATACCTAGTGTGTTTACACATTGCCTAATATTTACCCAAACCGAATCACAAAGTTCTTCTTCACATTGAAATAAAATCTTGGTTAGCATTTTTCTATGCATATAAAAAGCGCATTGCATGCGCAAATATGGATATTCCGCTAAAAGTTTAGTTACACTACTGTTACCATGGTTACCATAGGCATGAAAATTATGAAAAAAAAAAACAAATAATATTTATTTTTTTAAATCAGTTAATATTTCTTTATTTTTTCATTACTTTCATGCATTTTTATGTTCATTTTGTTTAAGGTTTCTTCTTTTTTTTATATCATAGCGCCTTAGTATTTTACTGTAATGCTGTGTTATTTTATGAATAAATAAATGTAATATTTTTTTTATTGCAAATGAATATAGGTTTTTTCATATCATACCTACCTACTTACCCTCTGCTTGATGTAGCCCAAATTTTTAAATATTATTTATTTCGAAGAAGACTCCAGAATAATCGAATTTCACATTTTTCGAATCGATCGAAAAGAGAATCTATTTAATGACCTGAAACATATAACCTACAAAAATAAGAAAGCATACAAATTAAATAAAAACGTCGCTAATGTTTATGTATTATTTACTCTTCTCCAGATGGGAAACAATCCCAATAATAGTTAGCCATTATTCTAGGTTACATACAGCTGCGACATAATAAAATGAGATGCTTTTATACATAACCCACGACTAGTTATTAATTTTTGTGTTTAATCAACAGCGCACATTGTTGACTCGACAAACTGCAAGCTGGATAATGATCTAGCTATAGGTGGGATGTAGAAATAACGCAAAACCAAAACTAGATAATGCTACGTAAAGGATAGTACCATTTTAGAAGATCCATGTAGGTTACTTAAAGGAGAATGCCGTCTGATGTATGGCGCTCGGTACCAAGACTAAAGTGAGTGCGTCAAAAAAATATCCAATAAGTTTTTAGTCAATTCCACTGTCAAAATAATTAAAAATGAGGGTTATTGCCATAGTAACACTTTACACCAATGTTTATTGCCATAGCAACGTATATATCATTGGTTGTTGTAGTCTAATGGCGGCGTGCAACGGAAACCAAATCAACAAAATATTTTTTTACTTGATTATTAATAGAGTCGGTGTGTAAAACTAAAGAAAATTTTAATGTCATTAAAAAATATAATAAATTTTATGGGATACGTTCGGTTTTAACGCAATTGATACGGGATCTTGGCATTCTCCTTTGACTTTTTTTAAAGCAAAAATTTTACGCAATGACTTATTAGATGCATGAGACTTATTTACTAATAAAACAAAAAAATATGCACCTCGTAATTACTTGCTTATGGTAGGTTGCTTTGGTAAGTATAAATTAGTACTACATACATGCTGAATTTCCTATAAATTAAAGAAAAAAAACTTAGTAATCGTTTAATTGGTATGTCGATACGGGATGTAACCAGCGTGTTTTTGTTATTAAAACGCGTCCATAATTTATTATTTAGATATTGTTAATTAATATATTAGATTCTAGGCATTTTCCCGAACCTAAGCATAGGTACACTCTTATTTGTAAGGCCTGATTATTCAATCGTCAGTTTTTTATTACCTACCATAGAAATCGAGAAAAAAAGTTTTTTGATCAACCTCTTTGCCGTATATTATTTTAAAAAATGAACACCCCAAAATTCTTGATAAATCTGCCAATGACCTTAAGAGCCTTTTGAAAACTGCAGTAAATTTGAACTGGAATTCGCTGATGAAGAAAATTGTTCACCAATCGTATAGTCACCATTAACCAACTAACAGAACAGGATCTGACTAAGGGCTGGATGACTAGACTTATATACCATACTAAGTTGCCTATTATTATTGTGAACATTATACTTGAAACTAGTGAAATTGTGGAAAATTATCCCAGAAGCCATTGAATAAAGAATGAAGAAACTATGTTTTTTTTTACATAATAAATGGGACGCATTATCACAATAACGCATCCGGTATTATCGACCGATAGTAACGCGTCTATGCGGAGTAGCCTATAAATGATAGTTTGGTCGGGCTCGGACAATAGTCAGCAATTTTAAAAAAATAATTAAGCAATATAGGCTTACGTTTGACTGCCATCTCATCTGGGTGGCTAGTGCGAGTTTTTTTACCAGCTGAGGGCTTACCACAGGTTTTTATAGTTTACGAAAACTTTATAAGTTTCGGTATCTTTCCATACATTTTCGTAGTTCATGCACGTTTCCCTAGAGGCGCGGTACTGAAAATGTATGGAAAGATACCGAAACTTATAAAATTTTCGTAAACTATAAAAACCTGTGGTAAGCCCTCTGGATCGCGTTTGCGTTTACGGAAATTTGTATGGAAAGGAGTCAGTGCCACGCGTTTTTCACTAGATGGCGCTACCTCGATTCCATATAATTTTGCGTAAACGCAAACGCGATCGAGCTGGCAAAAAACTCGCACTAGGCACCCTGTTGGTAAGTGAACGGTCGACAATTTAGCACGCTTGCCTAGAATGTACCTAATCATAATTACTGTTCGCTTGAAGACTCCTTAGCGATGTAGGCACAAATAAAAACATAGCATTGAACACAAATACTAAAGCATGGGATGAAACAAGAAACTTAATATAACATTTTAATACATATGTACTTTCTTATTAATAACTAGCGCCCCACCCCGGCTTTGCACGGGTGCAAATTAAACATATAAACCTTTCTCTTGAATCATTCTAGGGTCAATGTTCCAATAGTGGACCATTTAAGAGATTTCTAAGTTACTTAACAATATAGTCTACTTATTTAAATATTAACCCAATTTTGTTATGAAGCTTATGTTTGTGTGACATTTACTTTACTAAATGACATAATATTATTACTAAATTCAATTATCTTTTTAAGTATGCAATAATAGCTATTAAAAAAATATTTTATACCAATAGATGACCAGCCAGGTCCAAAGCCTGACCGTGCAATGTACCATTACTGTACCATTTAGCAGTGTTGCTGTAATGCTTGGTAAAATATTGCTACTAAATGTGCTAAGAATTTCTTACAATAGGATGTTATTCGTGTTTTGGTCAGTTATTGGTACGTGGTCAGCGAGTAGAACATTGACCTTATCTATTAAAAAAAAACCGTATCATAATCCTAGCATGAGTTTTAAGGATCTAAGCATACATAGAGACAGACAGCGGGTAGTGACTTAGTTGTATACATGTAGTGATAGCGAATTGATTAAGTAGTGTACTCGGGCGATTCGCGTTGGAGGCCTTCCGGCGGCCTAAAAACGGACACCCGTCCAGTACTTAGGTACCCTACAAGTTTGTTAAATATAGGTTGATTCCCGTGACATTGACATTGACATACACGTAGTGATAACGACGTCCAATGATGAACGATGACGAGGGATGAAGGGACACCATTTTTTTCATCTTGAACGACGGTTGTAATTTTTATTAAATTTCATTTTCTAGGGTTTTTCTAATGTATGTCGTTTAATATTCATGGTATTATAATCTTTATACGTTAGTTATAAGACACAAGTATAAGTGAAATGGAATAAAAGAAGATTGAACGGGAATTCTCTGATGAAGAATATTGTGCGCCGTTGTTTTTGTTATTTCGCCATGGCTATAGCAGAAAACAGGACCCTCATATTATTATGAACATTATACTTGATACTGGCGAAATTGTGGAAACTATCCAAGAAGCCAATTAATAAAGAAGTGAAGTGACGAGGGATGAAGAAAATTGTTTGCAGATTGGTTTTTGTTATAGTCGCCATTGCTATATTAGAACAGGGCCTGACTGAAGACTGGACAACTGGACTTACAAACCGTACTACGTTGCCTCATATTGTTATGATTATATTACTTGATAATATAGAAATTGTGGAAAACTATCCAAGAAGCCATAAAATAGGGCAAGTGAAGTGAAGTAATCACGAAAACCAGTTTATTGAAAAGCCATTTTGGTTTCATAGTTCATCATTGGTCCTATACATAACAAACTTTAGCTCATAATAGCTCATTAATAAACACTGACAATTGAAGAATTAGCCTTAAATACATGTTCAATCTACAGAAGATTCAGCGTCCTCGTTTTTGGTGCACACGTGGAATGCTATGACGGGAATCGTACCTAGAACCATGCAGGAGCCCATGCCGTAGAATGTCCAGGAGTAGCCCCCGGTCACATCACGAAGTAAACCTGAAAAAATAATTTAAATCTATACATACTTTAAACAGATGGCGGAATGAACAATAGACACTTTCGATAGAGCGTGGGCACAAAATAAAGATAGGTAGCGTGGGTAAAAATAGCTCCAGATCGAAATGAGTGGACATATCGTGGGGAGGCTTTTGCCCAGCTGTGGGACATAACAGAGGGCTTACCACAGGTTTTTATAGTTTACGAAAACTTTATAAGTTTCGGTATCTTTCCATACATTTTCAGTACAGCGCCTCTAGGGAAACGTGCATGAACTACGAAAATGTATGGGAAGATACCGAAACTTATAAAGTTTTCGAAAACTATCAAAACCTGTGGTAAGCCCTCAGACTCATCGTAATCGTAATCTATAAAAATCGATGAATGTACGTTATGTTTCAAAATCGTTGTGGCGTCTTAAAAAAATTCATGATCATCGTTCCAGCCGTTTTGGAGTACATAATGGAACATAACACTTACAAACTTAACGACAAACGGGAACAGGAGCGGGAACGGGAACGAAAAAACGGCTGAGAACGGGAACGGGCACGGTTAGGTAAATAACGTAGTAATATGTAGGTACTTTTTATTCCGTAGGTACCTACACACCGAGAGGACACACAGGTCCGAGAGACACACTTTTTATGTTTATTTATTGTTAAGGGTATTTTAGTGTAAGTGTGTTTTTCTTTCTTTATGTAAGTTTCCTTGTCAATGTTGTTGTCACAAATAAATGCTTTTTCTTTCTTTCTTTCTTTCTTTCAACATATTTAAGGTTACGTGCAAAATTACCATGTTTGGGAAACATTTTACACGAAAGCACATACATATACAAAGTGTATAAACGCAAACGAAGCTGTGAGCGGGTCAGTTAGTTGAATAGTATATTTAGTACATAGTTCTTATTGTTGTATCGGATTGCACTAGGGTTTGTCGAATCGTTTGCTGAGCCTCTAGAGGGACATAGATTCGTTGAGAGTACTGTAGCTTGTAGTAACCAGTTAGAACCAGTTGTCACTGGATTTGTACTGGGTCTAGTAAATAGCTTGAATGCTGGCCCTAGTAACTAGTAGAAATTCTCATATTGCCCTGCACAGCACATACCCAGCACCCACACCCTTCAAACCGAAACACAGCCATTCTACTTCACGGCAGAAAATATTTTATAATTTCACACGAAATGTAACAAATTTGGGCTTGATGCAATGAGCATTTTTTACCAGCCAAACCTGTGGTTTCTTATTAGATGGTGGTAAGCGTGCTATAGAATTTGCAACTTTATAACATAATAAATTAATGGGCACCTGTTTTTGCGTACCTACCTAGGTAGGTAATTACTTCTTATTCAGTCAAATTACTTTCCTACCTATACAACATAAAACTTAAACACATACTTACTTACGCACACACACGCACACACACACACACACACACACACACACACACACACACACACACACACACACACAAACATGCGATTGAAATAGAACAGTCGTTGTAATATTTAGAATTCTTTATAAAATTACAATAATTAAAAAGATAGAAAAGTCACAAAAATACAATAAAATAAAACAATTAATAACAATCAAATACTAATTTATCATAATAATTAAACACACAGTCATACATCCCGCTCACAATTATTCATTCGTTCATTAATTAATTAATTAAATTATTTATTCATTCATTCATTTATCTATTCCCTCGCTCACCGGCAGTCGGAGGAACAGAGACCGCAGCAATGCTCTGGAACATCCTCACTAGTCCGTATGAGGAGGCGATGCGAGCGGTGCCGAATGCGTCAGCTAGTAACACAGGCACTAGCAGGAACCAACAGCCGAGACACAAGCCATAGGCACCTGAAAAAAAAACTTCAGTATGAACTAGCTACATACCTATGCTTACGTACCAAATTATTAGCACAGAATACCAACAGAAGTCAAACTCATATATGTACTTCACTTTTCATACCTACGCTCGGCTGTGGCGACTGAGGGGGTTAGCTACCCCAAACCCGCGATATTGCCCTCATAGAAGCCGCATAGCAAATATCTTTTTTCTAAATAAACAATAATAAAAAAAAATATTTCAAGCAACAGGGCTCATATTAAAATTTAACATTTTACAAGTTTAATATTCACCCCTATTACAATTCAAAAAGTTAACAGAACAAAAATATACGAAATTTTACATTTGTCAATTTCCACTACCGAAAATCCCTAATAACTTTTTACCATATTACCCTATTTACACAATATCCGTTTGATACCTACACTACCTATGAAATGACACTAAAAACAATACAATATCTTCTAGACAAACAAAAAATCATGTTTTCAAATTACGTAATACGTTTGGGGGCGTGAATTGACCTTACAGAAAATTTGTTCCTTCGTATGAACTGATTCTAAATAAGAAACTATAATCAAGCTTCAAATTCCCCATGGTTCAAAGTTCGTCTCATCCAGTTTCGGCCCACGATGGAACCCTTACACCCTTACTAGTTCATACAAAGAAAAACAATATGGATTTATTTTACGTACCTGATGCTACAGCGAGCGCCCACCACGATGTTAAACTCGGCAACGACAGCACAGCCAGTCCCGCCACCAGTATGCTGACGATGTATGCTTTCCTTCTGCAGAAGAGGTGGAGGTCGCAAAGCCAGCCGAGGCCCAGGCGACCGCAGAGATCGAGAACAGCGCTTATTGCTACCAGGCGACCTGGGAACACAAAGTTCAAAGTTAATTTATTCACGTCATCATCATCATTCAGCATCATTATTCATTCATTAATTCGGTTCATATTTTTTTTTCATTAATTAATGCGTTCATTAGTTCTTTCATTCATTCATCCATTCATTCATTCAGTCGTTAATTAATTAATTCATTCATTCATCCATTCGTTCATTCATTAATCCATTAATTTATGTATTCCTTCATTAATTCATATGTTTGTTAGTTTTTTCGTTTGTTCATTTATTCATTCCTTCATTCATCCCTTCATTCATTCCTCCATTCATTAATTCCTTCATCCCTGCCTTCCTTCATTCATTCATTCATTCATTCATTCATGCGGTAATTCATTCATTCATTCATGTGGTCGTTCATCATCATCATTCAAATCAAAAATATATTTAAATTGTTACACATATAAAACAGGTTAACAAATAAAATATGAAGATACAATTTTCTTAAAGGACGCGACAAAAATGGCCGCCAATTAATTCATTCACGTTACCTGCTGCTGTCTTGCTATGCCCCGCCTGCACAGTATAAGCTGGCAGATAGTACAGAGCATACGGGGACCCGCAGGACATGAGAGCTACGGATGTGCAGAGGAGACCGAAACGCCAAGACTTTAGCAGCGACACGTCCAGATATCTAGTGAGAGAATTACATTTATTTCATCATCATCATCATCATCAGCCTGTATCAGTCCACTTTTGGACATAGGTATCCCCTAATGAGCGCCATTGCGCCCTATCCTTAGCTCGACGCATCCAGACGTCTCATTTAAATACTAACTCATTTGCACACCGAAATGATAAGCACCGGTTTAGTTTTTACAAAGAAATAGATGGACACTCCCACTTCCCAACTTTGACGCTCTTTATCTCCCTCAATTATTATTTATTTGATTTTCTTGATGATCTATCTGACGGACTAAATAGAGTTTTTTCTACCTAGTCGTCAGCCCTATTGCTGACCTTTTAGAAGTACCTACTTAGTAAAGTTTAGTAGAGTTCTTTTTGAAGGGCTTATCCGGGGAAGAACTACCACTATGTCTATTTCTGCCATGAAGCAGCATTGCTAGGGTGCCGGTAACTTCACAAGCACATGAGGTTTAACACCGTCATGCCTCAAGTTGGTAATAGTTGGTTACTTACCACTTCAAGATAGGGGTATTCAACTACCTATTACGTAAGCACTATAGGGGTATTTGCGTTACTTATTTTTGAAGACATGGGTAGGGGTCTAGATGGTGATTAGGTACGTCAGACGTCAGCAGTAGTTTTTTTTTTAATTGGCAACCTACACGTTGTCATTTTTTGAATACGAAACACATTTTCGGGGATTCCCACAAATAATTAATACATGTTGGTAGTAGCTTAGAACCGAGTAGGGGAATTACCGCGCACTTTTCACTTGTCTTAGTACGTATAATAAAATGTTTACGTAAGGGGAAAGGGGGTTAAGTGCTTTGATTACTTTGTTGACAAGGGGGAGAGGGGGGTTGAAAGTTGTAATATATCTGCTAACGTAATATTTCTCAAAAAGACAAAAGTTATTCCTACATGAGAAACTATGGTTAACTTAACACTTAGGTATCAATAAATATAAAGTAGGTAAGGTAAAGTAGTACTTTTATAAACTGCACCTGCACCTGCCTTACATCTGGTAGATAGTTTTAAGGTTTCTTGTAGTTTTATCTATTAGGTGCCATGAAATTGGCGTTTTGTATGGAGAATTTCGAGAAAATTGATTTCTCCATACATATATTTTTGTATTTTTTTTTGGAAATACTAATCCTATTCTCGTAATATTTTGAGTGTATGATTGGACGATATTGTGAAAGTATGCGTACTCTTATTTAAAAAAGAAAAGTATTGCATAAAAAATTACTACGAATTTAAGCATTGAAACTATGACAACACGTGAAATGAACTGTTTTTAAGTTTATTTTTTTGCAGATGAACTTTCTTAAAAATTGTATTTTATTAAATTTTCAATCATTGCAATAATGTTACGTTCAGAAAATAAATTAATTTTGTATTATGACTGTTGGATAAAATAAAATATGTGCAAAATGAAATAGAGAGAAAAAACGCCTATTTCATAAGTAAGGACCTAATATTAAGGTCACCTGCATGTAAAATTTAAACCACAATCTGTACATAGTGATTCTTGGAAATAAATACTATAACTATCTATCTATCTATATATCTATCTACTTTTTTTAAATTATACAGGGTGTAAAAAGACAAAGTTTGAAAACTGTTAGTTAGTTCCATCTACAGGTGTCATAAAAATACCTAAATATTATACAAACCTGGATATTTTATCAACACAGCTGGTTTTCTTCTCGATGACCACCTCTTCTTTCTGTTCCTCCTTCTCTGGCTTAGCGACTGTTTCTAGCTTGGTCGGGATGATACGCGCCGGGAGTGGCGGCCGAATGTAGAGGGAACTGAAATATTTATTTATTTTATTGAATAAAAATAAATATATGGGATATCTCACACACGGTCAACTGATCCAAATTAGGCAAAGCCTGAACTATGTACCGGAGACTGATAAACATACATACATAGTTATACAACACCCAGACACAGAACAAACATCCATGACCTGCAGCTAAAATCTTATTACTCTTTAGATGAGTTTTTTGAGGATAAGATAGTATAGATAGTTCAATATATATATAATATAACTATCCAATCTTAAGCCCACTAAAAAATAAATTTTATAGATGGGTTTTGTAATTTCAGATTAACTTAGTAGGTAAGTAAATATTTTATAAAATAATGTTCCTGTATAAATAATAATAATAATAATATGTTCCTGTATGTTAAGCTTTAAATGGATATTTTATATAGTATAAGTGTTTATCTACTTAGGTATAGGTTTATACTTTATGTAAATTCTAATTCCAAATAGTACTATATGTTGTAGGTACTTTAAGTACCTAGATACCTTATAATTTAGGTTAAGTTTTTGCTACATACTTTAAACAGGATGCATAGAACTGAACACTGTTATAGTAACTAAATCTTATGCTGCAATAAATAAACTGAAAACTGAAACTGAAACTGAAGGAAGAGTTACTACCAACGAAGCGCTACGAAGCGCTCGTGGCGAGGCCTACTTCTGTATTCCTAGCAGATTACCTTGGTTAAGCAACGCTCCGCCCGGTCACTACTTGGATGGGTGATCGTTAGTGGCATTTAGATCTGAGCGCTTCCGTGCTTCGGAAGGCACGTTAAGATGTTGATCCCGGCTTTTTCAGTTGATAAGTCATGTCGGAGACCTTTGGATGGCCTAAAAACTCCGACACCAGAGTTGGTCACTAACTCATTGGAATAAGGAAGGATTTATGTTATTTTTATTTAAGTATTTACTAGCTAAATACTAATTACCTATGTGTGTGTAATTTTTGACCTATTTGTGTGTGTTTTTTTAAGGTAATATTCAAACACGATTGTAAATTGTTCATGAAAAACAAAAAAAAAAACAACCGAATTGAGAACCTCCTCCTTTTTTTGAAGTCGGTTAATAAATGAAATGAAATTAATGAAATGCGACCATAAGCGACCCGTGTCCCGGCTTTGCACGGGTAGTGGAATATAATTCTCACATATCCCACTATACATTGTTTTTCACTTCTCTTGCTCAAAAAGTGTATCATAATAGTGTAGCTTAGCGGGCCTAAAACTCGAGTTTAATACCTCGGGCTAAAAAGTATTTTTTCTTTTTAATTTTTGTTTAAAATCATCAGCCCGTACAAAGCATTCGTTCTCTGACATAAAAACTCGACTTCTTGGTGCTCCGTCAAACTTTTTTTTTGAAAATAGAACCGTCTTGGTGATGTTTTATGAAGGTTGATTAATTTTTAATAAAATTTCTGAAAATTGTCTAATTCTGAATTGTTTTATTTTCTCGCAATCGAAGTGAAAAGTAGAGTGTTTTACTCGGGCCAAAACCACCCATTATAACTCGGTCTAGTCATCCTCCCTCGCTACGCTCGGGAGTATAACAACCTCGTATATAATGGGATGCTTTAGTCCCTTGTAAAACAATCTACTATTGTTATATGTTGCAATAAATAAACTAAACTAAAACTAAAAAAACTTATCTCAAAGGGATTAGGCAGCAGATAAATATTCTGATTGATGACAAAAAAGCTTTGGATGAAACTGTCTCCAATAGGGATGGCGACAAAAAAATTCTAATTAGTCCGTCATCTTCAGTACCAAAAAATATTGGACACGTATTTTTTCTTTTGTCAATTAAACAAAAAATGACAAAGATATAGTGCGTTGAAGTTCCGCGTGACGTTACGGGTAAGTACACTTTTACCTAGCCGTGACGTCACGTGCCCCCACTCCTGAACTTTGACGCTCTATATCTCCGTCAATTTTTATTTATTTGATAAAAAAAAATACATGTTCAATATTTTTTGTTGGTCTATCTGATGAACAAATTTTTTTTTTCTATCCAGTCGTCATAATATTTATTATTATTAGTCAAGTATTCCCACAAAACCAATGTAATATTTAAAAACAGTTAATTTAATAGTCTATAAAAAAATATAGTTTCTTGTCAATCTTCTCTGTTTGGTTGCGATACGAATTGGTGTAAGTAAAAAAAAATACGATTCAAAGTGTAGATACGGTATGTTAGTAGTGAATAAATGATTTTCAATTGCTTATTGTAGAATTTTTGCCTTTATTTATTTATTTTGTGTAAGTTTTTATTTTGTTTTGAATGTAATGTAGTACGCGTCACATAAAAAAAGACGTGTGGCACTCGGGGACTGCCGCGGTAAAGCTATTGCATAGCATTTTGTATCAACTTATGCAATTATAATTATTTTTTTATTTTATTTATGCAGTATTTCTTTTTCTTTGATATTAATTCAAGTTACACTTTTTGAGCGTGGTGATCGTCTCGATTCGTGCGAGCTTCGTAGAGTCGTACAATAAGTCTAGTTGCACGCACACAAACACCGTGTCGAAGACTGCCGAAAAGAAACGACGTTAGACAATGCACGGCCTTCAAGCCACACCTCCGTGCCCGTCGGAGTGGGGAGCGTGAGGTTTTTTTTCGTTACGGAATTTCTGGATTCGGTCCCCGCGCTCAAGGCCCTTGATAGAAGCTATGCAATAGCTTAATAACACTAGAAGAATAATAACCCTGCTGTTTGCGCACGGGTAAATATTTTGCAAGGTTTTTTTTTCAGGTTATATTTTTGTGATTTTTGTGATATGGGTCTACACTGTGTCTAAAATCAACGATATTTATTTCTTATTTATTTATTTAAATACCAATAAATCGCCTAAGCTTGACCGCCAACCTTTTTTTCATTTTACATAACGCGACCTGTACAAGAAAGGATAGAATACCTACAATTATTAAGTTTGACATATTTAAGTACTACATGTAGGTAGGTACGAGTACTTATTACAAGAGAAATATACTTTTTGTTCAAAATGTTTTCTCAAATTTAGTTAAAGCTAAGTGGATTGTAATCATGTGGTTCCCATAACACAAGCTCTGCTTAGTTTGGGGCTACGTGATGCTGTGTGATAACGTCCAGCATTATTTATATATTTATCTGTTTTGCGAGGTTATAAATAAAATTAAAAAAGTAATTAAAAACTTAGGTTAGGTAGGTTTTCAGCCTGTCTTACTAACTACTGTAAGAAAGTCTTACTACGTCCAAATTAAATATACATAGCTCGGGTCCAAATGCAATGGCTGTAAAAATTTACAATAAGTTACCAGAAAAACTTAAATCCCAAGAAGAGAATAACTATTGCAAATAATTTAAAGGACATGCTATTAAATAAAATATATTATTCTCTAGACGAATTCCTTAATGAATCAACTAATAATAACGACAATCAGTAATGTGCAAAGTATATAATGTAAGTACCTATTTAAGATATCGGTCTGCTCCTACTCAGTTGTGAACACCCTAACTGGGTACATATTATGTATTGATTCTCAACCTAGTCTTAACATCTGACTTATTTTTTTGTTTAATGTACCTACATATGTAATATGATTGCAATAAATATAGAATACTGAATACTGAATACTGAATACTAAATAAATACCGCATCGTCTATCAAGCCTTTCACAGTTGGTTCTACTAACCGATGCAGCTTTCTCCTGGCCTTGTAAACACATGTGCTGTCGGTGGAGAGATCCTCGACGGAATGCAAGATGGAGGAGGAGCGTGTGGGACGCAGGCGAAGACGCGCAACCTCTCTGGGAAGACCTGTCAAAATATTACAATTATCACCGTTGTAATGACCATTCATCATTGTAATCTGTCAACGCAACGATTACTCGGCTAACCGCCGGTTCCTATATTATACCGTTACCGATGACGCTTCGTTTTCCCTTGAAAAACTGTCAAATTTTCGACGCCTCGTTAATTTTTGACAGTTTTTCAAAGGAAAACGAAGCGTTAGTTAATAAATAGCTATTCTGGCACGACGCGCGGTCGAGTGCAAAACCGGTTTTTTACCTTTTGAACATACTTTTATTCTATTATAGACCAGCAAATTTTCGCAAATCGTCACTCCACCTGGCCGGAGGGCGTCCTACACTACGTTTGCCCAGTGCTGTAAATAGACCGGTGCCACCGGTACTCCGGCGCAGGGCGCAGACCTTGAGGGCGAAATGGCTAGACCACGACTAAGTTTTGGGTCATGCATGGTAGTATTCATTAATTATTAGGTTGATATCCAGATATTAATTGTAGTTTTATTTTCTGGGGGCGCAGAAATGCCAAGACAAGAACCAAGTTTTTATTATTAGTTTTATCTAGTTATAAATCGTAGTTTTTTTTTTGGGGGCGCAGAAATTACCAGACCAGGACCAAGTTTTGGGTCATGGATGGTAGAATTAATTGTATTGTGAATTGATTATAACGTAATAATTGGTTGGAATTCAGATATAAATCGTTGTTTTCTTCTTCATATTTTGTATGCAAACTTTTGCTAGAATGATTTCGCGGCTCGCTCCGCTTGCCGATTTCGTTTTTTTATGGTGTGCAACACGCTTTTGTTTCTTAATGGTACATTACTACGCACTAAAATGTTGACCAATAACAGCCTGCGCACATTGGACGAAACGTCAGCGATTAGACGCTATGACAAGCTGTGGGGGACAATTGTCATACATTGTTCAAAGCTCCGCACACACGGCGACAATCGCGACAGCAAGATATGACAGACGCTCGCGACTAAGCGCGACGACAAAGCGTCGTGTTTGCGAGGGCTGTAAGAGTGTAATGGTCAAAACTACCGATATTTATGGGAAGGTCACGGGTTCAAACCCATCCTGAGTCGAAATTATTGGGATATTATAAAAAAATCTTAGACAGATTTTCCCTGAAGTTTGGGCTAACACAAAAAAACAGTAAAGTACTTACCTACAACGCCGAGAACGTCCAAGCCTTCAGAATCTTCAGAATCAGAAAGACAGGGCCCAGGCAATGGTGGACGAGTATTCTGGAACGATTAAAGTTATATAGTTAGTCTCCTTTTTAACCGAATTCAAACGAGGTTCTCAATTCGGTTGTATTTTTATTTTAATTAACGAAAGAGAACCATTGCACTTTGTCCTCAGCTCGACGCATCTAGCATTTCTACTGCGTCTTTATCGTCCGATAATTCTATGAAAGGTGATCTACGATGCAATGTTTTGTGATAGGTAATGGTTACCACTTAACATCAGGTGGGCCATGTTCTTGTTCCATCTTCCACTACCATAAAAAAAATCTATGAAAGGTTTTAGATAATTATATGAAAGGTCCCGAACGCTTAATTATTGGTCGATAACGCGTTAGGCCCAAGCCACATATATCGGGCGTGGATATGGCACGGACATGGCTTAAATTGTGCTTTATCTCCATACATTTTGTATGAAATTTGAATGGAATAGGAAACCGCCCGTGCCATGGTCGCGCCCGGCGCCATAAGGTGGGGCCTACACCTTTCATAGAATTATGATGCGTTATTGCGATAATGCGTGATCGCATGCGTCCCAATACAAATGTTCTAAGAAATCGTATCGGAATATCGCAGGATGGAGGTACGCAAGGGTCTTAACGTCATAGCCCACTAACGACCGGTTCCTATAATATACCGTTACCGCTTCGTTTTCCCTTGAAAAACTGTCAAATTTTCAACGCCTCGTTGTTAATTTCTGACAGTTTTTCAAGGGAAAACGAAGCGTTATCGGTAACTGTATAATATAGGATTCTTCGGTTATACGACTCTGCTGCTCTGCTGCTGCTACCCGACTAATAAAATATCGTTCAAATATGGGCTTTAAGTCGTGGCCTTGCGATATAGTTTATACTGGCAACATAAATTAGCAAACAGCTAGGATTCAGCAAGCTTCCCGCCATTAGACTGCTCGATAGTTGACGCCTCGCTAGCCACACGTTCACAAGCGGTCGGCGCGGTGTCCGCCATAGAGAAATTAATACTACTTTTAGTGTCCGCGCGCTGACTGCTTCCTTTAAGGTTTACTTTACTCTTTGCTGACTGCTAGCAGTCGCCGCGCCGGTCGGTGGACGGTGCGCACGGGTCGGAGCGTGGACAGCTGGGTGCAGGCTAGCTGTCGCCGCGTGGAATACGAGCAGTCGCCTTAGTTTCTGGCGGTGTTGGGTGGGAGCGATGTTGAAGCAAAGCCGTGTGAGTGGGCTATTCATTTTCATTAAGTGTGTAAATTCGTAGCCATCCTAAATACATAATGGTGGTACCTTCTAAAAACAGATATCGCAATAACGCATCCGGTATTATCAACCGAAAATAACGCATCTATGAGAGGCCTTTATTATTTACCTTACTCACCTCGATATAGCTAGGATGCATGAAATTCCGTTTCTCATCAGTAAGTAGGTTGTGCTGGTTCAGTGCTAGCTCAGTGTCAGGTCGGAACAGACTCTGGAGGCGGTTGTCCTTGCATTGCGGGAGAGACTCCGTTTTACCTGGAATTGTAAAGAAATTAAAATCCAGAGTGAATCGGTTCCTTATAAGCAGGCGTGCTCCATATTAGTCTAAACCAGTTTGTCGTAAGCGAGCCCCAGCTATTGGTATGTGGGTCCGACTTGTCGTGTCGAACGTAGTGTACGTTGAATAGACTTTAGTAGGTCTAATGATTTGTACGATATTATACGTTGTTACTGTGGGCACTGAGACAAACCCTACAGGTTTTTACAGTGTACATTGTTAAAAATAGTATTAAGTTTTGAAGAATAATATACATACATACATTCTACACCGTTACCTGTCTAAATTGTAAATGTTTCAGTAATTGAAGTAAAAAATTGGATTACAAAAGACAGAAATAGACTTTGAGATCGAAGTAATAGACACACAAACACAACACAGATAAGTCATGATTATTATTATCCGCTGCGGGACAAATGTTTGCATGTTGAGTAGATATTTGTTTCGGGTTTTCTATGTATGATATTACAAAAAAAAATATATGTGTAGTATATCAATCATGTGGTTCCCATAATACAAGCTCTGCTTAGTTTGGGGCTACATGATGCTGTGTGATAACGTCCAGCATTATTTATTTATCATTCTTCAGTACCTTCTTGTATGTCCATCAGCAGCGTGGTGTGTTCAGTGGTGGTGGTGGTGGGGGGTGAGTCGGCGGGGGGGTGTCCCGTCGGCACTGGCCGGTACAAACACGCGGCTACGCACACATGCAGCATTCCACCACCTGAATCATTAGTTGGTCTAATGTCATCTTCATTTCCACAGATTAATTGAAGTCTTAAAATTCACTGTGTTCTGAACGTAAATTCATACGTTTGAGGGCCTACCATGAGTTGCACAATACGTAAACTTTCATAGCTATATCGAGCTCAATTTTGAAATACCTTTTTTCGTTGATTACCTCACCGTTTTGAGTGATAATTATTGCAATCTACAAGAAGATTACATTACCTACGTTGTTCGATCAATTTTTACTTAAAACCAGTTGCGTAATTTCCAAAAAACGTACATTAAAATTGAGCTCGATATAGTATACTATAAAAGTTTTCATATTGCGCAACTCATGGTAGGCCCTCTGATCTCTACTTTCTTATGTCCATATATCAGTTGTTAGAAAGAGATGCATACTTTATCTCAATGCTATTGCTGCGACTTCGTACCAGGGCATTTGTATGAAACTGCATATAATTTTGTTCGAGCGCCCTGGTACGATTATCTTTTTGATCTCATTTGAAGTCGCATTGATATATGTATGCGTCCCTTTCTAACCAATGATATTGGACATTAGTTATTAGCCGTATGAGTTGATGTTCAGAACATAGAGAATTTCAAGATTTCATCTATTTCTCTTCTATATCTGTGATCATTTCTCTGTCCTTAACCCTCTAGAGCCTTCCCAGCCGGACCGCGTACCGGAACTGCGTTCCAAACCGCAGTCCGATCTGTACGGTTTGGACTGCGTATTAAACTATCGTGCTAATGGCGCGTAAAGATCGGACCGCGCATCTGGGACAGATCACTGTCGTGATGCGCGGTTAAAACTGTGAGATTTGCCTTCGCGTCGACATACCAGATCGGACTATCAGCCCCGAGCATCTACACGTACGTTTCGGAGTGCGGGTTGGAATGGCGCGTGCTATTTCCCGCGGTCCGAACTTCACCACCCACCCACGATCAAGTTCACCATCAAGTTTGCAGCGGAACTAGACAAACTAGACGGTGTATGGCTATGGGTGTGCATGACTAGTCTACTTGAAGCGAAAATAGAATTACGTTCTGCCGACTTGATCAAGTTTGCAGCGTCATGTAAACTTGAAGATGTGTGTGAGCGTTCAAGTATGCATGACGTTAGTCGGCATCGTCCTTCACTGATGACGCCATGGCTTCGACTGGCAGCCATCAAACAAACTTGCCGGTAAACATGATCGTGTGTGTTCTATATGGTTGAACTGAAAATTGGACACCGCATCATGTCCACTGCAAACTTGACGGTGAACTTGATCGTGGGGGGGCTGGCTTAACCGAACATCTGTCGACCTACATGAAGGCGGAGCTCTGGCCGAAGGGTGTCGTGTTCCGACGATTCCGTGGACGAATAATGGACACCACGCGACCCACGTCGTGTATATTACGTGGCAAATAATAATAATTTGTGTATTAATTATAGTTTTATTAATATGTATGTTAGTCTCTAATGGGCCGTAGGATAAGTAAAACACCATCTGTATTTATTCTATTGTTGCCTGAAATAAAGTTTATAAAAGCCTGTTTGGATACGCATGTCAATCACGCGACCAATTCGCGAGTAAATCGCCCATCTGGAAAGGCTCATAAGATTAAGAGCTTGTACACAAACCAGCCTATATCAGTCAGTCTACTTCTGGACATAGGCGCTAATAAAGAGGGATATGCACCTAATCTCCAGGCTGGCTGGGCTTTATTTTTAGTCATAGACATAACTTTATTTGCTACAAAATAGCACACAAATACATATAAAACTACATAAAACTAAGAATTTACAAGTTCGAAAAAACACTTATCATAATAGGTATTGTGTGCTACAGCAGCAAATAGGCCCCGACTCAGCATTATGCCCACTGCGTTCACAGTGGACGCTGTTTTTCTGCCGAGACCATTGTGTTCAGCCACAAGACCCTGTGAGAACGTACTCGTATGGTGTTAATAATATTTCAATTCTTTTTGTATGATATTTGAATGGAATAGGAAACCGCCCATGCCATGTCCGCGACCGCGTTATTTACATGTGGCCTGCACCTAATGTATATTACATACATATTTGTGTAGTTGTTTATACTTGTACAATTTAATATACCTACTTAAATAAGTATTTTTAACTTACCAAGTAACAGCACAGTCCCGTGCAGTCCATACATATCCACCAGCTTCTCGATCAGCATTGGAAACACGAAGCTACCAGCTGCCGTCCCGCTCACACATATACCGTTCGCCATAGCCCTGGAAAGAGATAGCTGATGCAGGAACCCTGGCTATTTAAGTATAGCATAGGACGTCCGAAAGTACAGTGGGACTAGTACAGTCAGCATCAAAAGTAGATGATGACTTTCAGAATTTCAATACAGCTGATAGAAATTTGCGTCAGAATTAGATAGCAGTAAAGTGTTCCAAAAATAGGTGATTGAAAAATATGCCAACAATAAGCTAATGAGACTAACCACCACATGTACCTGATGACTATATGGGTCAAAAGTATCTGATGTAAAATAGTTTTATAAATATATGAATTATGTTACTTTGCAATATTTTGGCAATAAAGATATAAGTTCAAAAATAACTGACTATATATCATAGCAAAAATAACTGATTATCTATTTTAACCTTTTAGCGCAGTAGATAGTAATTCTTAATTATTTTTATTTTTATTTTTATTTTTATTTTTATTTTTATTTTTATTTTTATTTTTAATTTTAATTTTATTTTTATTTTTATTTTTATTTTTATTTTTATTTTTATTTTTATTTTTATTTTTATTTTTATTTTTATTTTTATTTTTATTTTTATTTTTATTTTTATTTTTATTTTTATTTTTATTTTTAGTTTTATTTTTATTTTTATTTTTATTTTTATTTTTATTTTTATTTTTATTTTTATTTTTATTTTTATTTTTATTTTTATTTTTATTTTTATTTTTATTTTTATTTTTATTTTTATTTTTATTTTTATTTTTATTTTTATTTTTATTTTTATTTTTATTTTTATTTTTATTTTTATTTTTATTTTTATTTTTATTTTTATTTTTATTTTTATTTTTATTTTTATTTTTATTTTTATTTTTATTTTTATTTTTATTTTTATTTTTATTTTTATTTTTATTTTTATTTTTATTTTTATTTTTATTTTTATTTTTATTTTTATTTTTATTTTTATTTTTATTTTTATTTTTATTTTTATTTTTATTTTTATTTTTATTTTTATTTTTATTTTTATTTTTATTTTTATTTTTATTTTTATTTTTATTTTTATTTTTATTTTTATTTTTATTTTTATTTTTATTTTTATTTTTATTTTTATTTTTATTTTTATTTTTATTTTTATTTTTATTTTTATAAATATGAATGCGCCTATCTTCAAAATCATGCTGATGCAAATTCCAGGACCTAAAGACCCAAATCTCCTAAAAAAGGTTTTCATTACCATCTTCAACATACGTTTTTTGGTTTTCTATTTAGCATCAGAAAGGCCGATCTCCATAACTCGACTTACTTACCTAAACAATATAATTATTCAGTAATCCATCCTCGTGAATTACTTCCTGTTATAATTAATTCGGTTTTTCACCTCCGAATTACAAATTAAAAACAACACAGGGCATCGCAAAAAATGTATTAACATTTTTATGAAAAAGAAACAGTAGACCGCTTGCTTATCGTTACAGTTTTTTTGAGACCGTTTTACAGATCATAAATCATAAGTTTTTCGGTGTGAAGCAAGTTTTTTTTCAGATATCTTGCATCTGTTATGTTAATACAGCTTCATAATACAATTGACCTTACGCAAAATTGAACTCGTACAGGTCCAGTTCAAATTAATCTTTAGGGGTGGTTTTGTTAATCAAGCTATTAAAGACTAGCTAAAGCACGACTTCGCTCGTGTAGAACACAGATATGAAGAAACATATCTGTTTGTCTAGGTCACACTTGTATCAAGCTTCATAACTATCAAGTGAGCTAAGAGGCCAGTTAAAATAGATAATCAGTTATTTTTGCTATGATAGAAAGTCAGATATTTTTGAACCTGTCTTTATTTCAAAAATATTGCTAAGTTATATAATTCATTCTAATTCCAAATCCTATCCTATCCTAATATCACATCACACTATCACATCACATCACATCACATCACACTTTATTATTATTATGATGTATTTAATATTATTATTGCGAAAGTCTGTGTGAATGTTTGTTACCTCGTATCTCCGTAACCACTAAACCAATTTTGATGAAATTTGGCACGTTGATAGTTTCGGTGCCAGAATAACACATAAGCTAATAAAAATCTGAAAAAACAACCTCAAAAGTGGTGAACGGGGGTGGCAAAGTCTGTATGGGGAACAAAAAAAATCTTTACCAATCAACTTGAAATTTTGCACAGAGACTGTCTACTAAAAATAAATGAATACGCGTTTCAGGATTTTTCAAAATGAAATCCCTAAGACGATTAACGGGAGTGGCAAAGTTTGTACGGAGAACAACAGTTTGTGTGAATGTATGTTAGTTTAGCTTAGTGAATAATACAAAGGCTTATCTAATTTTGATTTTTTTTTCTCTAAAGTTGTAAACGGGGTGGCAATGTTTGTACGGGGAACAAAAAAAATTTTTACCAATCGACTTGAAATAATGCACAGAATCTCTCCTCTAGAAATAAATGACCTGTTTCAGGATTTTCCGCACTTCAACCCCTAAGGTGGTTAAAGGTAATCAATTTTTATTAATGAACTTTGATTAAAATTTATTCCTAAAAAGTACATTAAGAAAATAAAACTTGAACAGGGTATGATTGGGGATGAAAGTTTGTATGGGGAACCAATCATTTCTCAAGTTAGGTAAGTTTATTAAAATTTATCATTCTTAACCTGCAGTTGAATTGGTGATCAACGTGAACAGGAGTAGGAACGGGAACGAAAAAGGTAGTAAGAGTGGGAACGAGAACGGAACGTGTACGGGTATGCTAGGTAATGCATTAATAATATGTTAGTACTTTTTATTCCGCGCATAACGTGGTAAAAATAAACCTTTATGTAAATAATGAAACACATTTTGACACATACATTTCCACGCGGGCGAAGCCGCGGGGTGCAGCTAGTATATTTATGGAACTATTTTACATCAGATACTTTTGAACCTTAAAGTCATCAGGTACATGTGGTGGTTAGTGTCATCAGCTTATTGTTGGCATATTTTTCAATCACCTATTTATGGGACACTTTAGTGCTATCTAATTCTGACGCAAATTTCTATCAGCTGTATTGAACTTCTGAAACTCATCATCTACTTTTGATGCTGACTGTACGAGTTGCACAATTCGAAAACTTTTATAGTATACTAAATCGAGCTCAATTTTGAAGTACCTTTTTTCGTTAATTACTTCACCGTTTTGAGTGATAATTATTGCAATCTGCTAGAAGGCGACGGTACATGTCAAACCTCCCTGCTACGAGCTTGCTATATCAGCCGTATTGCTACAGTAATACGAGATTGCTACAGTTCTACGAGACAGCTACGTCGGCCATATCGCTACGGTGCTACAAGATTGCTAGAGTTCTACGTGACTGCTACATCAGCCATATTGCTACAGCGCTACCAACTTGCTATATCAGCCGTATTGCTACAGTCCTACAAGATTGCTAATGTTCTACGAGACTGCTACATTGGCCATATTGCTACGGTGCTACAAGATTGCTACAGTTCTACGTGACTGCTACATCAGCCATATTGCTACAGCGCTACCAACTTGCTATATCAGCCGTATTGCTACAGTCCTACAAGATTGCTAATGTTCTACGAGACTGCTACATTGGCCATATCGCTACGGTGCTACAAGATTGCTACAGTGCTATGACTTATTTCCCTATGTTACTTGCCTGAAAAACCGACACGTAATGTTTGCACTCTGGTCGGGAGGTTTCGGGTTCCATCTGAAAATCAGCGCTACTTAGCCCCCGTGGCTAAGCAGCTTCGAGCTGAGAGCTTTTTGAGCTTTTTTAGCCCAGGCCTTTGCAGCGCAGGCGACACCCGCACCTACCTTTTTGTTAGTTCTTTGCCTATGTAGTAGACTAGGTACCTAAACTTCTGTCCTTTCTTTATTCTGTGATATTGCCGAAATTGTACCTACAAGTCTTGCAATTTACCTATCTACCTTATTATTATTCTTATGTGTTCTCTGTGCTGTATTTGTCTGTGTGCTGAATAAAGAGTTATCTTATCTTATCTTATCTTATCTTATGAGTCTCATACATCAGCCATATTGCTACAGCGCTACCAGCTTGCTATATCAGCCGTATTGCTACAGTCCTACAAGATTGCTAATGTATTCAGTATTCAGTATTCAATATTTATTGCAATCATATTACATATGTAGGTACATTAAACAAAAAAATAAGTCAGATGTTAAGACTAGGTTGAGAATCAATACATAATATGTACCCTGTTAGGGTGTTCACAACTGAGTAGGAGCAGACCGATATTTTAAATAGGTACTTACATTATATACTTTGCACATTACTGACCGTCGTTATTATTAGTTGATTCATTTAGGAATTCGTCTAGAGAATAATATATTTTATTTAATAGCATGTCCTTTAAATTATTTGCAAAAATGTTATTCCCTTCTAGGGCTTTAAGTTTTTCTGGTAATTTATTGTAAATTTTTACAGCCATCGCATTTGGACCCGAGCTATGTATATTTAATTTGGACGTAGGTATAACAAGGTTATATTTATACCTACATATAAAGCAACGAGGTTGGTCAATGTTTTTTTGAAAAAATGTTCTACGGGACTGTTACTTTGGCCATATTGCTACAGTTTGAATTTGCTACAGTGCTACGCGCCTGCTACAGAACTACGAGCTTGCTACACCAGCCATAATGCTATCGTGGTACGAGTCTGCTACATCGCTACGAGCCTGCTACGGTGCTACGTGCATGCTACGGTGCTACGAGCATGCTACATCAGTCATATTGCCTGTAAATAATACGCGACACTAAAGCTAGGTAATATTGACCTGTACAATAAACGATTTTAAAAAGTTTGATAAAAGCCTACTACTAACGATAGATAGATAGATAGATAACGTTTATTGACAAAAAAGATAACATGTTTTTTGTAGATGAATAAAAATGCGTATTTATCTTGGAAGTGGACTGTATTCATTGAATTATAAAATTATTTGGAAAAAGCACGTCTTGCACAGATGGAAATCAAAACGGAAGGGGAGAATTGTCATTTTGACAGATCCTTCATAGTTGTCATGATAAACATTGCCAGTATTAAAATACTATTTTATATGTTTAGAAACTTTTCTGAACATTTTAGTTAATAGTGCCTTAAATCCTATGTTAGGTTTATAGATACTAGGGTTCTCTGAAGATAGCATATAAAAATATACCCGTACAATACTTTTAAGCACAGTAGGCAGTTACGCTCACAGACACAGCGGTGTCACAACGCACGAAGACTAGCGAAAAACTATTCATATCGTACATCGAGGTATAGAGTACCATATAATTATCTCGAATTATCTAAAAATAAATACAAATAGAAAGAAAGAAATTAATCAATTAATTGGTATTATTTGAGGAATAAAAGAATATTACTTAAGTAATAATTTAAATTTGACATATTTATGTTATAAATTAACTAATTCTTTCATTAAGAGCCTAATCACGTAAATTTTCGGCCAATGAGAAAGCGTAGATTTAAAATTACGCTTTGTCATTGGCCAAAATATTTCAGTACACTTACGACATTAGGTTGATTATATGATATTCGTGATACATTTTATTCGTAGCGTTTTTATTTTTATGTTGAGTGTTAAATACCTGTGTTTATCAAAATATTGGGAGACGATCACAATTCCCGGAGTAGTTGATAGACCACCGCCGATGCCTGGAACAAAAATGATCTTAAGGTTTATAAGGTTGGTTTAAGTTCCTAAGTCAATGTTGTGCCTTAACTTTAGCTTATATTTAGAAAATATTGTACGTCCGAAATGGACAAACTGTTGTGTCAGAAATTTACCTACTCATAAGATCTATGTGTACACAGTTTTTACAATAAATGATTCTTATTCTTATTCTTATTCTTAAGGCTAGAGCGGTGTTGGGGCTGCCCCGCCTACTACAATTCACCGAAGTACGAAATTTCGTGTTTCGTTTCATGCGATTGATCGAATTTTGTACTGTCAATTCCAATAGTACAGTCGTATGATCTGTGAAATCATACGACGAAAATCTAAAAAAATCCTTATTATTATCTCAAATAAATATCTCGGTTAAGGTAGGCAGTCGTTCTAGGCCTTAAATCTGCAAACAAAAACTGCAAGTATAATAGTAGATTGTTTTACAAGGGACTAAACCATCCCATTATATACGAGGTTGTTATACTCCCGAGCGTAGCGAGGGAGGATGACAAGACCGAGTTATAATGGGTGGTTTTGGCCCGAGTAAAACACTCTACTTTTCACTTCGATTGCGAGAAAATAAAACAATTCAAAATTAGACAATTTTCAGAAATTTTATCAAAAATTAATCAACCTTCATAAAACATCACCAAGACGGTTCTATTTTCAAAAAAAAAAGATTAACGGTGCACCAAGAAGTCGAGTTTTTATGTAAGAGAACGAATGCTTTGTACGGGCTGATGATTTTAGACAAAAATTAAAAAGAAAAAATACTTTTTAGCCCGAGGTATTAAACTCGAGTTTTAGGCCCGCTAAGCTACACTATTATGATACACTTTTTGAGCAAGAGAAGTGAAAATATTATAATAAGTTAGTAGCTGTAATGTAATTTATTTTGAAGTACCTTTTTTGTTTTGATTTGGTTTGTTCTATTTTATTTTATTAATCTTAATATTGTGTAAATGGTGTATCGCAGAGTCACTGTACGCTGCATGGCGACCACGGAAGACCAGCGCTTTGGCCGCGCGTTCCGCTTTGCCCTAGCTTATGCTGAGTGGTGGCCGTTTTTGTTACTAGTACCTATTAGGAAAATTGTGCCATAATTAAGAAAACAAACTGTATGTGTAACAAAATAAACGTTTTGTTATTATGACACTTTATTACTATTATTATTATAAATAGGATGCGCAATGTTTGGACTCACACATTACTCGAACTTGTTCGAATATCGAGTACCAATCGCAAGAAACGAAACACGCAATTTCGTACTTCGTTGAATTAGAGTAGACCCTCTGCAGCGCCTCCGGCATGTTCTCGCAAGCACACACCGATTGCTTTTACGCCACTATGCGGAAGAGGTCGGCATCCCTCGTGGGAAGGACACGAGCCAGCACCAACGCCGTCCTGGCGATGATCGCCGGACGAAAAAACTGCCCCTATATACGACGCTGCTGCGGCAGACATGTTGTGTATAGGGGTGGGCATTAAACTTGTAAAATGTTAAATTTCAATATGAGCCCTGTTGCTTGAAATATTTAATTTAATTTATTTATTTATAACACGTTGACTGCGCGCCTCGGACAGCACCAAGACGCTGCAGCACCGATGGCTAGCAGCTCCATATCGAGAGTTGTGTTTTAAACACTCAAAGCGTTAAAAAACCTTATTAATCATTACGATTGGTCTCACAGGGTCTAGTGACTGGAAGGTTTCGGGAGAATACCAGCGCCTGGCTACTTCTCCGTGGCAAGGCATTAATGCTAAGTCGAGGCATTTTTGCTGCTGTGGCACACAACTACATGCCAAGACGATACTACATTGAATACTTTCTTCTTCTTCTTCTTCCTGTCCCTCTTCCCATTTCATTTGGGGTCGGGCCTCCTTCTACTGGAGGAACCCAGAAAGGGTCAACGGCGGCGCCCACGTCTTGGAAAGATGAAGGCCTTGGCGTCAGGTGGGAAACGGGCCGTAAAACTATAGCCAAATCTACATCTCCTAGTACAATGAAGGCACAATAACGTCGCCTCTACGACAACCCAGGACAGAGACATTGAACACTATTCAAACGATAAATCGTCTAAATATGGCATTGCAAAATATTAATTTGCAGGCATACTTATAAACATTCTTTTGAATGATGTTTAGGTGCGTCAACGATGCTTGGACGTTTTTTGAAAATTTTGAATAAAATCAACAATAGATAAACATTTATTTACTAATATATATAAACTATTAGTTTATGAGATATAGAGTATAATAATATATAATATAATCCTGGACGTTATCACACAGCATCATGTAGCCCCAAACTAAGCAGAGCTTGTATTATGGGAACCACATGATTGTTAAACTACATAGATACATTTTTTTTTTGTAAATACATATATATCATACATAGAAAACACCCAGACCCGAGACAAATATCTGGAGAATATATATGGATTTAGGTATGGATGAATGGATGAATGTTTGTACCTATTTCACACAAAAACTACTTAACGCATTTGGATGAAACTTAGAAATACATAGTTTGTGACTATTAACATATAGGCTACATATAATCCCGGTACCATGCGAACAAAGCCTCGTGTGGAAGGTAGTATTCTATACTTAACTGATATAATTATTCTTAATCAGTTGTGTTACCTCACCTGTCATAACTCCAAAGCTGAGCAGCAGATGCAGCAGCCCCTTGCTGAAATATGACAGCGCCAGTCCAGTTGCACAGAACAAACCGCCGGTGAACACTACCAGACGGCACGAGTACTTCTCGCATAACGCTGATGACAGCGGAGCTAAGGAAAACCATATTAATGTTATAAATGGAAAATTTTGTTAATTTTCTAGCGGCATATTTACTCTATTCATATTTATTTATTTTTATTTTTATTTAAACAAGGATTCACAGTTTTACAATGTTAAATTATAGGCTAGTTAAAGATAATTTGTACGTAAACCAATTTGAATCCACATTTTGTAAACAGTTCGTAATATACGTTAGGACGATAAGTTAGTAGATGAGTATGTTACTAATCACGAAAACTAAACAATAAAGAGTAAAAAGATAGGTAGGTAACAACAACAAAGCAGCAATGGTAATTTTATAAAGAATTCTAAATATTACAACGACTTTTTCGTATTGAAAAACGGGAATTTTCACGTACCGTTACATCGGTGAAGGCACCGACGGCGTTTCGACTCGTTAAGAGAGTCTTCATCAGGGTGAGTGAACGCGACGCTCTCCGGTCGGTGCCTTCACCGATGTAACGGTACGTGAAAATTCCCGTTTTTCAATATGAATGAGTTAATTCACGTTAATTTTATGAGTAAAATTACAACGACTGTTCTATTTCAATCGCATTTGTGTGTGTGTGTGTGTGTGTGGTGTGTGTGTGTGTGTGTGTAAGTATATGTTTTAGTCATTTAGTTTTATGTTGTTTAGGTAGTTCATCATCATTATTTCAGCCATTTTAGGCCCACTGCAGGGCCTCCCTTTGATTATTGCACTCGTCTCGATCCTGAGAAAAGCTCTATATAAGAAAAAAAGTATTTGGTTGTGTGTGTCGACTCAATTCCGTAACGGTTGAACAGTTTTTTTTTATACTACTAAGTTAGCAAACAGGCATACGGTCCTCCTGATGGTGCGTGGTTCCCGTAGCCTATGGACGCCTGTAACATCAAGAGTATTACATGCGCGTTGCTGACCCTTTTAAAAATTTTAAAACGTCATTTTTGGATCGCTGCATATTGCAGTCTCTTTGGAAAACCTCGGCAGGGAGACCATTCCACAGCTTGATTGTTCGCGGGAGGAAATTCCTCTGGAACCTCACTGTGCGAGAAGACATAGGTGGCAATGTATGTGGATGATACCTCAGCCAATGTCGAGGAGTCGAAGATAGAAAGAAGCAGCAGGCACCGTCTCAAACAATTCTCCGGAACACTCTCCATTATACAAGCGGTAGAACACACAGAGATAAGTATCTCCTGAGACTTAAAGGTTCAATAGCACTTGTGAGTATGAAGAAGAAACATTTGCATCCAGCTTCTACCAACTCTATAACAGATGATCGGATTTGGATGAAACTTGGAATATATACGTAGACTATGACTTTGTTTAACATATAAGTCTTATTAAGGTACCACGCGAGTGAAGCCGCGGGCGGAAGCTAGTATATTAGAAATAGTTAAATAACTTTTGAGAACCTTTGTGATTCAATGAGACAAGTGTCTTCAATGTATAATGTGTATTGCTTAACCAACGTGATCTGCTAAAAACACCGAAGTATATAAAACTATGTACTGTAAGTATTTATGTCAAAATAAATTCATTGTTTTCTATTTTTTATGTACTTCAACATCATCATCATCATCAGCCTATAGCAGTCCACTGCTGGACATAGGCCTCCCCTAATTAGCGTCATTGCTCCCTGTTCTGAGCTCGACATCTAGCTTCTACCAGCAGCCGACATCGTCACTCCACCTGGTCGGAAGGCGTCCTACACTACGTTTGGTTCCATTCAAGAACTGGTTTACCCCAACGGTTATCGATTCTTCGCTAGATATGGCCAGCTCACTGCCACTTCAGCTTGCTAATTCTCATCTTCCAACTTTACTTACCAAGAGCTAAGCACAATGTAGATAATGCAGCTGGGATCCAAGACGCGACGCTCTCCGAAGAATCGGGGAATGTCTCCATGATCTCAACGTAAAGCACCCCATACGACTTGAAGAGGCCAGCCACCCAGAATTGGACCATGAATGCGCCGAAGACTACCACCCACCCATACCCACCGTCAGGGGGTAAATTACTGAAAAAAAAAATTAAATAATCTATTCATATATTTTGAAGGTAGTAGAGTTCTTTTTTGTGGAGGGCTCGTCCGGGTACTGGCACCATGCCTATTTCTGCCATGAAGCAGCTGAGCTGTGTTTCGGTTTGAAGGGTGTGGGTGCCGGTGAAATTACAGACACAAGAGGCTTATCATCTTCACGCCTCAAGTTGATGGACGTAGGGTGTTGCATCGTAGAGCACATTCCAAACGTGATCTACGATGCAATGCTTTGTGATAGGTAATGGTTACCACTTAACATCTGGTGGGCCTTTTGCTTGTTCCATCTTCAAGTAGTGTAAAAAAAAAGATATCTAAAGCTCGTCACTTATGGGCGCTGCTGTTCCGTTATCAGGGAGGTGCATCTTCATCTACAAATTATATTAAGTAAACTAACTACTGCTAAATTACAACCGCGCCAAATGCGTTCGAAAAAAATCGGCTCGTATGCCTCTAGAAGGGACTCTCTGAAGGGAATCGCAACCCGCGTTGGCCCCCTTTCGACCAAAAATATTGCTAATAAATAGTTCTGCGAACAGACCTTGAAAGCCTAAATTTTATTCAACGATTAACACGGTAAATATTCCGATTTAAATAACATTAGTAGTGAAAATAACCATGACAGTTTAATACAATTAATATACCTCCATTAATCCCTACATAGTATAGTTTAAAGTGCCGATTTGACTGGTAGAAATCTAAAAGTAATCAATTTACTGTATTTTGAGGAGCTCTTATGCTCATCACGTCGAATATTCTCATCTGATCTTCACCAAAGTCTTATGAGTCCAACTTCAAGTTGTTCCTTTTTTATTTGCAATGTACCTTTCAAAATAACCATATATCTCTTCTCTCGTAAAAAATCTCCGACGGCAAGAAAATTCTATAAAGTCGTAAAACCTGTATTCCAAGTTTTGTCCACATCGATTGTAAAATTAGACCTGTAGAGGAGTACCAACGAACTGACTTGAAGTAGAGATGGTTTGCTCGGTCAATTAATCTTTGAAACGTGATTACGTACATCATCATCATCATCACCATCAGCCTATAGCAGTCCACTGCAGGACATAGGCCTCCCCTAATGAGCGGCATTGCGCCCTGTCCTCGTACATATGAAATTTATATTTCTTTGTTAATAGTAGTTAGATCATCATGACTTACTCAGTAGATTCCGCCACCGTATGCAGTCGCCTTGAGGCGGCCAGTAGAGGGCGCGCTGTCACCGACGAAAGCGTCAAGAGAGAGTCCTCTTCCTGCTCTGTCGGTGACATGGCTGAGAGGTACGCGCCTACTTGCTGTGGATGTGTGAAAGATGTATTTAGAAAGCGCTTGATATCGAAGGAAAGTTATTGGGGTATACGGGTTCCAACCCCCATCTTCGGAACCCAAGCCAACCTCACCTGCACGTGGTGCACCTTGCTAAACAACCGAACGGGGCTCTGGCGGCCGGCTGATTGCTTGATAGCACAGCCTACATCGGCACAGCTAAATCCCCGACCACCGACGGGCAGCAGCGTTGGTTGTGCGAGAAGCTGTACCCTGCGATCCCCAACCCGCATATCTTGGTGATTATTGGCATATCCCCCTTTATTAGGGGAGGCCTATGTCCAGCAGTGGACTGATATAGGCTGGTGTGGTGGTGTAGATATCCGTGTCATCAAACAATCAGTTTGGTAGAATTGACCGATTGATGTCGACTCATCCATTCTACCATACATCGGTGCCATCGATCAACGATCCATAGATTGGTCATAACACTCGAGTTTCAAGTGTCATTGAGTGAAAGAAAAAAAAGAAAGTACAAAAATCTTTTATTTAACGAGAACAGAAAATAAGAACCACCACAACAGCCTATATCAGTCCACTGCTGGACATAGGCCTCCCCTAATAAAGGGGGATATACCTATAATCCCCACGCTGCGTTGGGGATCGCAGGGCACAGCTTCTCGCTCCACCGACGCTGCTGCCCGTCAGTGGCCAGGGGATTTAGCTGTGCCGATGTAGGCTGTGCTATGCCGCAATCAGCCGGCCGCCAGAGCCCCATTCGTTGTTTGGCAGGGTGCACCACGTGCAGGTGGGGTTGGCTTGGGTTCCGAAGATAGGGGTTGGAACCCTGTAGACCCAAAAAACAATGAAAATAAGCACACTTAATAATAACAAATAAAAAAAGAGTGGACATACCGTGGCTAGTGGTAGCTCCAGCATTAGACTTGGAGGTCTCTCCGGTCCTGGAGCAGACTGCACCGAAAGCAGCGAGCCTGCCTTGTCCGGGGATAGGGTCGCCTGTGGACATACTGTAGGTATCATTGCGAAGCCATTAAAAGTGTAAAAAATATTTACCTAGTTTTTTAAATACCCAAGTCTTTATTAAGTATCATCCAACTTAACATTAGCGCCCTGCACACGTCCGATCTGTACGGTTTGGACTGCGGATCAAACTGTCGTGCTAATGGCGCGTAAAGATCGGACCGCGCATCTGGAACTAATCACTAACGTGATGCGCGGTTAAAACTGTGAGATTTGCCTTCGCGTCGACATGCCAGATCGGACTGTCAGCCCCACGCATCTACACGTACGTTTCGGAGTGTGGGTTGGAATGGCGCGTGCTGTTTCCCGCGGTCCGAACTTTACGTGCGCTGGGCGCTGTTGTGGGCATAGCAAGAGTCCCTCTGAAGTTAAGCTTTGCAAATGATTTGACCAATTTAGTACAATTCGACCCAAACCTAAGAACTACTTCTCTGCTTATCTTGAAGGCTAACAGCCTGCGCACATTGGACGACAAACGTCAGCGATTAGACGCTACGACAAGTTGCGGGGGACAATTTTCATACATTTTGTTCAAAGCTCCGCACACACGGCGACAATCGCGTCAGCGCGACGACAAAGGGTCGTGTTTGTGAGGGCTGTTTTTAGACCACGTGGTATTCCGTCTTAGTAAGACTGTCTTACTGACTAATTAGTCAAGCGTAAGATAGACTAGTGGCCTCCTCTTTCTAAGACAGACTGAATACCGCATGGTCTTTTAATAATCTCATAAGCCTTTTAACTGCTTTAAGGGCTATCCACATATTTCCGTACCCGGCCGTGCCGTGTTCCGTCAGGGACGGGGAAAAAATCGGTTACGTACAACTTATATGAACTTGTTCACACAGCTCCGTGTCAGGCGCATCCGGTTCGTCAGTGTCCCGGAGCACGCTCGGACGCACGGAAGCCCTGACAGGGCTGTCCGATTTTTATACTCAATACTCAATATATTTATTGTCATCATATGGTTATAATAATAATATATAATAATAATAAATAATGCGGGACGTAATCACACAGCATCATGTAGCCCCAAACTAAGCAGAGCTTGTATTATGGGAACCACATGATTGATATACTACATATATAATTTTTTTTTTGTAAATACATACATATCATACATATAAACCACCCAGACCCGAGACAAATATCTACAGAACATGCAAACATTTGTCCCGCAGCGGGAATCGAACCCGCTACCTTCTGCGTCTCAGGCGGACCTTCGCCCACTGCGCCACAGAGGCCGTCAGAGGTTATAAGGTAACAGAGTTAACACAGTAGTGGTAGTATCACATGCGGACCCCTTAGGCCATGGCAATATGTAGAAGGCAGACCGAGGCTTTCATGCATTAGATTTTAGGTGGGTAGATTTTTATGAGTAGGTATTATATAATTTTATCTTAGGTTTTAAGTTTAATAATAAAATTAAAGTAGAAAATTATCTATCGTTATCAGCTTCTTCTTCATCTAGCGCTATTGAAATCATTGTCAATTTTTCAGTGTTAAATAAGGATATCGCGTTGTGTGCGTATCAGCTAAAGAAACAAATATTATGTGCGTATCAGCTAAAGAAACAGATTACACTGATACCGATTTCCCTGATACATATGAACACGGGTGACGGATGTCACGTCCCTGACGAGGACACTGTCGGGACACGGGTAGCCTTGACCCGGAAATGTGTGGATAGGGCTTTAGTGAAATTCTCCTATTCGTTACCTCTGCGATTGTGTCCGTTGGAAGGTCGATGGAACAGGAGACGGGTGCAGTAGACGTCGGCGGAGCGGAACAGCCGAGGATCTGCTCATCCAGCTGGGATAACTCCTGAAATATACAATCTTGTTTAAGTAATAGAGATGAAGACTGGGTAAAAAAATAATAAATCCGGCTTTTGGATGTGTGTACGATTTTTTAACAAAATCCCAAATGACGTGATTAATCTATCTGTAAATAAATTCAAAAATGTTGTTAAACGTAATCTCTGTGATAAAGCTTATTATAAAATATCTGATTATTTCGATGACAAAAAAGCTTGGGATGAAACTGCCTCCAACTCCATCAAAAACAATGTAATAGTTATTAAGAACAATGACGTTAAAAAAATATAAGCCAAGCAGACTTTCTTGCCAATTCTTCTCTGTTTGGTCGCGTTACGAATTGGTGGTAAATTAAAAAAAATGACGTTTCAAAGTGTACTATACAGTTCCTACTGAATAAATGAATTTTGAGTTTGAGTTTGAGTTTGAGTTTTGAACATAGGAGTGGTGCTGTAATAGCGACATTAAATAAACACACGGGTAGTTCTACTTGTCAGTATTCATACATATAGATAATACACTTTCTGCTTGGCACTCGGCGAAGCAACACGTCTGCGAATTTTTGCGGAATGCCGAAGGTGGACAGCGATTCTGTTTCCTGATGATGCCTTATGGGGAAGGCGAAACATTGTCGAATTTCTGTTGAATTTTTATGAAACTCGTCAGGGAGAGTTGGCGGAATTTGTACTAAACTACGGAATTTTATGTTTAAATATCATACTATAATATTAGACCACAAACAAGGTAAGAAAATTTGAATCATGATGTCTACCATACGCGCGCTTCTAAACAGAAGCTCGCGACGTTGGCAATGGTAAATAGCCCTTACATGATTCAAATTTTCTTAACGTAATTGTGATTAAGTCAGTTTAAAAAAAAAAAGACGTGTGGCACTCGGGGACTGCCGCGGTAAAGCTATTACATAGCATTTTGTATCAACTTATGCAATTATAATTATTTATTTATTTTATTTATGCAGTATTTCTTTTTCTTTGATATTAATTCAAGTTACACTTTTTGAGCGTGGTGATCGTCTCGATTCGTGCGAGCTTCGTAGAGTCGTACAATACGTCTAGTTGCACGCACACAAACACCGTGTCGAAGACTGCCGAAAAGAAACGACGTTAGACAATGCACGGCCTTCAAGCCACACCTCCGTGCCCGTCGGAGTGGGGAGCATGAGGTTTTTTTCGTTACGGAATTTCTGGATTCGTTCCCCGCGCTCAAGGCCCTCGATAGAAGCTATACAATAGCTTAAAATTGAATAGGTTTAGGATTTAATTTTTAATGATTACTCAAGTAGCACCCCTGTATTCATTTACAGCCTGCGCACATTGGACGACAAACGTCAGCGATTAGACGCTACGACAAGCAGCGGGGGACAATTTTCATACATTTTGTTCCTCCGCACACACGGCGACAATCGCGACAGCAAGATATGACAGACGCTCGCGACTAAGCCCGACGACAAAGCGTCGTGTTTGCGAGGTCTGTTAATGTCGCCATTACAGCACCACCATGTATATTACATCTTGAGATATAATATTTTTATCGCTCATCATACATTTTGTACGAGACACCTCCCCGGACACCGCGCCTCACCCTGCCTCGCCCTGAGTTTGAATGGTGACGTTCGTGTCAAATGATCACGTGTACTTCACTTCACTTCTTTATTAATTGGCTTCTGGGATAGTTTCCACAATTTCGCCAGCATCAAGTATAATGTTCATAATAATATGAGGCAACGTAGTACGGTTTATAAGTCCAGTCGTCCAGTCTTCGGTCAGGTCCTGTTTTCTGCTATAGCCATGGCGAATATAACAAAAAACGATCGGCGGACAATTTTCTTCTTCAGAGAATTCCCGTTCAATCTTCTTTTATTCCATTTCATTTATTCAATACTTGTGTCTTATAACTAACGTATAACGGTTATAATACCATGACTAATAAACGACATACATTAGAAAAACACTATAATTTTAGTCGCTATAATTTTAGAGCTGTCAAGATAAGTTTAGAGAAAAGTGACGAATCGAAAAGAATCGACACCAGTGTCCGTCATTTACATTATAAATAAAAATTTACGGAGATAAAGAGCGTCAAAGCTCGGGAGTGGGGGCTCGTGACGTCAGGGCTATGTAAGAACTTCCACGCATTATATCTTTGTAGTTTTTTGTATAATAGACAAAAGAAAAAAATGGCCAATATTTTTTGTTAGTATATAAATGACGGACTAATTAGAATTTTTCAGTCGTCATCCCCAAGGGGTGTAAGGGGTTCCAACCTCCGTCTTCGAAATCCAATCCAAACTCACAAGGTGCACCTTGCTAATAAAATAAACAAAGGACGTTAGCAGCCGACTGATTGTGGCATAGCGCAGCCTAACACCGGAACAGCTACAATCCCTGGCCAACGACAGGCAGCAGCGTCGGCGGTGCGAGAAGGTGGGGTTTGTGGGTATATCCCCTTGCTTATTGGGGAGGCCTATCTCGAGCATTAGTCTAATATACTGGTGTTGTTCTGTCACTTTGACGACCTCTGTGGCGCAGTGGGCGAAGGCCCGCCTGAGACGCAGAAGGTTGCGGGTTCGATTCCCGCTACGGGACAAATGTTTGCATGTTCTGCAGATATTTGTCTCGGCTCTGGGTGTTTTCTATGTATGATATGTATTTATTTACAAAAAAAATGTATATATGTAGTATATCAATCATGTGGTTCCTATAATACAAGCTCTGCTTAGTTTGGGGCTGCATGATGCTGTAGGATAGTGTCCAGCATTATTTATTAATACCGGGCTTCTTTGCCCTCGTTTTTCGATCTTTTTGTGATTGTACAAAAAGCACCCACTCAAATTATTGGGCGATGGAACCAATTATCATTTCACTACATATTATAAAACAAAATCCTCCGCCGCGTCTGCCTATGAGTTCGTGATAAACTCAAAAACTGCACAACAGATTTTCATGGGGTTTACACCAATAGACAGAGTGATTCATGAGAAACGTTTAGTTAGGCATATAATTTGTTTATATTAGTTGAAATAATGGCGCAAACACAGCAGCCTATATCAGTCCACTGCTGGACATAGGCCTCCCCTAATAAAAGGGGATATGCCCATAATCCCCACGCTGGGCATGCGGATTGGGGATCGTAGGGAACAGCACCGCCAAAGTTGCTTCCCTTCGGCGGCCAGGGGATTTAGTCGACAGAGCCGCGTTTGTTAGTTAGCAGGGAGCACCACGTGAAGGTGAGGTTGGCTTGGGTTCTGAAGATCGGGGTTGGAACCCCTTATATCCAATCTATTACAATCTTCTTTTTCTTCTTCTTCGTATATGTTAGCCAACTCTGGTGTCGGAGTTTTTAGGCGGCCCGAAGGCCTCCGACATGTCTTAATGACTGGAAAAGCCAGGACCATCTTCAGTTATAGTATAACAGTTAGTAGTTATAACAGTTAATAAGTTTAGAAATATTATGCCAAACATAGACAAATGGTTTTCAGCCAACAATTTATTGTTAAACATTAACAAAACACATGTTCTTGAATTCTGGCTAGGCACTAGGATTATTCCACATGCAGAAGTTCAAACTGCATTGTGTAATATGTCTTTGCCTAGTTCTGATAAAATGAAGTTTTTAGGAGTATGGTTAGACTCAAAATTAACATGGGCAGTTCATATAAATGAGTTAACAAAGAAGTTGGGATCTGCAACTTATGCAATTAAAAAAATAAAGGAGCTAGGTGGTACTAAACCAGCCAGAGACGTTTATTTTTCTTACTTTCACTCACTTATGACGTACGGTATAATGTTTTGGGGTACAGCAGCTGACTCAAATAGAATATTCATTCTCCAAAAACGTTCTATTAGGTATATACTAGGTATGAATAGGATGGACTCTTGTAGAGATAAGTTTAAGGAGTTAGGTATTATGACCATGACATGTGAATTTATATACCAAAACATTGTTTATGTAAGAGAAAATCTGAGTCACATGACAATAAAACAGGAATTGCATAGATATAACACTAGACGTAAAATAGTAGATTGTTTTACAAGGGACTAAACCATCCCATTATATACGAGGTTGTTATACTCCCGAGCGTAGCGAGGGAGGATGACAAGACCGAGTTTTAATGGGTGGTTTTGGCCCGAGTAAAACACTCTACTTTTCACTTCGATTGCGAGAAAAAAAAAAACAATTCAAAATTAGACAATTTTCAGAAATTTTATTAAAAATTAATCAACCTTCATAAAACATCACCAAGACGGTTCTATTTTCAAAAAAAAAAGATTGACGGAGCACCAAGAAGTCGAGTTTTTATGTAAGAGAACGAATGCTTTGTACGGGCTGATGATTTTAGACAAAAATTAAAAAGAAAAATACTTTTTAGCCCGAGGTATTAAACTCGAGTTTTAGGCCCGCTAAGCTACACTATTATGATACACTTTTTGAGCAAGAGAAGTGAAAAAGACATTGTAGCACCTTATACTAGACTAGCAAAGACAGGAAAAAGTTTTATTTCCTTATCTATAAAATTGTATAATTGTATTCCACTTGACATAAGAAATAAAAGTGACACTGATGTATTGAATTATGTAAAAAAAATATTATTAAACAAGAGCTATTATAAAATTGACGAGGCCCTGGCTGATAAATATATATTTTGTAATAATGATAAATGTTAGTCGATTATTATTTTACATTTTATTATTTTAATCGTCTATTCAGAGGAATAGATTTTATACAATGTAACGAAGCAATAAGCTGATATTTTTTAATTTTAAGTAGTGAATAATTTTGTATACTCCTTTGCTATAAATTTGTCTGACGTATCTAAGCACATGTAATATGTCTAAAGATAAATAAAGATTATGATTATGATTATGATTATGATTACGTGCCTTCCGAAACACGGAAACGCTCAGATCTAAATGACACTAAACGGTCACCCATCCAAGTAGTGACCGGGCGGAGCGTTGCTTAACCAAGGTGATCTGCTAAAAACACCGAAGTAAGCCTCTTCATGAGCGCTTTATTACAATAATGACGATAATTGTTGATAATGTCTGAAAAAGTCAAACCACCTCGAGCTTTCATCGAAAATCGATTTGAGATATAACAAGATACTCGTGGGTCATTCTGCTCTACAACACTTGCGAAGCCGGGACGGTAATCATCATCATCATCATTCATCATCAGCCTATAGCAGTCCACTGCTGGACGCAAAGCCTCCCCTAATGAGCGCCATTGCGCACTGTTCTGAGTATAATGATAATTACAATTCTGCAGGTCAACTATATTGCAATTCATGCGATAGGGTATTCAAAACCAAATTTGGTCTGGCCAGCCATATTAGGGCTCATAATAGAGACACAAAATAACTAGGGTCGCCGTCATCGAAATCGATGAGGAGGACTATATATATATATATATATATATATATATAGTGTGGTGTTGTGATTTGTTCGTATCATTATATATATATATATATATATATATATATATATATATATATTTACATTCCACCGTTCATCTGGCGACCACTGAACACAAAAATGCATCTAAAGTGGCGACCACCGACATTTGGCGACCGGTATATGGTCGCCACTTTATTTTTCAAGAATTTTTACAGCAATCGCTAAGAGAGGTCGTTAGGAGTCCCATATCAATTTTTGTATCGGTCGTCAAATTTTTTAGAAAGTGCCTGGACGGGCATATTTTAGTTCCGTGGATTGCCGATAGGCGGCGATACATACATTTCGGTGTATATCATACTTTCATTACACAGCCTATAGCACTACCACACGTTGCCAGCTCGCTCACAGCGCAGCGCGGCGTTCTGCGCTGCAAAACGCACGTGTGCGACGTTGCCATGTTTACATTTTGTATTCGCTGTCGAACGGTCTGATTAATTTCGTAGTTTTTTCGTCGTTGGTCGCCAAACAAGTTCGTGAGAAAACGGTACATTAAACAAAAGCTATCTAAGTGCCAGTGTATGTGATATTCTAAAAAAATTGGCGACAAACTGTGCTATTGCAGGACATTTAAGCAAAATGAAGCGGGCATCATCTCAAAGGCCCCTTCGAAAAAAACGTAGTAAGTACCTACCAACCTTCTAATCAATATTATTATTCCGGTAATTAGGCACCTACCTCACCTACCTCATCATCATCAATCTTCATCACCAGCCCACATCGGTTCACTGCTGGGCACAGGCCGCTCACTACCATGCCAACTGCCTTTCGTACCTACCCAGGGCTAGTACCTACCTACCTATGTCAGTCAGTAACCTTTGTTCTCTGGCGAATTGCATTGCTCCGGATATCTTCCTATTATCACTGTGAAAAAAGGTTGAATCTCTTTTCATAGCTTTTAACTGGTGGACCGATTCTTCTGTATGTGTCCACATTAAACAGCACCTGACAGGTAGTAGGAAGGTGGTAGGTAGGCACCTCCTACGCACTGATTATAGACATTCGTCAAAGACTCTTCGGGATTAGGGACGAGAGGACTCAACGGAATTTCCCCGAACGGAACATTGACATAATTATGTGAAAAGCACCAAGGTCATACCAATACGTTCTTAGACTTTAGGATCCTACCTAGGTTATAATACCTACCTACTTATGTTATGTAATGGGAAAATAATATACCTATACCTATTTTACAGGACGTAGCAGAGCAGCAGAAAAAGTTTACGAGTTAAAAGAAATCGAGGATCAATCCGAACCTGAGGTAGGTAATTTACCTAAGTCCTACCTACTTAACATAAATAATTTTTATGTTGAAAAATAATACTGCTGTAGTTACCGAAGTAGGTACCCACCTACAGTCTTTACAGATGAAGTTAACTCATTAGTTACTGTATATAGGACATATTATTGTTCACCACAGTGAACTTTTGGCATCATTTTACTGTGTCATTTTCTGCATACCATTTTTTAGGTAGTACCACAGAATAGAGGTAGTACCTACCTACTACTTACCTACTAGGGTAGGTGTAAGGGGTTCCAATTTTAATCTTCGGAACCCAAGCTAACCTCACCTGCCCATGGTACACCCGGCTAAATAACAAATGGAGCTCTGGCGACCGGATTGCGGCATAGCACAGCCTAACACCGGCACAGGTACCTACATCCCCTGGCGCCTGACGGGCATCAGAGTCGGCGACGCGAGAAGCAGTGACATGCGATTCCCAACCCGCATGCCCAGCGTTGGGATTCTGGGCATATCCTCCTTATTCTTAGGGTAGGCCTATGTCCAGCAGTGGACTGAATAGGCTGGTGTTGTTGTTGTAGTACTACCACTATCTTATATATTGTAGGTAGGTAAGTACTTTGACGGACACTTTTATAATATAAACTACCTACGCTCACATTAAAGCTCAGCTATGAAGTCAGCAACCTGACAGTGAAAGTATGAAAAAAAAACGGTATAAGTAAATCGGGGGATTTTGATGGTACCTACTTTCACTGGACTGATATAGGCTGGTGTTGGGCCCGCCCTACACCAGCCTATATCAGTCCACTGCTGGACATAGGCCTCCCCCAATAACGGGTGATATGCCCATAATCCCCACGTTGGCCATGCGGGTTGGGGATCGCAGGGCATAGCTTCTCGCACCACCAACGCTGCTGGCCGTCGGTAGCCAGGGGATTTAGCTGTGCCGATGTAGGCTGTGCTATGCCGCAATCAGCCGCCGCCAGAGCCCCGTTCGTTGTTCAGCAGGGTGCACCACGTGCAGGTGAGGTTGGCTTGGGTTCCGAACGTAGGGGTTGGAACCCCGTACACCCCATCAAAATCGGTCTTATCGAAATCTACCTTACTTGAAAAGGTTATCATTATTGTGGCTCTCAGAATGCTATTAGGTACCTGCTTACTCATCCACACATTCTGAATCTTTCAGATCTGTCATTTAGGCTATTACCTAATTATTTATTTATTTATTTATTGTTAGAAACACCGACGACAATTCACATTGCAGAACAGAAAAATCTATAAAAAATAATATTGGACAGTGTCATTGCCATTACAGGCGTTTATAAAATATTTTTACTAATACATTTGTTCTAAATGTTTTTAAAGTAAAAGTATTTGTTTACTTAGTACCTATTACCACTATTCAGAATTCGCATTGTGGTTTCTAACAGATATTCCAGATTCACCTATAAGCCAGCATAGTAGACCTCTTGCCGCAAAAAAATTAGGGGGACTTTTATAGGCTGAGACGCAAGAGGTTAGTGGGTTCGATTCCCGTTACAAATAAATGTAACGGGTCTCACCTATTTATAACGGATCTGCTAATTAATAATAGTCTACCTACTCGTAGTTCTTGATTCCCATGTACGATATGTACTATAATAATAATTTAAGTATGTACCTACTTAGATCATTAGCTATCTCTAGGTATCCTAAAACTATGTAGGCTAGGTACTGGCAGAATTGTGGGTAAAATCATCCAACCGGTTGACAATTTGTCCTAGCTATATACTTACCAAGTAGGGCCCTAGGAAGTTGGGTACTATGACCACGTCATATTTATCATACATATGCACATAACATCATTTCACATATACTCGTACCATAAAGTTTTATCGGACTGTATCTACTAGGTAGAGGTTGGGTGGTGCGCGAGCTGCACGCAGCTCGCGGTTTATGTTTTGAATCATAAAGCTATCAGAGAGGATCTTGAAGTGTTAGAAGCAATCAAAGAGGATATTGATGTAAAACAATCAATCAAAGAAGACATCGACGTGGGAGAAGCAACTAAGAAGGATATCGAAGAAGCAATCAAAGAGGATATTAAGAACTACGAAAAAGTAAGGAAAATAAAGAAAAAGTACATAAGAAAAAGAAGGAAAAAATAATAAAACCAAAGAAAAAGAAATAAAAAGGAAGAAAAAGTAAGAAAAAGAAAGAAAAATTAAGAAAAATTTAGAAAAACTAAGTAAAAGTAAGAAAAAGTAAAAAAAAAGAAAAAGTATGAAAGAAAGAAAATTTAAGAAAAAGATAGAAAAATTAAGAAAAAGTAAAAAAAAAATACTTACTATAAAAAAGAAAAAAATTAAGAAAAACTAAGAAAAAAGTAAGAAAATAATAGAAAAAGTAAAATATACCAAAAATAAGAAAGAAAATTAGAAAAAGTAAAAAAAATACGAAAAAGAAAGAAAAAGAAAAAATAATTAAAAAAACAAGAAAAAGACAGAAATAGTAAGAAAACGAAATAAAAAATAAGAACCCTACTACCTACCTACTACCCTACCCCTACCCTACCCCTACCCTACACATATCCTACACCTACCCTACCCCAACCATACCCCAACCATACTCCTACCCTACCCCTGCCCTACCCTACCCCTCCACCTACACTACACTTACACATATCAATGCGATTCAATCTGGGAGAACAACCGTGTGATCGACGAAAAGAAGAAAATAGTTTTGTATGAGGGGGTGAAAATTTTGTATGGGATAATATTTGTAAGGAACCCAATTTTTTTTGTTGGATATTAAAATGAACCCTGAGTAACATTAGTTTGAGCGCGAACCCTCTACGACCTATAGTTTCCGAGATACATGGGGGGTGGGGGTGAAAGGGGTTCAAAGGGGAAATGTCTGATTTTTCCTGAGGTAACCCCCACTCCCTCTATACGATTCCACCAAAAATTTCAACCCTACGAGGTGGCATCTGGGAGAACAATCATGTCAATCAGTCAGTGAGTGAGTCCGTCGGTGGTAATATTATTATAATGAGTCTGGCAGAAGTGGCCCAATAGGAACAAAAATTATAATACACATCAAACAACACATTGTGCCTTTAGAAATTTTCGAAGACTTGCTTGCTTAGAACATAGGTATTCTGTTGGCAAAAGCTAAACTTAACTTACCTATGCTTGAATCAGTTTTATTATTTCAGAAGTATCAAGATTCTTCAGAATCCTACGTTCCCTCTGGGGAAGACTTCTCCGATACGTCTACACATGCTAGTGACATTGGAATTGATGAAGTAAGTGATAAAGAAAAAAAAAGAGAAATGTTGACTGATAATTATTTTAAAAATAAAATTATAGTCTGGGTATTTCTAGGTTTAACGTGTGTATCTGTATATCTGTATGTGGCATCTAGCTTTGGGTAGGAGTTCCTCACAAACATACAAGTGGTACATACCTATTGTATTTGGGTTTTTATGAATGGTCTCGCAGAATTATTGAATGGTTTTAGATATATATGCTCAGGATCTGACAATGGAGTAGGAAAGAGAAATGAAGCTTTATATAGAAGGTTCTATACATTTTGAATTTATCTTTTGTTTACCAACATTTTTTCTTTTTCATTGACAGGAAGAACTAACAACTAACAAGAACACTAAAGAAGTCCCAACTCCAAACCTTACATTGGATTCAGATATAAGCACATTTTTCCAAAAATCTCAAATTATAGACGCTCCTGCCGAGTCCAACTATTCAGAAACTACAACAGATGAGTTAAAGGACTTTTGCTTTTTTTGCAATAAACATGTAAAAGACTTTATTAGTCATTTCTCAGACCATGAGGATTTGGACACCCTTCATTGTACTCCAAATGCAAAAGGGACTCCGATGGCTAATCGACAAACAGTTTCCGAAGAAATAAATAAAAATGTTAATAACTCACTTCAAACACAAAAAAAAAAGAAAAGGATCCGCCTACCAGATTTCTGTTTCTTTTGTGAAAAACAAGTTCATAACTTTTCTAGACATTTGTTTAGGAACCATGACGTTGAATGTGAAGTTCAGAAGATATTATCACTACCGAAGAAAAGTATTGAAAGAAAAAAAAAACTAACTGCGTTGCGTAAAAAAGGTAATTACGTGCTTAATACTGGAAAATGTATTAAGCCGATGAAAACAAAGTCCCATTCTTTGAGTGAGGATTACTTGCCATGTCCTAAGTGTCTAGGATTTTATGCACGAAAACAGTTGTGGAAACATCGAAAACTATGCACCGAGAATAACGACGAAGCGTTCACTCAAGCAGATGCACAGAATTTCTTGGTAAGACACTTAAAACTCGATCCAAAATTAAAGGACACAGTATTCCCACGTATGAGAGCAGATAAATTGTCGCTAATAGCCAAAAAAGACTCTATTATATGCGCATTTGCCGCACAATACCTTAAAACACACCGAGAAAAACATTTTGTAAATGTTGTGTCCAGAAAAATGAGGGAGTTAGCAAAGTTACTATCAGAAATTAAAAAACTGAAACCAGACGTGCAAGATTTTTTCAGTGCGTTGAAGCCAGAATATTACGACACAATAGTAACAGCCACAAAAAATTGTTCAAAGTTTGACGAAAAAAAAGAATGCTACATAAGTCCTACGTTTGCTATGAATATAAGTACGTCTATTAAGCAATGTTGCAACCTAGCTATAATGGAAAATCTGAAAACTCAAAAAGGAGTTAAAAGCGCTGAAATTGAAGCTGACTTGAAAACATTAATACAACTGATAGAAGCCAATTGGAAATTCGATGTATCTTCCCAGGCAGCAGACGACTTAAACATAAAGAAATGGAATAAAATCACAATAGTGCCCCTCGCCAGTGATTTAAAACTATTGAAAGAACATCTAACCAAAACGGCAAAAAATGCTTTAGATAAACTTCTGCGAGATGAAATCAATGTAACAGCTTACACAAATTTAGTAGAAACAGTATTTTGCAGAGTACTTCTATTAAATAGACGTCGTCCCGGTGAATTACAGCGTCTCCTTCTTGATACATACCAGTCAACAGAAGATACTAAAAATCAGTACGAAGAATTTAATAGAGCAATTACTCTGACGGAGAAAGTGTTAATAAACAGCTTAAAACGTGTTGTTATTCGAGGAAAAAGAGGCAGAGGTGTTCCTGTGCTATTTACAACAGATGTACAAGATGATATCAAACACTTGATAAGCATACGAGATAAATATATAGAGAAAGATAACCCTTTTCTCTTTGCGAAGCCAGGTTCCCTGACGTCCCTTTATGGGTACAAAGTAATTGAAAAACACGCGAAACTCTGTGAAGCGAAGAACCCGAAAGCTATTTCTTCCACGAGATTAAGAAAGCATTTAGCGACCTTAACCCAAATTTTCAATATGACCGAAAACGATATAGAGCAGCTTTCGAATTTTATGGGTCATACTAGTGCCGTCCATAAAAAATCGTATCGATTGCCTGATGACATCTATCAAACAGCCAAAATTTCCAAATTACTAATGTTGATGGAAGACGGCAAAGCAGATGCCTACAAAGGTAAAAGTCTCGATGAAATAGAGTTAAATTTGGAAGACGAATTGGAAGGAGATAATATAGATACAGAAGAAGTACTTACTTGTGCAGTAGATGTTGAAGACGCTGTAGAAGCATTAACACGGACTCAGGAAACAAATCTTCAAGAAAATAGAACTAAAAATTATCAAAACGAAGAAACTTCTGATCCAGCTATGTCAATTTCATGCCAAAGCAATCAAAAACAAAGCAAAAAGAAACGTAATTTGGTTCCGTGGACAGCTGAACAGAAATCTATCGTATTGGGGCATTTTAAATCGCATGTTAGACAATGTAAACCACCAAAAAGAGCGGAGTGCGAAGTACTAAAAAACCTATACCCGGATATACTTGCAAATAAGGACTGGCTCAAAATAAAAGTGTTTATTCAAAACACATACTCAAAGAAATAAACAAATTATATCCTGGCTTGTCTAAAAACTTGTTTGGATTAACAGAAATTATTGCATCACATTTTTTGATCATTTTAAGTCTTTAATATTTTTGATTTCTTTCGAACATGACCCTGAAAAATCGAAAAAAAGAATTGAGAATCGGTTTCCACTAAATTCGTGTAATTTGTTACATTGATTTAATCTTGCTGAAGTTTATCTAAAGCACTTTTTGCCTTTTAATAGTTGATATGATATCATACATAAAAATGTTTGAATTAAAATTTATCTATGTAGTTTATCAGTGATGTGGTTCCCATAATACAAGCTCTGCTTAGTTTGGGGCTACATGATGCTGTGTGATAGTGTCCAGCATAATTTACTTATTTATAATTATCATTTATTAAATTTGTATTAAATATTGCTGAACATTTGTAATGGTCTTCTCGATGTTCATCACACATGTAGTTCAGACTTTTTTTTAGTTCATTCAGCAATTTTTTAAGTTTTATATATAAATTATATATAAATATAAGCAACATAAATAAGTTTCTGTCAACTTCTTTTATGAGGTAAGACTTTTAAGGTGAGGTATGGGTATGGTATAATGTATGTTTTATGTCACAAAAGCTGGATGTGCCGAGCTGAGGACAGGGCGCAATGGTGCTCAATAGGAGAGTCCTATGTTGTACTTAGCAGTTGACTGCATAATGATAATGATGGATATGATGATATATTTAAAGATGTTGACGTGCGCGAACATAATAAATGTTCTCTCTGCATGGGCTCTTTAAGTAGTATTAGCACAGAACAATTTATAGTTCAGGATTAGTTCGTAAGGACATACCTACCTTTTGATTTGTTAAGTAGGTATTCTGTATTTGCTGTTGTGTTCAGTTTTCGCTAACAAGATATTAATTTGTGCCAAGAATTATATTAGCAAAATATCTACTAAGTTTCTTGAGTAGGTATAAATATAATATTGTGAACCCTACAGATAGCATAACAAATTAAGGACTAATAAAAATGTTGTGACTGGTAAGCATTTGTAAGTGAGTCCATGTTAAAAGTTTATCAGACGTATTTTTTATTTAGTTATTAAGTTATTGTTATAGCACATTGATTAAACAAATTTCAAAATACTTAATGTTGTTTCATATGAGTTTGGAACTAACCTAATACTATACTCACCTAACTTTTAGATTAGGATTTTTAATGTGACTACACTTGCTAAGGACTTCATATCCAAAATATGATGAAAGGTAGCATTATTTATTATTAGAATAAAATTAAATAAACATGTTTTATATAACGGCGCCAAATGAACGGTGCATTAGTCAGGATGCTGAAAGTGCTATGAAATGAATTATGTATATGGATATAAATACGGGTTTGATTTGAACGTAGAAAGAAACGGTAGTCATTTTGTTGTAAAAGTGAATTGTAATATTCCTTTAATATGCAGGGACGGTAAAAGTATAGTGTAGTGGTTAGGGAGTCAAAAGTTCTCAAAACAAAACGGTAGTCATATTGTTGTACAAGTGAATTGTAATATACGTTTAATATGCAGGGACGGTAAAAGTATAGTGTAGTGGTTAGGGAGTCAAAAGTTCTCAAAACAAAACGGTAGTCATATTGTTGTAAAAGTGAATTGTAATATACGTTTAATATACAGGGACGGTAAAAGTATAGTGTAGTGGTTAGGGAGTCAAAAGTTCTCTAAAGTGAGTGCACTGTTGTATAAATCTATTTTCTTATATATTGCATATAAACAATTTCTGTTCAGTTTCTGTGATTCCATGGGTTCAAATGAATGACCATTCACAACTGTGGCTCTCGTATAACAGCTAGAAGTGGTGGTTACCATATAGCTGTAAAATGAAAGGTCGCCAAAAGTGTATCAGGATTTATATATATATATATATATATATATATAATGATACGAACAAATCATATATATATATATATATATATATATAATGATACGAACAAATCACAACACCTTCCTTCAACTCTACCTTGGGTGCCTTGAGTAGACTGAAAATCGATGAACTTCATAAAGTATTCAATAACTATCTAACAACGCAATGTTCCTACATACTTAGATAGGATACTATCTATGTATTATGTACTTTAAGTAATTTATGTATGTTTATGATATTTTAGTTTTTGTATGTAAGTTTATTTTTATCTTTAATACCTATGGTTTAGGTTTCTTTTTTTCGGTTTTTCTCTATCTCATTTCTTATTATTAGTTATGTTATAATTTTCTACAATTTAATTAATAAAATTTGCAGCACTACCAATCTATCTCCACACTACACAAAGGTTATCTGGAAGAAAATGCTATTTAGCATTAAGTTCGCCTGTGTACTTGTATTTTATATTGTGCCATAAAGATTTTTCTATCTATCTATTTACTTAAGAATAAATAGCTTCTGTTAACTGATTTGAAATCACATGTCGTTCCGTGTTTACTTTTTGACTGTTTTATTTCAACTAACTTTTATATATATATATACGGAAAATTCTGCCTATAGTCCTACTATCCTACCCTTCTAATATTATAAATGCGAAAGTTTGTGAGTAGGTATGGATGTATGGATGAATTGATGAATGTTTTTTACTCGGCGACAGCAAGATATGACAGACGCTCGCGACTAAGCGCGACGACTAAGCGTCGTGTTTGCGAGGGCTGTAATTGTTAGTTTTTTAGGTAGGTATGTAAAGTAAAACGTTTATTTATTGTTGCCATAGTACCCATATGAGAATTAAAGTTATTTTTTTTATCGAGCCCATTTCATCCCACTGCTCGCAAAAGCCTCCCTCAAACTCGTTCACACGTCCATTGTCTTTGACGGTTTCCCACCATTCCTTAAATGCATCCGAACCATCCCGTCGTTTTCCCCCCCGACCCAGACCCCGAGGTCGCCATTAGCCAGGTGTCCATGATGTGGTGATGGTAGCCCACCTCTCACATAGTGACTTAGTTCTAGATATACCTAAGTAAAACAAAGCAACTCTATTATAGGATTTTTTTGCATTTTTTCCATTTGCGTGTCTTGCAAAGCACGGAATGTGAAATTATCATTGAAAAACTTATTGTCAAGGTACCGCTCTGTACTGATTGCGGAAAGGATCGATAGAACAGCAGTATTTAGTATAGCTGTACTATCCAAATAGCTGGTTTTAGGAACGTACTTATTCGATTTATTCATTGGAGGAAGGCTTTAAAGGCGACTGAATGACGTCAGCAACAAGATGGGCGGACAATATTGCATCGAGCAGTAGGTGGAATTGGGCTGCGAATGATGTTGATTAGGAAATTAAGCTTGTGAATGAAGCTTGTAAGGGACTGAAAAGAGTGGCGTTATAAAGAGGTCCAACAGTGGATATTGAGGGGCTAAATGATGACATGATGATGATAATGAGAAAAATGAATTTCCCTCTGATTTTCGAGGTTTTCGATAAACTCAAAAAACTCCCCGACTCCAAAAACTCCCGGAAAACTCAAAAAACCACGTCAATTGTGAACCGATTTTCATAATTCAAAAGGGCAATAAGTAAGAAGTTATTTATTTGAAGTCAATTTTTTTTTAAAAAAAGTCCTACTTGAAAAGGTATAGTTTAATTTCGGCATCTTATTTGGACCCGGTTTAAAAAAAAATTGACTTCAAATAAATAACTTCTTACTTATTGCCCTAAAGAATTATGAAAATCGGTTCACAATTGACGTGATCATAGGGCGAAAATTACAAGTGAGGATGTGGTTTTTTGAGTTTTCCGGGAAAAGTACCAATCCCTCAAGAATAAAATTTATATGGGACCACGGGATACCGTGAAGTTATACTCTTTAAAAAAAAAGAATTTTGAAAATCTGTTCACAATTGACAGAGTTAGCGGTGAACGAACATACATAAAAAAGTTCTGGCAAATTGAGAACCTCCTTCTTGAAGTCGGTTAAAATTTATTTATTAACTTCAACACAAAAAGATTGGAAAGCTTGTGCGTCGATCGAAGTGACTGTCCAACCCGCACTCCGAAACGTACTAATTACGTATAATTTATATTTTTCTTTTCTTTTCTTTATTGTACAACTTTTATTATTTGCATAATTCTAATTCTGTTCTGTAATGTACTCGTATAATCATATTCAAATGTAAATATCAATATTTTGTGGTTAATATAATAAATAATATTGTTAATTAGTGTAAATGGTTGCTTGGCGACCGTTCTAATAAATTAAATAAATAATAATAATATAAAAGTTACCCACCTATAAAATAATATATATATATTCAGGTATGTACGTATACAGCTAGATACAGGGTATCTAGATACAGGTAGAATAGATAGATAATATCAAGGTAGCGAATACCTTCGCCGATACCAGGTAATACCAGTCACAGGTATCGATGGACTGGTACCTAATACCTATTTCTGTCTGAATCATTCGAGTTCAATGTCAATGTATTTAAAGCACGCGATGCCCTTTCAATATTACTTTATGAAGGATACCTACACAGGTTAAATTGAAAAAGATAGCTTAGTTTAAGTTTTAAGTTCGAATTCCAAAAAGTAGGTATTGTTCCCCGATTATTTGAAGACTGGATCGAAATGGTTTTCTTTTGTTTAAAAGGATTTTTTTATGGTATTTGAAGATGGAACAAGCACATGGCCTACCTGATGTTGAGTGGTAACCATTACCTATCACAAAGCATCGTAGACGTTTTTTGGAACGTGCTCTATGATGCTAAGCCCTGCGTCCATCAACTTGAGGCATGTAAATTCTTCTTCTTCTTCTTCATATGAGCTAGTGACCACGTCTGGTGTTGGAGTTTTTAAGCCGCCCGAAAGCCTCGGACATGGCTTAGCGACTGAAAAGCCGGGATCAGCCTTCCGAAGCACGGAAACGCTCAAATCTAAATGTCAAACCCTTCAAACCGAAATACAGCACATCTGCTTCACGGTAGAAATAGGCATGGTGGCAGTACACACCCGGACGAGCCCTCCACATAGAACTCTACTAGTACTAAGGAAATACTTCTCATGTGGTTCCATTGTCATCAGAGGGCCTAGTACGAGTTGCACAATTCGAAAACTTCTATAGTATACCATATCGAGCTTAATGTTGAAGTACCTTTTTTCGTTAATTTCCTCACCGTTTTGAGTGATAATTATTGCAATCTGCAAGGAGATTACATAACCTATGTTTATCGATCAGTCTCTACTTAAAACCAGTTGCGTAATGTCCAAAAAACGTACATTCAAATTGAGCTCGATATGGTAAACCAAGTAAGTTTTCCAAATAAGTTTTCGAATTCTGGACCTTGTAAAAATCGTATTTATTCAAACAAAATTAAACAATTCTTGTGTCGCTTATCTAACAGCCAGCTTAAGGATTTACTTGTTATAAAAATACAATTTTTAAATGACAGTCAAAAGACTTAAATCACAAAAAACAGACAAAAAAGTATGGAAAAAGTGTTAAACAATATTTTTTATTCAAATTAGTAGTAAAATAATACTTATAATTGCTTAAATAACTGACTAAAGGTAAGTATCTGAATGGTTTTGTAGTAAGTAGCCATTTTCAATTTTCTTATAAATACATTACATGGCAGATCTTTAATGCCACTTGGAATTTGGTTAAATAGATATGTCGTTAGAGGGACATAGATATATCGTGAGTATGTAGGTACATTAGGGGAGGCCTATGTCCAGCAGTGGACTGCTAATGATGATGATGATGATGTAGCTACGTCCGGGTGTTCATCGCAGTGACCTCAAACGCAGTCTTCGATCGATTTGTCTAACGCCGCAGCATGATAGATGCTGAGTTCAATCGTATTTTTAGCGAGGAGATAGTACCAGTCTTATTTTTGCCATACACCTACCTTCATCAATATTGAATTAGTTTTTTACGGTACGGTAATCAGATCTTGATCTGTACCCCTAGTACGAGTTGCACAAAGATCTGCCATGTAATGTATTTATTTATAAGAAAATTGAAAATGGCTACTTACTACAAAACCATTCAGACCTTTAGTCAGTTATTTAAGCAATTATAAGTATTATTTTATTGCTAATCTGAATAAAACATATTGTTTTTCCATACATAATATATTTTGTCTGTTTTCTGTCTTTTGACTGTGATTTAAAAGTTGTATTTTTATAACAAGTAAATCCTTTATTGGCTGTTAGTTAAGTGACACAAGATTTGTTTAATTTTGTTTGAATAAATACGATTTTTATTGGATTGGATATAAATATATGCAAAAATTTGTATCACAAGGTCCATTGTTCGCAGAACTACATATTTATTTATTGATAAAAGAGCTCGACGCATCCAACTTCTACCAGCTGCCTTCCTCAACGTTACTCAACCGTTTGATTATGGTTAATAAATACGATTTTTATTGGATTGGATACAAATATGCTAAAATTTGTATCACAAGGTCCATTGTTCGCAGAACTACATATTTATTTATTGATAAAAGAGCTCGACGCATCCAACTTCTACCAGCTGCCTTCCTCAACGTCACTCAACCGTTTAATTATGGTTAATAAATACGATTTTTATTGGATTGGATATAAATATATGCAAAAATTTGTATCACAAGGTCCATTGTTCGCAAAACTACATATTTATTTACTGATAAAAGAGCTCGACGCATCCAACTTCTACCAGCTGCCTTCCTCAACGTCACTCAGCCGTTTATTGTGTTTAAAATTTATCCAACTTTTTGTTTTATCGAATAAAACCTTCGGGAGAAAATGAACGCACCAGCTAGTCTCTAGTCTCTCATTCCGGGTTCATGCAATGACCTCAGACAGTCAAGTATCGATCGGTCGAGCTCGAGGTTGCGCTTAAACTCATGGTGTAGCTTGCCAACGCATTGGACGTTGCAACGTGGTAACTGGCCTACTCTTATGAGTAAGCCAAAAAGAAGAAGAATACATTTATTTGACCAGCGGGGTGATCGGCTAATTCTGTTGCTAACAGAAATGATCGACACCGATCCGTTTTTACAAACTTTGACATTTCATCCGTCGAGATTCAATGAACGTCAATTGACAAAGCTGTCACAGTTTGTTAAAACCACAGATATTGGAAGACAACTAGATAAAGTCTTAAAATTCAATACGGCTAATATCTACTTTGTTATGTCCAATATCATCAGTTAGAAAGGGATGCATACATATATCAATGCGACTTCAAAAAGTTAATCGCGCTTGAATAAATTTCTATGCAGGCTCATACAAATGCCCTGGTACGTAGTCGCAGAAATCGCATTGAGATAAAGTATGCATCTCTTTCTAGCTAACATATATGGGCATAAGAAAGTAGAGATCAGCCGTATGAGTTAATGTTCAGAGCATAAATGAATTCTAAGACTTCTTCACTTCACTTCACTTCTTTATTAAATGGCTTCTGGGATAGTTATCCACAATTTCGCCAGTATCAAGTATAATAATTGTTCATAATAATATGAGGCAACGTAGTACGGTTTATAAGTCCAGTCGTCCAAGTCTTCGGTCAGGTCCTGTTTTCTGCTATAGCCATGGCGACTATAACAAAAGACGATCGGCGCACAATTTTCTTCATCAGAGAATTCCCGTTCAATCTTCTTTTATTCCATTTCACTAATACTTGTGTCTTATAACTAACATTTATCGGTTATAATACCATGAATATTAAACGACATACATTAGAAAAACACTAGAAAATAAAATTTAATAAAATTGACAACCGTCGTTCAAGATGAAAAAAATGGTGTTCGACCAAGACTTCTTCTATGCTTTAGTCCTATTTCTTTGTTTAAAACAAAACAGAATCGGTGTCATTTCTGTTTGCAACAGAGTTAGCCAATCACCCCGCTGAACACAATAACATTACGAACTCACAAATAGAAGATACGAAACACAAAAGAACTTATTAGCAACACTGGCATGACAAGATTAAGTGCCTATAGAGTGGTAGCGAGTCTATTCTACAGGATGGAGGCAAACTATCAGTATAGGTTAGGTTTAAAGAACTTTATTATCATACAAACACGTAGTTCACTTATAATGTATATATTTTCTATACAATTTTGAATTTTTGAGACGGGACAGTAAGGGCAGGTACCTTAAGGGTGCTCGAAATCTTTGCTCACGTGATTGCTCACGTGGCGCAGTGGATATTTCGAGCATTGTGATTGGCCAACTCGCAGCCCGCTCCGCGTCAATCGAAACGCACCCTAACCGTTATAGTTACAGGAAAACACTTTTAGGAGACAATCCATAAATTTTCAACATATTCTGAACTGCATTTACAGATTTTGGAAAAAAAATTCAGTCGTCAAGAAAATGGTCATTATACACAAAAACTTTTTTTGATGCCAATCGTCCTAGGATCTTAGTCTTCTGGACCGACTGAGGTTTGAGTTCTAGAAATGTCAAAATCGCAAATCGTATTTTGTTCTATCTTCTTTTTACTATTTGTACTGGACTGCAGGCTTAGAGGAGTGGAAGGAGAGGAGATGTTTGCCCTGTGGTAATCCTCTTATAATCCACATAATAATAATATATTAATCACATAGGAATAATGACCGAATGATTCTCATACATATTGGACAAAATAAACACACCCTATGGCGCGTGCACTCACATACAAATACACACACACACACACAAGCACACACAAAACCACAAATAAAAAAAAAGAACACACACACAGTTTGTTTGGTTTGACCAATTTTGCCTTTTGTTTATCTGAATTAGTTTCGTTTCTTAGTTTATTTTGTCTCTGTGCTACTACTCAGTGTTAATAAGTAATAAGTATAATGTAAACCGGCTCCCGCGATACAGGCTCAGCCTCGTGCGGGGACCACTAGAAATTATTATATTTTGTAATCTGTTATTTTGGTAAATAAATATATTTGTATTTGTATTTGTGGTAGGATCAAAACGGGGGTGTACAGGTTTCCAACCCCTATCTTCGGAACCCAAGCCAACCCCACCTGCCCGTGGTGCACCCTGCTAAACAACGAACGGGGTTCTGGCGGCCGGCTGATTGCGGCATAGCACAGCCTACATCGGCACAGTTAAATCCTCTGGCCACTGACGGGCAGCAGAGTCGGTGGTGCGAGAAGCTGTGCCCTGCGATCTCCAACCCGCATGCCCAGCGTGAGGATTATGGGTATATCCCCCTTTATTAGGGGAGGCCTATGTCCAGCAGTGGACTGATATAGGCTGATGTGGATGTGGATGTGGTAGGATCAAAACGGCAGAAAATTAATTTAAGAAAGCACATCATAAGGACTGGAATTGCCGATGATCTCCTAGAAAATTGAAGTTAATTAAGCCACGAGCACTTTGGCGTAGTGATAGCACACTTGTCCTGACTTGACCTAGCCCATTAGGAAGACCTAGCAATGACCTAACACACTAACAGTCGCTTTGGTGCATAACGGTTTGAAAATTAGGTCAAATTCATGTATGCAGTCTTGTGCAAGGCTAGAATAATAATCAAGAATAATCAATTTATTGGTAATAAATAGGTACATTACACGTCATAAAAAATATCAATAATTAAGTAAAATCATACATTAAGTAGGTCGTAAAAAAAAAACAAATCATTAAAATAAAACATGGTAGAAATAATTAAATACTATAATAATAAATCATCGATTAATAATAAAATATTGTCATGAGATTTTGCGTACAAAATCTTCGACATTGTAGAACGCCTTCTCGACCAGATTATTGTAAGTATTCAGAATCACTTCACTTTTCACTATTATTTTGACGAATTCCACTGGGCAAAGGTGCGCCTGAGACGCAGATTGCGGGTTCGATTCCCGGCGCGAGACAAATTATTGTAAGTTCAGCAAATATTTGTTTCGGGGCTGGATGTTTTCTGTAAATGTTTCCATGTAGTTTGTCAGACGTGTGGTTCCCATGATGCAAGCTCTGCTTAGTTTGGGGCTACATGATGCTGTGTGATTTGTTGTAGTTGACACTGTAGTGTGCAGCATATTTCACTACAATAAAATCCCCCGATGCGCCTGTCTGTTCGCGATAAACCCAAAAACTACTGAACGGTTTTTCATGCGGTTTTCAAATAGACAGAGTGGTGTTTTTGTTAAGGTTTTATATAAATTGGTTGAAATATGACGATAAATGTTAAAAATATTGGAAAAAGTCAATCCACCTAGCAGCTTTCATCGAATACGCTGCCTAATGCCTTTGAAATATAACAAAATGAAACTATTACAGAATAAAGTATGTAGGCATAATCATAATTAGTTTTGTTTATTTAGTATAAAAAAAAACAAACTTTTTAGGCGTAATATGACTTTGAATATACATAGTTTGTGACCTGGATTATCACATAGGTAGTTACTTTTTATGCCAGTACCACCCTAGTTTTAAATAGGTTCTAATATTATACTTTCTTTACTGTCAAAAAAGATAAAATCCATACGAGTTTAAAATCGTAGTAAGTCCTACCATGTAACATCTCTTCTAAAATTTAAGAAGCTCTACGATGTAGAATCCCGTAGCATCTAAAATGGTAGAAGCACTACGATGTAGCATCTCGTAGAATCTAAATTGTAGAAGCTCTACGATGTAGCATCTCGTAGAATCTAAATTGTAGAAGCTCTACGATGTAGCATCTCGTAGAATCTAAATTGTAGAAGCTCTACGATGTAAAACCTTCTTTATAATGATATAAAATAATATAAAACAAAAAAAAAATAACATCTTCACGACTTTTTCCCCATTATGAATATCTTCAGATATTGCTCAGTACGCAAATCTATTGAGGATACCTTAACGGGGGTAGTCAGAGGCAAGTCCAAACATTACGTTCGGTACATGCCCACTTGTTGCAAGCAGCTAGCATTCCACGTGACAGGTTGCAAGCCCATACCCGCTTTTTATTGGAAAACTAACCTAGCACATACTTTACTACTATTTTTAGTTCGAGGGCATGCTCGTTTCTTTACGATGTTCTCCTTCACCGTTTCGAGCTCGTGGTAATGCGCACATAAATTTTTCGAAACGAAAAATCCATTGGTGCACGGATGGCATTCGAACCCACGACCTCCAGATCTTAAGTCGGGGTACATCCCACTATGCCACAAAAAAAAAAAGCTTATTCCCATCTACATTACATTTAACACTTAACTATTACATTTTTTTTTTGGGGTGTAAGGGGTTCCAACCCTTATCTTCGGAACCCAAGCAAACCCCACCTGCACGTGGTGCACCCTGCTAAACAACGAACGGAGCTCTGGCGGCCGGCTGATTGCGGCATAGCACAGCCTACATCGGCACAGCTAAATCCCCTGGCCACCGACGGGCAGCAGCGTCGGTGATGCGAGAAGCTGTGCCCTGCGATCCCCAACCCGCATGCCCAGCGTGGGGATTATGGGCATATCCCCCTTTATTAGGGGAGGCCTATGTCCAGCAGTGGACTGATATATGCTGGTGTGGTGATGTGGTATTACTTTTTACAAAAATTACAAGGGCACCCAAAAGCGAGGGTAGGCCTCCTCCATGCTATTCCATTGGTGTCGATCTTTAGCGAGTCTAGTCCACAGCATTCCTGCAGCCTCTACTAGAGTCGCACCACCTTTTGTTAGCTCTTATAATGATAGTGTTTACAAAATAGTCAGTCGTTAATAATATTCGTAGAAACTTCTACAACAATCGAAGCAAGTTCCTATCCTATCATAATTATGCTACCTTATCCTACTAATATTATAAAAGTGAAAGCTTTTTTTATTTTTCTTTATTTATTAATTATCAACTAAATAAAAATTGACGGAGATAAAGAGCGACAACGTTCGGGAGTGGGGGCTCGTGACGTCACGGCTATGTTAGAAGTGTACTAAGCAGTGACGTCACGCGGAACTTCAACGCACTGTATATTTGTAATTTTTTGTTTAATTCACAATAGAAATAATACGCCAATATTTTTTGATAATTAATAAAATTAAAATTCTTTTATTTCAGGCACAGTGTAGACCCATATCACAAAAATCACAAAAAAATATAAAAATACATAAGAAAACCTTGCAAAGATAAAACTTAAAATATAAAATTATCTAATTAAGATTATCACATAATAAATATAAACAATAAACAATTAAGCCTAGAACACACCACTGTGTCCGAGCACGTAATTTTTTATTTCCGTCCATATGAACGGAAATCCAGTGTTTGTAGATTGGATTGGCTAGACACAGCCCCCAGGATCGCGTTGCTAGAACGACTTAAACGACTCCAGAAATCAGCTACTCTATTTCTTATAGAGATAAGAATAGGAAAAGAAATCAGGAACTCTCGCGCCTCAGAACTATTGTTGTAAGTTTGTTATAATGTAAATAATAATAATAATACGGGACGTAATCACACAGTATCATGTAGCCCCAAACTAAGCAGAGCTTGTATTATGGGAACCACATGATTGATAAACTACACATATTTTTTTTTTGTAAATACATACATATCATACATAGTAAACACCCAGACCCGAGACAAATATCTACAGAACATGCAATCATTTGTCCCGCAGCGGGAATTGAATCCGCAACCTTCTGCGTCTCAGTAGACCTTCGCCCACTGCACCACAGAGGCCGTCAAATGACGGACTTATTAGAATTTTTCAGTCGACATCCCTATTCTATGATTCATACTGCGTCGATGACGACATTTTTATTTCGATCATCATTCAAACGCTCAGGGGATCTACTACAATTCACCGAAGTACAAAATTACGTGTTTCGTTTCTTGCGATTGGTACCCATAATCAAACGAAAACCGACCTTTCGGCACGAAATTTGTAATGTAACGGTCTGAACGTCGCGCATCCTACTCTATTTCTATTGACGGCCTCTGTGGCGCAGTGGGCGAAGGTCCGCCTGAGACGCAGAAGGTTGCGGGTTCGATTCCCGCTGCGGGACAAATGTTTGCATGTTCTGTAGATATTTGTCCCAGGTCTGGGTGTTTCTATGTATGATATGTATGTATTTACAAAAAAATATATATATGTGTATTATATTAATCACGTGGTTCCCATAATACAAGCTCTGCTTAGTTTGGGGCTACGTGATGCTGTGTGATTACGTCCCGCATTATTTATTTATTTATTTATTTCACAAAACATACGACTGCAATATTAGAATTGACGGTATGAAATACGACTAATCGCACGAAACGAAACACGAAATTTCATACTTCGGTGAATTTTAGTAGACCCCCAGTTATTTTTCCGTTCTCGAAACCAAACAAAAATTTGTCCTTAACGTAATAAAATATATCTTATGTCATAACATCATCATCATCATCATCATCTAGCTTCTACCAGCAGCCGAGAGCAGATCGTCACTTCACCTTACCCAGAGGGCGTCCTACACTACGTTTGCCGAGCCACGGTCTTCAATCAAGAACTCGTTCACCCAACGGTTATCGGTTCTTCGTCAGATATGGCCAGCTCACTGCAAAAGCTTGCTAAATCCAGATACGACCACTTTATTTCTATGTCGGTTTTAATATACCTCAAATTACAACAACACTATAAGTTTGTTATAATGCTATTCAACAAAATTTCAAAAGTCAAAGTCAAAGTCAAAATTGTTTATTGCGTAATATGGGTTAGTAAGTTATATTTATGTGATACAGGTTATTCTGAAGATGGAAATGTCCACAGTCATTGTAAATTGTGTTCTTGACCTGTCTCGAAATTGAATTCTCTTTCGTATAGTTTAGTCTAGACTATGAATGGATACTAGATGGTCTAGTCTAGGTAAAAAAAGCGCAACTTCATCGAGTTTAGGCTCGTTTGGTTCATCTTGACGAGTACTTTGTCTTTAAATGGTATCCAGGGTCTGATGATGGAGCTGAAAGGTGTCCATAAAGGTTGTATAAAAAAAAACTAAAGACTTGTTTTAAATTATAAGATTAAATGAACTTATCTTAAGTGAAGTTCTATCTTAATTATATATATCTTGAGTGAAATGCCATTTGTAGTGCTGTGGTCGTTGAAATGCTTGACACATCGTTTAGGGACTGTCAGATGGGACGGTTGGGTAACGATCCTTAGAAACGCCATGGAAAAGAAGAAGAAGAGAGCGTGGGGCGCGGGAAGGGAGGATGGACGTCGTCCATCGAACTCGAAAATACAAAGGAGAAATAAGATGGGATCGCGATGGATTTTGGGAATGAAAAGGAAAAGCACTACAAATGGGAGATCACTGCATTCCTCGATATGTGCTTACACGTTAGATTTACCTCATCTTCGACATATAAACTCCTTGCCTAAGACGGCACATCCAAAACCCCCCCTTTTTAACACTAAAGTGTTACCCTAGGCATGGGTTGATCGCAAAATAGGACACTTTAAACGAAATGAAGTTTACGTCATTGTCAAAACGTGAGGAACGTCATTTTTTGTTTCTTTTTTTTAGAACAATAGTGAGTGGTAGACGCTGTACTCCTTACTATGTTGTACCAGTTGTACATGTTATTTTAAATGTCTTCTAAGGATTTATATTTAAGCTGCTTATTTACATATTACAGAATTCTTGTTTCTTGCACCTTTTGGAATGCTGGCCTCGAGCCTCTGGAAGAGGGCGCAAACACAGTTTTACAACATTTGCAGTTGTTAACGTTCATACCTGTACTTTGATAAATGTACCTCCCCATGTTTTGTGTTCCAATTAACAATTTTCTAATTTACAGCCTACGCACATTGGACGACAAACGTCAGCGATTAGACGCTACGACAAGCAGCGGGAGACAATTTTCATACATTTTGTTCAAAGCTCCGCACAGACGGCGACAATCGCGACAGCAAGATATGACAGACGCTCGCGACTAAGTGCGACGACAAAGCGTCGTGTTTGCGAGGGCTGTTAATCTTCTAATTTAAATCAAAATGTATGTGTTTTGTTATTGTATGTTGGTATTAATATAGATTATACCCTGGTGTTTATTATGTATAATAGAATTATATTAGTAATGTGTAAAAAAGTGTTTATTTTAATGTAACATACATTTTATACAGGATAAATTATTCTAGTTTTACTAAATTTATTGTGTAAATAAGCACTTCTCTATTAGGTTTATGTGGATTACATTTTGTTTGTTTAGAGACAATAACCTTTTTTTACGGGGTGTACAGGGTTCCAACCCCTATCTTCGGAACCCAAGCCATCCCCACCTGCACGTGGTGCACCCTGCTAAACAACGAACGGGGCTCTGGCGGCCGGCTGATTGCGACATAGCACAGCCTACATCGGCACAGCTAAATGCCCTGGCCACCGACGGGCAGCAGCGTCGGTGGTGCGAGAAGCTGTGCCCAGCAATTCCCAACCCGCATGCCCAGCGTGGGGATTATGGGTATATCCCCCTTTATTAGGGGAGGCCTATGTCCAGCAGTGGACTGATATAGGCTGATGTGGATGATGTGGATGTGGAACCTTTTTTTGCATGAGCTTTGGCGTCAGGTTTTCTTCAGATGATATTATTATCCATTTAGATATTTTTTTTATTTGGCTTTACCTTTGATAAATAAGAAAATGATCACAATTATTAGTGTTTTATCAAGAGGTTTAACTGAACCTTCCATTTAACACGACAGTCTTGAAATTACTACGTAATTATAAAAGGCAGGAAGTTCTCAATGCGTCTAAATCTTTTTTTATATATTTTCCCCGATTCCTCGAAAAAGGCTGCATCGATTTTTTGAAATTATTTTGTTTGTTTCAAAGACTATACTTCCCAGGTGATCCCATTGCCATCAGATCAAGATCCGATGATGGGATCCTGGAGAAATCTAGAGAACTGTTCAAATACTTATCATAGGCACACCAATGGCGTTTTAGATACGTTTTATAGTACCTTGAAGTGCATGCTTTTCATGATGACCGGAGGAACTAACTCTATTTCTGAGTATAAGTAAGTAAATAATAATATTCAGTTAAGTAGGTATTTAAAATCGGTTTTAAGTTATTAAAAAAAACTTGTTTATTTTGCTTCACATTTTTACAATAGTAGATTGTTTTACAAGGGACTAAACCATCCCATTATATACGAGGTTGTTATACTCCCGAGCTTAGCGAGGTAGGATGACAAGACCGAGTTATAATGGGTGGTTTTGGCCCGAGTAAAACACTCTACTTTTCACTTCGATTGCGAGAAAATAAAACAATTCAAAATTAGACAATTTTCAGAAATTTTATTAAAAATTAATCAACCTTCATAAAACATCACCAAGACGGTTCTATTTTCAAAAAAAAAAGATTGACGGAGCACGAAGAAGTCGAGTTTTTATGTAAGAGAACGAATGCTTTGTACGGGCTGATGATTTTAGACAAAAATTAAAAAGAAAAAATACTTTTTAGCCCGAGGTATTAAACTCGAGTTTTAGGCCCGAAAAGCTACACTATTATGATACACTTTTTGAGCAAGAGAAGTGAAAAACTAATTATGAATTAACTTTTGTTGTAGTTGTAAGATTGTAGAAAATATTTAACTTTCTATAGGTACCTACCTACCTCCTAAGTTTATATTGTAAAGCCTCTACGAGGCTCATTTTACGGTCGAAGATCTGAATGTAGGCACATACCACATGAACCAATAAAGACAAGACAAGACAAAGACAAAATTCATTTATTCAGTAGGAACTGTATAGTACACTTTGAAACGTCATTTTTTTTAAATTTACCACCAATTCGTAACGTGACCAAACAGAGAAGAATTGGCAAGAAACTCTGCTTGGCTTATATTTTTTTAACGTCGTACTTAATATCTATTACATTGTTTTTGATGGAGTTGGAGGCAGTTTCATCCCAAGCTTTTTTGTCATCTAAATAATCAGATATTTTATAATAAGCTTTATTACATAGATTACGTTTAACAACATTTTTAAATAAAGAATAAATAATTAAGATTATGATTAGGTATGATTATGAAAAAGTGTATCCACTCACCTGATTAAAGGTAAACTCTCTTGGCAGCGACATGTTGAAATATCAGGAGGTAATGCCAAAGAAAACTGATCCTCAGATTCTGTTGATTCTAGCTTACACTGATTTGAGGCGGCATAAGCCGAATTATGCATTTGTTTTTTATATATAATTCTCTTAAACGACGCCGTTTTCACTGATTTCTATAAACTTCTGTTAAAAATGCTGCGAACTGTACAATATATAGCGTTATTTACGGTGCGACCACCATTTTTGGTGTGAAAAGAGTTAAAAATATGTATATTTTTTTGCGTTTTGGCACTAGGATATTGTGCAGGTGTTCGCGTTCGGGTTTGGGTGGTGAATGGTAGCGGGCATGCGCTGTTGACGCGATCAATATGAGTCTAGGAGATGAGGAGGGATCGGTACGTTGTTTTGTTAAAGGGTAAAGCCCTTTCTGAGTGCAATATCCAAGCAGTATAGAGGTGTGAAACCCTGAATGCTTCAGATGACATGTTCGAGTTTGAACAATAATTTCTAGAAAATATTGGCTTCGAGCTGAGGACAGAACATGATGATGCATAATAGGAGAGGCCAGGCAGTATGTACAGCAGTGGACATGATTATGATTTACTTTCGATCAAACATAGGAAAATCCTACTAAAGATTGTAAAGATATGTTTTTCCTTTCACGCTAAAACTACTGAATGGTTTGTGCTGAAATTTTGCACTTATAGTTACCTATACCTAGTTGTAAACCAGAAATAACATTAGGCTTCTTTTTAGTCGGGTAACATGCGAGCGGAGCCGTGGACGGAAGCTAGTCTATCATGAACCCCCAATAGGCTTATTCTCACTTAAAATTAATTATAATCTCTTTGATAAAGCTGTATAATGTAAATTTGAATTAAATAAAGTAGAATGCCGTCGGATGTATGGCGCTCGGTACCAAGACTAAAGTGAGTGCGTCAAAAAATCTCCAATAAGTTTTTAGTCGATTCTACTAACAAAATAATTAAAAATGAGGGTTATTGCCATAGTAACACTTTACATCAATGTTTGTTGCCATAGTAACGTATATATCATGGTTGTTGTAGTCTAATGGCGGCGTGCGGTGGAAACCAAATCAACAACATATTTTTTTCCTTGATTATTAATTCCGTTGGTGTGTAAAACTAAAGAAAATGTTAATGTCCTATATAAAATATAATAAATTTTATGGGATACGTTCGGTTTTGACGCAATAGGTACGGGTTCTCGACAAACTAAAAAAATAAAATGCATAGGTTAAGAATGTACCTAACCTACCTAATACTTTTTTAGGTAACACTTTTTTCTCTGACAGTACATATCCAGACAGAATATTACAAAGCTAGGTAATAAAAACTCCCCCGTCTCTCAGACTAAACAAAGAATATACCAGACTGATTCCGCCCGCGACTTCACTCGCTTGATATGGAGCCGGAAAAAATCCAAGGTCTTTGAATCTATCTTGATCATCCTTGCTTGGTCTTTCACTATCTTCTTGTCCACATTATGTATTTTCTACATAGAATTAGCATGCTGAAGTGGCAGTGGGCTGGCCATATCTGACGAAGAAACGATAACCGTTGGGGTAAACGAGTTCTTGAGTGGAGACCGCGGCTCAGAAAACGTAGTGTAGGACGCCCTCCAACCAAGTGGAGTGACGATCTGCTGTCGGCTGCTGGTAGAAGCTGGATGCGTCGAGCTCAGGACAGGGCGCAATGGTGCTCATTAGGGAAGGCCTATGTCCAGCAGTGGACTGCTATAGGCTGATGATGATGATCGTTCATTCCACTCGACAACAGAACGAAACCACCAGTGGTGTCGTTTGCAACCACTATTCCGTTTGACAATAGCGAATATTATTCATATCCTGCAAAATGTCATAGGTAGGTGTAATTTATATCCCTACTAGCTATCACCCTTGACTTCATATGTTAATAATTTACTGTTATTCATCATCATCATCAGCATATAGCTGTCCACTGCTAGACATAGACCTCCCCTAAAAATCTTCCCTATTTACTGTACTTGATTGTTGATTTTGATAACTCGAGTATTTCGATTCAAGGAGTTCTAATAGAGATGATGCCTGGGTAGAAAAATAATAATTCTAATTAGTCCGTCAAATAGATTATCAAAAAATATTGGACACGTATTTTTTTATTTTTAAAATCAATGTAAATCGACAAAGTTATAGAGCGACAAAGTTCGGGAGTGAGGGCTCGTGACGTCACGGCTAGGTAAAAAGTGTACTTACCCGTGACGTCACGCGGAACTTCAACGCGCTATATCTGTGTCATTTTTAGTTTAATTGACAAGAAAAAGTACGTGTCTAATATTTTTTCCCAGCGGATGTCATAGCCGATTGATATTAGGTGAATGCCTAATAATGTATTATTCACACTTACCAGCGCACGTCGGAGAGCATCGAAGCGCATTTTAAAACATGCTTAATGAAATTGAAACATCAACAAAGCAGTTAAGTTCCTTATTTGCATGCAATTTACTCAGCTTTGTCAAATACTGACATAAATTGATCCGTAAGTAGATAAAGTAGTAATAGATGCGTAAATTGCATGCAAATAAGGAACTTAACTGCTTTGTGGATGTTTCAATTTTCTTTAGCATGTTTTAAAATGCACAGTATGTTATCGTTTTCTTCCCTTATAACCCAAAACAAAGTGCGTTGCCCCAGCGGAATGTTATAGCCGATTGATATTTGGTGAATGCCTAATAATGCCTACTTGTTAAATCTTAAAAATGTTGTAATATGTGTGTGATTGTAGTTGCAAATAAACGATATATCTATCTATCTATCTATCTACTAATATACCATTCACACCTACCGGCGCGCGTCGGAGAGTATTATTATTATTTATTTATTTAAGGAAAACCAACAGTACTAAACAAATACAATACCAACTTATAAAAAAAATAGAAGGCCAATTATAGGTTTCCACTAATAGAAGCAGTTAAGTTTTACAAAAATGAAAACAACAGGCAAGCTAACCTATAAAAGCAAAAGATGGAACAAAAAAGTAGGATTAAATATCATCATCATCATCATCATCATCATCAGCCTATAGCAGTCCACTGCTGGACATAGGCCTTCCCTAATGAGCGCCATTGCGCCCTGTCCTGAGCTCGACGCATCCAGCTTCTACCAGCAGCCTTTCGCAGATCGTCACCCCACCTGATAAAATATACCTACCTATAAAATGAATATTTAACCTTACGCTATACCGCAGTTTGGAAGAAATCGCCACTTGAAATTCGCCTCATCTTTGTACGACTGCACTCAAATATATCAAGAGAAGCGCAACATCTCCCTTCGGGTTCTCAAATGGTAAGCAAAGGGGTTTTCTGGACCTTACTTATACACATTTATTTACTCTGGTAGTTATTTTCTTAAAATAAAAATAAAGGTATTTATTCATTACATATATTTTTATTATGTATGTATAGTATAATACTTATGTTATGTACCAAAGGCTACGCATATATTTTAATAAAATAACTTAATTAATTTAAAATTATATTAATTTAACTTATGTTTATTTACATTAGAGAAATAAAGAATTATCGACATTTTTACATTACACTTCACACTTAAAATAAAAATGCGAGTATTTGTGTGTGTGTGTAAGTGTGTGTGTGTAAGTGTGTGTGTGTGTGTGTGTGTGTGTGTGTGTGTAAGTGTGTGTGTGTAAGTGTGTGTGTGTGTGTGTGTGTGTGTAAGTGTGTGTGTGTGTGTGTGTGTGTGTGTGTGTGTGTGTAAGTGTGCGTGTGTGTGTGAGAGAGTATGCTTTCTCCTTCTTAATACTCAACTCCGTAACAGCAGATACTACAAAATACATATTTCTTTTGTAAATAGTTAAATACTTATACACAGAAAACACCTAACCACGAAACAAATATTTGCAGTTGTAAATATTAATCCCGCAGCGGAAACCGAACCCGCATTAAGGTCTCTGGCACCCACTGCGCCACAGAACAAAACTGCTAATTAACAAACTGTGCTCTGGCGGCCGGCTGATTGCAGCATATCGCAGCCTAAGACAGACAACTACATCCCAATCGAAACGGCACAAAAATCACTTTTGTTGTATGTTTTATGCACCATTTAAAAATTTATTTTATCATTTTTTTTGTATTTGTTTTTATAGCGGAAACAGAAATACATCATCTGTGAAAATTTCAACCGTCTAACTATAACGGTTCATAAGTGACAGACAGACAGATGGACAGTGGAGTCTTATTAATAAGGGTCCCGTTTTTACCCTTTGGGTACGGAACCCTAAAAACCTACTTTATCATAAAAAATACACTTAACATATTTATATATATACTACATTTCTACTTACAAAGTACAACACTGCAATAGCAGTTTTAGGTAATGCATCCACAAAACCTATTGAAAGTTCCATCGTCACAAACTCTCCTTAAACGCCTCATCGAAGCATGTCTGCGTCTCAGTGGAATTGAGGCTTAAAAGAACGTCTGACGTCACGTTAGAGTTAGAATCAGCCGTTTGAGTTTCAGTGGACGTCAAGTTGCCACTACGCGGACTTGAGGTAACACTATCCAACGAAAATGGGTATTTCGGTGAATCGCAGTAGCAAAAGCAGGTTTGGGTACCCTTAATACTCATATCTACTGATTCCGTTATAGTCTCTTTGTGAGACCGATTCGCGAACAACCCAAACTCAAGCGGGAATGTCTGAGTTTGGATATCAGATAGCGTCGTTTCAGAATAGAAGAGGGAATCTTCTTCGCTTGACTTCATTATCAGTTCTTCTAGTCTCGTCTGAGTTGATATTTCAGTGTTGCCATGCCACGATGGTAAGGCAACATCATTCTTTATGTTATCATTTTGTGTCTGTGTCGCGAACGAACGCTTCGGGCTGTCAGTTTCGAATAAGCTCTCGACGGCCATCTTGGCTTTTTTGTTAACAGTTTCTGTAACAGCTTTCCGTTTCTCAGCTGTTCTAGCGTTTTTGTATTCTTTATGCTTCTCCGGGTGACGTCGCATTAGATGAACTAATAATTTTTCTCGGTTACTATACTCCTTATTGCAATCCTCGCAGACAAACACCATGTTGCAAGTGCTATGATGGCGGTTGAACTCTGCAATCGTAGAAAAGTCTGACTCGCATTTATCGCAATGAAATATTTTGCTCTTATGAACTTTATTATAATGTTGATTTATGTATTTTCTCTCTGTAAAATATTTATTTTTACCGGTTCTTTGATTGTAAACACAGTTTTTCTGCCAACAATAGTAATGATATTCGATTAAGTAATCCTTATTGTGTTCGTGGACTCTAATAAGATGGTTTAAAAGATCGTTTTTCTTCGTATAAGTTTCTTTGCAGTTGTAAGGGCAGGGAAAGTTAAGGTTCTTATCCATGTCTTGTGCTATTATGCTGAATATAAGTGATTTCTCGTCGAATTTGAATGTAATACTGTTCTCGTCTTCGATGTGCTGGTTCTGAAATAAAAATAAATAACAAGGATAGGATCCGCAATAAGACTATCTGACATAGAACTAAAGTTGTCGACATAGTTTAGATAAAGAATTGAATCAGGCGTGACTTTGCAGAAATCCATTACAAGATATTTAAAAGATAAAATACTTAGTAAAAATTCCGCCAACTCTCTCTGACGAGTTTCATAAAAACTCAACAGAAATTTGACAATGTTTCGCCTTCCCCATAAGGCATCATCAGGAAGCTTGGCGCTCGGCGAAGCAACACGTCTGCGAATTTTTGCGGAGTGCCGAAGGCGGACAGCGAGTATATCGTTTCCTGATGATGACTTATAGGAAAGGCGAAACATTGTCGAATTTCTGTTGAGTTTTTATGAAACTCGTCAGAGAGAGTTGGCGGAATTTGTACTAAATATTTTATATTTTAAAAATCTTGACATAGCTCAGAGAATAAGCAAGCTGAAGTGTCAGTGGGCTGGCCATATCTGCCGAAGAGCCGATAACCGTTGGGGTAAACGAGTTCTTGAGTGGAGACCGAGGCTCAAACGTAGTGTAGAATGCCCTCCAGCCAGTTAGAGTGACATCTCTCAAAGAACTCGTTTACCCCAACGTTTTTCAGACTGATATGGCCAGCCCACTGCCACTTCACCTTGCTAATTCTCTGAGCTATGTCGACAACTTTAGTTCTATGTTATATGAATAATGTTCGTAATAATTGAATGCACACACTGAATACGTTTGTAATTTCCTACATTTTTTTATATTCAACGTATGAAAGTGTGGTAAATATCCAAGTTCGTATTGTTGTACGATGATAAATAAATAAAAAAAAAAATGCTGGACGTAATCAGTTAATCACACAGCATCATGTAGCCCCAAACTAAGCAGAGCTTGTATTATGGGAACCACATGATTGATATATTACTTTTTTTTTTGTAAATACGTACATATTATAGATAGAAAACACCCAGACCAGAGACAAATATCTGTAGATCATGCAAACATTTATCCCGCGGCGGGAATCGAACCCGCAACCTTCTGCGTCTCAGGCGGACCTTCGCCCACTGCGCCAAAGAGGTCGTACATACATACATATCATTAGAAAACACCCAGACCTGAGATCACCCAGGATCGTCAGATCAGATGGCCTCATCTGATCTGACGATCCGACGTCCAAGATCTGTTGTTATTGCTATATTATTTACGGCCTGTTCATATAACATACCGGTACCAATGGCGCTTCGTTTTTCCTTGAAAATCATCGGTGAAGGTATAATATAGGATTCCATACTTCAAAGATTATTGTAAATTTAATTACCACTGCAAAATTCCTTAGTGTCATGTCAGACTTCTTGCACTGCTGCTCAAACAGCTTGCATTTCATCAGGGTGTCTTCACAGGAGGTGCATAGCAGCTCCGAAACACCATCTGATCTCCGTAGCTGGAAGAACAAAAAATATAATAAATATAAAACAAAACAAATAATATATACTAGAGCTACGACCATATCTGCCTACAACGCTATTCCACAATTATCTAGCAATAACCAAATGACCATTGATGTCAATGCATGCAGACCCAGCACCACAAGGCTGCAATGCGTGATGTCGTCCACTCTCCACTTCAGTTCATTTATTCATTCATTTATTCATTTATTTATTGCAGTCATAATGTTGGGTACAAAACAAGGATGATTAGTATAACACTATGAACCCAATTTTAGGCACAGCAATGGTATGGAGTAGGAGTCAGCCCGTTAAAAAGTATGTGAATTGAACTCAATTTGATTGTTAATTTCTGGAATCTCAATCTGTTAATTTAAGTGAGTCACTGAAAAAATCTTTTAAGCTATAATAACATTTATTTATTAACGTTTCTTTTAGATGTCGTTCAAAAGTTTTGTCATTTTCCTCGTCTTTTAGATTTTCCGGGAGTTTATTATAAATTTTTACAGCCATTGTATTTGGGCCAGAACTGTGTATCTTCAATTTTGAACTAGGTAGTTCTAATTTATGTTTTTGTCTACTAGGGTAACGTCGCGGCAAGTCGTTGGTTTTCAGGAAAAAGTTAGGATATTTTCTTACGAATTTACTTATTTCTATTATATAAATACCCGTGTGTGTTAGTTTTTTTGATGACAAAAGTGTGGTCTGCAGCTATTTGGCTCTTTAATGTTTACTAAAATACGGACGCATTTCCAACCTCGAACCCATCAATTTAGTTATAATTTAGTACATTTTCTAGTATTACTTTAACTATGTAGAACTCAATAAAGAGCTAAAATCATCGTTTTTTTTAACTCCAGGCGTTGTTCCTATATTTTCCGTAAAAAATAAATGATGATAATAAATAAAACATCTCTCGGCGCCCAAGGAAACCTCACCGGCTCGTGGTGCTCCCTGCTGACTGCACCAACCCACACTGGAACAGTGTGGTGGGATAAGGTCCAAACCCCCCCCAAACATGGACAAACACAACAAAAATTATGATGTAGACCCAAACTAAGCAGAGCTTGTATTATGGGAACCATATCACAGATAATGTAGTTATATACATTTATTTTTGTAAATACATACATAATTATACTTAAAAAACACCCAAACCTGACACAAATATCTGAAAATAAAGCAAACATTTGACCCGCAACCTTCTGCTTCTCAGGCGGACTTTCGCCCACTGCGCCACAGAGGCCGTCGCAAGAATTAAAACATGGTACAAAATTTAAGCAGAACCCTAGGTAGTATGGTCAGAAGACTTAAGCCTACCCAAATTGGGCTAAGAAATAAAATAAAGGATACCTGAATTCCAGCGTATTTTCGAAAATCATCAATAAGTCCCCATTCTCTGATGTCCTTCATTTCCCCGCAGTCAGCGAGGCATCCGCGGCAAACAACGGCGTGGTCGCTCAGCGGGGTATCCAGTTTCACGTATGGAGCAGTCATTTTCAAGCATTTGTTTAATTTTCGCAAAATATTCGGCTTTTTTAGCATTTTAAAAACATTGTTGTTTTTTTTTTTTTCAAAACTTGACATCTGTCAATCTGTCGTCAATCAAGGTCATCAACAGTTTGACTCTACCATCATGGTGAGGAAGTGCAGGTAAGAATCGAACGTTAGTTCTTTGCTCTGGCGCTGGCGTCAACTTCGAGAGTTATTATTATTTATTACTCTCGAGTCATTTAGTATTGCTCTGACTTCCATCCTATCTCATGGGTTGGCTTCTCAGAGGCGTTTCGAGGGCGTATAGTTTGGTGTCTCCAGGAGCTCGCGAGGTAAGGTCGCCATGGGCATCGTCATATTTAAAAAGTATAATATCGTTGGCCATGCCATGGGATGTTGTTAAATGTAGGTCGGGCATGTAAGGCGTGATGGCGTTAAAGTGTTTGTCTGCGCGGTCTTAGATTCTTCGTGCTAACATAACCATGAAGTCCTAACGCTGGGCATTTGCACGTCGCGGGTGACGATGTCGTTCCTAACATACCACATGTGCACCCTCGGAGGGCTATGTTCTGCTGAGCTTCCAACAAGAAAAAAGCCACCCTTAAAACATTCTTCGTAGATTTACATCTTTTTTCTGTTCTGTGGGTATAAGTAAGGAGGTTTTCAAAGACTAGAACAATCAAAACAAATAATTTCGAAAAATAAATTGAAATGTGTCACATTTGGCATTTTGTTTGGCTCAGCTAAATTTACAAGAGTATGATTGTCTCATAAAAAGGTAATTTTTCACTTGAATTTTCAGTATTTTCCAATACTTATTTTCGTATTCGTATTCCGGTGGAAAAGCCGGTAGATATTATTGCCACGAAGTTGTCCATCAACGTTTCGTTTCGCGCAATTCGTTCACCGCCCCGCGGCCAAGTTCACGTCGGTCGCCATTTGCGCCACGATTGCTGGTTGTTGGTCTTGTGTGAGAAATTGGTGAAATTCTAGGTTAGAGTGCTACAACACGAGTTATTTGTGCTTATAAAATAATTTTAGTGGCCGAGACCTCTCAAAGTCTTAGCCAAATGTCATAGGAAGCACTCCAAGTGCAAATACACAGTGAGTATTATTACCCTTAACAATCCTACGTAGCATGGATACACGTGTTGTAATAGTTAAAATTTTCCCAATTTACGCATCTACGAAGTGCAATTTACTGTCGACTTTGTACTCTGATTCGCTACGAGTCGTTGGTAGGTTGAAGTCAATTGTGTGAAAAGTATTTTGGTTTCTGGGTTGATCTATTTTTGGTTTGGCTGAATGTACTATTTTCTAGTGCTCGTTTCTTGAAAAAAGTTTTTGCTCCTTTGCCGCGTAAAAATCGTAAACAAATAGCTTACGTGTATGTTTTTTAGAACTTTTCTAATGTAAAATAGAAAGTTGAATAAATTATATGCTAATCAGGGCACCTTTCATTTGTTGACATACAAAATACAACACATTTGTAAACTCTCAATCCTCACTGATTTTTTTAAACTTTTCTCTTTATATACCTAGTGATGTGCCAACTATGTATGGCCAGATAATCATCTTCCGTTCTCTAGAATAAAAATATTAATACTCTATAGTGCAAAAGTCTGGTAAGAACCTTATTAGTTTGACCATTAACATGGTTACAATCTCTAGATGATCAATATTTTAATATTAAAGTAATGCATGCCCTCGTACAACAATCTAAGTTTATATCCAAAGGTTTTTGTCAGGAAAATATTAATAAATCTAAAATCAGTTACTGTTCTAGAATCTAGATTATAAATAAATAATACTGGAAATTATCACAGTAACATCAAAATAATTATCATATCAGTATTAGGGTGCTTGTACCTATAATTATTATTTACATGTTAATTATGTAATTGATTGATATTTTTGTTGTCTAGCAACAAAACAAACCTCTTTGTCATAGTGAAATGAAAATTCACAAAAGTCCCAAAACATTTATGCTAAAGAAATGATAATTCTACTACTAATTTAAAGTTCAGGGATAATGGTTCTGCAATGACATTCCACATTGGTGTGTTTTGGGCATTGCCCGGACTAAGCTGACACCAGCCAGCCCAACTCCTTGAATTACGGAGAAGGACTCAGGGTTGGTGGCAATATTGCTCTAGAAGTCAGAATCTGGGGAAGCGAATCGTATAGGTGCAATTCTAATGAGTTGCACCAGAAATTATTGATACGAGAGTATTAGCCATCCACTGGAGATCCAGTATTTGCCATCTTTTTAGGCATTTAACCGGCCAGGTGGAGTGACTATCTGCGAAAGGGTGCTGGTAGAAGCTGGATGCGTCGAGCTCGGGAAAGGGCGCAATGGCACTTGTTAGTGGAGACCTATGTCCAGCAGTGGACTGCTATAGGCTGATGATGATGATAAAGTCTTGTTTATTTTTTGCTGATTTTCCTTAATTCCATTGCCAGGGTCTATAGTTGCATAATATAATACCTAAATAATAATAATAAAAGCCTTTATTCAGACATCTTTCATATAGAAATCACACATAAATTAAATTAACTTCACAATTTTCCTTGCTTATATTTTTGCCTCAACAGTAATTTTTATATTTTGTTTTATTTATAATTTGTTTGGGTTTTTGCCTCGACAGTACCTTATGTATGCCCCTTATTGGCAAAGGTCTCCTCCATCTGCCTCAATTTCTCTCTATCCATAGCTGATCTTGTCCATGCACCTGCTATAACCTTTATATGGTCGACCCACCTTATGAATGGTCTGCCTCGTTTCCTTTTCCATGATTCTTGTGAACCAGTGCATTATTGTTTTTGACCATTTTCTCTCCCTCCTATTGTATTACAGTCGCATACTTCTTCTTCTTCGTATGAGTTAGTGACTAACTCTGGTGTCAGAGTTTTTAGGCCATCCGAAGGCCTCCGACATGGCTTAACGACTGAAAAGCCAGGACCAACTTCTTAAAGTGCCTTCTTGAAGCACAGAATCGCTCAAATCTAAATGTCACTAAATGGTTACCCATCCAAGTAGTGACCGGGCGGAGTGTTGCATAACCAAGGTGATCTAAGTACACCGAAGTAAACCATGACAAGCGCTTTATGAGTTGCATACTTAAACCCGGTATTTGTTTCAGTTGCAGGGCAGACCAGAAATGAAGATTGTCACAACACACACAGATCACATAGATAAACTTATGATAACAGTGCCTACAACTCAAAACTCTTTACATATTCATATTTAGAATTCAAAAAAATAAAAACTTTATTATTGAATATCTTATATTCAAAGGAACATCACTATTGCAACCAAGCAGTTGAAGTGAAAACAGTTTTGTTTTAAAATTCTTGTTTATGGATAGTTGTTGTTTAAAGTTATAGATATTAGTGGTACAATGAAGATACCAGATAGTTCAGCAAATGTTGGAGCTTATTACGGAAACGATGAGAACGGACAGTGGCAGGTTTGTATTAAAAATATCCTAATTCGCTTCACTTCTTTATTCAAAGGCTTCTGGGTTAGTTTTCCACAATTTTGTCAGTATCAAGTATTTATCCTACCTTCATAATCTATATATATAAAAATGAAACCCGTTTTCCTTGGTCACGGCATCACGCGTGAATGGCTGGACCGATTTCACTAATTCTTTTTTTGTTGTATTTGTTATTATTAGGAGAAGGTTCTTACGGAAAAAAATATTAAGAAAATCTCTCAGAAATATTGGAAAATATACATTTAATTTTGCATATTTAAAAAAACGCGCGTAACGAATGTCAATGTCATTCACAGCCATAGACTATATTGAAAGAGCATTGTTTGTTCGGAAACGTGGTTACTTAATTGCTACGCTAAGGCGGTACGAAGTTCGCCGGGTCAGCTAGTAATAGTTTGTGACTATGGATGTATGGATGAATGTTTGTAACTCTCTCACACAAAAACTACTGAATGGATTTGGATGGAACTTGGAATTAAGACAAGGCTACTTTTTATCCGGGTCTAAGTGAAGCCGCGAGCGGAAGCTATTTGTTCATAGCAATATGAGGCAACGTAGTACAGTCTATAAGTCCAGTCTTCAGTCAGGTCCCGTTCTGCTATAGCAATGGCGACTATAGCAAAAGACGATCGGCAAACAATTTTCTTCATCAGAGAATTCCAGTCCAAACAGCCTTAGTAATAGGTACTGTTAAATTGTTAACCTCCAATATATTATAAAATAAGCAACTGAAAAATCCGGGAAATCCCCTGTAGCAGGGGGAATTTATTTTATATGTAGTGATTAGCAGTGATAGGACTAGGTACGGCGAATTTACCTAATGTTGTGGAACAGGGAAAAAAGTGGAGACTTTCTTAGAACAAATTTTTGAAGTACCAAAGTGAAGCCGGTTTCAGTTCATCATTTATTCACAAAAAATAATGCTACTTTATTTATAAAATACTAGCTGAACCCGCCCCCATCTTTGTTTTCTTTACTTGTGCTCTCAGTAAAAGTGTTATTTGACTTACAAGGACTTTCACTGATAGGTAGGCTAGGTTTTTATTCCCTAGATATTTAGGATTCCACTTAACTACCCGAAGGCCTCCGACATGGCTTATCGACTGAAAAGCCGGGACTAACATCTTAACGTGCCTTCAAAGGCACGGAAGCGCTCACATCTAAATGTCACAAAACGGTCACCCATCCAAGTATTGACCGGGCGGGGTATTGCTTAACCAAGGTGATCTGCTAAGCTGATGTTAACCACGCCACGGGCGCTTCAAGTAAATTGTCCCTACCTATTTGTATCACTGGTGATTAGGTAAGACAGAACGCAAGAAAGTGGGGTTGTATAGACATTTTGTCAATTTCACACAAAAGTGAATACAACAGAATAATCCATTGTTTATTATCAGTTGCATTCCAATGAACATACCAACTTGTATTTCTTAGTAATTAGCAGCTAAGTGTTTGATAAGAAAGCAACTTTTGTTAAATAGGGTTACAATAGGCTGTCCACTATGAATAAATTGGATGTTTTGAAGTTTATAATCATTCACACACACACACACACACCAGCCTATATCAGTCCACTGCTGGACGTAGGCCTCCCCTAAGAAAGAGAGATATGCCCATAATCCCCACGCTGGGCATGTGGGTTAAGGATCACAGGGCACAAGTTCTTGCACTGCTGATGCTGCTGCCCGTCAGTCGCCAGGGGATTTAGCTGTGCCGGTATTAAGCTGCGCTATGCTGCAATCAGTCGGCCGCCAGAGCCCTGTCTGTTAGTTAGCAGGGTGCACCATGTGCAGGTGAAGTCGGTTTGGGTTCCGAAGATAGGGGTTGGTACCCTTTACACTCTAACATCTAATGATTCATTCGCATCATTTATTTAAGATGCAGCTCCTTCCATCTGCCTCTCCAAAGCAGTCTCCTTTACTTCCCTATACAATATGACATCTATTTCTCTTTAATGTGGCTCATATAATAGGCATGACGACTGGGTCAAAAAATAATAATTCTAATTAGTCCGTCAGTTAGATCAACAAAAAATACTGGACACGTATATTTTTATTTATCGAATCAATAGAAATTGACGGAAATAAAGAACGTGAAAGTTCGGGGGTAGGGGCTCGTGACGTCACGCCTAGGTGAAAAATGTACTATATCGTGACGTCGCGCGGAACTTTAACGCACTATAACTTTGTTATTTTTTGTTTAATTGACAAAAGAAAAAATACGTGTCTAATATTTTTTGGATATGTAAATAACGGACTAATTAGAATTTTTCAGTCGTCTAGCCTATTTATCCTTAGTCTTCCCCTGTCTCTCTTTCTTTTTACTTTTCCCTCTATGATGTTGCTGTAATGTTGTAAGGTGTCCAAACATATATTTCCTCATGATATCTATATTTATAACAGTATTATAGCCTACTTTATTATTCTACATGTGAAAGTTTGTGAGTATTGATGAATGGATGTTTGTTACTCTTTCACGCTAAAACTACTGTATGGATTGGGCTGAAACTTGGAGTATACAGTGTTTGTAACCTGGATTAACAAATAGGCTTTTCGTCCCGGTACCACGCCAGTGGAAACACAGGCGGAAGCTAGTAATAGATTTATTTATTTATTTTGATGGCCACACCATGATTTTTGTCTTGAATTTGATTATTTGATTTTCTTTTTTGTGTATTTAAGGAAACGTATTTTACGAAACTGTATTAATTTGTATTATTCTTGGCTTATTTACATATTTCGGCCCGCTTCCACTCCAAATATTGCCATACCCAACACGGGTCCATTATGTGTAAACGGTAAACCTAACCTACAATAATTATAAGACCTGATAATGTAACATAATGATTGCAATAAATTACTTTTACTATGACTGATATTTCTCATGGCAACACCATCATGGCTGTGTTATTTGTCATAGCAATACCATGGCTGTGTTATTTCGCATGGCAATACACCACCATGGCTGTGATACAGCCAAACTAAACTGATGATAGACAATGTATTTGCAGCCGAACGGAGTGATCATAGACAACGGCGTCGGCGGCGGAGTGGTTGGGAGTGGTGACGCGGGCGTTCGACCCGTATACCCGGTTCATATACCGAGACATATGCCTGGTACGTTTTATGGCCTGCGTATACCGGCACGGCATTTCAAGGAATTCAATTTTTTACCAATTCATTCAAACCTGTCGAAATAGAAATACGATCCAAATTACTACGCTTTAAAGCGACGATACATGTCAAACCTCCCTCTCGCTGGCACTATTCAACATTTTTGAAGATATAAAATCACTGAATGTAGTTATGCAAAATAGCAAACCTTCACGGTCTAGAAAATAACGATACAAAGGTTCAGCAATAATATCATGTTGAACCCAACACGTTTTCCTACCAAAAAATTTGCACCAAAATTAATCACATTGGTGCAAGTTTTTTGGTAAGAAAACGTGATAGAATCAAAATTATATCATCGCTGAACCTTTTTATTGTTATTTTCTAGGCCGTGAAGGTTTGCTATTTTGCATAACTACATTCAGTGATTTTATATCTTCAAAAATGTTGAATAGTGCCAGCGAGAGGGAGGTTTTACCTTTAAGTCAAGTCGCCTTAAAATAATCCCGCGGCATCGAAATGGACGTCACGGTATTATTTCAAAGCATAGGAATTTGTATCGTATTTCTATTTCGATAGGTTTGAATGTTCATTGGTAAGAATTGAAATCCCTTACCATGCCGTTCCGGTCTGCGGAGGTCTTTATATATCTATATTTTTAAGGCGCGGTTTATACTGAAGAGAAGTGACGGGGACACCTGGCGCTGCGCTTCAATAAATATACTGAATAGGCAGAGATGGGCGGTGCGATGCGATGATATTAAATAATAAATAAATAATGCTGGACATTCTCACACAGCATCATGTAGCCCTAAACTAAGCAGAGCTTGTATAATGGGAATCACATGACTGATAAACTACTTATACACTTTTTATTGTAAATACATATAGCCAATACTGAGACAAATATCTGCATATAATGCAAACATTTGACGATCTGCGAAAGGCTGTTGGTAGAAGCTGGATGCGTCGAGCTGAGGACAGGGCGCAATGGCGCTCATTAGGGGAGGCCTATGTCCAGCAGTGGACTGCTATAGGCCGATTATGATGTAGTGATACATAGAAAGCACCCAAAGTAATAATTAACTCTATAATATCTGATTCACTCCCAGGATACGTAATGGCGGGCGCATACTACCCTCAATTCGCACCCCCAGTACCACCTCAACCAACCGACTTTGAAGACTACATGTGGATGGAAAACGAAGAAGAATTCGACAAGCAGGTTGGTGATAATTATTCGGTAAACTAGTCTATTTTTTTCATATATAGCATACTAGCTTTCGCCCGCGGCTTCGCTAGCGCGGTAGCCGGTTAAAGTATCCTACGTTAATCCAGGTCATAAACTATGTATTCCAAGTTTCATCCAAATTCTTTCAGTAGTTTTGGCGTGAATGAGTAACAAACGTACATCCATACTCACAAACTTACTCATTTATAATACTAGCTTCCGCCCGAGGCTTCGCTCGCGTGGTACCGAGATAAAAAGTAGCCTATGTGTTAATCCAGGTCACAAACCATGTGTATTCTAAGTTTCATCCAAATCCGTTCAGTAGTTTTTGCGTGAAAGAGTAACAAACATTCATCCATACAACCATGGTTAGAAACTTTCGCATTTATAATATTAGTAATCTAAAGTAGTTTTTGCGTGAAAGAGTAACAAACATTCATCCATACAACCATAGTTACAAACTTTCGCATTTATAATATTAGTAATCTAAAGCTTTCAATCAGTGCGTCCTCGTCCTACCCGTCAAGACATACGCAGCCGTAACGTGGACACTCACAGTACGGCTAGTCCACCAGTTTAAAGTCGCTCAGCGAGCTATGGAACGAGCTATTCTCGGAGTTTCTCTGAAGGATAGAACCCGCAACGAGACTATAGTTACATATACAACGTAGAACTAAAGTTGGCGACATAGCTCAGAGAATTAGCAAGCTGAAGTGGCAATGGGCTCTCCATATCTGCCGCAGAACCGATAACCGTTGGTAAACGAGTTCTTAAGTTGAGACCGCGACTGGGCAAACGTTGTGTAGGAAGCCTTCCGGTCAGGTGAAGTGTCGATCTGCTGTCGGCTGCTGGTAGAAGCTGGATGCGTCGAGCTCAGGACAGGGCGCAATGCCGCTCATTAGGAGAGGCCTATGTCCAGCAGTGGATTGCTATAGGCTGATGTTGATAACTATTTTTTTGTATTTTCAGGTAATTCAGCAGTTGGAAGAAGAAGCACTAATGGAGCAATGCATAGAAGCGATGCTCGAAGACGAGCAGAGAGAGCGGAGAGGGCGGAACCCTAGGCCTCCGCAGGACCCTGACGCACCGACGTGAGTAGATAAATATATTTGTTTATTAGATAAACTCTGGTTAATGTCTTAAAACCTATCTAAGCGTCAAAACACACTGTTGCCGAAATTACGCGACGTAAGTCCCCGCCGATTACGAACCTGAATAGTAGCAGCTACGGTTTTAGAAAAAAACTTAAAATGTTTCTTGTTGACTGGCAGAAAAATCAGGAAAACCTCGTGATGGACACAAGTGCTTTATACTATCATTAATACAACTAATTATGTTCAGTACCTTCTTCTTTGAATGTGAAACCTGACCTACCTAATCATGTTTCTATGTAATTTGTTTTGAAAGTTTTTCTTATTTTGTAGTAGTTAAACGCACTGTTTTGCTGTTATATTATAATTTTTTTCTTCTTATTTTACACACTATAAATAAATAAATAAATTATCCTGGACGTTATCACACAGCATCATGCAGCCCCAAACTAAGCAGAGCTTTTATTATGGGAACCACATGATTGATATATTACATAGATACATTTTTTTTTGTAAATACATACATATCATACATAGAAAACACCCAGACCCGAGACAAATATCTGCAGAACATGCAAACATTTGTCCCGCAGCGGGAATCGAACCCGCGACCTTCTGCGTCACAGGCGGACCTTCGCCCACGGCGCCACAGAGGTCGTCAAGTTATTTATTCGTCGTCTATGTTATTTCTGTTTCTGTAACTATTAGTTTACACGTCCGCTAGATGTAATCGGTCCTAACGAAAGATAGCGTGGGTTGTTTGGTTACTTACAACTCGCATAATGCTGAGTTAGGGTCCATTTTGTATTACATCACATACAATGTACTATTTTAATAATAACTATTATTATTCTATGTACCATGTACCAATGCATTCCTAAGTTTTGATGTTGTTGCAAATAAATATCTTTTATTCTTATATATTCTTTATTCTTATGATGACGCCTGCAATGCTATTTGAATTACAGATGACACATTATGCTGAAATTACGTTTCGTTATGGCATACTGCCGAACTTGTCAAAAACAGCTGAACTTTGCGTAATTTTGGCCATAGTGTGTTTAGACATTTAGGCTTGTCTAGACACTGAGTTCTCGATAAAATGAATACCTATGTCATTAGGCTTGATGCTTGAAAAATACTATTTAGTCCGTCATTTACATTATCAAACAATATACACGTATTTATTCTTTTGTCAATTAAACAAAAAATGACAAAGATATAGTGCGTTGAAGTTCCATGTGACGTCGGCTTAGTACACTTTTTACATAGCCGTGGCGTCAAGAGCCCTCGCTCCCGAACTTTGACGCTCAGGGCGCAATGACGTACATTGTGGGAGAACTATGTCTAGACATGACTGCTATAGCCCACCACCATTCTGAGCATATTGGCGGACAGATGGGACTCTCCGTTTACGGGACACTGGATAGGCCTACACACAACACTTTTTAAGGGGCGTTGCCCCGGTAATTGAGGGTTCCTCATGTCAATGTATTTGTTGTTCCTGTCGCATTTGTTTTGTACCTTTCTTTTTTTTCCTCTTATCTGCAATCGGCTGTTCAGCCATAATCAGATGTGATCTGGGGGGGTGAGTCGTATGGGCGCAAAGAGTTGCGCCAGAAATTGGTTTTGTGAGAGGTTTGGTCATCCTCTTTGGTCGAGATTCAGTATTTGCCATCTTTTGAGGCGTTTAACATTTTCTTGGTCGTTGAGCAAGTTTTTGACCAGTTAATTTGTGTGCTTGTTAAGCCTTTCTTTGTATCGCTTGCTATGTATACTTATTTCTTCCTTAACGGTCGGCATCTTGTACCTTTCTGTGTATAATGAATTAATGATTTTTGTGTACGATTTGACATTATCCTTATTATTTTTATTTGACTTTTATGGGCTTTTAGCTTGAATTAAATGTTTTTTTTTATTTATTTATAGGATGATGATGTTTGAAAGAACCTCATTTGTAATTTTTTTTATTTTTGACAGTACAAGCAGCTGTAATGGCAACCCTGGACTATCACTAGAAGAGGCTGTCTCGCGGTCGACCCTAAATCCACTTGCGGCAGAGTTTGTACCGACCAGAGTGAGAGTACCACCAGCCAATACAAATACACCTACAACAGGTAAATCATCTTATTCAAACACATATATAAAAGCTTTATTAAAAATCAGTACAAACATATAACCACATCAGCCTATATCAGTCCACTGCTGGACATAGGCCTCCCCTAATAAAGGGGATATACCCATAATCCCCACGCTGGGCATGCGGGTTGGGGATCGCAGGGCACAGCTTCTCGCATCACCGACGCTGCTGCCCGTCAGTGGCCAGTGGATTTAGCTGTGCCGATGTAGGCTGTGCTATGCCGCAATCAGCCGGCCGCCAGAGCCCCGTTCGTTGTTTAGCAGGGTGCACCACGTGCAGGTGAGGTTGGCTTGGGTTCCGAAGATAGTGGTTGGAACCCTGTACACCCAAACATATAAAAAGAAAAAAATAAGATATTAATAAAACCTTAACTGTTACTTAGTTTACTTATAAGTTTGTAGATATATCTTTGTATTTTTTTTTCTATTAATCACTATTTTAGCTGGTAAAAGCCTCCTCCAGCTCTCTCCATTTTCCTGAATCTCTAGCGGCTCTGCTCCAGCTTTTGCCTGCTATTTTTAACATCTCGTCTTTCCATCTTTTATGCGGTCTTCCCTTTTTCGTTTTTTATGGATTGGGTACCAATTTGTTATGGTTTTGGACCATCGCTCGTCTAATGTGTCCGGCCCATTTCCATTTTAAGTGCCTTGGTCTTTTTCCGAATTTCGCGTTTCTAACTTTATCTTTTAGTCTAAGAACCAAAAATCTCATCTCTGGTCCTCTTTGACCACTATGCGCCTAAGGTTTTGCTTCATTAGAGACCATGTCTGGCATGCGTGCGTAAGGCATGGTTTTAGTTTCAAGTTTAGTGGGCAATTTGCTTTTTAAAATTTCCTTCATTGCCCAGTATTTGCTCCAGGTACTTTTAGTTCTCCGTTCTATTTCCAGTTCCTTGCACGCCTCGAACGAAATTTGATGTCCTAGATATATGTATTTCTCGACGTACTCTAGATCTGAAGTTAAGAGAGTCATTGGTATCTTATGTCTGTTTGTCATGATCTTGGTATTTTCGCGGTTGGTTTCCAATCCTACTTTTCTACTTTCATCACAAAAGTGTTCTTATTATGTGTTGCAAATCGGTTGTATTCTCTAACTATATGAACGATGTTATCGGCAAATCTGAAATGAGATAGGTATCTACCGTGAATTTTCAGTCCCTCAGTATCCCAATTTAGAGATCTAAAAATTTGTTTTAGTATAATTATAAAGAGTTTTTGCCGAGAGAGGGTCACTTTACCAGGCAATTTTGCAGTGTCGTTGTTAGGCTGCGCTATGCCGAATCTTTAACCCCGTTGATATATCGAGATAATATTTGATTGTTCTAGAAGCAAAAGAAGTTAAAGCAGAAAGCACAGAAGCACCCAGCACAGAAGAGAAGGAGCCAAGTAGAACGGAAGCGGAATCGGAACCGGTCACGGAAACCAAACCCGACCTCACGGAGCATGTTAAAACAGAAGGTACATAAGTTTATTTATTCATATACAACGCGTCCCCAGCCTGTGGACAAAGAATGAACACCCTCGTAATACTACTTCTCACAAATGCTGTGAAACAGTTTTAAATAGAAGTAAAAATCAAAATCTTTTGTTGATTTGTTTTCCGCCGCACGCCGCCATTAGACTGCAAGAACCAATGATATTTACGTTACTATGGCAACAAACATTGATGTAAAGTGTTACTATGGCAATAACCCTCATTTTTAATTATTTTGACAGTAGAATCGACTAAAAACTTATTGGAGATTTTTTTGACGCATCCACTTTAGTCTTGGTACCGAGCGCCATACATCAGACAGCATTCTCCTTTAATTCCAGATAGTCGACTGAAAAAAGTAGCATACTGTATAATTATTGACACGAATAAGATGACAAGAGGTGCCTGTGTGAAGTATGACATGATTAAACTTTTTAAAAGAAAATCATGCAGTTACCACAGAGTTATCATGCACGTCTAAAAAGTTTCCACTTGAAAATAGTTATTACAGTACTTCAAACTCTTCAAAGACATTGCATATGTCCCATAAATGCGTTTTAATCAACACAATATAAATGGAGGGTGCTTGAAAGGCAAAAAAATTTTAAACCATGGTTTTCTCGGTAAATACTAGACCGATTGTTTTAATACTTTGCATATTGGTCAAAAACTACCCTGATAAACGTGTAGTGTTCGTCTATGTCCACAAGCTGGGGACACCCTGTTTAAAAAAACCCACCAAGTGCGACCTCGACCTCGTGCACTTCTTGGGTTCCATACAAACATTTAGTGGGGGTGTTATAAATCCGTAACCCATAGTACAGGCCTAGTTTAAGATCAGTTGACCGTGTGTGAGAGGTCAGAGCTCCCGTATATATTTTTTTTTATGTATTTATTATATTTTTATATTTATTTAACTATTAGTTACTCGCGCCTAAAAACTTACGTAAACTACTCGCGTGGGGTGATTCACACTTTGGTTGACGAGTAAAAAAAACTACCAAATACATCAAACTTTTGTTTATTGCTATTGACTTAACTTCTACAGTACCTTTGCCAAGGACTTATTGACAAAAAACTGCTTTTAGGTGCCATTTTTTCAATTTGGCGGCGCACGCGGAAAAAATATGAGATGGCAAAGTTGAAACTCTGAGAGAGCACATCGAATATTGTGTCGGGTCAAATTAATGTTTCTATCGCACTATCACACTAATATTATAAATGCGAAAGTTTGTGAGTTGTATGGATGTATGGATGAATGTTTGTTACTCTTTCACGCGAAAACTACTGAACGGATTTGGATGAAACTTGGAATATACATAGTTTATGACCTGGATTAATACATAGCCTACTTTTTATCCGAGTACCACGCGAGCGAGCCGCGGGCGGAAGGTAGTTTCTAAATATATAATACTAGCTTCCGCCCGCGGCTTCCCACCAACTGTTTAAGCCATGCCCAGCTGTTGATGGTCTCCCGTTTTTATACATTTTTTACTATAATTTTTTTGATGTAATTTATGTATATAGTAGATTATTTTAGTTAAGTTAAGTGTTATTAACAATACTATTTTCTTCACAGAATCGCTGACGCCACCGAAAGACCCACCTGAAGTGAGTGCAGCAGATGTCCAGCCTATACAGAAGAAAACTAAAGAACAGCCCAAAAGGCCAGCAAAGGTAACAATATAGTTTTTTTTATGATACCTGAAGATGGAACTAGCACACGGCCCAACTAATTTTAAGATAAGATAAGAAAAAATATTTGAGTCACACAATAAGTTCACAAAAAAGAAAACAATAAAGTGCTTAAATCGTATACAAGAAATAGTGATACAAAAAGGTCGCCACTCAGCTGCTCAATGCTGCAGAAGCATGGAAGCTACTGCAGCGCTGGTTTTCAGTGGCGCCACCGTGCGGAGCGCAGCAGCACTTGTGAAACGCATTATGTTCTTACAAATAAAATTAATAATAATTTACTTATAAAAATATGAAGATCAAAAGCAACCCTCGCAATGAATGAACCTTATTATGTAAAATTGCCTAAATTAAATGTGTACAGCATTAATTATACAAATTTCAACAGATATTTGTAAGTTCAACAGGTAACATTTTGAGTGGTAAGGGGCCATTCATGTATTACCTAAACACTAAAGGGGTCTTTGCTTTGCTTATTTTTGATGACATGGGTAGGTTTAGATGGTGATGACGTAAGCATTAGTTATTATTTTTTATTGCACATTGGCAACACGCACATTGTCTGTTTGAAAACGAAACTCATTTTCGGGGATTCCCACTATATAATGAATACTTTTAGGTTCTCGCTTAGATCCGAGTAGGGGAATGACCGCGCGCTGTTCACTTGTCTAAACATAATGTAGGTACCAATGTTTACGTAAGCATGGGAGGGCGAAGTACGAGTCTAACCATTACTTATAACAAAGTATCGGCTCGGCATACGTAGGGTAGTGTCCTCCGGCCAGGTGGAGTGTCGATCTGCTGTCGGCTGCTGGTAGAAGCTGGATGCGTCGAGCTGCGGATAGGGCGCAATGACGCTCATTAGGGGAGGCCTATGTCCAGCAGTGGACTGCTATAGGCTGATGATGAATGATAAATATTATTAGATGAAAAATGTCTCAGAATGGTTGCTTGCATTCAACCGAGCGTAAAAATCTCGAGGTGAATTATAGAGATATATTGTTTTTCTGAAGTCGCTCAGCGAGCTATGGAACGAGCTATGGTCGGAGTTTCTCTGAAGAATATAATCTGTAACGAGTTTATCCGACATAGAACTAAAGTTGTTGACATAGCTCAGAGGATTTGCAGGTTGCTTCAGGTTAATCTAGGCCACAATCTATGCATATTTTCATCGAAATCCGTTCAGCCGTGGCGTGAATGAGTAACGAACATCCATACGCTTATAAAGTTTACAATATAAGTAGAACTTTAGTTTTTATTTTTCAGGTTTAAGATATTTATGTATCCCTAATATTTCGTCTCACGCGGGATTTGAATCCGCGACCTTCCCATCAATACCGGGACGCGCTGACCAACTCCTCTACAGAGTCAACTCCTCGCCTTGTCTAAATTTTCGGGCTGAATCGAAGTTTTTGGGATGTATAAAAATCTTTGATATTCCCTGAAGTATTCCGGTCTGCCAACACTTAAAAATACATGAAATTATTGTTTCAGGTTGTGCAAGAGATAAAGAAAACAAAGCCAATTGTAGTGAAATCAGAGACTAAAATTCAGTCCAAGAAGAAGGAAGTGAAAGAGGTTAAGGTCACGAAGAGTGAAGCCAAAGTGGAAGAGATAACCTTGGTTAGCGAAGATGCAGTCGATAGTACGCCTCAGGTAGATTTTTTACTATTTATTATATTAACCTGACTGAAGTCCTCTTCAGTCAGGTTATGTGTTTAGGGTGTATCACATACACACAAGCCTATTTCAGTCTACTGCTGGACATAGGCCTCCCCTAATGTAGGGGGATATGCCCATAATCCCCAAGCTGGGAATGCGTGTTGGGGATCGCAGGGCACAGCTTCTCGCACCACCGACGCTGCTGTCCGTCGGTGGCCAGTGGATTTACCTGTGTCGGTGTCAGGCTGCGCTATGCCGGAGCCGCCGCCAGAGCCGTTTTTGAAACGCTGCATAGAAATAGAAATAGAAACATTTATTTGACACAACACAACAATCAAAACAAAAATATATATTAGAAAATGGATAGGTACCTAACCTACCATCAAAGTAACTTAAACTAAATTAAAACATAAAGCATATTGTAATTCTCTGACTATCATTTAAAAAACGATAAGTTTGTTAAATGGTAATTCTCATTTTCACAGGCCATAGAAGTGACATAAAAATCGATCACAAACTTAATGTCAAAGTTTATGAATTTATTACCGACGAATCCTATAATATGCCGTAACCGAAAACGCTTCGTTTTCCTTTGAAAAACTGTCAAAAATTAAGAACGAGGCGTCGAAAATTTGACAGTTTTTTAAGAGAACACGAAGAGCGTCATCGGTAACGGTATAATATAGGAACCGGCCGTTAGTAGCTTTTGATGAATACGTTTTATAAATAAATAGTAGATATATTCTAGATAATATTTGCACTCTTTTTTTACAAATTAACTTTGACAAACAAAACTCGGGATTTTTTTTCTTTATGAAACCAGTGTAGGAAGTGTGTTATATATATAAAAATATGAATTACCTATATCCTTTTTTGTTCTAAAAGAATAGTATATTATCTATATTTAAGTAACACAAAGCATGACAACGTTACTTAGCTGCCTTATGTAAAAAAACATGTTTTTTTTTTTCAAAAATGCGAATGAAATGACCCTAATATAATACATAGTTCAGTCGTTACAGAGTTGACAGCAAACAAACATTCAAACTTTTCCATTTATACTACTACATGTTATTTTTTATATAATATTAATACATTATTGTGATAATTATCTCTTCTAGCAAAAACCAGCCACGCCAACCGACGAACCCGCCTTCCCCGGTTTAAAACCAATCAACTACGCAGCAGCCGCGAAGTCAATGAAACCTAAACCAAAACCCACCGAGAAACCAGTCGAGAAGAGAGAAGTCAGGCCTGTCGATAAAGAACTCAAACCTGTAGACGTCAAAACTGTTGAAAAGAAAGAAGTTAAACCTATCGACAAGAAAGAGGTTAAGCCCGTTGACAAGAAAGAGGTTAAACCTATTGAGAAAAAAGAGGTTAAACCTTCAGAGAAGAAAGAAGTTAAACCTTCCGAGAAGAAAGAAGTAAAACCCGTCAAGAGCGTAACAAAAACCAACAAAGAGAAGGTACGGAAAAATTCTGCGAAGTAAGTTATGTAATGGCATTTGCCATGTCAATTCTGTCTTTAACTGTGCTAAATATATATGTACATAAGCTGATGTATGTAAGCTATATATATATCAGCTTTTGTATGTATAGTGATGTAAAAACATCGATATGTTTACAAAGTATACATGATGTATGTACAAGATGTACATAAAGATGTATACGGGGTGATTGGAGATGGATCTAAATTAAGCATTCAGTCCTGTATTCTTCACTGTTCAAAAAACTGCTCATTATGAAATTGGTTTGAGAATATGGGACTGAGATTAATTTCCCTAGTTAGTATAATTACCCATATTTTCGGCAGTTTTTCTTGGTTGGACAATGCTAGTTTTGGGATATCTTGACCGCTAAAGTTGAGCTGAATTTGTTGATCCATAATTATTGACTATCAGAAGTGATAATGTTGACTGATATTGTCAATGTTGTTTCTCACATGTGACAATGTTGCTCCATTATGTCAATAATATTAAGCAGAAGTAGTTATGTTGACCAATAATAATCGTCAATGGTCTGTTCTGTTGTGCATTTTCCTAAACTTAATTTGACAGTCCTAAAAGTGATGCCCTCCCTTATAGGTTACCATCTCCGCTATAGGTAATAACCTATTTGGCTATAACGAGCATAGCGAACTAAAAAATGGGATAGGGGATAGAAGGAAGCGAGAGAGTAGGGAGCGCTGGGGTGTTAAAATGACAAGGATAGCTATAACTTTGTGGTTGTCAAATTAAGATTAGTTTACAAAAGTGAACAACAGAATCCACACTAATGTTGTTTGTTTGATTGACAATATTGCTCGATTATAATTATCATTTTGCAAAAGTGATTATGTTGACCAATATAGTCAAACAATGGTGACCGTTATTGTCAATGTTCTTTCTGACATTTGACATTGTTTCTCCATTATAATTGTCAATTTGCAAAAGTTATGTTGACCGATATTATCAATGTTGTCTCTCACATTTGACAATGTTGCTCCATTATGATGTCATTTTTCAAAAATGATAATGTTGACCGATATTGTCAATGTTGACCGATATTGTCAATGTTGACCGATATTGTCAATGTTGACCGATATTGTAAATGTTGTTTCTCACATTTGACAATGTTGCTCCATTGTAATTGTCATTTTACAGAATGATGTTGACCGATATTGTCAATGTTGTCTCTAACATTTGACAATGTTGCTCCATTATGATTGACATTTTACAAAAGTGTTATTGTTGACTGATAATAATTGTCAATATACCATCATGTCATCATGTCACCATTTAATCACTAGTGAAACAAAATCCAACAACTTTAGTTTTTCAGAAAAAAATATATGCGAAGACTCTTGAAATGGGTTTTTAAATTCGCTTATGACGGGTTGTCTTATGTTCAATCTACGTTACAAACACATCCGTTGCACAGTTAAACATTATTATGATCCGTTCGAAATTAATTTCACGTAATGTAAATAAATTTATAATGATATCGGTGAATTATTTCCGTTGATTTTGAAATTCTAAAAAATCTAAATAATTTGGTGTAAGTGATTTTTTTATACTTACTGGCAATGTATGTTTTATATTGGTATGTTGCCATAATTGTAAATTGTAATGTTAGCCTATAGCGGTATGTACAAATTTTTTAGATATAATTTTGTTGGTTAGAATGAAAATTAAGCCTTGTCAAATACATTTTAGAAAAACAGTTTCACTCTTAATCTGAGGCTCGATCACGTCTAGCGAAAAAGTGTTCTTATCGTATACGTCAAATTAGACCAATGAGAAAGCGTAGATTCATAATAACTCTGTCATTGGTCAAAATTTTTCGGTACGTTTACGTTATGTCAGGTTGTAATATTCGTGATTGCCAATTGGTGTTTTTAAAGCGAGATTGGATTGTAGTGTTGTCAAAATGACAGTCATTTAAAGCGCCCTGTTTTATGATCAAATTTGTTTGACAAAGTTTGTGAAACTTGACGTTTTCATCAAAATAATGTTTGACAAATGCGTCAAAGTCCTAAACTTCAACTGGGCATATATACCGTACAACGCCTCATAAATCATAATATTATGAACAATATACGTGATATTGGCGAAATTGTGGAAAATTTATCCCAGATGCCATTAAATAAAAAAAAAATATGAATCTTTTTCTTCGTATGAGTTAGTGTCCAACTCTAGCCATTTAACGGATGATATTTGACAAACAATTCGATCGTTTAGAGGGCGTTTTAGAATAAAAGATTGATTTTGATCTCTACATTCAGTTTTGAACTCTAAGGTTGTTTAGCTTTGGTCATACAGTAATACGACAATATAACGCGGCGTTTTGGCGTAACGTCAGTACGCGGCGCTCTGGCGTCAAATGACCCAAAGTTGCCTATGCGTATTGGCTCCAGGAGCCTGATTCTGACAATTCGATATATCTGATTCTATTATATATATATATATCGGGAGAACTGTCAATTTTAATACAGTTTTGACAGTTACCTCGATATATATCTATTAGAATCAAATATATCGAATCGTCAGAATTTGGTCCCAGGGAAAGAATCCTCTAGGTTCTGACTAAACGCTCGGAATAGTATTAAAGCAAAAGCGTTTGAAGAAAACCTACTGTTTCTGCCTTGACGCCGCATAAGGTATGCTTTCTGTCGCCGTTACTTGTACCAAAGGCTCGGATCACGAAGACGTATCCGTATCGTAGACGTTAGATTTTGGCCAATTAGAAAGCGTAGATTCGTAACGCTTTGTCATTGGTCAACGTCGTGATAATATTTTGGCCAATGAGAAGGCGTCTCATTTACTAACTCAGTTTGCACACGGAAATGATAGGCGCCGCTCCTGTTTTTACATACTTTGACAGTTTCTCAATTGACGTTCTTTAAACTTCGACAGATGAAATGTCAGAGTTTGCAAGTAAAGGTCCGGTGCTGACCATTTCGATTTGCAACTGAGTTAGTGAGGCATCAGCGGGGTGATTGGCTAACTCTGATGCAAACAGAAATTAAAGACACCGATCCTGTTTTAACAAATTGTGACATTATGTAAATTGACGTTCATTGAATTTAGACGAATGAAATGTCAAAGTTTGTTAAAACAGGATCGGTAGCAATCACTTCTGTTTGCGACATAGTTAGCCGATCACCCCGCAGCTCAAATCCAATCTTGAATGAAACTGACACAAACTCAATCATAGATATGACTTAAATCCGTATTTGAGTGAAAATTCTGGCTAGACATCACACTTGGGGCCTCAACATCCTCAAGTAAAGTTCCGAGTAAGCTAATCACAAACTAAAGTCACCTATAACTACTTATTGATCGCATTTCATAACGTTTTAGTAGAACTATTCATAGGTTAAACTGACCTGTGAACTATATGGAACATAATGTGAGGGTCCTATTAGACAGAAAGTCTACACACAATATTACATAGTTCACAATATTTACTATTTCAGGAAACCTAAACTACTCCTACTTAGTCTTGCAGGGTTTAATATCTCTACACATGATGGATTCGGCAGAATACCAGCTTCCGCTGCTAAAACAGCGGATATTATAAATAAATTTGTTTAATTCCGACAACATAGATCCGTAAACAATATAATAAATGCAGTCTTATATAGTGTTAGTAAATATTAAACTTCGTTATGGAGGAGTATCGAGGAGCATTTACTTTAATTCATGAGTACAACAATGCTGTGTTTAGCGGAACATCAAATTTGTTAGCTATCATCATCAGGAAGGTGTTGATACTCCGACAGACTAATAATGCTGAGCCTAAGCCATTTTGATAGATAGATAAATAATTTATTTGTTACTACAGTCACACAATTTACATTAATAACCATTTTAATATATAAACACGAAAAATAACATTAATCACAAACATTTCAAAGTACCTAATTCCATTCGTCATAAGTTATTTCGCTGCTGTAGCACACATCCCCATGTTTTATGTTCACTTTTTCTCTATTTCGTTTGTTACTTTACCACGTGAATTCGTACTTGAATTCCATGCCATAGAACGCGGAACCCTTGAACGCGCGACTGCTCTCTGTCTGATAGGGACCCTAAGGCCTCAGTAAACTCAGTTGCTCACTGAAATGATAAGCACTGGTTCTGTTTTTACAAACTTAGACGGTATCTCAATTGACTTTCTTTGAATTTCGACTGATGAAATTTCAAAGTTTGCGGTGTGCAACTGAGTTAGTAAATGAGGCCATTACCGTGTTTATGACACTTTCATGTCATGACAAGGACATGAACGGCAAGCGGTGACATCTATGTTGAATTGAACATTATACTTGATACTGGCGAAATTGTGGAAAATCATCCCAGAAGCCAAAAGAATGACATTGACATTCGTGGTATTATTAGACGCGCAGGTAAACCAGCGGTGATTGCGTGGACGCAACAAGCTTATTACTTTGTGTTGAAGTATGCTTATGTGTCATTTTGTGAAAATAAACTATATTTAACGAATGGAGTAAATATTTGCTAAATCATTCGCTTAACCTGTTACACAGAGCTTGATGATTTATGATACTTGGAACTTTTACTTGCTTATTAACGTTACTTAGAGAGTAACTAATCAACACTTCACTTGAAGGTGAAAGAGGCCCTTTTGATGTTCTTCAAACCTGAAGTATAGATTCGAGCTGTTTTTTAGAATACAAGAATATTAAATGTATCATTGGTGATGTATAAGTAAATTACCAGCGAAACAGCAAAACTATACATTTGACGTATTTAAATTAATCCTACGAGATCATTTGACAACTTATTAGTATAATTAAAATAGTTTTTTCATATACAAATGTTAATTACTGATTATAATTATTAAAGTTGATTATTTAGCTGTAAATTCTGCGGTTTGGAAATATATTCTGGCTACGAAACTCCCAGTTTCTACTAAATAGTAGTTTTTTAATGAACTGGCAACATTAGTTGAGAAGCCATTTTAGGTGTTTCTCATGTAAAATAAAGTTTGATAGTTTTATTTTGGAGTTAAAAATGATATAAATAAATTATTATAGTTATTTTTAAAGTAATCTTAGAGTTAGTTTTAATATCCTAATAATGTTATTAATAATAAAATAGGCCTAAATTTTTTCGCCCCAAAAACCAATAAATTTAGTCAATAAATTTAATTGTAGCATGTGATATATTCTATCTTGCATTTTATTGATTTAAAAAAAATATAAAAATAAAAAATAATGTATAAATATTTAAGTATGTGAATATTTAAAGTAAAGTATAAAAAAAATACGGTCGCCAATTTGAAAAGCTGTTACGGTTTTCAAGGGTGGGCTTGGCAAAGTTAAAAAAATAAGTTTGTAATAACAATAAGTTAAAATTAATACAAGCAATATATTGGCCTTTCACCCTTCTTAACCTCAAAGTGGTGACCCATAACGGCCATATTAAAAACTTCACTTGGATATATTCTTAACACGTTGCCTGCGGTCCTCGCACGTGTCGTTGACAAATTGGGTCACTGGATTGTGATTCCAATTCTTTATTATTGACAATAATAAATTTACTTGATACTTAAAAATTTGTGGAAAATTATCCCAGAAGCCATTAAATAAAAAATGAATGACTCCAATTCAGTCAGCGCCATCTATCAATTGAAACTAATGTTACGTAATCGAAAACCTCTCATTCTGAGAGCTATATTGGTTACCGTTTAACAAATTCTATAAATATCTAATAAATGGATAAAGTTATTTATTTAAATAATAAATAGAATCAAAATTGACAAGGGTTTCAATATTTTTAGTAAAAAAAATTAGCGCACCCTTTAAAAATAATGAGATGCATTTATTTTTGAATAATATTGAAAAATATTATTAGTTATAATTTTGTTTTTATATTTTGACAGCTTATCTGTAGAAACTGTCTAAAAATCTCTTTATTAGTATTGATTCGAGATGAGTTTAGTATCATGTTTCAAAATTTAATATTAGTAATTGGAATATGCTCAAGTGAAGTTACTAATAATGGTTGATCAACACCCAGGTAGATAAATTAACTTTAATTATAACTAATTACTGATTCTAGAGCGAAACTTATCTATCTGGGCCTAGGTACTCATTTTCTCTAACAGTCCCCTATTTCTAAGTATCACCTATGGGTAAGTAAGCAAATAATGTCAAACTGATGTGAAAGCCTGTCTAGATGCAGTGATTCACGCGCGAGTCCCGCATAATAGAAATGTCACGTGGAATCTGTCTATATGAGCTACGCGCGTGTTGAGTTGCGCGAATGAAACCGCGCCATCTGGACAAGCTCTAAGGTAGCCTTCCACAGCTGACTGCAGACAGTAGCAGCATGCGAAGTATCGCCGCAACACTACTGGTTTCTATGTATGACTATGAAAGAAGAAGAAGAAGCTACGGAAACTATTTCATAGAAATATATAGGAACGGTGTCGCGGTGACACTTTTCGACTGCTGTGGTCTGTCGTCGGCTACAGAACCACCTTAAGACTGACAAGACATGTACACCGTACAAAGATGCCTCAGTATACAAACTATAAATATTGGCGAAGTTGTGGAAGTGTTATCTCAGATGCCATGAATAAATAAAGAAGAAGTGGCGTCACTTCGGTGTTCTTAGAAGATCATGCAACGCCCCGCCCGGTCACTGGATAGGTGACCGTTTGGTATTTAGATCTGAGCGCTTCCTTGCTTCGAAGGAAGCCCCCGGCTTTTTCAGTCGTTAAGCCTAAAATATCCGATAGAATTGGCTACTAATATTAGAAAAGAAATGACACTGCCTTGTACATAACCTTAGGTAACACTTATAGCTTAGGTGACTGCTAGTGAGATTGAGCGTTACGGCGAGGCAACAACATTGCTTTGGAAGGACGCATCGCAAAAACGACGTTGCGCCGGAATGCGACGCGTCGACGCAATGCAGACATTTCTTCGCATACAGCATTTGTACGAGTTCCGTCTGCGGGCGACACATCGGAATTTCGTAATGCGTTGTGCGACGTAGATATTTGCGATGCGTCATCGCAACGCAAAGTCGTCGCCTCGGTCAGACCCCTTAATATAGATCAGTCCATAATTTTATCTAATTTTAGTGTAATATGTAATTTTTTTGAGTTATAAAATGTATATGAAATTGCACCTTTTTTTGGGTTTGTTCATTTTGGAGGTTTCTGAGAAAAATGCCTTGTGGTAAATTGTACAGGCCTGCATTGAAATTTAACCTTTGATTTTTTTCTCAGTCTTCAAAACCTAGAGGGAAATGTTTGTTAGTGTATAAAGTTTAGTTTTTAGAGAAAATTATTAGTGATATATAAAAAATATAGATTTATGTACCTTATATTCTTTGGCGCAATATTTCTAAAATACTATGATATTTTCTTTTCTGTCCACATCCAATTTTTTCAGTGATACAAATTTCTAATCGACTTGACAGGTAGTAGATTCGACTGTCAGTCTAGAAAAGATTGTTTAACCAACTTTATTTTAAGTTTTTATTTAAGTAGAATTAACTAAGTACTCAAAATCACACACTGCCAAATATAGTATTCTCGTATGACCTATTCCTAGATATCATTTTAAAAAGGCTGCTTACTAACATTTTAACTTCCATCATTTTCATTGTTTTAATGTTTTAGATTCTATCATTATGTTTTAGGAATGATTGTAAAGCTAAATATTCAAATTTAAGGAAGGACTTTTTCTAAAACTGTACTTCAACTGGTTCCTGTCTTTAGCGGAGATTTTGACAGAAAACTCAAATGATACTCTATCCTCGACTCTTATTTGATATTGAAATTGTGGAAAGTATATTATCCCAGAGGCCATTGAATAAAAAAAAATGAATGAATGACTGGTTTGAAGCTTAATCATTCATGTGTTGATAACTTCGACTCCATCTTGGTTTAGGAAGTTCGGATGCAATCGAACGTTTGTTCTTTGCTATGGCTTCAAGAGGAACAATTCTCGAGTTTTTTTGTTTTTCGGAGGCGTAACGCTGTTTAATATCTTGGCTACAGATTTTGAAACGTCTAGAACACAGGCCCTTAATTGGATGTTGATAGAAAAGAAAATATCAATAATTAAGCTTATCAGGGTAAAATTCTTATTGGTCTTATGTTATTTTCAATATTCAATTTACACACTAATTTGTATGGACATTGGAAAACTGTCCCTAGTGGACGTATTATGTACCTCAAATGTCATAAAAAATGTTGTATTACAAGAAATATTGATAGTTAAAATTATTTGTAATACGCTCAGTAAAGTCTCTATGAATAGAGTCCACGCTCCCTATGAATAGAGGCTATACTCTCTATAAATGGAGTCCATACTCCTATGAATAGAATCCCTACTCTATGAATAGAGTCCATACTCTCTATATATAGAGTCTATACTATATAAATAGAGTCCACACTCATTAATAGAGTCTTTTACTCTATAAAAAGAGTCCATACTCCTATGAATAGAGTCCTAGGTAGAGTCCATACGGTCTATAAATAGAGTCCATACTCAAGTGAATGCTTGAGTCTCGATTTGTGAGTTCGGGTATTCTGAGATTAGTCTTTCCATAAGCAAGCCTTACTACGAAACCGTAGTTTGTGTAAAAAAAAAACGTTAAAATTGACTGAAAACTAAAAAAAACATTTTGCATTTTGTTTGACCTAGTAAAATAACGATTTAACCCGTTTGTTTGTCACTAAACTTAGTTATAATGTCACAACTAATATCAGACACAAATAAATAGATAAAGAATACATTTTTACAATAAAAATTCTGAAAATTTGATTTATATTTATGATATTTCAAGTCATATTCAGTTTAAAATTTCCTATTGAATGTTGACGCGAGGTTGCGCCATACGTTGTTATTTAAACTTTTTTGTATAATCCTTAAGTTTAGGTTAAAGCTTATTGCGGTATAATCGGCATAAATCTAACTATTGAATAAAAATAACTATTCCTAAAATACCCATTGAAAAAGTGCTATTCCCAATAGACCGCTTGAATTTAGTTAATGGGTCAAATGCTACCAATTGTACTATTAAAAGTGACCTGAATATGTTCTATTACTAAAAGAACCCTTTGTATTTAGTTCATGGGTCAAATTATACTACCAATTGTTCTATTAGATAGTATAAAGTGACCCGAGTATTGATAATAATAAATAAAATAACTTTATTACAGGCAACGACAGAATAGCACAAAGTTGGTAGCTTAATAATCAACGGCCCTATAAACATATACCTTAAGGCGACGATACATGTCAAACCTCCGTCTCGCTCGCACTATTCAACATTTTTAAAGATATAAAATCACTGAATGTAGTTACGAAAAATAGCAAACCTTCACGGCCTAGAAAATAACAATACAAAGGCTTAGCAATAATATTATTTTGATTCTATCACGTTTTATTACCAAAAAACTGGTACCAATGCATGTGATCAATTTTGGTTCCATTTTTTTTTATTAAGATAACGTGTTGGGTCCAACATTATATTCTTGCTGAACCTTTGCATTGTTATTTTCTAGGCCGTGAAAGTTTGCTATTTTGCATAAGTACATTCAGTGATTTTATATCTTCAAATATGTTGAATAGTGCGAGCGAGAGGGAGGTTTGTCATGTATTGTCGCCTTAAAGACTAACATACATATATAAAACAAAACTTAAAAAATACTAGCTACGTAAATACGACGTGGGTATTGTCGATTACACCGCGAAAAGCTTGCAAAGCTCATATAAGATTGTTTTAGTTTAAAATTATAAGTTCTATTATTATTTTACCTTATTTTTAACTGTTTTTAAGTCACAATTAATGGTATTCTTGAGTTATATGAGCCGTAAAGCTATACTACACAATTTAGTTACAAAAGTAAATGTTATTGACAGTTTTTTTTAATTGAAAGCTGTACTTTTTTAATCTGTAAAAATGACAGCTCAAAAATTAACCTTAGTTTTTCCATTTGTAACAGCGGCGTGAGGTGTGCCCAGATAAATTCACTTATCCTGTTCTTTTAGATATAATTTTTCAAATAATGACATTCAGGCACCTATAATATGACTTTACTCAGACGTCTGGACAAATAGAATTACTCTAGGTCCCATGAAATGAACACTAGTGCTAACGTACAAGGAAGCGTTCGCTAGGTGTTGTCTTGTTTTAAGAATTACACTGAAGAGAAAACGAGACAAATCACTGCATTGGTGAAAAAATAAGCCAGATTTTTGTTGTAAGCTAGCGCTCCCATTCTGTTAGCTCTTTGGCAGGTTTGCTTTCAATCGTTGCAAAGCACACGATGTTCAATGCTTGCTCCCATTCTGTTAGAAGCTATTTGATAGATCCACATACCATCGACTTGTGTGTTTGTTTGCTTTCAATCATTGCAAAAAAGACTAGTGGGGTCGAAATTCTGGTAGACTAAGCCCTATATTTCACCGGGACATCATGGTGACGTAACCAGTCGCCGCTACCAACAAAAAGTATGCAGCTCTATAGAGAGTTACTCACCTGATGTCCGTTTGGTTGCGCAACCAAACAGACACCATTATACATTTTGTTGAAGCGGTGACTGGTTTCGCCGCCATGGTGTTCTGGTGAAATATAGCCCTTCAAGTCGATGATGTGTGGACCCAGTAGTTTCATTATCACCATTAGTGTGAATTCTCGGACTAATATTACAACTTAGCCCTTTAACATGATTTAATCAAGGATACTAAAAGGAACAGATTTTAATTTATCTGGGTGTTTAGTCGGATCCACCAAAGCTGTGTGAGAAAGAAGAAAAACAGAAAATTGATGAATGATTTCTTCATTCGAGACTAAAAAGCAATCCTTGTAACTTCCTTATACAGCTATGTTGGATTAGAACTTATACCATGCACACACGAGTCGATTTTAGTTGACCAACATCTTTTTTAACAAAGAAAAACAATTGGTTTTACAGACTGTTCGAATTGCTAAAGATTTTCTATTTCTCGTTCAACTAAAATCGAATCGAGCGAGCGCGACAGCTATGTTGGATTGGAACTTATACCATGCACACACCAGTCGATTTTAGTTGACCAACATCTTTTTCAACAAAGAAACAATTGGTTTTTACAGAAGGTTCGAATAGCTAAAGATTTTCTATTTCTCGTTCAACTAAAATCGAATCGAGCGAACGCGCTTCAACGCGTGGAGCGTCTAAAACAAACAACGCTGTTAAAACAGTTTCCGGAATTATATTGATAATTTGTTTAATTATGCGCTCATAATTATTAATTTATGCGGGATATTTACTATGAATAAGTTATGTAAATATTCCGTTATAAGTAATGGTTATGTTTGTAAGTAATGATAATTTTAATTGTAATCGGCTCATTCACATTTTATTTGTAATATAAACTTCAATGCACATGAATGCATTCATTAGCCAGTTTTTGTTGCGACACTGTTCACAATAAAATATTATGACGGGAATTGCAAAATGTATTTTTATTTACTTTCGATGTGGATGTAGACTTGTATTCCAAACTGTAGGTTCTTGAGATAAGGCTGCTTTTCCACCAGAGATGTGCTATGCTACGTTGCTATGGATGCGTTTGATATCCACAAATCATATTCTTTGGTGCACATAGCTTAGCACTGGTGGAAACGGATTCAACTAAGATATGTTTTTTATATGGAAGGATGCGTGCTATGGATGCCGCACCCTCGCCGCTTCCCTACTATCGATACATCGCATAACTCGAGCTGCACATCTTCCTCGCGCACCTACTTAGCGGCGGCGCATCTTCATAGCACATCTTACTCGCACCGCTACATAGCTTAGCATCAGTGGAAACGGTCACAGTTTCGTAGCTTAGCTTTTACATTCTCGGAGTATAGCTGCATAGCCCATCTCTGGTGGAAAGACACCCTAAAAATGCACGCACCTTCACAAAACGCGATAATTTCAGCTTGAGAGGAAATATTTATTGCATCACTGTACTTGTGTGCGTGCAATTTCTAGAGTAGCTAACGTAAGGGTCGCGACACAGCTGCGGAGAGTACACTTCAGCGACTGAATTATCAGTCGTAGTATTCGGTTGGCATGACACACCAACTTTCGCTTGCCGCGCCACGAGAGCCACTGAATGTTGAACTACGGGTGCCGAACTTTCGGTCGCTTAAGGGACTACTCACACTTATTCAGCTCCATTCGCGTTTCGCTGAACGATTTTGGTCACACTTATAAAGCTCTGCTTCTATCAGCCGCGTACGGAGTCGTAAGAATGAGAAAAGCCGTCATAGCGTGCTATCTTCGCTGAAACGCTTCTTTCTACTCCGTACGACGCTGAATATGCTGCGAAGACGGTTAGGCTCCCCGCAGACGACCGACTTTACAACCGATTTTTCGTAGGACAGTTAGGGATAAGACATCATGGACAGAGCATATTTCAACCAGGTTGGATTTACGGAGGAAGTAAGGCCTTAAGAGCTAAAATGGTTAGAATTGGATTGGAAAATGGATGGAATTAGATTGTACGTTTTTATATAAGTATTTATGTTCTATTACTTTTTTTCGTAAAGTTCATAGCAGTTTCAAATATGTATGAGTATTTCGTTTTCTGGATTCAGAAAGTAAGGCCTTAAAGAGACGCATTGATAAATGGCAAAGTGCCATAACTCCAAAACTATGAACTTTTCGAAAAAAAGTAATAGCACATAAAATACTTATATCAATACGTACAATCTAATTCAAACCATTTTAGCTCTTTAGGCCTTACTTCCTTCGTAAATCCAACCTGGTTGGTATTCGCTCTTTCTTCCTGGTTGGTATGACGTCCCATCCGTAATTGTCCGATTTTCTGTCCTACAGACAGTCGGTCGTCTGCGGGGAGCCTACAGGTCGCAACTTGTCGACAAGGAGTCGCGAAACATCCCTGAGGGCTTACCACAGGTTTTTATAGTTTACGAAAACTTTTTAAGTTTCGGTATCTTTCCATACATTTTCAGTACAGCGCCTCTAGGGAAACGTGTATGAACTACGAAAATGTATGCAAAGATACCGAAACTTATAAAGTTTTCGATAACTATCAAAACCTGTGGTAAGCCCTCTGAGCTGTTCCGCCGCGTTCGACGGTGAATGCGGCGGAACAGAACTGAACGCGGCGGAACAGCGCTGAACGCATTTGCATGATAAAAACACATTTATCCTCATTTTATACTGGTTTGCCGCGAAAGGAGAATAGACGCGGAAAGCTGAATGGATGCGTACACGTATCCATACAAAATAGTTGTTTTCTATGGACAAAAGCTGAATCGAGCTGAATAAGTGTGAGTAGTCCCTAACACGTCGCCGAACCTTCGGTTGTGACACGTCGCGTAGTGTCGCTTGCTCATGAACGCGACGTAAATTCATTGACATCAGAACCCTGTGGCCAGCACTCTTTGGGAGTATATTTATTTTCCCAGATTTAGTGATTCATTTGTGACTAGATCGGTATAATTCTCGCAATTTGTGACAGTCTAGCTGATGTGTGTGTGTATAGTGAACTTGAAAAACACTGCAAGCGTATTCAACTCAACTTTCGGCGCTGTACGTTCCGCAATAAGGAACTAGAGAAACACTGCAAGCGTATTCAACTCAACTTTCGGCGCTGTACGTTCCGCAATAGGGGACTAGAAAAACACTGCAAGCGTATTCAACCCAACTTTCTGCGCTGTACGTTCCGCAATAGGGGACTAGAAAAACACTGCAAGCGTATTCAACCCAACTTTCGGCGCTGTACGTTCCGCAATAGGGGACTAGAAAAACACTGCAAGCGTATTCAACTCAACTTTCGGCGCTGTACGTTCCGCAATAAGGAACTAGAAAAACACTGCAAGCGTATTCAACTCAACTTTCGGCGCTGTACGTTCAGCAATAAGGAACTAGAGAAACACTGCAAGCGTATTCAACTCAACTTTCGGCGCTGTACGTTCCGCAATAGGGAACTAGAGAAACACTGCAAGCGTATTCAACTCAACTTTCGGCGCTGTACGTTCCGCAATAGGGGACTAGAAAAACACTGCAAGCGTATTCAACTCAACTTTCGGCGCTGTACGTTCCGCAATAAGGAACTAGAAAAACACTGCAAGCGTATTCAACTCAACTTTCGGCGCTGTACGTTCCGCAATAAGGAACTAGAGAAACACTGCAAGCGTATTCAACTCAACTTTCGGCGCTGTACGTTCCGCAATAGGGGACTAGAAAAACACTGCAAGCGTATTCAACCCAACTTTCTGCGCTGTACGTTCCGCAGATGTGTCGCGACCCTATATGGGGGAGCCTGTAACGATAATTCATTCGAACACACGGTTAAAGTGTTAAACTAACCAATAAAACAACTTATTGAACAGTCATAATATTTATTCCATTTAGATATCTAGACATATAACATGGTAAAGCATTATTCTAGGGTCACAACATGAATTGACCTACGAAATACATTTTACAATATTAAATCAAACAGAACAGAAAAACTGGGATGTGTGGACAATTTCAAAAGATTGTTCTTGCTATAAAGTTGCATTACTTCGCAGCTACTTTGTGGAGCAACGTTTCCAAGGGCTATATTTCACTTACGGATCTTTTTATGTCAATGTTTGAGAAAGCTCAAAGCTGCGTAAATTGCATGCAAATAACTTAACTGCTTTGTGGATGTTTCAATTTCCTTTAGCATGTTATAATCTGTAGGGCAATCACGAATAGTAAAATATTCTGATGTATCGCTTACGATATAATAACTCAAAACCCGCCTAAAGCGATGGCTTATCGAGCATTCTGTACGTTCGATGAGTTCACTAGCTTGAAATAAATAAATAAAGCTGGACTATCACACAGCGTCATGTAGCCTCAAACTAAGCAGAGCTTGTGTTATGGGAATCACATGATTGATATATTACTTAAATACCTAAATTTTTTTTAATACATGCATTATTATTTTACATAGAGAAATCCAAGACCTGAGACAAATATCAGCAAACAATGCAAACATTTGTCCCGCGGCGGGAATCGAACCAGCAATCTTCTGCGTCTCAGGCGGACCATCGTCCACTGCACCACAGAGGCCGTCGATGTGAAAGTGTCTTGATTAATAATTATATTACCAATATTTTTTTATTTTAAAGAAACTTTTAAATTGATTAAATATTTATTTTCTTGATCATGTGAAAAAACTTGGTACAAACTTAGATAATCAAATTGACAAGTACCAAATAGTCATTAATTTATTCTTAAATGAATCTTGAATCTTGTCTTGTGAATATTTATGTGCGATATACTTTCTTTATAAAATTATGTACCTACCTTTTGGAAGAGCGATATCTCCTAGCACAAGTAAATTTTTTACTTATAAGGAGGTCTCGACCACTGTTTTTATATGTATCTTTTGGTTATTGAAATAAAACATTTGTATTTGTATTTGTATTTGTGTCTAATGATTGGAATTGGCCAAAACTTTTCATCACGCTTACGCAACGAAAAATTATGGCCCATTATAATTTATTTATTATATAATTTTATGATAAAGCGTTACTTGGAATTTGCGCTCACTCAGTTTTCTTTGCGAAGGACGGAAGCGCAGTGGCTTGAGTGGGAAAAGCATAGTAAGGTATGCTTTTCCCACTCAAGCCACTGCGCTTCCGTACAAAGTTTGCGTTAACTTTATTTTTGTATGGAAATGGCAAAGTAATACAAACTTCCCGCTAGGGGCGCTGTTCCATTTTCATACAAAAATATAGTTGGCGCAATCTTTATAGTAAGGTGAGTTTTCAAGCCATGGATCTAAATGTCACTAAGTGTCTAAACACACTATGCCGAAATTATGCGACGCAAGTTCCGCAGCTGATTTAGACAAGATCGGCTGTACGCCATAACGGAACGTAATTTCAGCATAATGTGTCATCTGTAATTCAAATAGCATTGCAGGAGTAATCAATCCAAACTTACGTCGCGTAATTTCGGCTATAGTGTGTTTAGGCACAAACTGTCTTATTCCAAAACGAAGACAAAAGATAGTCTAGGTTTAAAACTGGTATTTCTTATACAAAATGTCAGATTTAAACTCCGACTATCTTTCGTCTTCGTTTTGGAATAAGACAGTTAGTGTTGCTAACTCAATGACACTAAACGGTCACCCATCCAAGTAGTGACCAGGCATGATGTTGCTTAGGTAAGTCAACTGATCGGCTAAGATCACCAAAGTAAGCAAACCCACGAACGCCTCTGGCAGCTTTTGGCAAATAACAAAGCGTATTGAACCTAAGCTTTCTCATTAGCTAGAATTTCACGATACGTTCACGATACGACAGATTGAGATATTCGTGATTGGCCTAACTATACTGCAATAATACTTACGGTACTATTACATTATTTTGCCTTGTAGAATATCTAGTACTTATAGGTATTCATTACTCACATTTATTTTGAAAGTGTGTTACATATTGCTTTATTAGGGTGCTACAAATTGCTATGGTGGATAATTTAACTATGAATTATATCGGGTGTAAAAAGACGTCTACCGAAAACGAAAGGTTGTACGCACACCAAAACCCAGCTATAAAAATTTATATTATAACCGGAGAAAACAATGTGTAAAGATTTCAAAACTGTACGACCAGACCGCTTGCTGCATGAATACATTGCTGGTTATTTTTGCTTATTCAAATGATATAATTAGGTAGATATGATGTTATTATGTTATAGGTACTATGAGTATATAACTAGAAAAACAATTAAATACCTATTTTTATTTTATCGCACAGACTTCAGTTCTCCCGTGATCATGGCGCATGCAACTGCGTCGAAATATCGGGAAATAACAGAACTCACAAATCATGGTAAATATCCCGTTGATATTAATAATTAAATTAAATACCTATAACGTAAGTAGAAAAAGTCCATTATTTTACTTTTTTTTCGCTAAATATGTTCGGAATCATGGTCTGATTGCAACCTCCCAGTTTTCGGTAGGTAGAAGTCTTTTACAAAAAAGTTTATGGTTAAATAAAGACCTTTTAAACAGTCTTTTTACATCCGTTATATTTAACAAGTACCTAAGTAGGCGATACATATTGCAAGTTCTTAGTTAAGACCTTATATCTATCATTTATCGTACAGTGAAATAAAAACAAAAAGTTCAAACTGTTTAAAAACCAGCATTTTTTAATACTTTAAATTACATTTACCTACTACTATTTTTTGTGAATACCAACAGGCTTATTTAGATTACGCGGTGTGCAGTCTGTCTTAGTAAGACTTACTGACTAATTAGTCAATGGCTTACTCATATTCCACTACGCTAAGTGTAAGACAGTCTTTCTAAGATAGACTGAATACCGTGTGGTCTAAAAAGCATTTTAGGACGTATTACAGGATTTATCGTATAGCGAAATTAAACAAAAACTATATAAAACCCAGTATTTTTTATACTTTAAGTAACATTTACTTATTACTATGTTTTTTGTAAATGAATTTTGAAATATTTAGGACGTATTACAGGATTTCTCATAATTTCGATAAAATCTTAGCCCGAAATTCGATAAGTTTCTTCAACAACATTGAATAATTTAGCTTACCTACATTATACGCACAACACCAATATTATACAAGGTTAAAATTGAATTCGTATGTCAACCAGAAAAGGAGTAGATAAAGGAGAATGCCGAGAACCCGTACCAATTGCGTCAAAACCAAACGTATCCCATAAAATTTATTATAATTTATAAATGAAATTAACATTTTCTTTAGTTTTACACACCGACTCGATTAATAATGAAGTAAAGAAATATTTTGTTGATTTGGTTTCCGTTGCACGCCGCCATTAGAGTACAACAACCAATGATATATACGTTGCTATGGCAATAAACATTGATGTAAAGTGTAACTATGGCAATAACCCTCATTTTGGGTTTATTTGTAGAATCGACTAAAAACTTATTGGATATTTTTTTGACGCACTCACTTTAGTCTCGGTACCGAGCGCGATACATCAGACGGCATTCTCCTTTACTTCTGATGGTCAATAAACTTTGTTCAAGACTTCAAATTTTAAAGATAGAGATATATTTATTTCACCCAAATTATATATATATACAAAATATATATATATATAGGTACCTAGATTTAAGTAATGTATTTGAACACTGGATAAAACAGGACCCTTACTCAGCATAGGCAGCTTTATAAAGATTAACTTTTATTACAAAGCTCAGATGCTGCGCTGGTTTTTGTTGTTTTTCATTGAAGAAATAGTTTATAAAGTTACGCCCTCAAAATCTTGTGAGGCAGTCCTAGAACAGCTGGTTTTGTAAAACTTTGTTCTTGACTTATTGATGATGATAATGTAGTTCTGCCGTACTTTAGGGCTGTTACACCAAACAAAACTTATAACGAACGTATGTCGGGCGCCAGAAAACCAAAGCGTCTTCTTAGGGGTAAATCCCACAGCCAAAGACCTCGTGGCTAGACGGCATAGAGCAAGATTTAAAAGTGATTGGAGCGAAAGGATGGAGAGAAAAAGCCCAAGATAGACCCAGCTGGAGAAATTTACTTGGCCAGGCCAAGGCCCACCCGCGGCGGTAGCGCCTTAGATGATGATCACATAAAATACAAAACAAAGATAGCTTAAGCTTAAATTTTTTTGGAGAAAACTTTTGAATAACTCACTTTTAACTGAAGTTTTCACAACATGTAGACAACCATGGTCCAAATAAAGGAAGGTAGTAGAAGGAAAAAAAGGAAGGTGTTCCTTTGGGCATATATACGAGTTCAACCTCACCTTGCATACCAAATACGAATCGATTATAACTGTTACTATCGACGCACAATAATTATTTAAACATAGATAAGTATGTACCAAGTTGGTAGTAGGTATCATGTACCAAGTTACAGTTTGACCGAAAATGCTGTAACGCGCCTTAGGAAAGCGCGGCGAGGTGGGGGCCGAGGGAAAAAGAGCAAGAGTACACATGAGATAGATTTTGTCGGACAGATTATTCAATGATATTTATTCATATGACGAATTAAAAATTCTAATTAGTCCGTCATTTACATTATCAAAAAATATCTCATGGACACGTATTTTTTCTTTTGTCAATTAAACAAAAAATTACAAGGATATAGTGCGTTGAAGTTCCACGTGACGTCACGGCTTAGTACACTTTTTACCTAGCCGTGACGTCACGAGCGCCCACTCCCGAACTTTGACGCTCTTTATCTCCGTCAATTTTTGTTTATTTGATAAATAAAAAAATACGTGTCCAATATTTTTTGTTGATCTATCTGACTGACTAATTTGAATTATTTTTTCACCCAGTCGTCATACCTATTCATCATCATCAGGCAGATGAATTGTACATTATGTAAATATTACCTTAGTCATTGATAACAAGAGATTAAGCACGATACATCTCTGGATATTCATCTCGTGTGTCTGACATAAACATCCCTCCCCTCGCTGCGCACATACTTATGTACGATTCTGACTTAACAACGCGTTGGAGATCATCGAAGCGCATTTTAAAACATGCTAGAGGAAATTGAAACATCCACAAAGCAGTTAAGTTCCTTATTTGCATGTTTATGAGCTTTGAGCTTTGTCAAACACTGACATAAAAAGATCCCTAAGCAGATATTGCATGCAAACGAGAAACTTAACTGCTTTGTGGATGTTTCAATTTCCTCTAGCATGTTTTAAAATGCGCTTCGATGATCTCCGACGCGGGCCGGTTGGTGTGAATCGTACATAAGGAGTGGTAGAGCGGAAGCGGTCAAACTATAATAGAGGTGTCATATCGCGTCGATACCAACTTGGTACTAAATAAGTTATTTTAGGTTCATAGACAGATTTATTTTAAGAGTAACCAACTTCATTTTAAATTAATTAAAATCGCACACTAATTTAATATTTAAGGCCACTTATGTATCACTAAATGGGTTTAATAAATTCTAAAAAATATAACGTAGGCAGGTATTGTATGGGGCTCGAAAAGGTTTTTACAATTCGCCGTTTTTAAATGATACATTCCTATTCTTAAGAGCCGGATTTTGACTGTGAGATATAATACATCTTGAGATATAATATTTTATCGCTCGTCATACATTTTGTACGAGAGCGTTTATTACATCCCAAACTATAAATATATTTTGGGGCGATATTGGTGTATATTTTACCTCACGTCCCTGGACACCGCGCCTCTCTGTCAGTTTGAATGATGACGTTTGTGGCAGATGTATCAATTGCGGGTTGATCGGCTAACTGTGTTGCAAACAGAAATTATTGAAACCAAAGAAATAGTACGAAAGCATAGAAGAAGCCTTAAAATTCATATAAGCTCTGAACATTAACTCATACGGCTGATCTCTACTTTCTTATGTCCATATATGTTAGCTAGAAAGAGATGCATACTTTATCTCAATGCGATTTCTGCGACTTCGTACCAGGGCATTTGTATGAACCTGCATAGAAATTTGTTCGAGCGCCCTGGTACGATAAACATTTTTGAAGTCGCATTGATATATGTATGCATCCCTTTCTAAATGATTATATTGGACATAAGAAAGTAGATATCAGCCGTATTGAATTTTAAGACTCTATCTAGTTGTCTTCCTATATCTGTGAATGAAACCGATCATGTTTTAACAAACTGTGACAGTTTTTCAATTGACGTTCATTGAATTTATGTCAAAGATCATTTCTGTTTGCAACAGAGTTAGCCGATCATTCCTCAGATCACGTGTTTTGAATTTTTGTTTGAAACACAAACTTACAGTGTGTACAGTACAGCTTACAGTGTGAATAGCAATCGCGGGTTGTAATGTAGAGCTCAAGATATAATATATTATGAACATCCCATGATCAAAAGTTGGCTTAAGACTGGGTACAAACCAAGGAGTTTGTGGTAGTATTTCCATGGTACATAAAGACTTATAAACGGAAACGACGGTAACTCCTAAGGCCTATACGAACCAACCATTGGTTTTCTAAAAGGGGATTACACAGATGTTCAAAATATTAAACACGCCACGTCACGCCACCGCCACGCCCGTGTATAGCGTGAATAAATGCATAGCGTATCTAGATAAACAATCACTTATAACTAGTATTCAGAAAGCGTTTTTTCAAATCCAAAATCTAAAAATTACTTTTTTTTAAATCGTTATCGACTTCAATGTTCGTTCGACTCAGAGCGAAAATGGGATTTTATGGGACTTGAAGATGGAACAAGCATGGCCCACCTGATGTTAAGTGGTAACCATTACCTATCACAAAGCATTGAATCGTAGATTACGTTTCAGAACGTGCTCTACGATGTAACGCCTTGCGTCCTTCAACTTGAGGCATGAAGATGATAAGTCTCTTGTGCCTGTAATTTCACCGGCACCCACACCCTTCAAACCGAAACACAGCACAGCTGCTTCACGGTAGAAATAGGCTTAGTGGCAGTGCTTCCCCGAACGAGCCCTCCACAAAGAACTCTACTATTACTAAAGGACTACTTGGATGGGTGACCGTAGTGTCATTAGATGAGAGCGATAAGATGATGGTCTCGACTTTTCTGTCGTTTTAAAATTTATTTATTGACATTACTTATGATAAAAATTTGATAAAACGCATTCTTAATATTAATAATTGCATTTCTTAAAATTAAAAGGTACTAAAGTACATTGTCGAAACATTTAACAACTATGTGTGCAAACTCGGCCTGCATTCAATGTGTTAATAAAATTGCAAGACCGAAAAAGTTTTGAAAAAACATTGTAACAAACTTTCTACATAATTAATGTTAGTAAAAGCAACAATCATATTAAAATGCCAAATCTAAGGCAGAACCTCCACGAGCGAGTGTATCGCGACGAGTCAGCGCTTCTATCGTCGGGTAATCTCCACGAGATGACGATTTTTTTACACGACTCGCAACAGAAAAAACCTTTTACCAAAACAGGGTATTTTATCTATTTTGGTGGATGTTAATTTGACATTCGCTTTTATATATCCTAAATTATTGCAAGTACAACCTAGTTTACAAACTGTCATGTGACAGAAAATTGATTTAAAAATTATACCTTAAAAAAATCATAATGGCACCAAACTGGACTGGTATAAAAATATATATTTGGTTTGCAAAAATATATCGCACCAACAATTATGGCGGCTCGAAATTCAAAATAATTTTATTTTTAACATAAACGGTAGGTAGGTAGGTACATATTAAAAGTAAAAAATAAAATCTTATTAAATAATTAAAAAATACAAACGATATAATTTTTCTTAAGTAAATTGCAGTAGCTTTATTTTATCGTAACTGAAACGCGTGATAAATTGATATACAATATTAATATTAATATATGTATGTACAAGCGTGATATATTTTCTCAAAAAAGTAACAAAAATTGACACCTTTTTATGAAAGAAAACTAAGCACGCGTTAAAATATTAATAACATATTTTTGTATTTTATACCAAGTTAAATCAAAGTATAAATTGAGTGTTAAAAAATTGTGGTAAATATTTTTAAAAGTTAATAATTTCATATTTTTTTTTTACTTTCCATTACAATCAGAAGACATAATTACAATAGGTATATAGACACTGAAAATAATTATATTTATAATATATATATTATAAAAATAAATTGTGATAAATATTTTTTAAAGTTAATAATTTCATTGATTTTTTACTTTTTCTTCATACAATCAGAAAACATAATTACAATATATAGTCACCGAAAATAATTATATATTAATTATATAGGTACTATGTTTCTTTTTAAATTCCTTAAAGCGAATATATAATCTACTGCATATATCAACAATACGTACTCTATGCTAAGGTAAATAAGTGTTATATTTGCGTATTAAGGTATGGCACTGCGAATGTGCCCGTTTCAAATTGACTGCTGCTTACATCTACTTACTTTCTCTTTGTATCAACTGTCACCTGTAAATAGAATAAAAAGGTAATATCTCTCGCGCTCGATCGACTGATCCTAACCATAATAATAATAATGCACATTATCACACAGCATTATGTAGCCTCAAACTAAGCAGAGCTTGTATTATACGAATACTACTTAAATACTTTTTTACATGCATATTATAGAAAACACCCAGACCGGAGACAAATATTTGCAGAACATACAGATATTTTTCTAGCGGCGAATCGAACCCGCAACCTTCTGCAGAGGTCGGAGGTCGTCTGCTAGGCAGAGCTTGTATGTATCAGACTTTGATAAACATACATACTCTACTCCAGGCTATAGTCCACAGCTGGTCGGCGGCCTCCCTTAATGAGCACCGTTGCGCCCTGTCCTCATCCCCATATGATATCAGCTTTTACCTACATTGCCTTAAGGCGACCATAAATGTCAAACCTCCCTCTCGCTCGCACTATTCATTTTTGAACATATAAAATCACTGAATGCAGTTATGCAAAATAGCAAACCTTCACGGCCTAGAAAATAACAATACAAAGGTTCAGCAATAATATCACTTTGATTCTATCACGTTTTCTTACCAAAAAACTGGTACCAATGTGATCAATTTTGGTGCAAATTTTTTGGTAGGAAAACGTGTTGGGTTCAACATGATATTCTTGCTGAACCTTTGTTTTGTTATTTTCTAGTCCGTGAAGGTTTGTTATTTTGCATAACTACATTCAGTGATTTTATATCTTCAAATATGTTGAATAGTGCGAGCGATAGGGAGGTTTGACATGTATCGTTGCCTTAACATAACACCAGACTTTATTAGTCCACAGCTGGACATCCATGGACGCTAAGGTCTCGTAATAAGGAGGATATGCTCATAATCCCCAAGCTAATAAGTAATAAGGCATGCACCCCCACGTAAGGCATGCACAGCTTCTCGCAGAATGCTGTTTTCCGTCGGCCCTGATAGTTTTAGTTGTGCTGAGTCAGCTGCCGCCAGAGACCTGGCTGATAGCATCTAGGGCAGGTTAGGTTCCCAAGATAGAAATGGAACCCCTCAAGCCAGGGGTCCGTCCTCTCAGAGGTAAGCCAGTCTGATCAAGCTGGTCTAAATTGACCTTCATTCAGATGCGCCACTCTCAAGTGGTAGATAAAAAAAAACCCTCACACCATTGCACTTTCGTTATTATTATTGTCTGTATGTTTTTTTTACATAAAATATCAATCAAGCGTTTGACAACTATCACACCTGAGACAGGTGAAGATGTGGTCTAAGATGGAGCACGCTTGCCTAGAAGAAACCGATTCTCTCTGGATTTGAAGACGAGATTGTACTGATCCGGAAAAACAGACACCGGAAACAAGTTAAAACTCCTTGCTAGTACTAATAAAAGTGGAAGCGAATCGTTTATTTATGTTGATGTGAGTACATTTATGTAGCTACTTTCGTATGTACACCACCGTCTTTTGTTTATCGTGCTATTTTGTCCATACAAAGGTTGTCTGGAAGAGATCGCTATTAGCGATAAGACCGTTTATTGTACCTTTTGTTTTAATTGTATTTTTTCCTGTAAATTGTTCAATTTTTTTTGGTGTACAATAAAGAATACAAAGAAAAAATACAATAAAGAATTTATCTATACATCATTTCGGAGTTTTCTAATCTATCTACGCCCATTGAGTGACACTCACCTCATTTCATCGCCACGTTGTTGTAGAAGTCCAAATCGTCAAGTCCCTCCGGTTCAAAAGCTCGTATCTGCTCGAACAGCTCGCTGTCCATAAACGTGTCAGTGGTGGCCGGGGTTTGAGCGCTGAAGTAGCTACTTTGTTAAGATTTACACATCCGTTTGAAGTTTTTTTTGTAATAAAATAAGTTTTTTTTATCAAATTTTATAGATTGTTAAAAGTTTTTTAAATCAAATATTTTTACGATATATTTTTTATTTCTTGCACATTTTTAGGGTATATGTTTTTTGTGTGATGAAAGTTTTCAATGATTTTTAAAGCGTTATTTTTTAATTTTTAGTCAGCAATTGACACACATTTCATGTGTATTCGATTTCAGATAATAGAATTGATTTAATTAGGAATAATGTTCAATAATTGTATTTTAAAAACGTTATTCGTTATTTTTTAATTGCAAGTCATCAATTAACACATATTTCATGTGTATTCAAATAAAAGAATTGATTTATTTAGGAATTAAGTTTGACATTTGTATATTCAAGAAGATCAATTTTCCCAAATTGTGTGTATTAGAGAATTATAGTGTTTGTGTTTCCATATCGCCGCCGCGTCGCCAGGGATCGGGAAAGAAAGAGAAAATGCAACACGTTAGACAAAGACGGTCGTAAATAACCAAACAAACAAAAACCTACAACTGACACCGTCGCCAAAAGGCAGCACAGACAAAAAAGAAGTTGTAGTGTCTATGGTATAATATATACTCTGTAGTATTTCATAAAATACAAATATTAAATAAAATAAATTGAACAAAATAAACCGACCGTCTGTGTTGCATTTTCGCGTTTGGAAAAAGAGAAAAAAATAGTCTCAAATATCCATAAAATAATAAAATAATGTACATATAAGACCATTTTTTTTCTTTAAATAAAAAACATAACTCTCACATAATAGTTGTATTAAAAGACAGAAAATTACACACATTTAACAATAACATCGTAATGATCATTTTAATTTTATTTAAATGTCAAAGTCAAAACTTATAACATGTATATCAAACGCTATTCAGACAATTTTATGGTTTAAAAAAATTGCACAAAGTTCATTTTCAGATATGCAACTTCGCATTGTGTTCGAATATAAACTTTTGATACATTCAAAATTATGAATAATTTAGAATTATCCTGTCTGATCATTCATTTTACAAAAACTGCGCCTTAAGATAAGATGAATCATTTAAAATACAATATAATTGTTAACATAAAAAGTTATATATTTTTGAATTAAAACTGCTATATTAATTTTGAATATATATTTCACATATTATATACTAAATATTTTAGGGGAGGCCTATGTCCAGCAGTGGACTGCTATAGGCTGATGATTATAATAAATATTTTAGAGCAGATACTTTTAAAATATTAAATGAAGTGTATGTAATTTAAGACGTTTATTTCAATTCTTTATTCAATGGCATGATGATTAATTTCAATGATTAGATAAATCACAAATATTTTTGAGATATAACGCTAATAATATTTAAAAGCAAATTACTTTATAATAAATAATTTAAGATGTCTCGCTACTAATCAAATAAATTATAATAATTTATGATATATATATATATATATTTTATTAATCTATACTATCTCACTGCTGTCCAAATGTCTCATATATTATAAATATTTTAGAGCTATTTAGTCAAGTAATTATAAAGTCTTATTTAAGAATTATATATATAATTCAGATAGCTCTAAATTATGAAATAAGAAAACATTTAATTCAATTCTATATTCAATTGCATAATTAAAATTTTGATGATTAGATAAATCGCAAATATAGTGTATTTTAAATGAATTTTATAACAATAAATTACATCTAATTATAATAGTCACATCCATTAATAATCAAGAAATGCCTTAAAATCTAATATAATATAAATTCGTTTTAATAAACTATATAATTAAAAGCCAATTGAGAACATGATTATAAAAATTATAATACTAATTAAACATTAATTGACCGATTTAAACTGTCAAACTATATATAATACTATTTCTTTACTTAATTTTAAAAATGCTCATTAGAACTTAGAAATATTTTTGCGCAATTTTTTGTATATAAGCAAAACTTGGTCCGAGATTTCGTTTTTCATTTACTGTTCGTATATAATTGTGAAGATCGATTTACTAAACTATATTTCGATGAATTAGTTCCGTATACATTTTAAGAAATATTTTAACTTTCATAAACACATTACAAATAAAAAATATATATTTTTTCAGTTATATTCAAACTTACGGTCAAATGATTATAGTAATGTCATGAATAAAATTACTGTACTTTACATAACTAGCACCAAATCATACAAAAAAATGTATAATGTTCGCCAAAAACTAACAAATATCTACCTAATACCTAACGTTAACTATTCTACTTTAAAAATACTGACAAAAATATATTTTAACCTAATTGAGACCAATCAAACGATTACCTGAAATCACACATACATTTTTGGTCATACATTTTCAATCACACCGAATACTGATATTTTTGAATATTTTTGTCAGTTTTTAATTTCACAACATCAATAATAAGTGTAACATTATTTAAGTTACATAAAATGTAATACGTATTAATTCAGATGATTAATATTAAAGATAAAATATAAACGTAATATTATTACGTTTTGCATAAAATTTATATTACTTATAATTTACATAATATATTTTAACAAGCCATTTTAAATATAGGTGTGCATTCACGCCCAAACGTTTACTGACATTTCAAATATTTCAACAAATGCAATTTCGTGGACCCAGAAATTTAAGTAAATATAAAATATAATTATATTTTTATGAAATTAATAAAAATTAAGTAAAATCAGTCGTTTCAGAATGAAGATATTTCTGCAATTATAGGACGGTAAAGGACGCCATGTTATTTAAAGTAAATAATAAAATATATAATACTCAATTGACGTGAAGAAAATAAACATATCCCTTCAAAAAACTACCGTATAGATATTGGAAGAAATCATAATTTTTTTTCGCGAGTCAATATAATGCACAGAAAAAAGTTAATTTTAAAAATCCCTGCTTCAATGTATATCAATGACTATTAGTATCCAAAACTGGTCAAAACTTTTAACTAGCAACCCTGAAAAAACTTCGTATACATTGTTTCACCTGACTTATTATTAACAATTGAGTTGAGTCAAAAACTCTTTATAACTATAGTTCTTTCACTAATTTTGTCAAAAAAACTTTAAGGAATCAATAGCAAGATTTACAAAATGCATTTTTTATATAATCGAATCATGCTGAACATAGATTATTTATTTATTTATTTATAATCCTTTTTTTTACTACAATGTTTTTAGTATCTGCCTTACATAGCAGGCAGATATTGCGTAAATTTTCAAATAAATGGTTAATTTTACACAGTATAAAAACGCAAATACTTTTAATACAACAGGTTTCAAAAACTAACAGGTCGTCCTGTTAATTTTTTATGAAAAATATATCATACTTTTCAAAACCAAATCATATAGGCAAAAATCATAATAATAAGGAACTTTGATATGTGCAATGTCATCAGACTTTTGTAACGTTTTTTTGTGCTAAGTAAATATTCGTTATAAATATACCCTTACAAATATTTTTTCTCTTTTATTATAAGAAGTATACAGCAATTCATTGTTCTATTTTTGCAAAAATTAATACTTACTAAATAAAATAAATGCAGATAAATCCATTAAAATAAAGAAAATATATTCATCTTCTAAATAGAGAAGTCACTAAAAACTAAATTACGAAGATAAAAAAAAACCGCGTATACAGGGTGAATCTGAACTAAAAATCACCAGCCTATTCAGTTGACTATTGGTCTCCCCTATAAGGGGGATATGCCCATAATCCCCAGGCTGCGCTATACCACAATCAGCCTGCCAATTTGTTGGTTTTATTAGTTAGCAGGGTGCACCTCGTGCAGGTGAGGTTGGCTTGAGTTCCGGAGATTGGGGTTGGAACCCCATGCATTTTAAAGTAAGTCTAGAAATTTATGTAGCGGCTTTTGTACCACATCCCAGTAATATTAAAATATGAAAATTTGTATGCGTGTGAGTATGTTTCTTTCCATTAAACTCCGCAAAGGCTGAACAGATAAAACTTGGAATATAATTAGATTTATGATCTGGATAACAACATAGGCTTTAGACTATATCCAGGTACCGAGCGAGCGAGGAGTGTATGGGGTTCCAACCCCCATCTTCGGAACCCAAGCCAAGCTCATCTGCATAAGGTGCACCTGCTAACTAACAAACGGGGCTCTGGCGGCGGCTGATTGCGGCATAGCGCAGCCTGACACCGACACAGCTACATCACCTGTCCGTGCTGCACCTGCTAACTAACAAACGGGGCTCTGGCGGCGGCTGATTGCGGCATAGCGCAGCCTGACACCGACACAGCTACATCACCTGTCCGTGGTGCACCTGCTAACTAACAAACGGGGCTCTGGCGGCGGCTGATTGCGGCATAGCGCAGCCTGACACCGACACAGCTACATCACCTGTCCGTGGTGCACCTGCTAACTAACAAACGGGGCTCTGGCGGCGGCTGATTGCGGCATAGCGCAGCCTGACACCGACACAGCTACATCACCTGTCCGTGGTGCACCTGCTAACTAACAAACGGGGCTCTGGCGGCGGCTGATTGCGGCATAGCGCAGCCTGACACCGACACAGCTACATCACCTGTCCGTGGTGCACCTGCTAACTAACAAACGGGACTCTGGCGGCGGCTGATTGCGGCATAGCGCAGCCTGACACCGACACAGCTACATCACCTGTCCGCGGTGCACCTGCTAACTAACAAACGGGGCTCTGGTAGCCGACTGATTGCGGCCAAACACCCACACGGCTAAATCCCCTGCGAAGTTCTGCCCTGCGATCCCCAACCCACATGCCCAGCGAGGGGATTAGGGCATATCCCCTTTCATTATATAGGTCTATGTTTATATAGGCTGTGATATAGGCTGGTGTGGAACCGAGCGAAGTCGCGTTAATTTTTTTTTTCACACATAGTGCTTTGGGGATATCTATGTATGAGATATACACCGCACGCGAGCTCTATAGCTAAATAAACAAGCTCTTGTTAATGCCAAAGTCAACCTGTATACAAATAATACTGTGTTTGTGCCCTGATGAAGCTGTGCGTGCATAACATACAAATATCTACTTAATATATAATAGTTTTGACACATTGATTTGTTACAATGACAATTACCTTTAACATTAATAAGTTGACACCACACCATGATATTCCACTGCTGAACCGGATTTTCTACATTTTTTTTAAATTTGTCTACACTCAAAGAAGGCCGTCGATGAAATCCAAATTTATTTAAATCGCGATACGGATTAAAACCTATTGCAATTTTAAAAAATACTCGATTATTATAAAACGAATTGAGAAATTGATTCGAAATATCTAGTATTTTGGAAAGAAAATACTGCGAACCCATGGTATCACAGCGCATCAAGATTAACCAATTTGACTACTCCCACTCCCATTCCTTCTACCACTTCCATCCCCATTAGCACCCCTTCCAATAACATTCCAATAGATACTTCCATTCCCACTCAGATTTCACCTTTTACTAAAAAGAAAAAAAAAATTCATTGAGATATTTTTTGTACTCTAATAAAAAAATATATATTAAAAAAAACATTCCAATAGATACTTCCTTTCCCACTTCGATTTCAACTTTTACAAAAAAAAATTTTTCATTGAAATATTTTATTACTAAAATTTAAAAAAAATTGTATTAACGTTTTGGAAAATTCATTAAAATTAGTATTAAAATATTTTATCAACAATTTTTTTTCATTAATCAAATTAAGTCTGTCTATTTACATAAAAAATAATATTTTTATGTCACTTATATGCTTGACCATTTGTGTATGAGGGTTCAGCAGTATACGTTTAAAAATATCGAATGGTGCAGTGAAACCGAATTATATTGGACTTATATTTAATTTTGAGACGTAGCATTTGTCCTCACAGTTGTAGTATGGTAGTACTGCAGCTATAAAAAACATAAATAAATATTTTTCTTAATAACTCCAGAAAAAAAAATTACATTAATATAAATTATAGTTTTTCACATATAACTGTACAAATAAAAATTTATAATAACATTGCTTTTGGTGACTGAAAAATAACATGTATTAAAAAATGAATAAAAAATCATATTATTTTGATGATAAAAAAAATTACGTGTCCGAAATAACTAATAAAAAAGCAAAAAAAAAAATAGGAGTTATTAAGACCAAAAAAATAAACCTAAAACTTAAATACCTGAGTAATCTAAAGTAAAACGTACTTAAGTGTCACAAAAAAAAATGCAAAAGCATCAACTTAACATAAAAAAGTTACAAAAATTATATAAAACATGGATGTGACTATTTCTTAAAAATAAAATAAAATAAAAAAAATCAGTGCTCCTTGTTATTAAAAGTCAATCATGAACCTATGGGGAAAGAAACAAAAAACCAAAATTATAAAAATAATACAAAAAAATGCATAAATAAATAAAAATGATAAGAAACAGTGCTAAATTACAGCATGGGTAAAATAAATTATAATAAAGTTCACACTCAACTATTCATAAGGTTTCACAGCTGAGCGAATTTGGATAAAACCTGGATTCAGCGAGTTGATCGGCTAATTCTGTTGCAAACAGAAATTATTGACAACGATACTGTTTTTACAAACTTTGACATTTCACTTGTCGAAATTCAATGAACGTTATTTGTCAAACTGTCACAGTTGGTAATTTCTGTTTGCAACATAGCTGATCACCCCGCTGATCTACTGAATATTACCTCAATTCCTATTAAAAGATAAACTGGTTTCTGCTCACTATTATGCCGATTTCTATTGACAATTACCCTCGTTTCTACTGTCTATAACCCTGGGTTCTACTGATTATAACCCTGGTTCCTACAGTCTATAACCCTCGTTTCTACTGATTATAACGCTGGGTTCTAGTGACTATAACCGTCGATTTTACTGATTTTAACCCTGGCTTCTAGTGACTATAATCCTCGTTCCTACTGCCTATTACCCACGTTTCTACTGATTATAACCCTGGTTTCTAGTGACTATAACCCTCGTTTCTACTGATTATAACGCTGGGTTCTAGTGCCTATAACCCTCGTTTCTACTGATTTTAACCCTGGCTTCTAGTGACTATAATCCTCGTTTCTACTATCTATAACCCTCGTTTCTACTGATTATAAACCTGGTTTCTAGTGACTATAACCCTCGTTTCTACTGATTATAACCCTGGTTTCTAGTGACTATAACCCTCGTTTCTACTGATTATAACCCTGGTTTCTAGTGAATATAACCCTCGTTTCTACTGATTATAACCCTGGTTTCTAGTGACTATAACCCTTGTTTCTACAGACTATAAACCTGGTTTCTACAGACTACAACCCTCGTTTCTACTGATTATAACCCTGGCTTCTAGTGACTATAACCCTAGTTTCTACAGACTACTACCCTGGTTTCTACAGGCTACTGCCCTCGTTTTTAGTCTGTCGAAATTTAATGTTTTTTTAATTTAAGTAGTACGTTTACGTAAGTTTTTTAATTGTTTAACGTTTCTACTGGATATTACCCTGATTCATATTGGCAATTACACTCGTTTTTACTGACTATAACCGTCGTTTCAACAGACTGTAACCCTGGCTTCTAGTGACTATAGACTACTAAACTCATTTCTACTGATTTTCTACTAACTATAACCCTGGTTTCTACAGGCTACTACAATGGTTTCTATAGACTACTACCCTGGTTTCTATAGACTACTACCCTCGTTTCTAGAGACTATACTGACCTGCTCTGCACGCTCGGCGTGTTGCGATGCGAGTCGGGCGAGTGTGCGTAGGCGGGCGACGCAGACGACATGTAAGGCGGCAGTGTCGTCACTAGCACCGGCTTTACGTAGCCATTCTTCAACATTTCATTCTCTGATAGAAATACATATCATTCAATAATGGTAATATTATCAGTTATTGGAATTAGGCGGGCTAAAATACCTAATTTATATATTTATTTATTTTTATTTAAACAAGAATTCACAGTTTTACAATGTTAAATTATAGGCTAGTTAAAGATAATTTGTACATAAACCAATTTGAATCCACATTTTGTAAACAGCTCGTATATGCTTTGGACGATAAATTAGCAGATGAGTATGTTACTAATCACAAAAACTATACAATAAAGAGTAAAAAGATTAGGTAGGTAACAACAACAAAGCAGCAATGGTAATTTTATAATCGCATTTGTGTGTGTGTGTGTGTGTGTGTGTGTGTGTGTGTGTGTTTTAGTTTTATGTTGTCTAATGTTCGAAAAATAACACAGATTAAGTGGAGATGCCTCAGGAGTAGGACTAAATATTTTTTCAGTTCGATCGTCTCAGTTTTCGTTTTATTTTTGTACTTAAAATCTATTTAGGGTCCATTAATCACGTGAGGCTCGAAAGGAGGGGGGAGGTTTGGCAAAAACACAAAATATCACAAGGGGGGAGGAAATCACGTGTATTTATTTGTTCGTTAAACGCGTGATTTCTAAACCGAAAAGCGGCGTGTAGTGTGACCTTCACTCGCCGTTGCCAGGCAGCGAACGAAGTTCTTAATCATGGTCCTTAATTTCAGAATAAAACAAGGGGGGTTAAAAATGCTAAAAAATTATCACGTGATTAATGGACAGCCCCTTACAGGTGTAGACATTCTCAAAACGCTGGAAAATTAAATTAAATTTTAGCTTATTCGCAAAATTTTGCACATGGATACTTTGTGTAGCCATCCACTAAGGAAGGTTTTTTAGAAATTACATCACTAAGGAGGTAAAATAGGGGATGAAAGTTTTTAGGAAGTCCGTCAGTTTGGAAGTAAGAATTTTAAAGTGTTTAAAAATGTATATAGGTCTCAGCATATTTGATAATTCCACCCCCCCAGGGATGAAAAGGGGGACGAATGTATTATGAATATTTTTGGCAAAATTCACATTAACCCGCGTGCGGAAGCTAATATATTATAAAGCTATTTTGTAAAATATGTGATTTGAAATGTTTTTTACACCTTCTCGACATTCATTGAATAAATTAAGAATTAGGAGTTTTCTACACGATTTAAAAAGATCATAGGGCTCTTCTTAGATGAGACCGACTCATTTGGAGTATCAGTCATTCATCATCAACAATAACATCAACACCAGTCTATTCCAGTCCACTGCTGGACATAGGCCTCCCCTAATAAGGGAGGCATGCGGGTTGGAGATCATAGGACATGCCTTTTCGCACGCTGCGGAGATGTAGCTGTGTCGGTGTCAGGCTGCGCTTTGCCGAAATCAGCCGCCGCCAGAGCTCTGACTGTCAGTTAGCAGCCCCACGGCAAAGTGAGTTTGGCTTCGGTTCCAAAGCATGAGGTTGAAACCCCTTACAACTAAGCTTTTGTCTATAGTACGTAATGTACAAAAAGGTCTCTTTTTTCCCCATATTTGGGGCATTTATAGGTACTTACAAAGCATGTACTTTAAATAAAACTAAAAACGACTCCAAATAAATTGATTGTTATGGGTGGTATGTTTTCCTCAAATTTAATACCAAACGGAGAGTTTTATTCTGTCATATTTTAACTTTTTTATACTTCATACTATGTTTTAAGCAAATATTTTTATTTTTTTATATTATTTATTTTATTGCACCAACAAAGTGTACACCAAGGCATGCGTTTTATTAATACTAACACTAATTTCGTAAGTCAGTGTCACCTCAATTACAGGCACAAATCGAATTGTATTATAGCAACATTGCTCATAACAGAAATAAATTATAAATAGTAAAAATAATGATACTTTGAAATTGTTGAGCCGAAATAACATATTTGAATGTGAATAATAGAATTTATATCTTGTTAATATAAATGATACTAATTCTATTAAAAATTAATTACTAAAAAATATGAATTTATAATTAATAAAAAAAATATTTTTCATAAACTCTTCTAAAATCTCAAACGAAAAAATAATTTTCCAAATCGGTCAATTATTGACGGAGTTATCAGGTAACAAACAATAAAAATACAAACAAATTGCGAACATACTCCTTTTTTTAAGGCTAAAAATAAATACTTACTTATCCTTATCAATGTTTGGATACAGGAATTTGTTACTTAACTTTACTTTTACTCACCCGGTTTCGTATAGTACTTGGAGAACACGTCATCCTTAGCGATGTTCGGGTACAGGAACTGAAGCTGAGGCAAATCCAAGACGCGATCTGCGAGCGAGCGCAGCATGAGGTCGCGAGACGTGAAGGGCTGCAGGCTGAACACTTCGTTACCCTCTGCAAATTATAGTCCGAAAACATATTAACATGTTCAAGAAAATTAGCGACTATCATAATGTTAACACTAGAAATAAAGATAAACTAGCTGTTCCTACTGTAAGGCTCCATAAAGTTAGTCAATCTTTTAAAGGGATGTCTGTACGATTTTTTAACAAAATCCCAGATAACGTGATTAATCTATCTGTAAATAATTTCAAAAATGTTGTTAAACGTAATCTATGTAATAAAGCTTATTATAAAATATCTGATTATTTAGATGACAAAAAATCTTGGGATGAAAATGCCTCCAACTCCATCAAAAACAATGTAATAGTTATTAAGTACAATGACGTTAAAAAAATATAAGCCAAGCAGAGTTTCTTGCCAATTCTTCTCATGTTACGAATTGGTGGTAAATTAAAAAATTAACGTTTCAAAGTGTACTATACAGTTTCTACTGAATAAATGAATTTTGACTTTGAATCAATAATAATAATGCTAGAAACTATCACAAGGGATGTTCACACATTTACGAAACCCAAGCCAACCTCACCTGCCCATGGTGCACCTTCTAACTAACGAACGCGGCTATATCCCCTGACCCCTCACAGCAAGCACTGATTTAGACAGGTGTGGAGTGGAATGGGGGCTTCGATCAACTATACAAACAAAGGATATCGCGCGCCGTACTATGCACTGTGAAAAAAGTGGCATATATTGCAAGCTATCGTTTGTCAAAACCACGTCATACAAATATCGCCTCTATAATAAAAAAGATAAGACAGAAAATCTAAGTAAGCCGACTATATGAAAACTGCTGCTCCGATAAGCACGTCATACAAATATCGCCTCTATAATAAAGAAGATAAGACAGAAAATCTAGGTACGCCGACTATATGAAAACTGCTGCTCCGATAAGCACGTCATACAAATATCGCCTCTATAATAAAGAAGATAAGACAGAAAATGTAAGTCAGCCGACTATATGAAAACTGCTGCTCCGATAAGCACGTGATACAAATATCGCCTCTATAATAAAAAAGATAAGACAGAAAATCTAAGTACGCCGACTATATGAAAACTGCTGCTCCGATAAGCACGTGATACAAATATCGCCTCTAATAAGCCAACTAAATGAAAACTGCTGCTCCGATAAGCGCGTGATACAAATATCGCCTCTATAATACAGAAGCTAAGACTGAAAATCTAAGTAAGCCGACTATATGAAAACTGCTGCTCCGATAAGCGCGTCATACAAATATCGCCTCTATAATAAAGAAGATAAGACAGAAAATCTAAGTAAGCCGACTATATGAAAACTGCTGCTCCGATACATTTTGGCGGAGTTTTAAACAAACCGGTTTCGGGCGGATAGTGCAAAATCCTTTGTATAGTTGATCGATGAACATCTTAAAAATATCTTAAACCATAAGAATGGGGGGTTTAACCTCCACCTTCGAAACTAAACTATACGAAACGAACTCTCTTTAAATAATGCCGGAAAGTAGATCGGTCAATTTCATACAACCTGTGACCTGAGAGATGACCATAAAATGTCGCGTCTAGAAATGACATATGTCCTAATTGATAGTTCTTATTGCAGGAGATCATGTTCAATTAATCGTTTTTTTTATTAAAGCCGGAGAATTTTCCTGGTCATTTTTTTTATACTTTTAGGTTACGATCGATTAGGACACTGGCGCCATTAAACAAAAACTAAACAAACGCGTGCTTTGTTAGTGGCAGTTTTGTTTTAGATGATTGACATTGGGACGAGAGATGCACAATGTGGGTGAGAGTGCGTTCAATAACCATGATTCGTTATGATAGAGCGTATTGCGATCAATATTTATTATAAATTTACTAAGTATTCCGGCTTTAATAGATAAAGTTATTAGTTATAATTTCAATACTGCATTATCAAGAATATTTTTACATAATTCGTATTTTTATTCGCTTCGATTTAAAGTCAGGTCTGAAATGACCGGCCTTTTTCACACAATATCATATGGCATGTGGCATATGATATTGTGTAAAGGAGAATGCTGTCTGATGTATGGCGCTCGGTACCAAGACTAAAGTGACGCACAAAAAAATATCCAATAAGTTATTAGTCGATTCTACTGACGAAATAATTAAAAATGAGGGTTATTGCCATAGTAACACTTTAAATCAATGTTTATTGCCATAGCAACGTATATATCATTGGTTGTTGTAGTCTAATGGCGGCGTGTAACGGAAACCAAATCAACAAAATATTTTTTTACTTGATTATTAATCCCGTCGGTGGGTAAAACTAAAGAAAATGTTAATGTCATTTATAAAATATAATAAATTTTATGGGATACGTTCGGTTTTGACGCAATTGGTACGGGTTCTCGGCATTCTCCTTTAGTAAGCAGATCTTGTTATAATAGGTACTACATGACTGACATACTAATTATAATTTTTTTTGTATCATCATCATCATCATCATCATCATTCGCAACTTTTCAAAACCCACTGCTGGGCATAAGCCTCCTCCTTCAAACGCCGTTGCATTCGGTGTTGCGCTGTTTGCATCCAGGTCTTTCCCTGTATGGTTAATAGGCTAGACGACTGAAAAATTCTAATTAGTCCGTGTCATTTACATTATCAAAAAAAATTGGACACGTATTTTTTCTCTTGTCAATTAAACAAAAAATTTCAATGATATAGAGCGTTGAAGTTCCGCGTGACGTCACGGCTTAGTACACTTTTTACCTAGCCGTGAAGTCACGAGTCACCCGAACTTTGACGCCCTTTATCTCCGTCAATTTTTAAATAAATAAATACATGTCCAATATCTTTTGTTGATATAACTGACGTAATTAGAATTATGTCGTTGTTTTTTTTCACAGTCGTCAGTTACGTCACGCGGAATTTCAACGCACTATATCTTTGTCATTTTTAGTTTAATTGACAAAAGAAAAAACACGTGTCCAATATTTTTTGATAATGTAAATGACGGACTAATTAGAATTTTTCAGTCGTCATCCATAATGTAATAGATTATTTAACTTACCTCCAACCCAAGCGATAGTGATCCCTCCAAGTTCTGAATCAGAAAAACGCAGTAGGAAGGTACCCGGGGGACATTTTGAGAGCATCTCCTCAGCGCCCTTCTTCTGTATGAAGCCACGGATCAGTCTGTGGGCAAGAATAGGGATGATGAAGGAACTTATAAACAAATAATAAAACTAATTAGTCCGTCAGTTTGATTAACAAAAAATATTGGACACGTATTTTTTTATTTATTTAATCAATAGAAATTAACAAAGTTATAGAGTGTCAAAGTTCAGGAGTGGGGGCTCGTGACGTCACTTGTATGTGAAAAGTGTACTTACCCGGGACGTTACGCTGAACTTCAACACTCTATATCTGTGTCAGTTTGAGTTTAACCGACAAAATTAAAAATACGTGTCTAATACTTTTTGATAATTTAAATGACGGACTAATTAGAATTTTTTAGGCATCTAGCCTATTATTATTAACCAACTTCTAAACAGTAGGAGGTTCTCAATTCGTCGGAATCTTTTTATTGACTGGCCTCATAGCCTAGAGAAATACTTGTATATAAGACTTATTCGTACGCTATGTATCTACGCAATGAATTACATTAACTGTAAAAAACTCTTTACACAGCCCTAACAAATCTATTTTACGAGGAAACGGAGGAGTTATTCACTGTAATTAAGTGTTATATAAATATGTTCTTACATAGATCTAAACATATTCCTAAGCATTTAAAATTAAGATTATATTTATAACAATAACATATGAGTTTTATATTACCTAAATACTAAAACTTTCGTTTTTTAAAGGAGAATGCCGGCTGGTGTATGGCGCTCGGTACCAAGACTAAAGTGAGTGCGTTAAAAAAATATCCAATAAGTTTTTAGTCGATTCTACTGTCAAAATAATTAATAATGAGGATTATTGCCATAGTAACACATTACATCAATGTTTATTGCCATAGCAACGTATATGGGCGATTCTCTGTAAACTCGTAATGGCCCATACAAAATCTGTCCTGGCATATTTTTCTTTCATTGTCGTGAAAATATAATAGTATTGCTTAGGAAAGTAACTATTAATTTTAGTACATAAGAGAGCCAATTGAATTTATATGTATTTTTAGAGTTATTTAAGATTTTCTGATAAATTGCGACAGGGGACTGTTAGGTGCAACAGGGGACTGTTTTGTACAGACAGCGTCAGAGTCTGGTAACCCCCCTGGTTAACATTAGTAGGTTCAAACCGTCGCGGTGTCGGTCGTGGATCTCGAACTTTTTGCACAAATGTGTTTTATAAACCTTCTCCTCCTTGCTTAGGCATATTTAATTTCGTCCATATATCTATATGAGACGATGGAGTGGCGGTTACAACACTCGACATTAATCTATGCGTTATAAGAGTACTGGGTTCAAATCCCTCAATGCTTATATGTAATTTTTGTTTATTTTATTTTGGTTCCTAACACAATGGACTACGTTTTAAGTGTAGTAGGTAAGTTACCTAATTATTTAAGGTAAAATAATAAAACAATTTTCAAAAGTTATAACAAATTTATTAAAACACCATTTAACATAACACAATATAGATAGTTATTACTTATTTTTTTGAATTTTCAATAATGTTTTAAATGATAGAATAATACTTAATTTACCCATATAAGATTAACGAGTGAACAAACATGTTAACATTGGAACAGGTTATACTTGCCGTATAAAATCCAATAAACAATTTAGATCACTCGCAAATACTTACTCTGGTATTTTATCTATTATTGAAAACATTATATAACTGAATATTTATTAATACCGAGATGGATGTCTTTCACTTAAAATAATTTGTTGAAGCCTTCTTTTCATTTGGGTAACCAAAGTCCGCCCAAAACCACTAGGACGCATCAGTTCCCAGGTTCTTAGGACCTCCTGTTGCAGGTGGACAACACTTCACTCGTGTCCCAATTAGGACAAATTGACCCCACATATGCTCACACATTCTCCACATATTTAAATCTGGACTTTTAGATTACCAATGCTGTGGTGATTATGCCCGTCTGAGAAGCGAGCCAATTGGTCAGAATTCGCGAACGATGAACCACGCAGTTATCATGAACTAAATACACTGTTCCTTCTGGACGCTTATCGACTGCTTGCACTGTTAACAGCATAATTTCTTGCAAAACTGGCCAATTATGCGTCCACTCACTTCAACAAATTTTCCTGGTCCCATTGATGACATCCATCACCAATAACCTGAAAATAAAAACACAATATTATAAACGTATGACTGTGTTTATATAATATAAATGGGAATAGGTTTACTAAGCACATTGTTTATGATAATCCTACTTATAATTGTCATACCACTTACCTAATGTTATTCTGCCATTTCCTCTTACATTTGATGGGTTGTAGCGTTCCGAAATGTTATTTTGCAAAACCCACTCTTTAGCTCATTTTTTCGGCTGTTATATACGCACAATTATTTTTCATAAACAAAATCAATGACACACACCCAAGACGAAACAAGTAACCTTTTGTTCTGAACTATCATTTAATACACAACTACCCTCAATAGTCCAGTGCTGCACAGAATAATTTTAAGTAGTTGCGCACTACCGTGATAAACAAATGAAAAAGTTACTAGCTGACGCATCCATTCATACCTAGACAAAATAATAAACGTATACTGTAACTTAAAATTTCGTCATAATTGCCAACCGCTACGATAGCTCAGTTGGTTAGAGCGTCTCATTCATAAACTGGTGTGAATAAATTGCTGGTTCGATTCCCCAGCCAAGTATAAATATTTTTGTATAAGATTTTGGCCATTTGAATATGGTAGCCTCCACGGCAGCAGTTTAAATTTATACTTGAAAGGGGTATACCAGATCGTGACGCTGTGTGTACATGAAAGTGGAATGTTTTATGTAGAAATAAAAGTCATATTATTGGTATTAATAATTTATTATTTTATACTATATTTACGCATCAACATAAAACGTTTATATTTCAAAAATTTCCTAAGAAAAAGAACCAAAAACAACACTCTTCTAACAAAATAAAAACTTCAATGTCAAAACTATGGTACTAGAAACATTTTGTACCTGAGATCAAGTTAGATGAATACTAATAACAGTTATTAAACTTACGCAGTCTTTTATAAAGTACTACTATTACAATCATAACAAAAATTTATTTCCTCTCAACAATAATAGTAAACTAGTAATAATTCAAGTAATTTGAAATGAGATCTATAAAAAGTCCTTTTCTTAAAACTAATAAGGCACATACATAATCACAATGAGCTTAGTTTGACATTAGAGCAATTGACATTAGCGCTCGAAAATATTTACTGGAGTAGTGCAAAATTGGTGCAATCTAGAAATCTAGATCAAAATTGAAGTGCCAAAAAACTTCGGAGCTATGGCCTAAAACTATGTGAATACCAGAGTGATGGGTCTCCAGCTTACACATCTGAAACCAGCAAACGGCAGAAGCGAGAGTTATGAATTATTGCCCCTGATTTAGTGCTGAAATGATGCGTAAGGAACCAAAATTTTCAGCCCGCTAGATATAATACTTTTGGAGCCATAAGGCAAAAACAACGTGTCAGCTGGAGACCCATGTCCTCAGCATGCACACGTGGCTACGGCAAACGGCCGAAGAGAGAGTTCTTATGAATAGCCTAGGATTTAGTGCTAAGTAAGTTAGATAGGTACCAAATATTTCAGACCTCTAGCTAGAATACTTTTAAGAGTTATAAGCAATAATTAACGTGTAAGCTGGCGACCCATGTCGTCAGCATACACTGTTCGTCACGCTCTCACATGCTCGTCACGCTATACGTCTAAAGAATATAAAGGGTTCAAAGGAATAGCCTAGGGTTTAGTGCCATGTAAGTTAGCTAAGCACCAAATATTAACGTATTAGTAACGCTGTTCAGTCTCTTAGCTTAGATCGGTATACAGTGCAGTGTTCTTTCCACGTCTTTAAGGCAGGCCTGTGTTTACGCCGTGTCATATCTTTCACTAATTTTCTCAACCTTTTTCTTTCTTTCTCTGATATTTTAAGCACTCCTTTTCTTTCATCACTTCACTCTTTAGAGAATATTTTTTTTACGTATATTTCTTATTCTCTCTGCTTGTCTTTTTTTCTACAATAATTCCTCTCGCGATAACTTTTTTCTTTTTAGGAAACAGCTTGAGTTTATGCGGTCAGCCTGTAACATAATTAACGTCCAGTGAGGTAAATTAATGCAAAACATATTTGTGAAGACTCCTATGTTCCTTATATGAATAAATCTTCGACGAGTGAACTAATTTATGTAAACAAAATCTTTTAATTATTACCAATTTAATAAGATACACAGTCCCCTGACACATAGAACAGTCCCCTGTCATATTACCAATCAGGGGACTGTTGCAAGGGGACTGTGTATTTTGGTTTAGTTTCAAAATATTTACAAAACTATTTAAACATGATTCGATACGAAGCTACCGACAAATATAGACACAAACCACAGACATAATAAACAATTTATAAATATTTAATCTAATTAATATTATTAAAATCACTTACCAGAGGACTGTCATCACAACGACTAACACGCGTACTCACACCACAAAATGCGCTCGGAGACGAAACAAATGGCGGCCTGACGCCGTTCTCGGCCATAATGTTACAACTTCACATTGGTTGTGTTTCGTTTCTCGCAAAAAAACGTTTGTTTACATGATAGATTTTTTTTATTTTAGCTTTAAATTTTTGACAGGGGACTGTCTAAGAAAACTTCGGACAACAATAACATGAGATTATTACAATTAAAAAATAAGAAATTAGACATTGATAAATATGTATTAATTATTTTATTTAAAGATAATAACTGCAAATTTTATTTATTTTTCATAGTTTTTTTAAAAATATTATCCTAACGTGGGAATCCGGGAAAAAGGACAGCCAGGGGACTGGGGGGGGTGTTTTTAGGGCTTTAATATTTTTTAGAAAAAAAAGTAAAAATGTTAAAAATATAAATTTAATAGCGCTATAAAGTTCAGCGTTAGATTGAAATTATGAGGCATGGTTATATTTCTATACTTTATTTTTTTGGCTTAAATTTGGTCCGGACAGCCGTTTACGAGTTTACAGAGAATCGCCCGTATATCATTGGTTGTTGCAGTCTAATGGCGGCGTGCAACGGAAACCAAATCAATAAAATATTTTTCTACTTGATTATTAATCCCGTCGGTGTGTGAAACTAAAGAAAATCATAATGTCATTTATAAAATATAATACATTTTATGGGATACGTTCGATTTTGACGCAATTGGTACGGGTTCTCGGCATTCTCCTTTGTTTATTCATGTTTAACAGTAGATTTTTGTACGCCTGAGATGAGACACAGGATTTATCCTAGTTCAGGCACAGTGTAAAATATTTACCTATAATAATATATTTTATTCCGTATTTGTCGATCTCAGCTTTGAGAAATTGAATCAAGATTTTATTTATTACTAGCTGACCCGGCGAACTTCGTACCGCCTTAGCGTAGCAATTTTCTTAATATTTTTTTCCGTAAGAACCTTCTCCTAATAATAACAAATACAACAAAAAAAGAATTAGTGAAATCGGTCCAGCCATTCACGCGTGATGCCGTGACCAAGGAAAACGGGTTTCATTTTATATATATAGATTATTATTTATAGCTCAGTTGGTAGTAGCTCTGTCTTCTGAGCTGCAGGTTGCGGGTTCGATCCCCGCCCAGGACAAACATTTGTGTGGTGATCATGAATGTTTGTTCTGTGTCTGGGTGTTTTATAAGTATCTATGTTTATCAGTCTCTGGTACACAGTACAGACTCTGCCTAGTTTGATTTGCCTAGTTTGTGCACACACTTCACATCCACGTGACATTCAGCAGTCCTGATTGGATACGCATGTTAAACGCGCGACCAACACGAGCGTATCGCCTACCTGGGAAGGCTCTTTGTCGAAATTTTCATGCAGTCACGGCTAAGCGCCGTTGGAACGGAGGAAACATTGCAGCTTTCAAGCCTGCTCAATGGCTAATAGTTTAGTACATTGACAGATGTCGCTTTACTTATGAAATTAAATCTTGGATTTTCCCTAAAGTCTGGGCTAAGCGTACACACACTATGCCGAAAATTACGCGACGTAAGCTCCCGTCGCGTGTTCATAATTTATTGTGGTATGATTTGTCTGGAGTAAAATAATGAATTTTTTTATTTTACTATCCGGAATTCTGCCTGATACTGGATAGTTACCGGATATCCGTTTCATCTCAACTTAAAATACAAAAAACATTTTCAAGTAGTTAAGAATGTAAGCGGCACCAGAGCGCTGACCGAGTGGTGGCCGAGAGTTGGTTACAGAAATAGAGGCCGTCCTCCAGCGAGATGGGTTGACGATATTAGAAAGACCGTCGTCGGCACCTGGTTCAGAACAGCTCAGGATCGAGGCAAATGGCATAACCAAAGTAAGGCCCATGCCCAGCAGTAGGTCGATAAAGGTTGAAATGATGATGATGAAGAATGTAAAACTCACCGATCACACCACAGCGTCCTGAGATAATCCCTTGTCACCTTCACGACCATATAGAACCACTCCCAGAATGTAAAGTTTCGTTCGGGCAGAGCGTCCTTACAGAACTGGGTCCAAGACACCGCCATTCCGTTCAGTTCTAATGTGTTCATCGGTAGATTCGTCCTGTGAAACGAAATGTTCATCAATAACACTGTATTATTAACTATTTACATACCTGTGCCTGAAATAGATGAACTTCTAAATGGTAATAGATTGACTTCTAAATTTTTTTATGGTACTTAAAGATGGAACAATCAAATGGGCCACCTGATGTTAAGTGGAAACCATTACCTATCACAAAGCATTGCATCGTAGATCACGTTTTTTTTTTTGGAACGTGCTCTACGTTGCAACGCCCTGCGTCCATCAACTTGAGGCATGAAGATTATGAGCCTCTTGTGCCTGTAATGTGACCGGCACCTACACCCTTCAAATCGAAACACAGCACAGCTGCTTCACGGCAGAAATAGGCATGGTGCTAGTATGCACCCGGACGAGAACTCCACAAAGAACTCTACTACTACTGACAGAAATGGTAACAGATGGATGTCTAAATGGTAACAGATGCACTTCTAAATGGTAACAGATGCACTACTAAATGGTAACAGATAGACTTCCAAATGGTAATTATATTTATAATGGTAATAGATGGATTTCTAAATGGTAACAGATGGCCTTCTAAATGGTAACAGATAGAATTTTAAATGGTAATTGGACTTCTAAATGGTAACAGATGGACTTCTAAACGGTATCAGATGGACTTCTAAATGGTAACAGTCGGACTTCTAAATGGTATTAGATGGACTTCTAAACGATAATGATGTAACTTTAAGAAGTTATTAACCATTCACACCTGAAGATCTTCTCGGCCAGAAAACGCAGGTTCTCCTCGGATAGGTCTCCGCCGGTGGCTGAGCAGAATTTGATGCGCAGCGTCTCCGCTAATAGCCCCCAGGTTACCTGAGAATATTGGAAATAAAAAGCACCATTCGCCAAAACATTGACAATTAGAACAAATTGTGCATTGGAACAAGCACAAGACCCTGATGTTAAGTGGCAACCATTACCTATCACTAAGCATTGCATCGTAGATCACATTTGGAACGTGCTCTATGATGCAACGCCCTGCGTCCATCAACTTGAGGCATGAAGATGATAAGCCTCTTGTGCCTGTAATGTGACCGGCACCCACACCCTTCAAACCGAAACACAGCACAGCTGCTTCACGGCAGAAATAGGCATGGTGGCAGTACGCACCCGGACGAGCCGACAACAAACAACTCTACTACTACTAAAAACTTACTTTTTTTGACAAATACCAATTTCTAGGCTGACCGAACATTTTTACAAAAATCTGAAAGTGCAGTTGTTTTTTTTCTTCAAAATAAATTTATAGTTACCTAAGAAAAAAACCTTCTAACTATAAAATAAAAGCTAGCTACCCTCAATGAGGTAAAATTTTGGCCAAATTATATTTATATTATGTATATTTATTTATTTCTCACTTCTCATGCTCTGAAAGCACTTATTTGTGCAGGATATAGGCTGCACAAAATCGAATTTTGTGCTCAAGTGCATTAACATATCTACTAAATAAATGTATCTATATTAAGGCAAAGAAAATGAGCCATACACCCAAACACAATAAGAAGTTCATAGATGGAATTTGTTATTTTATAATATTTACTTTAATTTATTGGCATTTTGTGTTTTTAAGACATAAAAGATATTAAAATTTAAATTCAAGTACGGTATGTTATTAAATTAATTTAAGAAAATTATTATTACAAAATTAATTTAATAGTAGGCTGTATAGGTCTGCAGCCCAAGCCGTAAGTCAAGCAAGCTCAATGTCGTAAGATTTTAAATGTAATCAACTGTACTAATTTTACTTAGAATTTTAATTAATGAAATGTTTGACGGCCTCTGTGGCGCAGTGGGCGAAGGTCCGCCTGAGACGCAGATGGTTGCGGGTTCGATTCCCGCCGCGGGACAAATGTTTGCATGTTCTGTAGATATTTGTCTCGGGTCTGGGTGTTTCTATGTATGATATGTATATATTTACAAAAAAAAAAAATTATATGTGTAGTTTATCAATCATGTGGTTCCCATAATACAAGCTCTGCTTAGTTTGGGGCTACATGATACTGTGTGATTACGTCCCGCAATATTTATTATTTATTATTTATTTATATGTTACACTACTGTTTTATTTCCTCGGCAATCGAAGTGAAAAGCAGAGTTTATAATTCGTCCACAAAACAATTTTATCCTCGACATTACTATCATGCTAAAAGTCTCGCATAAAAATGGTTCGTTTTGTGCACTTGTTGTAAAATCTACAATTACCTTATCCGGTACATGGAATGGCACACGGCCCGGTGCCGAGAACGCGTTGTCCCAAGTAACGGTCGCCCACCCATGAGGCTCCTGGTTACCGTGGACTATCACCACAACCGGCAGGGATAGAGTCCACACCTGTACATAAAATGATGTGAAAATTTAAGTCAAGTCAAAAATTTATTCAATATGAACTGAACCGCCATTTTTTTAATTTACTACAACAATGTGTAAATTAAAAAAACTATATGTTAATAAAGTATAGTCAGTAGTACAGTACAATGTATTTTTCAAACTAATCATATTCATCATCATCATCAGCCTATAGCAGTCCACTGCTGGACGGCCTCCCCTAATGAGCATCATTGCGCGCTGTCCTCAGCTCAACATCCAGCTTCTACCAGCAGCCGACAGCAGATCGACACTCCACCTGACCGGAGGGCGTCCTACACTACGTTTGTTGAGCCACGGTCTCCACTCAAGAACTCGTTTACCCCAACGGTTATCGGTTCTTCGGCAGATATGTCCAGCCCACTGCCACTTCAGCTTGCTAATTCTCTGAGCTATGTCGACAACTTAAGTTCTATGTCGGATAGTCTCGTTGCGAATTCTATCCTTCAGAGAGACTCCGGGCATTACCTATCACAAAGCATTCACCAATCACAGCTTGCTAATTCTCTGAGCTATGTCGACAACTTAAGTTCTATGTCGGATAGTCTCGTTGCGAATTCTATCCTTCAGAGAGACTCCGAGCATTGCTCGTAATTATAAATCGTAATGTACCAATACTACTTAGAAATTATCACATCACACTAATATTATAAATGCGAAAGTTTCGTTTTTGTGTGTGTGTGTTTGTTGCCACTCAACTTCGTAACGGCTGAACGGATTTGAATGAAACTTGGAATATACATACTTTATGACCTGGATTGATACATACGCTACAACTGGGTACTTTTTATCTGGGTACAACGCGAGCGAAGCCGCGGGCGGAAGCTAGTAATATAAATGCGAAAGTTTGTGTATGTTAGTATGACTGTTCTCAGTTCCCACTCAACTCCGAAATGGTTGAACGGGTTTGGATGAAACTTTGAATATATATAGATCAGATAGGCTACTTTTTGCTTAGAGGAGGCCTATGCCAAGACGCTGAACTGCGGGACATCTTATAGAATAATCAAAACTGTTATGTTTATGTGTAACCAGTGTAGCTCAAAATAAAAGGGATTTTTTTATTTATCTTTTACTTTTTAACAGCGAAACCTCGGGTTGAAACTAGTAATACATATATGTAATACTGACCTGGAAGACTAGTTCCCCGCCGCCCACATTGAATTGCGATTGGAAGAGCAGTGTCAACTTCTCGTCCATAACACTCTCCGTCCCTTTCTTCTCAGCGCGCTTTATCTTGCGAAGTTGCATATTCCTGTCAAATAACATATAAATAAAAAAGTGGCGTATTGCAGGGACGTATAGCGTTCGGGATGTGGAGGGCAATTCTCAAGCCAGAGACATTGACTTCTACTAGACTTAGGTAGAGTGATCCGCCATTTTGTCTCTCGAAGTAGAAAAACAGTATTCTCGTGAAATCACCAACAGACAAAAGTCGACTCAAATTAAGAGACATGCAACGAGTGGTCCCGAGCACACGACATGGCTTGTCGTAGGATTTGTCGATGATATAGTTGATGAAAGCCGCCATATTTACATCGATGTTTCCAACATTGATATTTAATTTCGATATAACATTTTTTTTAAATGGGTGTTAATGAATAGGTGGCGAAATAACCACCGAATACAACTTAGGCAAGAATTAACAATGAGTAGATATACAGCAGACTAATTTAAAATGTATCTACGTTTTATTGTTGTTGGTACGTCCCACAAGAACTGACATAAACAAAAACAATAGGATATAGGTTATGTTATGTATATTATTAATAAACCGATATACCGATGTATATATTTTCTTCTTATTTTTATTTAAGTTTATTAAAAGTGTAGGTAGGTAAGTAGGTATTTATGTAGGTATGTATTTGAATGATGCTTATCTAAGTTGTATTCAGTCATGTAGTTGGTACTAAACCTACCTACCCTTCAAGCTCTTAGCTGATTAATAAACTAGGTAATATTTAGTACTAGTACAAGTTCTGATTACTTTTGGCACTTTTAGGCTAAGATGTGTTAAAACGTCCGGCATTATCTACTTTTAAAGATTGACTCCGACTTAGTACCTACATACCTATTAATAAGTATTTGTTTAATTAGTATTTGTATAATATTTTATCATATCATTGGCATATTATGCAATGAGTACTTTTTTATGTAATACTTATGTACCTACCTTCCTGTCTAAATACTGAGCTACGCCTACATCCATATATATAGGTATTCGTTTGCTTACAATAATGCGCGGCGATTGTGAGGTCGCCACCTCTGGTTTTCTCTGAAAAACAGCGTTACTACGCACGCTGAGTAGCATTAAGCTGAGAGAAAACCTAATTTGGCTTACACTCAGCATGGACAAAATCAGCTCCATAGCATGAGGCATGAGCATGAGCGTGTGTTTGTTTTTTTTTCACTGGTACTTAGATTTTCGTCAGTTCGAATATTCATTCAGAAACAGTATTACAATCGATACCTAACTATATTCCTGATAAATTGATTAAATCTAAAGAATCGGCTTCAACGCTGAAATAATTTATTTTTTGGGCAATGTAAAGTTTTTACTACATTTATAAAAAAATAAGTTTTTACCGACCACCGGCAACCCCCGCTTTGACTGACACTTGCTTGAGAGCTCGTAAACAAACAAACCAAGCATTTACGTTTCGTTTCAAGCTTATAAACTTGTCTTCGTACCTACCTAAAATAATCTTTTTTTTTCTATCAGTAAGCCCCAATAGTTGCATTTTAAGCATACTATGGTTAATATAAATAAAATACATTTTTAATTACTATTTTTGCATGGTTTTAAGCCTAAAATTATGATGTACGAAATCGGCCTATTTTACCCCAACTACTGTAAATTTACCCGCGTAAAACGAAACGTATTTTAGCCATGTCACGGAAATGTCGCAGCGACTTCAGTCGAGTGGCCGTAAGAATAGCTATTTTTATGAAAGTTGACTTTAGAGTAGACACAAACCATCGACCCAAGTTGGGAGACTCATAGTCGATACGACTCTGTATCGAGTAAACCCGTGAATTGCCCTCGTGGGCTATTACATACTCGGTATTTTTTTTTTACCTTTTCCGAACTCGTGCGTTCTCTTTCTCAACTTACTAAACAAAGATATTCGTACTATTCGTAGAAGTTTTTATGATTCATGCAAATATTTCTAATAAGAAGCTACTAATTTGTTTCAATATAAGATTTAATGATTTGACTCAATGAGTTAGGTTAGATTTCATTTCATTTAATCTCATTTAATTTCATTTTCATTTCATATCAATAAAAAAATTCTACTGACGACTTGGCTGTATGGGCATAGTTCCCTTTGCCTACCCAGAATTGGTGAAGAAAACCAATAAAAATCTCTGCTTATCTTTTACGGTTGGCGCCATTTTCCAGAAATTTTCTTTAAAAATTAAAAATAGTGGTTCAGTACACGTGTGGAACCGTCATCGCAACTTGTTCCGACTGTCAACCCTCACCTTCGGCTGCGCCTCAATACTCAATACTCAATACTCAATATATTTATTGTCATCACATTGTCAATATATTTATTGTCATCGCCTCAGCTTGGGTTGACATTTGTCGGAACTCTTTGCAATGACAGGCTTTCCGCACTCGTAATGAAATATACTATATGTTCTTCATCATCACCACGCATTGCGCACATTGCGTGGCGTGGTGATGACAGATGGAGCATGACATTGACCGAATGGTGGCCGAGGGTAGGCAAAAGAAGCGTCGGAAGACCAGTAGCGAGATGGGTCGACGATATAGTACGCGCCGGGCGTTCGTGAATGAGACTAGCACAAGACCGTGGTGGATGGCACAAACTCCGGGAGAAACTCCTATATCCAGCAGTGGATAAAGTCGGGCTGTAGATGATGATGATGATGTTGTCTTGTAATGTTATTACAAGACACGAAAGCTAAGCGAATCTTACAAAAGCTTGATCAAAGCTCGTTTCTAGAGCAATGTCTTTCATTTCATTTCAATTCGTCAGTATAATTTTAATTTTGTGTCAGCTTCCTACTTTTAGAAGCTAAGTATTATATTTTGATTTGTGCTTTTGTTTTATATTCGTGACTTCACTTGTAAGGGCCCTAACTGAAAACCAGCGCAGCATCTGAGTTTGATCTCTGATGTTGCCAATGCTGAGTAAGGGTCCTATTTTACCCTTTGGTACTACATTTATTTTTTAATTTTATCTAGGTATCTAATTTTAAGATAATGGTATATATATGTGTATATATAACGTAGTGTAGGACACCCTCCGGCGAGGTGGAGTGACGATCTGCGAAAGGCTACTGGTAGAAGTTGGATGCGTCAACAGGGCGCATTGGCGCTCATTAGGGGAGGCCTATGTCCAGCAGTGGACTGATACAGGCTGATGATGATGTGTATATGTGTGTGTATATATATATGATAAATAGGTGATATATATAGTATATATAGTACTTGTGTATAATATATGTATATATATATATATAATATATTAGTCCTATAGTTATATACCTACTTTGATGCATTGGGTAACATAAATAACTTTTCTTTCTTTCTTTATTTATTTGATTTCCTTCGTCACACTAACATTATAAATGAATAAAGTTTGTGGCCGCTCCACTCAGAAGCGGCTGAAAGGATCTGGATGAACACATAGGGTACATTTTAGGGGGAATCACGCGAACGAAGCCGCGAGCGGAAGCTAGTAATATATATAATTGAGCTACTCTTTTAAAGAACATATCTCATACCTACATCACTACAGGTAGTGTCGATTCTGTTGTTAACTTTTCTAAACTAACTAAATTTGGCAGCTTTAAAGTTATAGCTATCCTTGTCATTTACACCTGAAAGAAAGGGATAGTATCAGTTTTAGTAATGTCAAATTAAATTTAGTTTAGGAAAATGCACAACAGAATCGACATCACTGTTAAACTCTTATCAGATGATAGCCAAAGCAGAGAACTACACAAAACTCTTCCCTAAATATTTTTTAACACAAACAGAAAGTTACCATCCGAGAGACTTGAACTCCGTACCCTCGGAACGCCAGTCACGTCTCAATCCACAGCGCCATCTCATCTCAAGCTAGACATACGAAATTTCTCACCTGAAGCTAACGCACAGCTGACGACTGGTCGCCTGGTTCTCCATAGAGCCTCCATTCAAAATCTCTCATTACCACCGACCCTTTCGTAGCTCTTGTTTACCTTAATGACTAACCACCTGTTTAAGGCGACTATAAGGGTCAAACCTCTCTCTCGCTCGCAGTATTAAACATTTTTGAAGATATAAAATCACTGAATGTAGTTATGCAAAATAGCAAACCTTCACGGCCTAGAAAATAACAATACAAAGGTTCAGCAAGAGTATCATGTCGAACCCAACACGTTTTCCTACCAAAAAATTTGCAATTACCATTGCAATTGCAATTTTTTGGTAGGAAAATTACCACTGCATTAGAATTTGCAAATACCAAAATTGATCACATTGGTATCAGTTTTTTGGTAATAAAACGTGATAGAATCAAAATGATATTCTTGCTGAACCTTTGAATTGTTATTTTCTAGGCCGTGAAGGTTTGCTATTTTGCATAACTACATTCACTGATTTTATATCTTCTAAAATGTTGAATAGTGCGAGCGAGAGGAAGGTTTGACCTAAGGGTCTTATAGTCGCCTTAACAGTCTATTTCTTTCTATCAGGGCGCTATATTATATTTGTGCTACTTTATGAAAAACATCACTCATTTGACCGGAACCAGTTGAAACACAAAGTTTAAAGAACTACACGAATCTACGTTATGATTTTGTATTTCCTAAAATTATAAATAATACAAAAACACAACGTTACCATCCAAGAAATTTGAACTCCGCACCTTCGGAACGCCAGTCGCGTCTCATAACCGCTGCGCCATCCCTCCTCGAGCTAACACTACGAAATTCCTCACCTGAAGCTAACGCACAGCTGACGACTGGTAGGCTGGTACTCCATAGAGCCAGAGTTGTTCAGAATCTCTCCACATTCCACCGGCTGCTTTCCCTTGCCGGCCTGGGTCTCACTTTTCAGCAGCAATTGTGCTTGCTGCTCCGATATTATCGCGACCTGAGGGTAAAATAGGCGCTTAAGTTTTCAGACTGTTTTTTTTTATGGTACCTGAAGATGGAACAAGCACATTTCCCTTAAGTGGTAACCATTACCTATTATAAAGCATTGCATCGTAGGACACGCTTTGGTGCTCTAGAATGCAATGCCTTGATCAGCTTGAGACAAGAAGATGATAAGCCCTTTTGTGCCTGTAATTTCACCGGCACCTTCTCTCTTCAAACCGAATCACAACAATGCTGCTTCACGGCAGAAACTTTATTTCAGGCAACAATAGAATAAACACAGGAGGGTTTTTACTTATCCTACGCCCATATGAATATACCTTAGAGACTAACATACATATTAATAAAATTAATACACGAATATTATTTGCTACGTAACATACACGACGTGGGTCGCGTGGTGTCCATTATTCGTCCTCGGCATCGTCGGAACACGACACCCTTTGGCCAGAGTTCCTCCTTCAAATAGGTCGACATATATAGACATAGACATAGACATAAATTTATTTGCAACTGAACACACAACACAACAAAAAATAAAAACGTAACAAACAAAATAGAGAAACAGTGAACATAAAACATGGTGGGATGTGTGCTACAGCAGCAAAATGGCTTCGACTCAGCATTATATCCGCTGTTTTAGCAGCGGAAGCTGGTATTCTGCCGAATCCATCATGTGTAGAGCCATTAAACCCTGTGAGACTAATTAAGACTAGTTTAGGTAGGTATGTGCTTTCCTGAAATAGTAAATACTATTTAGGTAAATAATAATTATCATTTATGTCATTATAGAAAATATTAAAAGTATTAAGATTAAATTGTGTAAGTGATATGTGATGTCAAATAGGATTAAAAAAAAACAAGTTAATAGTTATCGAAGTGAATGATGAATGATGTATGTCAAAGATGAATTAAATATGAATGTCAGATTATTGTAAAGCAATGGTAAAATAAATTATTAATATATGATTTAAGCTTATTGTGTCGGTGGGTGTTATAAAATATAAAACTATTTATTCTGACACTTTTGGCCATACTTATGAACATCTTTCAAAAGATAAACGATGGTTAGGCTATTGCCATCTCTTACCATTGGATAATGACAAACAGTGACAGGGCGAACTTTGAGCATCTAACTTTGAGTAGCGGTCATAAACAAGGGGGTTAGAGTGTAAAGGGGTTCAACCTCCATCTTCGTGAACATACATAAAAAAATGACGAAAAAAAGAAGGTTCCGACGAATTGAGAGCCTCTTCATTTTTGAAGTCGGTTAAAAAATGAGGAAGGCACCCGCGCGGACCTCAATCAGCGCTGTGATGTTAATAATGATTTACTCACACTAACTCGCGGCGGTGTCATGTACACGTTAAGTTGACCCCCGACGAGCAAACGGACTGTAGCTGTGAAACTGCAAACATAATCACCATCATCATCATCATCATCATAACAGGGATGATGCCTGGGTAGAAAAATAATAATTCTAATTAGTCCGTCAATTAGATTATCAAAAAATATTGGACACGTTTTTTTTATTTTTAAAATCAATGGAAATCGACAAAGTTATAGAGAGTCAAAGTTCGGGAGTGAGGGCTCGTGACGTCACTTGTATGTAAAAAGTGTACTTACCCGTGACGTCACGCGGAACTCCAACGCACTATATCTTTGTCATTTTTAGTTTGATTGACTAAAGAAAAAATACGTGTCCAATATTTTTTGATAATGTAAATGGCGGACTAATTAGAATTTTTCAGGCAGCTAGCCTATTCCCCTACTCGGTTCTAAGCCAGTACCTAAATGTATTCATTATTTGTGGGAATCCCCAAAAATGCGTTTCGTTTTCAAACATAGACAATGTTGCCAATGTGTAAAAAAATAAATAGCTACTCCTGATGTAATCACCATCTACCACCCCTACCCCCATCAAAAATAAGCAATGCAAAGACCCCTCCACACTCTATTGTGATATGTAAAACTTGAATGACCCCAAAGCACTGTTTATTAATTTGTTGTATACCGTGTATTGGTCTTCATAACTTGCGGTGGCTGTTTCTCAATCACGAAGGTAGATGTCACCAGTGTAGACAGTAGGCCAGTGACCTGTGAACAAAATGGCGACTTTAAAATTAACCAAAGAAATAGGACTAAAGCATATAAGAAGACTTAAAATTCATTTATGCTCTGAACATTAACTCATACTGATCTCTACTTTCTTATGTCCATATATGTTAGCTAGAAAGAGATGCATACTTTATCTCAATCCGATTTCTGCGACTTCGTACCAGGGCATTTGTATGAACCTGCATAGAAATTTGTTCGAGCGCCCTGGTACGATTAACTTTTTGAATATGTATGCATCCCTTTCTAACTGATGATATTGGACATAAGAAAGTAGATATCAGCCGTATTGAATTTTATGACTTTATCTAGTTGTCTTCTTATATTTGTGAAATTAGCCAATCATTTGACCACTATCACAGCTGAAATCAGAGTTTATTGTTTTAAAATAAAGATACAAAAAAGGATGGCTATGTGAATCATTCATAAGTGGAAAAGAGAAAGACTATAATTAAGTTCTTGGAAGCACTTTGTCAAACTATCTGTGTCCGCTGATTATCAACTAAACTTCACTAGTTCATGACATATTCGCATTTAAAAAAAACTGCTTAATCGAGGCTCACAAAGGCAGACAGTATCGGGAATCCAAGAGCAATATTGCCACCAACCCAGAGTCCTTCTCCGTTACTTTAAGGAATTGGACTGGCTGGGGTCGGGTTAGCTGGAGGCAATGCACAATACACCCCAATGCGGGACGTCGATGCAGAACTTTTACCCCCACTTCAAATTAGAATTAGATGTGCATGTTGTGAACAATAAATTGTTAATCTAAAAGTTATTTCATTTTTGAGATCCCTCAAGTCATCTACTGGTAATATACTAAATCTATAGTGTTGATTACACCCAACGGGTACAGTGGCGAGTCAGTAAATGAGATCTCGGGCGAGAGACACGTATTTACTACTGTGGCGAGTCAGTTCACGCTTACGTCTGAAATGGATCGCAAAAAAGAATTTAAACGTGTCAATCGGCTGTTACTAGACATTAGTGTCGAATCTGTTGTTCACTTTTCTAAACTTAATTAAATTTGACAGCTTTAAAATTATAGCTATCCTTGTCATTTACACCTTAAAGAAAGGCATAGTATCACTTTTAGGAATGTCAAATTAAGTTTAGTTTAGGAAAATGTACAACAGAATCGACATCACTGTCAACTAATTGTGCGGTTAATTAGAAGATGAATTAGAACATTCGTGTATTTTGGAACACTGAATAAATTTTATTGTTATTTCTAAGCTCCATTTGTTATTAGCGGTCATTTTAATTGAGATAAGAAAACAAAAACCAACCTTGTTTGTCATAGGCATGGTTAGATACAACAAGTTAGAAGTAAGGAGGGATGCAGCGCTCGCTCTACATTTGTTTAAAGTGTTGAGAGGATGGATCGCACATCCAGGTATTTTGGCGGAAATGCGGCTGAATGTGCCCACAGACTTTGTGCACAGACGAAGGCGTCCCGCCCTATTGGCAGTACCACAAAGGCGAACCAACCTGCTGCATAAAGCACCTCTGACGCGAACCATCCGCACGATTAATAAGATTGCCGAGAGTATAGATATTTTTTACTGTTCTCCGAGCGAATTCCAAAAGGCTTTATTTTTTATTTTTGTGTTATTGCAATTAGTTTTTAAAAATATTTATAATAAATTATTTGGTTATTTCTAAATGTTATGTTAATAGAGTTAATTTTATTATTATTATTATTTTTTTACTACTATTATAATATTATTATTAATTATTTGATTTTGTTTTCCATAATTAATTTACTTTGACATAAAATCTACCTCATTCATGACAAATTATGTGACTAATTATTATTTAAGTAAGTTATCTTGATTGATTTGGTTTGTTTTGCTATTTTATAATATTAATAATAAATAACTATAGACTTAAGATATTACTGTACGACTAAGGTACTCTATTGAATTGGGTATGACCGTAATAATAGATGTACATGTTTTTAAATAAATAAAATAAAATAAACATAAACTATCACACTGTTGTATCAAACAAAAAAATAAACTATCCATTTGTATTATTTTGTTTTTATATTAGCGATCATTTTAATTTAGTATAGGATAATTTGAAAACAAACGCAAAGTATAACACTGTTCGGTAACGAACGAACGAGTGGCCGAGTAACAAGCAACTGCGTGGGGCCGAAGAATGAACCGGCGGATTGGGTAGTCGTTACTAGTAAACAGATTTTGATTCTAGTGACTCTCTCGCCTCTCTGCTCGACTGAACACTCGGCCGAGCACTCGTTAAGGCGACTATACATGTCAAACCTCCCTCTCGCTCGCACTATTCAACATTTTTGAAGATATTAATCACTAAATCTAGTTAAGCAAAATAGCAAACCTTCACGGCCTAGAAGATAACGATACAAAGGTTCAGCAAGAATATCATGTTGAACCCAACACGTTTTCCTACCAAAAAATTAGCACCAAAATTGCCTTAAAGTCTTATACCAACCGAGCACTCGGCCGAGGACACTGAACCGCTACAGTACTCGTTATGTGTAATCGCGGCTTATGTTATGTACTGTAACTTCAGATGAACACAGATCCGTTTACTTTTATGATATAAAAGATTTTTTAGACTTTAATCTTTTCACCGCCAATAACTTGTATAGAAGTTCGAGATTTCTGTGCCCTCAACGCCACTACTTCTATAGAAGTTCTACATTGTACCTACGATAGTAAAATATATTTACAGTACATAAAACATTTGTTTCTTTTGTAAGATGGAAACGACTGAAGCCCTATTTTTTATTTTTCCAGGCTTTTTTGCGTTTGAAAATGGATAAAAACAAACTAATAACTCAAATATTTTCATGTCCCGCACGCCAACTACTTCATATCAAGTAGGCCAGTGATGTGACGCGAAAGTTGCATTCATTACAATCCTTTATATTTTGCTTTGTTTTGATGCATGCAAATGTTCATAAATTCTATGATTGACACTAAATTCTGATCAGCAAATAACGTATTACTTATTACATTTTAAAATTAATGTACGTCATATGTCAAATCATATCGTGAAAATAAATTAAGTTTGCTGTGGATTATCGATATTGCAACACGCAACACTCTACGAAATGGCAAGATGTGCGGTGAAAAGTGCATGTAAATGAATTTAAATTATGTAGGTCTCATATTGTTTAAGCTTTTGTATATCATTTGTACTGAAACTGGCAAATCATGCGCACGCTTTAAAAACCGTAACATCTTTATACCATGTTTTATTCAAATTACAATTATGATTATGATTATTGTAGATATTGTTTTGGAATTGTACTTACTTGTTTACTCATCTCATCCAGCATATCGGTTAGATGCGGCTGGCGAAGTTCGACGATAGTTTTGGTATTGATTCTAGCCACGTTGTTTACCTGAAACATAAGTAGATAGATTAATTTTTATTTGCAACAACAAACACACACATACATAACAATAACAACAATTTACATAACTACTTATTACAAGAGTGAAAAAAGAAAAATATTAAAACATATATGTGTGTGTTACAGTATGACAAAAAGGTCATAACTCAGTGCATAATTTTGCTAAATGAGCAAACACTGATTTTCAGTTATAACCCGCCGAGGTAACATGAAAAACGAGATGCTTTACAACAACAACAGTTGGTAGGTTGGTATAATGTACATATTCGATACCTATGATATATTCAGTGCCTATGATATATTAAAAGTGGAAGCTATTGAAGACTCAAGTTAAATATTATAAGTTAAATATTTACAATTTTTTTCATTATGATCACCAGCCTATAGCCAGTCCATTGCTGGACGGCGCCCCTCCCTAATAATATAATAATATAATAAAATATAAACTTTATTTCAGGCTACAATAGAATAAATACAGATGGTGTTTTACTTATCCTACGGCCCATATAAATATATACCTTATAGACTAACATACATATTAATAAAACTATAATTAAAACACAAATCATTATTATTTGCCACGTAATATACACGACGTGGGTCGCGTGGTGTCCAATATTCGTCCACGGAATCGTCGGAACACGACACCCTTCGGCCAAAGCTAATGAGCGCCATTGCGTCCTGTCCTGAGCTCGACGCATCCAGCTTCTACCAGCAGCCGACAGCAGATCGACACTCCACCTGGCCGGAGGGCGTACGTTTGCGGAACGGTCTCCACTCAACAACGGTATTGGTTCTTCAACAGATATGTCCAGCCCACTGCCACTTCAGCTTGCTAATTCTCTGAGCTATGTCAACAACTGAAGTTCTATGTCGGACAGTCTCTTGCGGATTCTATCCTTCAGAGAAACTCCGAGCATGGCTCGTTCTACAGCTCGCAGAGCGACTATGTACTTTAAGGCATTATGAACAAAGCGTAATGTCTTCCATTAGGGGAGGCCAATGTCCAGCAGTGGACTGCTATAGGCTAATGATGATGATGACATAATACCTAGAAGCACAATTTCTCTTCTTTCTGTCAGGTTTCTCATTAATACCTATTATATTTTAGCCCTAAGAATTGTTATATAATGTAGATGAAAATGTCTGAAATAAAGGATTTTTTTTTATTTGAATACCTGCTGCCTCGTAGTCCAAATCAGGTCAGCCAGCAGCTCACACCACTCTTGTATAGTATTCAAGTTGGACTGCATTGGGACACCATTGCCGCTTAACTGTTGTTCACGTTTCCACCTGCATAGAGAAATAAAAGTTAGGACTCTTAATAACTTATGCTGGACTTACACAGGTCTAGTCAAATCGCTTGTAAGAATCGAATCGCCAATTCGCCACTCTATTTACACGGGTCATTTAATAAACTTTTTATAAGAAATAAACCGACTTCAAAAAAGTCACTTCTCACTTCTTGCCATAAAGAATTTTGAAAGTTCACAATTGACGGAGATATTGGTGATCATAGGGCGAAAATTGCAAGTGAGGATGAGGTTTTTTGAGTTTTCCGAGAAAAGTACCAATCCCTCAGGAATAAAATTTATATGGGACCACCTGTGAAATATGCTCTTTTGAACAAAAAAAGAATTTTGAAAATCGGTTTAGAATTGAAGGAGATATCGATGAACATACATAAAAAAAAACGAAAAAAAAAAAAAGGTTCCGACAAATTGAGAACCTCCTCTTTTTTGAAGTCGGTTAAAAATGGATATAACTATAGTATCTTGACAAAGAAAACTTTGATTCATAGCTCAGTTCGTAGGAACTCTGCCTTCTGAACTGCAGATCCCATGTTCCATTCCCGCCCATAACAAACATAAAAAAATATAATGAACATTATTATTATTATTTATTATTTATTTAGAAACAGCATAACATCATAACAAGTTTTTTTTTAACCCTAAAGCGATGGTATATGTAATTAGATAGGTTGCTGTTACTGTCAGCCTAAATCATCCCATTGTAGAGCAAAGGCCTCCCCCCATTTTGCCATCCACTTCGAATGTAATTAGATAGGTATATAATATAATATAATACATTAAGATATGTAGTTACTAGGCAGTAATCAATCTAAACATTTAGTTTCAATGACTACCTGTGCTATTTGTAGGAGTCTCGGCAGGTTATTGTCAAAAATATCCACACTGTTCGCGGACAAGATATTGAGTAGATAAATAGCGAGTGACATGGGGGCAAACTTAAATAGGTTGGTCCTACAGTTGGGCACCTCAAGCATGGCAACATGAATGTTTGTTCTTTGTTTGGGTATGATATAGGTATTCGGTACCTATGTATGTTTATCAGTCTGGTACATAGTACAGACTCTGCCTAGTTAGATAAGTTGACAGTGTGAGAGATGACCCGTGTTGTATTTAGACGCTAGTTTGTTTAAAAAGATATCTTACTTGATAAGCTCTTCATCCAATACTTGGCTCTGTAGCTGACGCAAATTGGCAATATTCTCCTTCATGTGGTCCACTAACTCCATCTGTGCTTGGCTGATTGTCGCGACCTGGCAGACAGATATATATTTACATATTAAAAAACTTACACATCTCACAGTACGCGCAACTATCAAGGCATTGATAATTTATAAGTTTTTCAATAGAGCATGTTACAGTGGAGACGCTGAGAGTTGCAGTAGTATAAACTGTAACTGTAACTGGGGTGTATGGGGTTCCAACCCCCATCTTCGGAACCCAAGCCAACCTCACCTGCACGTGGTGCACCCTGCTAAACAACGAACGGGGCTCTGGCGGCGGCTGATTGCGGCATAGCACAGCCTACATCGGCACGGCTAAATCCCATGGCCACCGACGGGCAGCAGCGTCGGTGGTGCGAGAAGCTGTGCCCTGCGATCCCCAACCCGCATGCCCATCGTGGGGATTATGGGCATATCCCCCTTTATTAGGGGAGGCCTATGTCCAGCAGTGGACTGTATAGGCTGGTGTGGTTTGTGTGTGGTGGAAACTGTACCGCAATTTTCAACGCCTAACCTTAAGTAATTTAGAAATAAATCATACGATAAAATTTGACAAAATTGTTATAATCAACTAAAAGAAACGATCGCGCGTAAGGAACCCGCTACCGCATAGTTTTTGTCCGCCGGCCTCCTAAGATGGCTCAAACTGTAGCTTTATTTAATACCCAGATCTTTTCCAGTTTCATGAATAGCGAGCTCAAAAAAAAATATTAGAAACTTCTCGATCCAAGTCAGAGAAAATAATTTGAACAATTGACAAAATTTTGTAAAATCTCAAAAAGTTACCGACCTATTTTGAGGATTCAAAATGTATGTAGAGCCCTCTGGCAAACGCACATTTTGACATTATGGTCTATTAGTGTACCTCTCATATCTATGAAACTACAGGCAAATATCACAATTTCGTAAACCGGGCCACTAGACTTGATCAGGAAAACAAACATTTTCAATGTTAAAATTATTTCATAATGACATATTACGAATTAAATAAAAAAAAATCAGATTAAATGCGTACGAAAGTTTGGAAACGTCTGAAATATGGTACTGGAGAAGGTTGGAGGGGATCTGAGGGCTTACCAAAGGTTTTTATAGTTTACGAAAACTTTATAAGTTTCGGTATCTTTCCATACATTTTCAGTACAGCGCCTCTAGGGAAACGTGCATGAACTACGAAAATGTATGGAAAGATACCGAAACTTATAAATTTTCGTAAACTATAAAAACCTGTGGTAAGCCCTCAGTTGGACTGATAAGATTAACGAACAATGTGTTGCAATTCTTTGTATGATGTGCAATAACATTATCTATCTATCTAAATAATATAAGGCCTATTCTCATGTATGATTCGAAGCCTGGACATTAACCGTGAAGGAGAACCAGCTTTTAGTAGCAGAGAGAAACGTTCTCCGTAAAATCCTGGATCCAGTAAAGAGAGAGGATGGTAGCTGGAGCGTCCTAAAGTTTTTTTTTATTATGGTCCACAAAACTGTTAACTTGTTACGACGAATTGAGAACCTCCTCCTTTTTAAAGTCGGTTAATAACGGAGAAGGATTCTGGATTTATTGGCAACATTGCTCTTGGATTCCCGATACTGTCTGAGTAGAAGTAAGAAGTGATTTATTTGAAGTTGGTTATTTTTTTTTTAAAAGTCTTACTTGTTTTTAAGGAGTTGGGCTGTCTGGGGTCGGGTTAGCAGGGGGGTGATGCACAATACACCCCAATGCGCGACGTCAGTGCAGAACTTTTCTCCCCCCACTTCAAATTAGAATTAGAATTTGACCCATTTGTTGTACATAACCAAGTCACCGAAGGCGGTGGGCTTTGGATTCTCCAATAATGCTAGACTCGGGCGCTAGATCTTCGCTTTTGGCATTCTTCAACACAAACATTCAATCTTCCCCACTGTCACACTAACTATAGTCAGCACTCCTATCAATAGAATGTATTCTTTTTACAACAAAGAATGTCAAGACATAGATATTTTCTCCTCATCAGTAGCATCTTTAAAAGGACTGGTGCTACAACTCAATAAGGTTAATTTCATTTTTTTTTGTTTTTTTAGTGTTAAATCACTGTATTATAGTATCAACTTTATTTTTGCATGCTGTGCTCACATCCAGAAGATTATAACATAAACTCGTTAAAAATGGTTCTATTGTTCGTTTTAATTAAGTTTATATCGATGTCTAAACTAAACTTAATTTGACATTCCTAAAAGTGATAATACACATACACACACATTCACTCACATCTATACACTAATAATTATAGTTTATGTATAAAAGTAGGTCTAAGTATTTAAGTATTTATATGTATTATAGTGGATATCTATCTATTTTCAACTAATTACGTTTATGTAGTTTATTACAGAGTGAATCTATGGGTATATATCTGACACACAATTATATTATTTTTCCTTAGTCATTATTTATTATACAATTGGTCTCACAAGGTCTAGTGACTGTAGGAAGGTTTCGGCAGAATACCAGCGCCTAGCTACGTCTCCGTGGCAAGGCATTAATGCTGAGTCGAGGCCTTTTTGCTGCTGTGGCACACAACTACATGCCAGGACGACTGCTTATTTAACTACTATTAGTATAGCTATTACTATAGCTATTTAACTACTTTCTTAATTCTGTTGTTGTATGTACTGTGTGCCAAGTGGTAAATAAATGTTTGTCTATTGTCTATAATATCCCTTTCTTTTAGGTGTAAATGACAAGGATAGCTATAACTTTAAAGCTGCCAAATTTAGTTAGAAAAGTGATCAACAGAATCGACACTATTGATTGTGTATAACCAGTTTTGTGGACCATAATAAAAAAAAACTTTAGGACGCTCCAGCTACCATCCTCTCTCTTTACTGGATCCAGGATTTTACGGAGAACGTTTCTCTCTGCTACTAAAAGCTGGTTCTCCTTCACGGTTAATGTCCAGGCTTCGAATCATACATGAGAATAGGCCTTATATTATTTAGATAGATAGATAATGTTATTGCACATCATACAAAGAATTGCAACACATTGTTCGTTAATCTTATCAGTCCAACTGAGGGCTTACCACAGGTTTTTATAGTTTACGAAAATTTATAAGTTTCGGTATCTTTCCATACATTTTCAGTACAGCGCCTCTAGGGAAACGTGCATGAACTACGAAAATGTATGGAAAGATACCGAAACTTATAAATTTTCGTAAACTATAAAAACCTGTGGTAAGCCCTCAGTTGGACTGATAAGATTAACGAACAATGTGTTGCAATTCTTTGTATGATGTGCAATAACATTATCTATCTATCTAAATAATATAAGGCCTATTCTCATGTATGATTCGAAGCCTGGACATTAACCGTGAAGGAGAACCAGCTTTTAGTAGCAGAGAGAAACGTTCTCCGTAAAATCCTGGATCCAGTAAAGAGAGAGGATGGTAGCTGGAGCGTCCTAAAGTTTTTTTTTATTATGGTCCACAAAACTGGTTATACACAATCAATAGTGTCGATTCTGTTGATCACTTTTCTAACTAAATTTGGCAGCTTTAAAGTTATAGCTATCCTTGTCATTTACACCTAAAAGAAAGAGATATTATAGACAATAGACAAACATTTATTTACCACTTGGCACACAGTACATACAACAACAGAATTAAGAAAGTAGTTAAATAGCTATAGTAATAGCTATACTAATAGTAGTTAAATAAGCAGTCGTCCTGGCATGTAGTTGTGTGCCACAGCAGCAAAAAGGCCTCGACTCAGCATTAATGCCTTGCCACGGAGACGTAGCTAGGCGCTGGTATTCTGCCGAAACCTTCCTACAGTCACTAGACCTTGTGAGACCAATTGTATAATAAATAATGACTAAGGAAAAATAATATAATTGTGTGTCAGATATATACCCATAGATTCACTCTGTAATAAACTACATAAACGTAATTAGTTGAAAATAGATAGATATCCACTATAATACATATAAATACTTAAATACTTAGACCTACTTTTATACATAAACTATAATTATTAGTGTATAGATGTGAGTGAATGTGTGTGTATGTGTATTATCACTTTTAGGAATGTCAAATTAAGTTTAGTTTAGACATCGATATAAACTTAATTAAAACGAACAATAGAACCATTTTTAACGAGTTTATGTTATAATCTTCTGGATGTGAGCACAGCATGCAAAAATAAAGTTGATACTATAATACAGTGATTTAACACTAAAAAAACAAAAAAAAATGAAATTAACCTTATTGAGTTGTAGCACCAGTCCTTTTAAAGATGCTACTGATGAGGAGAAAATATCTATGTCTTGACATTCTTTGTTGTAAAAAGAATACATTCTATTGATAGGAGTGCTGACTATAGTTAGTGTGACAGTGGGGAAGATTGAATGTTTGTGTTGAAGAATGCCAAAAGCGAAGATCTAGCGCCCGAGTCTAGCATTATTGGAGAATCCAAAGCCCACCGCCTTCGGTGACTTGGTTATGTACAACAAATGGGTCAAATTCTAATTCTAATTTGAAGTGGGGGGAGAAAAGTTCTGCACTGACGTCGCGCATTGGGGTGTATTGTGCATCACCCCCCTGCTAACCCGACCCCAGACAGCCCAACTCCTTAAAAACAAGTAAGACTTTTAAAAAAAAAAATAACCAACTTCAAATAAATCACTTCTTACTTCTACTCAGACAGTATCGGGAATCCAAGAGCAATGTTGCCAATAAATCCAGAATCCTTCTCCGTTATTAACCGACTTTAAAAAGGAGGAGGTTCTCAATTCGTCGTAACCTTTTTTTTCGACTTTTTTTATGCATGTTCACCGATATCTCCTTCAATTGTAAACCGATATTCAAAAATCTTTTTTTGTTTAAAAGAGTATCTTCACAGGTGGTCCCATATAATTAATTCCTGAGGGATTGGTATTTTTCCCGGAAAACTCAAAAAACCTCATCCTCACTTGTAATTTTCGCCCTATGATCACCAATATCTCCGTCAATCGTGAACCAATTTTCAAAATTCTTTAGGGCAAGAAGTAAGAAGTGATTTATTTGAAGTCGGTTCATTTTTTATAAAAAAAGTTTATACTTCTTTTAGCTTACGGTTTTGTGCCGTCGAACTTACCAATGCGTTAAGTTTCCTCTCTGTATCTTCGATCTGCACGCGAAGGCAAGCCGCTAGATCACGACGATCATTAGTCATCGACTGTTGTAAGTAATTCATGTGTCCTAGGAAATAATACAAAAACAATTATAGTACTGTTAGTAGTGTAATACTGGGCAATATCGCACAGCATCATGTAGCCCCAAACTAAGCAGAGCTTGTATTATGGGAACCACATGACTGACATACTACTTAAATACATTTTTTTTGTAAATACATACATAAAAAAACATCCAGACCCGAGAAAAATATCTTCAGAACATGCAAATATTTGTCCCGCAGCGGGAATCGAACCCGCAACCTTTTGCGTCTCAGGCGGGCCTTTGCCCACTGCGCCATAAAGGTCGTCTATTATAAAGAAATATAATAGAATTAAATTATGAGATATCCCAAAATCCTCTTTCGAACGCTTCTAGTTCCTCCCGCCATCGCTTTCTCGGCCGATCACGGCCACGCCACCCATCCGGCTGTCAGGATATTACGCCATTCGCCCATATGTTCTAAAATAAATTATTTACCTTTGTTCTTCAGACACTCGTGGTACTGCAGCGAGAAAGACTCGATATTAGCTTGCAAGCTTCGAATCTCTTCGCCAGCCATGTTGACTTTCTGACGCACCGTTTGCAAACCAGTTATTAACTGAAACAAAATAGCATAAATTGAGCAGTCTAGCGGAACTTTCGGTCCATGCGCTTAGCGTTTCGTGGTCTCGTCTATGGGCCGTTCGGACAACCCTCAACCGTCAGTCGAGGTACAGGAGTAAGGGGTTGTAACTACTTGTAACCTAAATATCTGGAACTCAAGCCAACCTCACCTGCTCGTGGTTCACCCTGCTTACTAACAAACGGGGCTCTGGCGGTGGCTGATTGCGGCATAGCACAGCCTACCACTAGCATAGCCAAATCACCTGGCCGCAGACGGACAGCAGCGTCTGTGGTGCGAGAAGCTATGCCCTGCGTTCCCCAACCCGCACGCCCCTTATAGGAGAGTTAGTACAGCAGTGGACTCAATAGGCTGGTGTTGTTATTGTTGAGACGCCTGGCAGATGGCATCGAAAACATTTTGTATAGAAAATACTTCAAATAACCTACCTAAAGCATACGCATATGCGGACAATAAATAAATAAATAATGCGGGACGTAATCACACAGCATCATGTAGCCCCAAACTAAGCAGAGCTTGTGTTATGGGAACCACATGATTGATATATTACATATATACATTTTTTGTAAATACATATTATACATAGAAAACACCCATACCCGAGACAAATATCTACAGAACATGCAAACATTTGTCCCACGGCGGGAATCGAACCCGCAACCTTCTGCGTCCCAGGCGGACCTTCGCCCTTTTCGCCACAATGCGGAGTTTTAAAGGGTGTTAACCATACAATGGGGTGTAATGAGGTGTAATGGGGTACATACCTCGCTGTACTTGCGCTCAGTCTGAGGCTGTGGGGGGTATTGTCCCCCCATCGCTCCCTGTATCACCTCCATCTCAAGAGCGAGGCAGTGACGCATGTACGCGTACAAGTCATGGGGAGCGTGGCTGGAACAAAAACGGTCAAGTGTGAGTCTACAGAGTGTAATGCGTATCAAAGATGCCACTGAAAACCAGCGCTGCAGTTGCTAAAATGCTTTTGCTTACGCTAGGGGTGTAAGGGATTCCAACCTCCATCTTGGAAACAAAAGTCAACCTCACCTGTCCGTGGTGCACCTGCTAACTAACAAACGGGGCTCTGGCGGCGGCTGATTGCGGCATAGCGCAGCCTGACACCGACACAGCTACATCACCTGTCCGTGCTGCACCTGCTAACTAACAAACGGGGCTCTGGCGGCGGCTGATTGCGGCATAGCGCAGCCTGACACCGACACAGCTACATCACCTGTCCGTGCTGCACCTGCTAACTAACAAACGGGGCTCTGGCGGCGGCTGATTGCGGCATAGCGCAGCCTGACACCGACACAGCTACATCACCTGTCCGTGCTGCACCTGCTAACTAACAAACGGGGCTCTGGCGGCGGCTGATTGCGGCATAGCGCAGCCTGACACCGACACAGCTACATCACCTGTCCGTGCTGCACCTGCTAACTAACAAACGGGGCTCTGGCGGCGGCTGGTTGCGGCATAGCGCAGCCTGACACCGACACAGCTACATCACCTGTCCGTGGTGCACCTGCTAACTAACAAACGGGGCTCTGGCGGTGGCTGATTGCGGCATAGCGCAGCCTGACACCGACACAGCTACATCACCTGTCCGTGGTGCACCTGCTAACTAACAAACGGGGCTCTGGCGGCGGCTGATTGCGGCATAGCGCAGCCTGACACCGACACAGCTACATCACCTGTCCGTGGTGCACCTGCTAACTAACAAACGGGGCTCTGGCGGCGGCTGATTGCGGCATAGCGCAGCCTGACACCGACACAGCTACATCACCTGTCCGTGGTGCACCTGCTAACTAACAAACGGGGCTCTGGCGGCGGCTGATTGCGGCATAGCGCAGCCTGACACCGACACAGCTACATCACCTGTTCGTGGTGCACCTGCTAACTAACAAACGGGGCTCTGGCGGCGGCTGATTGCGGCATAGTGCAGCCTACATCGGCTCAGCTAAATTCCCTGGCCACCGACGGCCATGCCAGCCATGCCTAGCGAGGCAATTATGGGCATATTCCCCTTCTTATACGGGAGGTTTATGTCCAGCAGTGAATAGGCTGGTGGTACACCCAGACTCGAGACAAATATTTGCAGAACAACATTTTGTCTCGCGGCGGGAATCTAACCAGCTACCTTCTACGTGGTAGTGGCGTAGTGTAGTAAGCGGGCCCACTGAGACAAAGGTCGTCAAGGGATAAGTCTTTACCTGTTTCATCATCATCATCAGCCTATAGCAGTCCACTGCTAGACGGCGACCTCCCCTAATGAGTGCCATTGCGCCCTGACCTGAGCTCAACGCATCCAGCTTCTACCAGCAGCCATAAATAGCTAGCGGCTCGTAAGTCTAGCGGTGAACGAAACGTCTGCGCATGGGTCTCTCGCTCTCTCTCGCCTCTAGCTCCCATATGATACCTTACTTTTGACTTCTACGCAACAAAGGGTAGCGCTAGAGTTTCTTGCTGTTACTTGTACCTGTATTGCATATGGAAATTCTTGCCAGCTTCGATCAGCTTCATCTTCGTGACGAACATATCTGGAGACAGCATCAGGTCAGCGTGCGTGTGTATTTCCTTGACCAGCTCATCAACGAAGAATCTCTGTTGCTCTTCAGCCTCCGTCGTCCTGGAAGAGGGAGTTGATTTTATTCATATTCTTTATTGCTTCATGTGGTGTGTACAAAGTGTTCTTAAGTAAAGTTTGGTCGGCAACATGAGCCCCGGCACTACAATAGTTAGGTACTTATCAGAATAATTCAATCAATTCTTGTCACTCTTACAAAAGAGTATAGATATATTTTTCTCTTTTCTTCTTCCCTTCACACATAGGTTATAACTGCTAATTTGATGATGTGTGTCACATATTTTGGATTGTGATCAAGTTCTAAACTTAAGTATATTAAGTAATATTTTGATTGTATTCTGTTTTGTGTACCTTTTTAAAATAAAATAAAAATAATTAAAGTATCTACACTATTATAATAATATTATAACGAGGATTTTTTTTATTTTTGTGGGCGTGTGTGTTTGTAATGAATAAACTCAAAAACTACTGTGCCGATTTAAAAAATTATTTCACCATTGGATATCTACATTCACCCTGAGTAACATAGGCTATATTTATTGCTAGAAAAGATTAGGGATCCTTACTAAAACTTAAGTAACGTAACCCAAGGTGTAATAAACAATAATTTAAAATAAAAAAAAACCGACTTCAAAAACATTCATTGAAAAAACTGTAAAACTAAAAAGTTTAAAATAACTGCTTATTTTTTGGTTCATCCACCTTTTTTCTATAAATTTATCCCTTACGATCTATGCGTTTACCACATAGGTAGATCTAGATGCCTACGTATTAGTTTTGGAGTTCATTCCCAATTTAATCACCCTTAGGGTTGGTATTTTTTCTTAAAATTTATATGGGACCAATTGGGAAGTATACCCTCTCCAACGAAAAAAGAATTTTCCAAATCGGTTCATAAATGACAGAGTTATGAGTTAACAAACATAAAAAAAAAAAAAAAAATAATACAACCGAATTGAGAAGCCACCTCTTCCTTTTTTTGAAGTCGGTTAAAAAAGTGCCCTAACCCGTGCGAAGCCGCGACAGTATACTATAAAGTTACATATAGTATAATACTAAAATTATCTTCATATTTAGTTATAATTAGTCAGTATTACACTTAAGACAGATTAATTTAGTTTAATTTTGAATTATTAGGTCCTTACAATGAAATTGGCGTTTTGTATGGAGAATTTCGAGAAAATTTATTTCTCATTTTGGTATTATTATCTGGAACTACAAATCGTATTCCCTATAATTTTGTGTGTATAATTGTACAACATCGTGAAAAGTATGCTGTCTTTATTGAAAAAAATAACTAATAAAAACTACAACGAATTTAAGCATTGAAAGTGACATTGAAAGTCAGGGTACACCCCCTAGGCCAAAGGGGTTATTTTGTATACGAAGCCACGACCTCTAGATTGAAAGACAAGATACATCCTCAAGCCCAAATGTGTTATTTTACTTGTATATATTATGAAGCCATGACCTCCAGATTGAAAGACAAGATACATCTCCAAGCCAAAAGGTGTTATTTTACTTGTATACGAAGCCACGACCTCAAGTTTGCAAGTCAGGTTACATCCTCAACACCAAAAGAGTTATTTTTCCTGAAATTCAAGATACATCCCCTAGGCCAAAGGGGTTGTTTTACTTGTATACGAAGTCACGCCATCCAGATTGAAAGACAAGATACATCTCCAAGCCCAAAGGGGTAATTTTACTTGTATATACGAAGCCACGACCTCCAGATTGAAAGACAAGTTACATCCCCAAGGCCAAAGGGGTTATTTTACTTGTATATACGAAGCCACGACATCCAGATTGAAAGACAAGATACATCCCCAAGCCAAATGGAGTTATTTTACTTGTATATACGAAGCCACGACCTCCACATTAAGACAAGATACATCCCCAAGGCCAAAGGGGTTATTTTACTTGTATACGAAGCCACGACCTCAAGTTTGCAAGTCAGGTTACAACCCCAAGACCAAAAGAGTTCTTTTTCCTGAAAGTCAAGATACATCCCCTAGGCCAAAGGGGTTATTTTAATTGTATACGAAGTTACGACCTCCAGATTGAAAGACAAGTTACATCCCCAAGGCCAAAGGGGTTATTTTACTTGTATTTACGAAGCCACGACCTCCAGATTGAAAGACAAGATACATCCCCAACGCCAAAGGGGTTCTTTTTCCTGAGTGTCAAGATACATCCCCTAGGCCAAAGGGGTTATTTTACTAGTATATGTAGCCACGACCTCGTGGTAGCAAGTCAAGAATTCAGGATACATCCTCAAGTCCAAAGGAGTTCTTTTTCATCCTAGAACGTGACTTATCAGTCCCAAAGCGTCTCCACTTAAGTCTCTGTTATTTTTTTAACATTGGGTAATCAAAGTGTTCCAGTGGTTCAACGGCCAAATAAAGAATATGAATATGAATTTTAGCCGCCTAATTCCTATCACTGCTTATCAGTTATCATATCAGTCCGTTGTGCAAACTCACCAAATACGGCTCTCGATCCATGAGGCTAGGCAGTGGCGGACTTCTATAGGAAAATGATCGCCGTAGATAGTCCGTACCTGTATTTAAGAAAGGGATATTATTAATTGCATATCATAAATACTCGCGCAGCAAAACCGATTCAGATAGACAGTAGGTTATTTTTTTATATTTTTTTTAAACCTGCATCGTCCTACAGTTTAGCAAAGGTCTTCCCCAAATTTCGCCAACCATCTCTATTCTTCGAGATGTCCCATCATCCTCTCTCGAAGGCTCGAGATCGTCCCGTTATCGCTTTCGTGGCCGACCACGACCTCACCTTCCATCGGACTGCCAGGAGGTTATGTCACATGTTCTGTCACTCCCAACTTGGGTCTGTTCTGTACTGAAAATCAGTGTTGGGGATAGCATCCTCAACAATTACACTGAGTACAGACCTTTTTCTGGCAGTCTACGCACATTGAACGCATACTTCTTTTTGTTTTTCATGTTATCTTTTTTTTGTCTACTTTTTTAAATCATTGTCGTGTTATGTATTTGTCAGAATAAAATACTTTTCTTTCTTTCATTCGCCCATCTGTCCGGAGGCATCCTGCTAACATGGCAGGCCCATTTGAGCCGGGCTGCTTGTCTGCCTACGTCAGCAATGCCAGTGATTGAACACAGTATGCTATTCCGCACTCCGTCAGTGCGTTTTAATCCGAGGATACTGCGTTCCATTGCCTTTTGACAAATCTTGAGCTTGGACTTCTGAAGCTCAATCAGTCAGTAGGTTATAAGGTTTTTTTTGTAACCACCTGGAAATCCTTTCAGCAGCAAAACCTACACTTAGAGTTGAATATTTTGCTTTGCAATCAGTAATTTTGATATGAATTCTGATTTATTTTTGGAAACAAAAAGTTTTTTTTATTTGTGTGCTTTGCAATCAGTAATTTTGATATGAATTCTGATTTATTTTTGGAAACAAAAAGTTTTTTTTATTTGTGTTTAAACCCTCTAAGAAATGAGAGTTTAATTCAACATTTATTTATTTATTTATAGCTTATGCCGATATGATGTATTACCACTTAGATTTGGAATTTCCAAGTTGCATCCAAATCCGTGCCGCCGTTTTGGCGTGAAAGAGTTACAAACATCCATAAATTCACGATTATATTATTACTAGCTGACCCGCTCGCAACTTCGTTTGCGTTTATACTCTTTTTTTAATATGTCCTTTCATGTGAAATGCTTCCCAAGCCCGGTAATTTGACATAAGAATGGAATAAAAAGTACCTACATATTACTACATTACCTACCCCGTGTTGTAGTAATATGGAGGTACCTGTTCCCGCTCTCACTCCATTTTTCGTTCCTGTTTCCGTTGGCAACCCGTCGCCAAGTTAACAGCCGGTATAGGTATGATGAATTTTTATATGCCTCACTCTTGATTATGATTGGTTACCCATGCAAACTTTCATCACATAAATCACCCTCTTTAAGTTTCATTTTCGCTACAAAAAGCAGCAAGTTCTTCTCCAAGGTCCTAACCATGGTTCAACGCTTTAGGTGCTTATTTATTTTCGTTATAGTCTCTGTTAAAAATCTCTAAATGTAAAAAAAAAACTTTCTATCCCCGTGGTATTCAAATATCCAAGCACAACCACAAATGAATGAAATTGAAATTTCGAATTCTAATCCGATTTCAATATTATTTTTTATTTGACATTCCAATTTTAAAGAGTATCGCATTGCACCAAGCTTTTAAGGCTCCCCCACACAGGTGTGTTAGTATCGGCGATAATATCGCATGCGTTATTGCGATAATGCGTCCCAATTCCTTGCACATAATTGCGTTTTCGTAGCAGTATGTAACTTTTTAGCCATCCTAATACATAATGAACTAAAATTCTACAGATCTCACACTACGCGCAACTATCAAAGGCATTGAAAATGTAATTTAGAATTTATTTCTATAAATTTTTTTTGCACACGATAAAATTTGACTATAATGTACTGACGAAAAAGTGAACGGAGCGCAGAGTGGCTTTGCGCGTAAAGGCCCTTCTACTGCCTACAAGATGGCTCAAGCTGTACCTTAATTCAATCTCGAGCTATATATTTTTTTTCCGTTTCTTCAAGAGCGAGCTCAAAATAATTAATTGGAAAATTCTCGATCCAGAAAATTGTTGAATTTTAACAAATTTTGGAAAATCTCAAAAAGTTACCACCCGATTTTGGAAATTTAAATTGCACTTTGAAGCCCTCCGGCAGACGCAAATATTGACATAATTGTGACCGATCACTTTATTCAATTACACATCTTTTTTTAATGCATGTGACGAATTTACTTTTCATGTATGGAGTTTCAAAATTGTGAAGAAATTTACTTTGTGGCAAATGTACAACAACCCCTCTCATATCTGTGAAACTACAGGCAAATGTCAGAATTTCATGAATCGGGGCTATACTCGATCAGAAAAACTTAAACATTTTCAATATTTGCGCATGCGATATTGTGATATATTCTGTTATATTGTCTGATATTATCGCCAATAATAACGTACCTATGCCCACGCACCTGTGTGTAGAAGACTTTACGTGAGAACGTTTTTGAATAAATTTGGAATGAGTTTTCAAACACGACAGTGTCAAAATAAAATGGCATAACATGTGTCACTAAGGAGTATTGATATCAACTTCGATGCAAATCACCCCTAAAAAACTTTGTACCACTTTTTAACCCCGTTAGGCGATAAATTTCAATAATATACGAAACACGTCTTTCATCAATTTTGTTAAAGAATGTTTATGCAAAATTTGAAGTAGATTGGACCAAGGAATCACGTTGTTCCATACAAACTTTGCCCACGTTTTTCACCCCTTTAGGGGTAGAATCTCGGAAAATTCTTTCTTAACGGATGTCTACGTCATACAAAGAATACGCCCTCCAAGTTTCAGGTCTTTACAATCAGCGGTTTAGGCTGTGCGTTGATCCGTCAGTCATTCAGGACAAAGGATTTTATTAGTATAGATTACCCTCCATAAAGGTATTTTTTTCGAAAACCTGGTATGCGGTCTTTTATTATTTAATATTCAAAGTGTTCTGACGAAGTTTCAATAAAATCACACCACGCGTTAAGATTTTCCCATACAAACTTTACCACCCCATTGCAACCCCCTCAAGGACTATTTCAAATTTTCAATGACACTAATCTTCATTGATTGTATGGAATATTACATGTCCCAGGTTTCAAGTTTCTAAGTTCAAGGAATACGATTTTTCATACAAACATTTTTACCCCTTTTCACCCTCTTAGGGGTTGAATTTCCCAAAATCGTTTCTTAGTGAGCGCCTACACCCTACAAAGAATACTTTTGCCAAATTTCAGATCTGTAGACCCTGTAGTTTCTGAGATTTCGTGATGAGTGTGTCAGTGAGTGAGTGAGGATAGTACTCTTTTATATATATAGATTTTACTAAGTATTCCGGCTTTACTAAATAAAGTTATTAGTTATAATTTCAATACTCCATTATGAAGAATATTTTACATAATTCGTATTTTTAGTCGCTTCCATTTATGGTCAGGTCTGAAATGACCGGCCTTTCTTTCTGTATATATCTATGTCTACACATAGTTTATCCAGCAGTGGATGAAGTCGGTCGTGGATGATGATGAATATTCTAAATTACATGGTAATAGCATGTCTTATTTAAAAAATTATGCGCTGAGCTATGGCCTTTTTTGTCATACTGCAACACACACATACACTGTGATGGACTTTCTCACAATATTTTGTCGTACATATTGTTTTTTCAATTTAATTTTTATATTTTTCTAGATATAATGTCTTCACTATTCATATTGTATGTATACCTAATGTCAAATTACCTACTTGTTAAATCTTAAAATTGTTGTATATGTGTGTGATTGTAGTTGCAAATAAACGATATATCTATCTATCTATTTAGCTAAGAAATACCTTTTGCAGACTCTCGGGTGGCAGCTGCTGAGCCCTGGCCCAGAGCGACATTTTTAGTCTGTAACAAGTAGAAGTCATTTTAGCGTGGAGGGACGAACATTTCACAAACAAACCAAGTCTAAACCAAACTGTACCGTAGAGTTGTGGTAGAGTTATTAGATGTAGTTCTTTATGGAAGGCTCGTCTGGGGAAATACAGCTACCAAGTCTATTTCTGCCGTGAAGCATCTGTGCTGTGTTTCGGTTTGAAGGGTGTGGGTGCCGGTGAAATTACAGGCTCAAGAGGCTTATCATCTTCATGTCTCAAGTTGATGGACGCAGGGCGTTGCATCGTAGAGCACGGTCCGGAATAACGTGATCTACGATGCAATGCTTTGTGATAGGTAATGGCTACTTTACCTACTTGTTGGATTGAAAATCCTCTAGTAAGAGTCGAAACCGAACTGTAGCCCGATACGAAATTTCAAAGTAATTAACGAAGAACGTTATTTAGGACTGTCTGTAGGAGCCGGCGGAAGATCAGCGCATTGCGTACTTGTACGTGGCGCATAATGCTGAGCCGTATCCTAGTTTTTAGTTTTAACCAAGGCGTATTGAATTAATGTATTGTATTTGTACCTTTGTTAAAGCTATCAATAAAAATATTTTCTTTCTTTATTTCTTTCTTTAGTTAGAAACTTAACTGTTTCGAGTGTTAGACATTGAAATCTGCAACAAAATTACATTACCTACGTTGTTCGATCAGTTTCTATTTAAAACAAATTGAGCTAGCCAATAAAGTTACATTATTAAAAGGACCAAGGGCGAGTCGGACTCGCGCACGAAGGGTTCCGTACCGTTGTAGGGAACCCCACTTAAATATTTATTTGATTCAGTTTTTAACCGGTTTCTTAGTATTTACTGTTATGGCGGCAACGGAAATACGTCATATGTGAAAATTTCAAGCTATTGCGATTCATGAGATACTGCATGGTGACAGATAGACAGACAGACGGACAGTGAAGTTAGTAATAGGGTCCCGTTTTCTCCTTTTGGGTAAGGAACCCTAAAAATAAGCTCGAAAACGAAAACTATTGAACGTTTCTGTATTTGTGGTGGACTAGCCGTACTGTGAGTGTACGCGTTCTATATGTAGGTCAATAAACGTATCTTTTTTCCATCATTTGTATGGACGAGCGATCATTTTAATATACATAATTGCTAGCTTAACCTTTAAAACATACAAAAAGCCAATTACTGGAATAAGCAAGGAATTAATGGGAACTGCAAATGCATTAACTATGTCATTAGTTTTTGCCACCTCAAACGCGTTATAACACCCTTTTAAAATTCTTTTAAAAGTCGATTGCTAAGGTTGATTGCACACTTGCCTACTTTTTATACTCACGCGCATATTTTCAAATGTTATTGAACTTAGGTTAGTTAGTTCTTTTTAGGGTTAAAAGCATCGAGATAGTATTCTATAGAGTCACAGTCGCCAAGTGAAAACTGTCAAAAATAGTCCGAGCGATATTGACATAATATAAACACAGAATTGCCATAATTGCACTAGACCATTTCACCTTAAGGTTTCATTTAGACCTTGCTGCTCAAAAACTGTTTAATGTCAGCACAATAGGCAGTTTGCGCTGAGTTTTGGTGCGGACATTTTTTTCCACGTTGAGTTACAGTATTCTGTTTAGACTTTGCTGCTTAAAAACTGTTAAATGACAGCGCAATAGGCAACGAACGTGTGCAGAGTTTTGGTGCGGATATTTTTTTCCACTTTTGTGGCTTTAGAGGACTATTTAGACCTCGCTGCTTGTAAACTGTTTATTGACAGCGCAATAGGCAGTTTGCGCTGAGTTTTGGTGCGGACATTTTTTTCCACTTTTGTGGCTTTAGAGGACTACTTACACCTCACTGCTTGAAAACTGTTCAATGACAGCGCAATAGGCAGTTTGCGCTGAGTTTTTACGCGGACATTTTTTTCCACCTTTGTGACTTTAGAGGTCTATTTAGACGTCGCTGCTTGTAAACTGTTTAATGTCGGCGCAATGGGCAGCGAGCATAGATATTTTCTCAACATTTGTAACTCGTAGTCGTAGATTATATCTCGATGGTTAAAGGGAAAACCAGTCATCTTCTAAGGGATATAAGATGACTTCGTTCTCTGTCTGTAGATCTCTTTCAGAAGACAAAAAACTTTACTACTACTCCAGTACCTCCACGCCTTCCTGAGGGCCTAGTACGAGTTGCACAATTCGAAAACTTTTATAGTACTTGTACTATATCAAGCTCAATTTTGAAGAACCTTTTTTCGTTAATCACTGTTTTCTACACTAATATTATAAAGAAAAAAAATTGTATTTTTGTGTGTGTGTGTGTATGTTTGTAATGAATAAACTCAAAAACTACTGTGCCGATTTCAGAAATTCCTTTACCATTGGAAAGCTACATTCACCCTGAGTAACATAGGCTATATTTATTGCTAGAAAAGATTAGGGAACTTAAGTAACGTAACCCAAGGTGTAAAAAAGTGCCTTAACCCTTGCGAAGCCGGGACGGGCCACTAGTAAGTGACAATTATTGCAATCTGCAAGAAGATTACATAAATTGTTCGATCAGTTTCTACTTAAAACCAGTTGCGTGATTTCCAAAAAACGTACATTAAAATTGAGCTAGATATAGTATATGTCGGCGCGAAAGCGTTATTTCAAGAAGATCATTCAATAACAACACGTGGTTGCATGCCACGTGTCGCAAAAAGTTCTAGTTAACTGATAAAACATTGTCTAAAAATCATAAACGGATTTATCGTTAGTTTATCTTTAGTCAAAATCAAGTTTAAGTCGAGTTCTTATGTCAAACCTGTTAAAGGACGTTAATTTGATTGTTTGGTACCTCTGAAAATGATTTTGAGAATAATTCCATTAAGTTTACTGTAAAAAGTGGAGCTCTGTGTCGTCAATACAAGTTTGTTCGCTTATTCAAAACCACGTGGTTGGCGACACAGCGCTTTGCTATAAATACGCGCACACTATCGACAATCGGGCATTCTCGCTCGAGCTGTCGGACAGTGCGGACCTAAACACTGCTACCCGACAATAAATTGGAATAACGTCTACTGGAGTTTCATTTCCTTCCACCATGGACATCCACCACCAGCCTGATGACAGGAGTATGTCATTGTCATCCACCGCCAGCCTGATGACAGGAGTATGTCATGGGCATCCACCACCCATGGCATGACATGCGTATCATGGGCTACCACTGCAACCCCTACTTCATGGGGGACCACCACACTCTGACGACAGGAGTGACGTCTATTCCGTGAATGACGTCACTTCCCTTAACAACATCCACCTATGGGGTATATCTCTGCTCTATCACACCACATTCCTGGCTATAGGGAGTGACTTCAGTACTGTTGGTGTCTGCTGACGTCACTTCCCGTATCAACATTCATCTTTGGAGCATACTTGCTCCGTCATATACTATGTTTGCCGAGCCGCGGTCTCCACTCAAGAACTCGTTTGCCCCAGCGGTTGTCGGTTCTTCGGCAGATATGGCCAGCTCACTGCCACTTCAGCTTGCTAATTCTCTGAGCTATGTCGACAGCTTTAGTTCTACGTCGGATAGTCTCGTTGCGGATTCTATCCTTCAGAGAAACTCCAAGCATGGCTCTTTCCATAGCTCGCTGAGCGACTTTAAACTGGTGGATTAGCCGTACTGTGAGTGTCCACGTTTCGGCTCCGTATGTCATGACGGGACGCACTGATTGAAAACTTTTGTTTTCAAACATTGCGGTATGGTTGACTAGAAGACTCGACGTAGTTTTCCAAATTCAGCCCAACCCAGCCGAATCCTCCTCTTGGCCTCCTTTTCGAAGTTGTTCCTACCCAACTGCAATATCTGCCCGAGGTATGTGTACTCCGAAACAATTTCGAGAAGGTGTCCATTAACGACGACAGGTCTCGGATCAATTCGGTCATTGACCATGACTTTGGTCTTGTCCAAATTCATGCCGAGACCTATCTTTTGACGCCTAACGTCAAAAAATCGCGAGTCGCGAATCGCGAGAGAGGCCAGGTGGAGTGACGATTTGCGAAAGGTTGCTGGAAGAAGCTGAATGCGTCGAGCTCAGAACAGGGCGCAATGCCGCTCATTAGGGGAGGCCTATGTCCAGCAGTGGACTGCTATAGGCTGATGATTATGATAATAGTATACAGTAAAAGTTTTCGAATTTTGTAACTCGTACTTGGCCCTCTGAGATAAGGGTCTTACAGACAGACAAATAGATAGACAGATTTTTTTTTATTGCGCAAGAAAGTATTATTCAGCGCTTATGTATTTCTTGCGCAATAAAAAAAAATCTGTCAATGTGTCAGACAGAAAGATGAACAACGAAGTGATAAGGGTTCCTGTTTTCGCTTTTGAGGTAAGGAACCTCAAAAAATTAAGTATTACATAGGTAGGCTTAAACTGCTTGATCTAAGCTCACAAACGCAGGCAGTATCAGGAATTCTAGAGCAATGTTGCCACCAACCCAGAGTCCTTCTCCGTTATTTTAAGGAGTTGGGCTGGCTGGGGTCAGTTTAGCAGGGGGGCAATGCACAATACACCTCAAAGAGGGAAATCAGTGCAGAACATTTTCCCCCACTTGAAATTATAATTAGAATAAGTAGACTTACCAAACTGTTTTCTTTTGGTGCACTAACAAATTAATACTTCTTCGACCCACACCTAATCTGAAATAATAAAAAACACTTAAACATATCATAGAATAGATCATTTATTTGCCACTTAGTCCACACAATACAGAATACTTAAGGCGACGATACATGTCGAACCTCCCTCTCGCTCGCACTATTCAACATTTTCGAAGATATAAAATCACTGAATGTAGTTATGCAAAATAGCAAACCTTCACGGCCTAGAAAATAACAATTCAAAGGTTCAGCAATAATATCATTTTGATTCTATCACGTTTTGTTACCAAAAAACTGGTACCAATGTGATCAATTTTGGTGCAAATTTTTTGGTAGGAAAATGTTTTGGGTTCAACATGATATTCTTGCTGAACCATTGTATTGTTATTTTCTAGGCCGTGAAGGTTTGCTATTTAGCATAACTACATTAAGTGATTTTATATCTTCAGAAATGTTGTATAGTGCGAGCGAGAGGGAAGTTTGACCCTTATAGTCGCCTTAACATTTTTCATTCGTTAGACTAGTACTTAATTAACTATACAGGAATAGGGATAACGACTGGGTAAAAAAAAATCCTAATTAGTCTGTCAGATAGATCAACAAAAAAAATTGGACACATATTTTTTTATATATCAAATAAATAATAATTGACGGAGATATAGAGCGCCAAAGTTCGGGAGTGGGGGCTCATGACGTCACGGCTAGGTAAAAAGTGTACTAAGCCGTGACGTCACGCGGAATTTCAATGCACTATATCTTTGTTTATTTAATTGACAAAAAAAAAAATATGTGTCCAATATTTTTTGATAATGTCATTATATTTGAATTTATCAGTCGCCATCCCTATTATGATAAAAAGGTGTAAGGGGGTTCCAACCCCCATCTTCAGAACCCAAGCCAACCTCACATGCACATGGTGCACTCTGCTAACAAACAAAACAAATGTGTCGACTACAAAAATGAAGAGTTTGATTGCATAATATGTAACCAATTATTATGTTGTGTAGAGGGGCAAAAAGAATAGAATTTGCCATAAAAGAATAGAAATCCACTCAGACCCTCTCGCACAATGCTTTTATAGAAAGGCCGATAAGAAGAATGCAAGGAGATTGATTGCATATTCTATGTTACCAATTATTTTGAGGAAAAAGATCAATCCCAATCTACTCACACCCTCTCGTAAAATGCTTTTATAAAAAGGCCGATAAGAAGAATGAAAGGAAATCGATTTTAACCAAAAACTTAATCGAGATATTTACACTCTAGAGCCACAACAGTGGAGAAAAGTCTCTGCACCAAAACTCTGAGCTGTCAGTTGTGCCAAACTTTATCAAACTTTGAACAATATTCAAGCGATTTAGGGTCAAATTTGTGCAATTCTGAAGTTTCTTTAGATCAAAAACGCTTGGACAATTTTTGACAGTTTTCACTCGAAGACTAGTGACTCCTAAAGAGGTGTCTCGATGAAAAACTTTGTTTCATTGTTCTCAAAATCAGAATATACTTGAAGAAACTGTGTTCATATAGGCATTATAAGCACAACAGTTTGTCCATTTCGGATGGACATTATTTTATACCACTTTGATAAACTTATGACAATAACATTAATTGTTCAGAATATGTCTGAACCTACAAATTGTAGTTGTATAAAGTTTCTATAATACCTACCTAGTATCTACGCGTTAAAATTAATAAACGGCTGATCACAAGATAAGAGATTCAATTCACAAATCAAGCTAAAACGATAGGAATCAACTATTTACTTCACAGGCACGTCATTTTTGCATAAACTTCTACAAGTATTAACAAATAACTTCAATATACGAACACGATTTCGGGTTCAGACCACAAGAAAACATAGGGTAATAAGCACTTTGGGGGCCCTGGTTCTGTAGCCACGGTTATTAAATGTAATTCCACAAATTTTACCTGCAAGATATGTAATTGTTTACCTGTATTGATCGAACGATCGGGCGGGCGCGAGGCAGCCGTTCCCGAGCAAATTCTCAGAATTTGAACGTTTACACACACATATGCACGTTCTACGCCACTTGCACGCACACAAACACAAAAGTTTAATTTTAGCTCTATCAACAAAAATGACCTTTGTATGTTATTAGCTGATGTTTAATTTAATATTATTTTATTTCGAAACTTTCACAGCTTTTTTTAACTAGTTTATGACTCTAGAAGGCGTTCATTTGTGAAATTAAAGATGCCGGTAGCAAAATTCGTGATCGTGCGAGTGAGATGGAATACGGAGAAAAACAAAATTCCAGGAAAATCGTGCAAAAAAACGACGATCCATCCCCACTCCCCCGCAATGGTGGATTGCTTGCTTGACAATTGAAGTGTTACCACAGTGCCTGGGTGAATCTCCCGATTTCTATTTATATATTATGGCAAAGTAATATTTTTTTCAATTTGACCTCTTTTATTAATAAAATTATAATTATTATTTGATTAAGGACAAGCGGTTTGTTGATGTTGTGTCCATTTAAGGCAGTGTTATTATGTCATTGTTTCTGACACTTATTTTATCATTGATTGATTTAGTCACAGCCAGATGTCGAGCTTATCTAGAAGTTGTTTACTGAAGTTGCCGATATCATATCTTTAGGTTGCAAGTTCCCATTGTGGACCACTCGGTTACTAAGGAAGTGATGAGCAACCATGGTGTTGGTAAAGACTCATTAGTCGAAGTCGAAGGTGGTGGCCACGAGATATAGTCTTAGGGATGCTTTCCAGCAGAAAATATCCTGAATGTCTGGCAAGTTATAATGATTAACAAGGAATTACCTATCTACAAAATCACGTTTCACTATGTTAGTACACGTTAATCTCCGATACCACCCAACCGGTTTCAATGAAATTTAGTAAGTGCAATGCGTATGTTTATTGCTTGAGTTGGTTGGTTTTAGATTATAAAATTGGACAGTTTTTAACCTGATAGGTGGTGGTGTTGGATAAGAATAAAAACCTCTTACACCGTCGAATTTACGACTGCTTTTATTATCTTCATGGAAACATAAGTAGGATAGGAAAGGAAATTCTATCATACTAATGAGTAGGTATTATATGGACGGATATTTGTAAAATGTGTGAAAATGTTTGTCCCTCTTTCCAAATTCCAAAACTACTACATAAACTGATGAAATTGAACATTATGTAGGTATAAGATAAGATAAGATAACATATAAGTTTATTTCTCTTTAATAAAATTATTAACTATATTTTATACATAGTCATATATAAGCTCCTTGCTCACTTAATTATGTACCTACTTAGTAAACTGTTAATCTCATACTCACTTCTAGTTTTAGCTCGAACCACAATCTAATGACAGCTACGAATAAGTACTAGTTAAAAGTTGTAGTTTGAAATAATTTAAAGATTTTTATTGAATTAAAGCACGCTTACCACCCTCTTGTAACAAATGACAGGTTTGGCTGGTAGAAAATGCTGCTTGTATTATGTCCTCCTATTGTTACATTTACTTTTCAACAAAATGTACCTTGCTCAATAAATAATACTATGTATTTAGATAAATATCTCAATATATTTGTTCTGTAAAGTTAAAAAAGAACTGATCTTGCAGTTATAATAAATCTAGATACTTATTTTCTTTTTAAATACCTACCTCTTTAGCAATGGAACGAGCTAAGTGGAGGGAATTGCATCACTACACCGACAAGAGCTAAGCTCTTAAATTACATTAATAATAATAAATAATAATGTATTATTTGTATTGTAAAATTTAAACTAAATACAGTGAGCTAGCTAAATAATGACATAACATAACATAATTATCACATGAACTTCAATTAAGGCTCAATTTACTTTTCAGATACATTTTTCCTCGACAGTTGAGATTTATACATAGAAAACTAAAATAAACCGTTACCCATATAATATTTCCTTTGCATCGGCATTTGGATCCGCAGAACGAGCAACGCACTTCTAGAATCTGGAGAGTGGAGGGTTTCTTCCCCGCATAGTTAGACTTCTAGGCAGTAGTAGACCCTAAGTTTGTGAATATTCCCTTAGACTGGGGAAAAGTATTAAAAAATTCAATAGATTTGTTATTTGATATGTTGTCTGTGGTACACTGTCACCATCCGTTGACATTGGCACAAGCAAAGCCGAATGACATTTGACAGTAAACCCATACCTATTTTATCTGAGTTGACAGTCCCCTTGTCAGCAACCCTGCAAACAAAACCCCTTAAACACTTTTCGGGCTAGATCTCGCACTTTTTACGTTTGATAAACTACTTTGTTTGATGATTTAGCCCGAAAATATGCAATCAACGAAACTTAGAAAATTTTCACAGAGTGCCTACTAAGCTATGAATGCGTGCCACTTTGCTTATTTCGTCAGTCATACCATGTCATAGGTACTCATAATCACTCATTTGGCATATTTTTATTTTTACTATCGTAACCGTACTTACTTTCATTTACCATTTCAAATAAACAGTTTAATTTATAAATTTTGTTGCAAAATAATCGCTCTATTGATAAAGCTAATAGCACAGCTAATAGTCCAAATCAGTTCCCTTTACTACTGTATGCCACTCTATGGTCCAACCGAAGAGGTTGGATTTTTAGACTATATTTATGGGTTATTCATATTCATATTCATTTATTTATTGCAGTCATAATGTTAGGTACAAAACATGGATGATTAGTTTAACACTATGAGCCCAATTTTGGGCACAGCAATGGTATGGAGTAGGAGTCAGCCCGTTAAAAAGTATGTAAATTGAATTATAGATTTAACTCAATCTGATTGTTAATTTCTGGAATTTTAAGTGAGTCACTGAAAAAATATTTTAAGCTATAATAAAATTTATTTATTAACGTTTCTTTTAGATGTCGTTCAAAAGTTTTGTCAATTTCCTCGTCTTTTAGATTTTCCGGGAGTTTATTATAAATAAAAAAAGGTTCAAATACTCTTGTACAGTAGGGTCGGCGAATCAAGGCAAACATGAAAATAGGCTCAAGCGCGAGTTCGCGCATGTACAGTCATGGTGAAAATTTTGATTGAAGTAGGTTTTTCTTCTGGATTAATAATTTATAATGTTTAATTATAGTATTAGAATCCGCCTCCGCTCAACAAACAGTCAAACACGTTTCACAAAATAACAGTCAAAAAGGCTATCCGAAGCAGAACTATGAACTTGGAACGAATAACAATATTTTACGAACAGTTTTGCACTTGACTATATTGATAGATGAAATGCAAACACGCACTATAGCAAATTGCTGAAGAGCGAGTGAGAAAGACTTCGGACGAGCTCGCTATCCGAACACTTCCGATCGCTAACGGGAAGAGATGCTATCCTTCCCTGCCGACTGTTTGTTTACAATCGATTATTTGAATCGATTATTTATCACGTTTGATAAAACAATAATAATTTAACCTGTAAATATTTTAAATTCAAAAAGATTCTGTAAATTAATAATATTCTAAATTTATTTGTCGATTACATCATGTAAAGCCGCACGCGTCATTTCCTTGCATAAATAATGAAGTGGCCGTTTTTCACACTTCCGAAAGACATTGAATGTCGCGACACTAACTTACTCATGTTTTTAATGAAACAACTTTAAAACAATCGTTTATTGCTAAGTGGCTACCTACTTAGTATTCTTATGCGGCTACCTACTTAAGTGCCTATCTACTCAGTCGTGTTAGAGGTTAAAATACTTGCTAGTTTCCTTTATGCGCTACCTATGGTCGATACCAAACATATTGTACGGTGCTTTTTAGGTCTCGTAGCGCAGCCGGCCCAGTTTCCTACTTACCTAGCTACCTACGATCGACCTGCCTACCTAACCCCACATGATCCTACCTACTACTTATTTATATAATTATTTATTGTTAGAAATACCACCGACAATTCACATTACGGAACAGTAGAATTATAATCTAAATAACTAAATTATAATCTAAGATTTATTATGCATAATCATTAGTTTACCATTTTACATCAACTCGATACATGAACTCAAGCTGAACGATAACGTAATCGAAGTTATTTGATAAACTATCGATTTTATTTTATTAATTCATGTTTGATTTACTTTTTTTGAGAGGTACATCTAATAACCTAAAAGACTTTGTCACTCCCGCCCCGCTATACCTCACCCCACCACCAATCCGCTCCCAAAAAACGATACTGAGCACCCTTTTGTGGCTAACTTCACAGTCGCCGATATCCGCATACCGTACTGCCTTCTTCAAAATCCAAGGCGGCAACACCATAAAAATGTATCTGTATCTAACAGTAGTCTGTGGTAGTAAACAAAAAACAAGGATTTCGAGGTCGAAGCTTGGTAAATTTTTCTTCTGTTTATGCCTTACTGTGGAAGTAAAACTTTTCATACTAGGAAACACAAAGGCCAAACTTTTCATCGAAGGCATTTTGCGCGAAAATGGTTACAAATGGGTATGTATTAAAAACTGTGTGCGTTACCCCAGCAGAATTTTTTCTTCTAGAATGAAGTGAGTTCCAGGAATAATTAGTGCATTACTTGCTGTAAATGTGCGTCAAGAAAAAAAATTTGTGCGTGCTGCCGTTTTGGAATAAATCGCAAAAATAGGTTTTCTGCTGGAGTAACGTTCTTCCAGCAGGAACATTCTAAACGGATGATCCTAGACAAAAATGAATGATATGGGCAGGTAGCTTATATTTGTGCATAAAAGTGCGCAAAAAATAAAATTTGTGCGTCTTAAGGTTTTTGAGTTATTAACTTTCCTGCTGCGGTAACGTTTTGCAAAATCTTGGTTCTCGGAAACCATTGAATGTGCAACTATAAAATATACATGCACGAGTAGCTCTTAATTTGTGCGTATTTGTGACAAAGTAAAATTAACAAAAATCCATACAGTTTTTAAGTAATCTAGCTTTTTTGAAAAACCTAAAAAAAAATCTAGCTCTTTAATGGACAGACGCACAAATTCATTGTAAACGGTGTTCGGTTCTTGTTGTTATCCTTTGTAACCACAAAAAGTTTCAAGAAGGTACATACACGCGTTTTTGAATAATATCGATTAAACCAAATCTGATAAGGCCATAACTTTGACGTCAAAATGCAAGAAACCTTTTCAACGCACAATTGTGGTATGAACAAAAAAATTAGTGCGTTTAATGATAATTAAACCCTGAAAATTTCAGCTCTCTACGTCCCGTATTGAGCTAGTTATAAACGATAGTCTGAAATAAGACCTAGACCCTGGTTTTTGACCTGTGATCCGACCAAATTCGAATGACCACTAAAAAGCGACCGTTTCATACATATTGATGACCTTCTTAATTTTCCTTACGAGACGCATTGGTCCTGGATACACTCAAGTACAAAAGTTATTGATACTTTTGCAAATTATTTTAGGATTTAAGAGAAATGAAGTCAGTTAGTACCTATCTACCCACATACCTATCTTTCTAACCGACTACCTCGGAAGGAGGGTTATGTATTTCGAGAATTTTAAACCTAAATGATTTTTTAACGTAGATAGTTTGCTACCTAGCTAGGCAGACTTTCTCCAGTCAAATTTAACTACTCTGGATCGAAAAACACTTAAGTATATTTATATAACTATGGAACAACTAGGTAGGTACGTTTATCAATATCTTTTTAGTTATTTTTAACTTAAACGTTATCTAGTATATTATAAGTAATTAGCTAGTTAGGTAGTACTTATGTCTACTGTGTAGTTTACTAGGTAGGTACGCTTATCAATATTTTGCAGTCGGGTTTTAGTCGGTTATTTAACTTAGGTATACCTACCTACCTAGTTTATTAAAGTAATTAGCTAATTAGGCAGTAGTTAGGAAGTAGGTACTTATGTATATTATGTACATAATATACCTACTCCTTACTATGTAGTTTACTAGGGCAGAGCTCATCAAAAATATAATATAATATTGTTTTGTAATTTAAAGTAGGTACCTATCACTAATAGTAATAATACTAATACCTAGCTACTAGATAACTATTGATAGGTATATTACCTACTAAGATTCCTACAAACGTAATAAAAAGCATAAGGTATACTTAGTTGATCATCTATTTTCATATTTAGGTAGGGACCTAATTACCTACCTTTTGGACAATAGTACATTGTTCACCGAGAGGAGAAAGTGACCGATTACCGTCGAGGGTGTCGTTTGAAGCCCGAGCCGTAGGCGAGGGCTTTAAAACACCCGAGATCGGGAATCGCACTTTCTCTCGAGTGATACATAGTGCTTTATACTACACCTACGAGGAAAATAAAAAACTAACTTGACTTTGACTAGCCAGTGCTTTTTTTTTAGCTAGTGGCCAGTGTCATTTTGCGAACTTGGAGTTAAAAACTCACTGTAAAAACTTTTTGGCTTTTGATATTTATGTTACCAGCGCATAGTCTTACCCAAAATTAAAAAAGAAAAACCACGTAAGAAATGGATTTTCATACACTTTTCTCTCCCGCTCAGATGCGTTTTCTCCCCGCATATTTGTTCGATATGTAATGACGTACTTTCTACCGTAAATTTGATAAAGTATCAAGGTACTTTCCGAGCAGGTGTAGTATAAAATATTGTACCTACTTCCTGTTTTGACCTCGCGTGAACCCAATATAATTTTGCACGCGAAGAACCTATAGCGCGGCGAGTAGACAAGACACGCCGTGGCGCCGCGCCGCATCGAATTTTGGTATTGTAGGTCCTTAAACATTAAAAACAAAATGTACCTACCTACCTGTGACTATATCTACTTGCCTGTATGTTTTGTATTTCATTATTTTCTAGTTTCAATAAAAACAAAAACCTGCATATAAATATTATTTCATTTACGAGTACCTATACCTGTACCTACCTACCTAGTTACCGTCACAATCCATCGGCGGCGAACACTGAGCTCTGTACCTATAGCTATGAAACTGAAAAAGTCGGGACCAACATCTTAACGTGCCTTCCGAAGCACGGAATAGCTCTGATCTAAATGCCACTAAACGGTCACCCATCCAAGTAGTGTTCGGGCGGAGTGTTGCTTAACTAAGATGATCTGCGAAGACCAACGAAGTAAGCCACGCCATGAGCGCCTCTGACCTTCACTGTTATGAACTTATTAAATAAAATTGCATTGGTTACATTTCGTTTTATTCTCATTTTGGAATATTTATTTTGATCTCGTCTTGGCTAAAAAAATGCTTCCAAGCGGAAATTCAACCTTGGCATTAATACGACGTAGTCAGTCATCTTTCTCGCACTCATTTATTTAAGTATATATTGGGTTGAAATCCAGATATAGGTTTTTTATATTTTGTTTTCACAATGTTAGAAAAATTTCACGGCTCGCTCTACTCGCCGATTTGATTGCTTCCATTTGATTCGTAGTCGCACCTAACTATGCCCTAAATTGTTGACCAATAAGGGTGTAATGTTCAAAACTACCTTACCCAACTCTAAAAAGTTTGCAACAACACATTGCAGCGCGCGCGCTGGGCAACTGAGGGGGCTACCCCCAACCCACGATATAGCCCGCATAGCGAAAAACTTATTCTTCAATATTAAAACAAAACAATATACATAAATAACTTTACAGTGCGTTGTTAGATACCCATAGGAAACAAAAGTTCTGAACCACAAATAAAAAGTTCTATAAATATACTTAAGTGTTTTCGATCCAGAGTAGGTAAATTTGACTGGAGAAAGTCTCTGCCTAGCTAGGTAGCAAACTATCTATGTTAAAAAATCATTTAGGTTTAAAATTCTCGAAAACATAACCCTCCTTCCGAGGTAGTCGGTTAGAAAGATAGGTATGTGGGTAGATAGGTACTAACTGACTTCATTTCTCTTAAATCCTAAAATAATTTGCAAAAGTATCAATAACTTTTGTACTTGAGTGTATCCAGGACCAATGCGTCTCGTAAGGAAAATTAAGAAGGTCATCAATATGTATGAAACGGTCGCTTTTTAGTGGTCATTCGAATTTGGTCGGATCACAGGTCAAAAACCAGGGTCTAGGTCTTATTTCAGACTATCGTTTATAACTAGCTCAATACGGGACGTAGAGAGCTGAAATTTTCAGGGTTTAATTATCATTAAACGCACTAATTTTTTTGTTCATACCACAATTGTGCGTTGAAAAGGTTTCTTGCATTTTGACGTCAAAGTTATGGCCTTATCAGATTTGGTTTAATCGATATTATTCAAAAACGCGTGTATGTACCTTCTTGAAACTTTTTGTGGTTACAAAGGATAACAACAAGAACCGAACACCGTTTACAATGAATTTGTGCGTCTGTCCATTAAAGAGCTAGAATTTTTTTAAGGTTTTTCAAAAAAGTTAGATTACTTAAAAACTGTATGGATTTTTGCTAATTTTACTTTGTCACAAATACGCACAAATTAAGAGCTACTCGTGCATGTATATTTTATAGGTGCACATTCAATGGTTTCCGAGAACCAAGATTTTGCAAAACGTTACCGCAGCAGGAAAGTTAATAACTCAAAAACCTTAAGACGCACAAATTTTATTTTTTGCGCACTTTTATGCACAAATATAAGCTACCTGCCCATATCATTCATTTTTGTCTAGGATCATCCGTTTAGAATCTTCCTGCTGGAAGAACGTTACTCCAGCAGAAAACCTATTTTTGCGTTTTATTCCAAAACGGCAGCACGCACAAATTTTTTTTCTTGACGCACATTTACAGCAAGTAATGCACTAATTATTCCTGGAACACACTTCATTCTAGAAGAAAAAATTCTGCTGGGGTAACGCACACTTAAAAACTAGTGGACGCCCCGCGACTTCGTTCGCAAAAGAGGTTATTTTTCTTATTATACCGCTGTCCCCTGGAAACTTTTCCCCCCGTTCAGATATGTATTAAAGAAACCTTAAAAATATCCTTTATGTTTTTTATAAAATAGAGGGATTTAAACAAAAGTCATCCCCCCGTTTTGTACACTCAAAAATTGACAAAAACTGTTAAAAAACCAGCTACATACCAAAATCTATAAGGTTAAAAAAAACTACTTTCCAAAGTCAGGAGGCAAGTTCACAAAGCTGCCAAGTTCTAAGTAAATAGCAAGTATATAGCCTTAAAAAGTTTTAATATTAAATAACCACAATCTATTGCCCTCTTTGGGGATAGTATTTATATTACTAAACATACTAAAGATATAATATGCCAGGTACAAAGCAAATCCCACCAATCAAAACGATTTTCCCGTAAAAACTTTAACCCCCCATTGCACCCCCCTAGAAGGGTAATTTAAGTTTCTATTATTAACAACCTTTATATTTTTTATGTAAATTACTACATACATATATCAAGTTTCAATCTTTACCACCCCCTTACCTTTTTTACAACCCCTTAGCATGAAATTTTACAAAATTCTACAATTTCCAAGTCTTAGAAAAGCATATATAACATTGTGTACCTACAGTGGAAATAAATGAACTATGAATTATATGTCCTTATTTAACCCTTAAGTACTCGCATGGGGTCAACGCACCTTTGCGCGCTGAAAAGTAATACTTTGGTCGGTCAGAACGTGCTCCCACCAACAGTAGCTTCCTAGTTCGAGCCAAAATTTATGTTTTATTGACAAGCAGGACGTCAGAGGGTACACACGCGTCGCTGCACTCTTAGTGCGTGACCCCGTGCGAGTAGTTACGTAACTTTTTTCGTTCGAGGTAAGTGAATCTATTTTTATTTTTTTTGTGGTTTTGCATAATATTTTGTAGCATTTTGTTTTTTAATTGTAATATAAAATATTTGAATTGTATTTTGCATAAAAAATACTGTTTTTTATGTAATATTTACTAATATTTTTGTTTTTTTTTTCAGTTTTACGTCATGGATAAACAAGATGAGACTGTTTCACGATGGCTAGCGGAAGTGTCAGACGAAGAACAGCATGTTGGACATAAATGCAACTCCAAAACTAATAAAAAAACTACTAGTGGAGGTCCATGATCTGCAGAACCAACCAGGCCCATCGACAGCCAAGCGTGGTCGATGCAATATTTGCCCTAGGCGCGTGGATAAAAAATGTGCCTACCAAATGCATAAAATGCATAAAATTTATATGCAATGACCACTCTAGGGTCCTATGTCAAACGTGTGCTGAAAGTAATTCCGATTAGTTTGTAAGAATAGACATAGTTTGAACTTTGATCTCATGGTGCCTCAAAAGTACAATTTTAGAGAATTATTTTATTTTCATTATTTTGATGATGTTCCTATTAGTTTTTACGAATGTCGTTCATTAGAAGTTTTAATAAAAATATAGTATTTTCGTAATATTGAGCCTTTTATTTAATGCCATTATTAGTTAAGCAGAAATATTCCTCATAAATTGGGGTCAGTGGAGACCCCATGCGAGCAGTTGTGTGATTTTTTTCATGCGAGTAACTAAGGGTTAGAGATTCTTACCATTCATTAAAATTCTCCCCCAAAAACTTCAACACCCCATTTCATACCCTTAAATGATTGTGATTGTATGTCAAAGTAAATTAATTGAAGAAACCAACAACTTTACTTATACAACAAGATTACTTAAATAATGTAAAGTTAACAGCCAATTTCAGGTCTCTCTTGATAGATTATTAATCTATTATAAATAAATTATAGACAAAACATTAAAAAAAATCATAGTAGCTACTTATAATAGGTACCTAAGATAAATAGTAGAATTGTCATAGACCGTTGTCTGTCAAGCCACCTCCTGGAGGTTGATTTTATTTTCGGCCTGTCTGTCAAGGCGCCTCTAGGAGTTCAATCATCTTGCACTAGGTATTTACGGGCGTTTTTTTTAAATACTTTGACATGCTTACATTATTACATCTATTTCATTTATAACCTCTCGCTTGTCATAGCCCCTAAGGTGCAAAATGGCGCGCATTTTTTATGTAAACTTCACTTTTTATTCCTCATGTTTTTTCAAGAAACCAATGTTAAAATTTTATTGTTTTAGAATCTATGCCAATATAAAAGTGTATTTCTTGTATGTTTTTCAAAAGTATACTTGGTATTTTTTTTATTTAAGTTGTTATCTGAAAAAAAGTTATATATTTTATCTTTTATTTATAAACAAAATTAAAATGTAAAACATTGTTACTTAAATTTAATCTCTAGGACCTCTAATATGCCCAACAATAACAAAAACACCATCTGTTTATAAAAACAAATTGTCACTCCACCTGGCCGGAGGGACCTACACATTCTATAACACACATTAATTTCAGGTTATTAGTAAATCCCAGTATATCTGCTTTGAGTGTAAAGCTTTATCAGATAAGCTGTACAACTTCATACAGCGAGTAATCAAAACCCAGTGCATCCTAGATAATCTAAAGAACAATAATAAAATGGTAAGATTTTATGATTAGAATTCCTCCAATTTAATGACGAGATTGGTCCAGTGAGTAGTGTCTCAGTCTTCAGTCTAACTCTATAGTTTGATATTTTTATAATTACAGGTATCATTGACAACATTGAAACAAATAAATAGACAAAAATTTGGTATGTCCTCCAATGTAATGACACATTTATTGAAGAATATAGATATATTACCCGCTGATAGTAAAAGTCAAATCAAAAACGAAGTAGAGGATGATAATAATTATGGCACTAGTGACTATGATCATCATCATGATGAAAAAATTGACGAAGATGATACCAAAGATGGAATTATATTAGATTTTGAAGAAGAAGAAACCAAGATTGCTGTTGGTCTTACTGATTCATGCAAATTCGAAATACTTAATGAGATTCAACTAAATGATAGTTCAGTCGATGCTAATATTTTAACAGCCAAACCAAACATTAAAATAGCAAAAAAGATAAAAGTCAATTACGATGATGATCGAATTAACTTCACTGATATATGTGATCCTGAAATGATTGATGAAATGAATGACGGTCCAGTATTAAATGATAATACGAATACCAATTTGTTATTCAATAGAAAATCTAAAAACGTCTTAAAAATAGCGAAACAGAAAGAACAAACAGATATGAAACCAAAGAAAAAAAGTCAAATTTACAAACCATCACACTTCATACTAAGGTTGTCTAACATTGGCGACAAAAATGAACAGAGAAAAAATGAAACTAATGTAGTTGATGATAATTCTCATGACAAACGGGATGCTGATGTTATTCCTGAATCGTTTAGTGAAGAATCGTCACCATCATCGGAGTATGAATTTGATGACAATGGTAAAGTAATCAAAAAAACCCGAGTTTACCCAAGAACATGTGATGATGTAAGTGTATTTAATAGAATTATTATTTTTTTAAATCTCCTTTTTTTCTAGCAATCTGCTTTTCTGTGCATTGAGGTAGAGTTTTGATGATTGCTCCGTCATTGGCATGCATGGAATATGGCCAGTGGCATATCCATACACTCAGTGTTTTCCACGTTTGTCATTGGTTGTATGAAGTCTTGTGGGGTTCTCCTCTTTAGTCTTCGGAAGGTGGTGGATTTTAGCATCAGATTCTGTGCAAGTTCGTTTGGATGTAGCTTGGACGCTGTCAGAATATAGGAACAGAGAATTAGCAAGCTGAAGTGGCAGTGGGCTGCCCATATCTGCCGAAGAACCGATAACCGTCGGGGTAAACGAGTTCTTGAGTGGAGACCGTGTCTAAGCAAACGTAGAATAGGACGCCCTCCGGCCAGGTGGAGTGACGATCTGCTGTCGGCTGCTGGTAGAAGCGGGATGCGTCGTACTGAGGTCGATCGCAATGGCGCAATGGCCTATTATTTCACTAAACTTGTGTCTTATTACTAAGGTATATTGGTTAAATTGACAAAAGATTTTAACAATATAAATCTCAAAATAAATAAAATAAAATAAAATGACACAACCGTTGTTAAAGAATAAAAGTATGGCTTACTTTTAGGAAGATTTCAACTGAGAATAACATTTATGTAAACTTGGTTCAGAAGTCTATTTTGATTTCGATATGACAAACATCAATATCGCCCTTGTCGTCTGAGATCTGTGTTCGCTTCGCTCACTCGATAAATTATGCCTCTTTCAGACACATACGTGTGAGAAGTCATACAAATGTCAAATTTGGGGCGCTGGCTTCGCACACAAGGGTAATGTCGGTATTCACATTCGCAGCAAACACGAACAGTTGGACAAAAAGAAGAGGAAAAACGAGAAGAAACGTAAACTCAAAAGAAAATATACCAGCGACGATAGCTTAATTAATCTGTTGGAGTTGAAAAAGGAGAAATATGAAGATGACTTAGTAAATAAGTAAAACTTCATAAATAAATAAATAATGCGGGACGTAATCACACAGCATCATGTAGCCCCAAACTAAGCAGAGCTTGTATTATGGGAACCACATGATTGATATACTACAATAGGTTTTTTTTTGTAAATACACATATGTCATCTACATACTAAAACATCAACATCTAAATACATGGCAAAATGAGAATGAAAAAGGACGGAAAATTAAAAAATAACGAACAGATTGGTTAAAGTAGACAAATATTAATGAAAACAAGAGAATAAAGTTTAGGAGTATTCAAAATTCAAAATACATATGTAATTGAAACAATGATTTAATTTTAGGGAGGTAGGTTAATTATGAAGTTAATTAAAAAGCTTACTCTCAATATATTGTTTTTTTAACTTGTTAATTTCTAAGTACCTCACATTTTTAGTGTAGGTACCTACTAAGATGTTAAAAATATATTAAATAAAGTACAAATATAACAGAAGATGAAGCTTTTTATTGAAACGTCCAGATTGAAGCAGAAAATAAAAGAATCCACTAGGGATATTGTAGAAGTACCTTCTAATTCTTTAATATCAATATTTAGATACTCTCTCGTTATAAAAGCTCCCCACACTACCACCGCCTTTATAAAGGGTGTGGCGCAATTAATGAGTAGTCAAGCCATTGCCTGTGGGTGGGGGCGTCGAGACTGATTAGAAAATCGAAAGTTGTATTCAGTTGTAGCATCATGAATTTCGAGATATTGACAATTTTCTAAATTCCTTATCAATTACACCCTTGGTCACTTTTTCGATGGTATGATCACAAAAAAAAAAGTATTTTCTCAGTCTGATATTTGAAAAGTACTCTTTGATAAAAATCTTTTTCCCTATAAAATATTTGATTTGACACTGAAACAACTGATTTTTAACAATTGCACATGCAATGGCTTTACCACAGCTTATCAAGGCTTTTTATTCCACCACATACTACACCTTGTATATGAAAGTAGGTCTTTATCTTGGTATATAAACTGTGCCAGTGTGCCAACACCTCATGAACATTAACATCATTGAGATAATAATTCCATGGTTAATAGTAACAATAGTGTCGATTCTGTTGTTCACTTTTCTAAACTAACTAAAGAAAGCTTTAAAGTTATAGCTATCCTGGTCATTTACACCTAAAAGAAAGGGATAGTATCACTTTTAGGAAGGTCAAATTATGTTTTAGCATTGATGAACAGGTGATTAACAAATTGTGGAAATGGTATCCAAGATGCCATTAAATAAAAAAATTACATGTTTTGTTTTCACCACAGGTTTTTTCACTAAAAATGTTCAATTTCGCTTCAATTATTTAAATAAATCCAATCTAAATATGAAGATTAAATCCTGTAGTTTCTGCCTTGCAGTGGAAGTAAAACTTTCCAAACTAGGAAACACGAGTGCAAAGCATTTCATTGAAAGTATTTTGCGTGAAAATGGTTTTACCCAGGTATCAACACTGTTTTATACAATTTTTTACAATAAATCCAGAGGAAGAAACAGAAGTATTTATTGACATTATTATTTATTCACATCAGCTGAAGGAAAGTCCTACCTTGCATGCGCTACTTCAATTTATCTAAGACTAGATTCCGCCCGCGGCTTTGCTCGCGTGGTACCGGGATAAAAAGTAGCCTATGTGTTAATCCAGGTCACAAACTATGTATATTCCAAGTTTCGTCCAAATCCGTTCTGTAGTTTTTGCGTAAAAGAGTAACAAACATTTATCCATCCATACATATATACTCGCAAACTTTCGCATTTTTATTATTACTAGAACTAGGATAGTATGCATTTCAAGTTGGTCAAAGCATTTCGGTCGCTAAGACATATCTGAGGCCTTTGGGCAGCCTAAGAACTCTGACACCAGAGTTGGTCAATAGCTCATATGATGAAGAAGAAGACTTTATGTTAGGTACTACTTAATAATATACCAGCGAGGTACAAGCAACTTGAAAAAGCACATTTTGCTCAACCATATATTGTACACGACTGGAACTGGCTTCCAGAGACAGTAGTTAGTGCTCCATCAGTGAACTCCTTCAACAATAGGCTGGACAAATATTTAAAGTTGATAAATACGCCTCACTACCTAGAGGAAAGAAGTCTCTGTGGCGACCTCATCGAGACCTTCAAAATCCTTTCTGGCATCTATAAACTGCCTGATTTTCACAAAATTTTTATAATGAAGTAAAGCTTGAAATCTGGGAGAGGCCACAACTGTAAAATTAGCCATGCACAATTTAACACCAATACTTGGAAACACTTCCTCAGTAACAGAGTGGTCCATAACTGGAATCATTTACCAGAAGAAGTTGTTACTGCTTCCTCTATAAACTCTTTCAAGAATAAACTGGATAACTGGTTACAAACCCACAAACTGTTACTAAATTAATTAAATCAGTGCTAAAACAGTTACAATATATAAATTGTAACATTTCAACACTGTGTGATGTAGCCACATCAGCGATAGCTGCTCGTCTATAAACTAATAAATAACCATCTAACTAAACACTTTCTGCTTTTTACTAACTAATAACTTTCTGCTTGGCGCTCGGCGAAGCAACACGTCTGCGAATTTTTGCGGAGTGCCGAAGGCGGACAGCGAGTCTATCGTTTCCTGATGATGCCTCATGGGGAAGGCGAAACATTGTTGAATATCTCTTGAGTTTTTTATGAAACTCGTCAGAGAGAGTTGGCGGAATTTGTACTAAATATTATATCTTTTAAATATCTTGTAATGGATTTCCGCAAAGTCACACCTGATTCAATTCATTATAAATAACCATGATTACACATCAGCTTTAAGCCACCTGTGTATAAGGTATAAACAAATAATAAAATAATCAACATCCCCGCATATGAGACTGAAGACTGAGAGACTACTCACTGGACCAATCTCTCTACCTACCCATGACCCATGAACCCAGAATAAACCCAGAAGTATTAGACATCACATCGGACTGTTGTTAACAATCAGATTGCCAAGAAGCAGAACCGAAAAGGAAAAAAAACTCCAGCTTATAGCAGTCTACTGTTGGACATAGGCCTCCCACAATGAGTGCCACTGCGCCCTGCAATGTCGCCCTGAAAATAAAAAAAATTCAAATTTCAGAGTGTTCATAAATCCCAGTACATCTGCTATGAATGCAATGCCCTATCATACAAGTTGTACCACTTTATGCAACGTGTAATCAAAACCCAGTGCATCCTAGATAGCCTGAAGAAAACGAAAAAAATGGTAAGTGCGATACTCAATACATATGCTATCATATAGTAGTTTTGTGCAGTAGTAGACTTCTTTGTGAAGGGCACATCAGGGAACGTACTAGCACCATGCCAATTTCTGCCGTGAAGCAGCATTGCTGTGTTGCGGTTGAAGGGTGTGGGTGCCGCTGAAAAAACAGGCACATGAAGCTTAACACCTTCAAAACCGACACAGGGTATTGCATCGTAGGACACATTCCAAATGTCCGTGATCTATCAAGCAATACTTTGTTATAGGTTATGGTTACTACTTAAGGTGATGATACATGTCAAACCTCCCTATCACTCGCACTACTCAACATTTTTGAAGATATAAAATCACTGAATGTAGTTGCAAAATAGCGAACCTTCATGGCCTAGAAAATAACAATACAAAGGTTCAGCAATAATATCATTTTGAACCCAACTTGTTTTCCTACCAAAAAATTTGTACCAAAATTGATCACATTAGTGCAAGTTTTTTGGTAAGAAAACTTGATAGAATCAAAATTATATTATTGCTGAACCTTTGAATTGTTATTATCTAGAATGCGAAGGTTTGCTATTTTGCATAACCATATTCAGTGATTTTATATCTTTAAAAATTTTGAATAGTGCGAGCGAGAGGGAGGTTTGACATGTATAGTCGCCTTAACATCAGCTGGGCCATCAGTTCCATCAAGTATCATAAAAAAATATATATATCATCTTCTGATGATAAGTGGAAATATAATGGATGTGAAGGAAGTGGCAGGTCTTACTGGGCATCAACTTACACAGGACTAGATGCTTCCATCTAGTCCTGTGAAGTCTCTAGAGAGTGTTCGAACATACTGTTGAAAAATGAGGCATTGAGATCTACGCATACTGGTTGATGTTATCACTGGCAATTATGACCTGAACCACCACCTAGTGAAGACAGGAGCTTCAGACAGCGGCACCTGACGGCTGCTTTCAAGATGAAGAAACAGTGGAGCATGTAATCTTACACTACAAACAAAGCCTGAGTAAATTCCTTACAAAGGCTGCTTGATCAAAGCTCACAGACAATGGCTGCATGGGGAATTCTACAGCAATGTTGGCAACCTAGAGTCCTTCTCCATTACTTTAAGTAGTTGTGTTGGCTGGGGTCGGGTTAGTAGGAGGCAATGCACAATACACTTCAATGCGGGACGTCAGTGCAGAACTTTCTTCCCCAACTCAAATTAGAATTAGAAATAGTAGATCATTTTACACTACAAAAGCCAGAGTAAAATATGGGTTATGGAAGCGCTTGATCAAAGCTCACAGACAGGCAGCATTGGGAATTCTAGAGTAATTATGCCACCAACCCAGAGTCCTTCTCCGTTATTTTAAGGTGTTGGGCTGGCTGGGGTTCTATAAAGTCGTAAAACCAGTATACCAAGTTTCTTCCAGATTGGTTGTAAAATATGACCTGACCATATGGATGTACCAAGAAACTGACAAGCAAAAGCAAATTTTGCGAGACGGAAAGTCGAGACGCTTACAGCTAATGCTAGTTTCTGAACTATCGACCTGAACTTTGTTGTTAATTCAATAAAAACATTATATCTTGTTTTTATAAATACTAGATATAACTTTTCAATTACAGGTAACATTGACAACATTCAAACAAATAAATAGACAAAAATATGGTATTTCCTCCAGTTTAATGACACATGTATTGAAGAACATTGATATATTACCCTCTGATAGTAAAAATCAAAATAAAAGTGATGATGAAGATGATGTCACAAATATTGAATTGGAGTTTGAAGAAGAAGAAATAGATATTCCTGTTGTCCTTACAGATTCATGCAAATTCAACGCAATTGATGAGATCAAAATAAATGATAATTCAGTTGTTAATAGCAATGATATGAGAACCAATTTCGATAATATTGAATTACCAATAAAGGTCGAAGCAAATAATGATAAAAATGATCGTATTAAACTCACGGACACATGCGATCTTACAATGATTGATGATAATGACGATCCAAAAGATCTTAAAGACAATTTAGTGAAAACTGAAATACCAAAAATAATAAAAGCACAAAATAATGAAATTGAGAACACTGAAACATACGATTTTGAATTGATTGATGATATTAAACAGAATGACGATCCAGAACTAAATGATCATAATACTAAAGACAATTTGTTAGATAATAAAAAACAAAAAAAGCTCAAAGCTGAACTCGTTGAAAATGATCCAACATACAGTATCACAAATAAGCATCGAAAAATTGATAAACGGAGAAAACAAAAAGATAGGAAACCGAATTTAAAGAAACGATGTAGAATTTACAAACCATCAAACTTTATACTAAGCTTGTCCAATGTAGGAGACAAAAGAGAGCGGAGAAAGAATAAAACTAATTATGAAATTGCTGGTAATTGTTATGGCGAACCTGATGCTGATTTTAAACCTGAATCATTTAGTGAAGAATCATCATCGGAGAATGAAGTCGATGACAACGGCAAAGTAATAAAGAGACCCCGAGCTTACCCAAGGAAATGTGACGATGTAAGTATATTTCACAATAAAAAACGGGCAAACCCTACAGATTCTATTTCTATACAGAATTTCTTTTATAATATAAATGATTGTATGTATAATGTGCTGGCAAGGCGAGGTGATGGCAGTAAGAGTAAGGCGATAACTGAATGGCGTCCAAGAACCGGATACAGAAACGTCGGTCGTCAAGCAGCTAGATGGTTGGACGATATTGCATCAATCGTGGGCCGAAACTTGAGACGAGCTTTGATCCGTGGGGATTGGCACATACAAAGGGAAGCCAATACCCAGCAGTGGGTGAAGTCGGGCTGTGGTTGATGATGCTGATAATGTGCTATTTTGTGATTTGTCTAAGCCCTTCGTCTGCGTATACCATGAAACATTAATCAGGAAACTAGATCACTATGGTCTTAGAGGCCTTTAGCCCTTCTCACTTCTTACCTATCTGAATATCGAAAGTCGTCGTAAATAGAATATGCTCTCCGAGATCTGTGGTAAAGATGGGTGTACCTCAAGGGTCAATACTTGGCCTGTTTCTATTTTTAGCCTATATTAATGACCTGCCGCCACAGCACAGTCAAAGTAGGACTAGGGAATGTTTAATTTTAGTCACGTTTCACCCGCCGATGTGACATTAACACGGTCGATTTTCACCGTGCGGTAACTCCCGTATAATGGCTCCTTGTCCATACTCCATCTTTGCTGAAGAACCGATAGCCGTTGTGATAAACGAGTTCTTGAGTGGAGACCGCGCTTCAGCTTGAGGCTGCTGTCAGAAACTGGATGCGTCCAGCTTAGGACAGGGCACGCACTAATTATGGGCCTATTTCCAGCTGTGCACTGTCATTAGGCTGATAATGATGATGCTTATACATAAAAAATCATCAGCCTATAGTAGTCCGCACTGGACATAGACCTGCTCCGATAAGCGTCATTGCACCCTGTCCTTAGCTCGAAACATCCAGCTTCTACCAGCAACCTTTCGTAAATCATCACTCCACCTAGCGTGACGGCGTCCTACACTACATTTGCCATAAAAACAATACAAATACAAAATCTCTTTATTCAGAAGGAACCTTGTGGAACACTAAATCATTTTTTAAATAACCATTCGTAACGCGACCAAACTGAGAAGAATTGGCAAGAAACTCTGCTTGGCTTATATATTTTTAACGACTTGTTTTACAATTGTTATTATTTCTAATTGCATTAGTTTTGAGGGAGTTTGTGACAGTTTCTAACTTGCCTTCTAACTGCCAATGGTTTCTATTTCAATATAATCAACTTTGAACATAACATGTTAAATACAATGCATACAGTTAAATATGAAATGCTTAGTTTAATTACTTAACCCTTAGTTACTCGCGCCTAAAAACTTACATAAGTACTCGCGTGAGGTGCTTTAAACCCCCGTTTACGATTTAAAAAATCTACCAAATACATACAAAATCAGACTTATGTTTATGATAATCTTTTGCCCTGAATATGAATTATCAGATAAACTCTTCTAGAAATAGACAGTGTCATAAACTTTTTTTTTAATCCAAAGTTTTATAGTAATTAGTTTTTTTATTCTGTCATGTCGAAAAACATGATTACTGTAAAAAAGTTGATTGTAATAACTACATAATGTATTAATTAGATTTTTGGTTTCATATTCTTGGACCAACATGGCATCGCTTAATCATGGTGCTCAGCTCAGATAGCGATTTTCGGTGCGATTTTTGCACGCGTCTCGAATTGAAGTTGCGAGCGGAGGATCGCCGGAAGTTTAAAATGTATCGAATATATTTACCACTTAAGGAGACTATACGGGTCAAACCTCCCTCTCGCTCGCACTATTCAACATTTTTGAAGATATAAAATCACTGAATATAGTTATGCAAAATAGCAAACCTTCTCGGTCTAGAAAATAGCAATAGAAAGGTTCAGCAATAATATCATTTTGATTCTATCACGTTTTCTTACCAAAAAACTTGTACCAATGTGATCAATTTTGGTGCAAATTTTTTGGTAGGAAAACATGTTGGGTTCAACATGATATTCTTGCTGAACCTTTGTATTGCTATTTTCTTGGCCGTGAAGGTTTGCTATTTTGCATAACTACATTCAGTGATTTTATATCTTCAAAAATGTTGAATAGTGCGAGCGAGAGGGAGGTTTGACCCGTATAGAAGCCTTAAAAGTCTGACTTAATGTTTGTTTGTTTCTAGTGCGACTTCGAGGTACCATCGGGCATGGAGCACTGCAGGCATTATGCCATTGTCCATCCGAACATACAATATCCATACGCAAGAAACACAAAGTATGTCTGTCAGTATTGCGGGAAAACTTCGACGGTGAGTATTTATTTGGTTTAGTCTCAAAGCTTGCTTTAAGCAGAAGTACATAGAGTTTTTAGTGAAGGGCGCATCCGAGGAAGCACTAGCACCATGCCTATTTCTGCCGTGAAGCAGCTGTGCTGTGTTTCGGTTTGAAGGGTGTGGGTGCCGGTGAAATTACAGGCACAAGATGCTTATCATCCTCATGCCTGAAGTAGATGGACGCAGGGCGCTGCATCGTAGGGCATGTTCTAAACATCCGTGACCTACGAACCGGTGCTTTGTTATAGGTAATGGTTACCACTTAACACCAGGTGGGCTAGTTCCAATAGGTATCATAAAAAAAATCTTTGCTTGGGTGGTACATACCAGGGATGTAACGGAGGTAATTTTATCGGAGTCGGGACCGGAGTCGGAGACGGAGGCAGGGTCAAAAGTGATGGCAGGAGAGATTTTTTTTATTAAATCACAAATAAAACAAAAAGTCAACCTTTTTTCGTTTTAATTATAAAATTATAAAGGAGAATGCCGTCTGATGTATGGCGCTCGGTAATAAGACTAAAGTGAAGTTGGTAACAATCCAAAAATGTATCAGTTAGGTATTAAATTATAAAAAGGTAGGAAGTAATGCGAATTGTCGTTGGTGTTTCTAACAATATATAAATAGTTATTTGTTTTACTAATACCCATCACACACCAGCCTATATCAATTCACTGCTGGACATAGGCCTCCCCTAATAGAGGGGGATATGCCCATAATCCCCACGCTGGGCATGCGGGTTGGGGATCGCTGGGCACAGCTTCTCGGCACCGACGCTGCTGCTCGTCGGCCAGGGCATTTAGTTGTAGTGTAGTTGTGCTGGTGTCAGGCTGCGCTATGCCGCAATCAGCCGCCGCCAGAGCCCCGTTTGTTAGTTAGCAGGTGCTGCACGGACAGGTGATGTAGCTGTGTCGGTGTCAGGCTGCGCTATGCCGCAATCAGCCGCCGCCAGAGCCCCGTTTGTTAGTTAGCAGGTGCACCACGGACAGTTGAGGTTTGCTTAGGTTCCGAAGATTTGGTACCTACCCCTTACACTCCAATAATACACACTAACAAAAATAAAAACTTGAGAGGTGTCAAGGGACACCCGGATGGAACGAAGTAGCTTTCTATGAGAGAGAGAGAGAGAGAGAGAGAGAGAGAGAGAGAGAGAGAGAGAGAGAGACAGAGAAACACGCGCACGCCGCACGGCTTCATTGAAATACAGATCATAATATATAAATTCAAATTAAAAACATGCAAAAAGACGTATTCGCCACATCGATTTTTTTTTTTACTTAGTATAGACGGTTGAAATAAGCGCACAAGTCTTTATACCATGACGTCATCAGCCCAACCATTTGACAATTACAAAGTGTCGTTACAACTTTTGGTCTTATTTTTTTCCGTCTAGCCCCCTTTCGCAGCGCGCGATAAGGAACTTCGTTCCAAAACTTTAATAATATTAATTTTGATTTCAGTCATTATACTACGCCAGAAACCATGAACTGACGCACATGGACGAGAAATCATTTCATTGTGATAAATGTACAAAGAGTTTTAGAAACAGCATCCGTCTTTACAAACATGTTATGACGATACATAGAAATATTATACTAGAGTGTGACTATTGTAGCAAGACATTTAAACAGAAGGTGGATATCGAAAGACATATCAGGGTAAGTTTTAAACTAATACCAGCCATTCATTTCCCTGCCCTTATCCCACTCTAGGTGGGGTCGCCACAATATATTTTTTTTCTCCATTCACTCCTATCGGCTGTCAACTCTGTACTCACTTCTTTCACACAAACCATCCATCTTTTCTTCGGTCTCCCTCTACTCGTACACGCACATTCATTCTCATCAATCGTTTAGTCACATGGTTTCCATCCCTCCTCACCACATGCCCAGCGGCACCTGTCGCGGCTGCTTTCATGCTGAAGCTGAAGCACTTCATCTTACACTGCCACAAACGAAGCCAGAACAAAATCCGGGTTACAAAAACTGCTTGATCAAGGCTCACAAACGCAGGCAGTATCAGGAATCCTGCCACCAACCCAGAGTCCTTCCCCGTTATTTTAAGGAGTTGGGCTGGCTGGGGTCAGGGGGCAATGCACAATATACCCCAATGCGGGACGTCAGTGCAGAACTTTTTACCCCCTACTTCAAATTAGAATTAGAATTAGATGCCCATACCATGCTAGTCTTCCACTCCTCACCTTATCTGCCACAGATGCTACTTTCAAGCTTCCCCTGATATACTCGTTCCTTATTTTATCCATCCTTGTCACACCACACATCCATCTTAACATTCGCATCTCAGTAGCATGAACTTTTCTTTCGTCCGTAAAAACGAATACCAGCCATACATATGAGGACGCCCTCCGGCCAGGTGGAGTGACGATTTGCGAAAGGCTGCTGGTAGAAGCTGGATGCGTCGAGCTCAGAACAGGGCGCAATGGCGCTCATTAGGGGAGGCCTATGTCCAGCAGTGGACTGCTATAGGCTGATGATGATGATGATATAAGTATGTCGCAGAAGGGGTAAATTCAACGTGTAAGCATAAATCGAGGAATGCAGCGATCTTCCATTTGTAGTGCTTTTCCTTTTCATTCCAAAATCCATCGCGATCCCATCACAATTCCCCTTTTCATTTTCGTGTTCCGTTTCCCCTCGCGTTTCTAAAAGGTCTTCTTCTTTTTTTTTATTTATCGCCTCTGGTATAGTCCCCCCATCAAAGAAATAGAACTAAAGCATAGAAGAAATCTGAAAATTCATTTATGCTCCGAACATTAACTCATACGGCTGATCTCTACTTTCTTAAGTCCATATTTGTTAGCAAGAAAAAGATGCATACTTTATCTTAATGCGATTTCTGCGACTTCGTACGACTTCGTACCAGGGCATTTGTATGAACCTGCATAGAAATTTGTTCGAGCACCCTGGTACGATAAACTTTTTGAAGTCGCATTGATGTATGTATGCATCCCTTTCTAACTGATGATATTGGACATAAGAAAGTAGATATCAGCCGTATTGAATTTTAAGACTTTATCTAGTTGTCTTCCTATTTCTGTGTATTTCACTCACGGTCATTCTACCAGGTATGACTTCACACTCCTCGACAAGTTTATACAACATCTTAGGGTGCGTTTCCATTATGGCGGAGCGAAGCGGAGATGTTTCATTTCATTTCATTTCATCTATCTACATCTACAGTAATATTATAAAGAGGAAAAAAAATGTTTTTTTGGGTGTGTGTATGTTTGTAATGAATTAAATCAAAAACTACTGTGCCGATTTCAAAAATTCTTTCACCATTGGAAAGCTACATTCACCCTGAGTAACATAGGCTATATTTATTGCTAGAAAATATTAGGGATCCTTACTAAAACCCGTGCGAAGCCGGGACGGGACGCTAGTTTATTTATAACTGTATGATCAGAGTAATATGGTTGTAGAGATAACTTAGAACGTCTTTAAATAACAATTCACAGAATAAAAACAAACCTCATCGTTGTACTAACACTGGAAAAGTAAGATTTTCCCTGAAGTGTGGGTTAACACTTAACACATTGTACACTAGCAATTACAAATACACATTAACTTTTAAAGTTCGTTAGCTCCCACCCACAGATATAGAAGAAAACTAGATGAAGTCTTAAAATTGACTATGCTCTGAACGTCAACTCATACGGCTGATCTCTACTTTCTTATGTCCATATATCATTTGCTAGAAAGAGATGCATACTTTATCTCAATGCGATTGCTGCGACTTCGTACCAGGGCATTTGTATGAAACTGCATAGCATTTTATTCAAGCGCCCTGGTACA